>CM034157.1:296970117-298277383 GCA_019776745.2 Taxus chinensis | reverse complement strand
TTGACATATATGTATAGATATTGATTATGTGGTATGCAAAAAAAATGTTTTATTTAATGAATTTTTCCTTTGTAGCGTAATAGATGAGATGGATAGACGTATGAGGTTATATTCTGATTATTAGATGTATGTGATTTTACTCTAATATGGTTGTTTTTATGTTGATGTTATGATGTGCACATTAATTAGTATTTAGATCATGTATATGGATTGTTATATCTGAATGCGATTGTGATAATAAGGAAGAGTAATACAAGTGTGATTAGAAGACAAGTGTATATAAGTGTGATGATGTTGTTACTTTAATGTGTTTGACAATGATTTAGTATTGCATTCTTGATAAATTGAATATGGTTTGTGGTTATGTTTATAGTGCATTAGATGGTTTTTATTCTTGTTATGTGACATTCCATTTATTGTATAAATGATGATGTTGTCACTACTTTAATGTGTGACTATGGATTGTCATTACGATATATGGTTTATGGTTACTATTGTGATAATCTTTGTGTATTCCTACTTGGGTTTGTCGTGTTCAATAATTTATTGTCGATAAATCATAATTTTTCTTTCAGAACTTGTGTATTATGGATTATGGTTTATGAATTATGGTTACATAGTTGTGTTCTTCTTCCATGTATGCCTACTTGGGTTTGATGTGCTTACTAAAATTTCGTATATATTTCATAATTATGTTTGAATGGTGACAAATATTAACAATTATGTTTGAATGTTAACAAATATTAATCGGTTGTTTAAATATATGTGTAATTAGATGGCAAGATAAAAGAAGGTTGGAAAGCGCAAGGCCTCACTAGTGCAGGAACCGAAAGATTATGGAACAATTGATAGTGCCAATTACTTATGTGTTTGGAAAGACTGTAAAGAGCCCTGCAAATGAAGATGTCAGAGATGGAAAAGAAGATGAGTCTTCCCCATCATTTCAGTATGGAATTAGAAATGAAACTTGCAATGAATAAGGAAAAGTTTTATAAAACCAAGTGTGAAAGACATACATTGCAATATTTAAAATTGTTAAAAAAATAAGGAATTATTGGACCAATTAGGAGATGCTTCCTCGAGGAAGATGGAGTTGGAGCTTGAGGTTCAAGAGTTGGAATTAGAAATTAAGAATTGGGAGACAACGTGTGAATCAAACAAAAAAGTGTTCGAAAATCACGTAGCAAGCTTTAATTCCATTCTTAAAATACATGAAGGTCACAAGGAATTATGGAAGAAGTTGTACATGAGGCCAAGGCGTCAACTGAGAAAAAAGTACCATTCACTCACACCAAAGACCATGTGACCTAACATAAAATATGACTTTGTAATAAAATGACACTGTCCATGTGACCTTTGACATCAAAAGATGTTGGTTAAACATATATTTTAGTTTTTATAAGAGTAAATAATAATTAAACCATAAAAACATAATAAAATATTAGAAGGTGTGAAAATCAGATAGCAAGATTTAAATTGGAATAAGATTTAAAATGTGTGAGTATTGTGAATGTTATTTCTAGTTAATCTACATATTATAGAGAGTTCAAGTACTCATTGAAGCATGTAATTTTCATACTACATAAACATTACAATGGGTTTTTAGCGAATAAACTATAACAATTATTGGAATATTGTTCACAATAATATATGTTATTGATGGACTTGTTAAATGTCTACAGGTTTGGTCTTTTCATCGTCATGTAATTTTCTTTCAACTTGTACATATATTGATGAATGGCTTGATATTAGTTTAAATGTGTTACCATTCATTAAGACTACAAATTTGTTTTCATTTCTTCAAGTCTAACTTCTCATCTTCTCATAGTTTTTTTGCAGTGTTATACAGATTTGATGAGAAGGATTTTCCATTTCAAAAAAATGTTTTGGTTTTCAAGGAGAAGTTTGCAAGAATAATATTGGTTATTTCAATGTAATTCATTATTATCATCCAGTCTTATAAGAGATAATTAGTATTTTCTACAGTTACTATAAATTTGGTGTAAATTTATAAATGGTTTGTCTAATATTATGATTTTCTCACATTGTATCCACTGTAATATGGGCTCCACACATGGGTTTAAATAAAAAGGAGTGGAACTTGTGTTATTTTGGTAGTGTTAACATTCATATAAAAACTATTGATTATAATTTAATGATGCATGTTATATCTACAAACGATCTCTCTTATGAGGGTAGATGCCTCATATAATTTAACTTCATAGTTATTTCCTTTAAAAAAGAATAGGATTTCATCTTTTCATTTCTGTTATGTTTTTCATAATATTTGAATATTATTATTCTGATTCATTAACTATAGTTCTATTTTTTTCCTTTTTATTAATTATGATTCTTTAGTGTTTATTTAAGAAGTATATAATAACATAATGTTAATTTAGTTTGACTTATATAAAAGATAGAATGTAAATATGTTTTTAAGATTTGTTTTTATTTAATGGATATGTAATTTAGATGTGGTTAATTAATTTTTTTATGAAATTTAATAATATTATTATAATAAATTTAGTATTCTCTAAAATGAAGAGGTATTTATTTATATTAATTTTATTTCGGTAAAAAATATTATTTAATTTGTGTTCAAAATGTAGATAACCCACGTATATAATGTATATAATTAAGATAACCCACATATATAATTATTATTTAATTTGTGGATGAACTACAACTTCAAAGCCACATTTTTAAAACTTAGAATTTATTATAGCCACAAAAATATTCTAGAAAAATTGTGGAAAAGGGGCTTGTTTGTTGTAGTCTAATAAATTTGAAAAAATCAACCCTTATCCTTATGGTAGTTACTTGATATGCATTGCATCATCACAATAAGGAGGAAAAGCATCGGGGTTTGCACCTCATGGAAAATGGCGTTGAATTTTTCAACGTGTTGAAAAACACATTGTATTTTTAAGCACTTTGAAAAAATCAACCCTTATCCTAGTGGTAGTGACTTAATAT
Source organism: Taxus chinensis (assembly GCA_019776745.2). NCBI lineage: Eukaryota > Viridiplantae > Streptophyta > Pinopsida > Cupressales > Taxaceae > Taxus > Taxus chinensis. Next base: position 298,274,407 of record CM034157.1, on the reverse strand, counting down.
ACATTGTATCATTGCAACAAGGAGGAAAAGCATCGTGGTTTGGACATCATGGAAAACAACATTGTGTTTTTCATATTGTTGAAAAAACACAATGCATTTTTCAACGTGTTGAAAAACACACTATATTTTTTAGCACCTTGAAATTATCAACCATTCTCCTCATGGTGGTTACTTAATATGAATTGCATCATTACAACACATAGTTACTTGATATGGTAGTTACTTGATATGCATTATCAACGTGTCAAAAAACACACTTTATTTCTCATCACTTTGAAAAACATCAACTCTTCTCATCCTGATAATCATTTAATGTGGATTCAATCATTACAACGAGAAGGAAAAGCATCGTGGTTTACACCTTTTATTACCTGAAAGTGTTACCAAACAGTTGTTTCAAAGTGATATTTTTTTCATTCTCTATGAAAAACAAAAACATCATCAGTGTGTGGCATTTATTTATGACGTGTCGAAAAAACACACATCAATACTCCTTTGGAAAGGCAGAATAAAATTGCAAAGTATTGAAAATTAACTTGCTTCCCACTAAAAATTCCCATTTACAACTCACGTAGAAAGATTGCCACCTTTTCTCTTATAATTAAAGTGCTGAAAAATGTGTTTTCAAAAGGATTCTATTTTTTATGTATTTGTACAACCCTTTCCCATGCTGAAAATTGATGGATTCAGAAACATTTTTTATGGCAAGAATGGAAAAAATTATGGGTTATCACCTGGTTTCCTGGGAAAGTGTGCACTTTGGGCGCTTGGGCACCTTAGAAAAATGAATTTAATTGTAAGAAAACCGAATTTCTTTCACATTTTTCATAATCTGCTGAAAAATACATAGTGTGTTTTTTTTGAACGTGTCTTACAACTCACTCTTATTTTTTCATTGCTCTAAAAAAACAACGCTTATCCACCTGATAATTAGTTGATTTGTATTCAATCCTTACAATAAGGAGGAAATACATTGTGATTTGCACCTTGTCCAAAACCAAATTGTGTTTTTCATATTGCTAAAAAGCACAGTGTGTTTTTCAACGTGTCAAAAAACACTCTATTGTTTCATCACTTTGATAAACCCAAACCTTATCCACCTGATAATTATTTGATGTTGATTCAATCTCTAAAACAAGGAGGAAAATATTCATGGGTTACACCTTGTCTAAGACCAAATTACGTTTTTCATACTGCCGAAAAACATAGTGTGTTTTTCAACATGTCTTAAAACTCACTCTACTTTTTCATCACTTTGAAAAACCCAACCCTTTTCCACCTAATAATTAATTTATGTAGATTGAATCATTACAAAAAGGAGGAAAATATTCGTGGCTTTCACCTTTTCAAGAATCAAATTCCATTTTTCAAAGTGCTGAAAAAAACAGTGTGTTTTTCAACGTGTCAAAAAACACACTCTATTTTTCAGCACTTTGAAAATAATCAACTCTTCTCCACCTGATAATTAGTTTATGTGGATTTAATTTTTACAACAAGGAGGAAAATCATCGTCAGACTCACATTTTCCTTAACCGAATTGTGTTTTTCAAAGTGTTGAAAATCATAATGTGTTTTTCAACTTGTCTTAAAACTCGCTCTATTTTTTCATTTCTTTGAAAAAAAAAACCATTATCCACCTGATAATTAGTTTATGAGTATTCAATATTTACAATGAGGAGGAAAAGCTTCATGGGTTACACCTTTTCGAGAACCAAATTCTATTTTTAATAATGCTGAAAAACACAATGTGTTTTTCAACATGTCTTAAAATTCATTCTATTTTTTCATCGCTTTGCAAAAATCAACCCTTATCCACCTAATAATTAATTGATGTGGATTCAATATTTACAACAAGGAGAAAAATATTTGTGGGTTGCACCTTGTCCAAAACCGAATTATGTTTTTCAAAGTGTTGAAAAACACAGTGTATTTTTCAACGTGTCTTAAAACTAACTCTATTTTTTCATTTCATTGAAAAAACCATCCCTTATCCACCTGATAATTAATTGAAATGGATTAAATCATTACAATGAAGAGAAAAAACCTCATGGTTTGCACCTTATTATAAACCAAATTACGTTTTTCAAAGTGTTAAAAAAATAATGTGTATTTCAACGTGTCTCAAAACTCGCTCTATTTTTTCCTCGCTTTGAAAAAACCAACCCTTATCCACCTAATAAGTAGTTCATGTAGATTTAATCATTACAAAAAGGAGGAAAATCTTTGTGGGTTTCACCTTTTCGAGAACTGAATTACATTTTTCAAAAAACTGAAAAACACAACATGTTTTTCAACTTGTTTTAAAACTCACTCTATTTTTTCATCGCTTTGAAAATACCAACCCTTATCCACCTAATAATTATTTGATGTGGATTCAATATTTACAACAAGGAGAAAAAACTTCGTGGGTTGCACCTTTTCAAGAACCGAATTACATTTTTCAAAGTGCTGAAAAACAAAATGTGTTTTTCAACGTGTCTTAAAACTCCATTTTTTCATTTCTTTGAAAAACATAACCCTTATCAACCTGATAGTTATTTGATGTGGATTTAATATTTACAATAAGGAGGAAAATCTTTGTGGGTTTCTCCTTTTCGAGAACCAAATTACATTTTTCAAAGTGCTGAAAAAACATAATGTATTTTTCAACGTGTCTTAAAACTCGCTCTATTTTTTCATCGCTTTGAAAAAACCAACTCTTATCGATCTGATAATTAGTCGATGTGGATTAAATCTTTATAATGAGGAGGAAAAGATTCATGGGTTTTACCTTTTCAAGAACTAAATTACATTTTTCAAAGTGCTGAAAAACACAGTGTGTTTTTCAACATGTCTTAAAACTCGCTCTATTTTTTCATCGCTTTGAAAAAACCAACCCTTATCCACCTGATAATTATTTTATGTGGATTCAATGTTTATAACGAGGAAAAGCTTCATGGGTTACACCTTTATGAAAACCAAATTACGTTTTTCATATTGCTAAAAAATAAAGTGTATTTATCAACGTGTCTTAAAACACACTCTATTTTTTCATCGCTTTCAAAAAACCAACCCTTATCCACCTGATAATTAGTTTATGTGGATTCAATATTTACAATAGGGAGGAAAAGCTTCATGGGTTTCACCTTTTCGAGAACTAAATTGTGTTTTTCAAAGTATTGAAAAGAACAATGTGTTTTTCAACGTGTCTTAAAACTCGCTCTATTTTTTTATTGCTTTAAAAAATAAACTCTTATCCACCTGATAATTAGTTGATGTGGATTCAATCATTACAACAAGGAGTGAAAGATTCATGGGTTGCACCTTTTTGAGAACTGAATTACATTTTTCAAAGTGCTGAAAAACACAGTGTGTTTTTCAATGTGTCTTAAAAATCGCTCTATTTTTTCATTTCTTTGAAAAAACAACCCTTATCCTCCTGATAATTAGTTGATGTGGATTCAATATTAACAAGGAAAATGAAAATCATCATGGTTTGCACCTTGTTATAAACCGAATTACATTTTTCAAAGTGCTGAAAAAACACAGTGTGTTTTTCAAAGTGTCTTAAAACATGTTCTATTTTTTCATCGCTTTGAAAAAATCCACCCATATCCACCTGATAATTAGTTGATGTGGATTTAATTTTTAAAACAAGGAGTAAAATCATCATGGTTTGCACCTTTTTGAGAATCGAATTACGTTTTTCATATTACTAAAAAACAGAGTGTGTTTTTCAATGTGTCTTAAAACACACTCATTTTTTCATCACTTTGAAAAAACTAACCCTTATCCACCTGATAATTAGTTAATGTAGATTCAATTCATACAAAGAGGAGGAAATGCTTCGTGGGTTGCACCTTTTTGAGAACCAAATTACATTTTTCAAAGTACTAAAAAATAGTGTTTTTTCAATGTGTCTTAAAATTCGCTCTATATTTTTCATCGCTTTGAAAAAACCAACCCTCATCCACCTAATAATTAGTTTATGTTAATTAAATCATTAGAACAAAAAGAAAAACCATCGTGGTTTGCACCTTGTTATAAAATGAATTGTGTTTTTCAAAGTGTTGAAAAACATATTGTGTTTTTCAATGTGTCTTAAAACACATTCTATTTTTTCATCGCTTTGAAAAACCCAACCCTTATCCACCTAATAATTAGTTGATTTGGATTCAGTCTTTACAACAAGGAGGAAAAACATCCTATGTTGCACCTTTTCGAGAACTGAATTGCATTTTTCAAAGTGCTGAAAAACACAGTGTGTTTTTCAACGTGTCTTAAAACACGCTCTATTTTTTCATCACTTTGAAAAAACCAACTCTTATCCACCTGATAATTAGTTGATTTGGATTCAATATTTACAATGAGGAGGAAAATCTTAGTGGATTGCACCTTTTCAAGAACCGAATTGCATTTTTCAAAGTGCTGAAAAACACAGTGTGTTTTTCAATGTGTCTTAAAACATGCTCTACTTTTTCATCGCTTTGAAAAAAACAACCCTTATCCACCTGATATTTTTTTTGTGGATTCAATATTTACAATGAGGAAAATCTTCGTGGGTTTCTCCTTTTCAAGAACTGAATTACATTTTTCATAATGTTGAAAAACATAGTGTGTTTTTCAACATGTCTTAAACACGCTCTATTTTTTCATCACTTTGAAAAAACCTAACCTTATCCACTTAATAATTAGTTGATGTGGATTCAATATTTACAATGAGGAGAAAAAGCTTCGCGGGTTGGATCTTTTTGATAATTGAATTACGTTTTTCAAAGTGCTGAAAAACACAGTGTGTTTTTCAACGTATTTTAAAACTCACTTTATTTTTTCATCGCTTTGAAAAAACCAACCCTTATCCACCTGATAATTAGTTGATGTGGATTCAATCTTTACAACAAGGAGGAAATGCATCATGGGTTGCACCTTTTCGAAAACTAAATTGTGTTTTTCATATTACTGAAAAACACAGTGTGTTTTTCATCGTGTCTTAAAACACACTCTATTTTTTCATCTCTTTAAAAAACCAACCCTTATCCACCCGATAATTAGTTGATGTGGATTCAATCTTTACAATGAGGAGGAAAACCATCATGGGTTGCACCTTTTTTAGAACCGAATTACATTTTTCAAAGTGCTGAAAAACACAATGTATTTTTCAACGTGTCTTAAAACACGTTCTATTTTTTATTGCTTTGAAAAAACCAACCCTTATCCACCTTATAATTAGTTTATATGGGTTTAATCATTACAATGAAGAGAAAAAATATCATGGCTTGCACTTTATTATAAACCGAATTACGTTTTTCCAAGTGCTGAAAAACACACTTTATTAGTCATCACTTTGAAAAAAACCAACCCTTCTCCACTTGATAATTAGTTGATGTGGATTCAATATTTATAACAAGGAGGAGAATCATTAGGGTTTTCACCTTTTCTAGAACCGAATTGCGTTTTCAAAGTGCTGAAAAACACAATGTGTTTTTCAACGTGTCGAAAAACTCACTTTATTTTTTCATCACTTTGAAAAAAACCAACCCTTGTCCACCTGATAATTAGTTTATGTGGATTCAATATTTGCAATAAGGAGGAAAAGCATCATGATTTGCACCTTTTTCCAAAACCGAATTATGTTTTTCAAAGTGCTGAAAAACAGTGTGTTTTTCAATGTGTCTTAAAACTCACTCTATTTTTCATCACTTTAAAAAAACCAACCCTTCTCCACCTGATAATTAGTTGATGTGGATTACATCATTACGAAAAATAGGAAAAACATCGTGGGTTGCACCTTGTCTAAACCAAATTACATTTTTCAAAGTGCTGAAAAACACAGTGTGTTTTTCAACGTGACGAAAATTACACTATATTTTTTTTCAGCACTTTGCAAAAAATCAACTCTTCTCCACCTGATAATTACTTGATGTGAATTGCATCATTACAACAAGGATGAAAAACATCATCATTTACACCTTGTCTAGAACCAAATTACGTTTTTCAAATTGTTAAAAAACACATTGTGATTTTCAAATTGTTGAAAAACACATTGTGATTTTCAACATGTCAAAAAACACACTTTATTACTCATCACTATTAAAAAGACCAACCCTTCTCCACCTGATAATTAGTTGATGTGGATTAAATCTTTACATGAAAGAGGAAAATCATCGTGGTTTTCACCTTTTCCACAACTGAATTACATTTTCCAAAGTGCTAAAAAACACAATGTGTTTTTCAACGTGTCAAAAAGCAAAGTCTATTTTCAACACTTTGAAAAAAATCACTTCTTATCCACCTGATAAATAATTGATGTGGATTGCATCGTTACAACAAGGAGGAAAATCATCGTGGGTTGCACCTTGTAATAAAACCAATTAGATTTTTCATATTGCCAAAAAATGCAATGTGTTTTTCAACGTGTTGAAAAACAAACTCTTTTTTTTTCAGCACTGTGAAAAAAATCAACCTTTCTCCACCTGATAATTACTTGATTTGCATTACATCATTACATAAACGTGGAACAACATTGTGGTTTGCACCTTGTGGAAAATAACGGTTCCTTTTTATAAGGTTAAAAAACACACTATGTTTTTTAACATGCTTAAAAAAAATATTATTTTTCAGCACTTTGACAATAGCAATAAACATTCCACATGATAATTAGTTACTATTGATTACATTATTTCATCATAATTACATCAGCTTTCTGTATGTCAAAATATTTTCTACTATCCATATATTACATGAGCGGTCCTACGTTGGCTAACACAAACAGACACTTTTTAAAATACTCTCAAAATCACAAAAATTAGGTTAGTTGTACATGTTCCATATTTATGTATTTATATATGCAATTTACAATCTCATATAGATGAATTTTAGATGTTTACAATTCTAATATAGGCCTACTTTACATGCCATACATTTACTTTCCAAAGCTCAACTTGCTCATTCTGTAAGATACATCCCTCGACATATTTGTTACATCTGTAACACAATGCATTAAATATTAGATAAGATATCCAAGGCTTTGTACCTTACATATAGTAAGTGAATGTATTGAAATTAAGGACATTCAATACACACCTTACGTAGACACTAAATTGTTGAAAGATAAGCGGTGAAGGGGATATGTTTCATCTGCATTTGAACCACTTGCAAAATAAATTATCGATATGTTATTCTTCACGTCCACGATTAAAATTTCTTGAGAATTCACAATCACACCAATAATTAAATGTTTTAACCTGTAGGTTCCACTTGTGTGGTTTTTCTCCTCTTTACACAATTATCGTCAAGAAATTAGAAGCATTTGTAATATTCAGCGTGATTGTTCAAATCTTCTACAACGAATAGCCTCTTTGTAACGCCCTGCCTTGGGACACCGGAACTAGACCAATAAGTCGGTAAAAAAAAAATTGATAATGGACTAAAGATCTTCCTAACCCCTTTTCATCAATATTTAATTCATGTTAATTATTAATTTCTAAGATTGCCTAAACGCTAGCCCAACCAAGCTTACTTATTTCATCTTAATATTAATAATTGAAAACACAAATTTTATTAAGTTTAAACCCCCATTTTTAATTAATTACCCACATACACCGAAATTTATTTTCCCATTCACACTTTAAATCCCATGACTAAAAGAAAGGGTGTAAGGGTGTAGGGTCACTTATGGACTCTAGGATTGAATCTATCATGGCCCTTGATTATCCTTTTTGCCCTAAACATCTTTATATTTTCCCCTTTTCTCTTTATTTAGATTTCATTCTTGTTTTCTTGTCCAAGTTAAGGTGGGAGAAGAGCTTGAATATTTGTTTCCATGGAGATTTTGCTGAAGGTTCTCCATATTCATTTCATGTATATGTATTGTTTTTTTTTTGTGTTGTGTGTGTGTGTGTGTGTGTGTGTGTCTCTCTCTCTCTCTCTCTCTCTCACACTATATATATATATATATTGAAATATAACAATATAATATTATATATATATATTATTATATATTACATGTATAAAACCAAACACAAATGTCCAGTAGCAGAATGAGCTGTTGTTTTTTTTAATGGTGCAACACTATGTATAGGAAGGGTTTTAGGTGGAAAAAAGGGGCAGCCACAGGGAAGGACGGAGGGACGGCGGCAAGGTGAGGTGAGGGAACAGAGCCAGGGGAGGTGGCAGCGACGGGGGGTGTGGTGGTGGCTGCGGAAGGAGGGCCACGGGTAGCGGACAAGCAAGGGCGACCGGGGCCATGGAGGATGGGGGGGTGCTGCGGGCTCCATTGCGTAGGGGCAGCAATGTCGGATGGGGGAAGGGTCGGCCTCCCCCTAAACAATTTGTTTTATTTATTTATTTATTTTGTTATGTTTATTAAAACGCATTTAACATATATGTTTTATATATATATATATATATATATATATATATATATATATATATATATATATACACATATGAAATTAACTACTCTGCTAATATAACAATTAACTAGAACTTTCCTTAACAATACTATGGTTACATTTTGGGAATAGCATTAACTTAAATGAATTATGAATATGAATTTTTTTTGTTTTTACACAATGACAAACAATGGTGTTTTCAAACTATAAAATGACAGATTTTAATTTTACTATTTAGATGCAAAAAGGAAAGTTAAGATTTTCAACTATTCAACTTAAATGATTTATCTATTTTGATATTGCAAATGATGAAGCCAATTTTTTTGAAAAAAGAGATATTGATTAAGCTATCACTTAGTGAAAGGATAGGCACATTAGAACTATTTCTTCATCCATTCAAATAAGATAACCAACAAGGAAAGTAGACCAATCTTATTCTATTCTCTAACTTTTCAAAACTTGTAATAACAAGGGTGTTTCAAGAATGATGTCAAATCTTACATTTACACAAGTTCTCAACATTTCACAAAGATGAAAACTACCACAAAAATAAATGAACTTTCCAACAACTCATATTAAGAAAATTTTCACTATCTTCAATCCTTTATTTCAAAGATTTTAAGTCTTCCAAAATGGCAAAGCATATTTCTACATCATTCCAAGTATTCAAAGGAAACAATGTAAGGTAACATGTAAATATTGAGGGTAGATTTACCCACAAAAGAGGTGCTAGTTTACATATGACTCCAAATACAAAGGAGGATTTTACACACAAGGGAAGCTTCCACAAGCCAATCTTTTCAAGAGAAAAGAGGTAATGTCCACAATAGAATGAAGAAGATAAAGAGATCCAACCAACAACCCACTTCCATCCTGAGATTCAAATGCACATGCCTTCAAGAAAACCAACAAGGAGAAGAAGCTTGTTTTTCCACCCAACCATAGACATCATTACATGCCTTTCCCAAGGTTGGGATGCATGCTAGCCTCCCCCAAGCCCATGGGAAAGAGGACTACCATCCAAAACTTGCACAAGAATGAGGTGAACAAACAATAATACCTCCACATGAAACAAGACAAATATAAAGCAAGACTCCAAATTTTTCAAAGGTGAAAAAAAGAGAAGAACCCAAGTTTTACCTCTAAATCAAAATGGGGAAGAGAGGAAAAAAGTTCTCCAAAATTTTAACCAACAATAGTTGCATTAAAAAAATATCTCTATGCCCTTCTTATTTCTCCTCCCTTTCACCAAATCCTTCTTGGAAGGATTTTCAAACCCCAAAGGGTTTCCTTACCAAGAATGGGGAAGGAGGTTCAAGCCAAATGAACCAACTTCCCCACCTCAAACCATTTGAGGGGAGTCACTAAAATCCTACAAGGCTTGCCCATCAAGCCTATAAGGATTGAGAGGGGAAAATCCCTCTCTCTTCCCCCACAACTCCAAAACTCCATCATGCCATATGATGGAGGGAGCAAAAACAAGTGACAATAAATAAAAATCCACATGCAACAACCACATTTCCAAGTAAACAAATCTAACAACTAGCATGAATATAGCAACACAACAATAAGGCTTAAGAGACCTACCTCAAAGAAAGCTCTCCAAAAATCTTTCCAACTTCAATTTTTTCCACTTCTTGACTCAAGCAAACTCTAGCTCCAAATCCACAAGTATCCAAGCAAAAGCTCAAAAAAAAAAAAAATCCCTTCTTTTCCCATGAAGGAGAATTTGAAGAGGAGCAAGAAAAAACCCTCACAAATGAGGGGGTGACATGTGTCACCCCTCTCTTCCTTCAAGGTCAAAGATGCCAAAACAAAAGAGAGGAATGGTAAAATGCCTTTTAGCCCTCTTCTCCCAAATTACTCTAAATGATAAAAAGACAATTCTTGTGCAACTTTTAACAAGCACACAAATCCATACCCCTTACATGGATGTGACCAAACAAGAGGCAAAAAGGGAGGGAAAACTCCCTCTAGCCTTGGAAATAAGCCCCCCTACCTATTAGGTAGGGTCCAAGGGCTCATTTTTATGTTAAGGGAACTCCCAAACTAAAAAGGGGTCCCTAAAAATGCCTAAAATAACCCAATTTCGGGTTTGGAAAATTTTTGGCACAAGGGTAGAGGGTGTGGGGCCCACCCAAGGGTTCACATGTGACCCTAAACCCTCTATATTAAGTACATCATTAATCTAATTCAAAACTTAATGCAAGTGGGGTCATTAATTTCCCAAAACAAGCTTACAATAGAAACTAAACACCCTAAGCAAAATTAATAATTACAAGACATTACATTACAAATTAGGGTCACCCATGGTGCCCAAAACAATAATTCTAATGCTAAGGCCTCAAGCAATAAACATGGCTAGGGCTTAGCCTATGGGCTGTTTGTGCAAGGTTGCATAGCTGGCCTGAGTCCCACGTTCTCATGTGACCTGTCACCTGCACACTCATTACACACATTAAACGCACCTGTCCGATAAAATAGAAATCAACTACTAAATAAGATATCAATGAATTCTAGACTAACATATCATCTTTCTGGAATCAAAAGTGTGACAACGTGCACAACTATACATAATTCACCATAAGTTAGTCATAATGATAAAATGACATGTATCCATAGAATCCCAACATGCAACAAACTGAGTATCCATCAATATAATTACGTTCCAAAACAACATCATATCAATTAGTATCCATGACATCATAAGATAAAGCAACCAACATAGTAATCAAGCTAAATCAACGTTATACGCCTAAATGTCCACACATGTCTAATCAGATCAAATCTCCTAATGTAATGTCCAAAACATATCAAATCCCTGTCAAAACATGTCAAATAGTAAGAGGAACAACAAGTAACTGAGCTATAAAAGTGTGGGCACTACACTCTTAGTCACACTGTGGTGGTATTTTTTACTCGCACTAAACCATGGACACATGCGGGTGGTGGTTGTCTCATTAACATCTCCTTTGAAAGCAACATCTAACATATTTGATGCTTCTAGGTCTCTCCTAAACCTTTGAACACATTCAAAGAATGTTTTTTCTATTCATATGTACTTAGTCATGTATCCAAGATTGACTTCAAGAATTCTTTAGATGTGTGTTCCATAAAATTTTAATCACTTTCTATCATCAACCCACCAACCCCAACTGTTTCAGGAGTTCCTGTGATGTATAAGACATTATAAAAAAATATTTATTTATACACTAGGTTTTTCAATATCATTGTACAATAGAAAAACAACCTCATACCATCCATGCATGTCACTCGTCGTTCGGTGGACATGGGAATATTTTGGCTACAACACCCATTCGTAACATTTGATTGAGAATACACATTGTCACCTACACATGAATACACATTGTCACCTAATCATAAATATGTGTGATGAACATTATCATTGGCATCAATTAATTGATTAAAGGCATTAACAACTAACCATCAACTATCAGTGATTGTTGAAGTGGAAAGGAGGGTCCATCCCATAACATGTCATCATTTACCGTGTTTGTCTCTGCATAGGTATTGGCTCCTCTATATCACTGAAAGGAAAAAAATTTCAACACGATGTTTATTTCATTACGACTTATTCTTAGCAATTATACTAATATCACTACTTTCCACACACGATGACATTGTACCTTCCACTTCTGGTGCTGGATACGGCGGGGAGAGCCCATCTCGGAACATGTCTTCATTTACTATGTTTGTCTCTGCATAAGTACTAGCTCCTACACATGAATGGAAAACAATTTCAACACGATGCTTATTTCATTACGACTTATGCTTAGCAATCTACATCAGTAACATATGATGACATTGAATTACCTGCCACTTCTGGTGCTTGATATGATGACATCGACACATATCACTTGCGAAGTTCCAACACCTTCAACACATGCTTACATATGTTTCCTCTGATAGCCCAAGCACATTCGCATATGTCCAAGGCTCCATATTGCCTTACCAAATACCATGTGCTTCTAGTTGTTTGGCTCCTCACCCATAATTGATTGCAATCAGGCATAATTTGCAAGGAAATTTGTATCAGGAATACTCTTTTCTCTCTCAACCACTGTTAATAGTTGTCTTTCTTTTTTGAAATTGGTCAAGAAGCTAGATTGTTGCAACTTCCTCTTGTGTTTGTAAAATGGCTCCACCTTGTACACAAGTGTGTAGAAAAAATAGTCCATCAGGTGAGTGCATTTTTTTTCTATCACACAAGTATCTAGTCTTCAAAAATAATGGTAGGACTCGATGGATGCATTTTGTTTCCTAGTTTGCATGGGAGAATTTTATAAAATTTGTTTCCCACATAGCTGTCAAGTGACACGGATCAAATATCAGTGATACTATAAACCAATAATTAATTTTGATGATAATTAATAAGGAAACACATGAAGGCTTGTAGTCACCAATATGTTCTTTTCTCTCACACCATGTATTCCTGAAGTACTCAAGGAACTGAGTTTCCTCTTTGAATTCATTGAAGAAGTATTGAATGATTCGAAAGGTGTGCTCAACATGCATTCTAGAACCATACATGATGGTACCTAATCTCTCGAAAATCTTCCACCTCGACTCCTTGCTACAATACATGTGCACATTTTTCAACCATGCCCTACGCACATGCCATAGGCATAGCAGTACACAAAAACCAAAAACACACCTGATGGCTTGGATTTCAGTCAACGCATCATCCGTAATGAATGCATTGATCTTCCAATCGGAATGAAGACGTTTTCCTCATTTCTAGACTTCCACCAACCACCCATAAATGTCTTCAATATTATTCCTAGAATAAATGGCTCATGCTACGGGCACCCCAGCCTCTTGCTCATCAAAAACAAGTAATGTGTATAATTGGTACTACAAGGAATATGACATCAAAGGTTAATATGGGGTTTAATATAATAGAAAGGGAAAATTATTAATGATACATAAATCACACATCATTTCAAAATTCATTCCAATTACTTACGCCATATTTGTTCATAGAAAATGTCGAATCCATGGAGATTATGGAATTGTGTGAATGTTGAACCATTCTCTCACACATCCACGGTGTTTGCAACCCCATAATGAATGGAACAGTGGTTCCATTTGGGTGTTGATAGTAGAAAAAAATGTCTCTTTCCTCCGCATGCCATAAGTTCACGCTCATGGCATCATCAACATGCTTTTGAGACCTTCTGGAGTGAACTCTTTTCCATGCATTCACCATGTCCTTTCTTGTCAAGTATTGGTCCCTCTTGCTCAATATACCCACGTTGGATGGATCCTCTATATATTTTTTGTACATTGTTCCATGGTGACACCCATCAACAAAAGACTCTCGATATAAGTTTTGCATTCATTTGATAAGTACGGGGCAACAGTGACATGAGGATCGTTAATGGTATTTTCATTCCTCCCATGACAACACTCACCATTTACATCACAATGAAATGGATTGTTGTATAATATTATCGCCACTGCCGGTCTCCCATAAAAAACCTTCACATTGAAATGACATTGGCAACCCCTTTTAATTTGACACCTACTCACTTTTTCACCTGTTTCTGGCTTATTTCTATTGTCATCTGGACCATATGAACACCAGTAGCTGCAATTAAAAATGGTAACATCAAATGCTATACAAATGTTTACGAAAAGAACGTACAAAAAATAATTGTTAGAAAAGGTCTGAACCTAGTATATGACTTGGTTGTATGCGGTTTAGGATTTTCTATATTTTTTGACTTGTGATTTGTGCGGGTGAATGTAGTCTCAAAACTTTCGTTAGAACCTTCCCCCTTTAGAAATGCCTCTAGTCTCGTGAGCAGTATAATGATACAAATGTCGATGTTCGGCTCATCCCCGATTGGTGTCCATTCTAGGTCATCATACGAAAACTGACTCTTTTCCTCTGTTATCTCTTGGACAGGAAGATCGATCATGCTCTGCCATTTGGGCCTCCTTCCCATCCTAAAAATTATTACATGCAGTTTTGCATCGTTAATGAAACAATTATTTCATACTTTCTGAAATAAATTTTGAGTTGTGATTGATCATCATCAACATGAATACCATCTTAAAACATTGGAAGCATTTGAATTTTTGGCTAATTCAAAAGCCACATGTATAAAAGACAGTATTGAAATGCAAAGAAAACAACAATTTATAGGACTGCCTACTGCTTCCAGTGCACAAGCATATCACAATATGGTCATCTATAATGTGACAAAGAATGTGACATAATAAATATAATGTGACAAAGACTATTACAAAATTAATATTATTTCAAATACATTTATTCAATGTTGAGAGAAACTTCCAATAAAAATATTATAATTAAATTATAAATATAATTCACATTGTATAATAATATATTTTATGGTGCTTATTTTATTTATAAAATAATATTTTTCAAAAATGATGTATATAAAATAGAAATTATTACATTTAGCTAAAAAACAATAAAAACTAACAAAACAAAACATATTTATTTAAAACAGAAGTTACAAATTAGAAAATTAAAATATTAGAATATTAATAACATCTTTAATATATATACACATTTATGCATGCCAAAACATAATAATTAAACAACAATAAAATAATAATCTTCGCAACACCCATGTACCCTACTTTTTGAAAAAGGTGAACTTACAAACTAAAATTGAAGAATATAGATATTTCAAAAAATTTAAATTGAAAAATGTGATTTCTCCACAATGAAATTTATAAAATATGGATATTCCAAAAAATTTATTTTGTCATGTATGAAATTATGAATATTATTCATGATTGAAAAATTTTACCTTGTTTAAGGATTTATCATCCGTGAGTAAATTATAATAGCGTAGACTATCTACATGTATAGTTTTACTTATATTTTGTTAGTGTATATTATTAAAAAATAGAAATCACTAGCATATTAAATTTCCCACAATGCATGTATTTCAAATTTTGTGGATAATACAAACTCAATATTATAATGTGTAGAATTTTCACACTTTTATTTGAAATTTAGAAATGGTGCTAAACTTTTGAATCGTAATAAAAATTATTTACTATACATTCTGAACAACTAGTATTCAATGGCATACTAAACTGTCTAAAATATACATATAATTTATAAATTGTTAATAAATTGAGGACTATTTTTAGGAACTCTTGCAGTTTTCGAACTTTCTATGCGAACTCCCTTCATCTTCAGTTTATGTGGAGGCTCATTTTTCTGTATGTCTTCATTTTACAAATAGGATCGGGAGAAATTAGGCTCTTGGTATTCATATTCACTACACAAAAGAGTAACTAGTACACAAAAGAAGCATATAATTAATGTTAGTACGATACATGACAAATTAATATACATCATCCAATATGATAAAATAATCACAATCATCAGAAAGCTAATATCCATGAAAAAATTCAAGTATGAATAAATGCCAATGGCTATCCTTCAAAATGCACCCTCCCATAATATCACATCCATTGAAAAAGGGATGGTTGTGATAATGGGAGGGTGCATTTTTGAGTGAAGGGTAGCTTCGGCTTTAAAAAAACCTCTGCGCAGTACAGTCTACCACCCAACTATCGATGTGGAATCCTAAGGGGCAAGCCCCTTCAGCATGCAATGATAGTTGGGTGTATCGATGTGGCATCCTAAGGGGCAAGCCCCTTCAACACGCACTGATTCCCATCTTTGCAGAGGCACTTTCCCCCATATGCCGAATTGAGAGTGAGAGTATGACAACATAATTTTTATAGCTTCAACTTCAACTTACATCAAACATTCACAACCTTGCAATTACCAATATTTAACAACTAATAAAAAAATTATACATACAAATGATCTACACATTAGCAATATTTACAACTATAATGAATCCAAAAAATCAAACTTTTCCTAATGTATTCCATTTAACACAGCTAAGAGCAATGAAATTACAACTAAGAGCTCGAAGATCACATGCATATTTAAATGAAATTTTTATATTTTCTTACGATAGTAAACAGATCAACATGCAAATCTAGAACTTATTTATACTTATAGATAATATTAAGAATCATCTCAAACACTTATAACATTAAATGTGTTCAATTTGTTTAACTATAATTGTATTGATGTTTGAGTTTGGATTTCAAGACATTTATTATTAAGGTTCTTGTTAACAAATATGAATTCAAATATTAAGGTCATACTAGTGTGACTTCAAAAAATTTAATTTCGTAAATGAAAACATGTGGAAAACCGTCGTGTTTTTCAACATGCTGAAAAACACACTGCGTTTTTCAGCATGTTGAAAAACACACTATGTTTTTCATCAAGATGAAGAACACGCTGTGATTTCCTCATGTTAATCACCAAACATTAATTACCTGGTTGTTACATGGTTGTAGAAGTTTTAACCACTACTTTTTCGTTATCATAAGTAATTTGTACTTACATGAATTTGGAGCCCATGAAAACAAATGTCTGGATATATTTTTAGAAGCCCGAATATGAGGAGGTTATTGCATGGTTGTTGAAATTTATTAGTAAATTCTAAAAGTGCAAATGGATTTGAAATCTCTAATGAAATCCATAGATAGAGAACATAAATTCATGTGCAAACCCTAGTGTATGATATAACATATATCTGTGAGCATTGGGATCTAATTTTAGATACATGCAATTAGAATTACGAGACTTCATAAATTAGAATTTTCCTTGAACTATAGTATGGCATAAGAATCAGATTGGGAGTTTCTATTTCTAAACATTTCATATATGGATCGAGAAAGGGAATCCCCTATAGTGGAGTATGCACTCACCTTGGAGGTATATAAAGGACTCATCTAAGAATGTTCATCCTTTTCCCTTTGCTTGAGATCTATTAAGAGGTTCAATTCTACTTCTTAATACCCTAACATGTTATATTACATATACTTCTACCTTGGATATGAATGCAATAGAAAGTTATGGTTCTCTATATTATTACTTGCACATGGTTATATGCACTTGTAGATAAGTTGTTCATGTGTATAGGTACATACTCATGAAGTTTCCAACGTATCTTGATTGTTCCTTTTGTATAAGGTTGTGTCTATGTAATATTCATACCATTTATATTAAAATAACATGCCTTGATTCAAGCGTGTCTCTTCCCAAAGAGTGGTAAAATATTCGTAAAGGTGGTAGTGTGGTCTTTCCTTTAACCATCACCCTTTCACTTGTTGAATGTAATTCCACCATTACTTTGCTTCCAAATAATATCAATTTGTGGAGCTCTCTTTCCCTTGTTTTAGTTATGGTCCCTCTCATTTTCTTTCATCATTTCATGGCTTCACAATGGCTAAAATTGATAATAATTTGAAGCGATAAAAGAGGATTCTTAGTTAGTTTGTAGAAAAGAATATAAATTGTGTGAGGACAAGGGGTCATAGAAAACATGAGATTGCATACAACCAAAAAGGACTGGTGTAAGAATGATTATATATTGGTTTTCTTCAGCCCCTTACCCTATTTGCTAGGGAATTCATCAAGAATATTGACTGGTGAAGAAAACTAGAATGTTTGTTGAAAACATTATTGGATAAGAACAATACATTATTGGTGAAGTATTAGTATTAATCATCTGTGTTTATTTATCTATGATGAATATAATAGAGATATTAGGGTGAAATTGGGGGGAATATTAAAAGTGTAGATTAAATAATATATATTGGAAGAAAATATTGATTTACATTTTGAGTCACAACTGCAGACATATTTGGTGATGAGTTACACTAACCAAACTTAACAATTGATTGAGAAATTAATAAACATGGTTTTAAATAAAATTAGTTTGATATCCATATTTATTGTGACAATAGAAAGAAAAATTAAGAATATTTTCCTTTTCCATGGTTGAAGATAAAGAAAAATAATGAAAAAAATAATAATAACCAAATTGCATATTCATGATGTTCCTTTGGTTTTTTATTATCTATGACTGGACTGTGTCACAATCGGTTGTGTGCTATGGAGATCAAAAAACCTGCCTTCCTAACAAATGTGATTTCCTTCCTCATAAAACATCCACTAGTCTGTGAATGCCTTCCTCTTAAAACATCCACTAGAATTATATCATCCTCTGGTCTATGAAAGAATGTATATGTTTAATGTTTAAGTGGTTTATAAATTGTTCCCTTTCATTATGGGAATTTTAGAGAGTAATATAAACTTGCCTTAAATTTTAATCCTGAAGGCGTCGAGTGTTTAATGTGGTAGAAAGGCAGAGTTTTGTGAAAAATGGTAGTCGTTGATTGTAAAATGTTTGTATTATTTGCTAAGCCGCGCCAGGGGAACCGGATGGCCAACCGAATGAACCGGTTTGCACGGGTAGAGAATGCCTCCCTAAAGTATATTAATGTAAACTGGTAGCGGCGGCGATATAGATGATTCGGTGGAAGATTTAGCACCACTGTGACTCCTCTGGCACTGACAAGAAATTTTGGCATTGGTCCTTTCCCTACCACATATGGACCAAATGTATGTGTTGGTTATGTGTTGCATGTGAGTTTTATGGGGGGTGCACCATACATAGGTGAAAATTGAATGGAGGGTATCTGCTTCTATGTGGGAGTCCCACCCAACATGCCACAAATTTGTGCAATTTTATCTCCAATCATACATGTTAGAAGCCAAGAAAACCATTAAAAATCCTTGTCTAGAGCTAAGTTGCACACCTCATATTGGGAAATGGAACAATAAGATCAAGATAATAAATCTTGGAAGAGAGATTACCTCACTTTATCTTGATGAAAAATTTCTCCTTCATTGGAATGGATGTGCCCAAAGTTGCTTGATGGATATTTGTATCCTTCTTATTGATGGCTCCTAAATCTAACAACACTTTGTTATTTGATGTTTGATGGGAGTTTTCTTAAGCTTATTTTTTCATCGCTTGCATAGAGGGTAGTGGAGAAATTTGAAGAAGAATCAAGGGTTGATGTTGATCTATGTAGGATGGAAATCAACAGTTGAGAATAGATGAGAGGGCATAAAGTTCTAGATTTAGGGGAATTTCCATCAATTTTTAATTCATGGAAGGTGGTAGAATTATGAAGGTTCTAGATTTAGAGAAATCTAGAAGGTGGTGGAAGAGAAATTGGATTAGATTAGAATATTTTCTATTTTATTGATGACTAATGAATAGTTAATTAGTAGGAGAGGCTAGTTAGTAAGGTATGTGGTATAGGGAATATTAAATTCCTAAAATATGTGTGAGGATTAAGGTAGTTGTTATGTGAGGGATTAATCATAATATTAGTGGGATGGGATATAGGCTAAGGTTAACATGTAGGATGAAATAGTAGTAATGTTAAGAGGGACTAATTATTAAAATTAGTGATGACTAATTCTAAGTGTATACATGTAGTATCGTGCATGCTTGTGTATCCATGGTAAAAGGTATTAGTGTTTGTACAAGGTTCTTTAGTCGTTATGCCAAGTTCTCTTAAGGACTACAGAGAAAGTGCTAGATTTTTGTTTCTAAAATGGTTTCACCCTTTATTTTGGGCAACTAGTATCAAATCCTAAGCTTGGGAGCATTTTATCTAGATTATTCATCTTTTTAATTCACCTTGGTATCTTCAAACTTGTTCAAATTACTTGCATTGATAAGTTTGATGCCTTCACAATTTGAAACGTTAAATTTTTTTATTATAATCACTTATTTTTTCCTTGAGATGGGACGGGACATCCAAACCCACATATTCCTTTCATCTTTAGGTCATAAAATTTAATCTCACAGGTCTTGGGTTCACGGGGACTCAAAAATCGGCTAAGTGTTGAATCAAAGGAGTCTAGACCTAGAGAATCATAAAAGCCTTTCATTGGTCCATGTGGACCAATGATGGTGGGGATTATAAAAGGATCAAGGTCTCAATCATGGGTCATAGTTGGCAATGGGGATAGAATCTCATGGATCAAGAATCTCGATGAAGTGGTAGAGGTGGAGATAAGGGTCGGGTCTCAGGATCATGAGATCCTAAGAAATCTATGACTCCCTAAGACTTAAATCATGGGCCCAAGCCTGAGTGGTTGGAAAAAGGAGACCCTAATGACCCTGTGAACACATAAGGGTCATGATTGGTCCACGTGGACCAATCATGGGCCACTCCAAACCAGGATTTAAGTCGCCTAGTTCGGTTTTTTCCTATTTTTGAGCATTAGTTAATTTTAGTCTATTAATTATATTATGAGAACAGAAAGTTGGCAATGATCCTCTAATTTAGGGATAGTAGACAGATGCCTGGCAATTTATTGGTAGGATGTAAAGATATAAGCATGCGAACTTACTAAGAATGAGCAGGTTCATAAGTAAAGGTGCTCAAAAGGATAGTAATTGATGGCCACCACCTAGAGTCATCATTAGTACCAGACAACATGTTAGAGTTTACTTGGCAACTCGAGTTGGGATATTGTTTTCCTCATGACCAGGAAATCATGTAAAAATACTTCATTATTTGATAACAAATTGAAGAGAAGATCTATTTTCTTTTGTGAGTTCATGGGTCCCTTGCAGCATATCTGGGTTGTGACTTATTTTGGCTACATTAGAAGGCCCGCAATCCTTTTGAACCTGAGCTAAAAGCGACTGCATTTTGAGCCAATGATTCAAGGTGTTCATATATTTCTAATCTAAAGTACATATGCTCAGCCTAAACTTGGTATCTAATGGTTTATGGAAATGTAAATCATGGATCTAATACAAGGACCAATTGTACAAACAAGTAATTGTTGAGCATCATGGATCCCCAATTAATATTGAGGGGGAGTTTTTGTTAGAACATAATATTAAGTGTTCATAATATTTAGTTTATAATTAAATAATATAGGATATAGTTTATATTATTTATTATTTAATATAAACTCTATATTAAGTTTATTATTTATTTAATTAACTAATAATTTAGTGAATCAGGGGTGTACTCCGTCACTTAATTGTTATAACCCTTCGGGTTATTTAACTATGAGTAGTGGACTATAATTAGATATATGAAATTACCTCGGGTTAAAAATACATAGAGCAGAAAGTGAGAAAAGGAGTCACCGGACTGGTGTAAAAGTTTCTCCTTAATGGAAAATTCTTTCCGTGGTTTTTTACCCCATTGGGGTTTTCCACATTAAATCTTGTGTCCGTGTGTTATTTCATTTTGTTGTATTAAATGTTTATGTATTAATGTGTGGTTTAATAAATATTTTATATAGGTAATTAATATATCGGTCCTAATATGGTATCAAAGCGACAGGGCTCGAGTTGAAAACTCGCTTGAGTAATGTTGGGGGGATTGTTGGCATGTGCGTCCAGTGTTCCCCGTGAGTTTCGTGACATGGACTAATTGCCTCTCATGGATCCTAACTCTGGAGATTGTAGCGGAGATTAGCGCCTATAGGTTTTGGTCTAACGGCAATCGTGGTCCAACAAATGGTATCAGAGCGGTTAGGTGATATTTATTAAATTAATTAATCAATAGTCATGTCTGTTGGGTGGTTGGTTAGTTGGTTAGGAATATATATTTAATCCCCCCTCCCCTCTCCGGGACATGTTTTGTTGAGATTGGTGTGTGCACAGGTGACTTTGGATTCTTACCAATGAGTGAAAACCTTTTACGAGATCAGGTAAGAATCAATTCTATGTGAAATATTTCTAATTTTTATATAGTTTTCATTTGTTGGATAAAAGTGTTAGGAAATTTATTATTATTGCTAACATTATTAATATAATGTTGATTGTAAATGATTTGTTAGATTACAAATCATTTATTTGTGTGAGATTGGGTAGTCCAACCAACTCACGTATTTAGTCTAGAGAGGTTATATGGTTTAGTGAGTTTCAAAAACTAACGTAGAATTGGTTTGCAGGAAAATTGGTTTGCGGGAAAATTGGTTTCCTATTTTATAGGGAATCATCTCCCTATATAATTGTATTATTTGAATGATAGAAATTAAGTATTTTGTGTGTTAGATCCCTTGTTGTACCAAGATTTGGTATCAAAGCAGGTAGCATTGAATTATGGTTCTCTTATTATTTCCATGTTTGTTATGATTTATGAATGCGGAAGAGGATTATCAATCATCTATTTATTCATAGTGCATCGGTCAAGGAGTAATCTACCATTTTCTACAGTCAATATCTAAGATTTGTATGCAATCTTTGAAGGATATCTCATGTTGGCCACGTGTAAGAAATAATATTTGTGCAGGCGTATTGTAGAAACATCTAAATCTGCAAAGCATATGTGTGGATCTTAGTTATACATGATCAATGTCCAAAGCTATTACTTCACTGTAGATCGAATCCACTAAAAGATTTATTCTACCATCCACGTGTGAGTCAATTGTTATGTCTTAGATCTTTATTATGAAGTCGTAGTTTTGTTAAATATGCATATTATGATTTTTGCATTCTCCCTTTTGCATTCTCCCTTATGTCTTAGAGGGGCTAGTAGTGGTACACCCTAAGTTAAGGGGTCCACAAAATCAACTGTTTATGATGTGGGATTGTGATTTTTTCACCAATATGTAGTTTAGATTTGTCTTAGCTTATATTTTTTCTTTTCAATGCTTAATTAGAGGGAAAGTCATATTTTGAATTGATTTAAAATAATAAATTTGACTTACATGCTACAACTATGGTGAAAACCAATACTTGAACATGGGTGATAATTGCTTGAACATTGAATTTTTAATACTTATGCACACGGGTGAGAAGTCTTACATGTCATGATGTGATTGATTATTCTACATAATTATAATGTCAAGAATAAATAACCACTAGATAGTACTATGCCAACTATGAGGCGGTACTATGACAACTATTGGGTATTGTGTGATCAATAGTCATATCAACTATTGGACCTTGTTCACCTATTGGCCCCTCTCCCCTATCAATCTCGACATCTTCATGTGTGGAAAAGAAACAAAATGTCAGCACGTTTGTTAAATCAATATTCCATGTGCATTTGAAGTAGTTGTCTTGTCATCAGTGTGCTCTCTTTGTCAAAGTTTTGTGGCAGTCTATGTAGCAGACGAATACATATTTGAACAGTGCAGAGATCATACCACATCATGTAGGCTGTACCGTTTCTATATTGCATTCATTGTCCATATAAATAAATATTTTATTATGTAGTTTGTTGGAAGTTTGTTTTTTTAATAGTCTTTTGTGATATTTGTATTTATGCCTGAGGCGTGGCTACCCTGCAATAGACCATGAGGTGCTTGTCATGGCGGGTTTCCACTTGTCCGCCCCATCTTTCTTCTATCTCATGTTGCCAGTTACATGTGTGGCATGCCTTGGTCAAGCGGTGTCTGTGAATTGCAAGGGTGATATGCTGCTCTGTTTCATTGTTTTTATTGTGTTTGTGCTTGGCCTTCTGTTTTTTGCATTCAAGCTCTACTGCCACTCTTTCATCTAGTATTTCTCTGCACCGGGCTCAACAGTTGAGAACAGGTTTGTCTCTTTTGCTCTTATTTTATTCGATGTCTTTGTAAAACATTTTTTGTTTGCATGCTTGTGATGGGTTAAATGGGGAATATGGTTTTTTGTACCATCTAGGCCGCAACAAAATATGTTATCATTTTAGAGATGCAAACGTTTTTATCGTTTCCTGATCTACTAGATTTCTCAGTAAGGTTGTATTATATTTCGGGTTCTGCTTGTAGAAAAGTTGAATAGGCAATGGGCGGATGGCAATAAAGCTCTGCAGATGATTCGTGACATTTTGATGTATATGGATAGGACATATGTCACTGTATTGGTAAGATTAGCAGGGCCATCCGCTGGATAGGCTACCCATAATATCCTATTATAGAAACTGTTGCTTGTTGCAATAATTTTTGCTTCAATTTTGACCTTCTTTCCCAGTCTGCATGTAAAAAAAACTGTAATTTTACAAACCCATTTAGGGTATCATTCATTGGCGTGCACTAAACTTTCCACGCTGTGATTTAGGGTATCATTCATTGAATTTTTTTATTTGAAAGGACTACAAGTAACCTAGGAAAAGGAGTGCTCTACGAAGAAAATTTTGGCCTAATTTTTTTTAATTCCAATTTCAATCAACTCTCAGGCCAAAAATTCTGAAAGTGGTAAAAAACCAGTTACCTGGGCCATGTAGCAGGAGCACCTTGATAATACAACATGAATAGGATTTGTTTAATAGTTGTGCATCAGATGTCCCACAGCTTGCAAAATATTGTATTTAATAACTTACCTCAAGACAATAATGAGATTGATGACTTGGGAACATCAATTTGATCTTCTTCCTATAGGCTAGAAGTCATTGATCGTGTAGACCAAAATCCTCAAATATATCCTTGAGTTCTAGACAATGTCAGATCTTCTTTCTAAACCAAGTGTGAATTATGATACAAACATTCCCATGTTTTGTACAAAACATGGTACTTAATAGACACACAGATACATATAAACTAGGACCGGAGAATGGAATGAATTAATATGTGAACAAATATTCCTTCCATAGTTTCAATATGGATTAGACGTTGGTCAAATCCTCTACCTAAGCCACTCTATCATTCAGCCCTCTTCCAACAAAAGCTTGTGTAGAGTTATGATTGATTCTCCTTGTGAAGAAACTTGGCATAAAACCTCAATGTTACTTATTTTGCATGAGGTATCTCTAAACCAAGGAAACGTTCCACTGCCAAAAGTTTATTCACATATATAATACAGGGAAAGAAATGCCCTATGCCCTGCACTCCAAACACAAGATAATTGTGAATAATTGATTTTAGGAAGCATTAATTCATGAAAATATCTCAATGAACTATGTAACTCAATAATAAAGTTTAGGCTATAGGGCCTCCAGTAAAGATTTCTGTAACATTTTATTCTGAAGCGGCATGTAGTATGAGAAGAGTTACCTAGATTAAATGTTTCTTCAACAAGAATATTTGGCAAAAAATCTCAATGAATCAGGGGACTTGATTGCAAAGGTCCTAATCTAATAGATCCATTATTGAAAGCTGTTATTACTTTGTACTGAGGCACCATGTGTCGTGAGAACAACAGTAACCACACTTTTTCAGTTTCGAGAACAAGTGTAGCCAAGGTTTGGGACATCACAAGTTGTACAGTAGCTACAGCCAATCTTAACCCTCAGACTTTGTTTGAACACAACTCCTGCATAATGTAGTAAAACCCCTTTCACAAATTTAAAAGTACACAACATAGCTATGTCAAATCTATAGGACCTCAACACAATAAACTATTTTGACTATTACTACCCTCAAACAGACTTCAGGACTTCAATCCATAACAGTAAAGCATAGTTAAAGTCAAGTGCTATGCAAACCTGGAGTGGAGTCTCTTCGATACACCTCTCAATAGGACGAGGAATTCATCCTAGCATCCAGCCTAAACCCAAAAGTGAAATTTAAAGGTCACACTGTTTGCAAACTCTATAATATTCCCCTTCCAAAAAGACATTGAAACTCTGGTGTTTTTTCACAAAAAACATGTTTCTTACCATAATCAATAATCATATTCAAATTTACAAGGCAATAAGGGTACAATAACATATTTGCAATCTTGTTTTTGGCATCTAGAAGTGCCTAGAGAAGAATATTGTATAGAGAACCAATAGTAATCAGATTGAATTTCGAACAAAGATATCTGTATCAGATTGTTCATAGAAACCACCATGGAAAACTATGGGATATAGTATACTAAACTGAATAAGTAATTATTGTACTATCATGGAACCAAAAAAATGTTCAATAGTACATCTATTGATAGGAAAAAACACAAACATTTTAATCACCACACCCACTGATTATATACAAATTTACAAGACAATGAGCATTAGACAACATTTCTTTCCGATTTTACTTTAACATCTGAATCTACCCAAAGAAGGAGTATCATCACACCCACCAATCACATCAAAATCTGAATCCTATTGAGATTTTGAAAACAGTTTTTTTTAATGAAGAGGATGGGTATAGGCCCACTTACTCTGAGATTGCTAGTGCAGAGCAACATACTTTTAAAATAGGAAAACAAATACAAAACACAATACGATGAGAAACATAACAAGTACCTTGGATGTCTCCCTCTTCTTGGAAACCATTAACACCTCCAATAAAAAACAAGTGTCTCTTTCAAAAATCCATCTCTTTTACTTTAAAAACGCTCTTCTTTACTTGGGTCATGGATTCACTGGCCAAGCCTTACTCTCCTTATTGACGAGTCAGTACTATAAATTTTCCAACATTAGCACCATATGGGCTCATAACATCATGTTAATCATCTCCAAACCATCCATATCGAAAGCAACACATTTCTCTTAACACCTTTTCTTGTAAATTTTGGATCATTTTCAGTTCTTTCGAGGGGCATACATTGCATTAAATATTGATCTGGTTAATTAGATTTCTTGCCCCAACATACCTTGAAAATTTGGCACGGGGCTAGGGTTGGCTTCCCTTTTTGAAATATCATGTTCAAGCCATTGATCATTATAGTGCTACCTTTTGTTGTGTCTTGTGCCCAATTATCTATACCCCCTGGCAATTAGGTAGCCACATAGAAGTTCCTGCTATGGACTGCAACTTATTTTCCCCAAAAAAAGTTACCAGATCAGACTCCCAGAGCCATTTATAGGCATGGTACACCACATTTAGGGTATCTATTTAGTGAATTAAAATCCAAAGTAGTGGTTACTAATTGAAGAGTTTTCTTAAATTCCAGGTATAGACGTTCAAGTACTACAAGGATGTGGCACAGATTAACACAAGAAATTATCATTGATGTGGTCGACTAACCATGCAAGTTTTTCCCACTTTTATTGGGTCCAGTAGTACAAGGCCATGGATGATGACTTTTGTTACTAAAATTGATATGATCTTTGTCTATGCTATTAATTAATGAGAACATGACAAGTATTATTACAAAAAAGGCCATGATCAGCCCTGGCCTGGTCTACTGTACCTTTTTCTCTCTATAATATTTTTATTATAATGAGTAAACGGTGCTCGCTGATTGGGTCATGTTTTTCCAATACAGATGATTCAGACAAGTGGGACACTACATGATAATGCTTTACGGGGTTTAGTTGGTCTCTTGAATCTTCAAAATCGCTGATGGAAGTCATGTTTTACATAAAACATATGCAGTCATTATTATTTACATCAACTCTTTTTTTGAAAGTTGGATAATGAAAATGTTGCAACTATATGTTCGAAGACTATCAAACATCTATATCAGAAGTGGGCATGTGGGGTGAGGTGTCAAATAATAGGAGATTAATAAAGAGATACATAAAAGGTGAGGTCCATTATTATGGTGCATGGTTCTTTGTGTAGGTGAAAGACCGCACCCACTTATGTTTTCATCAAGAGACCTATGTAGAGTTCGAGAAAGTGTCTTGTAGCGATGAAGGTAGTAGAACCATAATAGGAGATTGATATAGGATAGGTGTTTTTCACATGCTGAAATAAGGTGCATAGCCATCCATCCAACAGTAAGCCCATCAAAAGGAACAATTCACACTCACAATATATAGCTATGAAGGATAAACAGAAACACTCATAATGAATTTAAAAATACTAGGTCCTAAAAAATTCAACCTTAACCCACCTGCCCACATCCGCATAGATGTTTCACAAAAGAGCATAAGTTTCAAAATTTTAAGAATCCAGCTCAGAAAGGCTTTACAAATACCACTCGCATTCCCTCAAATATATAGCCAAGGATAAACAAAACACTCACAATAGATTTGTAAAAACCATTCCTATCATAATTCAACCTTAACCCACCTGCCCACATCTGCATAGATGTTTGACAGAAGAGCATAAGTTGCAGAATTAAGGCTTTTACAATAAACCCAGTTTCTGCATTTGTAACTATAGCATCTGGATAATTTAAAAGTTGAAACTTTTTCCCTCCTCTGCCATCATCATGTGAATTTGGAAATTACGTTTGGATTATTAAACATAGTGCACCGAACAATCTAAGGGCTGCAATGAAAAATAAGGGACCGTAGTGAAAAATAAGGGACCGACTTTTAGCCACTTGCTGATTGGATCATGTTTTTCCATCAACTGACTCGACATATAGGCTAGAATTCCAGAAATAGTTGGTCCATGTATGCAAATTGTGTAAGCATACACAAGGCAAGTCAATTGTTTGACAGAGTGGCCCTGTGTGTTAAGGATGGGTATAGATTGTAGGACTTGACTTTCTAATTGAGTTGTCCCTAGATAGCTATTTTTTTTTGTTAATTCTAGGTGCCTAAGTCAGGGTTGGTGCATGTGTTACAAATAGAATAGGTAACCACACTTTTGAGGCACTTCCCAATACAACAAACCTAATTATTTGACGTAGGTAACAGGTGGCCGATCATAATAACCAGATTTCTCAAACAAATATAACTATTTTTGATTGATAAGAAGCCCAGTTAGCACTCATTATTATATAGCCCCCCCTGTATTATTGCTCTCATTTTAAGTAGCTACTGTCACTTAAATAGTTGTGTACATTCTCGTTAAACTTTTCATTCTTTTACACACTTTTGGCAGTGTTAACCTAAAAGTGCTAGGCCCTATCCAAAATGGAAAATACCACTCCAGGAAAAGCACTTGGCATGCCAACAACTATTAACAAACTACATCCATATCATATGGCATGGATACTGGAAGCAAGAGTTATTCGCAAAGGAACAATACATGACTACAACAATGCAAAAGGAGAAGGCCAAATTCTCAATTTCAATGTAATTGACACTCTTGGTGACGACATAAACGTTAAATGCTTTGGCAAAGCTGTAGATTTTTACCATGCAAAAATACAGGAAGGCACAATTTACACAATCTCAAAGGGGACTCTCAAATATGTGAAGGTAGGCTACAGGGATTCCAGCAGCCCATGGGAAATCATATTAGGAATGGATTCTATTTTAGAGATATGTACAGAACCTGCTACGTTCATACCAACAACTACTTTTCCACTTTACACCAATCAGTGCAATCCAACAAATTCCCCCTGGAACCACAGTGGATGTTATAGGCGCAGTGAGTTCTTGCTCTGATATTTCTATAACCACCCGAACAGATGGAAGTAGCACACAACAATCCACAATCACTATAAAGGATCACACTAGATATTGCATAACCATCACTCTATGGGGAGTGCTTTGTGACGAGGCAAACAAAATTTTACAACCACAACATGGTCAACCTGCAATTGAAATGCCAGTACTTGTTCGAAAAGCTAAAGCCGCATAGTTTAGAGGGAGAACACTAACATCAACACCTTCTACCCAGCTGTTTCTAACACCAACAGTACCAGAAATAGAATCACTACAAATTTGGTTAACCACAATAGAAGCATCTACTAGCGCAGCTCCACTCACTACACAAGCACCTGTGGAGAAGAAAATTGTTGATATTCATGCTTGTAGCACCCCCAATGCTAACCAACAGATTGTCACCATTGCAACTATTATACATCTCAACATGGAAAACTATTGTTATCCTCCTTGTTCACGGATTGTTAATAACAAACAATGTCGGAAAAAACTAAATCCAGGTCCAGACTCTACATGGCATTGCACTAAATGCAACTTGCCCACAACTACATGTGATTATAAATATGCACTTCACATGATGGTGGAAGACCAAACTGGGACTATATGGGGGACAAATTTTAATGATGTGGCATTACCACTACTTGGTGTATCTGCTAATGCTCTTAAAGAGCAATCAAGGAGTACATATGACTTATGGAACATTATTAAACATGTATTGTTTCATACATACAGGTTCATTTTCTTTGTGTCTCCATCTACCTATAAGGGCAAGGAACAACTCTCTTGTACAGTACACAACATGACTCCTACCGAACAAGACGTAGATCACGCAGAGCTGGTAGATGCATTTTTGGAAGGCACAGAATGAAAAAAAAAACAATTGTAAATATTACGTATAGCTACGTCTATTTAAAAACACTACACTCGATTGTAATATGATGTCCATATCTATGAAGACAAGTTTTTTGGTACAAGACAACACCTTCTATTTTACATGTCATTTAAGAAACATTTGATTATTGCTTGTTCCAATACATTCATATAAATAACTATGTATATGATTTAAAAAACAAACACCAATTACATTTTTACTTACAGAATTAAAACAACAACCATAAAAAAGACTTAAAATATGTAAGTTCAAACGATTGAACCCAAAAAAAACATAATTTCATTGTATGTAACAAGGAAACGTAATCCCCATGAGGAAAAATGTAAATGTAACACAATGTGTTGCAGCTCTACTTATAAAAAAACCATTATTAAAACCATACAAAATAGCATCGTGTTTAGCGTATTTCATAGGGAAAGTTGCTTTCAATTCAAAAAAAAAACAAACATATTTGTATGTTATAACTATAGTTATCCATCTAACAAACACCTTACCAACAAATTACATACATAAAGGCAAACCCCATGTGTAAAAATTATCATTTACCACATAACACCTAAAGTTGTAGGGGTAAGGTTTATAAGTTTTCAAAACTTACCACCTCTTTAGTGTATTTAATTAGTATTTTTTTTCACAAACCTACACCTCTTTCCTATTTTGTATTTTTTTAATAAAAAAAAAAATTGTGGCAGTTATTATTGTTAGAATTGTAATTACAAAAAAATGTAAAATACATTGCACCATATAACATCCAAGTTTTGCCATTGTAGGTACTACCTTAGCATATCGATCATAAATAATGCTAAGCGTCGCTTGCACTACAACAAAAATAAAGA
The DNA here is from genome assembly GCA_019776745.2 of Taxus chinensis. Classification (NCBI taxonomy): domain Eukaryota; kingdom Viridiplantae; phylum Streptophyta; class Pinopsida; order Cupressales; family Taxaceae; genus Taxus; species Taxus chinensis. Next base: position 298,243,232 of record CM034157.1, on the reverse strand, counting down.
AGCTATAAATGCAAAGCACCACCAAACTTATGTTGTTTACAAAGATGCCCTCAATGTAACCCACCGCAACAAACAACAACCACACTTTATTCCCTTACCCCAACTTGCCCCCTTATACGAAAACCCCACTCTACCGCCTTTTAACATCGTTCAACACACATTTCGAGCCCACTTAGAATCCCTCCTTCCGGGTGAAGCTTGTTCTATTTGCAAGGAACGCTACCCATGAATGCAATCAAGACTCACCCCAGATGAAATTAGTTGTCTTAGGTGTTCTTACAAAAAAAGGCCATCATTTTTCCTTGTGGAATAATATGGACCCCAACCCCCAACCCGTAGAGCTAGCAAATTTAACCCAAGTAGAGGAAATGTTGATTGCTAGAGTAGCCCCACTATTACAAGTCACCCATGCCCGTGGAGGCCAATACATGTACACCAGCCACACCATTAGTTTCCCCCAAGACATTACATCCATACTACGCTTCTTACCCCGCCGCCCCAAAACCCTAGACATTTTAATCCTCAAAAGATTAGGCATGGAAGGAAAATCTTATGAGTGTTTTGTTAGCAGAGCCATATCCAAAATGCACTTTACTACAAAATCCAACACCACCCATACTACAGTGACGTCATCATAGATGAAGCCGCCCTTTCAAGTTTACCAATACCTACAACTAACATCTTCAACAGTCTACCCCATATACTTGAGCAACCCAATTTGCAAAGCCCCCCACCAACTGAACACATGAGGCTATGAACCCACACCATTGGACCCAACCCTTGTAACCTCATTTGTTGCAAGCCTCCCCCTACTGATACAGAGGTTGCCCAAATTAGGGCTTACACACTAGCCCATGTCAAACCCATACCCATCATCAATTGAATGGCCCCAAATCAGTTCAAATCCCATCAACGAATACACAACAGAGGGCTTATTCTCAATGGCCTTCCCAACTCTATTCCCATCGGGCTCAGCCATGTTTCTCCAAGCCCGCGCCTTAGAGATCGAAATGCATGAATATGCTCTTCATCTACTACGTTACCATGACAACCGATTTGGAAGCCATCCTCGATTTTGATATTTTTTGCTTAATCTTATGATGTGCCATAGAAGCCAAGCCACTTCTGTTGTTTTTACAAAACAACAGATTGAAGACAACACACCCACAACAATAGAACACCTACGCACACTATTAAAAACCATGTCGGATGAACAAATAGCCAACCACCTCATGTGCTTTTCCTCCCACCTAAGAGGTACCCATTATTTTTGGACACAATGCAAAAAAAAACTTACCGACATGATTTACCAGCTAGGAATGCCAACCTTATTTTTCACCCTCAGCGCTGTTGATACTAAATGGCCAGACTTACACCACCTCATGCCAGGACCTTGCCCCTCCACCCCTTCTGCTGCCCAAAAATGGAGAAACCATAACATCATTGCATATCCACACTTGACAGCAACATACATGGCTGCAAGGTTTGCAATATTCCGTGAAGAAATCTTGGAAAAACACCTACACACAAAAGACTTCTGGTACAGGTAACCCTATGTATCTTTTAAAACTTAGGTTACAACTATTGTGGGCTCTTTTTCCTGACATGTTTCATACTAACACTTACTATACCAGGTTCGAATGACAACACAGAGGCTCCACACATATTCATGGTTTCATATGGCTCACTGACACTCCAAATATGGACACCTTAGACTGGGCAGACCCCAATGTCGTACAAGTTGCAAAATCATTCTTCGACAACCAGGTCACAGCTTGGAACCCTCTTCCAAGATTTCAAGATGCTTCCCACATGCCCCATACAACAACAAATGATCCATGTTTGCTACGTTCATTAGAAATATTGCTTGCACCCACCGAAAATGACTATACAACTTTAGTTAACCGGGTCCAACGCCACACCAAATGTACTACAACTACATGCTTATGGAGGAAAGGTAACCAATTACAATGTAGGTACAAATTCCCATGGCCAATACAAGTTGTATCAACATTATGCCTAGACACACAAGGACATGCAGTTTATACTCCAGCTCGTAATGATGACAGGTTAAATATCCACAACAAAGATATGCTAACTGCCTGGCGGGCCAACATCGACTGCCAGCCCATGGTTTCATGTCATGTTGTTTTGAAATACATAGAAAAATATGCATCCAAAGCTGAGCACAAGTCAGAAACATACCACCATATGCTTGTCAGAATCTCAGCAACCACAGAACCTAAAAAAACGTCAGTACAACATACAACAAGCTCCTTTCAGAAACAATTGCTGACCGGGATATAGGCGCACAAGAAACTTGCCACATGCTGCTGAAATTGCCACTTACCGTATGCAGCCGAGTGTTCGTGACACTATCCATGGGAAAAACCATCTACAGGAAAATTTCACAGCCCCATTCCAGCAGAAATTGTACAACACCATTTATAGATGCCTACATAGCACGACCTCTTGCCCTAGACAACTACTGTTTAATAGAAGCCACTCGGTCATGGGCCTATGATAAGCGTAGGAAAGGGAAGCCATGGAAAGCATGACAAAAATAGGCTATTGTTAGAGTGTTTCCCCAAATAATAGCCACCCCTATTGTTAGCTCACCTTTATACAACACTTTCTGCTTCACAAAGCTCCTCTTGTACAAAGCTTTTCATTGTATTCCATCCGACATTGACACATCCCCATAAACACTCTAGTTTTAGTGGGTTGCATTCTCTCCAACCTATAAGGCATGGGACGTACATCGGTTAACCCCTCGCCAAACAGTTAGCAACCCAACCACCAACTCTAAGAGCAACTGCGATGTACCCACCACAACTCAGATGGATGAATGGGAGGTGTTTTCAAGCTTACATCCTACAGGGGTTGTAAAAATCAGTGACCTAGGCATACTTGGGAAGCGTGATTTTGATCTTTCACACACTTGGCCACAAGCTACTACTGGTAACCGCTTACATGAAACGAGGGGAGATTTCATAGACATTGCTCGCTCAACCACCGAAATAGCTGCACTGTTCTTCCTACCCACTATAGGTGGTTGTACCTTATCACCGGAACAACAAGATGCATTACAGAGAATCTTAACCCATGAGGATGCACAACCATGAATTTCCCCGTTATACATGATAATATAAGGAACAACTGGCACTGGTAAATCACATTTAATCTGGGAAATTTCAAGGACACTCCACTCACGCAGCAACCTCCGTGCCACCTGCTTACTCCTCCTAGCTCCAACAAGACTTGCAACATTCAACATTTCTGGCACAACAATACACACTGGGCTACACATACCAATAGCTGAAGTTACCCCTCTTCGAGGCCAAACCCTCGCTACATTTCAACAAGCCATGGTAGATGTGGAATACATACTAATCGATGAAATGAGTTTTATCGGCCCAAAACTGCTGTGCAACATAAATAGCCACCTACATGAAGCATTTCCCACCTGCAAATGCAAATTTTTTGGAGGTCATTCTATTATTTTGGTTGGAGACCTTGCCCAACTACCTCCAATTAAAGATACTCCCTTGTACATTCCAGGTACCTACAGCCATATGTTATGGTCACTTTTCAGGAATACAATCACACTTACTGTTAACTTCCACCAACAAGGCATCACCTCTACCCACCATAGTTTCCGAAGCCTACTACTAAATGTCTGAAACGCCCTTGCTATAGAGCATGATTGGAATCTACTAATGTCGCAGACTCCTACAAATATCAGCCCTGTTTCAGAACAAGCAACTTTCCAAACCGCAACACACCTTTATGCTACAAACACATTAGTAACCATACATAACAAGTACAAAATGCGGGCCCTTAACACACCAATCGCTATAGCTACAGCTGAACAGACATGCCAAACTGACGTAGGGCAAAGCAACAACACACAATTAGAGACCAACCTATTTCTCTGTGAAGGTGAACAAGCAATGTTGACAACAAATCTTTGGGTGCAAACCGGCCTTGTTAATGGTGCACAAGGACAGATTGTTACTATGTTGTACGAGCAAGCAACCACGCCCCCAAGCTTTCCTTTGTATGTCGTTGTCAACTTCCCAAGCTACAAAGGCCCATCCTGGGACCCGATGCATCCTACGTACATACCAGTCCCCCCTATAACAAGAAGCAACCGCCGACAGCTACCCTTGAAAATGGCATGGGCCCTAACTATTCATAAAGCCCAAGGACTGACTCTTGATAAAGCTAGCATCGACATTGGCCGCAAAGAATGACAAGGCCTAACCTTCACAGCCTTGTCCCGAGTTCGAGCCCTTACTGACCTCCACATTTTCCCAGCGTTCTCATACACCCGTTACAAGCGCCTACAAGAAGAAAAGCATGTTGCACTCTGGTTAAAAGTAGAAGCATACTTACAACACATCCTACCTCTGACCACAACACATGTACGTACCTACCAAGGAATTCACCTACTACGATATCGATACAATACTCCATCTAAACTTAACTTATTTTTTTACCAGCTATAACTAGGCTCCACATATTAATTTATTGTCTGCTTTTTGCTTTAGCTAAAAAATTATAACTTGATTTATGGTAATCACTACAAATTTTGCTAACTAAAATTTAAATCCCACTTATAGGACACTTTCAAATGGATGACAACTTTGACACACTAGTTGCCCGCACAAACACTGATGCCAACCTTCTGGAATGCCTGCTATGTGAATATGTAGACACTCACTACCAAACGTCTACACCCGTGGATGAAGCTACCATTACAAACATGTATTCCACACAAAAGAAAATTGAAGCAGCACAACAAACCCTGCAACAAACAATTGTAGCTGTCAAAACTGCACAGAAGAAAATGAAAGCAAAAGCTTACAACGACATGTTTCAAAAATTCATAGATAAGGCATTCACTTCGTACCTTCTAAAAGGGTCCTAGAGACAACACTCTATAGGAAACAATGCCTTAGATGGAAAAGCATTCCATCTTGTACATGTTATACTTATGTTTTTCCCTCAAACCTTGTACATATCTAACCTTCCAATACCACCATAAATAAAGGTGTTTGGATTTTTTGCTAGTATTTTCCACAAGGTTATGTATTCCAAGATGTCTTAAAGAAAATAGGTCTCTCACCCATAATTTTTAAAAACTCATTTCCACATCATTTCTACATTTGCATAATTCCAAATAGAACTTTTTAAATATTTTTTTATTTCTCACAGCATTAAAACTACACTACAATTTTTTCAGTACTAATGTACGTAATTGCAATAAACCCCCATATTTACAATCTCCACTTCCCACTTTATCTATAACTCAAAGACTGTTAACATTAGAGCAATTTACATTTTGAATGGTAATTTTAAAATTCAATCTTACAACCTCCTCAAATTATGTTTCTAACACATTGTGTACCCTCCCCCTTTGCAGGTACTTTAAACATGACAACCACATTCGACACCGTAACAACCCGAATTACAACAAATTATACCCACATACAACAGTTGTTATCTGAATGTGTCGAACAACAATGCACGGAAGCCACGACTGTAGACAACACCGCAATCTCTACAATGTTGCATACCCAACAAGCACTACAATAAGCACAGACTGCACTACTACAGACATCCATTGCCAGCGAAGACACCATCCACATTCTTAGGGAAAAATTCTACATAGATTTTTATAAATCCATTTCAACTGACTGATTGCCAACGTTTTTCTTATAAACTAGCTTACAAATGAATATTAATAGGTTTATTGCAGATAGCTTGACTTGTTTAGCTTTTTTATGTGAGCGGTGAATATTAATAGGTCGTCTTCCTATTGGAAATAGCTTGGCTTGTTTAGTTTTCTTATGTTCCCTTGTTCTTTATGGGTAAATTAGCTTGTTTAGTTCTCTTATGTTTTGCAACTATTCTTTGTGGGCAGTAAATATCATTAGGCAACCTTTTTTATTGTAGATAGTTTGACTTGTTTAGCTTTCTTATGTTTTGGTGTCATTTTCGTTGTTCTTTGTGGGCAGTAAATACTAATCAACCACTCTTCTACTACACATAATTTGGCTTGTTTAGCTCTATATGTTTTACAGCAGTTCTTTATAGATAGTAAATACCAATACATCGCTCTTTTTTATCATAGGTCACTCGACTTGTTTTGCTTTCTTACATTTTTTTAATTATTGTTAAAAAAAATGTGTCATTGTTCTTTGTAAGAAATGAATACCAACTGGCCACCCTTTTTATTGTAGATCACGGATGCATCTTATTTCTATATTTTCGATGACTACAAATGGTGATGTGCTTTTCCAATAAAAAATGAGCACGGGCTTGGAGAAGGAAGAGAAGGATGATAATGGAATGACTCAAATTATAATGGCAAGCATAGCAATGGGGTTTTGGGGAGGTTTAGTAGTGTTGTACATGAAAAACTGATGGATAAGGAATTATTTCAGACCATGGATACCCTTGTTGTTGTTTTCAATGATGTTTTCTTCCACTAGATTCACAAGATAAAGGCATGTACTGCAAGTCTTTCTTTTCTATCCAAGAAACACAATTTTCTATGGTTGCTTTCGCTACCAAGGCCTTGTCAAGTGTGATTCAGTCCACTCATTTTTTTGTATGATTAATTCTAAACTTCTATGTATATATTATATGGAATATCCTTTCAATCAACAACAAAATAAAAAATTTATTCATCCAAATTTCAACAACACTCAAACGCTCTATAATTAAGGTTATCCAGAAAAAACTAGAAAAATAGTAGATTAAGAATCATAAGTAATGCCATATGCTATCCTCTGTGTGGAATTTTTAAGATGTATACTGCTTAATTATCTGAGTGATGCATACTGATTCGAGAAGGGCTGAAATTTGATGCCAATCTAGACCCCTTTCTCTTTTTTCACATTTTTTATACCTGTACAAGATTTAACCACTCCACCATATTATTTTATTTAGTTCTTGTTTACAAACTATATCACTTAGAATAGCCCACCTCATGTATTTTTAAAATTTACATTACCTCTCCCCTTTGTTAAAAGTACTTGACACAACTCGGATATTGATGCACTCAAAGATTCCATTCCAAATTAAAATCCCTCTCTAGATTCCTATTCAAACATGAAGCCTTGTTACACATGGATGTTCCTATTTCCACCATATTAGCTACATGTCTAGGTTTTTATCTCCCTACTTCTTCCCCTGTCAACCCTTTACTAGTCCACAACCCATCCTCCTCCCATCTATGACATTCTTTTACTCTACCACTTTTGTGGGTTTTCGCCATCTCTTCGTGTTCAAAAAGTATATAAACTGTGTCTTACATATGTATTATGCATCATATAACCAATTACCATAAATTTTATCTATGGATAATTCCTTGGCTAGCTGTAAAAGGCTACAAAGAAATGAAGAGTAATAACGATCTCTATAAGCAACTGTCCAACATGTTTAACAATGCCAAAAATATAGATAACTTTGAACATTATTATTTCCAATCATGTCTAATCCATTATTGAACTTGGAAAATGAAAATAAAATATATTAAGGAGATTACAAATTTACAAATGAGTATACAAATGGTAACTATATGTTTCAATGGTATTTTGTATGCAAGTAAGAGGGCCAGTAGTGGCACCACAAGTAATAATTTCATAAAAGCACTATGATTTTAATTGTCAAGAAGTAAGGTCATATTGACACTTATTATTTCTTGTTAAGAAGTAAATGACATGCTTGCATTGTTTCCATAATTTATCCATTGAATGGTCTTTCAAGATTACACTGTGGTTGAGCTTACAGCTAAAACTCAACATCAGTCTAGACTCTACAGTCTAACTTATTAAAAACCAAGAAATTCTGTATTTTTTTACAAAAACTTATGTTGAGATGACAATTGACATTTGGTAAAGGGTTGATAATGGTGCAACATCATCTTACTAATCTGACACTGCATGAAACATCTTCATGATTTCCAGATTCGTTAAAGGTATTTAGCTATAAAAGGTTGAAACCAATTTTCCTCTTGTTGAATACACTTGCAACTGTGATTAAACACTATGTTTTTGGACTTGGAAAGGAAATTTTAATAAATCAATCAAACAATGACTACTTTATTTCACAAAATATTTATGTGCTTTTTACTTTTTAACTCCATTGCATTGTGAATTGTGTAATCTTAAATAATAAATACATAATGAAATGAATGCACCTAAGATCTTTAGAGAACAGAAAAGATCCCCAAGTCAGGCATGGTTATCATCATTAAGTATATGAAAATCAAAAGAGAAACTTGGATATTATTTCCCCAGTTAAAGAAGACATCCTCAATTGTGGGATTGCAGAAACTAACAAGCACAATTAAACAACCCCATTAAAAAAACTTGTTTAAAGATTTGGAGTGACTACTGCAGAATAACACTTTTAAAATTCATAACTATTTCTGAATCTTGTTAAATTTTGGGTCGCAAAAGTCTCATCATCCTCAAAATTCTTTTGAGTAGTTCTATAGAAAATGCAACATCAGCGTATTAACCACATTACCCCAAGGTTGCAACATAATTTTCATTGCAGCAAGCAAGAATTGACTTGTTTGCAACAATAGAAGGACACCACAAACACATACCCATTTAAAAAACACACCCTCCACTAGAAGATAACTCACAAACAAATCCACGTCGGCGTAACCTTGTTCCTCCTGGAGCAACCACTAGTTAGGTATGTCTCGTTATGTGTATAAGTATACCATTCTATTGTTATCATCATAAGAAAAATCATCAAGTATTGTTATTATAGACATAGTTATAGTGTCATTTGTTATTGGTAGTCTTATAAATTGAAAATATTTGAAATTCAATATATCAAGTGTCTTGTTATTAATAGTCAGTCATTGTAGCATCAAGTGCTATAAGAGTCAAAATTTATTGTAAATCAAAAAAATTCATCTTTTGTGTCATAATACTATAGTCTTGTTTACCGTCTAAAGTTAAGTCAAAAATTTTAAAGTCATTTTTGTGTCATTTAAGTGATCATTAGGAAAATTGTAAAAAAAAAAAGTTTCCTACATTTCTCCTGGTTGCATTTTCACTTGTGCGCGAAGACCAAGTTCAAATTGAGGGGGGGCATTTCAAACTAGATCCTCAAATTCAAATCTAGTTGAGCTAACAACTTGTTACTAGATGATGGAGGTAACAGAGGAAGGATGACGATCAACGCCTCTCATCAGTCACCAATGATGGGGTCACATACAACACTGGTGGCACTTTTCTATATTATTTCAGTTGTTTGCTTTGAGTGGCGTGCGCAAAAATAAAACATGGTTTTAACTACGTGCTAAAGTTTGAAATGCAAAGGATATGCATTTCGGAATCTATGAATAGTTGTATAGGATGGCAACTAAACTAGAGTGATCCTCTAACTACATAGATTCTTCGATTTTTGTACTTCTAACATCGATCAACTGGTGAAATCTAGCATTCACTACAAGTGAATGCGAGAACTATTAAGTTCGCGTATGTAGGTGAATCGGTGGAAGTGTGATCATTTGGTATGGGATTCACTATGGTGAAGTGGATTGGTCATGTGCAACAAGATCTATACAGAAAGATCCAAGCCAACATTATGCAGACCTAAAAGTATGCGAAGGCATATGATTATGTTTTCGATTCTTCATATGTGCTTTCTTCCCATGTTCGCACTAAGGGGGGGAATGTTAGGAAATTTATTATTAGTGCTAACATTATTAATATTGTGTTGATTGTAAATGATTTGTTAGATTAAAAATCATATATTTGTGTGAGATTGGGTAGTCCAACCAACTTGTGTATTTATATTAGAGAGGTTGTGTGGTTGAGTGAGTTTCAACAACTCGCGTAGTATTGGTTTGCGGGAAAACTGGTTTCCTATTTTATATGGAATCATCTCCCTATATAATTGTATTATTTGAATGATATAAATTAAATATTTTGTGTCTTAGATTTGTTGTTGTAGCAAGAAAAATCCATTCAAGTTTAAATTCAAGTAAATGAATAAGAAGAGGAGACAAGATCCATAAAAATAGGGTTTCAATTTTTTCCATTGGAAGCGTGAAAAATGTTATCTCCTCTGTAAATTCCAAGGTTAAATTTCATGTGGAATTTAATTTCTCTATATCCTCTCGTAAAATTCCTTTAATTCTTTTATCTTTCCCATGTCATTTGGGCCCCTTTAATTAGAGTTTATTTCATTTCTTTAAAAATCATGTACATATTATAGTTTAAAACTATAATAAACTTTTTAATATATATATATATATATATATATATATATATATATATATATATATAATAAAATCATTTATATTATAGTTTTATATTATAAACTATACCCTAAATTGTATATAGTTTAAAATGTTAATTAAACTATCCTATAAACTATATAAACCTAAGAAAAAATTCAAATACGGCCCCATTCGTTGTTACACATAGCTCTTCTGCCACTTGGCAGTTTTTGCAACCCCGCCCTCTAAGCCAACCACCGGCCCCCACATGGTTGGTTGTCCCCTATCCACCAACAAACCCATCTCCTTGTGTGGCCAAGTGGAGGGCTTTGTTTTTTTGGTTTTTTGGGATTTCTTTAGTCTCACATAGGGACAGTTGTGGGCTAAGTAAGGCTTTAAAAGCCTTGGGGAAGGGAGAATGCGATGTGACTTTGGTCGCACCACTATGTTTTGTTTGAGGAACTTGGTGGCTTGGCTTACCCTTTGGGTCATGCAAAGTGGCTCATTGTTGGTTTAAAATGGCAAGTTGAAATTGAATAATGAGGCTTAGTGGATAATTAGTGTGAGTTGATAATATATGATAATTGAAATATCATATAAGTGAATAACTCACTTGGAGCAGCTTGCCTGTGGACATTGAATGGCTTCACCAATATATAACCTTGAATATGGCTTGGTTTTAAACTACAAAGTTGAAATTGATAATATGGCTTGGTGGCATATATAAACTCGCTAAGTTGGTGAGACCAACTCAGCTGAGTTCATAGAAAATCATATATATATATATATATATATATATATATATATATATATATAAAGGGGAAAAAGCTACAATTTTTTTACTATTGTTTTAATTATTTTTTTAAAACTTAAATAGAATTTACCATAAAGCCTTTCTTTTATTTTTTAAACTAAGAAAAATAGTTAAAATAATTATTTTAATTAGATAGATTTTTTTTTTGAAATGATGATCTTGTGACACGATGATTAAATTGTCGTTGTTTGAAAAACTAAAAAACAAAATCACTCACATTTCGATTAAATTTTATTATTGTCAAACTAATACATTATTGTGTAGATTATATGTTTGATAGGACCTTCTTTTTTACGTAAACTGATCAAATTTTGATTACAATGATTAAAACAATGACAGGGGGATTTCTATTAACTTTGATTGTTGTTAACCATGGCTCACAAACTATGGGTAGTTGTGAATGGAACTGAAAAGGCTCCAACTGGAAGACAAGTAACTACGTACAACGTTGTTGCACATCAACAAAAAGTGTAGGAGGTGATGTTCATTATTTTGTTAATCATACATGATTATTTTTTGTTTCATATCAAGAGTCAAGAAATTCGGAGTGAGCCTTGGACTCAATTGGAATCGATGCATGAAGATTCATGATTATCAAAAATTATTAAATTGATTTTTGAACTAATGACAACTCCCATAAAGGGAGATTAAAAAGTAATTAATTATCTGGCAAAAATTAAAAATATTAAGTCTCAATTAGATGGATGTAACTATAACTTAATTCAATATAAATTACTTTATTTCATTATTCAGTTGAATATTCATGAAAATTTTAGAAATTTCATTTCAATTTTGAATTCTAAATATCAAACTGAACAAGACATTCCAGATTTGCAGACCCTTAGTGCTCTCCTCATTTAGGAAGAGTAAGTAATGAAAAATTTTGATTCTAAAGAGAATGCCTCTTAGGCACTTCTCACTCAAAAATAAAAAAGTAAACCTTCTAGATTCAACAAAAATCAAAAATCAACTCTTAAACCTCCTAGTAAAGACAAGAAACCAGGAAATTTAAGAGTTAGCTTTGATGGTAAATTTCATTACTGTGGAAAATTTGGCCATAATAAAGAAGACTGTAAATAAAAAATAAGTCAAATTTCAAAAACCAAAAGGGAAACAAATCAGATCAAAATCAAAACCAAAACAAGAATAAGAAAAATAGTCAAAAATCTAATGTAATTACTTTGTATGTTCCCTTTGTCACTACAAAGGAAAAGGAGTGGATATTGGACAATGGTTCCTCTATGAGCATGACCTTCAAATCATGATATCCTATCTAGCCTTAGTGAATGTAATGATCAAATCTATTTAGGTGATCATTCCATTCTCGATGTTCAGGGACAAGGTAAAGCAAAAGTTTCAAATGGTTTTATTAACAATGTTTTGTTAGTTCCTAAACTTAAAATGAATTTTCTTTCTTGTTCTCAATTGAATCAAAATAAATATAGTGTAAATTTGTTAAAAGATAAATGGTTTATTAAAAATGAACATGATGTTACTATAGTTGAAGGCATACAAAGAGATGGTTTTATGTTTTTAATGGCTTTCCCTCTGCTTCTTGTTTGACATCTCGAAGAAGTGAAATGAAATTGTGGCATGAGAGTCACTAGGTCATGTAAAATTTAGGAGCATGTACGACATGTCTTGACTAAACCTAGTGTCTATTCTGCCACCTATATCCCAAAGTCATGAAATGTGTGAAGGATGCTTAAGTGGTAAGCAATCTGCTAATCCCTTTCATAGTCATCATGATGTAAACTCTTATGAACCTTTGGAACTTGTCCATAGTGATGGCTTCAGGTCCCCTAGGTTCCATCCCTTAATGGTTATTTTTATGTTAAATCATGTTTGTTGATTAAAACTCTAGTATGATTTGGTCTTACTTGCTATTAAAAATAAATTCATAATGTCTTGTTAAAATTTAAGGAATTTAAAGCTTGTAGTTGAAAACAATTCTAGTTATAAAATTAAGAGGAAATTATGACTGAATAAAGATATTTTCAATTAAGTTGTATTTGCAATCTTTACATGTCGAATGTTGCTATTCAAATCTAACAGAATACTCCCTATTCTCTCACAAAATGGGAAGTGGAAAGTAAAAACTTACCATTCTAGAAATTTGGATAGAACTTGTTGCAATACTCCAAAACAGAGTTGTTTAAATAGAAATTTTCATGAAGCAATATTATTTTTGTTCATATTTCAAATTAACCACTAAATCATTAGTAAAATAACTCCACACATCTAGAAAAGTGGTCAAATCAAAAACCATATTGTGTCCTAATCATTCAAAATCTTAGGTGCAAACCCTTGGGATTGTGACTTCAACACTTCATTTCAGGAACAATCAAATATTGAAAGAAGTTTGATAAAACATTCTATCCATGTATCTTATAGGCACTTTGGTTTGAACTAAAGGTCTTAGATTGATCAAATACGATCCCCTTCAAAAAGAGAATTCAACCCATAGTTAATTGTAAACAAGAATTAAAATGTATCTACCAAAAAAGGAACCCATTTCCTAGGTTAGTCATGCTTCTATTTCAGGTATTCATGATGATTAGCCTTGAAATTTGTGTTCATCTTTGAAAATGAATATGTTCACATCAAGAAATTAGTAATGAACTTATAGTTGAATCTGCTTTGACTTTATTACAAAAGACTTAGATGGCATAGTAAACTATTATTTAAGACTTTAATCCTGAAAACCTTCAAAAAATGACTGAAACAAAATAGATCAACATTTTGGCAAGTTGCTTGCGGCTTTGATGAGGAAGTTGCTTGTCCTGATCCTTTAGTGTATCCGATTCTTGTCAATACTAATGAGCAAATAGTGGGTGGAGGCCAAGACATTATGACCACATTGTAATTATTCTTTGAAGGTTGTGAAAAGTGCATTCTCAGATGCATTAAACATCCGAAAACGATTTAGAGCCCTTTGATGATTTTTACAAATTTTAACCATTATAAATCTTGAGCACCATATACCAAACTAGATAAAGGGTCTAAATAGCAAAGAATGAGTATTGGACTGTGAACTATAGATATGGGAAATTTGATGATTCATGAATTATAAGGTCTTCACAACATTAAAATATGTTTACAATCACAATGTTAGTTAAATCATACATGAGATCAAATATCCCGATACTAAAATAAGAATAGCAACAGGTATAGTTACAAAACAATAAGAAATAACAGGTAAAATACAATGAATCGTCCTTAAAATATATTTAGGTGATTGGTTGGTGGAGTTGCTCAACACTGATCATTCACAATGGACTGGGCATGAGGTTTGGTAACACGACTAAGAATACATTTTGGGCTATTGAGAAGTGTTTTAAAATATTCCCCAGCTATCAACTAAAAATGAAACAAGCTATATTGCTAGACACAGAATTACTGATGTAAGTCGATTCATGACCAATCAATAAGTTAGGCTACATAGAATGACTAACGAAACGTTCTAAAGAGCAAGATAGCGTCTTAATAGGGGAAACACATTCAGTAGAAAGTTATACCATCATAGAATTGATTTAAACGAAATCCCTCTGATTACATTAAGGCTGGGAACATGGTCAAGGGTGAGGACATAAAAATGGTCTTGAGAGACTTGGTAAGGATGATTAGAAGAGGGTAAATATAGACAGAGGTGAAATCCTATTGTCATAAGATATGGTAATTGATAGAATGGTCTCTGAAAGATGGTTGTGGAGAAAGACCAAATTCTGAAGATGAGATAAGCAAATCTCAGAGTAGAGATGACATAAAATGGAGCTACGAGTTGAATCCCACCATGAAGAGGTCACATTGCCTAGGATTAATTATTGACAAAGTAACTCTACTCATATTCGCTACCCTTAGATCATATTTGATGCAGGACGGTTATGAATGTACGACCTCGGGGAGTGAATTGCGATTGAAGATTCATTGTATTCATTTGCTTCCGAAGTTCATATTCGTGTGCGAGACCTGTTAAATCTGACATGAAGAACTTGACGGATGATCTGACTAGTGGGTATCAAGTGCTCCATGTGTGTTCAAGGAAAACTTGCCTCAAGTGCAAAAGAAATTTGAAAAGGTGCTCCAAGTCTCTTAACTTCATAGTTCCTAGATCCTGAATCGAATGCACCAAACATAGGAAAATGCTTTTGGAAATGTATTTAACCTAACCGAAACTATGGTTATTTGAAATGCACCCATTGCTCTATAACATTGGGTCATTCAAGGTGGAAATCAAGTTTGTGTTCAATGGATTTTTCTAGACCAGATTGTTTCCATTTTGATAACAATGATGCTCCATGACCTTCTTAAATTTGGTCATGTCAAATTATCACAGAAAGATAAGACATTCTTCTACTAAACCTAGTTTGTCTAATCTGACACCTATTTCCCAAAATCATGAAAGTCCTAGTGTGAAGGATAGGCTTAGACGTGGTAAGCAATCTACATTAATGAGGTTCACAGTCGGGTCATTTGTTGAAATTCTTCTAGGGGAGTTGGAACTTATCCATGGTTATGTGAGGACCCCTTAAGTTAATCATTAATGGTTCACTGTATAATTACACTCATTGATGATTTCCCTAGGGGATATGATTAGGTAGGATTGGTAAATTTAATGAACTGGGTTTTAAGGAAGTTTAAAATTTTAGTTCTAAAATGAGTTATAAAATTAAGAGAAAGAAGGACTGATAATGGGGGAAAATATGGTAATGTAATTTGACTCTTTTTGTGTCTACCTGGCATTCAAAAATCAAACTGACTACTCCCTATTCCCCTCAAAGAATGGGATTGTCAGGAATGGCTATACCATTCTGGAAATGGCTAAAGATGATGCATTCAGCACAGTTGATAAATTCCTTTGGGCTGAAGCAATGAACATTGATGTTCATATCTTGAATAGATTTCCCACTAAAGCCTTAGTTAATTCCACTCCTTTGGAAAATTCATCAAATCAAAAACCAAGTGTGTCTCATTTGATAATATTTGGTAGCCCTGCTTCTCTCTTCATTTCGAAATCAAAACAGAAGAAGCTTGATCAAACCTCTTTTTCCTTGGTATCTTCAAAGGATATAATATGACAAAACTAAAGGTTTTAATCTTTGAACCATTAAAAATATGTTATAGAAAACAGAAATTTTTAAGTAAAAAAAATTTTAGAAAAAGCCCTTTTTACTTTCTTCTTCATCTTTTGTTTTTTATTTTGATGATTCAATGAAAATGGATTTTCTGAAAATGTTCTTCTGAAATATGATGTATGATGAAGAAACTTGTTGAACCTATAATTGAAAATGAGATAGTTCTCCTTTTTCCTTGTAACTAAAAGACCTAGATGGGTTGAGTAGTATTATTCAAGACTCTAATTGGAAAAAATCAGCTAAAATAACTAAAAGTCAACATGCATATTGCCTTGATGACATTATATGAACCTGAACCCCAATTCTTTCGAAGAAGACTATCTTCTGACGAAAATGAATAAATGCTCAATGAAATTCTACTAATATACTTCTTGATTAAAAATCAAACTTGGGATTTAGGTCCCTCCCCCAAAAACCTATAGTTTTTCCGATCTAGTGGATGTGGGAAAAGATCAAATAAAAAGTTATGGCAGGAAAAATAAATTCAAAGTCCATGTCAATAGCTAAAAAACCCCCACCATACGTTGAAACCTTTGCACTAGTTTTTGGGCAAATTGCACAATTAAGGATTATGATTACCTTACGCTGCTAATATGGTTGGGAAATCCATGAGATTGTTGCTGTCTTTTTTGAATAGTGATTTAAAAGAGGAAATTATATGACCCAACCTAGAGGCTTTGAAGAACCAGTTTGTATGTTGTAAATTGTGAAAAAATCGTTTATATGGTTTAAAACAAGCTCCTAGAGCTTGGTATGTAAAGATTAACAATTTTTTTTAATGAAGTTGGTTTTTCTAACTGTTTTCACTGACCAATGATTTATTTGTTGTTGAAGAAAATGTTATCTTCTCATTGTATTGTATGTTGATGATTTACTTATCACTAGTAATTCTAACAGTTTAATTATGAAAATTAAATCAAAATTAATGCAATATTTTGAGATTTACAAACTTAGGATTATTGCATCATTTTTTGGGCATGGCTATATTTCAAGATAAAAATTCTATTGTAGTATCTCAATCACAATATGCCACTAACTTACTTAAGATGTTTAATATGATTGATTGTAAACCTAGATGTTATTCCTATAGAAGTTGGATGTAAACTTGATCCTAAACCTGCATGTGAAAAAACTAATCCTACTTTGTACAAGCAACTTGTAGGTAGTTTGATTTATCTAACTATTACTAGACCTGACATTGCTTATGTAGTAGGGATTGCTTCAAGGTTTATGCAAGAACCTTATCAGATCACTGGAAGTTAGCCAAAATGATATTGTGTTATATTAAAGGGCACAATTAATTTTGGTTTACATTATAATTCTTCTAACAATGCATATTTATATGGATATTGTGATTCTGACCATGTTGGTGATGTGATAGATCAAAAGTATACAACTGGATATGTGTTCAAGTTTGGTGCAGGTGCCATTACTTGGAGCAGTAAAAAGTAACCAACAGTCTCCATTTCTTCTACTGAGGAAAAGTATAGAAGTGCAATGGAAGCAGTGAAACAAACCATGTGGTTAAAGCGACTGTTGGAAGAGATATAAATGGAAGATAAAGGAAGTAATCCTCTTCTATGTGATAGCCAGAGTTGCATTTCTCTTGCTAAAAATCCAATTCAACATCAAAGGACAAAGCATATAGAGATACATATGCACTTTATTTGAGAGAAGGTTCTCTATGGTGATATAGATCTCCAGTACTTCCTGACTGAAGATCAAGTTGCAGACATGTTTACGAAGCCATTGTGTGCTATAAAGTTATGCAAGTTTCATGCAATGCTTGGCCTTTCAAAGTTTCCATTAAGAGGGAGTGTGCATGGAAATGTCACCTCCTAATGGTAGCCTGGTTGATATCTCCTTATTCTCTATACTTCTGCTACATTGTAAAAGGCATTGTAAAAATATCTTTATGATCTTTGTAAACTGATAGATTTTATAGAATGTATAGTCCAGTGTGTTGAATTTATTTGTAAATGAGGTCCTTGTGTTAAAGGCTCCTAGAGATGCAATTTTGAGAAAATTCTATGAGAAACAGTGAGATGCAGTCTCACAAATCATGCTTAGCCTAAATCATAACTTATGATTTATGGATTTCAAATCGTTTTGTACCAAAAGGTAAGTTGAGCATGATGAAGGTGTTATAAATCCTTAAAAAGTGATATGCTAGCCTAAACCTTCACTAATGGTTTATGGATTTGTAAATCCTGTTGTACAAACATGTAATGTTGGCATATGGTTCCCCACTTAATATTAAGGGGGAGTGTTAGAACATAATATTTGTATTATATTACACCGGGTTAAAGACATAGAGCAGGAAGTGAGGAAGGGAGTTACTGGACTAGTTAAAAGTTTCTCATTAATGGAAAATTATTACCGTGGTTTTTTACCCCATGGGGGTTTTCCATGTCAAATCATGTGTCACTATGTTATTTCATTTTTTTGTATTAATGTTTATATATTAATGTGTGGTTTAATAAATATTTTATTTAGTTTATTAATATCTCGGTCCTAATATTTTACATGCATTTTTAGTTTTTTCTTCATTCAAATGACACCCAAATTAGATAAAATCACCCCCAACAAGTAATATTGAATTGTCTTGAGCAGCCCTAGCATGATATGATCTAATTTTTCATCATCCAAGAAATTTATGGCACCCATACTTAATATGCACATATTAATTGTGATTGTTCTTTTTTTAAAAAAAGTGGGTAATCTTTTTATTCCTCATCTTCTCTCTTCTCTTATTTCTTCTATATAGTGCAACTCAAAATTCATTGTAATGATCATCTCCCAAATGTAAAGTTATCTTGCCTAAATGGTGGCTGCTGAGTTACAGACCTCTGATATGGACATATGTAATGCACTTTGTTCCTTCCCCTATGATGTAATGGGTTGTGTATATTCTTATCAATATAATCTTGTTATTATTTCTCATATATGCCCTTAAATTTTGTTTATTGTGCATATTACCTCTATGTTCATCAATAGCATGATGTGTGTGAGTTATATTTGCATGTTTTCATTTCTCTATATCTTAAATGTGTGGCATCAGAGTTTGGTTTATGTAAGGTTAATTGTGGATTGTTTCTTCCCTCTTGCACTATATTTTCCTTCATATTCTCCCCTTAAATGAGAGAGACCCTTTCTATTTTGGGGAAATCACCACCCCCTTTTGTTTATTTTGGGAGTAGTGTTAGCATTAGAGTAGAAGGATAGGAACCATCCTTCTCTAGAGGTTTGTCCCAAGGAACAGGGTCCAATACCTTAGGGACACTCTAATGTTTCACTGAGGTTTTGAGTCTAGCCTAAAAAAAGGGTAAAATATTAGGTGACAACAATGCTTTTAAAAAATTCTGGTATTCTAAATTCACTGCATTCATAAAAATCTTAACCAAAGTTATAAGAGGATCTGTTAGCATTACAAAGTGGGTATTTCTCAATCTTGGCTTCAATTATGTGTGGAAATCCATTTCTTGGTAAGATAGATGGAGGGAGCCAATTCATGAAACATTGTGGTATCTTATTTTTTTAACATATATTTTATAGTTCATTAGGCTCATCATCATCGAACTCAACAAGAGTGACTTATATATCAGGTTGATAGTCATAAAATTCTGGAATTGGTACACTACGCATAGTTAGAGTGGTAATAATTCGGAATTCCTTATTATGGTGAGGAACTATTATGTCCCATGGTTTAGGATGAGCCTCATTCTTCTACTTTTAGTTTTGTGGATAAATTTAAGGCATTTACTTCTAGAGAATGAAAACATTCTATTGATGACAAGTGGGGCACTGAGGTTGTATGGGATGGAGATATGGAAAAGTGAGTCTTAGCACTAAGAAGCTAGAAAATAGGTCATATTGAAAACCTAACGTGATTCTAGAGATTGGAACATTTTTTTCTAACCTATATTTCCTTGGGAAATGGGACAATATGTGATATTAAAATTCTCTCTCTCAGGCCTTATTATGTTGTACATAAGGTGTCTACCTTCAGGTTGAGATGGAGGAGACAGTGAGATTTTAGAGCCTTCATCCACTAAGACCTTCGATTTAGTGCTTAACTTGGTCATGATGGAGTTAACAATATGGCGGAGCTATTCAGGATGGAATAGGATTTCATCATTGGCCATGTCATCCTAAGGGAACTTTAAGGAGGTTGTTTAATTAGTTTGAAGAGACATGGTTTCTATAACAAGAATCTCAAAATTAGGTGGGGGTTAATTGGAAGGATCTTCCTCGATGGTTTTCGTAGAATCATATAAGGCTTGAATTCATTGAAAGAATTGATTTCAATGTTGAGGATACGTGCTCAAAATTTCCATATCAGGAATCTTACAAGGCATGGAATTAAACTCGTCAAGAAATTTCCATTGAGTTTTTTGATAAGATCCATAATGGTACTTAGGTTGAGACTTTAACTGGTTGGAGATTTAATTATTGTATGAGGTTTGTTGGAATGAGAAATATTTTCCTTAGATTTAGGGATAAGATCCTCAGGTCGAGGAACCATTGGTGGAGTCGTTTCATCTATAGATCGGTATTTAAAGGATGACATATAAATATTCTTAAGCAATAACTCATCTTGAGATATTATTTTAGGCTTTTAGATGGGATCCTTATATTATAATTTTGTCGATAGCTAACTTTAGCCACGTTGACATGTTGGGAGTTGGTATATTTATGGTCATATACCCTTCAATGGCTCCTAAAAATGTTGTTTAAGGGTGTCATTTTCCAAGTTATGGATCATTCTAGAGTTTTGTTATTGATTATTTTGATGGCTTTAAAGAAGTGATTGGTACTTCTCATATCCCTCTTTGGTAATTGCATCAATATCAAAGTTAGCAACTAACAGTAAGTCAAAGATGATATTTTTGATATCTCAATAGTTGTCATGAGAGTGCACAATGTTAGCATGTCATCAACAGAATTTTGTGGGGCCATGTTTATGTATAGGCATTAGTTGTTTGATTTCTTAGTAACTCAAGAACATGTGGTGAGATTTTTTGTGAGTAAATGAACTACTTGAATTAGAATTATTTGAAGAAGAAAATGTAATGTATTTTCCCTTAGAAGGTGTGAGAATTTAAGGCTTATAAATTAGTGTTATGTTAATATTAGTTAAGTGTTAACTAATAAATGGTTATAACCACTTCAACCATTTTGTAACCATCTCTTACATAATAAAAGTATGGGAACACAATGAATAATGTGTGTATTCCAGTTTCTCTTCATTTTTTCTTTATACATTCTAATATTTTTTATTCATTCTCTCTCTGTGTATTCTAAAATTAGTATCAGAGCATGGAAACAAGGAGAAGTAAGATAAATAAGCATTGTGTATTTTTGAATGCATCTACAGAATGTGACAGGAGTTTCAAGTTTTGACAAAAATGAAGTCATCATCTAGGGATTCTTCAAAGGGCACAAATAAAGTCATCAAACACAAGTTTCATGTTCGTATAAGAGAATATGCAATGGTCGTGAGGGATGAAAGAGAATCTGCAAGGTCACGAGGGATGAAAAAGAGTCTACAAGGGGTCACAAGGGTTGGAAACTTAGTCATTTCTAATCCAAACTTCATTTTTGACATTAATACCATGATTGCAAAAGCCTAGACTTTCCTAGAATCCTGGAATGTTAGAATCGTGAGTTATGAGATCACATAAGTAAAAAAAGTGAAAAAAATGGAAAACACATAGTCCAATTGATTTAAATAATACAAAGTCAAGGGAAAAAATAGATATTTTTAGATTGTGATAAGTTGAAACAAGGGAAAAATACATATACAATCAAAAAAGGGAAAACATATAGTCATATAGGTGGATGGTTTCCTAGATACTTTGAGAATTCGTAAATCTCCCAAATTGTTGGACAACCATCCATATTGAGCTACTCCAGTTGTTCTCTATCAAGTTGTCGCTTGACCCTTGTAAGTTTAAATTCCTAAGATCCACAGGCCTACTCCTGAACTATTTGGGTTGTCATCCATGTTAAGTTTTACCTATATTAGATCCCTTATTGTCTTCTTTTAGGAATAAACTTAGGTTAATTCATCATTTACTAAGTTGGAATGTTACAGTAGTTAAATTTTATTCCTTTAACTTAGTTAGTTTCTAGTTAGCTATTATCTAGTTGTCACATCCCTAGATTAGTAGGGGTTATATTATTGTTAGTTTACTACTTTGGAATGTTCTCAGATGTGATTAGTTAGGGGCAATATGTTATTTCTGCATATTTTTCATAGTTAGTATATTTGATCCAATTTCCGTGGATGTTGTTATAGTTTTTCAATATCTATAAACATTGCAGCTTCTTCATTTGATAATATGAATGGTTTCCAGAATATTGCATTTTCAATATTTGGTATCAGAGCTAGTTGATCCCAGCTTCTGTGCTATTGTGAGGATCCCCAAATCACCAAGGAAGAAAGAAAGAGGTTGTAGAAGTTTCAGATCACCAGAGGAAGTTGGAGCTGTATTGGAGAGTTGTGGAACCTCTCAGCCCATTCATGTCATGTTGCATGCATACCCACATCCCCTTGTGTTAATCTACACATAGTTTTGTAGATCTACAGATAATTGTTGTACATTAAAAATAGATGAATAGTTGAGTGTACTGCTACATTTAGCAAACTGTTGTATTTGGAGGATTGTGCTAAATTTGTAGGCCACTCGGTTTCAACACTGTGCACTGGGGAGCTGCGGTAAGGTCTACACCTATTTTTGAATGAGCTCTCCATTGAGAGTGAGTTACACCTGTGATGTAGATATTTAAAGAGTTAGGAATTGTTGATAATGGCGGATCTATGCACAATTTCCATGCGTGGAAAATTCTATTTTTGTATTTAGCGGAAAAAAAATAGAAGTATAGAAAAAAAATCCATTTTTGGAAAGGGCCCGGAAAGATATTAAAATTGAAATTTAAACAAGTCATAACTTTTAACTGGTACCTCGGATTGAGGTGCCATTTTTTTTAAGTGTATGCTTTTTTGATCTCTATATCCTTATCTAGATTTTAAAAAGATTTGTCTTGTAAAAATTTCAAAAAAAAAACAAAGGCTGAAATAAGCTTTAAAAAAGTATAAAATTTGCAATTTTGTATTCACAATGTATCCCAAAAGGGAATTTTTCCATAGAAAAAGAGAAAAAATTGTAATCACACTATCATTATAAAGTGCCAAAAACTTTTTCATTCTCATGGAACTATTTGTCTTCACTTTTCACTCAGAATTTAGGGGGAAAAGATGAAAGACTTGCAAATTCTTCATTGTTTGCTCAACAGTGGTATTCTTTGCGGATTAGAGCAAAGTTAATGAAGGACAATTTTTCGTGCTAGAGCCAATTTCGAGCCACGAGCCAACGTAGCAGATGCTTTATTGATCCAAGAGCCAACCCAACAGAGGTTTTCAAAACATTCAGAGCTACTTGTTTGTTTTTCAAGCACACATGCCAACCCAAAAGAGGTTCCAGACATCCAAAGAGAGTTCTTGAGCCTATTCCATCTCTTACACACCATTCAGAGGAAGTACCTTCATCCAACTATTCCTATTCAGATGAGATCTAGAGAGACCATATTGAATTAAGGGGGGGAACGATAAATTCATTTGATTCACCTTAGAATAGGTTTCTTTTAGCATGTGTGTGCTAATAAATGTTTACCTCATGTAAACATATTTTGTTTTAGAGTTTTTTCTTTCCTATTCACTTCAAACCATGATGAATTAAGGGGGGGGGATGTTAGGAATAAACTTAGGTTAATTCATCATTTACTAAGTTCTAATGTTAAAGTAATTAAATTTTATTACTTTAACTTAGTTAATTATTAGTTAGCTATTATCTAGTTGTCATATCCCTAGATTAGTAGGGGTTATACTATTGTTAGTTTACTACTTTGGAATGTTCTCAGATGTGATTAGTTAGGGGCAATATGTTATTTCTGCATATTTTTGTAGTTAGTATATTTCATCCACTTTCTGTGGATGTTGTTATAATTGTTCAATGTCTATAAACAATGCAGCTTATTCATTTGATAATATGAAGGGTTTCCATAATATTGCATTTTCAAGATCTTCAAAGTGTGAGGATTATTTTAAAATATGTATTCTTTATCAGTGAGTTCATCACTTTCAGCATCCAGTGGATTTTCAACAATGGCTATATTAAATTCATTTGATTTTCCTTTCATTTGGATTTTTACTTTCCAGGTATAAAATTTGAGGCCAAAATATTTGTCTAATGGAATTTCCATTATCAAACAAAATACCTCATAAAATACCGCTTTCCCAAAAAATAGAATGACCTACAAATTAATGTAGAAAGATTTTAAAAGCATGTTTTTATTTTAGGTAGGTATGTGCCTAAACGATGGTTGTGATTGAAAATTAACATATTATTTTCCCTAGCAGCGAATGACACTTAAAATTTTGTAAATAATTTATTTATTTTGCACTAGTTACCTTCAAAAATCACTTTTTTTCCCTTCCTTGTGATTTTAATCATGTTTTTTCTATAATATCTCTATTTTTGGGAACTTGGATATACGTCCCATTAGGTGTGAGATACATATTGTGGTCTGAATCCTTGGCAAGAAGCTTGGGATTTAGTGGCGTAATTGGAACAATATTGTATTGAATGGCTGGTGGGGGTTGAGATTGTGAAAAATTACACCATAAATGATTTCCTTGAATGGTGGGAATGTAGGAAAGAGGATAAATCCGTGTAATATTGGAATGGGTTAAGGCTTGCTAGAAAAATCCTAAGAGGTGACATGATTATAATTGATTAAAATGTAACTAAGTGAGAGAATAAATGTATGCTAAATCTTAGGAGCTAGGAGAAAATAGATTGATTAAAGAAGATAAAATAAGAACTAAAAATAAATGTAAATGTAATTCAATCAAAAAGTTACATGATAGATTCACATCGGGTTCACCAAAATGTAAGCGGGATAAGATCATCAATATGATTATCTTCTTTTTCTTCTAAATAATATAGATTTAGATATAAATAGAAGACCAATTTAGGGCCACCACATGAGCTACGATAGAATATCAATTAGTGTGAGAGTAATGAATCTAGAAGATGATAATCCATACTTTATGAAAAGAGTAGGGTTCAAAATCCTTTCTCTAAGATAGAGTGTGAGGTCTTACCTTGTGATGAATATAGGAAAGGGTCAACAATAAGAATAATGTGAAAAACTCGAATATGCACTCTATCCTAGTCTAAAACACAATACAACATGCATAATCAATCATACCAACATAAAGAAAAAGGAAGTGTTAAGGATGATTACCTTGTGAAGAAATTGTCGATGCAATAACCCCCACCCCAAGGTTAGTACCACCTCATAAAATAATTTTTGTGGGTGGATCACAAGAGTGATAGGTAGAAGACCTAAGTAAACCACATTTAGGGACTTAAAATATTTAGTATACCTTATTGGTGCAAATTCTATTCTTATTGATATTAGTAACCAATGCTTTGAAGTAGACCTCCAAGTGTAAGCTCCATTAAACCCTATACCTCTTATACTCTTAATGGCATATTTGAGAGAGAAATCTATGTGACGATGTTCTTAAATAAATTATAATAATGACATATATTTATAGGAGAACACAATATATATTCCTAAAATCTCTTAGCTAGAGGCATTGACCATGGTTGGTGTAGTCGGCCACAATATATCTGGCTAAAAGGTTATGGGAGGAGAGAGAATAGAGATAAAGTAAACATTAGGAGTCACATATGAAGGGGGTCTAAAGGTGCTACAAGTAGATGTGGAGGTAATAGTATTGAGGAGGTAGTAAGGTGTTTGTGAGAAGGTAGTAAGGAGGTAGAAAAAGGGTAGAAAAACATGTTAGGGAAGGCTAGGGTGATGCCACACACAACGATTCTTTCACTAAATATTGTTAACCAACTCAATCCTTATGATGCACCTTAAGGCATGTACTCAAGGAGATTAGTGCCAACAAATTACAAATAAAAAACATTAGTAAGAGTGAAAAATAAGGTGCATACAAGGGGAACAATCCTAGCTTGTGTATTGATCTCACTTTGTGTAGTTATATTCACCTTCTTCTTTTACTTTATTGCAATACCTCCTTATGCTTCCAACTTTTACCTTGTCAAACCATCTTCACCATGCCCATATCTTTCTATGTTTTCTTTAATATTATTCACTAAATTGGGACATTTTTCAGTTTTATTCCTCTCAACAAAATGTGCACAATTCATGTACTTCATACATGCCATCTAATAATATTGTGTATCTCTTCACTTGTAACAAAATCCAAAAATTCATTTCCCACTCCTACCACCTCACCGACCATATGATCTTTCTTCATATCCTTAACCTCGTGATGAATATGCATGAGAGACCCCTTTGTCTTGTTTCCCTATTTCAATCTTGTTATATCTCTTCAATAGTGCCATAATAGATTTTCTAATGTGTATCATCTTCACAAACCTTACACCAAAGTCTTCACTCTCTTAGCACATTAAACAAGAAAATCAATCTTCTATCTTGTGATCCTCCTAATAGACATCATAACAACATTGATACAATATTACATCAAATACATTCTCCTCTCGCAGTCTCGATCACATTATAATTGATACAATACTTCTCTAATACATGTGTAATTTGACCAGTCCAATCTGTTTGTTTCTTCAAATTTTTAATCATAATATAAATTTGTGTTTCTAAGAATGGGCTAGCTCTAGTTTCAAAAATTCCAACCACCTCCATGCACAATGCAGCATTCGAAATCTCACGTATATCCTAAAAGTCTTCATAGAAAATTTCCTTTGAAACGGAAGCAGTAACCCAACAAAAACCCACTACATGTGTGCAAGGGATGAATCTCAAAATATATTTTAGAAATCAACGTATTAAAACATGCATCATATGCGCGCGCGCGCGCGCACACACACACACACACACACACACACACACACACACACACACACACACACACACACACACACACACACACACACACACTTTGTTGGTTCTTGTTAATGTAAAAGTATACTTTTACTTAAATTCGACATTATGAAACTCCTTTTGATTAGTCTTTTCAATGTCAAACTCCACAGTTGTATGGTTAGGTTCATACTTTATGTACCAATTATATGCACATCCAAAAAAATTCATCGCAAATTGACTCATCTTCACTTCTAACAAGAAAATACGCTTATCTCCATGTAATTTCACATTTATATACATAGTTTATTTCATCTTCTATCTCTAGGTATTTTTATGGCAGGTCAATAATGTGTATCAATAGCTTACACTCACAAGTCTTCTTTTCTACTAGGGTATGAGGCAATGAATAAGAGACACACATGGACTCACACACAACTGGTTGATTTAAAGGGGCTATGGTGAGCACTAAGGTTTCATATCCATAGGGTAGTAATCCCTACACAAGGTCAACCTAGAGTTTCCAAGGCCCGCAATCAAGATAGAGGAGTGTACCCTCCTAGGATATCGGTATATGGGGGAGAGATATAGATCGATAAGGGATAAGTCAAATATGCACAATCTATATTACTACAATATAACTCAAATAAAAATAAGGAAAGCTAAGGAGTTGATCAAATGAGAGCAATATGATAAGTAACATAGATGTCCATAAAATCCTAAGCTAACAAAGAGAAATGGGGAAGGGAAATGAACTAATCTATGAAAAATGACAAAGAGAGTTAGAGAACTTATTTGTGGGGTGGTCATTGATGAACCTATCTCTCCAAAGAAGTAGCACACTGAGAGATAATTCCTATTGGGTAGAGAATGGGAACACCGTTCTTTTCCTAAAATCACTATAAATGACCCAGTAGTGCAAGCAATCCAACTAAGAAGAGTGTCCAATCCAATCCAAATCAAATGCAAGATAAAATAAGGGAAAAGTGAGAAGATGCAAATTTAGCGCAAAAGAGTAGAATGAATGGCTAGTTCTTGTGATTTTGGCTTCCTTCCTTATGAAAGGTGTGGTGTGTATAAATGCCCCACGTCATCGCTCATGGGCAATAGTGTTGGCTAGGAACAAACCTAATAGTGACACCATTGCCCATGGACAATGGTGTTGGTCAGGGATATCTAAATGTCATGTAAAGTGAGAAAGAGGTGTCATGGATAGAGGAAAATGGGTGAACAAGGTGCCAAATGGTGATATGTAAGCAAGTTTTTAGGAGTGCAATGTGTATGTGGCATAAAAGAACTGATGAGGATAAAGGAAACTAAGGCAAGGACCATATAATGATTATCTCTATGTGTATTGTCTCTAACCCATAATGACTATGTGAATAGTCATACCCCATTCCTGACGAGCCCCTTAAGGAAACTGCTCAATAAATGGATGCATCAATGACCCTTATCTACACATAATTTTTTAGTAACATGTATGAAAGATGGAAAGTGAAAAATTAGGTGTATACATATGCGTCAATCATTGATCACCACATGTCATAATAGCGAAACATGGGGTGGTAAACAAAAAGAAACAGTCTACAACACCAAAATCAAAAGTAGCTACTGAAAGTAATAATATAAAGGACTAGCTAAAATGAAATATACCCACCAATACATACTTGATAGTGTTACTTGTCCTACCATGTATGGTCATAATCAATGATACAAGAACCCTAAGGAGGAAAAACTAAAAGGAAACACTCGAGGATCATCAATAAAATAAGACACAAACCACCAGGCTAAGGCCCCATGAGATGGATGTCATGTTGTAGTGTTGAGATTTCATATGGTGTTATAGATATCTATCCCCAAGGGGCAAGTTGCAAAACTAAAAGTGAAAAAAATATGTGGTTAAAGTTATAAAGAGGAACTATCATAAACCCAAAGGTGTAAATAAAGGGAAGATGGATGATTATCCCAAAGGGCGGATAAAAACTCTGAAAAAGTGCAAAAAAAACATGAGGTAGATGTTATAATAATAAGGTTTTCATTTTAGGAAAGTGGAAAATGTTGATGAAGTACTGAATTTGAAAAGGGAGGACAAGAGATGGAAATTGAGTGTGAAAACTCCTTAACTCTATCAGGCGTGAAAATTTTTAAGGAATGGAGCGTTTTTTGGTTCTTTGAAGATTTGGCCTTCATTGGTTTGAAGGAAGTATGTGTTAGGACCTATAATATCTTTAATGAGGTAAGGACCCTACTAGTTTTAGTGTATTTGCCTTCTTTTTCATGTGTATAATCATGTTGAAGAACATTGTCACCCACGTTGAAAGTATGTGGACGAACAAGTTTGTTATGTTGTTTATCCAAATGTTTTTAATGTTTCTTATTACGAGTG
Source organism: Taxus chinensis (assembly GCA_019776745.2). NCBI lineage: Eukaryota > Viridiplantae > Streptophyta > Pinopsida > Cupressales > Taxaceae > Taxus > Taxus chinensis. The sequence goes on along the minus strand of CM034157.1, from coordinate 298,213,695 downwards.
CATGCTTTGTCACATAATTCTAATAATTCAAGGTGGTGAAGATGCACTTCAGAAACTTCCTCATCTAGAATGATAACGTGAAAAGGAAATATGGAACAAAGGGAGTTCCACCATTAGTGGAAAGACTGCCTCAGCTCCAAAGGTAAGTGAAAATGGGGTATCCCCAGTGGCCATACAAATACTGGTGTAGTATGCCCATAATGTAGGATATAGGTTTGTATTTCAATATTTGCGCGATTCATGGATTGTCTTCTCTAAGATCTTATTGACAATTTTATTTTTATACTTGGCTTGCCCATTGCATTGCAGATGATATGGTGTCGAGAATCAATGTTTGATTTTAAACTTAGCACAAATTTGCTTCATCTCTTTTCATTTGAATCTCCCACCATTGTTAGATATGATGTTATAGGGAAATCCAAAGAGGAAAATGATTTTATTGAGAACGAATTTATATGTAGTAAGGCTAGACACATTAGTAAGGGGCATGGCTTCAATCCATTTAGTAAAATATTATGTGGCTATAATGATGAATATATGACCATATTGTGACCGAGGAAATTTCCCAATGTAATCCAATCCCCATATATTGAAGGTTTGGAAAGCTACAATAGATTATAGCTCAACAGGAGGGGAATGGATGAAATCATCTGATATTGGCAAGGTCTACACTTATTGGAAAAGGTATGCACGTCAGATTCTAGTGTAGGCCAATAGTAACCCATATATAAGAACATACATGTAGTAGTATGACCACTACAATGGCCACCGCAAGTTCCCCCATGTGTTTCCTCTAAAACAAGGGGGGCCTCATCTTTCTTAACACATCAGAGTAGGGTGCCTTTAAAGTTACGATAGTACAATATGTCATCTTTAAGTAGTATTTTAGATCCTTTTTTATGTATTCGTAATCATGTTTGGGGTTCAATACCTTCAGGGTAAGTATGGTATTTTATAAATTGGTGGATGCCAATATACCAAGGGTCCTACACAGGGTTGTGTGACTCAATATTACAAAGACCATTTATGTCTCGGGGAGGTGAAGTGGATGTGGCTTAATAGGTTTGTATTATAAGAGTATCAACATGAGAATCAAAATGTGACTGGAACTGAGTGACAGACATGGCCAAAGAATCAACTAAGGCATTTTGTTCACATGGGATTAACTATATGGTAAATGAGGTGAAGTATTATGTTAAACCCTAGATTAAGTCATAATAATCCTTAATTTTTTGTTGCGACACTAATATGCACCACTAACCTGTCGACACATTAACTGAGAATCTCAAATGGCATGGATATAGGTAACATCCTTAGCTAAGGTGGCATGTATGCCTAAGATAAGGGCCTCATACTTGGCCATGTTATTAGTGACTTTGAACTTGAGTCGATATGAAAGAAGAAAAGCCTAACTAGAGGGATCAGTAAGTACACAACCTGCCCCATCTCCTTGGAGGAATTTTTCCCCATCGAAGTTTACTGACATCCATGTATCCTCGTGGATATCAATGGTAACATCCTCCTCTATAATTTTGGTTGTTCATTTGGTTTTAGGCGAGGGAAGTTCTTCATTACTGGTGTCAAAGGATTGTGCCTCAAGACTGGTCATACAGTTGCTCATACAGTTGTAATAGTAGTCTTTTATGGAAAAAACGTTGTTCATTCATTTGAGATCCCCCTCAATGAGGAGGATTTCCTCATCAGGTAATGTATCATGAATGGGTTGCAGATAAAATATGGGAGCAATAGCTAGCTAGTCCACTATGGCTTGGCATTTTATCACCTTTCATGTGATAATACAGAGGTAAAACTCCATAAGGAGGGCCATCCATTTCCCAATGTGATCTTTCGAGAGGATAACATGCAATAAGAAGTGGTGTAAGGGAGTTGTATGGATAATGATGTAAGTAGTTTGATACAGCATGTAGTGATGTAGGGAAGTTCTTCATTACTGGTGTCAAAGGATTGTGCCTCAAGACTGGTCATGCAGTTGTAATAGTAGTCTTTTATGGAAAAAACGTTGTTCATGCCCTCAATGAGGAGGATTTCCTCATCAGGTAATGTATCATGAATGGGTTGCAGATAAAATATGGGAGCAATAGCTAGCTAGTCCACTATGGCTTGGAATTTTATCACCTTTCATGTGATAATACAGAGGTAAAACTCCATAAGGAGGGCCATCCATTTCCCAATGTGATCTTTCGGGAGGATAACATGTAATAAGAAGTGGTGTAAGGGAGTTGTATGGATAATGATGTAAGTAGTTTGATACAGCATGTAGTGATGTAACTTTTTAGTTGCATAATATATGGTGAAATAAGCCTAATCAACATATGTGTCTTTTGTTTCATAGTCTAGTAAGGCTCAAATAACATAATAGACGGCATGTTCCTTCCCCCATTCCTGTTCTTGTGCTAACATTGCTCCTACAGACACTAGAGTGAAGAGGTATATAAGAGAAAAGGTTGATCTGATGAAGGAGGATGTAAGGTTGGTAATGATGATAAAGAGTGTTTCATATTGTCGAATGTTTGTTGACAGTCTTTGATCCACTCTAGTTTGGTAAAAAACATTATAGGACTATTAATGGAATGTATGCAATAGGTAAACATGTGGAAAAATATTTGGATTACCCCAAGTTTTTTGAGGAAAGTGTGTATGTTTGTTATGGATGATTTTCATGGCATATTGAGCATAGCTTTAATATTTTTTTGGTTGAAATCAATACCATGTTAAGATACTATAAAACCTAAGAGTTTTCCCTGTGTCACCCCAAATATGCATTTTCTAAGATTAAGGTGAACCTTGTATTTACAAAGGCATCCTAAGATGATTTCCAAGTCATGAGAATGATCTTCAGTTATCGATATTTGACAAGTAGATCATCGACATAGACTTCGATTATTTTATGTATGATGTCATGGCACGTTGATATGTTGTACCGGTGTTCTTCAGTCCAAAGGGAATTTTTACATAGCAATAAGTTCCCCACTCTATAGTAAATGTAATCTTGTGTTGATCTTCAGGGGCAATCTGAATTTGGTTGTAACCAAAGCACCCTTCCATAAGAGAGAATTTTCTACCCTATCATGGTGTCAACAATGGCGTTGATGGAGGGTAAATGAAATTTATCCTTAGGATAAGAGAGGTTAAGGTTTATAAATTCAATGCAAATATGGATGGCCAAGGTGGCTTTCTTCTTAAACATGATGATGTTGTACACACACTCATAATAGTCCACTGTACAAATGAATTTTCCGTCTAGGAATTTGATGATCTCCTTATGACACAAGTCTGTGTTCTTGGGTGGGAATGTCCTTATCTTTTTATGAATGGTAGCGGCATCGGGATAGGTAATGATGTTATGGGAGAAAATCTTAGGATCAATTCCATGCATATCAGCACATCCCTTTGCAAACACTTCCTTATGTTTTCGTCATATCTCTATGTGAAGATCACGTAAATGAGAAAACAAATCACTAAGCATGATTATGTGTGTGGGATCATCATGAAGTTGTACACTATGGTTGATTAAGTCAACATAACATTGTTGTCTTATAAATGATAAGGGGCCTCGGGTAACTTGGCTACTCTGTCCTTGCTGGGATCGATAGTCGTGACATAATCATAAAAGTGCATAGGCATCTTGGAGAATTTATCAAACTTATGATGATGTCAAGGGATATTATCTTCTCATGCATATAGGAGTTCTAGAATAGCCTTGTCATTTTATAAGGTACTGAGAGGCCCATGATATTCTACGTCGATTTCTAGGCCTACGTATTGTCTACCTTTTCTATGTTTCTTAGAGCTATTTTTTCATACATCTAATACCCTATTGTCCAAGATGACTGTATGTACCTGAAATTGTAGGGTACTGCATTGCCGGAATGATGTTACACGTACCCCAATGATGATACAGGTCTCCTTGCAAGGTGTTCAGAATCTAGAAAGGCTCGCCAAGTATACACTTGTATCTCGCATGCCCCACTCAGCCTCCGCATGCTTTGTTTTTCCCTTTTTCCCCTTTTCTTCTTGCATTTTGTCTTCAGTGACGAAACCACCGCCCTGCCTGGGTGGCGGTCCTGTGACCGCCACCCAGGACAGGCCGGTGGTCCCGTAACCGCCGCCCTGCACAGGGCGGCGGTCCTGTACGCATTTTCCAGATCCTTCCGACGATCGCGTCAAACGTAAATCTTGGATTTTACACGCTTTCTTCAACCACTTTGGCTTGCATTAATGTTTTTGGTCCCCTGGTAATAGTGTTTTTCCTTTGTTTATAGTAAAAGAGTTCTAATGGGAGTTACCCTCTGGTAAATGCATTGGTTATAAATAGCCAGCTTGTTTTCAAGCAAATGGCCCCTCATCCTCTCAATTCTCTTGTTCAGTTTTTCAATTTCTTGCTTAGAATTCTGTTAGTTTCATGTTTTGCTTCCATTGTTGGTATTTTAGAGGTCATATGATCTTCTTGTTTCAGTCTTGTTTCATTGTTGTTGCATACAATCAGTTTAACATAGAATAGCTTCATTTCTAGACTAGAATCCATTAAAGTTGTAGGTTTTGTTTTGTCACAAGGATAGTTTCTGAAACTCTCGGTACACTTGTGTTGTATTCCCGCAATAAATCCCGCTAGGAATTGCATAGTCAAGCTCTGTTCACTTGCGCTATCCCTCTCCTACTCGCATTGTATTCGGTCTATATCCAAAGCTTCCATTGTTCGAATACCATCTTCTGTTGATACTATCATATACATGCTTTTATGGATTCACGAGGACACGAAGGAACAAGGATATCACACTGAGGGGACGAAATCACACACAACTAGATTTACCACTATTCTGTAAACGTCCAGGTTTGAGCTATCAAAGTTCTAGTTACAACATATCAAATAGAGTAGTGAATTATTTCATTTCAGTTAAAAGCTTGCTCTCGATATCACCAGGGAAGCTGTGGGGATTGATAGTTTCTGAGAAATTGTGATTCATTCCTCACTTCTGAGGTAGGATCGAGAGCCTTTCAATTCAAAATATATAGTTGCTTAGATATTTAAGATAAAATCACAACTGCACAGGCAAATAGCCATACCAGGCTACTTTGCTTGTTTTTATTCTGTTATTAGATTAGTTGTTCATTTTATAAATATACTAGAGTAGCTGCTCTTTAATTTCATTAAAATACGTCATTGAAAATACAAAAATAGAAGAATGCTTACGTAGTGTAATACCTCTTTCGTAATCAGTTTATTAATGTTAGTTAAAAGTTGAATCATTTTGTATGACAATCACATGACCTAGAGAGCCTAGAGAGTATATATTTGAACCCATAGTGCCTCAACCAAATCTACCCACAACATTAGCTGATATAGATCAGGACCTCAGGATACAGGTCTTTCGAGCAACAACAAACTTACAAGCAATTAGTGAGCAACTAAGAGGATTAAACATCGAAGACGACAAAGCTTACACATTCTGGTCAAACCATCCAAACTATAGATTGCCTTGATAAAACATCTGAATGACTGTGTAAGGATTCGAAAGAGAGAAAACATTTGGTTGTGATCCTTTGGTTCCACAACCTGACGTAGGAGACCTCCTCATTGACATAGATATTAGCTTACACATTCAAGTTGCCAGAACACCTGTTAGGTACTCCGAGAAAATCATACAACTTCTAGTTCTAAACATAGAGGCTGAAAAGGCATACGATTACTGGATAGTTGGGAGAAGGGATTGATTCTTCACATGACCATAACAGGTCCACAACAACCACGAACTCATGGTTGTGATCCCCAAGTCCCACAACCCAACGGGCCTACAAATCAGTTAAGTATTGACACCGGCTTACGAACGTTGGTATTTAGATCCTCACCACTCCCACCAGATATTATAGTACAGTTCTCCGTATTAAACATAGAAGCCAATCAATCTAATATTTTCTGGGCTAGACCAGAAAATCACCCATAGTTAACTGTAAAATCCACTAAATCACCCATCACCATTTTATGACCTTGTCTGGAGATATATACGAAGCTCCCACAGGTCACTTCCCACGTATCCAACAACCAAGAAACAGGATCTCGACAGAGCTCGACATTGATTGGAGCCTCCGAGCAGCCATTATATCTAAACAAACCATTACACCAATTCAGGTTAGGAGGGCCTTCTTCGCCTTAGATTCACAGATTCCATTATTGCGTATTGAGGATATAAGATTACCCAATTAGCTTGTCTGTATCTATTCACATTCAACATTCACCGGCTGTCTCGACATGACCTCGGGAGGTCAGGTATGAGGAAGAGGTACTTGTAGATTCCCATGCTCGCATGTCACTTTTCCATCGTACAAAATTGGTGAACCCGACGTGAACAAACAGTTCTTCCTTTTATTATTCTTCATTTCTCTCATCCACCTTCGCTCTTTCCCATTATTCTGCGGGTATTCATATACCCCCCCAATATGTCGGGATACGATGCATATGGTAGACCTCTCTCAGGTCTTGAAGTAAACTATAGTCAAACAAATAGACAACCATCACCCTTTCTTTCTGCATGGGCTGATAACTATTCAAGTAATTACTTGTCATCTCAAACTCCCCCTCAAAGAACTAGCTCAAGTTCTTCATTCCAAATCGAGGAGTTTGATCAGTTTGCACAAACACAACAGCCAGAGCCATCAGGCTCTAACAATATGACGTTTACTGGAGAGTCCACTTCATCTCCTCGGGTCTTGTTCAGACCACAGATCAGTAGACAATCAGATCCACTCCCCTTTTTGGATGAGGAATACTTAGCACGCTTCACTAAAAGTGAACAACATTTCCAAAACATGTATCCACCAATAGGAAGTTTGCAAATACAGTCTGATACCCTATTCCAGGAAAACACCCCCATTCCTCCACCTATGGGAAATACCCTCGGTGAAGCTTGGCAGGGTAATGACCAATTCATAGTAGGGTATCATACCCCTTTACAACCTCAAGCTATACAACAAACACCCTTAAGGCAAAGCACTGCGTCTTCACCAATGGAGGTCATTTCAGCCTTAGCTGAAAAGGTTAGAGGGCTGGAACTTGCTCAAGCAAACCAAAATTCATACTTTGGGCAAGCAGGAATCCCCAACCCTCTGCATCATCCCAGTCAGGTCAACCTCCTTACAGGAACAGGCACGTTAGGCATGCCTCCTCAAAATCCTTATAGTTACCCACAACAAACACCAACTAGGACCACATTTTCAAACGCCGTTCCAGTTGAAAACATGACACTTCCCGACTTGGCACCAAACAACCCATACCAGAACAATGCTCCTCCTTACTTAAACATTTATTCAAAGTCACCACAAGGAGACATGTTCTCTTCTCCCGGGATGTTCGTTCAACCACAGGGATTCCCTTATGTCCCTACAAACGCATATGTTATGCCATATCAACAACCCATTCCACCTCAACCCCCTCAGCAAGCCCCATCGATGGTCGAGGCCTACGTAGTAGGGACTTATTCAGAATATTTAAAAGAGCCCCTAGACTTCACCATACAAAGTGTTATGCTTCCAAGACCTCTTCCCGATTTACCCAAATACAAAGGGGAAGGGGACCCAAATGCACACATTAAGGCCTATGCCACAGCCATACGGGAGTTACTCCCTTGGGACGGGGTTGTCGCTAAAATATTCCCTAAGACCTTAGAAGGTATTGCCCTTGATTGGTATTACAGAATACCTGAAGCCTCGATACACTCATTTAAACAACTCGTGTCAGAATTCATCAAAGCTTTCGACATGAACAAATTGTTAAGAATGGGAATCAGGGAATTCTTACATATTAAACAAGAACATAATGAATCCGCTGCTCATTTTATTCAAAGATGGCATACGGTTCTCTACTCCTCAGCGAGTGCTCCAAACATGGATCAAATGGAACTATGTGATTTATTCCTTAATTCTCTCAATAGAGAGATAAAGGAAGAAGTCCAGAAGTTCCCACTAAGAACTTACGATGAAGTACTCGAGAGTGCTCTCCGAATCGACCAAGCAGTGATAGATAGTGGTCGTAAGACATATGGGACAAATGGGAAATTAACCACTCCCACTCAAAACACCGCAGCCTATTCTAATGCAGGGAATGCTAATCAAGGACCTAAAATCCTTAACAAGAACCGTGGAGTTACAACAGATGGAGTAACTGACCAAGTTAAAAGGGAAAACGTTGTAAACATTTCGCCACCTGTTAATAATCAGTGAAATAACAATTTTACTCCAACAATCAACGCAGTGGATTTTAATCGTCCACCACGGCAACAACAACAACAACAACAATGAAAAATCCAAACACAAAGTCCAAATCGAAACCCAGCTGGATATCAGAGTCAAAACCAAAGGCAACAGCCTCAAAATTTTAACTCTAACAACCAACAACCTTATCAGAATTTTGGGCCACAACAGGTTTTAAATCAACAGCCTCGAAATTATAATCCCAATCTATATTGTGGCTTCCACAAGATTCAAGGCCACGATACTAGGACTTGTCGTGAATACAATAAATTCATGCAGCATTTTCCAGAAGATCAAAAACAACTCTTTATAGATATGTTTTTAGCAAATTCTGTAGTACCCACACCAAACACTTATGCAGGGGTAGTTTCCCCTCAAAATGCACCCCTCAAGATCTTTAATGACCCGCTCCCAAACCACCCCAACAATAACAGGCTAGATCCTAACGGAACAAACAAAGGTGTCATGTAACAGGAAACAATGATCATGAAGCTTCAAGTTCATTAAATCCACCAGTCGCACCCCAATTAGGAACTCGACCTCAAACTAAGATAGTTGGTTTAGTGGAGTTAGACACCGAGCTACCCGTAGAAACCATAACAAGAACACGGGATTATTCATCCCAACCTACTCCAAGCTATCCATTGGAACCAGACAACAGTCAACAAACATTGGTAAAACCCATAGGTGCCTATGATTTAATTAATGATTTAACTAAAACCTTCTCTCACATCTCCTTTTTGGATTTGTTAAAGAACTCTCCCACCCACAGGGCTGCCTCTTAGAAGCATTAGGCCTTGGTCATTTAATCAACATCACTCCTCCCCGGAAATGCAAGTAAACCATGTGGACTTTGACATTTATCCTCCGGGGCAGTTAGATAGGGATACGGAATTTATATTCGATATAAGCAAAATGCCAACAGAAGCTGAAATTACACGAAGAGGCGACCCAACTTTACATTTACAAGTTTGGGTCTACAATAATTATGTTAAACGTGCAATGGTTGACGATGGGGCAGCAGTTAATATAGTCCCCTTCACTTTTCTTCAAAAGTTAGGATATGGAGAGACAAACTGTTCCACAACGTGAAATACGCTAAGAGGTTATGATAGCCTCAAAGCCACTTCGATTGGAACCATAGTTTTACCAGTCACTTTAGGACCCAAGACGGTCCTCACCGAGTTTTATATTATAGATCGGGAAACCAATTATAATATGATCCTTGGTCGGCCATGGATACACCGCATGAAGGCAATCCCTTCCACGTTATTCCAAGAAATAAGATTTCTACACTTAGGGAAAATATTCGTGGCACAAGGTGACCCAAAACCCTTCGATATACACCTAGCTGATTTGAAGAAAAGACTGGGCATTCACTCCAAGTTTGAACTCCCAACAAATCAACTCATCAAACCAATTAATTCAAAACCAAAAGAAGAGTTGATACCCACCACAGAGTTGGAGATTACAAATCCAGCCGAGGACATTCCAGCACTCAAAAATGAGACCAATGTTATAAAAATAGTGTCACTAGGGACTACCACCAAAATTGTCGAGTTTCTGGAGAAAGACTTACCTATTCTCCTACCATTTGATTCCATGGGTATGGGACACACCCTGGGAATTGCTTCTCTTCCATCAGATGAAGTTTTTATGGTAGAAGTAACCGAAGCAAAAGAAATAGATACGACAGATATCCCAACATCCATTTTTCCAAACAAGTATTGGACTCTCCACTTCGATGGAGCTAGATGTCACTTTGGAGCTGGGGCGGGAGTGATCTTTACTTCACCTGAGGGAAAGATCCTACCTTTCACCTTTAAATTAAACTTTGAATGTACAAACAATGGGGCTGAGTACGAAGCTCTCCTCCTTGGCCTCATTCTAGCTAAAAGAATGGGTGTCGACAACATTAGAGTGCTAGGAGACTCGCAATTGGTCACAAACCAAGTCTCTGAGGTATATGAAACTAGGGCTGAACATTTACAACTCTATAAAACAACAGTATTAGATCTAAGTAAGGGATTTAACTTCATATCAATTGAAGCAATCCCACGAGAGCAGAACCTTCTCGCAGACTCGATAGCAACCTCAGCTTCCCGTTTCACCCCAAATAGTGAGTTGGAGGATACAAATTTCACGGTATCACTTCGTACCGAGCCATTAGTGCGTAAAATACCAACAAACTCACTCCTAACTCATGGAGAAGCTGAGGATGATTTTTCTATCATGGATCACTTTGACGATGATAGAGTCACTCTCGAATATCTAAATGCCTATGCGGAGCTACACCTTGCTCACCGTATAGTTGATCTTTCCTTAATACCACATTCCTCTTCCTATTTTGGAAATCCCATGGTAGAGTCTCCTCCACAGAAGGATCTCGATATCTACGAGATAGAAGATGGAGAAAGTTTGGAACTACCTCCAGCCCCACCTGAATTTGAAGAAGGTAATGCTTCTTTAATAGAAGAAACCATTGACATAAACATTGGAATGGAGGAAGAACCAAAAATTTTGAAGTTGGGATCCTCGTTAACTCCAGAGGAGATAGAAATACACACCCAAATCCTCAAAGAACATCAAAAGGCTTTTGCATTTAATTATAAAGAAATGACGGGCATTGCACCACAAGTCATGGTACATAATCTTGTCACTAAACCAGATGCGAAGCCAATTAAACAGAAGTCAAGACCAATGAAGCCAAAAGTGGCTCTCATGGTAAAAGAGGAAGTAATAAAACTTCTCCAAGTGGGATTCATCAAGCCCATTGACTATTCACAATGGGTATCTAATATTGTCCCTGTCCTAAAAAAGAATGGGAAGATACGCATTTGCATAGATTTTCAGGATATTAACAAAGCTTGTCCCAAGGATGACTTCCCATTACCATCCATTGACGTTATCATTGATGCAACAGCTGGATTTGAACTGTTGTCCCTCATGGATGGGTTCTCAGGGTATAATCAGATTAAAATATCTGAACAAGATCAAGCCAAAACTATATTCATAACCCCTTGGGGAACATATTGCTACGTTGTCATGCCATTTGGTCTTAAGAATGCTGACGCTACATATCAGCGGGAAATGACCTATATATTCCACAATCTTATTCATAAAACTATGGAATCATATGTGGATGACTTGTTGGCCAAGGCCAAGAAACATTGTGATCATCCAGAAGTGCTCTGTATCATCCTCTCACGATTAATTGAATATGGCGTCACATTAAATCCAGAAAAGTGCGTGTTTGGTGTGACAGGAGGCAAACTTCTGGGCTACATTATATCTTCACGAGGGATTGATGTTGATCCAGCCAAAATACAGGTTGTTCTCGAAATGATCCCACCATCAGACGAGTCTGGAATCAGGTCATTTCTTGGGAAACTCGGTGCAATCCGCAGGTTCATCCCAGATCTAAGTTTTTCCATTCATCCAATCAACAATCTATTAAAGAAAGATTATAACATTGATTGGACTGAAGAATGCAACGAGGCCTTCGAAGCAGTTAAACACTTCTTGTTGTCTCCACCCACGCTAATGCCTCCCAAACCAGACCACCCTTTGATCCTATACTCACGAGCCACTCATGTCTCACTAGCCTGCATGCTGGCTCAAGAAGACAATGATAAACGGGAACGTGTGGTCTATTTCATTAGCCAAACATTGCTTGATTATGAAACACGCTACACACAGGCAGAGAGAGAATGCCTTGCCATAGTCTTTGCAACAAAATGTTTAAGACATTACATGTTAAACCAAGAAACGAGGGTCATTGTAAAGACAGATCATTTACGAACATTTCTCACACAAGGGTCTTTATCTAAAAAGGTTGGACGTTTCATAACCTTAATGGGTGAATTTGAGTTGACATTCGTAAACCAAAAATCCATTAAGGGACAAATCATTGCAGATTGGCTAGCTGACAATCCACTAGATGGAGGCAATCTGGTAAATCTGGACTTTCCTGATGAGTGTATATACTTCATCGAAACCAGGCCTCCCATCTCTACATGTCCCTGGTATACTGATATCATCAATTTCATCATAGACCATACATACCCAGAAGGTGCCACATCACAACAAAGAAGGTGGTTACACATTATTACCGCTAAATATGTTGTCTTAGAACAGGTACTCTATCGTAAAGCCTTCGACAGACATGCTTCTAAGATGCGTCGATATAGAAGAATCCAAGAAGATTCTTCATGAATCCCACAGTGGGATATGTGGAGGCCACTTCGGTGGTCATGCCACCACTCACAAAATACATCGGATGGGCTATTTTTGGCCCACTCTCGAGCATGACGCAGTGGAATTTGTACGTAAGTGCCACAAATGCCAAGAATTCTCTCACGAGATTCACATGCCAGCACAATCCCTGCAACCAATAGCGACTCCGTGGCCCTTCTCCACGTGGGGTCTGGACTTGATAGGGAAGTTCTCTCCCTCATCAACCGATGGCCATAATTTTATAATTACAGCCACAGAATATTTTACCAAATGGGTGGAGGCCATGCCTCTCACCACCGTACCAGGTTCGGTAATTGCCAAATTCATTCTGAACCAAATTATCTGTAGGTATGGTGTCCCACAAGTCATTATCTCAGATAATGGCACGTCCTTTAAAAATGATGAAGTCCATGAGTTATGTAGCAAGTTCAAGATAAACCATCACACGGCCTCTCTTTACTACCCTCAAGCCAATGGGCAGGCCGAAGCGACAAACAAAACGTTAAAAGCTATTCTCCTCAAAACAGTCAAGGAGAACAAGTGAGATTGGCATTTAAAACTATATCCGGCCTTGTGGGCCCATCAAACCTCAATAAGAACACCAACAGGAGCAACTCCTTTCTCACTGGTATTCAGGGCAGAAGCAGTTCTCCCGCTTGAGGTTGAAATACCCAGTCTCTGCATCTCATTACAAGGGATTCTGGATGAAGAAGCTTATAGGGAGGCACACCTCTCTCAACTAGAAAGCCTTGACGAGGTCAGGCTAAATGCCGAACAAAGGCACAGAGCCTATGCCGACCAGATGTGCCGGCAATACAACAAAAAAGTCTATGAGCGAGAAATATATGAAGGAGATCTAGTTCTAAGACTAGACAGCCAGATCGATAAGAAAACCGGCGAAGGAAGAAAGTTCCGGCCCAAATGGTTGGGCCCATACCGAGTCATGAAAGACTACGGAAATGGTGCATATCTCTTGTGCACACTAGAAGGTGAGGAATTCAGTGAAACTGTCAATTCCTTGCATCTTAAACGGTTTTACGCATAAAACATCAAAATCACCACTTGTACATTATAGCTACCTACATTGCATTAGTCATTTTAGCTGTTTCATTCTGTCCATTTCATAAAAAATGGTAGTTCAGGAGCTTACTCTTAAACAATCTGTTACAAATTTATGAAAATATTGGCAAAAGCATTCAAATCACATCTCTTCAAACATCATCAACTATTTTCAAATCTTCTCATCAAGTTCGACAGACAAGCATTGACGAAAACCATACCAAGGCCTGCATACTTGGCTTTTCTCTTTCTTTCTACTAGGTGAAGTTGTCCTTGCCTACGGTCTGTTCTAGAAGCTTCTTGGTGTCACATCTATCCCTCTTAAATCTCTTTGAATGAAAGGATATCCCAAAGTCATAGATCAGAAATGTCAAAATCAAATGAAATCAAAAGCACCAAGCAAACAAAATATTTTATTTTACACACTTCTTTGCCCCATCAACCTTCGGTGATAAGCCCACATCTCTTACTGGTGGTGTGAGGTTGGGAAAGGAAAGAAGTGCCCTTACTCACCTATATCTTGCCTTTGGTGACAAACCCATGCTTCTTACTAGTGGCATGAGGCAGGGTGTGGGGGGTCCAGTCACACAAATTAACAAATCTTGGTATGCTAAAAACACAAATCAAATTCTATTAAGAGAAAACAAATATCCAAATTCCAAAGAGATCAAATCCTCAAAACCAGATTTTGTCAACCAGGTTGCCATTTATGAATCTAAGTCTAGATAAACTGGAAAGTAAGTGGCCTTCTAAGCTTGGTAGTAGTTCTGAGTAGGGTAGGTGTGTAGGTCTAAATTTTGGTTTCTGTTACTGGTTTGTCTATCTCTCATCATTCCATTCAATCAAACTCATACAACTTGTGCCCTTCCTAACTCTTGGTGTTGAGCCCTCGCATCTTACTAGTTGCGTGGATTTGGGATTGGGGCAAGTTCATCTCTTTATCACTATGCATTCATCACATTTTGCCAACATAAGAAGAAATTACAAACATTTCCCAAAGAGTTCAAAAGTTCAGTACTACCATATGTTAGTATCATCTCATATCAGCATTACAAAAACATACAAAGTAAAACATTTTGTTTACTATCATTTGTTATCCATTGCATACATTCTGAAAACATGAAAACAAATATTCTAAAAACATCTAAGTACACATGTGGAAACAAGTCACAAAATTCTAGGCACCAAGAGTCTGGATCCAAAAAGATATATATATATATATATATATATATATCAAGTTTCATATACAATGCCATCATGCACTAGGCATGGTCAAAACGCTCAATGAGCCTGAAAAGTACAAAAACACTCATATAGACATCTGAAAAAATGCTACAAAAACGGTCTCTCAATTCCTATGGGATCCTTCAGAGGGTACATGACCACGCCTAGGACTTTGGCTATGTCGAGGCTCCGAATGCACTGAGGGCTCATGGTCACAACCAGTAGCTGTCATCTCGCTATGAGAATGACTCCTCCTCATCAAGCACTCGGCCATCCTATATCTAGCTACCTTAGTGTGGAGAGAAGTCATGATCTTCACCACATGCCAGACAGAGGCAAAAACATCAGTATGCCTACCAGCTACTGAAGGCTCCCCCACATCCACGGAAAGCTCAACACGAGTCTTCTCTGAGGGGAGAAGCAAGGTATCAGTGCATACTCGGTGAATCAAGTCTCACCACTCATCAGCAGTCACTGCAAACAAAGGAGAAAACAAGTTAGAAAATGATCAAAAGATAAAACCAAGAGTAAACAAAACAAAAAGAAATAACAAACTAAGACAAATTCTAACTAAAACAAATGTCAAGAGAAGAGTGACAACTCACTCAGATCTCCAGGCCTCCAAGAAGGATCTCTAGGATCCGCACCTGCCACTGATGCCGCCACTGACTGGTGTCCCTCTCCCACATCTGGGGCAATGTGACGGCCTGCAACAGACTCGCCATCTCCACCTAAGTCCTGAGAGAGTAACTCCTCTGAAACCAGAGTCACCCTCTCTGTGCTCCGCTCCGCCCTCTCGGCCCGTAGGATCTCCTGGTATCATGCCACTCAGGATCACTATCATCCCCCCCACCCATCTCACTAATCTCCATCTCCTCTGTCTCCTCCTATGTCTCTCCCCCAGTGAACTCCTCAGACTCGAAGTCCACATCAATGGGCTCATCACTGCTATGAGTAAAATCCAAAGTAAGGGTGCCAGGAGCACCGGCTCTCCCTCAGCACGTACTACCCTCCTAGCCACAATAGGAACACCAGGAGTAACAATAGTCCAACCCCGGCCTCTAGGACTTCCCCAAGCCTCGCAAATAGATCTATACATTGGCATCACCGAAGGAAGCATGTCACTATAGGGGAGGCCAAACTATTGTGGAACTCTATCAAAGGGGTGTATCTCTAACTTCCCCACCCTGTCTATCAACTGGATGGTAATCTGACAGGAAATCAATGTAATGGTCTCCTCTCCCCATACCCCTGCCATTCTAGGAGTGGCCTCCATGTCTGCAGTGGTCAGAGAGGCCACTGGCTGTGGTTGCCTAAGAACTAATCCCCACCACCTGCATAGGGCGGCGGTCCTGTCCCGCAAATCCAAATGGGTCTATACCCTAAAAAATGCTAAAAAACAAACAAATACACCATTTTAACTAAAAAAGCCTACCCTATGGGTGCCCCCCCTAGAGACACGTTTAAAACTAATATTTTCAAAAATGACCCCCCCAAGGCATCATTTCCACATTTTAGGTCTAAAAACAATAAATCGAGAAGAACTAACCTGAGACTTCGCAGGGTCATGATGTTCCACTCTCGGAGGCATGATCGCTATCTCACCACGAATGTTTTGACTATACTCTCATCGAAAACCGTCACCGTGGGTCCCAGAGCTCAAAAACTATCAAATCAATCCACGTAAATGAATAGTAAAATGACTTCATTTTATATAAATAGCCCTCTTAATTTGATTTTGAATGTCTTTCACAGGGTCAGAGCACCGACGGAGGTAAGTTCTAAACCCCACGTAGATGGTAAGTCCTCTTTTCATATCAATTCAGCCTTATTTCTCAATTTATTTTATCTATCTGCACTTGAGTCCCCTTTTTTCATTTTTGCAGGTAGCAGGATCTTGGATGGTGACTTTCCAGCACACGGGCGTGTCAGGTATAACTCCTAACTCCCCATTTCGGGACCACCATACTCGGATCCACCATTTTACACCTCTTCATGGCTAAGATGCTTCTCCGAGGGGGCAATATGTACGTACCCAAAATTGTAGGGTACTACACCACCGGAACGATGTTACACATGCCCCAATGATGATACAGGTCTCCTTGCAAGGTGTTCAGAATCCAGAAAGGCTCGCCAAGTATACGCTTGTATCCCACATGCCCTGCTCAGCCTCCACATGCTTTGTTTTTCCCTTTTCCTCCTTTTTTCTTGCATTTTTGTCTTCAGTGACGAAACCGCCGCCCTGCCTGGGTGGCGGTCCCGTGACCGCCGCCCAGGACAGGGCGGTCCCGTAACCACCACCCTGCATAGGGCAATGGTTTTGTATGCACATTTTCTAGATTCTTCCAACGATCACGTCAAACGTAAATCTTCAAATTTACACACTTTCTTCAACCACTTTGGCTTGCATTAATGTTTTTGGTTCCCTGGTAATAGTGTTTTTCCTTTGTTTATAGTAAAAGAGTTCAAATGGGAGTTACCCTCTGGTAAATGCATTGGTTATAAATAGCCAGCTTGTTTTCAAGCAAATGGCCCCTCATCTTCTCAATTCTCTTATTCAGTCTTTCAATTTCTTGCTTAGAATTCTATAGTTTCATGTTTTGCTTCCATTATTGGTTTTTTAGAGGTCATTCAATCTTCTTGTTTCAGTCTTGTTCCATTGTTGCTGCTCCATACAATCGTTTAGCATAGAATAGCTTCATTTCTAGACTAGAATCCATTAAAGTTGCAGGTTTTGTTTTGTCACAAGGATAGTTTCTAAAACTCTCGGTACACTTGTGTTGTATTCCCGCAATAAATCCCGCTAGGAATTGCATAGTCAAGCTCTGTTCACTTGCGCTATCCCTCTCCTACTCGCATTGTATTCGGTCTATATCCAAAGCTGCCATTGTTCGAATACCATCTTCTGTTGATACTATCATATACACACTTTCTGGATTCACGAGGACACGAAGGAATGAGGAGATCACACTGAGGGGACGAAATCACACACAACTAGATTTACCACTGTTCTGTAAACGCCAGGTTTGAGCTATCAAAGTTCTAGTTACAACATATCAAATAGAGTAGTGAATTATTTTATTTCAGTTAAAATTTCACTCTCGATATCACCAGGGAAGCTGTGGGGATTGATAGTTTCTGAGAAACTGTGATTCATTCCTCACTTCTGAGGTAGGATCGAGAGTCTTTCAATTCA
Organism: Taxus chinensis; assembly: GCA_019776745.2. Classification (NCBI taxonomy): domain Eukaryota; kingdom Viridiplantae; phylum Streptophyta; class Pinopsida; order Cupressales; family Taxaceae; genus Taxus; species Taxus chinensis. The sequence continues at coordinate 298,195,715 of CM034157.1, read as the reverse complement.
AAATAAATAGTTGCTTAGATATTTAGGATAAAATCACAACTACACAGGAAAATAGCCATACCAGGCTACTTTGCTTGTTTTTATTCTGTTACTAGATTAGTTGTCCATTTTATAAATATACTAGAGTAGCTGCTCTTTAATTTCATTGAAATACGTCATTGAAAATACAAAAATAGAAGAATGCTTGCATAGTGTAAATACTTCTTTCGTAATCAGTTTATTAAAGTTAGTTAAAAGTTGAATCATTTTGTATGACAATCACAGGACCTAGAGAGCCTAGAGAGTATATATTTGAACCCATAGTGCCTCAGCCAAATCTACCCACAACATTAGCTGATATAGATCAAGACCTTAGGATACAGGTCTTTCGAGCAACAACAAACTTACAAGCAATTAGTGAACAACTAAGAGGATTAAATATCGAAGACGACAAAGCTTACACATTTTGGTCAAACCATCCAAACTATAGACTGCCTTGATAAAACATTTGAATGACTATACAAGGATTTGAAAGAGAACAAGTATTTGGTTGCGATCCTTTGGTTCCACAGCCTGACGTAGGAGACCTCCTTGTTGACATAGATACTAGCTTACGTATTCAAGTTGCCAGAACACCTGTTAGGTATTCTGAGAAAATCATACAACTTCTAGTTCTAAACATAGAGGCTGAAAAGGCATACGATTACTGGATAGTTGGGAGAAGGGATTGATTCTTCACATGACCATAACAGGTCCACAACAACCATGAACTCACGGTTGTGATCCCCAAGTCCCACAACCCAACGGGCCTACAAATCAGTTAAGTATTGACACCGGCTTACGAACGCTGGTATTTAGATCTTCACCACTCCCACCAGATATTATAGTACAGTTCTCCGTATTAAACATAGAAGCCAATCAATCTAATATTTTCTGGGCTAGACCAGAAAACCACCCATAGTTCACTACAAATCCACTAAATCACCCATCACCATTTTCATGACCTTGTCTGGAGATATATACGAAGCTCCCACAGGTCACTTCCCACGTATCCAACAACCAAGAAACAGGATCTCGGTAGAGCTCGACATTGATTGGAGCCTCCGAACAACCATTATATCTGAACGAACCATTACACCAATTCAGGTTAGGAGGGCCTTCTTCACCTTAGATTCACAGATTCCATTATTGCGTATTGAGGATATAAGATTACCCGATTAGCTTGTCTGTATCCATTCACATTCAACATTCACTGGTTGTCTCGACACGACCTCGGGAGGTCAGGTATGAGGAAGAGGTACTTATAGACTCCCACGCTCGCATGTCACTTTTCCATTTATAAGTAGTGGATTAGCAGGATGAATGTAAGGGAGTGTCTCTTCTTCATATTCATTTTCACTAGTATCATAGATTATGGGTTTATAGGATGTGTCGATGGTATTAGTTTCGAGTCGTAAAGATTGAATTTTTCCCATCGAACGTTGGTAATTCTACACTTCCATGTTTCTGGATTTAGGTTTCGAAATGATGTAATCTTAATCGAGAGTCAAGGGAAAATTAACCCTCTTCCCTTAAGGATCAAACACCTCCTCTTTAGCAAAGACACTGATCCTTCTAAAATACATAGGCGAAAGGTGAGGGTGATCAGAAAATATCTGTGTAATTCCTAACTCTTTGCATTCTAAGTGGTTGGGGGTTGAAGCATCACATACTGACTTATCTGGTTCAGCTTGAGGGAGAAATTTTTCCCAAGGTAAGAGGAGGGGAGGTAATTGATGTGCGATGTCATCAGGTAACCTATTTTTGTTGACTGTATTTTTAAGGTCATTACATTAATTTTCATCTGAATCTACCAACGCAACTAGAATTTTGGACCTAATATCAAAGAATTGTGGGTAGGGAATACTTTAGATCTCGAGAGTAGTTGGCATTAGGAAGGGTGCATTGGAAAATGGTATTGTGACATCCCATGGAATAGGATTAGTATCGTTTCAAAAGCATTGGTTTTTATGGATGAATTTAATACATTGGTATTGGGATGATGAGACTACATGTATGTGATGTGTCTATGGTTGGCCCAATCAGATGTTATAAAAGGGAGGACTATCTAGAACCATGAGCTTGGTATGGACCATTTTAGGTCCAATTGTTATGGGTAACTAGATTCATCCTATGGGTTTTAGTTTGGTTTTTTCGAAGCCACGATAATTTAAATGGGTAGGTTTAAGGTCATGATAGAGTAGTCCAAATTATTGATGAGGGAGAAATAATCTAAGTTAATCCTTGAACCTTCATCCATAAGGACTCTGCACACTTACGCATCATGGATGATAACAATAATGAGTAGGGGTGGGTCATCTACACAAAATATGACTTCATCGGTAATCATTTCATCCTCCACAAAATCCAAGCCTAAGCAACCCAAGTGTGGATTTTTTAAGGATGATCTTGTAGTCTCTATGTGATGAACTTTTGGATTTAGGGATACAGTAGGAGCCTTGGGAGCTCACTAGGAAGATCCTCAAAGTTTTGTATCTGATGAAGATGGAACCTTTTGATGCAAATATGAGGTATGCATGAGTTCCATAAAAGGTATTTTTCATGTAAGGGAGTTTAGGTCATCTAAAAAGTTTCAAGAGACTTAGAATAACTTCCATAGCAATACCATGGTGGTGGCGTAATAGAAGACATATCCATCGTTAATAGCGGTGTTGTATTGGCATGAGATATCTTATCGGAGGAAGGTGGAAATGGGTCCTCACTTGGTACCACCTTCAACACTATGTGTGAAGGCTCCACTATGGGAGCGGACTCCATCTCCGGCTGGTCTTGGGAAGTATCGAGCAAAGGTGGGTTATTGGAGGATTTCTTCAGCTTAATAATAGTATCTTTATGGGAAGGTCTACTTCTATAGTTTACCTTATATGCATTGATACACTAGGAATCTAGGAAGTTATAATCATATGTAGGCTATATGGTACCCACGATGTTTTTCATGGTACTTTTATAATGCTGATTTTGATTATTAGAGAAAGATATCTCTAAAGAGTGATGCTTTTCATAACGTTCTTGTATAATGGTAGAGTAATCAAAAGAATAGGGAAGGAAAAAATTGCGGGTCGCTTTATTAAGGTCTTTGCAATCACTGTGGTAGTTTCCTATGGGGGAATGCCACCAAAAAAACATACCATCTCTAAAGTTGGATGAAGCTTGTTTTGAAGGGGAGACGATTTGCAGAGTGGGAAGTATTTGGAGAATTACAGAACGAGATAAAGGATTATGAGGGGAAGGGAAAGGATATTCCTACTTCCCCCCCCCCCCTCCCCCATTTCCTTTTCTCTTGGAAGATTCAAAGGGATGATTATATGTGTTCTAATTTTAAGTTTAGGAGATGAATTGGAAGTGTATCCGAAATCACGCATGAAATGATTTTGTCTTTTAGGTTGTTCGAGGTATTCCTCCAACATGTTGGGAGAGAAGGCCTGACATTGTATTGGAGGGTAGATATAAGGGCCTTAAGAAATATTTGGCATAAGCTTTGATTATCGGTGTTATGGCTGGTTTGTATGGAAAATGTTTTACATTTCTTAATAAAATCATATGCAGATTTGTGTGTTCCTTGGTTAAGGTTTATGAATCTTTGTACTCTTAAGAAGGTCTTGTTGCTGAAATTTTGAGATGAGGGATTTGACTAAGCCTTCTAAATCAACTATTGAATTAGGAGGAATATGGCTATACCATTCTAATGCTTTGTCTACAATTTTTTTTGCTAGAAGCTTAGTGGTTGCGTAAGTGTTTGTTTGAATCCATTCTTTATAAATATTGCCAAAGGTTTTGAGATAGAGGGTTGGGTCCACAGAACCATCATAAGAGATGGTAGGGACAAAATCTCCCAAGTCCATGGAAACAATTTATGGAGCTAAAGGCTCATTTTGGATAGTTTGTAACATCTTGCTCTAGAGTGGCAGAGGAGGAATAGGACTCCCATATGCATCCACCAATGGGGAGATGTGTAAGAAGATATGTTAGGCACCACCTTTTGAGATTCCTTTTGCAACATTTGATTTTTCATTTGGATCATGCTAGTTGTGGTTGTAACTTGGGATAAGGTCATCTGATCTAGGAGTTTGATTATCACCATGTTAGGATCCATAAAAGAAGAGTGGCCTCTATTTGTTGGTGCATTTTTTTGATTATCGTGCTCATTAGTGAGAGTTTTGGGAGACTCATCCTAATCAGTCTTCTAGGGAGGATCTTGATCATGATGGGGTACTTCTTGGCTAGGATGAAGCATGGTCATTTCTATGGCATCAATGGATATCTTTCGAAAAATTCCATCCTTGTCAAGAGTAAAGTATTCATTGTTGTTAATATTCTTAATGAAGGATCTAGGATCTATTTGATCAATCTTAAATGATCCATAAACTGGTGGGAACCCCCTACTATTTTGAACTATTTACAACGATCCCTTTAATTATCAATTTCTTAAATTCCATTAACTACATAAACTTATTAAAATTTCATTTATATCTAATTGAAATGTGTGTAGAGCTGATTTCAAAACTGAATTTAAAACACTCATATTAGTTAGCCATTTTAACCTTTAGATCTTCCATTAAAACAAATTTTTTGTATAAAATTCAGTTAATCAATTATAAACCACAACAAATTTTTTTATCAGGTGCATAAACTTGATTGCAATCTGATTTATAATGATATTCAAAATTGAATTATGCAATCAAATTGATTTGAGATTTACTTTGTCTATTTGTGGATAAAAGATTTAAAAGATTCAAAAAATTCAACTTATAATGAATTTCCCATCATTTTTCCTTGTTTAATCATTCATTCCCTTATACTGAAATCAAAAAACTGATAATAAACAACAAAAATGAATCAAATAACTCCACCAAATTTTGATCTACATCTCTGGATTCACTTTAAATGTAAATTGATCTATTAAAATATCATTTGAAGTATAATTTTTTACCTTTTAGAATGAATAATAGATCATTCACCTGAAAAGAGTTATTAAGATATGAAGACTCTGATCATTTTGTCATAATTTGTCTCCAAATTCATATGTGGCTCTGCAAGGCTTCCAAAGTGCATTCTCCATGAAACTGAGCCCAAAAAACTATTCCACCAAAAAATTACAATAACTTCATGGAAAAATGAAGACATTATTCTTCTTCATCTAGGAATTTAGAACAATTTCTCAGTTTTGACTGAAGCTTGAAAATGTCTCTAAGTGGCTCAAAAATTGTGATTTCTAAAACTGCCTATGTTATGGCTTCTACACAGTCAATACCAAAATCTTGTTTAAATATAAATGATCTCTTTTATAGCCACGTTGAAACCCTGTGGCTCATGGCAGTTGAGATATGTTTTTTCAATTAGGTCAGGGGGTGAACCCCTTTAACCACCAATCCACCGTATATTTTCCAAAGTTGGTAAAAATCCCACATTTATCATTGGTTAGGGGGTGTTGGAGGTTTAAAATTAGGTTGGTGGCTTCTATTAATCTAGGTTGTAAGCCATTTTTATGGTGACAAAAATTTTTAATTGGTACACATGGGCTATGTTTGGTTATGTTGCCACGTGATGATGCCAGTATGTTTGGTGCCACTTTGTGGCATGGCATGGAGACTAGTTGATTAGTCATGTTTTTAAATGCTTGGTAAGTTAGTGAGTTGGCATGCTATGTTTGGCTCGGTTGTTAGAGATATGGGGAGCCAATAAATGTGTCGATTTGGTCCAAGACAATGTAGGTTCAATAGCTCAGGTGAGTGGGAATTGCTTAGTTGATGAACTCAGCCAATGATCCCGAATGCAATTGACCCTACATCATAATTGCATAATGCAATATTTATGTCCCACATTCATCCTGCAAATGACATTGTGAGGCATATATATACCAAAATGGTATGTAATTTATAATGAAGAAAAGGTGCAAAAAGGCACCCCTCCTCAAAAAGAGTGTTTCGACCCTAGCAGAGGGGTCCCAACCAGAAAATAGCGAGGCCCACCCATCTGTTAATGAGCGTCGAAGACCAGATCCACAAAACCAAATTTTTACTCAAAACCTCATTTCCACTTGTCACCTTTTGATTGGTCCACTTGGAATATGTGCACACGTCCATGTCAGCTCAGACCTATTTGCAGTCCATTATTTTTTCCAGTTGGCCAAAAATTTTAGTGGACAATAACTTTTGTCTACGAGCTCTGTTTTTAGCATTCCTTAAACCATCATAAACATCTCAAAATGTTCTTCTGTACTGTAATGGTTTAGGGAGAATTTGGGAACATCTGAACTTCAAAATGTCCTCTAGATCACACCTCCCCAATAAGAACCTTTTGGTCCCCAAAAGTAAACTCACCCAACTAAACTGCTAATAGGTCCTCTGCATATCACAAACATATAGAACCCAGTTTATAGCATGGTAATTTTAAAAATTACAATGTACTGAAAATCTATCATATAAATGGATTACTCCAAATAGACAAAAAATTTCAACACCAAAAAATATGTCCAACTAAATCCATGGCCAATATAATGTGAAATTGTCAATTAAACACAAACATATAACTGACAACCAAAATGCCAATAATAGACTAATCAGTTGTTATCTCTGATCCTGCACCATTGTCAACTCTATAAAATGCAACCTGCGTAACAAATTTTATTGCAATAATTGTACATACTATTTGTAACCATGTTTGACAGTTACAAATAATAAAGCCCAAATTGAGGGACTTATAACATGTGCAAGAATCATGCATGGCTACAAAAAAATTGTATAACTATTATAATTAGAAACAGTGGTACCTGTTAAGGGTGCCACTTGATACATTTGCACAACTTAAACAACAACATCATACTCTGAATACAATTTTCCCAAAATAGACATACTGATCAACTGACCATGCCCCATAAGAAACACATGTATATGTTGTTGTCAAGATTCAAAAATGAAGTTTTCCAAAAACCATAAACAAGAGAAAGTCATCCAAGTATGATAAACCTATCACCTAGATTTCCTCTTCATATTACTTCATCAAAATCAAAGCTAAAAAATATGGGAAATTTTCCTTTTAAATCAAATCAACAGGAATCCCAAAAATGTATTTGATAATTTGCATGCTAATCAACTATTACAACTATGCAAACATATAACTAAGAAATTATTTTCCCATCCACTTTAATCAAATTATCCTTTTTAGGTGGTTTAATTTCTTTAGTATTTCCTGAACAACTTGCAGGGGTCATATTTAAGATTGTTGGTTTTTACAATGCTTTCCTTATTAACAATTTTCCAATTTTGTCTAGGATGTTGCCAACATTTATCATTCTCATGACCTTTCTTATTACAGTGAGTACAAAATATTTTGTCCACATTTTTAGGAAACTTACCCAAACCGCCATTCTCTAAACCTTGTTTACGAGAGTGGTCTTTCAAAATATTTCCCATCAAATATTTTCATTTCCTACAATTGGTTACATAGTGGTTAGACATTCCACAAAAAAGTGCATGGATAACTATACCACATTTTTTGAATATCATTGCCAAATTTCTTAAATGGAAATAGTGGATCAAAATTTTTACCATTTTCTTTATGGTTATGATAATAAAGAGGAGGAGGAATCTCAATACCTCATCTCTATGATTTCTTACCAAATCCTTCTTCAGAGAATGATTCACTAGATGTTAAGGGGGAAGACACTTTGTTGTCAGAAGCTCGTCTTCTTTCAATAATTTTGGATCCTTCTCCAACTTCCATTTTCCCGCCATTAGCATAACCCAAACCTACAAAACGAGGATGATCCTCAACCTATATTGGGTTAGATATACCTTGGTTGTTCTTACCAAGGTCATTCCCATTAAATCCCATTTTAATTAATAATTTAGATCCAATGCCCTTTGTGTGCTTTTCAAAATCACTTAAAAACAATTTCTGAATCTGAATCTGAATGGGAAGAGGAATCACATGGTGAAATACTTATAGTGCACTCATCTGTCATGGTTTCTACATCTGTAGTGGAAGGAACATCCTTCTTCGGTTCACCACATTGTAAGACCATCAAGATTTCATCCTTGGATTCAAGCTCTGATTTCAAGCGTTCAATTTGTTCCTCAAGGGAAAAGAACTTGCACCTCAAGAAAACATTCTCTTCCTGAATTTGCATGTTCATGCTTTCAAGATCTTTTATCCTCTATCTTTTGAAGGCTTTCCCCATGGCTTCCTATAACACATGTACTTCCCAAAAACACTGCACACTACAAATAGAAGATCAACAACCCCAAATTGAAAAACCAAATTGAAATCAAATGCAACTGAAAGCAAACACTAAGTCTAACCCGGCTCTGATACCAAAATATGATCCATAAACAGTTTTTCCCCCTACTAGTTAACTATTTTAAATTTTATTCCAAATACTTTTAAAATCTGATCAAGATATGATTCAAATGTGGATTTCAATTTTGTATGTTTTTCAAATCACTATTTTCAATTAACCTCTTATTCGATCAAATTTCCTTTAAATCCAAACTTTTCATGATTCAAGTGGATCAATTAAAAACCATTAAAATTGATCTTAAATTTCATAAACTAATCACAAGTTGATTTAATAATGCATTTCAAAACTGATTTGATCAATCAAAATTGATTTGTGCAACACTTTGTCTGTTTGTGGATAAATGATTCAAAAATTCAACTTATAAAGTGGATTTCCTTCATTAATTTTTCTTATTTAATCATTCATTCCCTTATAATGAAATTGAAATATGATAATAAACAACGAAATACCAAAATCCAAATTGATAACAATAGTTCACCAAGTTTGGGCTATGTCTCTGGATTCACTTTAAACGTGAATCTATCTATTAAAATATCATTTGAAGTATAAATTTATACCTTTCCAAATGAATTAATAGATCATTTCACCTACATTTAGATGATTTAGATTTGAAGAACTTTGATCATTTGTCAGAAATTCATTCTCCAATCCATCTATGGCTCCATAAGGCTTCCAAGTGCATTCTCCATGAAAACAAGCTGGAAAAACTCTTCCACCAAGAAAATTACAACATTTCTTGAAAAATGAAGACACCATATTCTTCGTCTATGAATTTGGAACAACTTTTCCAGTTCTGGAAAGCTTGAAAATGTCTCTAAGTGCCTTAAAATGTGTTTTCTGAAAACTGCTTCCTATTATTTCCTATACACATAGTCACTTGTCAAAAGCTTGTTTAAATATAAAGCTCATTCTATAACTCGTCTGAGCCATGTGGCTCAATAGTCAGGGTTAATTTTTCTAATGTGTGGTTATGGGGTTGAACCCCTTATCCTCCAACTCCATTGTTTTGATTTTTCCATTGTGGGTAAAAATCCCACATTCGTTGCAGAGGGTTATTTTTTAAGGGTTTAAAATAGGCTGGGCACCATGCTATTATCTCATGGCTGCACGTTTTGGCTTTTTTTGATTGCCACATAGGTGGTTGGTGAGCATGTTTGAATGTGGTTATGTTGTTGGCCAGGATGTGGGTATGTGTTGCACCATGGATGGTGGTCCTCATGGACTATGGCATAAGTTTGGTTGATCAGCCAAGTTGTCAAATTTGCATTGGTTATGAACTAGATGAGCCATGTTTGGCTATGTGTACTTAGTCTAAGAGTGGTTGGTAGTTAGGTCAAGAAGGTTTGGGAATCTGAGTAGGATGAGTTGTGTTGACTAGTTGATGAATATCTCAGGAGAGTTGACTCAATCCAACAATGCAACTTGACCCTACAATGCATTAAATGTAATGCATAATAAAAAATCTCCCACATTCATCCTGCAAATGCACTATGAGGCATATATATATATATATATATATATAATATATATATATATATATATATATATAGATATAATTATGGCAATATATTACAATGATATGAATGAAAAATGACAAAAAAGGAACCCCTCCTCAAAAAGAGTGTGTCGACCCTGGCTGAGGGCCCTCGGATAGAAAATAGCGGGGCCCACTCATTTATAAACAAGCATTTAAGACCGAACTCACAAAACCAAATTTTTACTCAAAACCTCATTGCCACTTGTCACCTTGTGATTGGTCCACTTTGTGGATGTGCACATGTCGATGTCAGCTCAAACCTGCATGTAGTCCATTATTTTTACTAGTTGGCCAAAAAATTTAGCAGATGATAACTTTTTGTGCACAAGCTCCATTTTCAACGTTCCTTATACCATCGGAAAGCTCTCTGAATGATCTTCTATACTATAATGGTTTAGGGAGAATTTGGGAGAAATTCATAGGGTTCAGTTGTGCCAAAAATATCCTCAAACGTGACATTTCTTTAGTTTGGGAGCTGAAAATAGGGTTCTATAAATTTGTGTTCCAAACACAATTATCCTTGTTGAATGTTTACACATGATTGAATGGCATCTAGAGACAAGCTCACAAGAACAAAAATTATCGATCATGCTAGAAATATTGCACAGGGGCCAATGATGTCTGTAAACTAGTGTGTTAAAATAGACTGGATTTTCCCTGGGCGATGGTGTCTGTGGAGACAAGTTTTTGAGATTTTCCTAATTTATAGTGGTTTGGAATGAGATCAAGTTCAGATATGGATGATTTTATATAGATGTTCTCAATCAAGAGACCTGTAGGATTCACATCAGGTTCACCAATGGTGTATTGCAGTCCAATAATGTGTCTCAATAGCTTGGACTTCTAAGTATTTCATTATACTAGGGTATGAGGCTATGAATACGAGACACACATGGACCGACACACAATCGGTTGATTTGAAGGGGCGATGATGAGTGTTAAGGTCACATATCCATAGGGTAGTAATCCCTACACTATGTCATCCTAGGGTTTTGAAGGCTCGTAATTAAGATAGAGGAGAGTACCCTCCTAGGATATCGATATATGGGGGAGAGATATAGATCGATGGGGATAAGTCAAGGATGCAAAATCTATACTACTACAATATAATTGATATAAAGAGAAGGAAAGCTAAGGATTTGATCATATAAGATCAATATGATAGCTAACATTGATGTTCATACAATGCTAAGCTAACATAGAGAAATGGGGGAGGGAAATGAATTAATCTATGAAAAATGAAAAAGATAGTTAGAGTACCTACTTGTGGAGTGGTCGTTGATGCATCTATCTCTCCATAGAGGAAATACACTGAGAGAGAATAATTATTGGGTGGAGAAATGGAATATTGTTCATGTCTTAGACTCACTATAGATCACCCAGTAGTGCAAGCAATCTAACCTAGAAGAGTGTTCAATCAAATCCAAATCAAGTGCAAGATGAACCACGGGTAAAGCAAACAGATGTGAAGTTGACACAAAAGAGTAGAGTGAATGAATAGTTCTTGTGATTCTAGCTTCCTTATTTATGAAGTTTTGGGTGTGGTGTGTATATATACCTGATGTCATCGCCCGTGGGAAATGGTGTTGGTCAGGAACAAACCTAACACTAACACCATCGCCCACGGGTGATGGTGTCAGCGAGGGATATCTAAATTTCATGTAAAAGATAAAATATGTGTCATGGATCAGGAAAATATGTGAATAGGGTGTCAAATGATAAAATGCAAAAAAGGTTTCAGGAGTGCAATGAGTATGTGACATAAAAGAACTGACGAAGATAAATAAAATTAAGGCAAGGACCATGTAGCAATATTCACTCCGTGTATTGTCTATAACCCATAATGACTATGTAAATAGTCATAATCCATTCCCAACAACCCCTGAAGGAACCTGTTCAAGAAATAGATGCATCATTGACCCTTATCTACATAGAGAAATTGTTATTAACTGGTATGAAACATCAAAAATGAAAAATTAGGTGTATACAATATTTTGATAACTTCATCATCACATCATAAAACATTTTTGTAGGCAAAAGTAACTCATCTAAGTAGGATCCACTAGTACCCCTCTTTCCATAACTAGATGTGTGGTCGATGCCATACTACCTCAAATAGTACTTTGACTTTCGCAACCCCCAAGGATCATCGTTTTTTGTGTAGTATCCACCAATTTTCTTAAAAATCTCCTACTTGAATCACTTTTAAGAATTCTACAAACAAAATTATGGGAAATTTGTCTCTTTACAATATTAACATGCAATGGTAATAGCAATTAATAAGTTCAAGTCAAATACTCTCATATATTGTACTCCATCCTCCATGCAACTTCCATCCATTTGCATCAGTGCATATCAAATCATTCAAATAATTCTTATTCACAAATAGAGTATATTTCACAGCCACACAAGTTTGTCTCATGTCTTCCCCTTCTACCTAGTATTTCCAAGACATTCACAACTCTAAATCCCTCCTCTGTACAGGGGTCTGCAAAAGAAATCCCATTAACATTGCATTCCACATATCTACTAAAAAAATCATCTTTTACAATAAAATTCTCCATCTTCAACATGATCCATGCAGATTTTTTCTCATCTTGAACACTATTATCCCCTAGTCCTCATGCATCTCAAAGTTACTTAGATATGCCTAGGGTTTCAAAAAATGAAAAAAAATCCCATAGAAACTTACGATTTGGCCCAATCCTTCCATCTAAGCAATAACTTGCATCAGATCCTCATAGCCAATGTTACTGAAGTTTTGAAAATGAAACCAAATGTTAATTCAAAATTTGATTCATTTAATAACATATCTATAGACACCTATAATCTGGACCAAGAAATTTAAATGCTTACATTACACTAATTATACTCTTTCGCGCAAATTGATGAAATATCATCAATATAGCACATTTTCTCTTCTATCATCATTAATTAAACCTCTTTTTACCTGAATTGATTAATTATTCTTAATTAATTAAGTTTCCTCTTCTATTAGATCAATAAATCATCACTTATTTGATTAAACCTTTCTTATCCCCTAAATCATATTAATTATTCTTCTAAAAAGCTTCTACAAGTTTGCTCAGCTATTAATTAATCACTTTGGTTAATTAATAAATCCCCTCAAACCCCGTGAGTCACTAAAATACAAACTAAATTCTCCTAAGGTTGACTCAACCCTCTATAAACCATCCTTATCCACAACTAACTCAACCTTTCTATTATCCCACATGTAAAGGGATGCAAAGCTTCTTTTATCCATTGGGCTATATAAGAAGCCCTCCTCCTGAATTTTTGCTTATAGCTTTACACACATAAATGAGCATAGAGCCTATACTATAGCCATTTCATCATCCTAGGGAATTCTTCCTTAGAGTGGAGCTAGGCATCATCCATTTGCATTCAATCATCCAAGCTATTTTGTGAAGATCAATGGATTTAATCAAGAAAGGCCTTGTTACCATGACTTGATGAACCTCCATCCTCAATCCTATTGGATCAAGCAACAACAATAAAACCTTTGATAGCTAAAGGATCTACCTAGGTCCATTTCATTTATTTAGCTTTCTAAAGAGTAGAGAAATAAATGTTAGCATGTTAGCTTGAGGTTTTATTTTCAAGGTTTTAATGCATAGTGCTGATGTTTATTACTTTTTTATCTCTTAGCATGATGGTATATTGATCTAGTTAGATTTGTATTGAAGCTATTTGGTGTTAGCTTTGATTTCATTTACATTTTAAATATATCATGTACACATTTGGCATGCCTAGTGGGACCGATCCTTAGTCCCTTAGCATTGTAGTTCAATTTTTGTTGTTATTTCAATATTTGACTAACCCTTGATATGCACATGTTTGAAATAATGTTCAATTTATTATGGCTTTTTCTAACTTTTCATGTGTTGATTCTTTTGTAGGGGTTTTATTTTGATGGTTTGTTGTCAATTTTGAGCTAACATGTTAAAATTTTGAGATTTTTGAGCTTTCTTATGTCATTGTGTCGTATTTTGATGTCATTGCAGGTACATTTTTTGCAGAGGATATGCAGGCACTCATATCATAGTGCAGACATCATTCTACCAGCGCACACACATTTTTGCAGTATTGTACACTATTTATGTCAAAAATGTCAGACCCGTGCAGGCGCCTAAACTGTAGGTATACACTTTAACAATTCCTAGGTATACTCTAGCTTTAGTTTGATTTCAATTACTACCTAGATTTTGAAAAGTGTTGGGTGTTATCATTTGTGTGTGTTATATCAATATCATCTTGATATTAATATCTTACTTTCTTGGAAATTTTGGTTAACATATTTTGGTGGAACTGTTGTGTCGCTCATGATCGTAATTGCCACTTTTTGGAATATAGGTCTTGATTGGATTCAGGCTTGCTTTTAGTATACTTTTTTTGGGGATCGTGTTAACTCCTTGTTATTACTTACACCTTGTTCATTTCTTTGAACTCGACATAAGTAGTAACATTGTTAATCATCTTAAAACACTAACTACAATTTTGGAAACAAACTTAGGAAGTATATCATTTGGTTGATTGGTTTTGGAACTAAACATCGTGTGATTGTATCTTATTTGTCACCTTTTGACTTACTCATTTAGAACAATCACTTGGGCACATTTATCCTTTGACATTCATTATAACTCTTAAACTATTGACATTCTTTTTACATTTCACTTAGGCTTAATCAATACCTTCTAAAAAAATTCAAAACACCTTAGTGAAGCTATCATACATCATGGCCCCTAAAACAAGATTGGGAGCCAAAAAGCATGCATTTGAAATGAAACAAGCACAAACTTGGGAAACTTCAAACAAACATGGGTCAAATCCCTTTATTGGCCATGATCTTGAGCCTCTATTTTCCATAGAGAAAGAAGTGGAGGAGATGGTAGATCATAGTGGTGATGAGTTAGTTTCACCACACGCGGAATTTGATTTTGAACCCGCCTTATTAAATGAATTCCTTTTTAGAAAAAAATATTGGGTGATAGCAAGAGTGGTGGAATTAGGACCTATAATTCCTACATAACTTGAGACAATCCCACCCACAAATGAGGTTAATGAGGAATAACAACCTCTCATTAACATGGAAGATATCCTAACACATGGGCACGCTTCCACATCCAACGTAGGAAATGATAATATGGTGGGTTATAAAATGCCATTCATCATGAAAATGTGGAACAACCTCCATGCAATGAATAAGAAGAAGAACCTCTTGAGGAAGATGTCACTATTCAACAACAAATCCAAAACCTTCGTCAACATTTATCTTTACTAACATCTCATGTACAGAAGGAAACAAACAAAAATGTACATAAGGAGAAGCCTAAGCTCAAAACTAGTGAGCTTCACATGGAAAACCGAGAAAGAGAAAATATGGAATACAGTCGCATATATATTCCCACTTCTCCTACTAAGGATAAATTACTTACACAAGAAATTAAATCCATGAAAGAAACACTTACAAGCCTTCAAGAAAGTAATGTTGGGCATAGAAAAAGGTACCAGTACAAAGAGCTATGCCCCCATCCATTCGATAAATCTATGATGCTTCAACCCTTTCCTAAGAAATTTGACATGCCAAAATTTTACAAGTATATAGGAAAAAGGCGATCCGCTAGATCATGTGAAATATTTTTACATGGCATGCCAAGAAGTGGCATATAGTGAAAATTACCTCATATGACTCTTTCCAAAGATTCTAGGGGGACAAGCCTTAGAATGGTTCAATCGCTTACCTCATGGATCTATCTTCACATGGCCTGAACTAGCAGAAAGGTTTGTTCGACAATTCTCATACAACATAGAAAGCAACATAACTATGGAAGACTTGTGTAGTACTAAATAACATCCTAATGAAACATTTTCAAGCTTCTTACAAAGATGGCGAGGGATATCCAGTCGCTTCCCTTGTGCATTTCCCGAAAAACATCTTATGATCATCTTTATTCCTAATCTAAACTAGGACATCGTTTTTCATTTACAAATGCATTATGTTCGTACCTTTGAAGAGGTCATTGAAAAGGGCATACAAATAGAAAAATCCCTCATTGCGAAAGAAAAAATCAAATTACCTTCTAAAGATTATCAAAATGTCAAAGCAAAAGAAAAACCAAAGATCTTTAACAAAAATAATAACATGGTGGGAGATGGAATCACGAATTCCAAACAAGTACAAACAGTTCAAGTTGGTTAACCTTTTAAACTAACCAAAGGACCAATTCAACCACCACCTAAGCATAGAATGTTCACTCCTCTTAGTGAGTCTTTGTCTGTAATATTGAAATAATTGGATGCAGTGCACCTGGTAACTTATCCTACAATGCAACCTTTTGAAGACAATGATCCTAAACCATCATGGTATAAAGAGCATGAATATTATGATTTCATTGTGTAAAGGAAAAAAAGATAGACAAGCTCCTAAGACCTTGCCACTACATCCAATATCTCATTGAAAATGGAAAGATAGAATTTGACACCCGAGAGAGAAATAAAACACCAAAATAAAAAATGGGGATATTCAAAGAACCATTCCCTAAACATGGAAAATCAGATGAGAAAATTTCGGATCAAGGAGATTCATCCCAAAGCTAGAAGATCACAAACTATCTATACACCAAAAGTGACTACAATAATTATGACTCACACATAAGTTCTACTGGAGATTCAGGTTAAAGTTCTGCTTGACAGAGTGGATGGGATTGAAGGGGAAAAGAAAAGGAGGAGATTCAACCTTGCATAAGTAGCTCGGAGGAGGAGTAGGTGATGGATGGTCCTGGAATCCAGGACCCATCCAAATTCACTGCCATTACTGAAATGCCTCCTCCCAAGAATATCAAATAGTTGCATAGCCTGCAAGGAAAAATACAAGCCATTCGCTGCTTCATTTCACAGCTTGCTGATAAGTTTCATTCCTTTACTCATCTTCTTAAAAAGGATGTTGATTTTTTTGGGGGACCAGAGCAACAACAGACCTTTGCCTTGCTTAAACAATACATGGCCAATCTGTTAGGAAATATAGTGCGTACATATTGTTAGTAACAATAATGTATATAAGGAGTTTGTTTAATGTGAGTGGAGTTGTTTAACCAACTCACGTATATAGGATTTGGGTGAGAAATTTATGGAGGAGGTTCTCCGTAGATGTAGGAGCTACCTCTCCTATATAATTGTAACTTTGTTATTCATAAATATGAAAGCATCAGATTATTGTTATTATCTCGTTATGTAAAGCTGAGACCAAATTATTATTTGGTATCAGAGCAAGTATGCAACCCTAAAAATGGATTTTTCATGATTGAGCAAGAGTCTTATTTTTTTTATAGTCTCTAAAATAGATAATAACTTTCGTTTCGTGATTTGGGTCTCTAAAATTTTAATGGGTTTCAAGGGTTGTTTCTGTGAAAACTACTGTCAAAATTTCAGCTAAACCCACATCCAAGATCTAGAGAAATGTAAAAATACAATAGGGATGTTTGTGTTAAATTTTCTCCTTACGGCCTGCTATGAAATTCAATTATGGGTCAGTCTAGTTTGATCTTGAGTGTACGTATATAATTACTCAGCATTCATTATAGTGAATTGATCTGTATGCTAATTTGTTTGGGAACTACACCATTTTTACCAAAGAGGATAGATATTATTTGCCATTTTGTGCGTAGATTTGAGCAGACCACAGCCAATATAAGAGTTCATGAAAATTTTCTGCATTGGTCCTAGCGGCTTCATAACAGAATTGCATAGAATTATTCCTTTCGTTCAACGACAACTGTTCTTACATGCCAAGCATTACTTTTCAGTCACTTGGATCTGTCTACTATGCGATTCATGTACAGTCTTCTTTGTCTTGCGGATTTTAGCGTCACAATTGGAAAACAATTGTGGAGAATCAAATTTGATTTGCTCATATTTTTACTTTTGTGGTTGATAGACCTTGATCAACCAAGATCTCCTATCTACATGCACCGTCGACTCTACTTTCGTATGGAGTGACCAGTCCATCTTCATTCCTGTGTATTTATCCATCTCCACCTGCATCTGTCCATGCACACAAGTATATTCTTTCAAGACCCTTCCAAAATTTCCATATGCTCTATAACGGATATCTTCCTTAAAAATCAAAGTCGTGCCTTTTTATGTTTTTTTCATTGAGTTCTTAAGTTTAGTTTATTAGATGCTTTTACTATTTATAGTCGGTCCATAGTTGATGTTTATTTCACAAAAAAAAAGAGTCTATTTAATCTATAGTTAGATTAAATATAATGATGGTCTTGTTATTTTGTTGAGTCCAAGTCAATTCTCATAGCAAAAGAGTCCATTAGTGTATATATATATTATGATGTGTCCATAGTGTGATTTAATTCCAAGACGTTGAGTAATTGTTATCAAAATTGTGTATTTGTCGTCGTTTAGTGTCATCAGCAAAAGTCTTGTAAAATATCTAAATAGTTGAGTCGTTAAAAGAAAAGTATTTGTGTTGTCAAGAACATTAAAGTTGTATTTTTCGTTTTTCAATAGAGTCAAAAGTGTCGTCATCAAATTTGTGAGTTGTCGTCAAAATTCGTGTCATTGTAAAAGTCCGTAAAATTATTTATTTATTTTTGCCTCACTTTTCAATAATTGGATGCATTTTCACTTGTATGCGACATCCATCTTGTGGGGATGAATCGTACACTAAGAAACATGATCACACTCTGCTGAGTTAGCAACATTTGACTGGAGGTAGGAGGAATCGGAGGTTAGAGGTCATTCAACGACCTCTCGTCAGTTGCCAACGATGAGGCTGCATATCAGCTTTGGTGACATGTGTGTGTGTGCGCAGTTTGATTTTAGTGCTTCCAGTGCGGTATAGTTTGCAGTTTTCAATAAGTGGAAATTTCACATTGAAGGGGGAACATGATCCAATGTTCCATTTCCATTATGTCAGCTTTTTCTATGTATGTACGAGCAACAAATTTCAACAGAATTTCTTATGTTATTCCCCACATTGAGATGTGATGAGAGATGAGAATAGTACTTGGCATATCATGATGTGGTTGTAGGTAAACCACTTGAAAACCTTCATTTGTGGTTTGTGGTAAACCAATAGCAAAACCACCATTCTTTGTTGTTGGTAATCCATTCGCAAAACCATCACTTTGTGGTTTGTGGTAAACCAATTACAAAATCACCATTCTCAGTTTGTGGTCAACCGTTTGCAAAACTATCCATGAGGTTTGTGATTATCCTGTGAAAATCACCAAATCATGAGCATGTGAAAGTACAAAGGTAAGTTTTCCCCATGTTCGCACTAAGGGGGGAATGTTAGGAAATATAGTGTGTACATATTGTTAGTAACAATAATGTATATAAGGAGTTTGTTTAATGTGAGTGGAGTTGTTTAACCAACTCACGTATATAGGATTTGGGTGAGAAATTTATGGAGGAGGTTCTCCGTAGATGTAGGAGCTACCTCTCCTATATAATTGTAACTTTGTTATTCATAAATATGAAAGCATCAAATTATTTTTATTATCTCGCCATGTAAAACTGAGACCAAATTATTACAATCCGCCTGTCCTCATGCCTCCAACCCTAGGTGAGCCACTTTTGCTATACATATCTGCTACATAATTTTTTATTGGTGCTTTGCTTGCACAATATTACCTAAGCCAAAAAGAAAAATTTGTGTACTACCTTAGTCATACCCTGATTTCCTATGAGCTCAACTATCCCCAAATTGAAAAATCTTGTCTAGTTGTTGTTTTTACCTTTAAAAAACTCCGCCATTACCTATTGAACAATAAAACCAAGCTTATATCTAAAGTTGACCCACTAAAATACCCATTTTCAAAACTCACCCTTATAGGTAGAATGGATAATTAAATCATTCTGCTCAGTGAATTTAACATTGAATACGTACACCAAAAATTGGTTAAAGGACAAGTACCTGTTGACTAATTAACAGAAGCACCTTTACCTAGAACAGAGCCTGTAAGTCTAGAGCTATCATATTCATCACTAATGTATATTAAAGAATCTGGCATGTGGCAGGTCCACTTCGATAGATCATTCACTTTCCATGATTCAGGGACAGGAGTAGTACTAATCACTCCTTCAGGAAATCTTATCCCACAAGCTTTCTGTCTTGGCTTTCCTTCCACAAACAACATAACAGAATATGAGGCACTCATCGTTGGGATGGAGTTGGCGATCAAGTGGAATATCCACCATGTCAAGGTTGTTGGTGACTCACAATTGATTATCAAACAAGTCAATGATGAGTACAAGGTCAAGGATGAGAAGCTCATCCCATACAAGAAATTGGTGGAAACTCTGAAATAATACTTTGTGTGCATCACCTTTGATAAAATTCCAAGGGCACAAAATTGATCTGCATATGCAATGGTGACAGTGGGTTTTATGCTGAGAATTCCGCTAGAAAACAACGATATGCCATTTTTTGTTGTTTTTAAATCTACATCAACCTGCATATGATATACCAGAATCATGTCTGGCATGTGAATTTGTTGGTCCCCACTCCCCTTGGTATGCACCTATCTATGACTATCTTAAAGCCGATACCTTCCCTACTGACATTTCCTGATTTGAAAAACAAAGCCTTATCCACCAAATAGTCTATCACACCCTCCTATGAGGTACGCTCTATTGTCGTGGTTATGATTGAAATCTGTTGTATTGTCTAGATGTAGCACAGTTAATCTAAGTGATCAAGGAAGTACATGAAGGGGTGTGTGGTGCCCATACGAATGGAATGGTCCTAGCAAAGAATTTGTTATGGGTGGGCTACTACTGGCCTACTATGGAGACAAATTGCTGCAACCATGTCAAGAAATGTGTTCTATGTCAGAAGTATGGAAATTTCATCCATGCATTGTCACATCCATTGCAACCAATTACAACACCATGGCCATTTTCCAAATGGGGACTGGATTTAATAGGGAAGCTCACCCCTACCTCATCTGATGGTCATACCCACATCATCATGGCCATAGAACATTTCACTAAGTGGGTGGAGGTTGTTCCATTAACATATGTTACATGCACTCAAATATCAAAGTTCATCATGAATCACCTTATTTGTCAGTATGGTATTCCTATGGCCATAGTTACTGACAATGGAAAATCATTCAAGAACAAGATGGTGAAATATCTTTGTCACCGATTTCAAATAAGATTAAAGTGGTCCATGCAATATTACCCTCAAGGTAATGGGAAAGTTGAAGCCACTAAAAAAACATTGGTTCAGATCATGGAAAATATGGTGAGTAAGACAGGTCATAACTGGCATTTACAAATTCACCCAGCCCTCTGGGATTATAGGACCTCCATTCGCACTCCTACTAGTGTGACACCCTACTCCCTAGTGTTTGGAACAAAATCTATCATCCCATTGGAAATAGAGCTTCCTTCCCTAAGGATATCTCTTAGGGATTAACTACACAAAGATGAGGTTTACATAGTGGCCACGCAGGAAGAGTTGGAACTCCTAGATGAAAAGTGCATCCGTGCTCTTAACCATCTCAAGGTATATCAAAACAGAGTCTCCCAAAACTACAACAAAAGGATCATACCTCGTCAATTTGAGGTCAGAGATTTGGTCATGAAAGAGAATCAATTCAACACAAGGGAAGAAAGAGAGAAGAAAGGCAAGTTCAAACCACACTGGTTAGGACCTTACATCATTGTGGAAAAATATGGAACATGAGCATACAAACTTGCTCATCCCAATGGAGATGAGCTCCACGAGCCTATGAATTCCATGCACCTTAAGTGGTTATATGCTTAAACATGGTGCAAAATCAGAAAAACAAACAAAAAAGTAAAAAAGACAAAAAAATACAAAAAAAAAAAGAGAAAAAGAGAAAATAGGTCATCCATGTGTGAAAACCGCACAATTTTGGCACTTTGGATGGATCCCTTGGTAAAAACCAACTTCTGAAGCCTTGGGAAGATTCATTGTTCACAAGCATCTTGCATCTAGGGGGTACTTTTACTTAGCTCTAGGGCTAGTTCCACACCTATGTCTGAGATTCCTTGTGATCCCATCTTCTCAAGCCTTGATCCGACTATTTCTCCTCTTGTAAATCGGTGAAGGGATTGCCTTTTTATATTCCCCCTCTAAACGCTGGGGGCACCTTCATAGTTTCAGCTTCCTGTATATAACACGTGGCACCTGCCCTTGTATATTCCCATCTAACGCTGGGGGCATCCACGTTTCTCAGTTTCCTATACATAGCTTTGGAAAACCCTGGAAAATCGTAAAAACATTCAAATATGTTGAAAATCCAAAAACATTCAAATATGTTGAAAATCACAAAAACATTAAAAAATGTTCAAAATCCAAAAACATTAAAAAAATGTTCAAACTCCCAAAAACAATACAAAAACACATAGAAAATAGTGACACAAAAACATAGCTTTAGTTTGTTTGTTTTTATTCCTTTGTCTTATTTCTTGTTTTTGTTTATTGGTTTGTGTACTTTCTGCTTGTATGGTTTTTCCTTGCTTGTACATTTGTATAGTTTGTTACTTGAGGTTGATCTTTTCTTGCTTAGATTAGATTCATGCTTACTTGTACATATGAAGTATGTTTTTGTATATTTGTTAATCTTTGTATATAATTATGTTGGTTCATTTTGGTAGCATGTATATTTGGTAGATTTGTTAACATTTTCTTGTGTTTGCTTGTTGCATTTGCATGGTTTTGTTATCACATCATCATATCTCCATCTATATCATCACATCTAACATCATCTATACATCATATATAAATAAAAATCTAAGTGTACATCATACATGAATGCTAAGCTAATCATCACATACCGTATCATCAAATGGGGGCAAGAGGGATCGCAAATATCAAAATCTATCCCCGTCGCACCAATATCATCATATCATCCCATACCCAGCAGAGTAAAATAAAGTATCTCATAACCACAACATTTGATATCATCTAAGGATATATCATAAATCTAACACATGAGATACATTGTCATAGCCATCATCATGATACATACAAACATATGAAATAAAACCATACAACATCATGATATAATCAACATCCATAATAAATCATCATCATAAGATACATCACAACATGAAAGTGTACAACATCAAGTGTCCATATATATGTGTGTAAAATGTCTATCTCAACAAGATATACATCATCGGTACAAAAGGGGTCATCATCCGCATAATGGACGTACTCCCAAACTCGTTCAGCACGTCTCCTATGGGATCGTGCTCTCACCATTGTCTTTTTCACTCTCAGAGGTCTCATGGTAACTTTCGGTAGAGGTTCGTAACAAATGAACTGATCGTAATGATTTACCCCCACCCCCACTCGTGTGGGGTATATTTAGCCATTTTCACTGACTGTGATGCCCTGGGAGCATGTTTTGACCACCATTCTCATTCTAACCCTTCTTCTGCTCACCATGAATAATTATTTTTATTAAATAATTATTTTATTTTATTTTTCGTCATGCTGAGGCATTATTTACTACCTAGCACTCACTTCTTCTCACTAGGACAATTTTATTGCTTCTAGGCAATATCACTCCTTCTACACACTCCAACGAATAATTATTTTATTAATTTTTCGCTATGTTGGGGCAGTACCTGCCACCTAGCGATTCTTTCTTCTCCATGGGACATTTCTTTCACTCCTAGGAGACTCTTTCTGATTCTTCTAAATTCTTCTATATTCAAAATCTAAAAAAGCAAAAATCAATAAAAATTAAAATAATCTGTCAAAACTCTAAAAATTTTTAAAAAAAATCAGTTTTAAATCCTAAAAATTGTAAAAAAACTCAAAAAAATTACAAAAATAGGTAAACAGCCCAAAATGGCTGAAACTCGTGTCTTGTGCATGGTGCTTCTCCCATATCTTGTTGGGATCTTCACATGTTCGTAAACCACACGACTCGTGGATCAACAGTTTTGTAACCATTTACAAAGCTAGCCTGCTTGCTTCGTCGATATTCTGGGGCACATTCAATTGTATGATATTGTTTCATTGCGCACAATGCTTTATCATTGGACCATTGCTACCTCCTTTATCACTTTCCCTCACATATATTCTTTCATGGGGCATCATTTTTAACCCTTGTCATCAATCACAAACATTTGGGATTTTTAGCTTGATAACAAATACATTTGTGCAACAGTCTTGACCGTTGTTGGTTTAAGTATGTGTGTTTGTACTTGTTTCCCTATTACATGAGCTTGTTTACTTCTCGTCCTGCATTACATTTGGTGTGTTACATTGGGTTGGTTTTCAGCAAGGGGAAATAGTTCGTATTATGGATTTTCATGTCATCTTACTCATTGTCGTATGTTTATATCTTTAATAAGGACCGATGATGTAGATCTTTGGCTATATGATGACAATATGGTTGTTCCAATGCAATGGGTGAAGGCTAGTTCTTCTCTCCCTTTCTTCATATTTCTTCTATATCATTCTCCTCTTGACACCATTCTTCCATTTTGTTTGGGGCATCCTGCCCCTACCCATTCTTCTCCTCCACTTGGGGCATCATGTCCCTCATTTTCTTTCCATTTCTCTCATCTTTTTCAATCGTCGATCACCTTCCTTCATCACCCCATCGACACTCGAGGGGGCATCTCTCACTTCTACTAATTTTTCTTCTACCCCTTCAAAATTTTACATGTCTACTATCTTTGAAGTGACGTCACATATGCCACCCCAAAGAGGGGAAAATGTAGACACCTATAATCTAGCCCAAGCAATTTAAATACTTAAATTGCACTAATTATACCCTTTCCCAGCAAATTGATGACATATCGTCAAATAACATTCATTCTATTTATCTCTTCTAATTAACTACATTACGCTAGTTAACTGACTTCTATCAAGGAAAAATGAATTTAAACCCCTTTTTACCTGAATTAATTAATTATTCTTAATTAATTAATTTTCCTCTTCTATTATATCAATAAATCATAATTTATTTGATTAAACTCTTCTTATCCCCTAAATCATACTAATTATTCTTCTAAAAAGCTTCTACAAGTTTTCTCACCTATTAATTAATCACTTTGGTTAATTAATAAATCCCCTCAAACCCCATGAGTCACTAAAAGACAAACTAAACTCTCCTAAGGTTGACTCAACCCTCTCTAAACCATCCTTATCCACAACTAACTCAACCTTTCTATTATCCCACATGTAAAGGGATGCAAAGCTTCTTTTATCCATTGGGCTATATAAGGATCCCTCCTCCTACCTTTCTACTTACACCTTTACACACCTAAATGAGCATAGAGCCTATATGATAGCCATTTCATCATCCTAGGGCATTCTTCCTTAGAGTGGAGCTAGGCATCATCCATTTGCATTCAATCATCCAAGTTATTCTGTGAAGATCAATGGATTTAATCAAGAAAGGCCTTATTGTCATAACTTGATGAACCTCCATCCTCAATCCTCTTGGATCAAGCAACAACTATCAACCCTTTGATAGCTAAAGGATCTACCTAGGTCCATTTCATTGATTTAGCTTTCTAAAGAGTATAGCATTAAATGTTAGCATGTTATCTTGAGGTTTTATTTTCAAGGTTTTAATGCATAGTGTTGATGTTTATTACTTGTTTAGCTCTTAGCATGATGGTATATTGATCTAGTTAGCATTGTATTGAAGCTATTAGGTGTTAGCTTTGATTTCCTTTGCATTGTTAACTAATTCATGTACACAGAAAACTTTAGATTACCAATTCAAAGACAACTAAGCGCTATGTGCAACAAAATATAGTGAAACATAAACAGTTATATGGATCAATCACCATTAATACGTTCAGGACCTCACTTGAAACCCTAAGGTTCATTAAAAAGTTCCCAAAATTCAAATATATCTTCGAAAAGTGATCCTTTTAAAACTTCTACCCAAAATTTCCTTTAAAATAAGGAGAAAACAAGTATTGATAAGATTCACAGGTAACTTAGCATAACTAGTTTTCACACAAATAATCACTTGGTTCCATTTTATATCCTCTTTAGGTGCATTATTGGAAATTAGTTGGCACACATTTACAAGTTTCCATATCCTTATATTTGTCGTTAATAATTTGATTCCTATGTTCCACATGTCAAAAATATTATCTATTTACACAAGCCAATTATTCTATGTCATGTGTCTCTCTCTTACACACATGGTACAAGAGCTTAATTTATGCACCTTTTCAGGGGTCGTCAACATACCTTAGTATAACCATTTCAAACTCATCTTGAATGGAAATACATAATCCATTACCATGCATTGATACCTTTTTTGTGCCACCTTCAATATGTCTAGTGCACAAAAAATTTCAAATGATAGAACTCTCCTTCATCTTTGTACAAAAAAAACAAACCTTTTTATGGTCCTTAATTAGCCCCTAGTCAAAATATTTCCCAAGTGATGTGATCCAATCAATTGAATCCTTAAGAAAATATTTTTAAATAATTCAAGACATCCATGTTTGATCTCCCTTCAATCCTAAAAATAGCTTGGAGACATATCTTTGAGCTCTTCATCCCATTCTTCTTCTCCAATGTCCAATGTTTCATCATCACTCTAGGTGGTCTAATTCACCTTCCCCTAACAAAAATTCCTATATATTCCCTCTCACACAACAACAATAGTAAAAAAATCTTGAATCCTACATCTTTTAACCAAATACAGTAACATAATATCCTTGTCACAACAAGAGTAACAAAGCATTGCAACCTACATCTTATACCCAAAAACCTAAGTTTTGGAAGATGTGTACCACTTTCTACCCACACTCAGAGATATGGAAAGACATAATATGAAAATAACTCACCTATAATACTTAAAATCCCAATCTAATGTCAAATTGATGCATTCACGATTAGAGGGCCCAATGAAGGACTATCTTAGACCACACAACCCACATATTTTCTTTTAAATGACCTCACATATTTAAAAGTCATTGCACATCTTGAAATAAACATTAAAATCTTATTATATTAATCAATGAGGAAAACAACATACTAGGTCGCAATGTGTTTCATTCTTATTACAGCATTACACTAAAGACTGCAGCATTGGCTAAAGGATGCAATTCAAAGGACTTTAAGCCTAACTAAGCTTATAGAATGACAAGACTCTACTTGAACTAGACTCATCCCCTTGATAATGGAACTTTAACTCAATTTTCGTCATTACTACTCAGAAATTTGCTTTAACACACGCTTGCTTACTTCTTAGTCCCTTTGTTTGTTTCTCACATTCATTGCTCCATCTATTTATAAAATATAACAGGAAAAATAAAGATACCTTTGTAAATTTCCTTAACTCTTATCATATCACTATCAATTCAAGATATATGGTCATCATATCATCACTCATGTGAGAATTTTCATCCATTAAAACATATTAGGTCACTTGTTCATTCAACTATGAAGAATACGGATCAAGGCCTTCATGTCCAGGTGACAACTCGCTTGACATTGATGGCCATATAGAGATACGAGATCTGTATAGCACATAAGCTCACAATGTGCATGTGAAATAGCTTGTGCTCAGATCTTAATGTAAAGTTTCATCCCCAAAACTTAACACAATAAGTTGCACAAGACTAAATCACATTGCGCAAGGTCATATTTATTTCAACAAAACACTGGGAAAAAGAGTGCTTAGAAATACATAAATTGACGCGAGCTTGTTTTTCTATTCTAATTTGTTTTGGTGATGTAAGACAATAAGTGAGCATGTATGCTCCTACATTATATACCCATTTTTCTAATTTAGAAATATTGTTTGAGATTCAACCCTAACTCCGAACTAGTAATCAATTTTAATGACAAATGATTTCGTTAACAATTTCCACCCATATATTATTGCTAGGTTTATAATAACAACACAAGGCAAAAGTGAGAAATTTACAAGCATACTAGATTACCAACCTAATTTTTACAACATCTCAAGTTAAAAACTATACACAATATAAATTTCACAAGGCATTACTAACATGTTATCATCTACTTTGTGAATTAGGTTATGCATAGGCATACAATCTTCCAACATATACCATATGTTTCATCATAGATTAGGGTCATCCTTGATTCTCACTACCTTTCCATTTAAGTTTATCATGAAATATATAATTCAATTTCCTATGCCACCATACATGTTTTGTTATACATATATGACCTTAGCAAATAAATTGACAAAAATGATAAATAACCATCTATGTGGTAATCCTCTATCTACATATTAGTTGTACTAGAGTGGTTTTAGCACATAGTTATTTTAAGCAAGTATAAACTAGGCCACAATAGTTTTAGTCATTTAAGGCAATTTAGTTAAGGAAATCTTCTTATTTACAATCATGACTAGATGCATCATAACTTAGAATTTTTCCATGATATCTTCTCAATCTAAACATCGGTTATCGACACACCTTAATTTTATCTTCCAGTCCACTTATCACTATGCATTTAAAGTTTAGAATTTAATACCTTATTGAAAGGTTTATATGAAAAAACACTCAGTGTGCATATAGAAAATCACATCATAATATAACTTGCCTAATTATAGGTAGGATAGGGTTTGTAACACATTATGAGGCTCTATCATAATTTTCATTTTCTCACTTAAAGGCTTACCATGCAAGAGTTCTATATCTCCAACAAGGTCCCATGTTTTATAAATCAAAGCATTAACGTGCAAGAGATATAATATTATCAAACCATATATACCTATGCCTTCAAACATGGGACATATGAATAGATATATTTATTAATTAACTTGAGCCTTAACACTACATCTTTCTAGCTATTTGATATGGTCCATCGTTAAACTTGGACTTATTAGACATGTTATGGATTTAGAAAACCATCAAATAGATCCTTATACATTTCCTATTTACTTAACAACTCCTTAATATAGTGTCCAACATATATATATCCATATGGTTCTATTTTTTTTATTTGCATCTTTTATGTTATTATAGTGTTGTTATGCAAAATGTCTAACATGAAAAATTCAAAAAACATTCCATTACAACCTAACCCACATTTGAAAATCCTCCTCCTAGTCAATGTAAACTTCTCCTCCGCCCACTCAATTACTCTGTTACCCTCATAATTTCTAGGAGGAATGTGCTAATATTATTTTCAAGTGTGTTTCATGAACAGGGAAGTGATTCATGCATTCATTCATAATCATTCAGAAGGAATTGTTCCCAGTGGCCCCAAAATGGATATTTTTTACCTTTTTGCACATGATAAACACCCCCCGAGAATGTACAAGGAAAAATTAAAGCATCCGAGAAGTGTGTGGAAGAGATATGAAATCATATGAGGTGGTTTAGGAAAAATTTGGAAATAAAATCGGGTTTAGGAACAAGTTATGCAATACCAAACTACTTTTAGCATGGTATAAGGAAACAAAAATAGTGAAAAAGCTATTTTACTTGTTCTGATTATATCATGAGCCTCTGGAGAATTTGGAAAGCAATTATACACTCATCAGAAAGCTAATAATTCCTACTTCATATTTTAAAAGGTTCCAAGAAGATTTGATGAGCAGATTTGTAGATATTGGCGTTGCAGTACAGGTAAAGATATCTTATCCTCGCAAAGATTCGGCTGAATATTATAAGAGTTACAAGGAAATTTGGAGGCTGATTCAAAGGAAAATGTGACATATGTGAGGACCTCTTCAAACCAATGTGTTTTTTCTTCTTTTGATCATCACAAACTTTGGTGCCAGTTTATTTCACCAGCGCAAAATATTAAGCAGAATTGAAAAAGGGGGTAAATTTAAAATTGCACCATAATTAGCTCCTAAAAATGGTGATAATTTTCTCATCATCCTTTTTGGATTCAAAATAATATAATTTTTTCCCTTGGAAATCTACTCCTAGCTCTAGTGGTGAGAAAATGTGTTTAGGTGGCTATTTCAGGCAGTGTTTGGTGAAGGCAATCATCTATTTTTGGATTTTCACACTTGGATACCCATGATGTCCATTTTTACCTTTGAAAAAATTAAAAGTGACATGGGGGACAAAAACGTGTGTCCCCACATGAGAGGATGAGTTTTTGTCACTTAAAACACAACTTGGTGGTTAGAAAATGTCATACACTCAACTAACCCCACCTACCCCCTTCTCATAATGAACTAACCCTTGGCGCATTTTTGAAGGGGTGATTTCCATTTTTTCCCTTTAAAAAAGGGACATGGCAAACACTATAATGTGTCACCACATAATGAGCTCACGTTTCATCCCTTAAAACACCAACTAGGTGGTTAGAACATGTTTTTAACCTCACTCTCATTCCTCATTATGAACAGACCCATGGAACACATTTTCAGAAGGTTGATGTCCCTTTGTCCCCTTTCCAAGGGGACATGGGGAACACAAAAGTGTGCCACCACATGGAGGATAAGTTTTTCATCACTTGAAGTTCATAACTTTCTCACTATGTATGTGTTTTTAACTCACCAACTTGCATGTTTTGGCCCCCTTCTTCATCATGCTTGCACTCTTGGTGCATTTTCACACCCCTGGTTCCCTTTTTTCCTTACTAAATGTGGTAATGGACATGGGGAAATCTAAGACCCATTTAGAAAGTTTTTACTCCACCCATGAGTCTCCATCTAACCCAGGTTAACCAAGGTGAGTCAAAGGATGAGTTAGCTAAGTTTATGAAAAGGGGAAGGTATAAAAGTCATAATTAGCCATTTATCATTCCTTTTTCATGTTTTTAAATCCTCCATTGCGTGCTCCCTTTTTTTATGCTGTCAACATTTCCCCAAAATCTCTTATGCTCAAAAACACACTTTTGCTCATATCTCCTTAACCCTTGCTCTGATTGCCATGAAATTTGGACTGTAGATTCCTTGCAAAAACGCCTTTAAGGGAGATATTTACATGCCTCCATTAATTCCCCTTATATTTTATACATCCCCTTGAAATTTTCATCCAAAAATATCCATTTTTCATATCTACACAAATCTAGAATTAAAATCCTCTGAAAATTGGAGCAAAGGCCTAAAATGAAAAATAAAAACTTTTGCAAGTGGTTTCATTCAAATCCAACACCGAGAAGACCAATTTATATTTTTAGTAATATTTATTATATAACTTACTAATAATATTAATTCTGAGAAAAACTCAAATTCATACACCTCATTGCATTCCCCCATGTTCGAGACACTCAAAATTGGCAAGATTGGCAAAATTTGGCTAAAATGAGACAATCATGTTGAACATGCTAAAAAAGTAAATGGATGAAATGAGATAAAAATGGTCACATATTTTTTCATACATTATCTAATATCTTGGCAACTCACAGAGTTCTTCTCTCTTAATTTTCAAGTCAATTCCCGCATTCCCTGATACAGTGAGCATAAAGTGCCAAAGTGTGAAATTGTCAATTGTGTCTCAGGAACTATTTCACTTCATCTCACATGGATTGCATAATAATAAGGTGGATGGCATTGATTTTGGTTCCTTTCTTCTTCCCTTACTCCAGTATCATGGAATAATTTTGTTTCACTCTTCATTCATCATCAGTGCTCTCAGTGACAGAATCAGGATCATGGTTGTGTGAGAAAAATACACCAAATTCTCCCCATGTGAATGATTGTGCATAAATATGTGGTAGTGTCTCAAAAATTTAGAAGGATTTTCTCAATGAGGAAATTCATTCTTTTCATGTTTCAATGGTTCTATATCTCATCAAGTTTTCATCACTTCTCTTCTTAGTGTGTCCAAGCAGTGTTGCAGAGGTTCGTCATTTGAAGAGTCTTTAAAAGGGGGAAAGTGTTCAAAGGTCATCAAATCTCTTCATCATCATTTTGGAGGGTCATCATGGATCAAAATTTCATCTTCATCATCATTGGAGCTGATCTCCATCAAGGGTGGAGGCATCTTCGTCCATGCTTTGGAGCATACTTTCTCTCCTCTTTTCATTCTTTCTCATCTTCTCTCCCCTTTTCTAATTCTTTGTTGAAGGAAATCATGGTATTTTGTCTTACTCACTTAAGTGACTTTATAATGTTGCATTGTAAAAGTCCCTTTTGATTTATAAAAAGGGGACTTATTTTTTCACTTCCTAGGAAAGTGAAAAGTCACAAGTGGAATAAGGACATGAAAAGTCATGTGGGGGGTAGATGAAGAGTTGCATTGTAAAGCTATAAATTGGGAGATCCTCCTCACTTCAAAGGATGGTTATTCTTGTTTACTAGCTCCCATATTCTCTCTAGGAACAAGTGATCAAATTCCTCTATCTCCTTTTCCTATGTTTCCTCTCCATCTCAACTACACTCCATGAGCATGTACTTGTTGAATATTATGCATTGAGACTTTGTATTTCTTGTATTTTGTTCCTTGTTCTATGTGAATGGTGTCTTCTCATTGAAATCATGGATATATTCTAGTTTTAAGAAATAAAATCTTATTTGATATTTATTGTGCAAAACCCTCCTTACTATTCTCTTCACACCTCTCTCTCTCTCAATATTTTTCCTCCCTTGTAGTATCTACAAGCATTTTTCCACAGGTGTAGGGAAGTACCCCTGTGTGATCCCCTTGTAGAAAGACCACCCCAAGTTGTTAGAATAGTGTAAATATTTCTTGTTTTCAATAAATGGAGCTGCCCCATTCAAGTAGAGGGACTTAGTCCCACACACTGTTGGTGAGAGTTCACTAATTTTCCCACCCAAAAATTATTTCACCAATATTTTTTGGTGCCCACCATGGGGCAAATGTAGCACATTTGCACCCAATACTGATTCCACAAAATCCATAAAAAGTGTATATTCCAAAATCCATAAAAATAAATATATATTCCAAAAAACCCAAAAAAATATAAAATATAAAATTCCAAAATCTCACAAAAAGAGTAAACATAAATTTTCCTCGAGATAATTCCAAACTTTCCCAAAAATTGGCTAAAAGAAGATATACCAAATTGAATAGATTGAGAGGAATTATTGACCCTGTTTTTGAAGCTTTGCAAAATTAGAAAGAGAGAGTCAGAGATAATCCATATTACTTCTCTCAAGATTCATCTCCATCTGATTCATCAAGTGGTACCCCTGGAAATCCTATCCAAACTCCTACTGATACTCCTACAAATCCTCTTGATTCTCCTATCTTTCACCCACCATTGAACTTTGAATTCCTGGAAGAAGAAGAAGAAGAAGAAAGAAAGGAAGAAAAAAGAAGAAAGAGAAGAAGAAGAAATGGTAGCACAAGAACCTTGTGCCATGGGGATATAACACTGGTCCATTGGCTTTGACTCCACCACTCATGAACTTCCAAAAGGATCAAGAACTAAATTTCCAAAATTATATGGAGATGAAAAGAAATGACCAAATGATTATATCACAACTTTCATCATAACCTGTGGCATTCTTGGGGTACAACATGAAGATGTTGCAGTGTGGATATTCATGGAAACATTACAAGATGTTGTTGCAGATTGGTTTTACTATTTTCCATCACACTCAATTGTTGATTGGGGTAATATGAAAAGTAATTTTGAAGCAAGATTCAAGACTACAGAAGATGTTCATGCCCTCCTTTCTCAATTAACTCAAATGAAGAAAGAACCACAAGAATCCATGAGAGACTTCATGGAAAAATTCAACAAGTTGATCAACAAGATTCCCACCATTTTTCATCCTACTGCAAATAACTTGAAAAGGTTCTTCATGAATGCCTAGTTTCCTGAAGTTAGTTTCTTTCTATGGAGAGTTCATCCAAGAGATTTGGACCATGCTCAAGAAATTTCCATTGAAGTGGAAGATGACCTCATCTTTTCAGGAAAGATCAAGAATCCTTCAATGAAGGATAAGGCCCAGAATCCCAAGGATGAGAGAGTTGATTCATTGTTGCAGAAGTTGGCTAATGACTTGAAAATGTTGAAGAAGGAAGTTTCTCAATGAGCATCCCACCAAAATTAGAATAGGAACCAGATTGTAGGAGCACCCTGAAGGATTTCCTTGGAAGCTCCACCAATCAATGCAATAAATAGAACTAAATAAGATGAGGAAGAACTTATAGAACTAGAACAAGAAGTAAGGACAACAATGTCCTAGAGATTAAAGAATTAGATGATGCACAAATTATTTCTTTGAATATTCAGGATGTGAAGAAGATAATGATGATGATGCACCTAGCTTCTCATGTGTAGTGTTCACCCACTCCCAATCTCAGAAAGGAAATTCTTGCACCATTGCTAAAAAAGAAGAAGATTGAAGATCCTCCTATGGAAAATCTACAAAATAAAATAATCAAGAGAGGATCTCCACTTCCACCTTCCATGGAGTCTACAAAGGAGAAGCTGAATCTTGTGGCAACTAAGAGGTTATCTATTATTCCAAGTAAGTCTCCCAATTCTCTTAGTTCTAATTTATTTCTGCAAAATCTAGTCCTTCAAAAAATTCTAATGTACCTACAAAATCATTAATTGCTCCTTAAACATCCATTCCCATTATCAAGTTTATTCAAAATCCAAAGGTGTATACCTCACCTTCATCCACCTCTTTTGATATCATAGAACATAGGAACAAGTCTACAATGTAGATTTCTGAATTTGAATATTTGCAGACTCACCTAGAACAATTTGATAATCTTGTCCATCATATCAAAGGTAGTATTTCAAAGCCTAATACTGTGGTTCCTAGTTCCAAAGGAACTACTATCAACTCCACTACTCCTCCATCACTATAATATGTTTCTTTGAGTGCATCCAAGACCGATAAGATTGATACATTCTATCTCTCCCTTCTCATTGGTGGATATCATTTAAACAAATACATAATAGAACAAAGAGCTTATGATAATATGATGCCCATAAAATTTTCCAATGCTCTCATACTTACCTAGACATGGATCAATGGTTGTTGTTTCTTAATGGAGTCTAAGGAAGTCTCGCTATTGGGGAAGATCAAGGATGTACAGGTGGCTCTCACTGAATTTCCAGATAAGAAAGAATTATTGACTATTTTGGTAGCAGATATTCCAATGTCATTCAGAATGTTGCTAAGTAGAATTTTCTGTCGGGACTTGGGAGGTAAAATCCAAATGAATTGGTCTTCTGCAACCATTCCAGTTAAGGGACAAATGGAAAAGTTTCTTCTGGTAACAAAGATGAAATACACAGTACAAAAATCAAGAGATCCAAGAGCTAATATCTTGTACCAGGACAGTGGGAATGGAAATAATTTCATAACATCCAAAGATGAGGCTGAAATTCCTATCTTGATAGGACCAAGCATTCCTTTCTAGTTGGGATATTGATAATGATGAAGAGTGGAAAGATCTTGAATTACAAGAGAATGGTCTAGAATTTCCAAATGATGCAGGCCATGAAGAAGATGAAGTGATTCTTGATGAGTTCCAAACTGAAAAATCAGCCAATACATTTGTTCATGAAGAGGAGGTGTTCTTATTTCCATTCGAAGAAGAAGATTCTCTTGAATCAATGTATTGATAAAAATAAATTTTGAGCCTCTCATTGAAGATGTCGCCCATGAAGAAGAGAGACTAATTTGTGATGAGATTTTAAAAATTTTGAAAGAGGAATTTGTGCAAGAAATGTTGAGAGTTGTAGAAGAAACAAAGATCCCCAACTCATCCTTGAACTCCTAATGCAAGCCATGGAATTGCAAGATAGGTATGAATCTAGTTCTGACTTCTCAGTTGATTCAAAAAAAATCATGATGAAATAGATCAAGATGAAAAATATGATATCTCTCTTGAGACAATGGTTGATGGATGTAATGATGAAAGTGAAGTTTTCTCTTTTCCATTTGAAGAGGAAAATTCTCTCAATGATGAAAAGGTTGAAACAAAGGTCTTTGAGTCCTTTGAAGATGAGGCCTCCCATAATGAAGAAGTAGTGAAATTCAATGAGCTTTGGGATGATGAATCAATTTCTCCAAATTGTTTCCTCAAATTTCAAAATGAAGATTCTCCAAATGAATGTGAAGGTGAGATTTTGGCATTTTTGAAAAGGAGTATGTGCAATAAATATTAAAATTTGTGGAAGGAATGGAAGATCGGAGCTTAGTCTTGATATCTTGGCTCATGTCATGGTTGTGCAAGATAGGTATGAAGCTAAGTTTGATTCTTCATTTGGTGCCCAAATGTTTCATGATGAAATAGGACAAAAGGATGGACTCAATGCTTCTCGCGAAAAAAAGTTGTTAATAAGCATGAATGTGGGAAAGAGAAACACTTGGATCATTTAAGAAATCCAATCAAAAATCAGCCTTGGGGAAGTAGTGAAATGTAAAATGGGAAATCAACAATGTGGATGAACATAGAAGAAAATTTGCAATCTGAGACTGATTTTCAAGATAGTAAGAACAATAGAATTTTTGGGTGAAGCTCTGAGCATCAGAGTAATTATGTAGGCTCACTCCTCCCAAGTATACAGACATTCATGAAAGCACTTGGATTTCATAAGCAGTTGAGGAAAGGAGGATACTTCCTCGAACTATTCAATGGATTTGTAGAGCACCATCACCTGATGTTACCCATTTAGGGGTAACACATGAAGAGAAAAGTGTTACAAGTGAAAGTGGGTTGTCCCCCGCATGTACCATAGGTGATTTTAGGTTGTGTTTTCCCTTCCTTTTTGTGTTGGTGTTTCCCTTTCTATTGTGTTTTTTTCTTTTTTGTTCCTTGTCTTGTGGTAGTGTGTTGAAGTGGTGACTCTATGCCCAATTGATAAGGCTTCATTGTATATCTTTGTTATGACTCTATAGCCCAATGGATAAGGCACTGGTCCACATAGTGTCTTGAGATTATGGAGTTCCTACTTGTCTTGTTCTCACTATGTTTGATCCAAAACAAGTCCCCAAAAAGAGCTAGTTGTTGTCATGCAAAATGTCTAGCATGAAAAATTCAAAAAAAATGACATGACAACCTAAGTCACATTTGAAAATCCTTCTCCCAGTCAATGTAAATTTGTCCTCCGGCCAACTCAGTCACTGTGTTACCCTCATAATGGTCAAGAGGAATGTGTTAATGTGATTTTCAAGTGTGTTTCATGTGCAGGGAGGTGATTCATGGATTCATTTAGAACCATTCAGAAGGAATTGCTTCGAGAAGCCTAAAAAGGCCTATTTTTAGGCTTTTTGCACCTGGTGAACACCGCCCGGGAACCTACAAGGAAAATTTAAAGCACATCAAGAAGTGTGTGGTAGATATATGCAATCATCTGAGGTAGTTTAGGAAATTTTTGGAAGAAAAATCAAGTTTAGGAACAAGTTATGTAATACCGGGCTATTTATAGCATGGTATAAGGAAATGAAAGTGGTGAAAAAGCTAGTTGGCTTGTTCCAAATGTTTATCAAGAGCCTCAAGAAGATTTGGAAAGAAATCAGATACTCATCAAAAATCTAATAATTCCTACTTCATAGTGTAAAAGGTTTCAAGAAGTTTTGAGGAGTGTATTTGTAGATATTGGCCCTACAGTACAGGTAAAGATCTCTGATCCTGGTGAAGATTCAACTGAATATTCTGGGAGTTCCAGGGAGATTTAGAGGCTGATTCAAAGGCCAAAATGTGACATATGTGAGGCCCTCTTCACATCCAATGTGTTAGTTCTTCTTTTGATCATCATAAACTTCGGTGGCAGTTTCTTTCACCAGTGCACAGGCTTGGGAAGAATTGAAAAAGGGGTTAAATTTCAAATTGCAGGCATAATTGGCTCCTGAAAATGGTGGGAATGTTCTCATCATCCTTTTGGATTCAAAATAATATATTTTTTTCCCTTGGAAGTCCACTCCTAGCTCTAGTGGTGAGAATATGTGTTGAGGTGGCTATTTCAAGCAGTGTTTGGTGAAGGCAAAAATCTATTTTTGGATTTTTCGCACTTGGATACCCCTTATGTCCCTTTGACCAAAGTCAAAAGGGACATGGGGAAGACAAAAGTGTGCCCCTACATGAGAAGATGAGTTTGCGTCACTTAAAAGACAACTTGGTGGTTAGAAAATGTCATACACTCACCTAACCCCACCTACCCCCTTCTCATGATGAGCTGAACCTTTGGCACACTTATGAGGGGGTGATGTCCCTTTGTCCCTTTTAAAAAAGTCAAAAGGGACATGGGGGACACTATAATGTGCCACCACATGAGGAGCTCAAGTTTTGTCACTTAAAACACCAACTAGGTGGTTAGAACATGTTTTCAACCTCACCTTTCAGATCTAGCCCCTTCCTCATGATGAAAAGACCCATGGCACATTTTGAGAAGGCTGATATCCCTTTTTCCCCCTTTCCAAAGGGACATGGGGGACACAAAAGTGTGCCACCACATGGAGGAGAATTTTTTCGTCACTTGAAGTTCATAACTTGAAGTGTTAGGTAAGTGTTTTCAACTCACCAACTCATGACATGTTTTGGCCCCTTCTTCATGATGCTTCCACCTTTGGTGCATTTTCACACCCCTGATGTCAATTTGTCCCTTAATAAATGTGGTAAGGGACATGGGGACATCTGAGACCCATTTATAAAGTTTTCACTCTACCCACGAGTCTCCATCTAACCCGGGTTAACCAAGGTGAGTCAAAGGATGAGTTAACTAGGTTTATGAATGGGGGAAGGTATAAAACTCTTACTTAGTCATTCCTCATTCATTTTTCATGTTTTTAACTCCTCCATTTCATGCTCCCTTGTTATGCTGCCAAAATTTCCCCAAAATCCCTCATGCTCAAAAACACACTTTTACTCAGATCTCCCAAACCCTTGCTCTGATTGCCATGAAATTTGAACTGTAGAATTCCTTGCAAAAACACCTTTAAGGGGAGTATTTACATGCCTCCATTAATTCACCCTTCCATTTTCTACATCCATGTGAAATTTTCAGCCAAAAATATTCATTTTTCAGATCTACACAAATCTGGTGATTGAAATCCTCCGAAAATTGGAGCAAAGGCCTAAAATGAAAAAACAAAAACTTTTGCAATTGGTTTCATTCAAATCCGACACCAGGAAGAAAATTTATATTTTTAGTAAGCCTTCATTGGATAACTTACTAATAATAGTAATTTGAGAAAAATGTGAATTCAGACTACCTCATTGCATTCCCCCATGTTCGAGACACTCAAAATTGGCAAGATTGGCAAAAATTGGCAAAAATGGCTAAAATGGGACAATCATGATGAACATGCTAAAAATAGTAAATGGATGAAATGAGCTCAAAATGGTCACATATCATTCCTTCATTCATTCTATGATGGTCCCAGCACTCACATAATCTTCTCTCTTAATTTTCAAGTCAATTCCCACATTCCCCGATGCAATGAGCATAAAATGCCTAAGTGTGAAACTGTCAGTTGTGTCTCGAGAACTATTTCACTTCATCTCACATGGAGTGCACAATCATAATGCGAATGACATTACTTTTGGTTCCTTTCTTCTTCCCTTACTCTAATATCGGAAGGATTTTATTTCACTCTTCATCCATCATCAGTGCTTTCACGATGACAAAATCAAAATCATGGTTGTGTGAGAAAAGTACACCAAATTATCCCCATGTGAATGAATTATTGTGCATAAAGATGTGGCAGTGTCTCAAGAATTTTAAGGATTTTCTCAAGTGAGGGAATTCATCTTTCAATACTATCAGTGGTCTATTATCAAGTGTTCATCACTCCTCTTCATTGTGTGTCTCAAGATAGTGTTGCAGAGGTTCATCATTTCAAGAGTCTTCAAAAGGGGGAAAAGTTTCAAAGGTCTTCATAGAGAAAGTGTTCATCAGTGCATCATAGTGGAGGGTCATCATGGATCAAATTTCATCTTCAACATCATCAGATCTGATCTTCATCAAGGGTGGAGGCATCTTCATCCATGCTTTGGAGCATCTTTCTCTCCTCTCTTCATTCTTTCTCCTCTTCTCTCCCCCTTTCTAATTCTTCATTGTACACAATCATTGTATTTTGTCTTATTCACTTAAGTGACTTTCTAATGTTTTTATTATAAAAGTTCCTTTTGATTTATAAAAAGGGGACTTATTTTTATCACTTCCTAGGAT
The DNA here is from genome assembly GCA_019776745.2 of Taxus chinensis. Lineage (NCBI taxonomy): Eukaryota > Viridiplantae > Streptophyta > Pinopsida > Cupressales > Taxaceae > Taxus > Taxus chinensis. The sequence continues at coordinate 298,155,788 of CM034157.1, read as the reverse complement.
AATGAAAATTCACAAGTTGAATAAGAACATGAAGAGTCATGTGGGGGTAGATGAAGAGTTGCATTGTAAAGCTATAAATTGGGAGAGCCTCCTCACTTCAAAGGATGGTTATTCTTGTTTACTAGCTCCCATATTCTCTCTAGGAACAAGTGATCAAATTCCTCTATCTCCTTTGCCTATGTTTCCTCTCCATCTCAACTACACTCCATGAGCATGTACTTGTTGAATATTATGCATTGAGACTTTGTGCTTCTTGTGTTTTGTTCCTTGTTATATGTGAATGGTGTCTTCTCATTGAAATCATGGATATATTCTGGTTTTAAGAAATAAACTCCTATTAATATTTATTGTGCAAAACCCTCCTTACTATTCTCTTCACACCTCTCTCTCTCAAGATTTTTCCTCCCTTGTAGTATCTACAAGCACTTTGCCACAGAAGTACCCATGTGTGATCCTCTGGTCAAAAAGCCACCCCTAAGAAATTATAATAGTGTAATTATTTCCTTGTTTACAATAAATGGAGTTTCTCCATTCAAGCAGAGGGACTTAATCTCACACACTATTGGTGAGAGTTCACTAATTTTCCCACTTTCTCAATTTGATATATTTTATGGGTTGGTACTTTTGTCAAGCTTAAGACAAAATTATATTAATGAAACTTTATATAGGTAAGTCAAATGCATTCATTCACTAGATTGGCATTCAAATGGCAATTTAAAGAGATCCACTAGCAAATATCACTCAAAAGGCATGCATAATTGTCATAAATTCCCCTAAAACAACATCAGACATTAGAACTAGCCCCCACACAAGTCTAAAGCACTCAAAACCAAGTTCAAGGGTCAAGCTTTCCAAGCCAAGAGCCCTCAAAGCAAATTCAAGTGCAAACAAGCCAAGACATTACAAAGCATTATCAGGTGATTGGATTATCAAATGTAGTTGCATCCATGCAAAGTGTTATCTCTAAGTGGAGGACTACATATAGTTTGAGGCCTATTCATAGTAGTGTCAACATAGGTGGTATACAAATTGCACTTCAACCCAAACACTATCCTTGTAGTAATTTTACCCTAGGTTAGGGTTTTAAGTCAATTCAACTCATTACATAGGGTTTTGTGTATTTATGAGATGTAATACTTCACAACAAAGTATATTTCAATCATTTGCAAGGGTACACGAAGTTGCAAAGTGCCATCAGCTCCCTAGACAAAACTATCTAGAAGGACATAATCACCAAATAGTTTTGTTCATAAATAATGATTTCGTCCCAGTAGACAATGCAAAGCAAGAATTAGAGATGAAACATCTATAGGACATTTCCAATCAGTTCATCCATCTGCCACACCCAAATTAGTTTCCAAACCATTCAAAGAGCACAGTGCACTTTTCTTCTCATATCTTACTTTATTTAGCAGATGTTCTAATTACTCTATTTGTATGTTTAAACTTGAATGTTAGTGTTTAATTAATAAATATGAATAATACATTTTGTTTCTAACCCTAATCTAGAAGGAACCGTCCCATTCCCCCTTTGTCACCTCTTATCTTATTTATTTATATTTTTATTTAGCTTATATTCTAAGTTGTACAAGATATTTACTCTGATAGGAGTTTCTTAATGAGCTTGTCTTTTTCTGGGGATTTTCTTGGCAAATGTTTATTTGCCACATGTGGTATTTCCTGATTACTTCCCAGCCAATTATTTTTAGGGCCAAATTATTTTCCCAACCAAATATTTTACTAGCAAGTTTTCAATATTAGTTATTAATTATTGTTGAAATAGAATGACAAGTAAATTTGTTTCGATTCAATTGGATGGAATTTGTTTAATAATATTTTTTGTTGAATAATATAATTAATTTAATTTTTCTTTCCAATACTACTATTTATCGGGAATTTTGATAAAAGAAATTTGTTCTGTTCATTTTGTGATTTTTTTAGAATTTTTTTATTATCTTCTCTTATAATTTAATATTGGATTAATTTATGATGGTATATAATTTGTTTATTAATTTTATGTTTTATAAACAATAATATTTACAATATAGTTTTTTAGAAATACTTGTGTAAAAACTAAAATTTAGGGATTTCTTTACAATGTTCACAAGCTTAAATTTAATTAACTTTTTAATTAGTAACCTTTTTCTAAAATTGTATTTTGTTCACTATCTTTTAACAATATGTGATTTATTTAGCTGAAAATAAATTCTAAAGACTTTATTTACTTGTTATCAATTTTCTATACATAAGCTTCATTCAATTACCAAGAATTTTATAACATAATATGTTTTTAAAATTATCCACAATACCATAAATATATAAAAATTATGTTAGCCCATTTTAACCTACAAATTTGGGTTTAATTAGATCAATCTTTCTAAATTACTCTAAACAATTGCAAATTCATACCATCCATCACATAAGATACTCTACAAAATAAATAAGTTTATCATGCAAATTATGTATGTTGAGGTTATTTTATTAATAACAATTATTTGAATTCACTTGGCCAATATGCATAGACAATTACAAATATTGACTTGAATTCACTTGATTACGCCGAAGGCGTTCTTGTAGTGGAGTTTAACCTGCTGATACTGACACATGTCAGAGAATAGAAGGTTGTGATTGCCGCAGGGGAGATGCGTTGAAATCGTGTGGTTGAGGGCGTTTCCGCGGATTTGACCAATGAAATGAAAGCACACGGATTGTGCTTGTTAATCCGATGGTGGAAGCAAGTGGGTTGCTGATAATCGTTGATGGGGATGTACTTCTCCTGGAGAATAGTGTGAGTGCGAGCGTGAGCATTTCCACGACCCAAGATATTGTCTGCCCTGAGAATGCCTCACCCGTTACCCCTGCAAATTCACTTCATGCAAGCATAATGTCAAAGAGCGTTCCGCTATGGCAGTTGCTGAGTGAACATGAGATCTACAAAATTCAAACCGAGGTTAGCCACACAATGGAATTTTTGTCTTGTGTCGGTTTGAGTTACAGTTTATTCTATTACGGTGCCTCTACCCTGCCCCGGCTGTGCCATTTCTAGAGTGCACGCCCACTTATATAACTAGGGCAGTAATGTTTTTTTTCACCTTATTTTCTTGCTAGGGTTTCTGGGGTTAGAAGGGTGTGTTAAAGAGAATGTCGAGGAAGCGAGCAGCGGCCAGCCCTTTGTTTTTCAATGACATGAATGCCAAACATTTCAACCTAATACACCACTATCTTCAACTCCAAGATATATGGTTTTCGAACCCTTTGCGGAGAGAAAATAACTGTTGTGTTTGAATTATGGTTGTACGTTTTAGATCTCAGGTTTATTGTGAGGGTTTTGTTATTTGTTTAAATAATGCATGAGATAGTAGATTTGAAGAATTGGCTGCAAGCCGCATGATGAAAAAGGTGACTTTGTATTCAGGAGTCGAGTTTGAAACACCAAACCCTCTTTCACTAGTTTTATTTTGATTTTGTAGTCAGGGTTATAATCTGATAGGAATCAAACAACGCTATATTTCCTAGCTTATTGCCATAGATTCTTGAGGTTTCGTGATTTTGCAGTGTTTTAATCCGATAGGAATCAACCAGCACTAGATTTATTAGCTTATTGATGGCGATTCCTCTTTATCACAGATTCTTGAGACAAAGGCTAAAAAAGTCGAAGGAAACTCCTTCCAGTTCCCATCTCAAAGAAAGAGAAACCAATTCTTTGATTGCCCCCTATGATTCCCTATCCTCACACGGTGGAAATTCTGCACCAGAACCTTCTCCTCAGTCTCCTAAGAATGTAATCTTTTTATCCTATCATTTACCATAGGAAATTTGTTACAAGAGTACTTCTATTTATATATTTATATGATTTCCACTGTAGGTAGAGATATTTCAGAATTTGGCAGAAAATAAAGTTTGATCGAAAATGGGTAGAAGAAAACCAAGGAACATCGACGATATCTTCGTGCCGAATGCAGCGAGAATTGCAAGGGGAATCCACCGTAATTTTTCGGCAACATTTATCATGCTTTCTAACAATTGCACTTTTGTTGGTGTCCCCTGTTTCTATTGCACTTATTTTCTACCCAAAGGTAACGGTAGATGGGGTGTTTAGATATAAAATTCAGTTTCCATAAGTTGGTATTGTCATTCACCTACCCCCTCCTTTTCCAGACTTTTTACCAAAGAATGCGTTGTGTTTTTTGCCAGCTACGTTGTGTAGAGTTTGATTTTTTGGATTCTTTCTTCACAAATAAAATGGACTGCACTGTTGAAGCAGTTTCTCAAACCAAGAGCAGTAAGTTGTTTATTGTAATTTTTTAGTTTGAGTGAGAAACTGACACACTATGTCATTTGTACTAAAATGCTACAACATATATGAATTTTTTGTAGTCTGTTGTCCATTTTAAGTTATATAGCAAGAATATATTTTTGTAACTGATAATTAGTGTCCCTGTTCATGTGATCGTAGATGAGTAAGTTTGAAGCACATTAAAAACAATTCTCTGATCATATGTAAACTCTCCGTCATAACACATATTGTACATTCACATTCATTTTCTGTAAGTCCCCTCTTAAATGAAGACTTTTAAACTCATTTGTATGCAACTTTGTTCACCGATAAAGCAATGCAGGCTATTTACCTGATTCCATGTCCTAGCTAATGCTTGTTACTTGGACATTTATACCTTTAATGATTGACACTATATTTTATTCAATGTTTATATTTTGAACCTCGATTCAATGGTTGTTGCTAAGTCACTAGGATATTAATACAGATACAACTTCTTTACAGAGACTACAGTAGTTATAAAGAGGCCCAAGAATATAATGCATCCATGCAAAATACACACAAATATATAAGATTAAATAAAAAGCACTAATTGTATGCTTGTTTCTTGTCACACTTTTTCATACTTAATTTCTAACACTTCATTATTTTATTTGATGGACATGTGCCTGTAACAAACATATTTATTATAATTTGACAACGAAACCATTTTGAACTTTGATACCCTTCTAATTTTCTATTTTTTCATTTATGTATCTTGATTAATGTACTTCTTTCATGAACTTTCCATTTCATTTTACTAGTGTGTATTCATATAGTGCATGATTTAGCATTGCATTCATCTTGAATGCGTTTTAATAGTCGATGGATTGAATAAATTTAAGAGTGTTAATCTCTTATGGACCCATGCTTTATTCCTGTTGGAAATGAGAGATTATTTTGAAGGTATTAATTTGTCAGCAAAAACTTAACACTGACCGACTTTTCACCTATTGTGATTAGACGTAAAATGATTATTGCATATGATAAAATAATTGCTATTTTTTCCATAAAATATGAGACTATAGATTGATATTTCACATAGCTAGAGGTCTGGCTTGTCTGCACCATGATTGTTATCCATGTATTGTACATTGTGATGTGAAGCCAAGAAATATCTTATTGGATGAGAACATGGAGTCACATGTATCATACTTTTGTCTTGCAAGACACCTGGAAGATGACAAAACTCGTGTGACCACTATTGTAGCTGGCACTTTTGGTTATTTGGCTCTAGGTATTAATTCTTTACATATTAAGCATGTCAATTTAACATTATCAGATAATTCAGAAATGACCTATCATGAGTAGTAATTCACAATAGTAACGTACTAGATATTGATAAAATATTGTTTCAAGTGACCCTCATGTGCTCTATTTTACTGACATATAAAACGATAGAAGTGTTAAGGGTTACCTTTTCTTGTCCATTTTAAGGTGGTACTTTTTCTTACTTCAAAATTATTATCTACTGTTGTAATGTAATTTTTTCATGCGATCTAGAGAGTGGCATATCTAAATTGAATAGGTTTTAACTTTACAAGGTTCTTGTCTCCGATATGATGGTGATTCACTGTTGCATTCTGATGATGGATCATGAAGTGTGATATGAAACTCTCATGTACATACTAATAAAACAATATTTCTTTCTTACCAAATTAAACTCTTTGTTGATCTTTGTCAGTGTAGTTCAATATACTTCATCCACATTGACATTGCAAATGTAGGTTAAGACACTGTTGCGGGATAATAGGTTGAAATAAATTGTTGACCTAAGGTGTCATTGCAGTTCTAAAGAGAGCATAGAATCAGTTCTGCAAATTGTGGTAGTTTATAACTTCCACTCCTGAAGAGCATCCGATAATGACTCAAGTTGTTCAGATGCTAGAAGCAGAGATCATGTTTCCATGTCTTACTGAATTTTATGAATCTAATTCTGAGTCTTAACCTCAATGCTTTGTCAATGGTTTTGTACAAGTTGTTCAGATGCTAGAAGAAGAGATCGTGTCTCCATCACTTAGTGACTTTTATGAATCTAATTATGAGTCATAACCTCAACGCTTTGTCAATGATTTTGTACAAATTATTGAGTGAAAATTATTTGAATTCAGTGGTGGATTGCAGGCTGCAGGTATTGCTCTTTTTAAATAGCCCGTGACACAGTACTTACCTACACTCGTTTATTTTACTCTTTTTTAGATTTAGTTTAGTGGCTTACAAGTTACATAAATTGCAGTTTGTGTGGTTATATAAATTACATTTTAGAAAATTTGTGGGAGAGTGAACACGATGTACTGTTGTGTTCTTAATACAAATCGGCCAGGTCCTCCACCTCCAGAAATTTGCACCTGCATAGAAATCAAAGGAAGATCACCCTCACTTGGTTCTAATGATGATTGTAATGTGAATTGTGGAACCTGCCACCACATCTTTTTTGTAGGATCTAGAAATATAATCTCCAAATGCTTCTCTCTCAAGAAGCATAAAATTTGGAACCGCTCTTATAATATCGATTGCTTTTTTTTCTCCCAATATTAAGTTGCTCCATGCTATTCCAAGTAGCTACCAAGAATATTCTAAAAAAACTCTAAACTTCCTAAAATGTTTAATTATTTTAGATAAATGAACCCTTGAGCAGCCAAAACAATTAGTATGGAGCCAACAAAAAAACCCTTCGCATATCTTCGAAAGCACAAAGGTGGAGATACTCTCAATTCTAACCTTTATTTGTTTTCTGCGTACTTGCACAAAATTTACCATATGACAAACGAGGCTTTCTAATTACATTTCTAGCCATTTCATACTTTGGTACAAAGAACAATGTCATTGTCCAAGATATATGTCTTCAATGAAACCTTGTCTGTTTTTTTTCCCTTTCAATGTCTTCAGCTTTTCCACTAACAAGGCAAAAGCTTCTAGCTTAGAACCATTTTTATGGTTCTAAGATGGGTGTACTAGATATATATCCCATGCGCTTTTAGTTCATTTAAATTTATTAATGTTTTTATCTTCTTTGTTTTTCATTAAGTGGGACCTAAGAGATGGTAAATTACAAATGATTTATTTTTCATTATTTCCTACCTCATCGTGTATTTACGTACTTACACAAGAGATTCACAATATTTAAGATGATCCATGCTTATTAAACACATTACAAATATTGGTTGTCGACCCTCTTTCAAACTTGAAAGAAATTTTGAATCATGTGCAAAGAAATACCAAATGCTCTGAACAAACATGCCTGGGAAAGAAACCGATTGGATTGCAATGTTGATACAAAGCACCTTGGGAGTTATGTGAACATTCATCCCTTGTATTTGACGATGCACAAAAGGTCCAGTACATGCTAGCCAAAAATGAATATAGGTAGATTAAACATCCACGACCATTCAATGTTGTCAATTTAGAGAGCCAATTTAGACTCCCAACCTATGCTCTCTAACCATGCAGTTCTTAAATATATTGCTAAATATGCTTCCAAGGTAGAGCAACGTTCTAAATCATACCATCAATTCAATTTTTCAACTCATACTCTATTCTCATTGCTTTCCATTTTTTTCCCTCATGGATCATGTTCTTGATTTTCGATCGCCAATCCTCCCCCCTTTTCTGTCTTCCACACATTTCTTCCCTCTAGATCCCTTTCGGCGTCCACATCGCACGGTCTTGCGCGCAATTGCTAGTATATGTATTAATGATTTATTTCTCATTTAAATTGGGGAAGTAGGAAGTCTAGAATATGATGAGTGAATTCAATATTAGTTATTGATTACTGTTGGAAAAGAATGACAAATAAATTTGTTTAGATTTAATTGGTAAGACTTTATTTAGTAATATTTTTTGTTGAATATTAGAATAAATTTTATTTTTCTTTTGAATATGATGGCATATAATTAATTTAATATTGGATTAATTTATGATGGCATATAATGTGTTTATTGATTTTACATTTTATAAACTATAGTATTTACAAACTATTTTTTGATAAATACTTGTGTAAAAACTAAAATTTAGGGATTTATTTACAACTTTCACAAGCTTAAATTTATTTAACTTTTTACTTAGTTACTTTAAAATAAAAATAAAAAATCTATTTTGTCCACTATAGTTTAACAATATGTGTTTTATTTGGTTGAAAATAAATTCCAATGATTTGGTTTACTTGCTATCAATTTCCTCTCCCCTTCTTTACATAAGCTTCATTAGATTCCCAATAATTTTATAATATAATATTTTTTTAAAATGATCGACAATACCATAAATAAATGAACGTTATCTTAGCCTTAATGCAGTCTTCATTTTAATCTACAAATTTGGGTTTGATTAGATCAATCTTTCTAAATTGCTTTAAACAATTGCCAATTTATACCACCCATCACATAAGATACCCTACAAAATAAATAAGGTTATCATACAAATTATGTATGTTGAGGTTAGTTTATTAATTATATTTAAAAACAATCATTTGAATTCACTTGATTCATATGTATAGACAATTACAAATAATGATTTGAATCTCATTTCAATTGGGGAAGTTGGAAGTCTAAAATCTAATAAATGAATTTATGTTTAAAACCCGCCAATTAAATAGATAAAAATTTAATTTTTTTGAGCATTTACATAAAATTTACATATATAAAAAATATGTAATTTTTCTTTTAAAATTTAAATTATTTTAGTGTTTACATATACATTACATCTATAAAAAATATTCAATTTTTCTTTTAAAAGAAGTATCTTCTATTGGAGTATCTTTGCAACAATTGGTGCAACTGCTAGTATTATTGAATGCTAAATTTATCAATACTTCTTGAGTCTTCACAACGACAAGAATCTATATTGTATAGTCATTTAATGACCACACAGGCTTACCCATTACGTGGAAAGGGTGAGGCTATATTTTGGTAAGGGATCATTCTAATATTACGAGGATCAAATACAAAATGAACGTTCCATGTAGTACACAATCATACACGGCCATTCATAGAGTTATTCCCTATTAACAATAACACCAAGAATTCTCACCCTCACCACACTATGCATGGTATTAAAAAAACACATGTATGCATGGTATTTTATCAACATGAAATTGAAGCATTGTATCCCTTATTTTTATATGGGGAGCGAATGCACCTTCATATTTAGTCCTAGACAAACCACTACACCTTCCTTCCTATAGTGTTTTGGAAACTTGAACTTGTGTGCAAAACATGGACATAGTAGGCTCCTCGCTCCTCCCACTTCTGATCCCATATCAAACATTGTCCACAATTACTCTATACTTGAACATGCGTGCAAAACATGGACAATCATATGTATAGTTGTTTACACGGATGATCGTCTATATGATTGTTTACGTAGATGAACATTTGTGTCTACAACTATCCAATTGTTATTGTAGTTGTCTGGTTGTGTTCATAGACGTATGGTCTCTTTTGCAACCATCCATTTGCATTTGCAAACGTCTTGTTACGTTTGCAACCGATTGGTTTTGTAGATGGCCAGACACCCACATTTGCAATCGGATGGTTAGAGCCTTGTTCAGTCGTACTCTGTTGGATGCAAGTGTCACTCAAACACCGCCATATGTCCATGTCGGCCTATAAATATATGCAAACCCCTCTATTTGTCAATTTTTCAAAGTTTCTTCCTTAAGCACTTGTACCTACCAAAGCTAGGCAACCTACAATCATATCCTCACTAATTTTCTTTTCCAACCAAAAATGGCAGCTACATCTACAATCTCACAACCAAAAATCTGGTTCAAAAACCTTATGCACCCATAAATCATCAACTTGCTGAAACTCGAGAAAACATTAAATGATTAGGTTGACAAATGTAGTTTTCAAACGCTTGTTAACATGTCTCAATATGACACGGATATTTCTACAAGCCATGATTGATTTTTTTCGAGCAAAAATAGTTCTACAACAAAGACCATTAGACATTCCATATTGCATTCTTGTCTACATCCTCCATTCTCTTAGTGGTCAACAATATGATTGGTGTACATATTTATCCAACAAGATTGAAAGTGAAAATGATTTGATCATATCATATGTTATTTGTGATGACAATACTACATTTTCATGTAGCAATTATGTTTTTGCATTATACTATGAGGCCTTTTATGAAGTGCAAAACATTGATATTTCGACTGCACTCCATGAAAATATGAAAGTAAATTTCTTTCAATTAAGTATCATGAGGTAAGTTTAAATTAAATTATTCCAAAATGATTCCATGTATTTATTTGACATTAATAGAACTAATATTCTCTTTTCTTCTTATAGAAGAGAATCCATTGCATCCTATACAAGAAGACAAGTTGCAGTAAGAGGCCATCAACCTCCTGAGTATTCTAAAGATTCAGACATGGATGCACAATCATCTCCTGTTTCATTTCCCAAAAAAAAATTACATGAGGAGTTATATTTGCCCCCTCTATTGGACGTTCACCAAACTTCCTCACTAGTTGTATTATATTCCTAATGTATAGCTATGAATAATGAAACACCATACATTATTTCAAATTGTAATTTGTACATTTTTTATTTTAATCATTTATCTTTACAACATCCTCAAACACTTTTCATCAAGATTCCCCACATCAACAAACCTAAAGGTTTCAACAAACGACGACTGGGGAACAATATAGTCTTGTTCAACAACAAGGTACGTTAGTTATCAATTTATTATGTTATATTTTAAGTTAACATTGAATTCTATTTTATTTTCCATTTTTTGATGACATTTTGTTTTTGTAGTTCCCCATTCACACAGGAAAAATATGCCACCACCACCACCACCCAAAACATTTTCAAACTAGGAGAAACGAATATCGCTTCCAGCCAAAAATGGTGGCACAATGCATTTGACAACTATAGAGTTTCCCAATCTCTCTCTTGGTGGTGTCCCCAATGTAATGGGCACCACAATTTTTCACAAATCTAATCTTGAAAATGATTCTTTTAGGGATTCAAATTGGGGCCCCAATCATTTTTTAATCCACATGATATGATTCAGGGTTCACAAGTGCCCCAACCAAAGATCCTATTTTATGAAAATGTAAGTCACACACACCGAACTCATCCATCCAGTGGACCCACTCCCCCACAAATACCACAATGTGATGATCAAATAACTTCATCTTTTTCCACTGCATAATTTATTGGTAAATAGTTGTTATGTGACTATTAATGACATTGTTCTTCAAGATAAAGACACTTTGAAAATATGGGAGTTCTGGGATAAAGTTTTGATAAAGGAAATAAATGATTGTTTTCACCACCATTCCCAATGAAACACTTTACATTCATTAGTTCAAAATCATCCAACAAAACTTAATGTTTTAGTGAATCAAGATGTATTAGGTGCCATTTCTACCAGTAATGACTACGATGATAATGTTTTGGATATCATGTTAAACAGGTTGGGAAATTTAAATGTTGAAGCCCAAGCTTACTATAAAAAATGGGCTAAAGAAAAATACCTTGTCATAATTGCAAATATAGAAAAAGAAAAGGTTGTGGTAAGTTGTACTCATATTTTGCATTTACATTTTACTTATTGTAATTTTTATCTTTGAATATTTCTTTGTTTAAATGCAATCAAAATATGAAAAATTGAAGAATGAAGCACTGGTCCTAGATGTCCACCTCAAAAATGTGTGCAAAAGTTTAAATGTTGTTATTTCGTTGAAGGAAAAACTTATGCTTCTAAATAAACAAAACAACACATTGAAGAAAATAATTAAGAAACGTGATATGGATCCAGAAATATCATTCAAGCAAAAATTTGATGCAGATACTAGTATACTTTCAACATGTGATTCGGCCAATCAAGATCGGACAAAATCTTGCCAATATCAATTCCACAACCAAGGATCTTCTTAAATCAGGTGTATTAAAAGATAATACAAGACAGGAGGAGGGAGCATCTACCACAATGGAAACACCAAAAGCCACTCCTCATACTCAAGAAGAATGAGATAAAGGACAATTGATTGTGTTTCCTAACATTTTAATTCTCATAATAGAATTGAGTTGTAAATTTTCATTGTGATATTTTGCATTTTTGTAAACGATTCACACTTATGTAACAAAGTTCATGGCTCTATATTAATATAAATATTGTGTTCATAACTTATATGGTGTTTTTAGATTTTTTATATATGGAAAACAATGTCAAATAAATAATATATTTGTAAATACAAATAAGGATAGTGAAATCATTTTGTAAAAAAGGAACACAAATATATAACTAGAACAATTTCATATGAAATTTGATATGAGAAATAACTATTTGTAATACATACCAAGCTAAAACTTGGGTAGCTGAAACAATCCTTGAGCAACCCATTCTTCATAACTGACATTTGTATCTACCATCTCAGAGGAATATCCACTTCCAGGCTCAATATCAAGATCATCTTTGTTGTTCATTGTATTAGTGAATCCTCTTCTTTCAGTGAGTGAACTCCAAATAGCAAGTACCCTTTCATATGGAAACGCGTCTACATGATAATGTGAAACATACAATCTCAAACATGTCTCAATATTTTTATCCAATATGTTCTAAAGTTTTGATTTAACAAAAGATAATGCACTAAAGACCCTTTCATCTTCCATACATCCCAAAATAATTGTTTGGAAAAACTCATATAATTGAAAATATTCACTAATATTTTCCTGTATAACACTATTGGGATACAATTTTTTCATAGCCTTGTAATAACACCATTTTTATTGGTTCATTTAGATACCAATATTGATCAATCATTGTAAGTCCAAAATGTGTTGACTGAGATGTCAGTAAATATTTTTACAAAATTCCTTTAATTTCAACTCCATTTATCTCTACAGACTTACTGAAATGCTTAATCAGAGCACCCATGTATTTGAGAAATAAATTACTTACTAGTTCTTCACTATGACCATCAATAGTGTTCTAAAATATGGGATTCATCACTCCCATGGCTTCAATCAAGTCATCCATTTTAAAATGATCTCAAATTTCAGTAGATAAGATTTGTGAAATCTTTCTCAATTTCATCCACGTATTTAAAATAAAAATTTCATATAGAACACATGTTATATGGACTTCTTTTTTTTTTGTTCCTACCAAATCAACTCATTTTTGAAAAGTATGTAATGATATCTCCTTCTCATTAATGATGATACAAATATGATCCTTAATATTGAATTTCAAATAGAAATTAGGATCCTTAATATCTATTAAAAATTTCCAATTTCCAAATACATGCCCCTTAAAATTGTCTTGGGACAAGTATAAAATATCTAGAGTTTGACATACCCATTTTCTCAACCGTATGAAGTCAACAATATATATGGATATCTCTTGAGCATGTTTCATCAAACAATTGATTTCCTTCAACATGGGGATAATACCACATAATGTAAATAACATTTCCAAATTTGTTAAATGGTACAACAAATTTTTTGCTTTGTCAACTACCCTATGGTATTTAAACATAAAACCTACCAACGATGGATATTCTTCAAAAATTTTGCATGGAGGTTCATACATGGAAATCCATCTTATATCAACATATTTTAGAATATTTTTACCATCAATCACTCTAACTACAAATTTTTGGAACTCTAATAATATTTTTGGATTGATGGACATATAAGCATACAAGTCATGGATAAGCTCTTCCAATTTTATAATGTTTTCAAATGTGTTAACAATTTTGTATATAAGATTCATTCTATGATCCATATAATGAATTGGAATCATATATGGGGAAATTTTGTTTGTAATCAAATGCAAAACCATTTTTGTTCCCCTACATTATTGATGCACCATAAGTACCAGCACACACCAACTTGGTAGCTATAGCATAATCATTCATCCCAATTATATCCCTCAAATTTGAAATAACCAACTTGTAAAGGTTCTCAACATTGTAATTTTCTACCATTTTATGGACGACTAATAGATGAGGTTTCCTTAAATGGTTCTCAAAATTATAAACATGAATGCAAACCCATGATGTGTTGTCAACTGTTGTGACCTCATCAATGGATGATGAGATAAATCATGCATTTTTTACTTTTTTTTCAAATCCTCTTCTCAATCATTGCTAAACATTTTGTCATTTCCCAAGGACACTTTATCTGACCAATGTGATTGTGGAATATTAGGAAATCATTTTGTTGAAATAAAATCATAATCTAAAAAATCAGAAATAGGTCTTACCTTTTTTAGAATGTGGTAAATAGTTGAGAATTATATATTTTTGGCACATAGATTAGACTGAATAACTTTTCCTAATTGAGTATAATTGTTCCTCCTTTCTCAATGAGATTTTTATAGATGTTTCTAATCATTTTCATACTCTATCTGTATATCTTACATGCATGCATTCTTTTACATTTTTCCATCTATGTGTTCATTTTGTTTGTCCATCTTTTTGCTTAACCGACACATATATTTTACCACAATGTTTCTCAATTGTGTCCAAATTAAGTTGCATTTTGTGTTCCTTTCCAAGTTTCCAACTACAAATTGCACATTTACATTGTGTTGGAGTATCATTACCATTTTATGGCTCTACTGGTTCAATGAATGGATATTTAGCTACTCATTCAAACTTAAAAGACCTTCCAATTGTCTATCTACTTCTCTTTCTTCACATAAATTTGTGTAGTATTTTCAACTAAAGTTGGTGTTTGATGAGTAGAAATATCTTTTGTTACTTGGATCTCATCATCGGGAATGTCCTCTAGTCTCCTCTTCCTTGGCACAGAATTGTGAGCAAAATTTTCAACTAAAATTGGTGTTTGATGAGAAGAAATGTCTTCTACTTGTCGCATATCATAATCAAAAATGTCATTTAATGAAGGCACATAATAAGGATTTTCCTCAAGTGGAGACATGTCATCATCAATAATATTTTGAAGTGGTGAAAAATTATTGTGATTAATTCTTTCATGTGGAATATCACTATCAGTGGGTTTTGCATGCAAAAGGGTTTTGGTATTACTATTGAACATTAATATGAAACTAAGAATAAATAAAAATAGAGTTAATCATTTAGTTACTTAGTACCTGTATTTGGTGTGAATGTCGATTGTGTGACCCCCCTTTTTGTGGTTGGCTAACTTTCGATTATTAGTAGAAGCCATCAAAATATGATTTCAACAAGTAGTTCAAAACCTGGAGTGAATCTCGTCGAACCTCTATGAAAAAACCTACAAGAGTAATTACAAAATTGACTAATTTGTAGATGTGCCACTTTCTATGCATGTGGACGTGCTGCAAGAATCAAGAAATTGCAGGTGGTCGTCTATATGTTGTGCCGTGCATTTATGGTATCGTGTTGTCTGTGTCAAAAAACCACAATAGAAAATCGTGACACTTTTGCATGACGAGGTATGCGCGTAGATGGTTATTATGCAAGGAGACAACTGAATTACTATTTTGCGTGATCTGCCATCAAACTCGGAGTTTTATACGTATATATTGGAGAATGTGCCATATTTGAGTTTTGAGGTAGTGGCAATATATATTCATAAGTATGAAATTTATTATAAATTCTAGGTGAGTCGATCCAGAAAAGTAACTTGCATCTTGATATTTTAAGCAAAACGATGTTCTATACTACTCTGACGAATCGCCAAATATCATATTCAAAAACCCAAATATTTGGGAATTAACGAAAATTCACCACTAAAATTTTTTGTCATTATCAATTTAAATTTTTCTTTATTTTGAAATTCGGTCTATCCCATTAACCATTATGCATTTAGAGGATTCTACTTTTAAAAAAAACCAAATTGATTTAAAATATCATTATCAATTTGTGTTTATCTATCTTAAAATAGATTTAAATTTTTCATAAATGCATATAGATATTATCTTTCGAAAATACCCTGAGTATATTTATATGTACGTGCCTATCTTCGATTTGCTGCACTCGATGAAGCGTTCTTTTTACCAACGATTTCATCGCCTTTTTCTCAAAGACTTCATGAGATGTGTTAATCCGATCGCCTTCCTCGAGTGATAAGAAACGATGTCTTATGACCAACCTAGTCGTAGTACACATCCTGCCTCAAAAAGGCGGATGTTACACCATTTTCCGATCCATTTCATAAAACTTACACATTTTATAACTTTTTTGTATAGTGCGGACAGTGAACCTAAAAAGATTTGAAGGAACCATCCTGAGGAAGTCGTAATCCAAAGTGCACAAGGAAAGCATGTAGAGAACAACATGGAGTTCGTGGCAGAATTTGCCTATAGAGATTTGATTTATTTTCAGCTTGAATTGCTTCGAAGCAGGGTGAAAATTGCACAGGTTTATGATCTATATCAAAGTTGAGTTATCTACTAGATGCATAAGTATGTTGGCAGTCTTCAATCGTTCGTTTTAAGCCTGTCAACTTTTCTCTCGAATGGTAATATTCCGTCTGGCTGCAAGTTGTTCTGTCCCATATGTATTGAATAATATCTGCTACGATTGTGGTATATCATGGGCAATCATCTATAGAAACTCAGGAATGGCCTAGAATCATTTCATTTGTTTCCACGTGACTACATTTTGTCCTCCAAAATCACGTTCCAACAACCACCTTGCACAACAGATGTGACCAGGCCCGAGTCTGGGGTGAATTTAATGGAACAGATAACCCTTAAGACCCTTGGCACATGTTCCTCACCAGCCTCTGACTAAAAAGTAGATATAAAACTGTGTACATATATTTTGGGTTTCGTGATAAACTGGAAAAGTTGAAACTCTAAATACAAAAAATCTGACAGGAAAACTAGCCATATAGAAAAAACTATAAGTTAACTTTAGTGAAGAAAGAATAGTAGCAGCACAGTAAAATGTCAACCTCATCTTTCTAAAATTCCTTTTACATACACCATTCCCTTTTCCATAAGCTTCAGCTCTTTACGGAGCTCATCAACTTGTTCATCATCACCTTGTATGATGACATCTGTAGAAGATTCATCATCAGCTACTATCATCTTTACTTTGATCTGCTCCTTACGTGATGCTCGTCTCCAATAATACACTCCTCTGAAAATGAAAGTGTAATAGGTTCCAAAAGAATGATTTGTTAGACCATCTAGCCATGATTTTCAATCAAATGGACAACAATTCTAAAAGAAAAACAATCCAACAGTTCACCCTTTTTGGGGACTCACAGGAAACTATGCAAAGCTGAAGATAAACAACACTTTTCAGATTTTTAGTAGGCTGTTAGTGACTGAAATAAATAGGTAAAAACCCTTAACTGCTGCCAGCAAACACCCTTCTAGGGCAGCGACCCTTTTTGGGGTTTCAAACCCACTTTTGTGCCCTCAAAACCCTTGAAATCAGCTACCTCTAAGTCTCTAAAATCATTATATATTGCCAACAATCATATCATGCAAGAAAACTGATTTTTATAAGCTTGGAAGTGAGAGATCTGATTTTTATGATAAAACCCTCAACTGCAGAAATTAATTAAATATTCCAGAACTGCAACTAACTTCCACGAGCTTGGAAAAATAGCAAATCACCACCGAAATTCACGAAACTTCATAACTTGGCTCTTAAAAATATAGAGAACATTATTCCAATCTCAAAACCATGAAATTGTTGCAAGAAAGTACCAAAATATTCCCCTAGGTGGGTCGCACTTGGAACCACTTAGAACAACCAATAAATATGCCAAAACACACCATAAAGCAGGTCGCTCCACCTCAAAAAGGCCAAATATGCATTAACAACAAGAAGTAATACAAAGATCTTCAATTATTGATCAAATGACACCTTAGGGCAATTCGCCTAGGGCTGAAATAAAAGATAATAGCAGCAAAAGATCCCTCAAGGGGGTGGAGACTCCCGTGTTGAAGTCTTCCCTAGACTTGGTGAAGGGTTTCGTCCTCACACAAGACTCTCCAAGGGTTTTCGTCCTTAGGAGAGGGAGAGAGATGCTTCACAAGCAATCTTTCCAAGAGATAATAGAATTCACATAATTATCAAATGGCCAAGCAACCTCCTTTTATATCATAAGGGGTGCTACAATTCAATAATGGCCGACCTCATAAAGTACTTTTAATTATCTAATTTGTTTTTAGAGCCTACATGCTCCAAATTACTTTATATTCTAATTAAATAAGTTCTTCTATTGGAGCGTTTGGCTTCCCAATAGGAATACATGATAATAATGAAAATATCTACTTAGAAAATGTCATCCAAGTCTTCCCCTTGCTTCCTTTCCTTAAACCCACGGGGAGGAAAAATGGGTTAAGGTCTTCAATTCCGCTAGTCTCCAAAAAGGGACATGACAGTCCCCCCTTCCCAAGATTGCTTGTCCCCAAGCAATTACAAGTACCCGGATCCCAAATAAATCTCAGCTGCTCCTTTGATGTACCTACACATGAAGCAAACTCATTAAAGAAAAAATGTGTCCCCTTCTTCATCCACTCTTGCTTTGTGGATATGATGACCAGCTCTTCTTCTTTGCTTGCCAAGGCCTCATAATTACCATCCAAACATTGGTTGTTCCCAATTTCCCTCATGTTGTCCCAAACACCAATGTAATCTTGTTTTTTCCCTTCAAAAATCAGAATGAAGGTGGCTGGAATTCCACTTTTTCTTGCATAGAATAGTCCAAGTATGTTAGTGTGTAGAGAATACAACTCCCAACTATTAAGATGTCTCTTTATGCTCCAAAACCTTGAGAAGATCAAACTGAAAATGCACCAAACAGCAGGCCTCCTCTGTTGGACAGCCCTCAAATTGACCCTTGGGTCAAAGTATTTATCATCCCACATTCCCTTTGGTTCTTTCATGGAACCATAGATTGAAAAATCAGAATTACAATCCTTACCTTGATGACCCAAACACATCAATTGCATGGCATAAAAATGGTGCAAACAACCTCCTATATGAAGATGATCATATTGCTTGTGTTCCCCATAAGATTTATTTGTTCTTTCCCTCATCCCGACACTCATAATGATAAAATCATCAGTAGTGTAGATCTTGAAATCAAAAGTTTCTCCTTTTGCAAGCCTCACAAAAACACCCATATCCCACATACGGAAACAAACTTGAAATTGAATCAAAGATGTGCTTCTTACCTCGTCATTCTTTGTAGTATGAGATGCATGATGATACCCATACAAAAGTGATATAGGAGTTGGAAATGATCCTATATTGATTGCCAACAATGCTATGAGCTGAAAACCAACACTTCCCATGATTGAATCCACCTGTATGCTTACAAATATGTCATTGTGCAAGCTGGAAGTGCATATGACAGCAGTGTTATGATCAACAACCAAATGATTTTTGCCATGCTTACCATCTTCCCAGTATCAAACACCTTGTTGCCCTTGCAATGATGAATGAGGTGAGAAGGGACCAATCCCCAATGGCTGAAAATGCTTTGGGAATTTGGAAACTATTTCCTCTCATGGCTGTCCTCTTATTGATGACAACAAACATATTGTAGGGCAAACTGAAATAGTTGATAACAGCAAGTTCAAAATCCCAAAAATCAATTTTTGCAACCTTCAAAGTCATACCTTCTATGAGGATAAGCAGATGGAATATCTTCTTTGTGCATAGTGCATTCTTCAAGAAACATGGACCATCAATTTCCCCTATGTCTGAAATATGTACAGCTGCAATTCCATCATGATTGCTCCTCTTTTTCCATCTTCTCTCCAGTCCTTCCATGGAACCATGGGTTAGCAATCTTTGGAAAGGATAATCACAATTTTCATCATGTCCTTGATGCCCAAAACATACCATGATAGAATTGTTCCCCATACTGATTTTGAAATCAGCAATCCCTCTTTTTGTAGGGTTCAACACAACACTTATATTTCCTATGTGAAAACAATCTTGAGATTGAATCCAAACATCCATATGTTCTTTGCCACAAGAGGTACTTCTTACCTCATCATCCCTTGACATATGTTGTGCATAATGATATCCCATTAGCGGTCTCATAGGACACAACAAGCATGAATTATGATCACTCCCCCATATCTGAAATGACAAAGTGGTAAGCAACAAATCTGAGATACTTACATGCCTTGGGTTGCTTCCAACCATCTTGTAACTTAGAAATTCCAAGTTAGGTACAACACTCTTGTAGGGAACATCTTTGGGCTCCTCTCCCAAGCTGAAAATGTCATTAATTTGCTTGTTATTGACCGCTGTTAGGAACAGTCCAGCAAGCTGAATGTTATTAATTTCACCTCCCAATTCAAGCTCTTTCTCTTCCCCCTTGGTACCCTTCATCTTCACACCATTGTTAGAATAACTGTCATGATAATCAAAGCATTGTAATGACATAGGGTGATGCAAAACTCTTGCTATGATCATAGAAAAGGTGATGTAATTTGCTTACCCTTAGTTGTCCTGAAAATTCTAGCGGACTAAAAGTGATTATAGGCACCTAAAAAAGCACTCTCTTCATATGTACGGCCTCCAACAAGGTCACCCAAAAGTCTTGGCCCATTGACCCTTTGCAATTCTGATTTGTCTCCATTCTTAGCATCATGAAGACTACCCATTTGCCATGATTTGCTATGGAGCATCAAATTTGCCCCAAGATCCTCTTTTTCAACAAATTGCCTATGAGTGTAAATCTGAAATGGCATGATAGAAAGCAACAAATCTGAATTACCCTCATACCTTTGGTGGTCTTCATGAGAAATTGTTGTAGCCTTCTCCTTGTCCTTTGGCAATTGAGCTTCTTCAACACCTTGTAAATCTGATTTTTCTTTAAACCCTTGTGTCTTCATGGTGTTGTTTGGAAAATCCATCAAGAGTTCCACTTGGGCAAGAGTGTTGGGGGTTTCTAGGACTCCCAAGGGCTGCTCCATCTTGGTAACCAGCCGCTGCAATAGATCTTTTTCCTTCTTTGTCTTAGAAGGGTGGCCATCCTCATCACTATTTGCACTTCGAATTTTACCATGGCTTCTTCTCCATCTTGTAGCTGATCCACCACATACTCTTTGACCTATTTCTTTATGAGGGAAGGGGTTTTACCTTCTAGGGTTGAATCTCTTTTGTCGTGGCTCCTTGGTGTGGTTCGGTTCTTAGGCCTTGTGCCAATGCCCACTCTCTTGTTCTCTAATTCCACGAATTCCTCAAAGGAAAGGGCATCACACATCCCTTTTGGAAGGGCTTGGTACTCTTCTGTCAATTTGTCAACCCTTGAAACCCTTTTCTCCTTGAGCGAACCACCACCCTGCATATTTTGGATGGCTAGGGTAAGCCTATCCAGTGCATTTGCTATCCTTCCTTGTGTTCTCACAATCGTTTCTAACTTGTTTTCCATGCTTCACAGGCTGGGAGGATGATGCTCTGATACCACTGTAATGTCCCTTTTTGGGGACTCACAGGAAACTATGCAAAGCTGAAGATAAACAACACTTTTCAGATTTTTAGTAGGTTGTTAGTGACTGAAATAAATAGGTAAAAACCCTTAACTGCTGCCAGCAAACACCCTTCTAGGGCAGCAACCCTTTTTGGGGTTTCAAACCCACTTTTGTGCCCTCAAAACCCTTGAAATCAGCTACCTCTAAGTCTCTAAAATCATTATATATTGCCAAAATCATATCATGCAAGAAAACTGATTTTTATAAGCTTGGAAGTGAGAGATCTGATTTTTATGATAAAACTGTGAACTGTAGAAATTAATTAAATATTTCAGAACTGTAACTAAGTTCCACAAGCTTGGAAAAATAGCAAAACACACCACCAAAATTCATGAAACTTCATAACTTGGCTCTTAAAAATATGAAGAATATTATTCCAATCTCAAATCCATGAAATTGTTGCAAGAAAGTACTAAAATGCTCCCCTAGGTGGGTCGTTCCACTTAGAACAGCCAATAAACATGCCAAAACACACCATAAAGCAGGTCGCTCCACCTCAAAAAGGCCAAATATGCATTAACAACAAGAAGTAATGCAAAGATCTTCAATTATTGATCAAAACGTGTAGCACAACTTAAAATGTATTTACCAGATCATTTTCATGGAACACAACTAAATAAGGAGACTGCAAGGGACGTAGAAATGGCACAACATCACACAATGCACAAAGAAAAGGCAAGAAGAAGGAATGCAAACACATTAAGATAGAGAATATTCATAAAATGATGCTTCTATTACTTCAAAAAATGCATAGAGATGTTACAATGGCAAAAGAGGCTAATATCCACATGCAAGAACCAGATCTAGAGGTCTGCAACTCAAAATACAGAAAATATGAAGTCCTTAGAAAAATGCGTAAGGATCCAAAGTGTCCAACATTAATAATGAGCCAAGCTATTAAATTTATAGATGAATCCATGGAAGAAGAAGAGAAGGAGGGAAAATATTAATTTGAAATGTAACCACCAATAAGAAGCATTCAATACCTGTAAATTTGTCTGTGAAATCTGTCAAATGCACTTCCCTAAGTCTGTTTGAATGTTGAAGGAAGGTGGATCAGATCAAATTGGGTGGTTGGAGCAATTAAATATTATCATCAATTCTTAGAAAAAGATTGTCCCATTTCTCACTTACCAGATCCACCAATAATTTTAATTTGAATATCTAGCATTGTAGCCTATGTCAGCAACTATTTGATTGAGATCTAGGCGCACATCGATCAGAGCTCTGTAGCAAAAATATACGACTGTCATAAGATTTTCAGAGTCATCTACATGCACGCAAGACATGTGGTGCACACGGATTGGCTGAAGAGGACGTCCAACTGTGAAAATGTTTTGTCATTTTCTGCCTCATGTCACAATCATTGATTTGTTGCAAGGATTTGGTGCCCTGTTGGCGCACTTTGATTGGTCACGTGTGGCAACACTCAAGCATGTCATAGGATGACATGGCATAGAATGGCGCAGAGGAGGGAGCAAAGATATGCATGCGCAGAATGAGGTGCAATAGAAGGAAGGCGTGCAAGCGAGCAAGGAAATGAGGAAAACTGAAGGGAGAACGGCATGGTCAAGGCACAATGATTACAAGGTACTGGTGAGTAGGGGCGCACGAGATGGTCAAGACTTAAACTGATTACAAGCAAGTGTAAGGGCGTGTGCAATGCAGCTTGTATGAAGAAGGCAAATGCATACAAGTTTGGAACAAAGAGGAAATTGTGAAAATGGAAAAGGGGCACGCGTAGGAAGGGGAAGCGCACTTAGGAAGAACCAAGGGAATGCGTGCCAAGTGAACTTGAGAGCGTGCAACCTTGTAATGAAGAGCTCAGAGCCAGAATATGTATACAAGTTGTCCAAATAACTATCCCTTTTAATTTTGGATAAAAACGCCTTAGGGCAATTCACATCTAAGGCTGAAATTAAAGATAATATCAATAAAGAAATCCCTTAAGGGGGCTGGAGACTCCCATGTTGAAGTATTCCATATACTTGGTGAAGGGTTTCATCCTCACACAAGAATATTCAAAGGGTTTTTTTTCCTTAAAAGAGCTAGAGAGATGTTTCACAAGCAATCTTTCTAAGAGATAATAGAATTCATATAATAATCAAATGGCCAAGAAACCTCCTTTTATAACATAAGGGGTGCTTACAATTCAATAATGGTCAACCTCATAAAGTATTTTTTAATTTTTTAATTTGTTTTTGGAGCCTGCATGCTCCAAATTACTTTATATTCTAATTAAATGAGTTCATCCATTAGAGTACTTGGATTCCCAATAATAATATATGATAATAATGAAAATATTTACTTAGAAAATGTCACCCAAGTCTTCCCCTTACTTCCTTCCTTGACCCCACAGGGAGGAAAAATGGGTTAAGGTCTTCAATTCCATGAGTCTCCAAAAAGGGACATGACACATTACAATTTGTTACAATAGTTTCACGTCCATGGATATTGTAGATTGTCTTAGTGGTTAAGCATGGTTGAAAAATGTTATTTGTGTTTATGTTGTGAACCTGAATTTTATTTTTTTGGCTAAGGTGTTATTAGCATATTCCCTTAAGGGATACGTGGTATCTTAGCCTCAAAAAAGAAGTAATTCAATAAATTGCCAGATAACTGAAGCTGTATATACTCATGCCCTCAGTTGTGCAATTCAATTTGAAACTGAAATTCCCTGAGGCGTATGCCTGAAGTGAGGTAAGTGTTTTCTGCATATAGCTAAGTGTGTCTTCAGTCTACCAATGACTGGCCTGTAGTATCTACCATTCTTTCTGCTCCATTTTTTAATCTGTTTTTCATGGAATGTTACTCAAGTTATGGTGAAGACTGCTGATGACATTTTTTCATTGTGAACAATGCACCCCAAAGTTCAAACTGGATGCCATGATGAATCAGCATTATGTTCATGAGTAAAATATAGGTAATAATATTAAGTACTCACATTATGAAAAAGTATAAAGAATAGGAGGACAAATGATCTGCATGTAGCCACCTTATACAAATCACAAGTGACATTAAAATGCTTTGAGATGCAAATTTTGATCACTAAGGGTTTATGACATTTTTCCTACATAATCCAGTCATCAAGGAATGTATCCTCATATGAAGATCTTGTTATTATAATGAGAAAGCATATCAAACCGGTAAACAACTTGAAGATGTAATGCATTGATCTCTTTAACTTTTCTGTTGTCAAAAAATGATCTATGAAGATTGAAACCTTTGTCATCTGGAGATGGGAGACATCTTGTATACAAGAGATGGGGCCTGATACGAGGACACCATGTATAAAAAACCAGGTACAGGGTTGATTGAAGACAGAAAAGCATTAAAATAAAATTATATATTTAAAAAAATTAAATACATATATATTTCAGAATTTTGGTGTTTTATTAGCACATACTACCACCTTGGAGTATATCTCTTTCCCATTTCAATCAATTGATACTACTACTGTGCAAATATGTATCTTAATCCTTCTTATCGGTTCCTCTTCTTATGAGTACCACTTTGGGCTTTGATAAGAAAAGTTTCTGCTACAGAAAAACTAATAAATATTCACGCAAAAGTTAGTAAAATACAAGCCTGTTCATGTTTTTCTTCAGTAATTTAAGCTCTCATCAACCAGTTATAATCACTCGAGAAAACAATGAATGTAATATAAATATGACATTTTATGATATTTAAAAAACTGGTACAGAGAGGTTCCCGATTTCTAGGGAAGCTTTAGGAAGACATATAGAGATGCTACAAAACATCATTTGAAGTCTTGTCGCGTCTGGAGACATCTTAATATGTGTCCTCCAAAATAGGGACACATTTATGATATAGAGGACGAGTACCAAGGGTCAGGATATGAGTTTTGGGGTAGCTGTGTTTGACACTAAACACAGCCATTTAAAACTGAATAGAGAATAAACCTATAAAATCTTCAGTTACAATCTAAAATGAATGATTTTACCTATCTCTTCCAGAAAAAAAGAGAACCGACAATTTCTGCTTTGTTTGTGAAAGCATAGGTTACTAGAACTGCAAAATTTTATGGTTATGGGTAGAAATGCAGCATTTTCTGAACCATGGTATGGCATTACATGGGAACAGAGGACATCTGTTATACATACACAATATGTGTGTGTACAAACGTGCACAAATTTCAAAAGTTGAGAAAGAAAAAATAAACTGTCATACATATTGAAATAACATTTCCAGAAAATTTATGCTTCTTAAACTTGCATATATTTAAATCTTGCTATCCTTTTTCAGCAGAAACCTACTCGAGTTTTTTCACATGTTCTTAAATTTTCCTGTTATTTTCTTTGTTTGAATGAGTGAGAAATTGTCTGGGTGGATCCTATTGAACTTTTGGGGCTTCGGTTTAGTGATTTTTCCCTAATTAGACGATACTTTTTGGATACAGATACAAAGAATCCGATACATGGATACGGCAGCTATTCCCCCTCCCCAGATACGACTTTGGATAGGGTAGTACAAAAAATATATAAATTCTAGCCTGCAAAATAGGAATTAACCACATAGTATGCATATAAAAAGTAAAATAACCACAAAACACTACTGATAATTTATATATTGCCAAATGAAACATCACAAATGTCATAACAAATTTTAAATTTTATTATTACATCAAAATTAGGGTTAAATTTGTTTATGGGAGAATGCAAAAGGGTCTGAATCTTTGTGTGATCATTTAAACAGAATATGCACGTACATCAAGAGCTACTGAACTTTTCTGATTTTATAGCAGCACAAAACTGAAAATCAGAAATGTGGTGGGATTTAGATTTACCGCCATAATTGTTCCTTGTCCAGAATTGAATATCTGCCTATAAGTGATCAAATAAAGAGTATTTGGTTGCATTGTGCTAGTTCCCTCCTAGTCAGATTTGTTCCCAAGATGGATAGGATGATCACGTGAAGATTCAGACCCTGCTGATTTTTAGGGTTTCCTAGTGTTTTAAAAAAATGGGTCATTTTATACTTTCATGTTGAGAAAATGAGAAAAAATAAAAATAGAAACTTATTTTTTGCGACGGATACAGCCTGGACGAGCTGGATATGTCTGCAGACGTATCCGGACCGTCCAGGCCATACCCTGGGCGTATCCAAGGCCAAATCCATATGCAGCCCTGTTTTCTGCCATATCAGCATTTTAGATTTTTCCATTTATCCTTTTCTTTTCTGTTTTTTATTTTGTGTTTTGCAACAGGCAACATCCCCCAATATATCAGAAGATGTTTGGGAACATTATCTGCCTACTACAGATGTTTCCAGCAGCAAGCACACATCTCCCATCTCCAAGCCATGTACATGTATACATCTCCTGAAGCACCTATCTATACTGTTAAGAAATAACAAAAGGCTACAGTCCAGCATTAAACCTCTGTGCAAGCACCACAAAGATAAAATTACAAGGTCAACACAGAAATTACTGAAAAATTATGTAGTAGTATAGAAATCATCCAAGGGCACATAATAGTTTAGAATTCTACAGGATAATAATTGGATTTTGACATGTCATGCCTCTACCAAGATCCAAGTCATTGCATGTCTTGATGAGACACATTTACAACATTACAGATCAATCAAGGTCCCAAGAGAAACTAAATGTCTCGTCTTCCTATCTACTTGAGCTTGGGAAATAGTATTGTGAACTTGCATAGTTTTCCATTGTATTGTAGTTTGTTTTGGTATTTCCATGGACTGAAATTTGAACTCTTTGAAAGTTTTTCTGGTTTGATAAAAAATTGGCAAACACTCACACCCATTGAAGAGTGCAATATCAGGCTTGGGATACCATCTGGATAAGTAAACCACTCAAGAGAAATTTATTGTGCCTAGGATTTGCACCCACCTAGTCCCGTTTATTGGGATTTATTCTGCCTGAAACTGTCATGCTATAAAATTTCAACCCAAAAAACAAGGGAAAACTAGTACAATGTTTTTTTGATTCCTAACTTATTTTACAACATAGAAACAACACATACATATTTAAGCACTATTTATAATTACAAACGGTACAATTTTCTTTTTTTGAGATACAAATTCAAGAATTAACAGAAGGAAATTGACATATACATGGTGACCGATCTTGCACATATCATCACTTTACTATGCCATCAGTATGTTGTTATATGCATGAATCCTAAGTAAGAAAAGTACACACTGGTGACACTTTCCCTTGTCCCTCTATATTCTTTGATTGATTTCTATTGTGACTCTCTTCTACATCTCTCATTTTTGTATGCACTTCTGGTCAGGTCACAAGGATCCATGTTTATCTGTCTTGTCACATCTGTCATTTTTGTAGCGCCCACTCTGGACACTAGCGCCCAAGTGCTTGTGTCCCTTTTGGGTGCTCCTGTCCTCCTTGTTCTTTTTGCACATTTTTTAATCATTTGTGGTCGGCCTTGTTTCTTTTCTTATCCTTATCCCACATTCTTAGTCAGCCTTCAGTGTCACTAGTGTCAAAATTCAAGCAAGGGACTCATATATATACACAACATACTAACTATTATTCTGGCTGGAAAATCAAGAGGGACTATCACATCTACATATTACTACTACTATTCAAAGGGACTGCATTTTGGGTTGCATACACTGCATAGGAAGGGAAGTGTTGAATTCCATACCACACATTTGCATTTTTGCATCAAAGCTAGCTATATCCCGCTATCTTGGCATCATTGGCATGAGGGAAAACCTAAGGACACCATTTCACACACAAGCACAAAGAACTACATGGAGTCTGAGATGTAGTGTAACACTCGGTACTAAGTTCACTCATCGGGTGACCACCGGGGTCAGTCTGACTTCACATATTGCATATTTTATTTAAATCTAATGTGTTTGTGAGCTTGTGCAGATAGCTAGGGTTTGTTTTGCAGGTTACAGGTGTGATCAAAACCCTAACAGAGAAACCAAAGTGACAAAGAATGAATAAGAGTGAAGACCTTCCAACCCAAAAAGATCAGATCCTGAACATTCACACAGTCACTAGCACCAGAATAGTCACTAGCACCCGGGGGCTCTTCTGTCCTCCTGTGGGCACTTCTGTCCAGTACAATTCTGAGTTCCAGAACCCTCTAGCGAGCCATTTCAACACTGTTTCCAGCCAGATCCAACACTTACAGATAGTCACAATCACTTCCAGATCACATCGAATCAGATAAGTCATCTTCCTCTCTTGTTTACTTAGGGTTTTACATTGTTTTAATGCTTATTGCTTGTATATTACTTTATTTTATCAGTTGAATATCATTTTATACATTAGTTACTCTGAAATAAGATTTAATTCAATTTAGATTAAATCATTTGGTGAACCCCACTCCTTGATCAAACTCCTTTCCCTAGGATCCACATCCCTCATGGCTAAAAAATGGTACCCATCCCCAGATCACCCTATGACCTTTATGAACATGCAACCAATTTTTTCCAACACTCGTGAAGAATCTGAATTTCATGCTTTCATGCAAAATCCTGAATATGACCCCCATGTCATCCAACAACTCCTTGCATTCCAAGCATCTAATCCTGATGATCTCCCAAGTCCTGACTCTTGCTTTGTCTCCCCCATTCAAAAACTTGATGAATATTCTCTTCCACCCACTACAGACATGAATGTTGCTCCATCCTCTCCTCCTTGTACTATGGTAAATGATAGCACTAATGTAGATTCTTTGTATAGATTCTTTATGAAAACTTCTTTCTTGTGAAAATATGGATGATAGTGACTATGATTATGATAATGATAATGCACATGTTAATGATGATGTTTCTTGCATTAAGATTGTTGAATGTGAATCTATACCTCATATCTCTTCTACTTCTGAAATTGTTTCCAATGATTTCCATGTTGAAACCAATGCTAATCCTAGTGCATCTCCTATTATTCATGATGATCATACACCAATTGACTCCTCACATACTACACCTCTAGAGCCTCCACATACATCCCCTTCTTCCACATCCCATTCCCCTCCTCAAGTCCCTATGATCACTCATAATGGAAAGATTCAACCCCTCAACATGCCTCTCACTGCCCAAACCATTCCTTCACAAGACATCCTTTCTCTCATGCATGTTGTTGGTGATTTGCAAAGAAAATTCCATACCCTTACCTTAGAGAGAAAAGCCTATTATGCTTCTATTGACAATAATACCCTTCCTAGAAATCCCATCCCTAAGAAAATTCACAATTCCATTTTTCCTAAGGGTTTCACTATGCCTACTTTCTCACGTTTTGATGGCATAGGAAATCCTTATTTACATATTAAATATTTTCAATTAGCCATGGCTTCATATTCCAATGATAGGTTGTTACTAAAATATTTCCATCATAGTCTTGTGGATATTGCTCTTCAGTGGTATACTCATTTACCTAGTGGATCTATTAGCACTTATTATGATATGGAGGATGCATTCCTTAGACGTTTCATTTCTAATAATGGGCCTAAAGTTACATATGAACATTTACCTTCTTTGCATCAAGGAAAGACAAAACCAATTCTAGATTATATTTTACACTTTAATTCTTGCATGCACCATTTACTTTTTCAGCCTATTGATCTAGAAATGCAATATATTTTTTTTTGTGGCTTAATTCCTCCTTTAAAAGAAAATTTTTTATATGATACATGTGATTCCTTTACTCTTCTTTGTTATAAAGTTATTGACTTAGAAAAATATTTACTTGTGGATCATGTTATAATACCTATTTCTACTTCTTCTACTCCTCCCTCACCTACTAAGTCCTCTCCTCTCCCATCTATTGAACCCCCTTCACGGTCACCATCTCCTCCTCCACATAAGCATCCCTCCCCTCCACCAGTGCATCGACATCCACCTAGATCTTCCCCACCTCCCACCCATGGACCATTATACTTCTCACATGTTGCTAAACCACATGATATCTTACATACTTTACTTGATAAGTGGATGATTCATTTACCTTCCAACCAACATCATCCCCCTCACCGGTTGCAACACCATCATGACCATCCCTTTTGTAATTTTCACCACATTAATGGCCACCATGACAATGATTGTTATGCCCTTCATGATAGACTCCAACAATTAGAAGATAGGGGTGTCATTTCCTTCCACACCACTCTCATGATCAATCTCTCTCTCATCTTCCACGTAGGTGAGCCTCTACAACCATTAGCTTGTCTCATTCACCACCTCCTAAGGTCATTATTCATCCACCTCCTAAGGTCATCATTCATCCACCTCCTCCAGTTGTCCCACCCTCTTCCACATCCTCTCAACCTACCCCTATTGTTATTACACCCCACTGGCTTCCTAAGCAGCCCACTTCCACATCTCCCACCATCACACCTCCCATTGTTGGCACCATTTCCTCTGACATCCAATTTGGTACCTACACGCACGATCATGTTGTTCCACATGCTCCTAATGTGCATCACAGACCTCTTAACCTATGGTAGATGATCCCCATCTCCATATCATTATCCGATGACACACTCATGTTCTCAAGGTTCATACATGACTGTTGAGGGAATTGTTACTTAAATGAACCTTACTCTCACACTGGGGGGCAATCATCCTTTTCCCCCTCCATCCTCATCACATTCAATTATCTATTTCATTACACATCTCATTATCATACAATTATCATTGCATCATTATTTTATCATCCTACATTCCTATACAATTATCTCATCACATAACCATTTATATCTATTTGCTACTCATTGTTACGTTTCATCACATATATATCTCTATCTACCATATGATATACTATTCATTGTTATCCAAATGCAATTCTTATTCAACCCAACAATTAACACTATACAATTATTTACGCATCATCACAAATTTCAACAATCAACATTATCTATCAAATCAACAATACCAATGATGTATATAGAACCAACAAAATATACAATCACTGTCAGTGCAACAAACCATCATCACATAATAATTAATAGACCTCAACACCAAATAAGCCATTAATATTCATATATATATATATATATATATATCCAGAATCAAAGTTATAAATACAATCATTGGGGGGAAATCCCACATGCCTCAATACATCCTATATAATACATCATATGTCCTCCTCACTATCACTATCTACAACCGCGGGAGCTCTAGAACTCAAGCTTCACCACTAACCCTACATCATCAATCTCAGGATATGTGTCTCTCTAGATGGCTCCACAACATGGTATTCTCTACCACCTACTTTGTAAATTGGCCATGGAGCTCCACATATTGTGAAAACACATCTTGGGCTAGGCCACCCCCTCCCACAACCTGTCTCACCTACTTCATCTCTGCATGAGCCTCATCACACTCACTCAACAAAATTGTACATGTGGCCACCATTATCACCACAGGCTCAAACAAATGGGCATGCTCACCCACAATCACATCCACTCACTCTAACATCCCTCCACCCATGAGCACATCTGGGGGCACATTTGAGTCAATGTGCATATGGAGGTATCCATGATCAATGTCCAATAAGCATCACCTACAACCACATGAAAAACACCTCATATTAGCAACTACACATCATCGTATTCATCAACCAAATTAACAAATAAACCAATAACAATGTATGATACTTACGCTCTTCTCATGCCATTGCTACATCATCTACCTCAGGAGTGGGTACCTGACCCCTGACTCCTCCAACTGCTGGCTCACCTACCGCATCTACAACCACTAGAAACAACAACACCCATCGGTGTGTCACCCACCACTGACTATATGCCTCAGGTACACCCCACATCATCCACCTGTATTGGCCCTATGGCCAGATCTACCTCATCTGGACCTAGGGGCACTAATTGTGCTCATGTAGGGCCTAGCCTCCACCCTGGTCACCTCACTACCCTAGTAGACCGACACCATATATATGGCTCTAGGGGCACGTCCTAGGCCATACCAAACTGTCGAGATACCCGCTCACCCTGGAATAGCTCTCACTCCTAGAAACTGGTCCTCTAACCACATAGTGTGTTGAATGCACCGCAACTCAACATCATCCTCCACCCATCCTCCATAATCTCTATACGGCCTCCAGATAATCACCCCAGGGCCCATCTAATCTAACATCGACCTTTATGTGGTCATGTCCATCCTCCTACTCTGGGTCCCCACCCACCTCACTGTAAATATCTCTAGTTGAGCCCACCTGGCATGTGGCCCACTAAGTGGCCTCACTATCACTATATGCTCATACACCCATATATGTAATAGGGTGGTCACTCCTATCCCACCACCATGGTCCTCCTATGTGAATCAATACAAATCCCTGTATAAATGGGCCAACACACATCATGCCCATGCATATCTCATGCCATGCTCCTCTATACTCTGAAAAATATCATGCATCCTATACAAAATGCCAACCCCACCACCCTCCATGACCACTGATGAAGCTAGTACAACTGTAATGAATTTTCATAATCACGGAACCCCATACCTCACAATCACATCCAAACTAATATATGTCTCGGCATGCACTCGAGACCCTATAAAATATCAATGTGTTTCCCTCATCTGGACTACAACATCTACTACTTCATGCCTTGCAAAAATATCATCATGTACCCTCATCTACACCATAACATGTACCCTCTCTCTGACAATAGGTAACCTCAATATCCTATATACATCCTCCAATGTCACCATCATCTCTCCTATCAGAAACCAAAATGTGCAAGTATCTACACACCACCTCTCACACAATGTTGTCAATAATGGCATATTATGGGGTACCTCCCCCAATCTAGTGATGTGCCACAAGCCGACATGGTCCAATACATCCCACTCATCATCAGTCAATCCCAAACCAAGCAATGTGCTCAAATGACATCCCACACGTAACTCCCTCGAGTGTATATCTCTCTACACAACATAAAAAAGTAACAAAACACAGTATTAGCACACATCCATGCTTCAAAATCAATCATAACAACATCAAAATAAACTAAATTAACCAAACAATACCAAAAAAAATAGCCCCTAGACACTAGCACCCAGGAGCTGGACACTAGCGCCCCATGACAGGTCAGTAGCACCAAGAACTGGGTGCTAGTGTCCCGATGGACAAAAACGCCCCTGCCGCTTTTGTCTAGGTCAAAAAATGCCAAATTTTACAAAATTTCAAATTTTGCTAAAATGATAAAAACAGACGAATTTGACAAAAAATTCCAAATTTGATCATACATACCAGATCCTCGGTCGTCTGTGTAGCCACGACCACCATCACCCTCTCGAATCTCATCTAAATAGCCTCCCTGACACATGGCATCCTCACAACTCACAGCTCAAATCACACTCACTCTCAGTTCAAATGAAGTTACTATTCACCTTTTTCATATTACTATATATAGTAATTCAATTTTACTCTATACTATAGTCACTACTTTCTACCATTCTTAGAACTAATACATGCACACAGTTTGGCTCATATCTTGAGCCTCGTTACTCTATTTTCTCCCCATTTGTGGCATCTAGATCATGGTCTCATCTAGCATAGTACTATACAATTCTAAACACTCTATCTTCAATTCCCACACATGCACTATTCAATATCTACACATACTTTATCAACACTACTACATCTCCTATACTATCTCTCAATTACTACTACAATCCTTAACATCCTTGCTTTCAGCTCAGTACTCATTTCTCCACCCCTCACCCTTTCACCAAAAGGGGGGCATACAATCAGGATCATCTTATAATCCCTCTCAGGATACAACACAATCAATCGACACTCCTAATATGTTACTATCACATTTTCTCTGATCTCATTCAAATACGGTTACATTTATTCTATACGACAGTCAATACTTTTGCTATTTCAAATCCATTCCCCCAAATGACCTAATCTGGGGGCAAAAAAAAATCTCTCCATGAGTAATCTTCCAAATACATCCTATTCAATCAACTCCTATCATTCAAACCAATAAATCAATCAATACAATAATCTAGTTACTATCACTTCCAGATGACCTAACTTGGGAGCCACATTATATCACCATCACTTCCAGATGACCTAACTTGGAAGCCATCTAATACTATTCAAATTGAACACCCATTACTGTATGAGTGGGGGAAATGAGACGTCATTTCCTTTCTTGTACTGCTCACATGTGGGTTCTTCAATCGGACAAACAAATTTCAATCGGAACAAAATGGTAACAAATCGGTCCTTATCCATCTGCAGTGGTTGGACCTTTTGGGGAAGCATCAATGGAAGGAGAGAAAAATAGACCTCTCTCCCCAACACTCTTCCTCTAGTGGAAGGATGCCCAAATCCTTCAATTATCAACAAATCAGGGTTGGGAATTGATCACTCCCTACCTCTTCTATCACCTTTGAAAAAATGAAAAAATCTCCAATATCATCACAACTACTTCTCCAAGTTTCTCCTTACAATAGTTTGTTATCTCTTCCTACACCACATGGGTCAAAACATTGATCCATGGTTCACCATGCTACAAGTTTCTATATTCTACGCGCACTCTGCAATATGGCTTCTCCAGACCCTATACAGGTATGTTTCTTACTTCCTTTACACTACTTGAATTTCCTTCAAATAACATAAAGGGGGGGCAAATGTAGACACAAAATTATGCACATATCATCACTTTACTATGCCATCGATATGTTGTTATATATGCATGAATCCTAAGTAAGAAAAGTACTCACTGGTGACACTTTCCTTGTCCATCTATGTTCTTTGATTGATTTCTATTATGACTCTCTTCTACATCTCTCATTTCTGTATGCACTTCTGGTCAGGTCACAGGGATCCTTGTCTGTCTTTCTTGTCACATCTGTCATTTTTGGTCTCAGGACACTAGCACCCACTCTAGACACTAGCATTCAAGCACTTGGGTCCCTTTTGGGTGCTCCTGTCCTCCTTTTTCTTTTTACACATTTTTATCATTTGTGGTCGGCCTTGTTTCTTTTCTTATCCTTATCTCACATTCTTAGTCAGCCTTTGGTGTCACTAGTGTCAAAATTCAAGCAAGGGACTCATATATATACACAACATACTAACTATTATTTTGGCTAGAAAATCAAGAGGGACTATCACATCTACATATTACTACTACTATTCAAAGGGACTGCATTTTGGGTTGCATACACTGCATAGGAAGGGAAGTGTTGAATTCCATACCACACATTTGCATTCTTAAATCAAAGGCTAGCTATAGCCTGTTATCTTGGCATCATTGGCGCGAGGGAAAACCTAAGGACACCATTTCACACACAAGCACAAAGAACTACATGGAGTCTGAGATGTAGTGCAATGCTCGGTACTAAGTTCACTCATCGGGTGACCATCGGGGTCAGTCTGACTTCACATATTGCATATTTTATTCAGATCTAATGTGTTTGTGAGCTTGTGCAGATAGCTAGGGTTTGTTTTATAGGTTACAGGTGTGATTGGAACCCTAACAACAAATTCAGAGTGACAAAGAAAATAATGAAGCGAAGACCTTCCAACCTAGAAAAGATCAGATCCTAACATTCATGCAGTCATTACACCCAAAATAGTCACTAGCACCCAGGGTGCTTCTGTCCTCCTGTGGGCACTTCTGTCCAACATAGTTCTGAGTTCCAAAATTCTCTATCGAGCCATTTCAACATTTTTTCCAGCCCAGATCCAACATTCAGATAGTCACAATCACTTCCGATCACACACATTTCTAGGTCCTAAAGCATACTAATGTATACATGATTCCTAAGCAAGAAAACTAGTGGTTGACAACTCCTTTTGGCCTTTTTTGCTTTATCTCTTACACTTTACTGGCCTTACACATCTTACAGCTCTGTCGAAACTTGATTGATTTATCTTTTATGGCCTCAGACACTAGCACCCAGTTAGGACAGAAGTGCCTAGGTGCTCCTGTCCCTCCTAGGTGCTCCTTGTCCCTCTCTTTCTTCTTCTTACTCTTTTGGGTCCTTTTCACTTCTTGGTCACCTTTTAACACTTTGGGTCAACCTTTCAGTTGTCAATTACAAAATTCAAACAAGGGAATCATATATATACTTAGTTACTTCTTCTAAATAAGGGCCAAACACTATAAGCATTATCTATCACCACCTAAGCTTGCACAAAGGCACAAGAGCACTACAAAGGCATACATCTAGCACATTCATACAAGGGACAAGGGTTGCATTGATCTGCATACACAACATAGGAGGGGAGTTCATTCTATTCCATCACACACATTTTACATACTTGGTACAATCTAGATCTAGCCCGCTATCATCGTGTAACTTGCACAAGGGAAACCTAGGGCATCATTACACACACACACACACACAAAGAACTACATGGAGTCTGAGATGTAGTGCAACACTCAGTCATAAGTTCACTCTTCGGGTGACCTTCGGGTAAGTCCGACTCCACATTCTGCATCTTTTTTATTAGATTTTATGTGGTTTGTGGGCATGTGCAGGTAGACAATTGTTTTGTAGGTTACAGGTACAAGTGGTGATCTAACAGTAAAATCAGAGTGACAAAAGAGATTAGAATAATGAAGACCTTCCAACCCAGAAAATATTCAGAACCTGAGCATCTTGAGTAGACACAGTGCCCAGATCAGTCACTAGCACCTAGGGCACTCCTATCCTCCTATGGGTGCTTCTGTCATCTGTACATTCTAAGTTCCAAACCCTCATTGAGCCTTTGCAACATTGTTCCCGGCCTGTTCCAGCAGATACACAATCCAGATCACTCCCAAGTTGCACAAAATCAGCTAAGTCATCATCCCTCTCTCATTTGCTTAGGGTTTTACATTGTTGAATGTTTATTGCTTGTGCATTACTGTATTTATTACTTGAATATCATTTGTTACAGTAGTTACTCTGAAATTAGATTTAATTCAAATTAGATTAAATCATTTGGTGAACCCAATTGATCAAACCCTACCTTCTAAACATGCATCAGATTCTCTCTCCTTCTTCTGAATTTATGGACCAATCCTCTTACCCATCCTATGCACCCACCATAGTTTTTAGCATGGCTATCACTGTTGATTTTATGCAAGTATATACCCAACACCCTCCCCACTTCAACCCTCCAATGCTTGACCCAACTATTAATGTGGTCACCACTCAACGCAATAGGAAACCCATGGCTCCACCCATCTCTATTCCACCACCTATTACCTCTACAAGTCCTACTGACACCTCCAAAGGTTATGATATCATTGAGAAACTAAAGAATACACCAGCCAAAATATCTCTTTATGATATTTTACGCAATGCACCAGATTGTTGTCATACATTAGAGGTTTCCCTACATTCCATTCAAATTGCAAGTGATAATTCCCATGTTTCCTTCACCCATCTTATTCAATCCCTCAAAAACCTACCACATGCCATATCATTCAGTAATGAGGATATCCCTCCTACTAGTGATCTTTCATCACCTTTGCTTATTACAACTACTATTGGTTTCCATTATATCAAGCACATACTAATTGACAATGGCTCCACTATAAATCTATGTTCCCTCTCATTACTCACACAATTACAAATTCCTGATAGTCAGATCACCAAATCCTCTACCCTTGTTCATGGCTATGATTCTACTACTCGAACATGCATTGGCACCATCACCTTACCTTTACAAGTTGGGCCCAAAACCCTTCCCACTTTGTTCTATATCATTGATACATCATTTCAGTTCAATTGTTTACTTGGTAGACCATGGATCCACACTATGCATGCGATTCCTTCTACGGTTCATCAATGTGTTAAATTCTTACATGATGGATATGAGCATACTATTTCTGCTACCCCTGAACCATTCAAGTTCTGTCCAATAGACCCAGTCACTTCCATGCCTATACCCCCACTTAATCCAATTCCATACCATAATATTGATACATATGATGTCAGTTAATACAATGCTTCCATTACTTCTTCTACCTCCACATTCACCCCTTCCATCCCTACACATACCACTGATCTTATTTCCCCTACCATATCTCCCTCAATCACTACCACTATTCCACCTTTTACTACTCCTAGTCCTACATCCACCACCACTCCTCTTAATATCCTTGATAATGTTATCCAACAAGATAATGTCAACACCAATGATTCTGATGATGAGGTCGATGTCGTAGAACTTACCGATGAAAATTTGCAACCTCAACTTTACTCCTCTTGAGATAGATGAATCCTATTTCCAAGACACCTTTGTTGTTATTGGCCCAGGTGAGTATCAATTCAAGCAACCTCCTCCCTCTACTACAACCATGATTCCTTTCCAGGAAACTATACATACACTAGACCTCATGCCACCTCCTCCATCTCCCCAGGTCACCTCTGGTCCACAACTCAATCCATTCACATGCACCTTACTCATACATGACTCTTATTGGCCTCATATTCCATTCGATCCCACTTGTCCTGACATTGTTTGCACACATGAAGGCTTAGCACAATTAGGATTCACACTTGTTGATCTCCTCCCCCCCCTCATTCTCCCCACCTATATCATGGATATGTACTCATTACTGCTGCCTATGGCCTCCGTGTCTTCCATTTATCAATCTTCCTTGCACATACACACCATTCCTCTCCACTCACCCTCAGACAATCTTGGCTCGACTATATTGGTGGTACCCTTGACCCCAACCATACTACTATTACCTTTCCTATGCCTTTTGGCCACATCTCTATTTGCAATGATTCCTTCCTTGGCTATACCCAAAACCTAACTCATTGGTACACACATGATTGTCCACAACCCCCTTTTACTGATGAAGAATATGCTATGGGCATGTATAATTTACACCACACAGGATCTTTCTATGATCAACCTCACACTATCACATACTATGTCTCCAATCCAAATCCTATCAGTTATGACCATGACACTGATGACCTCCTTGATGAGTTTACTTGACTCCTCACCCCACACACAATTGGGGGCATCACACTTCCCCCCTCACTAGTCACATCTAGTGACTCTTTCTCTCTCTATCTCTCATGCTTCATGTGCTTCATGTCTACCTTTCTAAGCATTTCCACATCTCTGGTACACATATATACCTTCATTACCCGATGACACACTCTTGTTCTCATGGTTCATACTTGACTGTTGAGGGCATTTTCAAATGAACCTTACTCACATACTTGGGGGCATCACTTTCTCCCCCCCATCTCCATCACTATTGGAGGTCTCTATCATCTACTCATAGCTTCATCTACTATCTTCACACTTTGTGCTTCATGATATATCTTTTCCTAACATCTATTCTCAATCGCATACAATGCATTCATTACTCGACGACACACTCTTGGTTTATGGTTCATACTTGACTGTTGAGGGAGCATTCCTAAATGAACCTCATCTCACACACATCCGTTGGGGGGCAATGTGGCCCCCCTCATCTGCACATCTTACATATCACAACACACCATCACTTTCACACAACATTGACACATCTTGGTTGTATTTACTCTTGTTAGCTTATACTATTTACATGTTGCACTTTGTTTCCTATGCTAGTTGGATACTTAGTATGTCATTATATTTTTTCTATACACACATGCACATTCACATGGTATCTTGAGGTGAATGCAGGACTTTTACATATTCTTACATGATGCATGATGCTCGACACTACTCTTTACCAGTCCCACGAGGCTCCTGGGGGCATCTACCTTTGCTACTCTCATACTCCACACATCACAGGTCCTATTGTTACAATATTTACTACTTCTTGTTACTATCACTTACTTTTCACTGATCTATACATGCTTTGACATACTATTTATCTTTCTAACATGCTAATGGGTGCTTCATGTGTAGCATTTTCCTTGCAGGATTCTATACAACCATGGTTATCTGTTACTTCTTGTTTGTATTATTTTTTTTTTGTGGGCTATGCCCTATGTGTTGCTTGATCATTGTTTGTTTATGGCCACTTCGGCCCTGATTGTCTTGTGACATTGTGAGTGATGTCCCATGTATGCAACCCACTTTTCACGGTCCCTCTTGTCTTCATAGTTGCTTGTTACATTGTATTCTATTACATGTTAGCTCTTTTACACTAACACTTGTTTCTAGCCTATCTTGTTTGCATGTGCCTTGGTTTCTACCATGCACATCCCCTACCCCTACAGGTATCCAATCCATGATATGCATATCAGTTTCAGGTCCTCTCATTTGGGCCACATCCTCCTACATTTCATCACATGCACCCCAAATGAGGGGGGGCAAACTATTGGGTGAACAAATCACCCTTCCAGCAACACAGAGCTCCAAAACATAACATCACAGTACAAAATTGGCAAAGGCACACATTCACAGAGTGTTCCAGAATCATACTTGGATCACAAACACAGATCAAACACTAGCACCTAGTATCAGACAGGAATGGTGGGCACTTGTGTCCCACCTAGGCACTTGTGTCCTGGGGGAAAAAATAGACAGTTTCTCAGTTCAACACAGTTTCCAGCAGTTTACAATACAGATCTACAGTATCAGGAACTTGCCTTTAGTTAAAAAATTCATTCAATCAACTACAATTCGGTTACAATTTAAAAAGGTTACAATCAGTTACAAATAAGGACGTGCCAATCTGCAGTGGCACTTATCATTTGGGAAGCATCATGGAAGGAGATTAAAAATACTCTCTCCCCAACACTTTTCTCTTGGCATGAGATCACCTAAAAAACTCATCTTGGCATGAGATCGCCCAAAAACCTCATCTTGGCATGAGATCACCCAAAAAATCCCCAAAAACCTCACTCTTGGCTTGAGATCACCAAAAACCTCATCCTTGGTGGGAAGATGGGAATTGATCACTCCCAATCCATCAACAACATCTCCAAGACAAAACATGACAATTTTCTATCCTTTACTCTCTCATACATCAAGTGCACTCTTTCCTTAGCTATTTACTTACTTATACATACATTACTCTGATTTTTCATATACGGGACTTTGACTACTCTTTTTCTCTTCTTTTGCAGGTCCATCCTTACAAGCAACAAGAAGCAACTCACATCAGCAAGCACAAGCTCCAACAACACACTACTACGCATACACTTCACCCCTAGGGTCTACCTCCCTTTCCTAGTTTCCACACTTCACATTACAATCACTTCACGCTTCATATGGCTACTTGTCCACTCAGCACGCTATCGGCTACACTTCTCTTTGGATTACAAGGTACACATCTTCTATCTACTTTATGCTATCGAGTATTCACTCAACAACATAAAGTGGGGGAAAATGTAGACACAAAATCTATGCACTTGGGTACATTTCTAGGTCCTAAAGCATACTAATGTATACATGATTCCTAAGCAAGAAAACTAGTGGTTGAAAACTCCTTTTGGCCTTTTGGTTGCTTTATCTCTTACACTTTACTGGCCTTACACATCTTACAGCTCTGTCGGAACTTGATTGATTTATCTTCTTTTGATGGCCTCAGACACTAGCGCCCAGTTAGGACAGAAGCACCCAGGTGCTCCTGTCCCTCCTGGGCGCCCCTGTCCCTCTCTTTCTTCTTCTTACTCTTTTGGGTCCTTTTCACTTCTTGGTCACCTTTTAACACTTTGGGTCAGCCTTTCAGTTGTCAATTACGAAATTCAAACAAGGGAATCATATATATACTTAGTTACTTCTTCTAAATAAAGGGCCAAACACTATAAGCATTATCTATCACCACCTAAGCTTGCACAAAGGCACAAGAGCACTACAAAGCATACATCTAGCACATTCATACAAGGGACAAGGGTTGCATTGATCTGCATACACAACATAGGAGGGGAGTTCATTCTATTCCATCACACACATTCTGCATACTTGGGACAATCTAGATCTAGCCCACTATCATCATGCAACTTGCACAAGGGAAACCTAGGGCACACAACACAAATACACACACACACACAGAACTACATGGAGTCTGAGATGTAGTGCAACACTCAGTTGTAAGTTCACTCTTCGGGTGACCGCCGGGGTCAGTCTGACTCCACATTCTGCATCTTTTTTTATTAGATTTGATGTGGTTTGTGGACATGTGTAGGTAGACATTTGTTTTGCAGGTTACAGGTGCGATCGAACCCTAACAACAAAATCAAAGTGACAAAGTGAATATTGGAGCGAAGACCTTCCAACCCAGAAAAAGTTAGAACCTAAGCATCTAAGTAGACACAGGCGCCCAAATCAATCACTAGCACCTGGGGCGCTCTTGTCCTCCTGTGGGCACTTTTGTCCTGTACATTTCTAGGGTTTTGAACCCTCATCGAGCGTTTGCGACACTGTTCCCAACCTGTTCCAGCAGATACACAATCCAGATCACTCCCAGGTTGCACAAAATCAACTAAGTCATCATCCCTCTCTCATTTTAATTCAAATTAGATTAAATCATTTACTAATAATTCATTATGTTCCAAAATGAACCTCACACTTCATTTTTGGGCAATTGGTTACAAATTCTAAACTTGAAGGCTTTGATCATGGTTATTCATGCATTTTGGGCACCCTAATGTTTTAAAAACTTGTCAAGATTGCTTACACGGGC
Source organism: Taxus chinensis (assembly GCA_019776745.2). Taxonomy (NCBI): domain Eukaryota; kingdom Viridiplantae; phylum Streptophyta; class Pinopsida; order Cupressales; family Taxaceae; genus Taxus; species Taxus chinensis. The sequence goes on along the minus strand of CM034157.1, from coordinate 298,112,471 downwards.
CAGCTCTAAGTCTTTATAGGTGAAACCAAACAGTTTTTAGTCAGAATCATGCAATTTTGCCTCAAGACGGGAAAAAACGTTCAAGTCACTTGCTTTATCATTGGAGCAAAGTTGTCAAACTTAATGGAGCAAAACTAGGGCACATGTCGAGCAACGACATTCTCTAAGCCTTTGACTTAGTTGCTTTATGAAATTCAATGCTTAGACCAATGTGCAACAAGTGTCGCCTATTGGCTTTCTTGCATCCCGCAATCCTTTGAAGTTTTCCCACAGCTCTCAAAGACTCTTGAGCACCAATTGATGACAAGTGTCCTTTTGGAAACCTGGAGAAGATTGGAATCCACGATTATCTCAAACCTTCGTTAAACCACTAAACTTTGCGAAGGCATTGATTGGCGACAATTGTCTTGGAGGACACACAGCAAGCGTTGGCTCTATGCACCCTTTCAAACTTTTGAGCTAACTTCCCAAACTTCCTGAAACACCGATAAAGGACATGTGGCCAGAGAGACAAATGGTGGTAATGAGCACAATAGCATACTCTCAAAGATTCTCTCCTTGCCCCCTCGCCTCGAGCCACGTCAAGCCACCGATCAAACACGTAGCATGGTGTTCACATGGCGACAATCTGAGAGCCCTAAGATTCACTACAATGCACTTTTCACAAGATTAAAGTTTATGGTCTTGCCCAATGGAAAAAATAGAGCTCAGGGACATCACATGGCGGCAAACATAGGTATGATTATTTGTTTATATATTTTGGTGTAGGGCTCTATTTCACATAAGATTGGTGTCATTAGAAGCATAATTCAAAGGGCTTTTCATTGAAAATGGTTTTGAGGCAGATGGTGAGGAGACCTAGAATATTCTCATAATAGAAGTTTGTGGTGTTTGAGCGCACATAATGGTTAAAAGTGGTCCCATAGATCACTTCCAAATTGATTTTAGGTCTATCTAGTGATGCTCTTCCAAAAGATGCTTTGAGTTGTTAGTTACCTTGTGGTCCCACCAAAATGCAGTAAAGGAGTTAAACAAGTTGTTTCAAAGAGTTGAGCTATTATCAGTAGTCCAAATTGTAATCATGATTTGATTCACCAAATGGCACCTTAATCTCCCTTAATATTCCTTGATCTCGTGGGATTGACATCGAGTGTCTTCTCAAAGATCAGCTCCTCAAACAAAATATCTTATCATTTGCTCCAACTGAAGGCATCTAATTAACATGAATCTGATTAGCTTGTTATCCCATGTAGGGTTTATGTCATAGGGTTGTTATCTTAATATCTTCCCAAGCTGTGTTTCATAGTTATAAATAATCATTATTACCACCTACAGAGATCTTGAGAATATGCTTGGAGGTTGTTTTGGGCAGATCATTTCAGTTAAGCACCTTTGCGGACCCGAGAAGTTAAGTGGAAGGGATAACAATTGAAAAGAGATATTTTGAAGCATCCTTTTGATCCTCTCTTCTCCCTTCCCTTCTATAAATGCTACTCATTTCTAATTGTAAAGGATCCGTTCCTGAATGCAAGGTTACTCTACCCAATTGAGTTTCTAAGTGTTTTGAGTTGTAGACCTTTGTTATGGACTTGTGTAATGCATCTAGTGCCTTTCCCAATAACTGTAGCAAATTGTGCATCTTTTAAGACCTTAATATGATGTTGATTGTGGCTCTTTTCTGCCCTTTGGCTTATGTTACTGTTATCTTCCCTTTTAGTTCTATTGTTGGATCATGTATGTGGGTTATATTTGCATAATTTCAGTTCATTGTGTCATTAATGCAGAGAGTAAGAGTCTGACTTTTAATGCAACATTGATTGTGGCTTTGTTCTTCCCTTTTGCACTATGTTGACTTCGCAAAATTAATAAACGTGAAAATTTTAAAAAAAATCAAAAGTGTTCTTTCACGTGATTTATTACCCTCATCACGTCCGTCTCTTATTCTCATGGTCATTTTGGTTTTCGTTTCATCCATTTTGAATAAGCCCTTCTCCCGCTACGACGCAAACTGTGTTTTAATTATTTAATTAATATTTACCTTGTTATTTAATAAAATTAATATTTATTAAATTTTAGGGTTTTTAATTAATAAATATTAATTTAATACTCATGAAAGTTGTTCGACAAACTTGGAAGAACTTTTCTTTTTTTTTAATTGTCGTAACTGCCGTGAGCAATTGTCGGGGGCAATTATTTTTCCGCTTCCAATTGCCGTGGACAATTTCAATTTTGCTTCTATCATCCAGAAATTGGGAAGGAGACGGTTACAAGAGGTTGCAGAAGCGGGAGAAATTGGGAAGAAGGAGAAACAAGGAAATATTGCAGACATCCAGAGCCAGAAGAAGGAAAAGCTCATTCTACAGGCACTCCTCGGCTTTCACACGGAAACCTGGCACGGGCATTAGCTAGAGCCAGGCAACCTTGAGAGTTCCAGGTAGTTGTCTCCATTTCAGAATCACACAAGAGGCCATCCTTCTCCATTTCTGCTCTGGATCCTCCATGCTCTGTGCAGAGTGCCTGATCCGTATGGCATCTAAATTCCCTCGAGTTCAAATATTTAAATGAAAAGACTCAAGTTTAAGAGGTTTTATCTTCTTTGCACTCTGTATATTTTTATTTAAGCAATTTTATTTTTGTTGTATTGTGCCAGATTGAGCACACATACTAAAAACCAGCAACGTTGGAATAAGAAGGAAGTGGAGGCCCCATTCACTACCCAAGGAATGAATCCAGTGGGTGAAATAATTGGAGATGAGGAAAATACCATGCAAGAAGTTTGGAATTTTTCATCCACGCATGCCTGAAGGGTCTATGATCAACATGCATTGGGTAAAATAAATCTGCCACACACAAGGAAATATACAAAAGTAAATCCTAGTTTTTGAAAGGGGAGGAAATCAAAAGAAAAAGATTTTTCCACGTGACCAAGCAATATTCACAAGCCATCATGAAGTCCAAGTAAGAAGCCACACATGCATAGGAGGAATTAATTTAAAGTCAAAAATCCCATTCACAGCCAAAGAAGTTGAGATCCACGTGGGTAAAAAGGCTATCAAAGAAGACATTTCAACACATGCCAATGCTTGCTCAAAGAGGCCACACGCCAAGGGTGAAGGAAATCCCACACATTTTATTAAATGCCAAGCAAATATAGAGGCCCACGTCTGCTGGTTTTAGAAGTTGTCCATCAAAGCAAGAATCCCACACGCAAAGCAACAAAAGAAGTTCAAGTCAAAAGCCCACGCATTGGGCAAAATAACAGGCTCATGCATTTAAAGGAAAAAAATTTAATGCAAAATAATAAAGATAAGAAGTTTCTTTTGAGATCCACGCAAGCCATGAAAATTTTCTGAGATCCACGTTGCCAAGAAAAGGATTTAAAAAAGATCATTCGCTGCACACGCACTCAAGAAGATGGAAAACGCATTGCCGGAAGTAATAAAAATGGTCTAAAATTGTAGTATTTTTAACCCGGGTGGTGATTTGAGCTTAGTCTCAATATTTTATTTGTATTATCATTTTGAATTCGAACCGCTTATTTTCTTTTCATTTATTTTAAAAAATAATAATAAAAGAGCCGTATTTTTCTTGCGGAAACGGTGGTCCAGAGACTTAGACTCGACACTTTCCCAGTGTATGTTTTCTTTTTGCTTTCCATTTTAAAATTCATAATGGGTGAACGCTCTAATAAATCGGCGCTAAAATACACATATCAAGGATTAGTTCCAACATCATCCTTAAATTCAGCGTATGATAATATTTTAGATACCGATATGGGTCACGTGGATATGGTTCAATTCTGTGACAGGGTAAGGCGGGAAGGAAAGACTGTTTTTTTGAAAAGGCTCTATCGTTGCGGCTTACCTCAAGCAGCAGCATTTCCAGTTGCCATACAATGCCCCGAATTTGTCCTAGCTTGTGCCGAACATTATGATCCTGAGCGTCGAGGAGTTTTTAATGACAGAGATGAACCTTTTCTACTCAATTCTCCAGATCATATGGAAGATTTGTTAAGAGTGCCACTTCATGAAGAAAATGTTGACATCACGCAAGAATCGACACAACAATTCTGGGATGAAAACCCTTTGAGATGGTCGAAGATGGTTAGTAAAAATTGGTTGGTCAAACCAAAAACTCACACTTCAAGAATTCCCAAAGAGTTGTTTCGGGTAGAGTTTCATGAAGAAATAGGAGATATGATTACTCTCCTCAGCAGGGTTTTTGGTCTCCCTTCCACTAAGAATTTTCATCCTTGGATGTACAAGTTCATTTGTATCATTCTTGATGCAAAGATGTTCATTGATTGGGCAAGTATCGTTAGCAATACTCTCCATAAGCAATTGATTGAGGTAAGAATGACATGTCATTTTTACATGACCTCATATTTTATCTATGTTGTAGTAAGAAGGAGGATATTTTCAGGGCTAACAACTAGAGGTATGATGGGTCCTGGTAAGAATAGTGTTTTTCACTTTTACCCACAGTTGGAGTTCAAGAACGGTTCTCACCATTTCCGGAGGGTAAACGATGCTTTCCTTTTCTATATAATCCGGTCACTAAGGAGAAACCCAGAGGAAATATTTTCAGAAGATGCCAAGGCAGTGATAAAACAATGGGGAACTTGGTATATCCAGTTTCCCTCTTACTCCTATATACGAGTTGATGGATTTGTGGGAGCTCCTTACAAACTTCCTAAATATGTCAGTGACAAATTGGCATTGATGGAACTTTCACGTCAGCTTTTCAAAATCCATTGCCTACTGGTGGATAAACGTAAAGGAGGCATTCATTTCCCGATTCAGATTGGGGAATACAAATGTCCAAGTTCCCACAGTGCAGAACTTATGGAAAAAGAATTTTCCCTCATGACTATACATTCTTTCACAAGTAGGGCTCAATTTGATATTAAAGGATCCATGGAAAAATCCCTAGGAGCAAGATATAGGCACAAGGCAAACATAGAAGACTATTGGGCAGAATGTGCGGATGACAGGGAGGTAAGACGACGACAATTTTCTCATCTCACACTGGCTCAAATAGCAAATTACGGATTGAGGGACCCTCCTTTGACCCTTGCTGATAATGGAATTGATCTTATGGATCCTGCCTATGATCAGATAGTTTTCACTCCACTCCCTGGTATTGATTGGAGTAAAGGAGATGAAACTTCTCTAGATGTCATGAATCAACCTGTGTTGAAAAGGACTATGATGTGGTATGAGAATCAGATAGCCAATCCTCTCCCATTTCAGGCACATATGTCTGAGATACAGAAACTGCCAATGAGAGGACTTACACAGAAAAAGGTGGTGCAAACTTCTTCACACCAGTCTCCACCAACATCATCACACGCATCTCAGAGGCAAAGTCGGTGGTTACCCAAACCTGTCTCTAATAAAGAAGCAGTGTCTCAAGGATCGGTAAAAAGTGTGCATCTTCGGGAAGGAAAAGAACGTGTTTCGGGTATTTCTACCCCAAACTCATCTGTTCACATCACTGAGAGTTCCAATAGGCCCACTAAGGATCCAAGTCATCAATGTTATACACCAGAGTCCAAGAAAATCCCAGTGGTACATATATCTAATTCTTCCGAGCATCCAAGTGATAAGGGTATTTCACAAGAACATGAGGATAATCAAGAATGTGTTGCAGATGCTACTTCACCAAGGATTGAGGCCACAGAACAACTGCCTATTGGTTTTAGTCATGAGAAAGGCAAAGAGGATATTTCTTCCAGTTCTCGACTTTTTTGTGTCAAATTAATGAATGAAACACCGACCTGGGTTGATTCTGAAATCAAAAGAGGAAGAGATTGGTCAAAGTGGCCAACATTGATTTGGAATCTCTTTCTGCCCTTTCCAACAAAGTTGTGCCCAAAAAGCCTAAGGTCTTCTCCAGAGTAGTGATTGATGATAGCGGAGATAAATTTGCAGAAATTGCAGTTCCAACTACTGAAAAGGATCGTGGGGACATGACAGTCACTGACTATGAAGTATCCAAAATAGCCCTTGGAAAGACCACTTTTGAAAGTGATGTTGCTATGGCAAAGGATTCAATGAACAATGTGCTTAAAAGGTTGGAGAGATACAAATCTCAAATTTCCCAACTCAAAGAAGAAAAGAATCAGTTGATCTCATATGTTCAACATTTGATCAGCCCAATTGCGTCTTCTTTTCCTGTTCCAGAGATGGTGGCCATCCCAGATCAAGAAATTCTCAATCAATCAAAGGATGTGATCACTCTAGGGCACACTCTAAGGTCATGGGTTTCTGAGATAGAAAGTGGTGGGTTGAGAACAATTGTTGAGGTGATAAAAATATCTGAGAATATTTATGCCTACCTTGATTCAGTGTTTCCATTCAAGGAATGCCTCATTACAGAATTAATAACACTGGATCAGATTTTTCCAAGTCTTCAGGATCTTGCCCGCATGGAATCTACATTCTTAGCCTCAGAGGGAATACTTGAGTTTGATCATCGCATGACACAAATTCTATGGCTAAATCATGCTAAGTCCAGGAAAATGATTCTGGAAGACTTAGTAATTCAGTTTGACAGTTTGTGCAATGAAGCTTATACCGCGCTCTCTTCCATTCAAGTCTTCATCGAAGAGATTCAAGTCATTCAAGTCTTCATCGAAGAGATTCCTTGTACCTTCGTCAATGAACACAGCCAAAGGAATTCAGTACAACATCTGGTGGAGCAATTTACAAAATTGATACATGAAATGTATACTCCTGTTGATGTTTTTTCCACTTCTTCTATGGATCAATGTTTCAGGATCAAACACCTTTGTGAAGAGATCCAATCTAAAGTTGCAGACCTGCATACCATACCAGGTAAGATTCTTGAAATGCAGGTACTTTGTGAGGTTGGTCTTCTTCCGAGTTATTTTCCGGAGGAAGAGAAGATGCACCGGACATTGCAGAAGCTCAAATCTTTTGAATTGGCAAAGAATCAGGATCCTTGTTTCGCCAACAACATGGTAGGGTGATTTCCTATATTTTCTAATGGGTGGGAGAGTCCATTTCTCATACGATTGAGATAGGCGGACCCCATTTCAATGGATAAGGCACTGGTTTTTGTCGTATGTTTTAAAAGTGGTATTTTAAAATGATGTTATTGTTGAACTCACTTTTGGAAAACTTTGGATAACTTAAGTGATTTCTATTTTTAGTTGCTTTTAATAAAGTTGGTTGAAAAAGTCAAAGTCACTTAAGATGCCCTATTTAATGTTCATGTAAAACCCTAACTACTTTGTAACCAACTTTTGGGTTATAAAAGGAAGTCAGGGGCTCATTTGTAAGGGTGACTTTGAGAGAGGAGAAGAAAAAAACTTTATGTTCTTTTGAGAAGACATTTTGGGGTTAATGAAATATGAACTTTGTGTCCCATTCATTGTCTCTTATAGCATTTGACATTCTTATGTTCATTAGATGTTAGTGTTTGAATCTTGCATGCAAATATTGTCTTGGATCTTATTGTCAACGCTACTAATATGTTGTTCTAGTTCACAGTGATCAAACTTTGATTATCTACTTGATCACATGTGTTCCCTTTCGCTCATTCTTGTTTAGCTAATGCAAACTCCGTTTTATTTGTGTTAGTTATTTATTGTTCTTCTCCATGCAATATTAGGCTATGGTTTTACCTAACTCTTGCATGTTCCTTCCATTCATTCCTTTCCATTTCCTTTCCTTCATTCCATTCCATCTCCCTCATTCACTTTTCTTTCCATTGATGTTCCAAAACACCCCCCACATACAATTTTGAATGTACAGATGTAAATACAGTTTTGGTCTTCAATAAAGGCAACCTCACCTTCATTAAGGAAGGACTTCATTCCCATACTGTTGCATGTCATTTGCATGCGTGCAAATCCATATGCTAACTGTTAGGGAGGGTCTGTTTAAAGTATGGATTACATGTCAAGACAAAAGAGGCACCCTCCATTTGGAAAACATGTGAAGTTTACAAATTTCAAGACTAAGTTTTTGATAGTCTTAAGCTTATGGATTTGTTAAAGGGCTCAGAGCAATAGCTGATCCACAATTAAGAAGTGCAAATTTTCTCATTTGTAGGGAGTTGTTGCATCCATCCCAAGAAAATTGTAAAGAAGACACTACCTTGAATAATTGTGCCAGGGATAGATTTTTCAACTGGTCTTTCAATGGAACCTTAAGTGGTAAGTATTTGGTGCAGCAGTGTGTAATACCAATGCTACTTCTAGACCACGTGCAGCAATCACCATCGTCATGGAAAAGGTTTTTTGAAATACAGGTTGAGACATCAGAAGTATCCAATGGCAGCAATAGAATTTCAGCTTCCTCAGATACACAATATGTTATAACATGTAGCAAGGCAGTCTCGGCACTTCAATAGTTCTTGAACCATTTCCTGTTGCACTTTCATCCATGAAAACTACCAAGAGTGGCCATATGAGAGTTTGGCCCCAAGAAATGCGGATTTCTTAGTAACAAGGATGTATACAGTTAAGTGGATGAAAAGTACTCACATGTTTATTATTAAGGTGAGTATAATTTGTATCTCATCGAGTGAACATAACAGCACATAAATGAGAGTTATGTAGTATCGGACTCCATACCAGATGTCAATCAAGGGGGTTGAGATATCATTTGAATGGTTCAATGAGATCAGTTTACAACAACTCACAGTATACAAAATTCATGAGAATTATAGGGATTTATCTATCGTATGTTGACTCACTCATTCAAGTAGCATAGATCAAATGTATTTTAAGTATGTTGTTTCTATCAAGTGAGTTTATTAAATCTAAATTAGTAATATGAAATGTTGACTTTCATCTTTCATTTGTGATTTTAGGAGGCAATTAGTTTGAATTTGATGACCAAGGCTGTGAAAAAATTGTTTGAGCTATTTCCCTGTATGTATCTAATGGTTTTTATGTCAAGTATCTTTCAACGAAGTTCATGGCATGGCTCGGTCCTCGCCAATTTTGACAACATCCCTTTTGAATTGGTGTACTATAAGGAAAGCATCTAGCTCGCATTTTGATGCTTTACATTTAAACGACGTTGACAAGTTTGTTCGACATTCTTCTCTAGGTTTCAGTTCCCATTTACAATTTGTCATTGCCTGTTTGGGCATAAATATTTTACATCATTGGTAAATTCAACTTTAGCATTGATTGATCAGTATATTGACCTGTAACACAAAGGCTGATTGATTTCAAATTGATTTTCTAGAACCGTGGAATAAGTCACCGATCAGGGGGTCAAAAAATAGGTCAAATATTGTTCATTTATATCCCCAAATTCCTCTGATTTCAGTTGATAAAAACTAATCGTGGCATATATGGTTGGTCAAATTCAAGCTTAAAATGACAGAATGTTGAAAGTCTTGAGAAAACTGGGCCAATTATGTGAAAATAGTCCTGCAAAACTTTCGTCAGTTGGAATAATCATAATCAGGGCCTTGGCTGATAAATTTTTCACTTCTGAATTAACAAGACCAATAAGTGAAGCAATACCGTTTGTATGCCCTTCCAAAGCCATCAATTCTAAGAAAAGAGGAATTATTTGGAAATAGCATAAATCTAGGGCCATTGGAATAAGGAGTCTCTAAAATGCCACGCCAAGAGATATTCATAAATCTGTTTTGGGTGGAAGCTCCTTATCTAATTCCCATGTCCTTCCAACTTGCTTATTGTAGACACAGAGTTTGATCATCTCTCAGTATGCTTTAGAATAGTGTAGTTCAATTGCTATAATATCCCCTAGTAGGATAAAATTATACCAAACGGGTTTTAAATAAAACCCCGAAATATAATATAATATGAATGTATTATAATCAAAAGAATCTAGGAATGAAATATACAGTAATTTAGACTATCCATTTTACCCTAGTTTATATTTTTCATCACATTCCCACAGAACCTTTTAGTAAAACTATTACAACAGACTGCAAATTTAATGATTTGTGCAAACAGCTGTTAATGCCAAGAATTAGTAATGCACCACTATTTTGATCTTCGAAAAAAACTGATACAAGAAAAAAGAGGGCCCAGATTTCTAACCATATGCCCAAAGATATTATTGATCTTCTTGATCTAGTTTCCTCTCCTTAAGACATCCAAAAGCCTCTAGAACATTATAATGACAGGAAAAGGGGTTCAAATTTAAGGTTCTGAATTTATCTTGATTTAGTTTTCAAGTGAACAAAATTTAAGTCAACAATACCCGTGTATGATACACTCGCACAATTTTACTCTAAATTGTTGCCATTGTAGGCATGAAGAGGCCAACGTATTAGAATATTAGTGAACCCGGATATTGATGTAGATAATCACTGCTCCATTTGATGCCCTAAACAGGGCCTAAATCCCATAGGGTGTAGATAACCACATAGATATGGTTACAAAGTTGTGCCCTAGCTGTCCCTAGAAGGTCAGTCTTGAGCGGATTGTCTCTCCAAATTGGCTGAGTTTCTCGCTTGAAATACCATAATTGAAGCAAAAAATTTTTAGTATAAATATGCTCAGAAAATGGCCCTAGCTTTGAAAATCTGATTCACCTTACGCCGAAATTATGACTTCCAAATGAAGCCCTTGTTAATAAAAGGGGTTTAGATCCCCATCTAGGAAATACCAAGGAGGGTTTTCAATCTATGAGTTGAAATGAAAGCAAATGATAAGCAACTCTAGTCCAAACTTTGATCAATCATTATAGGTTAAATGAGCCCCTTAGATGCCAAATGAACCCCGATATGAGACCAACTAGACCTTTTTTATACCTTAATTGACTCTATTTTTCAAGTTGATCTTTCCATGTGGTGATAATAAAGTAGCTTTATAATTTATTTTACAATTAGCCGTTACTTAATACCACCCACTTTTAATTTGGGAATAGCAACATACCAATAATAAATTACTTTAGTAATAAATTAGATTATTCATTAGAAGGAGAACCTTTATTCTCCTTTTGGCAGACTGAATTCAATGGTTCCCCCATAGGCAAGTAGTGGGTCTTCTACCTATATTAAAAATACATTAGATTCAATGCTTAAATCTTGAAAATAAGCCAAAATACTTATATGGATGAATTTTGACAAAGCCCAACTTAGTAAATGTTATAATGTCCATTAATTTGAGACCAATTCCAGGGGAAGATTACAAACTCATAATCTCAGTTGGAACAATTGTAGACTTTAGTAAATCTTATATTCGTTTCACTTCTGAATAGAAAGTAGCAATTCTGTTTTTGAAAGCCTTCATCAAAACTACATAATGGTGTAGAAAAAGGAATTATTTTGCAAAGGGTCAAAAATCAGGGCAATCTCGATTAAGGATATGCCAAGCAATTTTATTCATAAAGGCGTATTGCATAGAAGCTCCTTAATAGTTCCCAAAGACTTCCAACACTTTTATTTAGGTAAGACATTGATCAGGCAAAAAGCTTGGAGCTATATTTTGCATACATTTAGTGTTTTTAAATATGACACCCTATTTTCTTCTAAGTTTTAAGTTGTTAATATTCGCCGAGTATTTAATTTTTGTTGAGGTCAATATCAAAGGTTTGCCGAATATTACTGGGAAAGTTCCCTTCCTAACTATCTTTTAGTTGAATGGCATTATTATAAATGTTAGTTATCAAGACATATCATTGGTTTGTCATCCATAGCTCATATTTGAACTCATTGAAATTTGCCAATATCACCATATTATTTCATATACAATTGTTCATGGGACCAATCTAGATGTACATTTTAATAACATATGGATGCATCTTATCTCTATCAGATGTTTGTTGAACCTATTCAAATAACAATTTGTTTTGGACATTGATCACATACAATATAATTGTTTTTGAAGAATTTTTCATCTTAAAGTCTAGAAATTGGTCTAAAGGGTGAATGCCTAAGACGTTTGATCCATGCTAATAAAGACAAAGCTTATTCTATCATACTCTACAGCCAATTTCAACTATAGCAGTTCAGTAGAATAGCAATCTTTGTATTTCCCTAAAACTATTTCACTATTCTTAATGAAGCAGCTTACAAATTTTTCATTATTCACAAGAAATCAATTAAGGAGCCTTTGTCCCCGTATCTCATTTATCCCAGAAGTGACAGCCTGATTAACTTGACTCTTACCAGAAGGCACAAACATCAATGATTTAGAAAGGCAAAAGGACCAAAGTATTGGCATCTTATGCTTTCAATAGTTGAACTTGAATGATATTCTTTATCACATGTCCACGATATCAGGTCAAGTTAAATATTTATAAATCAAAATATATGTAGGATTTGTATTGGATCAATAATCAATTAGAAAATTGTCCCATTTTCAACATTCACATTTGTCATGAAGAAATCCTCCTATTTTATAATTTTGGAAGCCATTTAGTGACACATGTCCCCACACTCTTATTTCTTTTGGATATGACAATCCATATTAAACCATTATCAGCTATCATCGGGGATGGAACAATCTCATAGATAATGTAAGGACCAGGTAGGGCTACTGATGAAATACATGGTTATCACTCGCCAAATAGAATATCAACTAATTTTATGATGCTAAAAGCTATGATCAGGATAATTGCATATCCATTTTGTCAAACAACATTTCAAGTCCGGCTGAAACACCTTTCTACCCTTGGCATCCAGCAAAGTTTTCTTTGGCAAGGGGTTGAGGAAAAAATAACGTACTTCACTGATATTTTGGAAAACAACCACGCATCCAAAACACACAAGGGGTTTAAATCTCATCAATCTCTCCTTATGTCAAGTGATAGCTTTGGGAATAATTAGCACAGTCTTTGGACCAGCACATGGGCAAGGTACCATGGTCTGTGATTACCCATGGCAATGTTATATAAACCGTGTAGAGAGTGAATTCATGATCTTACAACACATTTTCTTAGGCTCCTACCATACTAGAATGGGAATCCATTGTTTGTAAACATAGTAGCCAAGGCTTTCTAGCTCCTGAGAAGAATGAAAGCACGCAAGGCAGCTCAATTATGGGACCAAACAAGGTTTTGATAGGACACCATTAAGTACAATGGGTACAAACCATAGTTCTCTGACTTTTGCAAAAATCGCGATTTATCGGACACAGTAATGCCTTTAAAACACCATGCAAGTAGCAAGATCAATTCATCAAAATTTAGGAGAATAGTACAACAAGAGAGAAAAATTACCAGCTTTAGCACTTAAAAATACTCATAACCTGCAAAACAAATGACTGCTATCATAAGTTCCAGCAACCTGCACTTTATTCATTCATCCAACAACTCACTTTGTATATGAGCACTCATATGCTTAAATAGAACTCACATCATGATGATTGCCTCTCACGACTTTTGGAGTTATCATCGCACCTTATACAATCAACTAGACACTTCACACATGCAAAACCGAAGGCCTACCTATCAATCAAGTCACTTGATTGACACATTAACTCATGACCATAGTTACCATGTTCGGGTGAACACAGGCGAAATTCGGTTCGGACCGAATTTTCAGGGAAAAGCGATACTTGTTCGCTAGGTTCGGTTGGGGACTAAATTTTTTTTTCAACTTTTTTGGCAAGAATTTTTTTTGCCATTTTTGGAAAGGGTCCGGGAAGATGTAGCAGCAAAAACTTGCATGTGCCATAACTTTCATTCTGTGGCTCCGTTTCAGGTGTCGTTTTCTCTAAAAGTGCATATTTTCTCGAGCTCTACGCATTGATGGCAATATTTTTCTTATTTTCATAAAATCCATTTTTGCACCTTTTTCGACCAAGCAACTTCTTGCAATCTTCTGAAATAATCACGAGCTTTGATCGCCTGTAGATAGATTAGTAATGAAATCAATGAAATGTGATATTATCTCTCTTTTGAAATGTGAATTTATCTTTTGTTTTTATATATTTAATAAAAATGTATATTTCTCATAGTCGAATTTAATCACGAATTTAATCGCTGATTTTTTTACCGGCGAATTTTTCACGAATTTAATCATCGGCGAATTCGAACACGAATTCGAATCCAGCAACTTAGGGGATGATAACAGAATGGTGCATCTAAAATCTACATATTAAGCTTCACAAATTGTCACAAGACCTATAACTGTTTCGTGAAAGCTGTAGAACTTAATTCCTCATTCTCAAAGTTGTGAAAAGTACAACATGGTTGTACAGTAGAAACTGAGTCTTGGCAAAGGCCAATCCCTGGAACCAAAGGGCTTCCTTTGACGGGTGTCAACTCGTTTTAGACAATTAAGTTGTGATCTGCTCACTACATAAGCTTCCAAATTGTGTTTTATCTTCATATAGGATATAGGTCTAGGATGACAGCTATAGATCGACGTTCATGATAGGCATGAGGACTCTTAGGGTTGAAAACGTTTTCCAGTAACTATATTGGCCTTGATTCACTTTGCTCGGTAGTGACTTCCAATTGCTCGGTGATCTCGTCTAGATTGGGTGTGAAATGGCACAAAGACTTAATTTATAGTCGATATCTGACTACTCCCACACAAATGGTTGTCACACAATCACTAAGTCAAAGATGGTGTCTAGTTCATACCCTTCACCTTGAAATGGTCATCTATAAACAAAGGACACTTTAAATTCAAGAGATTAGGCAGAAAACAAATTATAAAATGGATTGAAAACATGTGATATGTGACTAATGGGCTTAGAAGCACGAATCGTTGGCAATTCAGGACAGTCGCTGGCAATTCAAGGGAATCACTGGCGATTGTTGTGTAATTAACTAATTTGAATAAAATGCAAATTTGATCTTGAACTAGATGGTAGAGTTAAATGACTGAATTGTTGTTAAAAATGATGCGTAGACAAAAGGGGATGGAAGAAGGAAACAGTAACTTGCCTACAATGCGAAATGCAGATGATGAATGTTGCAGAGAGACCTTACAACAGTGGGGGCTCTCCAAAGGCGTGGTGTGGCTCCACATGGTGCTAAGATGTCATCAATGACATCATTTTAGTCCCCAGAACGTTAGAGTTTCGATTTAGTGTCTTAGGATCCCCATTCAAGGAAGTTGAGGGGTTTATATAGAATCGTTGGCGATTTTGGGAGCCGTTGGCAATCCGGAAAAAGTGGGGAAAAACACTTGGAAGTGGTTGAAACCACCTCCAAATGGGTGAGGTGAGTTGCAGGTTGGGGGCGAAAATAATGTGAGTAAGAGTGTGTTGGGGAGGTTGGGAGGTTATGAGGGTTTGACCTTACTAGGCTAAAATGGGTTTAGGAGGTTTAAGAGGTTTAGGAGGGGGTAAGTGAGTATTTACGAGAGTAAATAGATATTACGGGGGTATAATATGATTTAGGGAATGATCAGGACTTGATTATGTGATTAAATATGGATATGAGTAAGTGATGGGAAATTTGCAGCAACCATTCTTATTTTTTATCATTTGTCGATAGAATCTAGTGTGGACAAATGAACCATAAATATCGCATTGATATTATTTCCATTTTTATCACATTCTCAAGTGATTTGTAGAATGAGATTTCACAGCACTTAACTGATAAATAAACCATCAATGTGCGACCTATGGAGATAGCATTGAAATTTCCTTATCATGAGCTTATTGAACTGATGATAACCATTGCATAGCTGAATGGTACAAGAATGTGTATGTAAGCAATATATGGGGTTAAAAGTAGAATACCATGACTACAGTTAGCAATTGATACCTGGGTGAACATTACAGGACTTTTGAAAAATAAGAAGATAATCTACAATGTCTATGTGGTCATTGGGTCAAACGGGTGATTTATAGCAAGCTGACATGAATAAATCGGAAATCTGGAAAACAATTTTAAGATAGGCTTATTACCGACAGGTATTCATAGATAGTTTTCATAAAACAATTAGATAAAGTACTTTGGTTACAGATTGTCTCATCAAATATCAATGACAGGAATTAACCTAGTGATCTTAGTGTTAGAGGACTGAAGCTATTTGAGAAGATTCATTGGTGAAACTCAGCTTATGAGTTTTGCACATAACCTTTAATGCAAAAGATAAGAAACATGGGCAATAACTTGGTTTTTTTTTACCATTCATGGAGTGTCCTTGGAATACACTCTACAATTCATAAAATACTTCTAGAGTTGTCTTCATATAGTACATGTAGCTGTCGGTGTAAGGGTTAGTACAAGGTCACAAAAGAAATGATCCTAAAAACAGCTTTTCTCATTTGAGATCTAGAAACGTAGAAAGTATGCTTAAACGGAAAAAATGACGCCTTTGCTATTAAAAAGCAATGTTTATTTTTAACCAAAGACATGGAATCCAAATCCCAATAATGTGTCACAAGAAAACATTTGAATAAAGTTTAATACCCCTAAATTTCATTGACGCATAAAAGTTAAACTTGAATATATTAAATTATTAAGGACATCTCCAATATATTATTTTAATGGCCGTCCCCATTTGTCAGACAAACTCTGCATTCAATTTTTTGGCATCCTAAGTAAGTCAAACGGTCCCATATAGAAGCACCTTACAGTGACATACTTCATAAAATTTCATTAAATAGATCCTACATTCTCCCTTATAACAAAATTGTTGCTGGTTGATAGGGAGCTTATTAAATGGATGATTGGAATTGACTTCACTATTCTACAGTTTTAATTTTTGTAATGGTTTATTTTACTGTATAAAGTTTGAGTATGTTACCGTTGCAGATACAATGTGTACCTGGATTCTGAACAGTATGTTCTATTTTACTCTAGAAGTACTAGACATCAAATCCCAGGGTCGTCTACAAAAATATAAGATAAATGGAATAGAAATTCCTCTGATTTGCTTACCTTCTACAAAGGGGTGCCATTCACTTCAAATCATGTCTATAGCAGTGGACCTCATCGAGCAGTGCTCATAGTGAATACCCATGGGTCCAACCTTTAAAAATGGACTAGAACTAGTCAATGATTCAATGTTGAGCTGGCTAATGGATAACATGTTGTCGACCATAGCCTTACATTGATAATTCCAGGAAATCACACTCTGTGTATGCTTGGCCCTTATTCTGAATGAAGTGCATTAATAGGAAATAGCATCATATTATTGAAAATTTGTAAAAATATATCTTCAATATTAAAGCGTTCACCTCATACCAGTACGAATCTGTACATGTTCAGGTTACGTAGGTGAATCAAAGCAAGCCATGTTGATAAGTTTTGGTTGCAGGGTTCTGTCCACAGATGGGGGTCACATATCCACAAATAGGCATCTTAGCTTCTAGTTCCATGAATAATAAAACGATATGCTACAATAATACATAGGGCATGAAATCCCTTATCAAGAGTTGTGTTGGTATGACAATTAATTAATAAAATAAACAGCATTATGCATTTGCTCATACCACATAGTCGAATTTCCATGTTTTCAGATATACCGTACATGAGTCCGAATAAGAAGTATTCTTAGGGTTCTCACCTCATGGTCTAACGCAAAAATAGGGTTTTGAATAAACAATCCAAAGAAATCGCAAGTGCCGAATAAAGTAGAGGACTTACACTGGTATTACATAGTTGAGAACGGAGAAAGAGGACCGAAGTGCCTGCATATAACATTAATACGGGGCAGGAGGCGTCGTTGAAGTAGCCATTGTTATATCCTATCATATCAGTAATTAGTTACAATTCTAACAATCAGTTATCAATATATAAGCTAAGCCAACCATGGTTGAAAATGCGTCTTGCCAAACACGAAACAAACTGTCGTTTCGTTGGTGACCACCATGTCATGCATTCAATCTTGATTTGAATCACAGCGCGGTGGACTAGCGCGTCACCCAAGGACTAGTGCATTGTTTTCAACCTACAAATTTATGGAGTATTTGGGTGTGCCCGAAAAAAAAAACATGTATGAAGATAGTGTTTACTTGTATTGCTATAAATAAAGTGGTACCTCATTCATTCAAAAAATAATAATAATACTAAGATATAAACATATATATTATATAACATCCTTCCCAGTGAGTTGTCCTTTATGCCACAAATAACATCACCAACTTGTTGCATTACTCCCTTATAAGTCTATTCTCTTATTTTATCCTTCACATACTTCATTACTTCTTGTTTTTTCATGTCCTCGCACATCACGCCCTTTTATCCTTCCAATTAATTTATTCTCGTTTTGTTTCAATATAAAGTATTTCTATTCTCTTATTTTATCCTCCTTTTTTATGTCCTTGCACATCATGGCCTCTTATCCTTCCTATTAGTTTGTTCTCATTTTGTCTCAATATAAAGTTTTCCTCATCTATAATTAGTTTTGCCTCTATCTCCATGTACTATTATTAACAATAGGCATGGGTTAGCTAATGTCAAGGATGAGATGGTAAGAACTAAGACATGGATTAGTTGTGTTTAACAAATGCACACAGAACGGCTAGATCTTTAATTTAATAAGATTAGTACTTGTTTGAATGGGTGCTCACCAAAGAGGTTGCAATTTATAAAATCAAATTATGGGCGTCCTTAGTGGGATGCAGATATAATATTATATTTTAACAATACCTACAGTAGAATCCAAAACCTAGGAGCAATTAACTACACATGAAATTTCTCCCGGTTTCTTGTTGATCTATGGTGAGGATTAAAATTTAATCTGAATACTTAAATTTAAGTACCTTTCGTTAAACTAATAATCCTCTTTAAACTTATATAATATTATGGACGTCCTTAGTGGGATGCAGATATAATATTATATTTTAACAATACCTACAGTAGAATACAAAACCTAGGAGCAATTAACTACACATGAACTTTCTCCTGGTTTCTTGTTGATCTATAGTGAGGAATAAAATTTAATCTGAATACTTAAATTAAAGTACCTTTCTTTAAACTAATAATCCTCTTTAAACTTTCCCATTTGACTATGACCTAATGATTGAATCAACTTACTTAACAATGTACGGAATTCTCTTCCAGCAGCATTTAGGGTTCAATCTAGCCTTTTCTTTTTCTTGGGTCTTGACAAATACATTTTAAACAATGTTTTAACATGCACATAACTCATAAGTATATCAACATTACTTGTATATAGATCAATATAATAAAAAGGATGTCCTATTTTTAAATCCACGAAGATTAAATAGTCAGTGATGTAAGGATTTTGTGATATTTGACGTCTAAAAACATGGATAAGGTATAATCTACGGTCACATATAAACCCTTTGTGGGAGTACTCGGGCTGCCTATAGGTAGTTCAATCAACGAAAAGCTAGTGCTGAACTGTCCAGGAGCACCTAACAATCAACAATTTATAATTATATAAACCTAAAGTTTATTCATAAAGTGTAAGAACTGAAATTCAAAGGGACTTTCATATGATTGGTTGTTTTGCTCTGATTAATTATTCTATTGGAGTCAACAAATTAATTATTCTATTGAATTTTTTTATGGTGTTGAATGTAACAAAGTTATTCTTGGAGCACAGCTTTACGTCTTCCAGTAATGACCTGCAAGCTCCTCTCATTTCAATCACCATTGCCAATTGCAGTATGAACAACAGCAATAGTGCCACACATACGTACTTTGTTCCATATTTGTAGGCATTTGAGAAAGAGGGGAAAGGTATTGACGTTGTGGAGCCTGGAGGATTTAATGGATTTATTACCTTGATAACCTCACTATTCCAATTCGCATCAATTAAGCCTGCTCTGATATTGTTCCAATTCCCAGATGTAGAAAGTCAAATAAATTTTATCTGGTCATACTGAAAGAAAAGCGGGGAATGAGCCTACTGAGCAACAAAATAAACACCAATAATGACCCCTGTTCTCATAATAAAATAGAGACAATGAAAAATAAAATGTTCTTGTCTCAGCCTGAAGTAAACATAGTAAGAAAATATACCAACATCTAGAAATGTCTTTCTTTACTTTAATGCTAAGCTGATTGGATTCAATTATAGTCTACACTAGGGAACCGTAGCCCATGCAAGTAGTTCCAGAGAGGATATCTTAGGAGAGTACTAGTATTGTTCACAGCCTAGGAGAGTAAAATGCTTAACCAATTCCAAATTGATAGATATAAAAGTTAAATTACAAGGGCTTATCCAAATTATCAATTGGTAGATTGATGATTTGATTCTTCTTTGAATTAGCAAGTTGACAGCGGTCATGTAAACCTTTTCTTTATTTATTTTCCGATGATAGCACACAAATAAATAACCAGAGAAGTCTGGTGTATATAACAACATTAAACAGTATGGTTATAATCAAGGCTTTGATACCAAAATGTGATGGATTTTTTCCTAGGATTCAATTTGCATGGTAATGTTATGAAATTTTATGATGATTAACTATAAACAGAGAAACCCTAGTTTATGGGAATTTAATTAAAAACCAGATGTTTATTTTAACATACAATGCCTAAAAACATGAGTATAGAAATAAAAATATAAGCCATAGAAATTTACGCAAAGTATTTTCTTATACTAATGCAAGTAAGGTTTAGATTACATATCTGTAGGGACCTCGTGGATGGCAAATCAATTTTCACAATGGAAGTAAAAGGCACAGTTCGTGCTTGCGCAATGAGGAATCCAACACTTTCAAATTCAGAACACAACCCTAGCCATAGAGATTTGGGGTGTACCCTGTACCTCCAGTAGGATGCACCTTGTGCACTCCATCTCAATTACAAGGTACTTGCCTCCCACTTCACACTTGAGGTTGTACATCAAATTCATATATTTATTTCCATTTTATTCCATACCATCCATAGAGGAGTTGCACCTTATTTATAATCTCCAAAGGGTGGTTATAACTGACAAACCCCAACTTACATCATTTAACTTATTTCTTTTGTACATGCGATAACCTCGCTATAAACATTATACACCCATCATCAAGTTATTTAAAATCCCTTTTCCTTTTAACTTTTTATTCTATTCTTTTGCAAAGGAAAATATACTATTTTCTTTATTATTTTTATAATTTATGAGGATTTTATCACATAACACCACGTCCTTGCTGGTATCAGGAACCGCAACAGTAAGACCACATTCATGCTCATCCTCTTCCAAAAGCGGGAAGGCAAGAGTCTCAACCAGCTAAGAGTGGCCGATGTCAATCCCCAACTTGCCACAAATGGCATCTAGATTTTTCCCTTGTATTATCTCTTCAACCACCATGGCCTTGAGCAAGGTCAAAATGTGATGAAGCTTGAACCCGACATCGATCACCAGCTGCTCCAAATCCTCATGCATAGCCAGAGTGTTACTTGCCCCAAATAGAACAATTTGAATGCCAATTAATTGGGCCACTTTCAGGGTGCCAAGTCTGGGGGTAGACTGACCCAGGTCCTTCGTAGCATGCAAAATATAGTCCACTAATGCCCCTTCCCCCATATAGGCAGCCAATTGTTCCCTTACAAGTTTGGTGGCCATCCATTTCAAGAGATTTTCGTCCTTAACCCCTTCCAGCAAAGTCTTTTTCCAAAATGCCATGGCTTTTTGCGTTGTAATTCTTGTAGTTTTATTTGAAAGAATTCCAACATTCAACTATTTGAGTTGAGGTCATTGACCAAACCGATGAAGGAGTTGTGCACATTGTCCATGGAGAAATCATTTTTCATTGCCCTACACATCTCCTGCACAATTATAACAGATGTCTCTTTGCCTTTTCCTCTTTTGTTCTTGTTGGAGGGACCACCATCCACCATGTGCTGGAAACCACAAACTTTGCAGCAATGAACATGCAGAAAGATGAATAACAAAATAAAAGTTTACAGAGATAGAAATAAATGAAATATACAAAATACCAAACATGCAAGAGACGAACACCAGATTTACATGGTAAAACCCCGGCAGAGTGCTAAGGGAAACATCCACGGTGCAAGATATCAAACTTTTATTAACTCAAGATGAACAGATAACATGCGAACTCGTTATGAGCATCTTTAGATCTCCACAAAAATATATACGCCTAATTGGCGAAGTACAATTTGGATTCCTCCTCCTAAAAATAGAGTGGAAAAACACCATTAGGATTTTCCTTCTTAAAAATAGAATTCCATTGAATTCGTTTTTTTAGAAACAAGGGATTGACTCCTTAATTTTTGCTTCGAGGACTCCATAACATGTCTTTTTAGGAAGTGAGGTACAAATGACGCCACAAAGGTATAATGTCCCCTTCTTGGGACATTGTTGAAATTGAAGACATGAAGACCCTCAACCCATTCTTTCTTCTCATGGGTTTCAGGATTGAGCGTGACGATGGTCCTAAGATGTTTGTTCTCTATTTTGTAGCCCCTTGGCATGCCTTGCGCTTTAAGAAGGACTCTCTAAGTTAGTTTAAATGTGCACATAAGATAGTTGTTTTTATTATTTAATTAAAAATAATAAAGTGCACATAGTCTTAGTTTATTAGAGACTTTATTATAATAAGAGTTTATGTTTTCCCTCCAAAAGGGAAAGCTCGGTCTTTTTGAATGTTGCACCCCTTAACTCTATAAAAGGAGGTCGCATTTCCTTTAGTGTGTTATGTTGGATTGATCATTTGATTTTACTCCATGCTTGGAGTAATGGGATGTATGCCCTAGCTCTTACATTGTGCTCTCTCGTTGTAAGCTTCATTTGGATCCATTGTTGAAGATATTGAAAACTCCATTGTTCTCTTCATTGTGCTCTCTTGTATTGAGTGTGTTTATGCATGGTTTATCCCTTCTAAGCATTGGCGACTTGGCTAAAGGGTTTAGCGCATTTATTTAGAGTAAAATCTGCATGTTATTGAGCATTGTTGAAGGTTTTGATAATGCTTTGTGAACTGTTGTCACCGCTGCAATTATTAGAGCCAAGGGGACTTGCATAAGAGGGTATTTTATCATGTTTTGATGTCTTTAGAGCCACTAGAGTCTAATTCACTAAAGGAAATCAAATTTCTTTGCAGTTTTGGTACATATCTTAAATCTGTTAGAGTCCTTACCCTACCATCAAATATTTTTATCTTGATGCTACCAATCCCTTCAGTTTTACAAGAAATATTATTTCCCAAAAGGACGAAACTACAATCAAGGGGTTGGTAAAAAGAAAACCAACCTCTATGCGGACACATGTGATGTGTAGCACCATAATCCAACAACCATTCACGATGATAAGAGGAAACATTACAAACAGATAAAACTTCATCAGTCATACCTTCGCTTGTTTCTACTTGATTTGCTTCCTTTGTGACATCTTCCTTCTTTTCCGATTTTTTCCTCTTCCAACAATCCTTCTTAAGATGCCCTACTTTTCTGCATTGCCAACACCTTGCCTTACTCTTCCTGCCTTGTGACTTAGATCTAGATGTACCTCTTGAGCTTTGCCCTCTTTCTTTAGTACTGCTTCTAGCAAACACGGCTTCAGGTGTAGAGATCTCTCCAATAGATTTTCTTCTCATTTCCTCAGCCAACAATGCTCCCACAATAGAATCATAGTCAAGGTCATCAGCAGTACTAAAACTAATAGAAGTTACTATATGATCCCATGAATCCGGTGAAGTACATAACAAGGTTACTGCCTTGTCTTCATCCTCCATTTTCACATCAATACTAGTCAGCTGGCATAACAGAGTATTGAAAATATTTAAATGATCAACAATTTCCATACCTCCTTTCATCTGCAATGTATACAACTACCTCTTCAAGTAAATACGATTTTTTACAGATTTATTCATGTACAAACTTTGTAATCTGGTGCATAAACCTTGGTAGTTGTCTTTTCTCCATGCTATATTGAAGAGAACCTCGTCTTCTAAACACAACCATATTACAGTCGAGAAATTTTTTTATCCAGCACTTCTCAGTCATCGTCATCCATCCCTACATGTTTTTTTTCCTTTCCATCCAAGGCTTTGTGCAACCCCTGTTGCACCAGTATATCACGTGCTTTAAGTTTCCACATCTCAAAGTTGTTCTTGTCATTAATACTTCTCCACCTCAAACTTTGCACTCGACACTTTAACCATTTGATGTAATAACAACACCAAATACAAAAAAATTGCTTCAAATCTAGAAAATGTCTCCCTGCTACCACTTGTTAGGAAACCATAGACTTTACACCAATGAATAAGTAAAAAGTTGAATAATAAAATAATAGTTTACAGAGATAGAGATAAATGAACATATAAAAAATACCTAACATGCAAGAGACAAACACAAAATTTACATGGTAAGACCCCAACTGAGCATGCCTAGGGAAACGTCCATGGTGGAAGATATCAATCTTTTATTAACTCAAGATGAACATATTACATGTGAACTTGTTATGAGAAACGTTGGATAACCACAAAAATATATACACCTAATTGCTGAAGTACAGTTTGGATTCCTCCTCCTAAAAGTAGAGTGAAAAAACGTCATTAAGATTTTCCTTCCTAAAAATATAATTTGGTTGAATTCGTCTTTTTAGAAACAAGGGATTGACTCCTTAATTTTTGCTTCAGGGGCTCCATAACATGTCGCCGCCCCCCCTAGACACCCCTACAACATGAGTGGGGGGCAAGCCCCCCACAACCCCCCTTTGGGAAGTGAGGTACAAACTGCACTGCAAAAGGATCCAAAATTTAACTTTGTTGGCACATATCTAACACCATGGCTCCTACAAAGGAGTTGTCAAGATGGATTAATCTCAAAAGTATGTCGTTAACAGCTCTACTTGGAGAATCTAGCAACCCCAAAAATGTCAAAGGGACAAAACAAGGAATTCTCCGAATCCCAAATGCATGAATCCCATTTAAAACTAAAATCTCAAAAAACATTTTAATTACAAATAGAACCTGAAATGCTAGCTTTGCAACAGAGCGGGGAGACACAACACGAAGCATATTAAAATTCCCCAAAGCCAACTTCTATTTTGACAAAATATCAAGGAGAGGACCAAATATTACTGCTTTATCCATTCCTAAAGAAAGGAATTAAAGGAAAACCAAGCCAGAAGTATAACGAGGACATAATTGTGGTGGGCTCTTGCTTAATCTACTCCGTCCGCTGTCATTCCAAATTGGAAAGGGCAGGGCTGGGAGCACAAGTATATAGACTCCCCACATGCATCAAGCCACCACCACCAACTCTCCTCATAATTGCCCCAAAATTTGTACAGATTTGAACTTGCTTTATGAGTTTGCTCTTCCCATAGAGTCGCGGGCTTATACTTGCATAGTTATATGGCGCTACCATCATTTGAGATGAGAGCATCTAATTTTTTGCTGAGGGGTCAGTTACAAAAAAATATTTGGTTTTGGGTTGAATATAGACCCACCCCTAGGTTCACTAGGTGGCCTGCCACCTTGTTCGCCACTCTGCCAATATGAATGATTTTAATCTCCCGAAGATTGCTAGTGAGGCTTTTGCAATCCAATAAGACACAAACTAGCTGCCAATTCTTGACTTGATTCTTCGAGATAGCATCTAAGCTTATTTTAGAATCTCTTTCAATTTCAAGAAATAGCCAATTATAATTTTTTGCAAGTTTTGGAGGGTCCAAAGGGCCTTTACTTCCACAAGAATGTTAGAGCAATTCCCTAGTGCTTCGCTAAATCTAAGCAAAACCAAGCCCTTAGAGCATGTTTCCATGGAGAGGCCTCCGCTCTTATTTTCTTGTGGCAACATGTCCCATGATTATCTACAGGAAATAATAGAATCTAGGCCTAAAAAATAGGAGCTCCACTTTTTTTGCCCTAAAGTTAAGAGGTTGCTGGAGAGGGGGGGCTGGGAGTTTCCCCTTACAGTTTAGGCTGTTTTTACCCATGTAGAACATAAGATGCATTCCCGCCAATAATTTATGGTGATTTTAGAGGGAAATATGATTTGTATTTACCTGCAAATTATCATAAAACTGCAATGGAATCCTATAATATATCAGCGGGTATTGTTAAAGAAAGTGATAAAAACATGGGACCTTAAAATTGTTAAAATGCTCCTAAATTTTCTCAACAACACCCGTTGAGATATTTATGGAGACCCCCCTCCATGGGACCATGCCTTTGGAGTCTCAAAAGATCACTCCAACCCAGCCACAGTTGCCTTTTTCCCACACCATCAAAGTTCAATTTGATTCTGGGAAAAGAAGGGGAAGACCATTTTTCATTTCTCCTTGCTTTCCTAATTTTGTCAACCCTGTTATCTAGGGGATTACTTATTATTAATTATGGTTGTATTGTTGATATTTTATTTATCGTTCTATTACTTTTATCATTTTTAAAGGGACAATTTCTTCTATAGATGTATGTACATATATAGATATGTGTATATGTTAATCTATTTATCTACATATAACAATTTCATATGTATTTATGCATAAAGATATCTTAAACGTGTCTATCCGAAAAACGTTGAGAGATATCAACCTCACGGCCCTTATCTTATATTTAGCATACCACATTTATGAATAACTCCATTACCTTCTGCAAAAAATTCTCATTGAATGGTAACAAATGAAGTCAATTTCAAATGTGTTCCAAACCTCTTTGTAAGGCCAAGATATTATATTTTTTTATTGACTTCTCCAAGAAAAAGGATAAACTCTAGTGATGGTCAAAAGGACATCAAACTTAAGGTCAGAATTAAAAGTGAACACGCTCACAAACATTACCACCCACCATCACCCCCTGGCTGGTGAAGAATGCCTCTCGGTGTAATTACAAGTCATTATCTATTTATGATTCATTTATTTATTCTTATTATTATTTTATTATTATCATTTCAGAGAAACCGTATCTATATAGACATACTAGAAAAATGGTAACAAATATCAGTTGTGATGTGCATATCTAGGATTGCCACATATGACATCTGTAAATAACTCCATTACTTACTTTACAAATTTCCCGTATAACAGAGACAAAAAAAGAAACAAAATAGGTGCACTACGATATCAAACTAAACGGCCTAGACATAAAGCGAATGAGTTGCACTCTATCGTATGGCTAAGATATCAAGACTACAATACTCTTTCAAGCGAGTTAAAAAGGAAGCACTGCCTCACGATGGCCAACTCCAGACATCCCACGCATAGAAGTATTATCATGCTTACTCAAAGAGAGAAGACTAAATTGAATTTTACTAACACATATGAGTAAGGCTAAACCAAGGGGAAACGACCTATTTATCCCTAAGAACATCATCACAGTCGTCTTAACATAGGGAACAAGTCCAGTGAATTATTTTAACACAGAGAACAAGACATGCCAGCCAACATAATGGTGTTGTTTGACCCAACCCACTAGAACATAGCCGGCTGGATTAACTGTTTGAATGTTGAAAAACATAACATTCTTAATATTTTTCTTCTGTGCCCCTTAGTGCTTGTAAGCTCTTAATTCCTATTATAGATAATCCCAATCCATCGCATACAAATTCCTTGACCAGATTAGGCATTAGAAAGCGAAATCATTTAATCATACAAAAAATCATATTCTTCTTAACCTGACTAGGGAGTGATAGGGAGATTAATACTAACGTGATTGTTTCTCCTCGGTCTGCAACAACAAAGTTATTCCTGGTGAAGAAAGACAAAACCTCTCCAGCAAGTTGATTTGGTGTCCTCCCATCTCCCTTCGGAATAGCGAATGTCTTCTGCACAATCTGCCCGGATATGCATACCACACAATACCCACGAAAATAATATATAAATCCTACAAAAATGATTTACTGCAACTTCAACTGTGAAAAGGAAAATAATGTATGCATACCACACAATACACGCCAAAATTGGATTCCAAATAGTTCATAATCGCTCAATAAATAGAGTTAATGCAATTTCCAGTGCCAAAAGAAAAAGATATACATAGGTACCACACAATGTTCATCATTATTGGCTGTCAAAAAACTCATAGTTCATGATAAGAAGATTTAATGCAATTAAAAAACCAATAAAAGTACCTTGGACTTAGTGGAACGCTTGATGAGAGACCAGAGACCAGGCACAGATAGCAAGAAGAGACCCAGTGAGGTATAGTAACTTGCTTCAGAATACCCACTGTTTTCTGAGAGTGTGAAAAGGGGGATAATATCAGTTACCAACGCATTCGGTCTGCATGGTCTGCAGTTTCTGCTGGGATTCAAGACGAAATCATTTGACATAGACAAATTGTATGAGAATTTGCAGCATGAATGTGTGGTATTTATGTGTGAATTGGAAGTGTGATTGAATGAAATGGGAAGAACAGATGGGGCGGAAATGGGCAAGCAATATGAGGTTTTAGCCATGGATAAGCTTAACCCAATTTAGGGAAGGCATCCCCTGTCCCTCTTCTATTTGGGGGAATTCTTGCGTGTACAAACGCTTGGAGGAACTTTGACAGCAAATACTTTTATAGAGGAGAACAGATTTAGGTGGTTATATTCTTGTGGCTGTTATTGCTAGTACCTTAAACCCAATATAGAGGAGGCATCCCCTAGGTATCCCTCTTCTATTTGGGGGATTTCTTGTGTGTACAAATGTTCGGAGGAAATTTGATGGCAAATATTTTTATAGAGGAGAATAGATTTGGATGGTTATATTCATGTGGGTGTTATTTTTTAATACCTTAAATTTGGATGAACAATATTCTTGTATTGACTAGGGTACTTTTATATAGAAAAATATAGTACAGTGTTAATTGTATTCAAAAGTTGGGTTGAAAGAGTTATATTAGAGGTCGTTACGGCTTTGAGAAAGAGGTTATCTTTTTTCAAGGTAATAACATTAAAGTTAAATTTACAAAATAAAAGTGTGTTTTTAATCAAAAAAGGTGTTTTGTTCTTAGGTGTTTTCTCAATTTAATTGGATTTGTGGCTTTGGGGCGTGCTCTCATATCACTCATCTTTTGTGGATAGTCTTGTATCATAATATTTGTTGTTTTAATATAATATTTATTTCATCAAAAGAAAAAGTGTGGAAAATAAAGCACCAGAATAATACAAAAACAAGAGAATTGTATAGTTGTAACAAACATGGTTGCCAACAAGAGCGAAGGTAGAGAACTGTTAAGCTTATACCCCCAACCACCAGTGACAAAGGGGTGGGTCATGTCCAGGATGGGCTCTCATCTATCGTTATATTGTTGCTCTTCTTTTTCTTCATTTTGACAGTGGGGAGAAATAGCCGAAGTCAACCACGGGAATCTCTTATGCGAGTACATAAGCCAACCACCACCAAGATGGTAAAACATGCCCCCACTTTAAGAAGGCGAAAGGTGTTGGGATTTGGGGGGACAATGACGGCGATGGAGAGAGAACCTTTTCCAACTACTGGAATAGCATTTGTCAAAACCTTGGCCACAACCCCGAGCAGAAGAATAATGACGCAGTGAGTCTGAAGGCACACAAATGCGAGTATACGAGGCATTACCCAAATGCAAAAGTAGAGATTGCAAATGCTCCACCTCCAGATAGAATTTCTCTACTTGGCCTTGAATTTGAAACAACAAGTTGTGATCACAGAAACTTTATTAGTCACAAAGAAGTCTTTATCCATAGATGTGTTGCTAAAAGTAGCAAATTTATGTCTTTCCATATATGAAAAAGAATATCAACATAATTTCTTTTCAAATAATCATCTATTTTGTAGGAAAGCATGGTTGAATCCCCTATTAAAACCATTTTCTAGGAAAAAAAATTTCTAGGATGAAAGGTTGGAAAAGGGTATAGATCCATTCCATGTGGATTGAGCACGCGGGAAAAACTAAAAAAGGTGTTTAACAAATTTAGTTTGTTGGCAAGCTGAGGAAAGTAGGTTCAAAACCTCTATGTGCTTAAGTCTCTCTATCAATAGGGAGATCTTGATAAATGAGACACAAAGAAAATGGGTATTTTTAGGCTTGATGTAAGCTTTCCAAAGGTTAGCAAACCTTCTTGGACCAAACCACATCTTGGGATCTAATGTTCTAGCTGGTGGTTTAGAATCACCCAGAACATGTTGTGGGGCAAGGAGATGGTAGCCAATATGGGGTTTGTAGTACCAAAAAAGGGGTGGTTGTTGGCCAATGCCAATCTCTCCACTAGGGGACCCAAGACGAGATTCCAATTTTATGTAGGCAATCATAAGGTATGGAGTTTTTTAATTTTAGAAATGGACTCTACATCATCATTCTTGAGTTGAAACTTAGCTTTAAGAAAATCTCATGGTAGCCACATACGAGAAACTTTACAAAAAAAGTCACTAATAACTTTTATTCCATAAATGAAAAGCCTTAGGATTTTGATCCAAGGAACCATAGTAAATGGGACATTATGAAAATTAGGAAGGGAGGCCGTCATAGGGAGAAAGAGTTGATTGAATTTCTTGATCTGAAACCATCCCCTACACAAAAAAGGTTGGGTTTAAGAAGTTCCCAAGCTTTCCAAATGATTTTAGCAACAAAGGTGCTACCAATCTTCATAAGCATGGGTGAAAAAATAAGACATTAAAACCCTAGGCCTCTCCATTTTCACCACCATTTCCATAAGAGTTTGAAACCCCAGACCTGGCCAAGTGATGCATTAAGAATTCCTTGAGTGATGCAATGACAGGAGCATATTTTCCAAGCTTCAGATCCTTCCAAACTTTGAATTATCCATTTGACTTGAGAGTAAATCCCTTGTAGTTTAATATCCAACAGCCCTAACCCTCTTTGCTTCTTTAGGCGGCAACAAACTTCCCAAGCCATCTATGGAAACCTTTGTGCCCTTCAAAATTGGCCCATAAAAAATGTTTGAGAATCATTTCCAATCTACCATAGGAACCTTAGAGGGGATCCCAACAAGATGAGTAATAAACATGAGTGGTTACCAACACTTTAGAGAATATTTGAAATTTGCCTGCAAGAGAAAGAGGTTTGGTGGTCCAATAGGGAAATTTATTCTCAACCCTATGGACAACATAAGACCAAAGCTCAGATGGTGAGACTTTAAAAGTAAATGGTATGCCAAGAAACTTGAATTGCACACCTAGTTAAATCCATTTCCATTTAAATCCTTCCAACCAAGGAGGTTTGGGAGAGAGACATTACCTATAACATTGAGTCTTTTCCATTGAATGGAATATCCAAAAGCAAGATAGAAAATATTCAGGCATTACATGGTGTTTTTGACTAAGTCTTCTTCCTCAAATAGAGTGAGAAAAGATTCGTCAACAAAATGACCATTAATGAGTTGTTGATTTGCGTGGGGGAGAAAGATGTCTTTCACCAAGACTTGAGAAGAAAATTACCTAACAAGTAGATAACTAAACTCTTTAGCAACAAGAACATAGAGAAAGGGGCTAAGAGGAAACCTTGTCTGATTGATTTGAATAAACCAAACACTAGAAGATTGAGCACCATTGATGGAAATGTAGGCTCCAACATTTTGAAATAGCATATTAATAGTGTGGAAAAAGCAAGGTCCAAACCCAAGGGCTTGTAGCATAGCAATTATAAAAGGCCATTCAATCTTGTCATAAACTTTTTAAAATCAATTTTTCACAAAAAGATATTTTTGATCAAGAGACCCTCACCCATTCTAAGCCTTCCCAGATAGTAATAACATTGTCAAGAATATACATATGTTGAATGAAACCTATTTTGTCATTTCTAACAATGAGGGGAAGCAGATGTTTGAAGCCTTTTTCCAGGGATTTGGCAATGATTTTATAAGAGACATTAAGGAGGGTAATGAGGTCTCTAATTGGAAATTTTCAGGGTCTCCAGCTTTATGGATGAATTTAATGTTCCTCTGATTGATGAGCTCTCCCAAGGAATTGGAAATCATAGCTTCAGAATAAACTTTGTGCATAGATCAAGTCCAATTGTGTCCCATAGGACTTGAAAGAACTCAAAAGGAAATCCATCAATGTCAGGGGCCATATCAGAAGTCATTTGCATACGGATACTCTTTGAGATCATTGAGAGATATTGGTATCTCACAGACAACTCTCTAAGTTTTGGAGAGCTTATAGGGGACCACTTAAAGGCACTTCATAAGGGCATCTTCAATTTTAGGGGAAGGCGATTGGGATGTGCAAAGACACCATGATAATGATGAACAAAAGCTTATAGAATGTTAGGAAATTTGGTGAGCTTGCTACTAGTAGTTTTAATGGATTTTATCATGTTAGTGGGCTGTTTAGAACATGGAAGATCAAAGAATTCTATAGAATCTCTGCCATTGATTTGAAGTTATTGCAATCTAGCTCTTAGTCGAGTCCCTTTGGCTTTTTACACTTCCTTAATTTTGAGCTCGTGTATCCATTGAGAAACTTGATTTTGTAAATGAATATTAAAGGGAGAATTATCAAGTCCCCGTGAAATCCTTTGGAATTCATGGTATGAAGCCTCATGGGCCCTTTGTATTGAATATTGTACAGCTCGCTTTCCATAATTTTAGAGGAAGGTATCGAAGTTTTATTGAATAACATCAGACCACCACTTCTATCTAGTCTGTATCCCGCGATGGGACTTGGAGACTAGATTCCAAATCCATTTGATGTGCTCCACAGTCCTCTCGTGTCTAAGATGAGTAATATTGAGGTAGAATTTTTTTCTTGCTTTTAAGCAGGGGCATGTAATGTAGAAACTATAATTTAGTGATTAGAGAGGACACTTTAATCCATAGTCATAGGTAAAGCAGTTGTAGAATAGAAAGAGAAAATACTTCGTGTTACATAAAGAACACAATCAATTATTTTAACAACTCAATCTTGGCCAAGTCTAAAGTTAGACCACATGAACCATACAATAGTGGATTCTTTCTTGCGATGGTGCTCGAGGTCAAACAATCTAAGGTTGTGCCACATATAAAACTAGGCTTCTCACTTTCCTGTACACCATTATATAGGGAGACAACCTTCTTTGTCTCCATTAGATTCTACCATATGGAAGTCTCCACAAAAATCTTACAGGCATCTAGAAGATAATCTTCCATCCAATACCAAAAAAAGGAATGTTCAACAATGTTATTGGAGGCATACAAGTTAGCCAAGCCAAGGATACAACCTTCAAAATCAAACAAGGTCCACACAGCCTAATGGGTTGGGTCATAACCCCACAAGATGACATTTTGAGATAGCTTCATCGTAAGCAACATGATGACCCCTCCACAACCAGGCTCGTGGTTGGACATCTGGAAAATGATGCTTGGCCAAATTACTTGGGTAGCAGATTAAAGGATAAACACATATTTTAACTACCTACATACATAAAACTTTCATATTTCAAATATTAAGACAATCGCCCCTAACCACGTATCAATGGGTCGATTTAGCAAGGCCACATACATTCCAATAGTAAACAACCACTGGGAAACATCGAGGTGCATGGATTCCTCATCATCTAGATCTTTGAGGGAAATAAACATTGGCATATGAGGGTTTCCTTTGGTCAATTGGTATGTAATCCAACATTTAGAAAGGTCGATATTTCTCTTAGACATACTCTCCATCTTCATAAGGGTATGGACTTTGAGAGCGGTAGAGCATGGATCTTTGTTCAAGTGTAACAACATTTTCCTATAGAAAGGGGTCGTGAAATAGGAATGGTGGGCCGAGAGGGAACAAATGCAGATGCACTTTGCAGGGTGCAAGAGAGTACCGGTGGGACTTCAGTGGATAATGACATAGCATGTTTAGTAACAATTACAAAGGAGCTAGCTCTAGAGGCTCCTACAAGGTGGTATGTCACAAATAAAAATCAAGAGGAACTACGAGATATATTTTCTTATTAGTGATCATGGTCCAATCATCATTAGGGATTGTGGGGGCTTTGGTATTTGATGGTCTTCTTTCTTGTGGGGTTTGGTGATTTGTAGCCATAAGAGGGTATTCCTAAATCATATTGTCTAAGGTTTAGCGCCGAAAATAGGTATTCGTAAGGTTAATGTAAAGCACGTGTTGAGAGAACCAAGACTCGCCAATTTGGATATTTGTAAATACTAAAATTTTGCACAAAAGCATGATTACATCATACTTTTGACAAAATTTATATATGTGGCTCTTAAACAATGAAATTAAGTCTTGGTGGCATAAGTCCTTGTTTCACTTTTATATTGCTTGAATTGTCTTTTGATTTGGATTTTTGGATGCTTGATTATGTTTTTATGTTGTGTCAGAGAGATCCATGGCTTCTTTCATTGTTTATTTGACTTTTACTAATGT
The DNA here is from genome assembly GCA_019776745.2 of Taxus chinensis. Classification (NCBI taxonomy): domain Eukaryota; kingdom Viridiplantae; phylum Streptophyta; class Pinopsida; order Cupressales; family Taxaceae; genus Taxus; species Taxus chinensis. The sequence continues at coordinate 298,078,388 of CM034157.1, read as the reverse complement.
TGGTTCGAGACTATATAGATCAGTCAGGACCATACTACAAATCTTGACCGAGATTTATGGTCTTAACTCTTTATAGGTTTTGGGTCCTTTCTTCTCATTAGGTCTTTTTGTCACTATTTTATCTTTCATGTTTTATATTTATGGTGAACTTTGTGTGTTACTAAGATTCCAATTTCAAAGCGATAAAATCCTATATATACAAGTTCAGCTTGAGCATTTACTATCTAGCAAACACTTATCTATGTGCCATATAGTGAGATAAAAATAAAGAGTATAACCTTCATACTGCATATCATTGTCTAGGAGAGCATAATACTGCTTCACATATCTTCACACAAGGGTTTCGTGGGAGCAAAGTAGCATAGCCAACTATCGGTGCGGAAGCATAAGGGAAAAGCTAGGTCAAATGTTTAGATTGCATGCACATGTGCACAATGCACTAGGAGTGATACAAGAGCATTAACAAGAAGACCTTCAAATGTAACATTTCTTGTTCATAGGGTCAATTTGAGTTGTTGGAAGGCTTTATGAGTCTTAAAAGGACTATATGAGTCCTTATAAGTAAGTAAAAAGGCTTGGGAGTTTGAACTCTTCCTCTTTGTGTATTTCCCTCCAAAAAGGGAATTTGAAATTATAAAGGTATATCCAAAGTTCTAGAGGTTGACGAGTGGTTGTGAGAGCCTTGTTGAGTTATAGGGTATGTAGAAGAGTTCTAAGAGTAGAAGCGAGTCATGAAATGTATGAGAATAATGTAAAATGTCTAAAATAGAATAAGAGGCAATAATGATCCATCATAGTTATTAGAAAAGGAGGTACACTTCTAGAAGGAGATCAATGTAATGATGGAATTCAAATATAAGAGAGTGGGTGAGTGAGTGAGAAGGTATTCCTCATGTGGAGGATGAGGAGAACTATGGAGTGAAGAAGAATTTAAGCATTTTGTATGAAGACTTACAGTTGAATATATATAGGACTATATTTTGTGTACACATCTTATCTTTTCAAGGAAATTTCTGAGTTTACAATCAAGGATCCATGATTTCTCCTCAAATTACATGGAAGATTCAATGGTATAACTATTAATGTGACATTCTATTTGTTTATCTCAAGTTGGTATATTTTGTTCCAGTGAAGTGCATGAGCTCTTGATTGATAGACATCATGTAATGACTGTAAATGGTCTTTGTTAAGCATTTTTTGTGTGTTTGAAAGTTGATACACATGTTGAAAGGAATTTGGGATGTCAATCCATGTTCTTGATAGTTTAGAAGGATTGAATCCTTCTAGACATTTTAGTTGCATATTGGAATTCCTTCAATACTGTGAATGCGACTGAGTTGGAGGTTTGTGACACTTTAAAACATGTTGCATGTGGAGTTATTGACAAGGTGTTGAGTCTATAGGGATGTTAACCTAAGCCATGCATGCAGTTTGTTTGATGCAAGTATCCTCAAAGATAACATTAAAATTTCTGCTACTTTCACTTAGTGCGACTAGCACAAAATCACCTAGGGCATGATTACACACACACACAAAAAAGAAAATTATATCGGGTCTGAGATGTAGTGCAACGCTCAATTAGTAAGTCCGCCATTGTGGTCATTGAGGATAGTCTGACCCCTTCATATGCATCTTTCTTTTTTTAGGGATTTGATGCTCGTCTTGGGATTTTTTTAGCGATTCCTTATTGCAGGCATTGCAGCGACATCTGACGCAATCCAACAAAGTTAGTGCGATAAGAAGAGAACACATGCAAACATGCCAGTGATACCTTAGAGGAGGGTTTCAGGATATTTCTGCAAACTAAGGTGCCTGTATCTCATACTAAGTTGCCCACGAGCACCCATGTTCCTCTCCAAGTGCCCCAGTCTAGCTAGAGAGCTTGGATTTGTGCTTTCTCAGGCTTCTGTATGATCGTTTCCTCCTGTTTTCTTGGTTCACATTGTGATACATTTCAACACCTTCATCGAATCAACTAAGCTCTATCTAATCCTTCTTGCACTTTAGGGTTTCATATTTTTATAGCTTAAACTACTTGGGTCACTTTCGTTATTTAGTTTAGGCATTTATTTCATTGTTGTACTTCTTAGATAAACTCTTAAAATTCAGATTTTAGTTAATCATAAGGGAGCTAAAGAGCCTAGAGAGCTAAAGTGAGATTGAGAAAGCTAGTGAAAGAGTAGGGTCTTGAAACTTTGCATACACCATGAGCATGACAGAAGGTCTGGGGAGGAGTTGCAACGTTTTTGTGGGTTGTTATAGATGTCCCTAAACACGAATGTTCTAAGAAAGTATTTTCTTGAGGGTAACTTAAGGAAAGTTTTGATAAATTAGTGCAAGATTGGTATTTTAAATTTTTTATATCATTCCAGTGATTGGGCTAACACTAATTTGAAGTGATTAAAGTGTGTATATGAGTGGCAAAGGTCCCTAAATGTCATTTATTCAAAATGTGCTTTGACAAAGGAGATTAATATTGGTGTTTTGAGTGCTTTGAATCCATTTCTTTGGTTGATCTAATATGTTTTGAAGTGTCAAGTAGGTTGAAATGTCTTAGTAGCTTTGGTGGAGCTAGAAAACACAAAAGTTGTATGGTGAGCCAAGGAAGCTAGTCAAGAAACTTGAAGAGAATAATGAACAAGGTGAGTCTAAATTGGGTAGGAAAGAAGAGTGAACTCTTTGAATGAAGAAAATGATACTGTGCGTGGCTTATAGACCTATGTTGAAACAAACCATTGAGACGATAAGGTTCCTTTAGGTGATATTAGTCAGTTTTTCTAAAATTTGATCAAAGATATCAAGTTGTTAAACCATTTTGGGCTTGGGTTGATCCTCAAAATGCAGAGATAGGTGTAGTTAATGTTTGAAAGCTCTTGAAAGGTGAATATATGCTTGATTGCCTCTTTTTCTCTACATCAAGGAGAAACACATTAAATCTGAAATATAGTGCATCACTTAGTGACTCACAAATGGGGTGACCACCAAGGTCATTGTGGCTAAAGTATTTGCATCTTTTGTTTTTAGATCCAATAAGTGTTTGAGTTTCTTGCAAGAAGCTAGGGTTGTTCAAGTACAAGTGCAATAGCTAGGGTAATAGGTGAATATAAACATATGAACGCGTGACATGGGTAATAACAAAGCAACCCCAAAATAATCAAATCCTTGTGAGCTATCAATCCAAGATAATATAAAAGGTAGGTTTGTAGAATCCGATCCTAACCATGTATGAATTTTGTACAGAATAATCAATCTGGGTTCATTCAAAATTCCTCATACATCCTAGATCTAGTAGTGCCACAGACTAAAAGTGATATGAGACAACTAAGTCACCTTTCAAACCCTTCTCAATTTGATGTGCTTGTAAATATGTTAATTTCCATTGCAAACCTCTAAATAATTATATTATTCCATGTCATGTAACATATATTATTCTATCCTAATTAAACAAGTTGAGTTAATCATATGAAGTTAATTTAGGGTTAATACATTTTGGTTAACCCATCCACTTTCAAACCCTTTTCCTACCTTAGGGTTTAACTTATATATTCCATAGTCTTGCCTTGCAATGTATAAGTCCTGATGCATTTATTATTTCTTCTTTGAGTTATATATGGATTGTTATATGTTTGTGCAAAACCACAAGGAATATTGTCGCTCTAATCAAGTCGTTATTGTTTGTGGGTTTACAAAGTTGGTTCTGTTTGCACCATGCCCAATTGTTTTTTGCTTTTAATACTTACTTTCTAGATGATATGGATTATGGGTATTAGGATACATCATATGATTATAGGGCTAAGCCACGACATTAACCTCTCTTTTCCACTCCTAGTGTGTCATCCACGATCAATATTCCTTCTACTAAGAAACCACATGAGCCCAGTCCTTGGTATTTTAGGGGTAAAATTTCTCCAATAGCTGACCAAAACACTCCTAACTTGGTGTAGTCTTCTCTTAATGATGACCTTAGTTTTGAATATGCATCGATTGATAGTTATTAGATCAGTTGGGATGAAGCTCCTCACTTTTGTATTCTTAAGATGCCCAATTCTCACAATCATGAACCATCTATTGCCATAGAACCCACTAAAGAGGTAGATAACCTCATTTCATATGATGATGTCTTCTCTAATGTATGGACATGTCCTACACAACTTCCAAAACTTAGTATTGTTACACTCCATCTTGTTAAGGACATACATGATGATAACAATGATGAACATTCTTCTACTTCTATAGATGGTGATGCACATAGTGACTGTGATATTCCAAGCGATAATGAAATTACTAGTTTCGATGATTTGCCTATTTTTCCTAATGCCCGTGTTAATGTTTTAAACAATTTTATTTCTTTATGGTGATGATATTTTTATTCCTAACGAGGTTGTTAATCATGATGATGTTTCTATTGCTACCAATGTTTCTAGTCATTATGATGTCTATTCCTAATAATGTTGCTAGTCATGATGATGTTTCTATTCCTAATAATGATGTTATTCATGATGGTGTTTATATTCCTAGTGATGTTATTCATAGTTATGTTTCTCCACATGATGATGTTCCTATTTATGCTCTTGAAAATACTATTGTCATTACATGTGTTTCTACTCTCCCTCCTAAATGTACAAACGATGTTATTTCTAGTGATATTTTTCTTCTTCTTGTACAAGTGACTAATGCCGACACTAACATAACTTCTATATGTCTTACTGATAGTACTCATGACCCTCCCTCACGTGTTTCTTCTAGTGTTATTACTCTTAATGAGCTCATTGTTCATCCCTTAGATGTACCTAGTGATAGGGTCCCTTTAGATCATGTCTCCCAAAGTAAACCTCTATTTTTTAATGTGCCTACAGATGATGACATCACCTCTAAACCAAATAGTGTTCCCATGGAAAATATAATTGGTAGGGTACAACCTTTAATAAGATTTTTGGTGTTTATGCAGTACCCACTCAAGAGGTCTATTCTCATGCATGTGGTAGGTGATTTACAACACAAAGTACACACTTTTACCTTAGAAAGTAAGGATTACTATGTTGTAATAGATTTCAACACTATACATGGTAACCCTATATGGCATAAAATATTCCCATCAATCTTCCCTCATAGTTTTTTCCTGCCTAAGTTTAAATTGTTTGATTGTACTTATGATCCTTATCTACATCTCAAACACTATAGGTTTACAATAGATTCTTATAACAAGGATAGGCTACGTTTAAAATCCTTCACATAAATGTTAGAAATATTATTAGTGTGAACATTATTTGTAATTGTTGTGTGGGAAATAATTTATTATTATATTATGAGTTGTTGAGAAACAACTCATAATTATAAATAAACTAAATACAGTTTTTGTATGTGAAGTTGTTGAGACAACTTCATGTATATAGTTTTATAGTTTGTAACTCTCCTAAATAATAGGAGAGGAGACTCCTATATATGTGAAGTCTCTTCATTGTAACGATAATCTGAACATAACAAAGTATTTTTCTGAACGAATCTGCTGACCCAATTTCATTTGGTATCAGAGCTAGGATTGTCCAAATGAATGTCAATATGCTAATGCATCTAGAGAAACCTGTTTGGCACCATTTTATTATTCTTGAAGAACAGTTCAGAAGTGTATTCGTGTTTATTTATTCATGCAAAGTCAAAGATTTGAACCCAAGGTCTCCTCACGTGGACAATGGTACAACTTCTAATCTCTGTGTTTCCTATCCAAAACGCCAAACATCTAAGAGAGGCATTCCATTCAAAGGTCATATCTGCCATTTGTCTCAAAGTTTTGATGGTATTGAAATCCTTCTGGAAAGTTCGTTGATTTCTTCATAGGATTCTTTGCAGCTTTCAAGTGATGTATTCGCAGATTTATATAGGCGTATATTAAAAGAAATTTGTTCATAGTTTGTGGCAGTCTTGTGATCAATTTGACTATGATATTAGTGATTAATATGACAAGCATTCTCTAGGAAAGATTCATGCCATTACAAGTCTCCAATTATCATACCTGCCTCGTGTCGACTTCTTATCTCATCTTTGGATCTATTTGCTTGTCTACCGATATATATTTTGCATGCTAAGTCGTTGAATCAGAAGCTTCATAACGTCTTTGGATCATATATTTGAAGTGCTCCTCAGTTTGAGTTTAACTGGTTCCACACAGCTTTTTCTCGCTTCTGTACCTACGTACCGCATCTTCCGATACCTCTAACAGCTGGCATTATTGTTTATTCAGTCTGAGCGTGTGCAATAAAAACATCACATCTGTTGAGACTTACAGGGTTACGTGGCCGCTGCTATAATCCAAATCTCTCAAAAATGGAGAAGTCATTTGTCTGGGATTCATTCGGCTTTCTTTGGTACACTACCTACTCGGCATACACATGGTAGATTCCTCTTGCCATTACATTTGTTAGAGAAAGATTTATTATTTCATTCAAACCTTAATGCGTCAACAGCCTATATTATGTAACCGTAATCTTCTAATTATAGATTTTATCTAGGATTAGAAATCCTTGGGACCTTATATAGTTTGGGTCTATCAATTGTTAATTGAGTCATGTGGATTCTAGTCAAGTTCAACATAAACTTTTGTTACTTAGAGTTAAATAAGTCATTGTTTGAGAGTCATATAGAAGTAAATATTTTATGGATTGAAGTTATGTGTCAACAAGGTGCTTATATTGAAAATCAAAGTAATTAAGTCCTGTGTCGATGGTAATTATGATGACAAAGTAATTTAATTGTCCAGGTCAAAAGAGTCGTTTGTGTATATCGTCGTAATAGGGTCAATGTCAAAAATTGTGTCATTGTAGAAAGTCAATAATTGGTTTATCAATGCCAAATTTCAAATGTTATTATTGTAAAGGACGTATTATCGGACATGATACCAACATACAATATGTAAGAATGTCAAGACAATGATATCCTTAATGAAAATCGCGAAAGGATTATATTGTATGAGGGAGATACCGAATGGGACAGAACTCTCCACGTCAAAAACATCAATGCTTGACAGCACTATGAATGACATAAAGAGCCTCAAACCCAAATCAAGTCAAGTTAGCAACATTGCATTGGAGGTCGGAGGCAATGGAGGAAGGAGGGCGATCAATGCCTCTTGTCAATCACTAATCAACGAGGTCTGCATACACATTGGTGGCACCTTTTTATATTATTTCAATTGTTTGTTTTGAGTGGTGCGTGCAGAAATAAAGATAAGGTATTCATTCCCTGCTAAAGTTTGAAACAAGGAGAATGTGTGTTGTGGCTGTTGGCAACAGTTGTATAGGAGGGCAGCTAATTGCGGTGATCCTCAAATTGTTATGATTCTATGACTGTCATACTTCTTCAGTGAATCTACCAGTGAAAGAACATTCACTGGAAGTGAAAGTGAGAATTGTTGAGTTCTCGTATGTAGGTGCATTGATGGAAGTGTGATCATCCGGTAATGGATTCATTGTGGTGGAGCGGGTGATCGTGTGCATCAAGATCCAGACAATAGTATACAGACCTAAAAGTATGCATTGGCATACGATTCTATTTCCAGTTCAATGGCGTGTTTTTTCCTGTGTTCACATTAAGGGGGTGAATGTCAACAATTAATAATGTTCACACTAAGGGGGTGAATGTTAGGAATATTATTAGTGTAAACATTATTTGTAATAGTTTATTATTATATGAGTTGTTGAGAAACAACTCATAATTATCAATAAATGATATATGGTTTTTGTACGTGAAGTTGTTAAAACAACTTCACTTATATAGTTTATAGTTTTACATATTGTTTGTAACTCTCCTAAAAAATAGGATAGGAGACTCTTATATATATGGAGTCTTTACGTTGTAATAATATAAAGGATTATTGTATAGATATAAATCAACGTCAGAAACAAAGTCTAACTGGTCATGCAATGCATTGGTTTACTCACTTTCTTAGTGGATTCATGAGCACATTTGTAGAACTTAAGGAATCTTTTCTCGTTCTCTTATCAATAACAAGGTTCCTAAAGTTGCATATAAGTGTTTACCCTCTTTACATTAAGGAAAAATTGAGCATGTTACTAATTATATACTACACTTTAAAGCTAGTATGCAACAATTAATATACAAGTTTATAGATTTGGAAAGGGAGATAGATATTTTTTCAAGGCCTCATATTCCCACTTAAGGAAAAGTTACTTTATGACATGTGATTCATTCACTTACATTTTTTTATGCATTATTGACATAGAGATTGATTTTTTCCCCCACACACACACACACACACACACACACACACACACACACACACACACACACACACACACACACACACACACACACACACACACACACACACACACACACACACACCCACACGCACACCCGCACACACGCACATGCACGCGCACGCGCACGCACGCGCACGCACGCGCACGCGCGCACCCGCGCCCACACCCGCGCACAGCGCGCAACCCGCGCACGCACGCACGCACGCACGCACTCGCGCACGCACACACGCGCGCACGCGCGCGCGTGCACGCACACCACACACGCACGCGCATGCGCGCACCCACACACGCGCGCACACACACACACGCGCACACACACACGCACGCACGCACGCGCGCACACACGCACCGCACGCGCGCACAGCACACGCGCACGCACACGCACGCACGCACGCGCCCACGCACGCACACGCACACCGCGCACACGCGCACAACGCGCACGCGCACACACGCACACGCGCACGTGCACACACACGCACACACGCACCACGCGCGCGCGCACACGCACACAACGCACACGCGCACGCACACACACACGCGCGCACGCACACACACATGCGCGCACACGCACAACACACACACACACATGCACACCACGCACACACAACACACACACACAACACGCACGCGCACAACACACACACACACACACACCGCGCGCACACACACAACACGCACACACACACACACAACACGCACACGCACACACACACACACACAACACCCACACACACACGCGCGCACACACACACACACACGCACACACACACACACACACACGCGCACGCACAAACACATGCGCGCGCACACACACACACACACACACACACACACACACACAACACACAACATCTACCACTCCATGTGATATGCCTTATACTTCATATACGATTAGGGTGTTACACCACAAAAATCCTTCCCATCATGTTACCTCTAAACCTACTACTACTAAAAAGACTTTGTTGTTTCCTAAGTGCAAACCATTATACTTTGACAAGTCTATTGATCATCCACACGATATTTTTCTTACTCTACTTGATAAATGATTGATTTAATTACCCTTCATTACGTATCCTCCTCACCATTGATTGGAATATGAGAAAGGTTAACATTTCTATAATTTCCATCATATCAATGGGCATCGTGATAATGTTTGTTATGCACTAGATCAAAAACTCAAGTGATTTACAAATCAAGGATCTATCTCTTTCGATACATGACATGCAAGAAGATCTCTTTCTCCTCTTTCATGACATTATCCCCCAGAGACTGTGATCTTTGATGATGGTCCCTTTGTGGATACATCATTTTTGAGACCTCTTCTACAAGTTACCCCCTCAAATAAGGCTTTTCATATTCAACTAGTACAAAAACCTAAATTCAGTATCTCTACCCTTGTCTACCCATGTGCGCATATTTTGCTATGGTTCTATCTAGGTCTCCCTTTAATTAAATCCATCCCCATCAATATTTAATAAAATGCCCACTTATTATCATATCATCATTAATCATTATTAATTCACATTAATTAATATCCATATCCCTAACTTGCCCTAATCAACTTGCAGCTATTTAGGATGTTTCCCTTATCCTAAATATAAATCCCTATGCTTTTTATACCCATTCCTATCTTCTAACTACCCATGATTCATCCTTAAACAACCTAATCTTGCACATAAGCTTTAAATGTGAGCTTATTAGGTGTGTATTAAAATTCATAAGTGCATGAAACAAGAGAAAGAACACAAGACACCAAATATAAGTGGGAAACCCTCAAGGGGAAGAAAACCCACTGAAACCTCTGCTAATATTACTCATAACAAAGGACTTGCAAGAATATTACACATCAAGCAAGATTTGTTTAGTGAGGCACCAATCCCATAAGGAGCACCAACCCCTAGTTTAGTAGGGCACCCACCCTACAAGGAGGCTACAACCCCCTAATGATAAGCACCCACTAGCCACCTAAATTATGGATGATCATTAATACATATGTTTCTCATCACAACTTATGTGATCACAAATTCAACTCCATTACACATCAAACCCTCTTCAAAACAAGTTCTCTCCTAACTCATTCAAATTTCCTTCTTCATTTGCTGATTAGGTCAAATGACCTTGTATATCTGATCTTAAATATTTCTCAACCTTCATACCTCTTCTCACTCTTCCTTGACCCCTCTATGATCTTTTTCACCTCCTCTAGCTCAAATCACATCTCGGTCTCCTCTCATACACAACTAGTCACAATGAGTATTAAATATAACGTCCTCTTTATATACAAGACTCAACTCCTAAACTCCCTAGGTCAGCCATGACCATTATAGGTCAGTCATAAAAACTCAAAAATACAACAAAAACATCATATAAATCAACTCAAGAGACCCCTTATAGGTCAAAAAGGGTCACACCACTCAAGGTCAAGCTTTCTCAAACAATCTCAACCTCGGCCAAAACAAGCTCTCCAACGAATAATTCATGATCCTTCAAGGGAACTCAAGGGATATCTTCAAATCATGTCAAGGACTTGCTAATTCCACAAACTTCAGGAAAATTTTATCATCACCAACAAGCTCAGGAATCATTTACAACTTACAATCCTTCACCATGAAACACACCAAGAAACAAGCATACACAACTAGGTCTTCAAGCACCCAAAAATTAGTCCTAAAAAATAGGAAACTTCACATAGAAAAAATATTCATCATGGCTCAAGTAGTATACCATTGGAAAGATCTATAAGTCTAATTTTTGAAACAACTCACTCCATTCACCAAAACATAGCACAAGGCCTCCAACCAGACCAATCTCTGAAACAGGTCAAAAATACCAAAATGGACTCAAGAACCAGTCTTGAGAGAAAGATGCCAAATCAACTCTCAAAACCACTTCCAAGATCAACCACCTGAACACATCAAGGAAACTTTAAAAACCTTCAAGCAAGAATAATATGCATATATTCATTTGGAGAAAAAATCCAAGCACACATGTTTCAGTCACCTTCTTGAGCAAGCCTAATAGGACCAATTAGGTCATTAGGGATTCAACAGGAAACCACCTCTAAAGATCAAATAAATCAATTTAACACATCATTATAGGCCTCTATAAATTATCCATGACCATCAAGATCATACTGATAACATGTGAAAACATTTCATCAAACACACCTCAAACCTCCATGACTAGATTTTAGCCCTTAAGGCCAAAAGTGGTAGGGGCAACTTTGAGAGACCTTATATTCCATTTTCTCCACTGAATACCTAAAATTTTCAATGGTATCTATCACATCTCCCAAGGATTCTTGAACAATTCACTTTTCATCTTGAATCTTCCATCTCATCCCTGAAACTGTAAATTTCCACAAAACAAGGGTTTTTCTCTATGCTTCCTGAAACAATGGAACATGAAACCACCACCAAAATGATGCAGAATCCTCTACAAGCCCTTGATGCATCAATTTTCTTTCCATAAAACATTTGAAGATACCAAGTGCAAATGATTTCTTCCATCACTCTCTAGAAGGAGGGTTTAACTAGGGTTTCAAACCACCTTAGCTTCTTAACAATTGTTCATAAATTCCTGACGACCAAATAACTCCATTATTTTTGGTAAAAAATTCTTAGACTCAATGAAAAATCATCCCTAAAAGAGTCCAAAGATCCCATGAAAAGTGTGTGTGAGTGGGTGAGCATCTGAAGTTTTCAAGCTGGATTTTCCTCTTAAGAACTCAATTTTTCTAAAAAAACTCATTAAAGTTCTTGCAAAATCCTTCACATTTTGACCTGAAGTTGATAATGAAGCCATCATGAACTCCTCTATAGTTTGATCAAGTCTCATCCATTCTCAAAATACATGAAACTCTCTAACCACTAAGACTTACATTGTTTTACTTAAGCCTTGTTTCACCTATCTTACTTCTCAAGGACCTTGAAACATGGAATCATCAAAAATCCTGAGTATGACCTGAAACTCCTTCAACACATGTATGTAACTATGTCAGTAACACACTTAAACCATGCTTTTATCAGACTTCAATGCTCCATATATCATGCCACCATGAAACCATGCACTAGGTCTAGGAATAGGCCTATAATGACCAAACTCAACCATGACATCACATGAATCTGACCTATGACCATTGACCACTTCTAGACACTTAGACACCTTTGAAACATAATAATGGAACATGTTTTAGACCTCATGACATATCCTCATAAAAACCTTTGAAACTCATTACTCATGACCATGCATTCTAGACCATGCAACAAGACACCATATTACCAAAACAAGACACTACCAATCAACCTTCAAGTTGACCTTGATTGACAACTCATGGAGACAATATGACACCTCAACTCCCTTTTCTATCAATGAAATTTGAAATTAATGAAAATCACTTAGACACAATGGCCAAAATAGGTCCCCTTTCTCATTGATGTCAAACACCTTTATAAATTCATTGATGGCAATAATTGAATGAAACACATTACAAGAATCACCTTTTCCAATGTTTTTGATGCATACTCTTCCCCTATCATATATGTATAAACTATAAAATGAAAATGTATCACATGAAAAAATGACAACATGAGTACAATAAGTAGTGAAAATACAATTATTTAAAATCCTTATAATCCTCCCCTTGGATTGTACTCATGTCCTCTTGACTTCTAACAAAACCCATTATAATCAAAAGATCCATGGACTTGAGGTTGGAAAATGCAAACAAAATCCCCCCTATGAACTAATATTGTTATAATTTTTCTTCAACTTTGATTAACAACATCTTGTAGACTTAAATTTTGGGTTAGAATCAGATATAATCTGCCTCCAAATAAAAACATTTTAAAGCATTTTAGACTTATCCCTAAAAACTCTTTATGCCTAGTATAAATAATGAACAATTTCTCAACTTCAATAGTAAGCATACCAAACACATATGAGAATCCCATCAATGTTTTCACCCCATAAGAATAATCAGGGGTAAACACAAAGAAGGATTATAATGGTCAAATGATTATACCAACCTAGTAAGGAAAAATGACATGATATTGTTGTTATCCTTATCAAGGTACAATCATCAACATGCATCCATTCAATATCTTATAACTTATAGAGTGATTCACAATGAAATCTTAGCAGGATTTAAATTGAGTATATAAAACATCCATGGAATGAAGAGACAAAATCATGCAAAAACTTAGAATTTTAGAGTCCACACCAAATCAGAAAGAATCAAATCTTATAATGATTCAGATGAAATCATAGGACACAATATTATTCCATGTAATATTCTATAGGGTTGTGTAATCAAACCTTATTTGTAATGAAGAAATAAGGATTCCTCAAGCCTTGAAGCTCCCCCATGGGATGATTAGTATCTTCTTTAATTGTAGAGTCACATATGATAAATAAATGCTAGAGTACAGATTTAACACAAGTAATAAGCTAAATAAAATATGAAAACCTAAGTGTAAGAGAGGGAAAGAAAGACTTAGTTGATTTCAGTGCTTGATCCCAAAGTATTCTGGACTGGAAAACTATGAACAAGAGGAGAAAATTGTCGTAACTGCACAATAAATCTTGGAACTATCAAATGATTGGACTAGGGTGCCTAGACTAGGGTGGGGGTGCCTAGGCACCAGAGACCTCTGTTGGTGCCTGTGACTATGCAAGAGATCAAAACTGATTTTTGTTGTGTCACACAAATGTCACTAACCTTTGCTTTTGGTCACATGTATGTCACTGTTGATGATCACAAATTCACCTGTAAACCTACAAAGAGAAGATGACCTACAAAACCCTCAAACTACATCAAATCCTAAAACAAAATATGCAATATGGGGAGTCAGACTGACCCCGACGGTCATTTGACTGAGTGAACTTACGAACTGAGCATTGCACTACATCTCAGACTCCATGTAGTTCTTGTGCGTGTGTGATAGAATCATGCCCTAGGAAGCCCTTGTGCAAGTGCACTTGATAGCAGACAACAACTAGATGTACCAATGTAAATAGATGTGTGGATGGAAAAATGAACTTCCCCTCCTATGCATGTATGCAGAAAATGTAGTCCCTTGTCCCTTGAATGAATGCTAGATGGATGCCTTTGATGCTCTTAGATGCCTTTGGATGCAACCTTAGGTGATGATAATAGATGCTTAGAGCTTGGTCCTTTATTTTGGTCACATAGCTTTGTATTTATATGATTCCCTTGTTTGAATTTTGTAATTGACAACTAAAATTCCGACCCATAAGAAAATAAAATGCCCAAAAGATAAAAGAGGCCCAAAAAGAGCAAGTAAGATAGAAAGAGGTCAGGGGCACCCAGAGGGGACGAGGGCGCCTGGGCACTAGCATCTTGGCTGGGCGTTAGTGTCCAGAGTCATAAAAGATAAAGCAATAAAGTTCAAACTGGGTTGTAGGGTGTAAAATACTAGAAAGAATACAAAGAAACAAAGAAAAGAGGCCAAAGATAACTGTCAATTACTAGTTTTCTCACTTAGGAATCATATGAATGCAAGTATGTGTTTAGGACCTAGAAATGTACCCAAGTGCATGATTTTGTGTCTACATTTTCCCCCACTTTATGTTGTTGAGTGAATACTCGATAACATAAAGTAGATAAGAGATGTGTACCTGATAACCATGTAGAGTGTGATGGCGATAGCATGCCGAAGAGACAAGTGAAAGCGTGGAGTGATAAAAATGAAGCATGGAAGCTAAGAAAGAGGAAGTGACCCTAGGGGTGAAGCGTATGAGTATGTACCATGTTGTACATGTTCTTATAGCTTTTGATGTAGGGTTACTTCTTGTTGCGTATTAAGGATGGACCTACAAAAGAAGAGTGAAAGAGTAGTCAAAGTCATGTGTTATGAAAACTCTTGTAAAAGTATGTAAAAATGTGAAAAAGTAGTAAAAGGAAAGTGTGCACCTGATCCGTGAAGAGTGAAAAGGATAGAAAATGTCCTGAAAGTTGTAGAAGAGTGAGTTTTTTGGGTGATCTCACACCAAGAGTGAGTTTTTTGGGATCTCATGCCAAGAATGAGTTTTTTGGGTGATCTCACACCAAGTGCAAGTTTTTTGGGTGATCTCATGCCACAACAGAAGAGTGTTGGGGAGAGAGGTCTAGTGTTACTCTCCTTCCATGACTGCTTCTTGAATTTATACACCACTACAGATGGTGTGATCCATGTTTGTTTCTGTGTTGTTCCAGTTTGATCCAAGTAGAAAAAGGAGATAGAATGCATTCTGATTGTTGGAGGATTGTGCCTGCACTGTGAAAACTACTCTGTGAACTACTGAAAACTATGTTGATATGAGAAAGTAACTATAACTGCCCCTTGGTCATAGGTGCCCAGGAAAGGTCAGGAGCACCCAGGTGCTAGTGTCTGTATCTGGGTGCTGGTGTCTGTGTTGAACTGAGGACCCAAGTCAGATTCTGGGTCATTATGTAACTGTAACCCTGTTGTGTTCCTTGATTGTAGGCCTGTACTGAAGCTCTAAGTTGTTGTATGGGGTGACTGATTCACCCAATGTATGCCCCCCTCATTTGGGGTGCATGTGACATTGCTAGGAGAATGCAACCCAAAGGAGAGGACCTAATGTTGATCTGAAATTGATATCCCTGCAGGGGGAGGGAATGTGCATGGTAGAAACCAAGGCACATGCAAACAAAGTGGCTAGAAACATGTGTTAGTAGAAAAAGTGACAAACATGTTATAGAAGACAATGTAAACAAGCAATAGTGCAAACAAAGTAGACCACAAAAAGTGGGTTTCAAACATGGGACATCACTCACAATGTCACAAGACAATCAAGGCCAAAGTGGCCAAAAGCATACAATGATCAAACAAGACATAGGGCATAACCCGCAAACAATGACATACAATAACAAACAGCGAAAAAAAAGAAAAGTATCAGACAACCATGGTGGAAAATAGTTCCTGCAAGGAAAATGTTGCACATGAAGCACCCATTAGCATGTTAGAAAGATAAAAAGTATGTCAAAGCATGTATAGATCAATGGAAAGTAGTGTGCTAGTAAAGATAATAAGTAGTAAAAAATGAAACAATATCACCCATAATGTGTGAGAAAGTAGATTCCCCTAGGATCCTCAGTGGGACTGGTAAGAGGTACAGTGCCAAGTATCATTGTTGCGTGTAAGGATCTGTAGAAAGTATGCATTCACAACTATAGACCAAGTGAATGTGCATATGTATATAGAAAGATAATGACATACTAAGTATCCATCTAGCATGGGAAACAAAGTGTACATGTAAGTATAAGAAAGCAAGAATAAGTGCAACCAAGATATGCACTATGTTGTGAATGAGTGAGATGGAATGGTATGCAATGTGAATGTGATAGGAGCAACATGCCCCCCAAGTGGATGTGGATGAGTATGAGATGAGGTTCATTTATAAAATACCCCTCGAAAGTCAAGAATGAACCATAGAACAAGAGTGCATCATCAGGAAATGGTTTGAAATGTGCACTAGAAAGATAGATCATGAAGCATAGAGTGTAAAGAGTGTGAATGTGGTGAGGTTCATTTCATATTTAGACCCTCAACAGTCAAGTATGAACCATGGAACTAGAGTGTGTCATAGGTAGTATGATGTGTGATAAATGTATGCAATGCTAAAAATATGTATTGTGAAGCACAGAAATGTGTAGTGTGAGAGGTTCATGGATGTAGTATGCCCTCAAGAGTCAAATGTGAACCTTAGCACAAGAGTGGGTCATAGGGTAAGATGATACAAGCGGTGTATCAAGTTTGTAAGATGCTGAAATGGAGATTAAGCGAAAGCATCAATGTAATGGTAGATGTGAGAGACACCTGAAGGATGCTAGGAGGGGGGAGTAAGTGGATGCCCCCCAAGTGTGTGATGATTATCTATGTTGCTAAGGGGATCAATGTAAGGAGTAGATTCCTTGAAAAAATGAATTGGTTGTAGCTTATGTGGGAGTGATAATCAATTGTAGAAGATTTGGGAGAGATAAGGATGGTAAATGAGAGGTTCCGTTGATTGGATAATGTTGTAGAAGACTTGAGAGGAGGAGTTAGGAATGATTTTGAGAGGACTTAGGAGTTGGTGATGTGGTAGAAGACTTAGTAGGAGGAGGTGATGGAGGATGACCTTGGGAGGTGATTCCTTAGTTGGAATGGGTTGTATAGGGGTGCTTGACTGATGAAGAAGGAACATTAGAAGTGATAGAATGATGCTCATTGAGACATAGAAGGAGTAGATTTAGGAGCCCATTTAGATGTAGCATTTGGAGATGGGCATGTAGCAGTATGTTGTGCAACAAATGAGATAAGACCATAATGTGTAAGGTGGCCAATTTGTCATTTAAGAGCATAGCAATCATTGTCATTATGTCCATTAATTCGATGATAATTACAATATGGATGACCTTGATATCTAGCAAATTGATAAGAAGGATGGGAATGAGTAGATGGAAAGTTGATCAATTGATGAGTGAGGAGTTGAGGAAGAATATCATGTTGCTTAGCATTGAGATCAAAATTGAGAGGTGTGGGAAGCTATAAGACTTGGGGTTCACTGATATGAGCACATGTAGAAGACATAGAATTAGGATGAGATGTAGAAGAAGAACTAGCATGGCCTTGAGAAGCATCCTTAGATGTTGGATTTCATATTTGAGAGATGTAATCATGGATTCCATAGCTTGAAATTTATCTTGAAATAAAGAATGTAAATCTTGAATTGACTCTAAAAATAGATTGATTGAATTAGAACTAAGAGGTGGGTCCTCAAAGAAGATGATCAAAATAGCAACTTACTTGAGTAGGTGGTGTATTGATAGGAAGATACATAGTGTCTAGGGATTTTAGGAGAACATCTTTGCAAGGTGGGTGCATTTGAAGTAATTGATGTAAAGAGACTTGAGAAACCTTAGGAGCCATGAAAGAAAAGAAAGTGCAAAAATGAGGATCCAAGAGTATCACGAGTGGGGTTCACCAAATGATTTAACAAAAATAGAATTTGTAAAATCCCTAATTGCAGAGTCACGTATGATAAATAAATGCTAAAGTACAAATTTGACACAAAGTAATAAGCTACTAAATAGGAAAACCTAAGTACAAGAGAGAGAAAAAATACTTAGCTGATTTACACTTGATCCCGAAGTGTTCTGGAATGGAAAACTGATGAACAAGAGGAGAAGACTATTGTCACAACTATGCATCATAAATTCTGGAACTTTCAGATGAGCCTGACTAGGGTGCCTGGAATACAAGAGGACTAGGGTGCCTAGGCACTAGAGACCTCTGTTAGGCGCCTGTGACTGTGCAGAAGCTCAGAAATTTTTTTTAGTGTCACAAGTGTCACTAACCTTCATTTTGGTCACATGTATGTCACTGGATGATCACCAAATTCACTTGTAACCTGCAAAGAGAAGATGACATGTAAAACCCTCAAACTACATCAAATCCCAAAAAAAAAAGATGCAATATGGGGAGTCAGACTGACCCCGATAGTCACCCAACTGAGTGAACTTACAACCAAGCGTTGCACTACATCTCAGAATCCATGTAGTTCTTGTGCATGTGTGATAGAATCATGCCCTAGGATGCCCTTGTGCAAGTGCACTTGATAGCGGACAATAGCTAGATGTACCAATGTAAATAGATGTGTGGATGGAAAAATGAACTTCCCCTCCTATGCGTGTATGTAGAAAATGCAGTCCCTTATCCCTTGAATGAAAGCTAGATGGATGCCTTTGATGCTCTTAGATGCCTTTGGATGCAACCTTAGGTGATGATAATAGATGCTTAGAGCTTGGTCCTTTATTTTGGTCACATAGCTTTGTATTTATATGATTCCCTTGTTTGAATTTCATAATTGACAACTAAAAGGCCGACCCATAAGAAAATAAGATGCCCAAAAGATAAAAGAGGTCAGACGCTTGGCATCCTAGCTGGGCGTTGATGTCCAAAGTCATAAAATATAAACAAGTAAAACACCGACTGGGCTGTAGGGTGTAAAAGACCAGAATGAAAATCAAAGACAAAGCAAAGAGGCCATATATAGCTGTCAATTATTAGTTTTCTCGCTTAAGAATCATATGAATACCAATATTCGATTAAGACCTAGAAATGTACCCAACTATGTTATTTTGTGTCTACACATAGCAACTTGAAACCTTTATGATTTACTTGTACCTAATCATAGAGTCTTTATATCTTATCATCCTATTACAATGTCTTCAGGGCTAACTCTTATCTAATTAAAAATACATTTCAAGACCTTCTTGATGACAATAGTCAGGACCTGAGAACATCTTCATACTATTTACTTCATAACATAACACTTAGATTTTCATGATACCTTAGTGACACTCCATGACTTTGCATAATTACTTAACTGTTGATAGAGATTATGAGACACAAACTGTTCATACCTCAGCAATCCATTTGCACCTTACAAACTCTAATAGATGATTTCTCGCTTGATCAACATGTTCTTGACCTTCTTGGACTTTGTACAAACACTTTGATGAAATACCAATTTCAAATACCACTGTTAAATCATACTTACCCAGATTTTGGTTCTTCATCAAGCTCTTAATGGAACCTCCTTTGATGCCTAAGCATCTCAACATTGTTTTAAAACTTTAATAGACCTTAATGCTTACTTCATCTCTTCATGGGACAATAAATGCATAAAAATTCCCTTAAATATAAGAGAAACACTTCTAATACACCTCAAATCATGAGTCCAAGACACAAGTCAAAGCACAAACATACTTTCTTGAATCAACTTACACGAGCACATTCCTTGACATAGGACCTTCTTGATAACATGGGATTTTTCTTCATCCTACCAAACCAGTAGGTGCTCCCCCTAGGGTTAATCATCACTATACAGACTGAGGATAACCATTTCAACTTCATAAGTCTGTTCTTCTGATGCACTGCCTTTGATGATCAACTTGGTGAATCTTCTTTAAGCACTTTTTAAAAGGAACCAAACACATAGACTGAAAAACTCATATAAATAGCAGTGAATCTCTTAACATAGAGATTTTACTAAGAACTCTGAGACACAAGATTCCATTTACTCTTTGATGACTATCATAACCTTCTTACTTATATAATCATGACAGACCTACTTACACTATGACTCAGAGCATACTAACTGTTAAATGATCTGTATATTCACAACAATCACCAAAATTCTTTCCATTTACAGATCTCCTTCAATAGAATAGGGGTATTAACATTATCTCAGATCTTCAAAATACTCCAAGTATTGCCATTTGTAAAAGTAGACAACTTTAAATCCAAACCATGAACATCAGTCATGACTTATGTATGAAGACCATGCTGACACTTTCATAGAATGGGTTGAAATACCATTGAAACCTCATTTGACTTCAACCACAATTATATACCTTAAGATACTCAAGACACTTTTACCTTATGCAGAAAGAACTTGAGACTTAACTAACAACACTAAAGATATGACAACACAAACTTCTTTAATGGATGATAAGATACAAATTGTGTACATACTTCTGATAACTAATTGATAACATACCAGATACGTAGAATTTTCATAGACCTTTTGGCTGAGACCACACTCTTTTAAAACAAGACTTAATGAACTAAACAAAGACAAAATACACATACCTTGACATGACTGAAACAACTTCCAAGAGCTCACAATACCAACACCCATGCTTCTTCATCAAATGAATGTTTTCAAGAAGCATAATAAATAAATTTATTGCTTCTTATATCACTAAAATGGCATGTCATCATCAAACGAGTCCAAGTACTCTAACCTCTTTCTATCTATTTTTCAATTACCCTTTGAGGTCCTTTCATTCTCCTTGAATGAATCTTCAGGAATGATAATTTCATCTCCAAATCCTTCATCATGTGATTGGTGACATGATAAACACATATAGATTTATTTTTCCATAGACCCATCTTTAATAAGATTCAATAATCCTTTTTGACTTGTATTAGGATTGATAGTCCTGGTTATCATTTTCTTAGCCTTGTCATCAACATTTGACACCTTGGTTGAGTTTGACATTCCTATGAATAGTTTTTTTTTACTTTGATTCTTTCTCCTTTATATCATCTACCTTCTCATCATGATTTGGCTCTTCAAATCTTATACTCTACTTATCAAACACAAATTCAGTTTTCTTGACCTCATTTTCATGATCAACATCCTTCAAATCCATAAAAAAAACACGACTTGATTGTCTCAAATTCATTCTTAGGACTCATATTCCTTTTGAACACCTTCTTATCTTGCACTTTGAATGCTTGAAACATGTTGGTGTACCTTAGAGATTCACCTTGATAGTAAAATCTAGCAATATGACCATTTTTGTTATTATTGTAGCACACAACACCATTCCTGCTCTTTGATCGATATGAATTAATATTACAACCACAATTAGTTGCCTTATGATCATACTCACAACATGAATAACATTGACTATTGAAAGAACTTTCATAACTCCCTGAGTACTCATTCTTTGTGAACCTCTTCTTGTAGTCTCTAGCTCTATGACCAAATCCATGAAAAGTATAACAATAACCATTGAAAGAAGAACCATACCTCATTACATTGGGTTGTCTAACAAGGTTAGAAATTCTTGAATTCGTCTTCTTGATCTGTTTCATGTTTTCTTGAGTACTTGGTCTAGCCATGTTTTCTTCATAATTCTTCATAATTCTTCATTTGTTCTCTTTTAAAACCTAGGCCTGGTTTGTCACTAACAACCCTCTAATTGTCCAAGATCCCATCTAGAGCATCAAAGCTCTTCTCCAATCTTTCATACATCTTTAACCTCTAAGATGCACCTTATAGTTCAAATTCTAAAGATATCAAATTTTCTTCATACCTGAGGCAAGTATCGTCTTTGACTTTTAGGGCTGTAGTGCCCCTCCAGTTCTCATTCCCTTACTTAATGATTGAGTTGATAATTGGCTCGTGTTGGATAAACTTAAGAGAATATTATCATGAATTATTTAAATAAAATCATAGTGACTTGGTTGTTTCCCTTGGTGTCACCTTGGCCTTGGTATGAAGGTGCATGAGATTTGTGAAACCAGTTTACCACCAGTACCCTCACCACTTGGTTTTGAGTTAGTATGGTGGATATGAGTAATCTAAGGATATTCAAACTATATTAGGATAATGTTTATATGGGTCAATTTCTCAAATATATGTATATATCTTGTCGTCCTTATTTGGAACAAATTAACTTGACTTGATAGGTTTCATGTGAGACTCATATTGATAGTATTGTTACCATTACTTCTTGTTCTTCATTGTTGTGATGAATGTTATTGAGATGAGGATATTATGATGTTGTAGATTAATATATCTTGTTACTATACGAGATTCAATAATGATCGCGATTTTTGAGTTACATATTGTTGACGTTTGGATTGTACTTTGATGTATCATTGGTAGAATAAATATGATGGAATTTTATTTACTTGATATTTTATAATCATATTTTCATCATGATTTATATGGATATTTTATCATGTCGATCGGATTTGAGGTTTGCCTTGAGTGTGCAGGAATTTTCAGGTAACAACACTTAACAAACATGGGACTCAGTGGTTACACCTCCAAGTTGCCCAAATGATCATTTGGAGCAAATTTATCTTTCCCCTTATTGTGGGTCGTGTTATCTCATCTTTGTTCAAGGATGAATATATTAAAATTCATCAACTTGGCTTATGTTTTAGCCTTTCGGTTGGCCACTCTTGGTTTTCTTACCCTCATTTAATTAACTTGTTTTTTTATTTACTTTGCTTACATGCTTTGTCACTTTTATGGAGTTAATTTTATCCTCTTGATTTGGAGTTAATTGTTTTTGTTAGCCTTGTTTAAAAGAGTGTTGGACCACCTAGTCAAGGGATAGGTGGGCCCCACAACCCTCTTAATGAGCCACTTTTACCTGAAATCTTGAATTTGGACAAAAGTGGAAGTTTAAAGGAGTGTTTTGGAAATTTGGGGGTCATTCTTTCATGAAAATGAACCCCATAGATGTGGTCTATGGGTATGGGGACTTTTCCCAAGGCCTAAAAGGTTTCTTCCCTCCAAGGTTGACCCCTCTCATCCCTATCAATATTTATGGTTTTGTTTTGGGTGCCTTCTTGGTTTTGGAGTTACATTTTGATTGGTTTGTGTCTTTTGAGGGATTCTCCTCCATTTATGTATTTATCCCATTTTCTATGGAGACATGTGAATTGGGAAGGGATAGGTGACACATGACACCCTCCCATTGGTAGTTGGTCTTAGACCTTTCTTACTAAAACCTCCATTTTGGAGAGGAGGGGGACTTTTGGGAGAATTTTTATTTTTGGGATTTTCACTTGGAGAGGATGGGAGCTTGGGAAAGGAGAAGTCTTTGGTGAAATGTGTCTGCCAATGGATTATTGCATGTTTTGCTTGTGAGCTAAGGATCATAATTTTTTTATAGATCTAGTTAGGAAGCTATGTTTGATCTCTTAATTTTGTTTTGAATGGATGTGAGGGAATTTCTTTGGTAATTGTTAGCTTTCATTGGTTTCTTTCTCTTCTTTCCTTGATGAATAGTAAGAGAGTTAGGGTCTTTGGGGAGTTAAGAGGAAACTTGGTGGCTTGTAGAGTTAGATACCCATTTGGAATGGATATTATGGATTTCCTCTACTCCATTATTCCTTTTGAAAAACTATGGAGCTTATTGGGTATGTGTGGAAATGGTTTGAAGTTATTATGCTTGGGTGTATGCTTTGGTGTTTATCTTCCTTACTTTACTTGTGCAACTTGGAGGCATGCTTCCTCTCTCTCCCATGGGCTTAGAGGGATGCTAACATGCTCTCCTTATGGGAAGTAGCATTTAATGATGCATGTTGGTTAGGACGCATATCAGGCCCTCATTTTGGTGGTGCTTGGAACTTGTTTTAGCGGAGGTTGGAGCTTCTTGTGGACTTCTTGGGAGGGATAGATAGAAAATGTTGTTCCCTTCTTGCACTTATTTTATGTTTTAATCTCATAAAAAATGCGAAGGAATAAAAAATGTGAGTGGTTGTATTAATGTAGGGATTGCATTTTTAATGCCCTTGGAAAACTCTTGTTTTGTAAGCAAGAAAATTGTGTATATGTGCAAAAAAACACTCTTCAATTTCTTCTTGTTTATTTTGTGAGTGAAAAGAAAGAAAAATATTTGTATTTTATATGTAGTTTATTTAATCAAAATCCGAGCTTAGTTTTATTGCAAACAAATAATAGTAGCTTCTATATATTGATTTATTCATTTGTAATGTGGATTTGCATTTTAAAAAAGTACTAAAATAATATAGAGTACTCTCTTTCCCATCACTAGTAAGTAAGACCACATGCATGCACAAGTTGTATTGGTGTTGGAAGCCTCCATAACAATTAGACCTTGAACTCACACCTCGTATGCCTTTTTATCAATATTTACTTTATATGACAATGAAATTTTAAGAGTCAATAAATTATAGATATTTAAGATTTACCCTCATCCTCTATGCCACTAACAATACTTTCTTAATAAGAAAAATTGAATGCTACAAAGTTAGGACACATTTTAGATTTGTTTTTAAAGGCTATTCGATATTTATTATTTGTTTCTGTATGTATTTAAAAGCAAATGAAATGATATTATATGAATGGTGTGGCTTCAAAAGTATTGTATTTGTTGTTTGTTTTCCATCTATTTAATAGAAAAAATGAAATGATATTAGATGAATCGTATAACGTCAAAAATATCTATTGTTTGTCTCTCCATGTATTTAACAACAAAATAAAATTTGAGTTGTATTAAATAAAAAAACATAGAAGTAGAACCATGCTAAAAAAACCCTCCAACCGGGCTAAGCGCTAGTCAGAACCCAAAGCAGAACATGGAGAGCACCACATTCAAAACTGCCTTTCAGACCTGTCATTTTCCTGGCATAGTATTAATACAAAAAAAAAAGAGAACCTTGCTTAGGCATGACTTCCTCTCCTATGTGTTTTATGGATTATCCCTCAAAAAATTTATAAATGTATCTTCCCTGAAAAACATAGAAATCCCGATAAATCCCCCTATATGGGTACGCCCCATTCCTTCATCCCCTGAGAAACACCTAAATGTTTTATATATAGTTACAAACAAAAATGACCAGATTTACATCTCCATGGCCGCCTCCTCCTCATATATGCATAAATATGGAAGCAAAATTTTAATAGGGGGGCAAGAGAATCCACAAAAAAAATGACCTATATAACTGCCCAAAACATTTAAAACTTGTGATCTTGATTTCTATGAATAATACGGGTCCATCTCCCTGGCTAAATGTATATATTTTATCTATATATATATATATATATATATATATATAGTGGATCCATTATAAATATAAAAGCTAGTAGTAAGTAAAAAAAAAAAATAATGAAATAAGGAAAGAGATGGCCTTTCACACATAAGCACAGTTTATGGGAGCCTCTTTCGTTAAAAAAATACAAATCAACATACATACAAATTTATTAACTACTTCCACAAAATTTGTTTCAGGTGAGAAAATAAATGGAGGAAAGCTAAAATATCTCCTCCTCCATTTCCATTTTTCCATACTTGCAAATAAGGACAGAAATGATAGATGAAGAAAGGAGAGAGAAAGTGAAAAAAAAGTTTATAAATGGAACTATCTTCATTTTTTTATTTTAAAATCCTTTGTTTGCAAGAAAGGAAAATTTTATCTAAATGGGGACTATTATTTAAACTAATCTCCTAGCCCAAGCCACCTTAGATGGGAATTTTTAGGTCATTTAGAAGTTTGACATCTAGGTTGAAATAAGGAAATTATTATTTATTTGTTCCTGATTTTATGTTTAAATAGAATTTTATGAAAATGGCCTAATTTTATCCTAATTATATATGGAGTATAAGTTGGCCTATTAATAATGATTGTTAAGAGTAACTATTGGAAACTAAAACATAAATAAGCTTGGAATCTTTTTAGCATAATGTTTTTTCGAAACAATTAACTGTACCCCTAACCATTCATATTTGAGCTAATTAGGAATTCGATTATATATATATTTTCCAGTAATCCAATGAAATCAATTTCTTAGACTATTATATTTAACCCTCGTAATTGTCTAACTAAATATTCGACTTAATTAGTAATTTCTCATCAAGATTATGAAACTTGATTGATTACAAAAATAAATATGACTACTTAGTAGACATTTGTATATCTATTATTGCTAGTTTTGGATCTCCTTGAAAAATAACAATGAATTTCCCTCTAGTTTAGGATCAAATCTCGATAGGAATTTATTGTTATAAGAATTCAATTTGTTTCCTGAGTATAAAGGGATATCTGAAATTTGAATATTGGAAATGTTGGGACTTTCCTTAAGAAATAAAAAATTTCAATGAGACAGATAGATAATAAGTTTTGAATGGGGTATCACCCTCACTTGGTTGTAGAACTTATATAAACTCATGATATCTTCATCTTTCAAACAAATCTTGAACAAACTTTCATAAAAAACCCTTAGCTAAGACTTTTTAAATAAATTCAGAGAAAATGTTGAAGAGATACCTTAGTTATGTTCTTACATTCTTAACCTTATAAATGATTTGGAATAATAATGTTGGAAGTGCATCAAATGATTTATGTACATTTAACTTTCAAAACAAAATTTTATCTTGTTTTGATTGTGTTTTCACCAGAGTATTACAGTTGGTATCAGAGCGAGGCTCAAATACTTGTGCCTCTGGGTTAACTTGATAAGAGAATCATGTTTTAATAACATGTGGGTTGCTTTTGGCAAGTTTTAATCTGTGTGTGAAGGGAATTCGATGGGATTGTACTCAGTGCCATTTGTTGTGGGACACATGCGGCTCTTGACGAACATATGGTAAACGACCCCCAAATTTCGTGTTATTGATCGACATTGTGTCAGAACCTATGGAGGTCATCATTGGATAAATTGTTGTCTTGCCCTATTAATTTGTGGGAAATAATGCTTTGGGTGACACTCAAGAACGTTATGGAAGGAAATATCTTTAGGATTTTAGAGTCCTAATGATCATCAAGAGTTAGGACATTTGATTATGGGATCGGACAGTGGCTACAAATATTATCAGTTTGGTATCTTGGAGGCTTATTTTTTCCACCAGGAGAGCAAATCTCACTTCTTATGACTTATTGGATCCATATTACTCATTTATCCTAAGATGCGCACTCGATGACTAGTACCCCTACAGGCAGCCACATATGGTTGCGTAGTGATTGTGATGTGGATATTTCCATCTGTGTTATATTTGTAAACTTGATATTTTTAGAACCAACTTTTTATTTATTTGATTTATTGATAAAGATTCGAGGATCTTTTGGTTATTTTGGGTTTATTGCGAGATTTTCATAGTTTGAATGTGTACTTAGCCATTTCTTTTGATTGCTAATATTTTATTAATTTTATCTCTTTTGATTGACTTGGAGCTTTATCGTTTTGAGGCCACTTTGCCAAATTGTTTTCAAGAATGTTATGTGGTTTTAGTGCATGGTTGTGAGATAGTTCTACTTTGTTCGTGTGGTATTCTCTTGTCATATGGGGGTACACCCAAGGTTTCATGACTATATGCTTGGGGCTGCAAGACATGCCCTTGCATTTGAGGTAACGGGGCTCTATGCATCTAGAACCATGGAGTGAACCAACCTCACTCTGCCCTCCTTGGTGTAGTGACACTATTGATATTTGGTCCTCCTTGGTGGAGAGACATATTTGATTCTAATTCCTTTATGGTTGAGAGACTCCTATGATTTATTTGGTCTGCTCTGGTTGAGAGACCCCCGTGATGCTCTGTGTTCTCTTCATTGGATTGGCTTCTATGATATGCAATATGGTTCAGTGGATTAACTTTTATGATATGTGGTATGGTTCATTAGATTGGATTTTATGATATACATTATGGTTCAGTGGATTATCTTCTATTTTATATAGTATGGTTCAGTGGATTAACTTTTATGATATGAAGTATGGTTCATTAGATTGGATGTTATGATATACATTATGGTTCATTGGATTGGCTTCTATGATATGTAGTGTGGTTCAGTGGAATTGGGCAGCGATGTGTGCTTAACTTTTCTTTGTATGATGATAATTCTTCACCATTGGGATGGTTACGATAATAAATATAGACTTTATGGATTACATATGGGATGGTCCACTCATTAGTTGTTATGGTTATTTGATGATATTGTGCCTTTGAAATATGAGGATTCACAGATAGGCTTACTAGATGTTCTATAATGGTGATATTAGTCTTCTTTGGGAGAAGACTGACATTTTGGACTATTATGTTTCCTTTGATAATTATGGATGAACTTGAGTTCTTCAAACATGGTGCTTAAACATTGTATATGTTAAAAAGATTAGATGAAAGTTAGAAACCAAAAACAAAGCAATTGATTACCAAATCTAATCTATTCAATAATACCTCGGATTGAGCAATGGATGGAAAGAGAGGAGAGATTCAATACCTGCTAAATCTTACCAACAAGTAATGTCAAGCATCCTCTTTTGAGTAGCTAGTGTACATGTTCTCTTGTCACTCAAACTAGGTTCAAGATTCTAACTTCATCTGCTTACTTCAAACATGTAAAGGTCCTAGAGCAGTGTATTAGAAAGCAACAAGTCACTCCTTTAAGTAGTTTCATGATTGTCTTGATTAACAAAGCGGATCGGATGATTAGAATTGGGTATGAACACCACATTGACTGACTGGATAACCATAACATAGATTTGTTATGATCTTCTAAGTCTGGATCTCATGGAGGATTAGAGTCTATTATATTATGAGCTTAAGAGACATGGAGGAACCTAGAATTTACCACGAACAACCCAGGTGCACTGGCACATCACCCATCCTGAGTTGAGTGCTCACCTGAAGCACACAAAGGTACCAGGCCCCTCCTTAGAGTTGTTTGTACAGGATGTGAACATGATGAAGATGTAATGTATTCATATCCACAAACAACATAAATATTCCACAGAGCATATTCCAGATCTAGATCTAAAAGAATAATGAATTAAGTGATAGATATAACGAAGTCAACCATGTAAGAACTAGTTTCAGTCATGTTTAACACCATTATTCACCCAACACACTCCATTATATTAAAACACAATAAACACATAAGCTTCTTACAATAAGTAGTATCATAAGTTTATGCGTGCATCAGATCTAGCAGCATAACTCCACAATAGCTCATACACAACACTCTCTCTTAATCTACACAGATTACTACATATTTATAAGGGTGGGGACTTTCCCTTCACCGCTTATGCACTTACAAAAATAGGTCGCATGCTGAAAATAGTCATGCACCTTTACAATAACATGCACACATGCAAGTGCACTAATAATAGATCTCTTACAGTTAACTGGAAGTAGTAATTCTATTATTAATTCAAACTCATGCATGGCGCTTTAGTAGATGCTCTTCCCAAAATAGCATTTGTGTGTCGTGCAAGTCTCCATCCCGTTGTGTGCTCCGTACGCTATCTCCAAAAATAGCCCGTAACCATGAAAATGGCTAAGTCCCGATTCAATCTATCTTTCACGTGTGCTTCCTTCCCTATCCTTCCACGCCTTCAAATCTACCTTGCTACCACACACGAATCTTCTGTGTGCCTTCTCCTTAGTGTCATACTTCGTCTGCTCAACATTACCCCACACTAAACTGCATTGCCACCCCAGAAATGGTTGCCTCCTGATGCTTTAAAGAATAAGAATGGAAGAATATAAAGAATGAATTTCTGTACAAAGAATAGATTTTACTCTCCAGCACCCTCCTCTTCCACCAGGAGAATCAACTCTGGATATTCTTCCTTAATTTCAGCTTCCAAAGCTTGTCAATCATCCAGCACATTCCTGGTCTTCTCTGGGACATCTGCAGTGATGCCCTCCAACTCATCCTAGGTCATCTCTCCCTTTTCATTCTATAATACTATGACAATGTTAGCCATAGCAGACATCCGTCCCTCCAGAAGATCCATCTTTTGTGCTATGAGCTTTCCAAGCTCATCCAACCTTTCCTTATGCGGTTGTTGTGTTGCTGCAAGGTCTTCACGCTTTTTCTTCACTAACACCAATCTCTCTGCATGCCCTAAAGTCTCATCCTTCATTGCTTTCAAAACTTCATTATCCTCCAATATAGTTCTTATTCGGATTACTGATTCTGGAGCTGCACAAATGTTCAATGCCTGGTCTGCTTTCTTCATCTCTTCCTGCAAAGTCTAGAGCAAGGCTTCGTAAGATGAAATATTTCTAACTACTGAGGCCCTTGCTCTCTCCGCTTCCTGTTCAGGGTCCTTTGGCACTGGCATGTGAATTGGTCCATCCTCAAGCACCAAATCTACTAGGGTACGCACATAATGCATAGCTGAAGGAAACCTTTCAGGTACCTTAGATTCCAAGTGTGGTCTTGCTTTCAGGACATGGTCACCAATTTCTTCCACCATACTGATGAAGGCCTCATTCTTTTTCTACTCCAAGTCCTTTTCTCCTTGTAGATGCACTATTTCTGTAGCTTTGGCCTTGTTATCTTCTCGTAGCACTCTAATAGTGGCAACCTTATCTATGTTCCTCCACACCACTTATGTAGATACCTTAACTAAGGAATTGCTTACCTGCTCATCGACATGAGAGTGGGCTTTATAGTCATGTGCCTACTCTGTGGTGCCTTCTTCATTCTTCGGGACACACATGACTCCTCACATACATCAAAATCAGGCTCGTCCATGTGAGTTTGCATAGACCAGGACAATTGTTTCCTCGTGCATGTAGTGGCCATGTCTGGGTCCATCAACTCCCATCCATACAACCCCTTAAGGCCCATTGTACTCTGGAAATGGGCATGGAAAATTTTACTTGTGTCCTCAGCATAGCCCATACTTGGTACAACATACTCCCCACTTGCTCTCTTTGTTCTTGGCCCCTTAGGAATTTGAGCACCAAGATTTGGAGTCAGATCTTTGATGTTCTGAGAAATATCATGTTTTGTTTCTTCTACCACCTTTACTCCCTCTTCTTCATCCTTCAGATCTTCATCCTTGGGTTCCTCCACATCTTCTGGTTGTACAGGGGTGCCAGGCGCACTTTCTAGACTCCTCCACCTCCTCATTTAGCTTTAGCTTTCTCCTTTTCTTCTCAACTACCTCTTTCTGAGGAGAGAGTCATGGTGATCTCCTCACAGGCTGTGGGGTTCCCACACCTTGGGTCCTTGTTCTTTTGAATACCCTTTTAAAGTGGCACTCTCCATGGACTGCTTCTACGTCCAAGTCTTCATCTTCTTCCTGCGCCTGTGGTGGAGTACCCACGCACTCAGTCTCCACTCAGTCTATGGGCTGCCTCTAGCCTCTATGATCTAAGCCACCACTATCTTCATCTTCCTCCTCATCATCTACCTCTATAGTTTCTGTGGGCTTTGGGGCTGGCACGTTCTCCACTGTATGCTTTCCCTTAGGTGGCCCTGGGAGCACGAACTCATTCTCCACATACTTGTTATTCTCCAGCTTGGGCTTAAGCTGAAGGTATACAAGCACTGCTCCAATGTCCCCAATTTCCAAGCTTACATGCTTCATGCTTATAACATCTGAAATGAGCCTCTCGACATAGGCAGTCTGACTTGGATATACGTATGTCTTCCTCATAGTGTGGTAGTCACAATTTACCTTGTCTGTAATAAAACTCAGGTGGCGCGCATCAGTAAAGCGGTGGACTGATGCTTGGAAGTAGCGCATTGTGAAGGCATACAACAATTTTCACAATGGGCTCAATGTCCCATCCCTCATAGCAAACCACACGATGTAGAAGTGCTGGTACACCGTGAACTGTACTACCTTGCCAACTACCGAAGGTAGCTCCTTGGGGATGCACCACTCCTCTTCAAATGTCACATGGAGTCGATCGTACCACATCTCTGCCCTCTGTTTAAATGGCCCACTCATTGACCCTTCACATAAATACTTGTCAAACCTTTCCGCAAGGGACTTGTTTTCCATGGGATATTCCCAAATCTTGTTCTTTGGCCCATCGGGCACTCCAATTTCCATAAATACTAGAGAAAGTAAGATAGCACCAAAACTGATCTTATCACTTGTGCGCACTTCCTCGATAATGGTTTCTGCAATGTAGCCTGCTATGTTATAGACTACTCCTTGAGACATTTTCCTCATGATATGGAGCCACATGGTATTTACTTGTGACCATTTATCTTGATCATTTAACTTGATCACCAGATGTGCAGCTACGTGTACCACTAGGTACTTCTTCAATTTATCAATGTCCATTCCGCAACCCTTTGTATACCCTAACTCTTTCTGTGTCTCCATGATTGCTGCTTTATCAGTCAGGTCACTAGCCAGGTCTACCCCTGTGCCTTTTAATCCTGTCAGTGTCGAAATCAGGGCTGTTGTGATTCTAACCCTTCGTCCGACAAAATAGAAAAAGTCCTCATGGACTCTACTCATCAGCCACTGGTATAAAGGTTCATACTTGCCAAAATATGGGAGCTCGTACAACTGATAGACTCCTACCTATTTCAACAATTTCTCTCCAGCGTCATCATACACTGGCATATCCTCCACCGTGTGCTTGTTGGTCTTTGTACTCAACAATGCATCCAATTCTTTCTTGTTGTCAGATGTGCGGTGGTTGTAGTCACTTATCTTGCACTTGTGGATGTGGGAATCCCATTCTTGTCCAATTATCACACCCTCTGGATACTGCATCTATGATAAATTACTCTTGGGAGAATTTCAACTTCTGTTTCTACTTTCTTCTTTCCTTTGGTGCCTGCGGCAGGTGCTTTCTTTGGTGCCATCATAAAAATCCACCTTTTCACTGTCTATAATGAGCAAACTCAAACCCTAGCTCGAATCCACGTGCCCTAGCTTGAAACCGCATGCCCTAGCTCCTCCTCAATGCTTCTTCTTTTCTCAAACCCTTCACCAATGGGGACGCAAGCCTCTTCACACAATAGTCTGCTCTCCATGCCTGGCTTCACAAATCTTCGCACCTTAACACGACTCGCTCAACTCATTTGCACTTAGCTCACTCAAATACTTGTGATCGCAAAGATAAAATGAACCCGCATCATGTTCTTATATAGATTTTCAAAAAGTTAGTGCATTTATTGCTCCTCCACCTACCAAAAATCCTCTCATTAATTAACTATTTGCACAATATCCGCAAGGTACATCTTCACGCCCCATCTATAACCTTTTAGTGTGCCTTCCTAACTCCTAGCTATAGACTTCTCTTCAGCGCACTTCCATGCGCTCGAGTACCTCCCCATCGCGCCTTCCCCTGGTAGTCTCTACAGCTGCTGCTTACCTCGCGTTATAATGTTCCCTCATTTATCTCCATCTACAATCATCTTTTTAAAGCAATCTCCTTTCTAACCACTCCTCTGCAAACTTGAACAACACTTGTAGTAGTTTATTCCTTTATGTGTACCCATTTGTAAATAGCTACTGTAATGCCCCGCTGGGCATCGGCTCCTTTTCTGCTACCTGCCCTCCACTGCCACCTTGGCCTCCTCCCAACCACCCGACTTGCCAACAATTATGATTGTCATGTCTGTCCTTGCGTGAGGAGTCGGTGGAGTCGTTTTTCTTCACCGTGATCTTTTTTGTTGATTTCCTTCTTGAATGCGTTGAGGTGGAGTGTTGGGCGTAGTCTGAATTAACGTACCAGCTAGTGAGATAGGCGTGGAAACCATTGGAGAATACATGTTTTTTTTGTTGTTTCCAGGATGCGTTTGAAGGGAGAAAGGCGCGCTGTTTCCTTTTGCTGGCCGCGCACATCTACCAGCGAGTGAAGTGGGCACGTTTCCTCCATTTCCTTGGGCGCTGCGAGGTGTGTTCTTGTCGGTGATCCTCAGCAACAGCCGGCGACAGTAAGTAGCCATGGCAACAGACAGGTTGCAGAGTAGTAGAGGCGTTTTTGAGCGCTTCCAATAGGCAGGTCATCCAACTATGTTGCTTTCTGTTCAGTATAGAATGCATCCTCAATTCGGGATTCTCCTTCAAGCTCATGGAAGAGGATCTCATGGAGGCGGACCTGTTTCAGACCAGAATATTCATGAAGCACGATTTGCTTTGCAATTATATGGGCTTCTTCAACGAGTCACTGAGTTGGCAGGCATAAAGGTTTCTGTTGGAATTATCACACCTTACAAGCTACAACTGAAATGTTTTGCACCGAAAGTTTGATGCTGTCCCCAGACCTGATGAAGGAAAAGGTTTATATATATATATCATTACGGTAGATGCCTTTCAGAGCCAGGAGCGATGTAGTCTTTATGTCTTGTGTCCGAGCTTCAAATCATGGGGTTGGCTTTGTAGCTGTTATTCACCACATGAATAACCATATCTATCTCCTAACAACTTATTTCATCTGGTATTTGCATGAATAATCTTTTGCATTATAAACTGGGTCGATCTACAGTATTGGATGAAATAGCTCTGGGTATTGTATATCCGTTTGAAGATATTATTGCTGTGTGTGGCTACTTGACGATGTATTAATGTATTGTTGGAAATGTTTGTGTTCTGTTGTTTTGGATGAATAAATGTAACCTGTATTTTGGGTTCTTGTGGTTACTATTAATTTGTAATACCCATTCTAAAATCGGGTTTCTATTATTATTGTAATTCAAAGCAGCTGCATTGAAGCAATCTAGTGACTGGTCAGCCTTATCGAGGATGCTAAGTCTAGGGACTATTTCTGGTTATGGAGTCTGTACCAAGAGATTTTTTTTGTTAAAGCCATCTTCTTTTGCTTCGTCTCAGACTAGGGCTGCTCCTAATATGAGAGCACCAAGGTTAGGAGGTCCAAATCAGAAACAATCAGATGCATGTTGAGATGGCGTTTTAAACCAGGCTCAAAGAGGAAAGTTATATGTTGGATACTTTGTGTCTATCAAGTGGTTCTTTGCATTACTCTTTGGTATTGGTACAGGGTTTGCAGCATTTTTTATCAATATGGCAGTTGAGAATTTCTGTGGCTGGAAATTTGCTGCTACTTTTGCTTATTAAACGTATGCCCTAGTTTTTCTTGTGGTGACCTGCTCACGCCAATTATTGGCTAGCTGCGTGAGGATTTGGTGGAGAATATAGTTGGGTTTGTGGGCAAAAGGAAAAGGGGGTCTACAGTTATAGAAACAGATTCATATCTTCCTTGTATATGGCAGTCATGACGATGGTTGTGTGGGTCTTCTATGGTGGTTGCGATGCTCTTCAGAGCAGAGTGCTTCTATCTTCCCGGAGTTGCTCCCGAGGATTCCAAGAAGGCATGTTTCAATCACCCCTTTCCTATGCCAAGCATGGCCG
Source organism: Taxus chinensis (assembly GCA_019776745.2). NCBI lineage: Eukaryota > Viridiplantae > Streptophyta > Pinopsida > Cupressales > Taxaceae > Taxus > Taxus chinensis. The sequence goes on along the minus strand of CM034157.1, from coordinate 298,042,698 downwards.
ATAACAGGGTATGGATCTTCAGCAGGCTGAGGAAGAGAAGTTGCGCAGGTTGTGTTGCTGTTGCCCGAGCCCTGGTCGATGTGGTTGTTGGTTGGAAGAATGCTAATCAGGCATGTTAACTTTAATCCTTGTAATAGTTTTCTACTTTCTTTCAGTATCTTGAAATGAATTTTCTTTCCTCTTGAATGGCGCCTAGACAAGATGTTTTCGTGGTTGTTTATATCGCTCCCTGATTGTGTTGGTTGTTCCTTTAAATCTCGTTCCAATTTCACTGGTTTTGCTTGGAATGTTCTTTCCTCTCTTATAGCTTACTCTAATTATATTTGTCTAAGTGGGCTACTGCAATTTTGAGTGATGCAATCTAGTTCGTAGGGAAGGAAACATTTTAGAATTTCGTTTGCTTATATGACTCTCTTTTAAAAGAATTTTGTGATGGTGTTTATAATTGAAGGCATACTATATGGAAGGTTAAGCCTTCATATCTCTATTTGGTTGAATAAATACGTATTTCCTGTTTAGGGCTCTCCTGTTTTGCTAAAAGGTACATTAATAGTGACGTTGTGTTCTAAAACTTGTTTAAGCCTGTGGGCATTCCTTACTTTTTGTTTGATTAGAAAATGGCATTTGGGTTTTGTTTTAGAACTGTACATGGTTGACTGTCGTACCCTGTTCTAGAGGACGAATAACCTGACATCTATTTTGGCCTCTACGTGTTGAGAGATTTACTATACCTACTTCCTGGTTCAAACTCTTGTTTGATTAAGTAAGGGGGAAACATTGTAAGTTTAATTGAATGAAACCTCTACAATTTTTATTTAGGGTCGCGAGCAAGCTATTAATAGCTGGACTGAAACAAAAGTTGTAGGTGAATCCATGGTATTGGACTCATGAACTCGTTTCCTATTAGATGACAGCTGATTTCAGTGATAATATAATAGGTGGCTGTTATATTTATCTGTTTGATATTTTCTAGACTTTTCCTTGATAAGCCCACATGGATCGAGTAAAATTTCCATCTTCTATACCATTGGCAAGGAGTTCATAGAACTTCTAGGCCTGACTGCCCTACGTAACCTTCCTGATGGATATGTGCGTTGGTTCTTATTTTGTGCTTGTACTCGTGGTAAGGTCTTTTGAGTCTGGGGCATCGCTGGTGTATTACCCACCGTGTATCGAATCCCTTTGTTTTCGAACTCGAATATCTTATGCTTCGAACTTGGTTACTAAAAGTCCCATTTTGTGGCCTTGTTAAGGAAATCAATTTTTATTTTTTTTATTTTAAAATACTTTTTGACTTTGTCGGAAATATATAAAAATTACTAACGACTTTTGGGTTTAGCCTTCCCTTATATTATGTAGAGAGGTTGACGATTAGGATAAGGTTGTTGGTAGAATAATGGCCCTTTTTGTGTCTCTCTTGTACGCTTTGAAAGAGTGGAATTGTTTGGTTAACTAGTCCTACGTTTAAAAAAATCCTACATGAAGGCAGTGGTAAAGCTCCTTGGTTAAAACTGAAACTATAGTTGTTTTTCCTTTAAGGGTGTCGAACCCTAATTATTGCTATGAAGCCTCCCCTTGGGAGAATTGGATAACGTCGTTTCGCTTCGTGCCTACGATCATAATTAGTATGTTTTGTCTTCTCTTGGACCACTTTAGTTGGATGGAGTAAGTTTTGGATTCCAATCACGTACTCCATAGGATTACATGAAGGAGATATCAACACTGTTGACCTTCTTGTTCCTAACCCATAAGGTCTTGCCTTGATTTATGTGATTTTGTTCTTACTGGTATTTTGACTTTCTCCTTGCTGGATGGTTTAGATTTCTTTCTCATGCGAATAATTTTGGTTGTGGGTTGTGTTTTAATCCATTTTTGAATTAGAACTTTCCTTTCTTGATATTGTTAAATGTTAGCTTACTGTTGCAATGTGTAGCCTTAACATGCTCAGTTCTCGCGAACTGATTCTAGCTAGTATTTGTGCAGATGGATTATGCGAGTAGAATAAAGGAAAGAGTTGTAAAGGTTTCATCAGTGCAACTTATGAAGTTCTTTGTAAAAGTGTTCTATGTGTTGTAAATTGTGTAACATTGCTTGCAAAGAGTTTATATGACCTCTTGCCTGGAATTGTTCGGAAAATTCGTGAAGAAGTTGTTTTGTCTTTATTTTGTAATTTGGCTGGTAACTCTTCTTATTGAGAAATATTATTCAATCCTTTCACTGGCATAAGCATTGTAAAACTTTGATCTTGAGAATTAAGTGTTGATTTAAATCTTTCTAAGACTTTGTATTGATGCGTTATATGTAAGCTTTAATGGGGTAGCTTTTCCTTACAGAAGTTACCTAAAAGTTTTATTCAAAGAAATATGTTGTGGAGGAGATCCCCTTGAAAACAAACAATGCCTTAAGTAATTAATAGTGAGACTATCCTTGCAAAGTGATTTTATATAGCGTGTTATCCCTAACTGAACTAGTAAAAAAAAAACTACTCTTTTTGTGAACGCTTAAAACAAGCTTAAAGGAAAACAATGGTCAGTTTCTAATAAGATTTAACAAGTAAGAGAAGAAAATTTAGAAACCACTCAATTTATCTCTCAGCCTATTTAAAAGTAAGTAGCTTCCTCTTGATAAGCTCTTTCAGTGAAGCCTAGGTAAGAGCGTTAATAATTACGTATAAAACCTCAAGCTCCAATTAAACCTCAGTAAGAACTAATGATGTCTCAAGGATGAACTCAATTGACCTTTAACTTTATCCAAGGTACCTCGTAATTTTCTCTTAAGTTGTTGAACGTGGACCCATGTTGTCATATGGGCATGAACAAGTTCTAGTAGCGTAAGTGTTAATAGATGGCCTTGTGAAATCAAATTACCCCTTTCTCCAAATAAACGAATTAAATAAATAAATGTCATAATAGAGAAGTTTTAAAGATGATTACTCAGTGTAAAAAAAAAAAGGAGTAAACTTAGCTTGGTAAGATGAATTGTATGAATTATATCTTGAGCCTCCTTGAAAACGTAAGCTAAGAATTGCAAGATGTCCTCTTAAGATAAATAACCCTCAAGAATATCTCATTGTGGTTGGCCCTAGTTGTTAGAGTGTTCTGTGGTTGGACTTCTATGTTGTTTTGTCAAAAAAAAAATGTATTGTCCTTGATAGGTGTGAACGTTTCCGTGCTGCCCTTATGGCCATCCTTGTATCAAGTTGTTCACAGTGTTAGTTGTATCTTTGGTGACGACATGTTGCGTCATGTTATGCGTCAAGCAAGTCAAAAAAAAAAGTTATCCTGTATTTCACTGTGTTGTCCGTGTGTGTGATTATGGGTCGTTTTCTTCAAATGGTAATTAGCTTCCAGTATGCACAAACGTGCTTATTACTTAAAACACCAACTAAATTGAAAAATCATAGCGACCAAAAAGGAAATACATTAAGGAAATAAATAAATGAAAACCTATTCTAAATGGCAATACTGCCTTATTACAAACACCAAGAAGAATTATTTATAGTAGGGCTTTAGCCTACTCCCGTTATGATAACCGGGTAACCATATTCCATCAAGTGTCTCTAACTGACAAGCACCTGATTCAAGTATATGAGTGATGATATACAGTCCCAACCAATGTACTTTAAGCTTTCCTAGATGACACAGAAACTTAGAGTCATAAAGAAGCACCATCTGTCCTATCTCAAGATTTTTTCCCTGATGTGCCTGTCATGCCATGCCTTCTACCTGGCCTTTTCCTACTTTTGGCTCCAACATGTTATGGCGCGCCTCTCATCCAACTGTATCAATTGATCAATTCTTTCTTCCAAAGTGTGCTCATCAGCTAGACCTCCAGCATGTGCAATACACAAAGAAGGTAACATGAATTCCATCGAAAGAACTGCTTCTACGCCAAACACCAACTGAAAGGGTGTGGCCTTGTTCAACCACTTGTAGGTTGTTCTATACACCCAAAGCATGGTAGAAACTTTATCATCCCAATCTTTCCTTCCAACATCACATTTTTTTGTCAATTTCTAGCTCAAAATCTTGTTAAAAGCATTAGCAGTCCCATTTTCCTAAGGATGATATGGTGTAGTTTTATGGTGTGCAATCATGAACTCATCCAATAGAATTCTGATTGTCTCATTCAAAAAGTGTGTGCCCCTATCACTGGTCAAACTCAATGGGCATCCATACCTTGTAAGAACATTTTCCCATAAGAACCTGATTGTAGCTGCTGTACAATCCTTGGTAGGTGTTGCTTCTTCCCACCTTGTAAGATAATCTGTGCAAGTGATGATGTAGCATGATCCAGTTCTACGCGCATGCTGGTGAAATAGGACCCACAAAGTCTATAGCCCATTTCTCAAATGGCTCTGCACTAGGAATAGGTCTTAAAGGCATTTCATCTCTTTGCCCAAGGTTTACCAATGTTGACAGTGATCACACACCTTATAATACACTTTACAATCCTTGTAGAGGGTCTCCCACCATAATCCAATGAGTAGAATCTTACGCACAGTGGCATCACCTGCATAGTGCCCACCTATAATACCACCATGAGCCTCTTCCATGATGGTTGTGAACTCATGCTCTAGTACACACCAGCAAATACTTCATCTTAGCCTAACTTGTATAGGTCACCACTAATCAACATAAAAGGAGTTGCACAAATTGCAAGTTGTTTCTTCTCCAAGGATTTCATTCCTTCTGGTGCCACACCTGTACGTAAAAAGATAGAAATATCCTCCAATTCTGAAGGTGCACGTTGTAACCTATACAACTGTGCATCTGGCATTGTATCTTCAATTGTTTGCACGTCCTCCCCTGACTGAATTCATGATAAATGGTCTAGGCCAGAATTACTTTTACCTGGTTTTACCACAACTGTGAAATCAAATTCTTGGAATAAAAGCACCCATCGACATATGTGCCCCTGTAAAATGGGCTTGTTTACCAAGTATTTCAATGCCATGTGATCGGTGTAAAATATGAATGGTGTTGCTAAAAGGTATTGTCTGAATTTATGTAGTGCATAGATCATGGACAAGGCTTCACACTTTGTAGTTGTATAATTCTGCTCTGCATGAGTCAACTTTCTACTAGAAAAATAGATAGGATGATCTATAATACCTTCTCCAGGCTGAGCTAACACCATGCCAATGGTCATGCCAGAGGCATCCACATGTACATGAAACGGTTGGTCCCATGAGGGAAAGCGCAGAATAGGTGTTGTAGTAAGTCTCTCCTTTAGTACCTCAAATGCATGTTGTTATGGTTCTCCCCAATAAAATGTCTCTTTTCCTTTTAGTAGCTCTTCCAAGGGTGTGACAACCTTAGCATATCCTTTGATAAATTTTCTATAATACCCAGTGTGACCCAAAAATCCACGCACCTCACTCTGACTGGTAGGTTCTTTCAGGCCGACAATAACTACAACCTTAGCTGGATCTACCAACAAACCTTCCTTGTAGATGATATGCCCTAACAGAGTGCCAAAAGGTGTAGCAAACACACACTTTTTGATGTTCAAAGAGATGCTTAACTATCTACATCTTTCAAACATTAAGCACAAATTGTCACAATGATCCTTAACAAGCCCATACACCATCCAATCATCCAAGTAAACTTGCAAGAAAATATGAATAAAATCCTGGAATGCTTGAACAACTATTCACAAAATACAACAGGCACGTTTTTCAGACCAAAGGGCATCACAGTATATGCAAAAATTCCCCATTCAGTGGTGAAAGTTGTTTTTTCTTGATCCTCTTGTGCAATCCAGACCTGATGATACCCAGAAAATCCATCTGTAAAAGAATAGATCTCGCGCCCTGCAACACCTTTTAATATCTCCTCTGTGAAAGGTGTAGGAAAGGGATCAATCACACATGCAACATTCAGTTCTCTGTAATCCACACAAATCCTAATCTGACCATATTTCTTTATACTGATAACCATGGGGCTAACCCACTCTGATTCTTCTAGGGGCTTGATGATTCCAGACTTCAACATTTTGTCAATTTCTTCTTTGACCTTTACACGCAAGTTGGGGTTCATCCTGTAGGGTCTCTTCCTGACCGGGCACGCACCTTCCTTAAGCTTTATCTTCATTTCTCCTAATGATTCATGCACTCCTTTCAATTCATGGTAGCCCCTAGGAAATAAGTCCTGAAAATCATGGAGAAACTCCACTATTTTTGCTACTTCAGATTCAGACCAATAATCTCCAATTATTGCCTCTTTAGGTTCAACATCCGTACCAATATTCACTTTCTTGGTCCTCATAGGTTCATGATAGGTGCGTGCATTGTTATCTGCACTGTCCAAGACCTCACACATACCTGTTGAATGATCTATATCTAGTTCTTCTACTTCTTCATCATCCACTATGTAGACCATCTTCCCTTTTTCTTTCTCAAAGCAAGCGCGCTTAAGTAGTGTGGCATCTGTCTCTCTTCCTTCAGCAAAACATGCACTCCTGAGTCATTCTCATCAAATAACTCCTGAATGAGTTCTTCCACCTTTGCACTGTCTCCCATAGTTAACCACTTTATAACCCTTAATGCCTCTTCTACTAGAGGTTTAGTAGAGAAGTAGTCAAAATTCTGGACCATACCTACAATCAAATCCTACCAATTTCCAGTTTCTCTATGTAGCTCTGCATATACATACCAAGCACGTGCACAACCTTGTAAAGTGGAATAAAGTTTGTGCACCCATAGTGAAGGTGGTAAAGCTTCCTGCCCCTCTATCCAGAGCCTCTCACACTACTGAATGTGGTGTTGAACAGGTTGATTACCATGATATGTGTAGATTTGAGTCGGTGCATTGCTCCTGGAAAACTGAGTTGTAAGAGCAAATCCTGACTTCATTCCATTCTACAAGATTATCCCTGTGAACCACCCACCAGTGTGCTGTTGTCTCGACATAGGGTATATGCTAACATACTTCTTCTTTCCAACTGGTCTATCCACTATTCCTCCATGGCGCACAAGAATACCATAGGGTCTCCTTCCCCAGTGTACCAAGGTTCAGAGTTGTTACCTATCCTCCTGACGCAACGAGGTTTGATTTTCCACACAAATGTGCTCCTTACTTCACCCAACCATCTCATAAGTACCATGAGCCCAATTATCACAAGCAATACTTGTAGTATCACTAATAGACTGTGCATCTTCCCACTGAAGGATTCCTTCTTTAGATGGCTCAAGCACTTCTGGGTCCCGAATGGCGCGTACATAAATCCTATTCAGATCTTCCTCACTCAAAGGCTCAACATAGGGCACAAATTTTCCATCTGTTAAAGGGATAATAACTCTTTCCTCCTTGTTCTCAAAACTGATATATCCCTTGTTGAACCAAAGATCAACATTATTTGCATAACACCAAGGGCATCCAAGCAGAGCTGGGAAACTGTCTTCTTCTGCAAGCGCTAAAACCTCAAAATCCCCAGTGAACTTGGCCCCTTGTATAGTAATGGATGCATCTTTTAAAACTCTGATAGGAGTGGCCTTAGTTTGATTAGCCATAAATAATACATTAGAAGATGGCTGCAATGTAGGTCTCCCCATCTATACCCATGCATCTAAAGTAAGCACATTTACTTCCGCCTGTGTCAATCAATATATTACTCAAGAGCCATCCATCGACAACAACATTCAGAGTGATCTCCTTATCATAGTCTAAGCTATGGGGGGAAGATTTGCATGCAGGATCTGACACCCATTCTCAGTATTCACGTGTGGAGTGTTTCCCTTTAGCCAACTCCCTAGTAATGGAATAATATTCTCCTGGCACAACATTCTGCATACCTCCTTCAAGTCATCAATATCTGACTGGACCATCTCTGCTACCTTCTTTAGTTCCATCTTCCGTGATTTCTCCTTTAAACATTGTATTTCCCCTTGAAGGTCTCTGAGTACCTCCATGGTCTCCTGATAAACCTCCTTCTGGTGTGCAGGATCTGGGTATCTTGCATGCAAAACATCCTCCTTAATGATGGTAGGCTTCTGTGGTAACACCTCTCTAGCACGCGCAGCTTCAACATGTGTAGTGATCTTTACAGGAAATACCTCAGGTTCTGGTTCCAACTTTGGCATCCACTGATTTTCCACAGCGCGTTGTATCCTAACCATCCCTGTGCCTTTGTTCTCCTATTTATGTTGCTTGCTAAGATGCTCATATAGATCTGGGCATTCCTCATAGCTATGATTCTTCCCACAGAAAGAACATGTAATATTCTGAGGACATTCACACCTGTAGTGGTCAGGTGATCCACATGTAAAGCATGTTCCACGAGGGAATTCACCTCATCCACCACCATGGCCTCAACCTCTGAATCCACCATGGTATCCTCAACCTCTGCCACATCCTCCATCATAGCACCCCTCATTCTGATCATAATGCACTTGATTGTGATTCTGATCCTGATGCTCACCTTTACCCTTAGAGTTATCTGATACTCCTGTCTATCGCACACCAATATCTATAGCATCATGGATCTGACCAATCAACCTGCAGTCTTCTGTATCATGAGTCATGGACCAAAAATCTTACAATAACATGATACATTCTTCCTTATCACGCGTTGTAATAATGGGAAATGACTGGCATCATGGTTCAGGTGACATATCTCACAGTCTAGCAATAATGAACGTATTGTTCTATGGGGACAACTATCTTTGGTGTGCCCCTCCACTTCATAGTTTGTACACCAAATCCTAGTGCACGTCTCATGTGCCGAATTCACCGATAGTTTCTCCAAATAATTTTCCATGGATGCAATAAGTGCTTCCAAGAATGGGCTGACTCCAGTGTCTATACTCCCGACTGCCTCAGCGCGTAAAGCTTACTTCAAGGGCTTCACGTGGATCAGTGTATGTCTTATGTGACAGAGCCCTTCTAAAAGGTGTGATCAGACCTCCAACAAACCATTGCGCATGCTGGCTTGCATGAATATCATAAGAAAGCTTAGATAAAAGTGTTTTAAAATGGGCATCATACTCCCAGACACTTTCAGTAGTACCTTGTTTAATATCCTTGAGCGCACTTATACTCTTCTGCTCAAATTCAGGGATATAGAACTCTTTAAGGAATGCATCTTTGAACGCTGCATAATCTACACAAGTTTGATCAGGGTCAAACTTCCTGTACCAACTGTGTGTGCATCCCTGTAATGTAGTTACAAATTGACTTGCCTTGCACTCAGAAGCCATGATCCCTTTTGTGCACCACAGTATCTCACACATGTGCATGTGTTCAACAACATCTTCTATGCCCCTATACTCTGGAAGATGAAGAGACATCTCCATGTAAATATTATGGGGTTGGTGCAGACCCTGCCCACCTGATCCAGAACCCCCTGTGTTGCCTCTACCTCCAGAACCACCAGATCCACCAGAACTAGAGCCACCTACACCCCCTGATCCTCCACCCATAGCTGGAAGTGGACCAGAAGATGTACTTCCCTGTGTCCCAATAGTAGTACTGTACTGAACTCCTATAGTCTACGTGGTGGTACTACTCCCAGAAGTGAGCCCCAAATTCTACGCACTCAAATTCTGTGCAGATGATGCACCTGAAAAGGTACCTCCAAACAACAATGAAGACATTTTCCCTACCATCGATGTACTTGCTATGTGACTTACTCCTGCTTCCCTACTACCCAAATTAGCTTGCTGACTATTGGATGTACTAAGTACTGGAAAACCAAGTGCAAGGGCTAGGTTTCTAGGTAGATTCAGATGCACCTATGGCCCAGGTCGTCTCTGCTGGCACACTCCCATGTGAGGCCGAGGAGGGTTCCCTTTCATGCTTTCCCAAATGGGGGAGTTCCTGATGCTCTGGCTCCATGCCTTCTACGTGAGCTCCAAATCCTTCACGAGCCATCTCTCTCCTCAATGCCATCCACTCTACAATGTCACGTTGCTTCTCTATCTCCCTCTCATGTGCCTCATTGTACTTAAGCCACCTTTCTTCTCTCTTCCTCTCTACCACTAGGTCCACCATCTTTCACCAAACCTACTCCTACACCCACGCGTGGTGAGGTTTAGCTGGCCATCAGATTTTCCTCTAAATTCAGGGTTACCATCAAGATCTTAATCACCAGTGGAATGCCTTGCAAGTAAGTTCCCCTAGGATACCGTAAAAATTGGAACTCAGCTACCTCTGGGAAAGAATAAGTGGAAATTGAGTATTCCAGGATATAGCTGTTCAAAACACCATGGAACCAAGTATCCACAATGTGTGTCCAAATCAGATCAGCATCATATAAGGCCTGAAATTCTCCCTGTGTCCAGACAAGTGTGTGATACCTCCAATTTCACTTAGACACATAAGCAACCAGCCACTCGTACAGTTCTACCAGGAAAATAGCAAAGAAGCTCTCATACAGATAGTCATACAGGTTCTTTTCCACCCACGCACATGCATCAAACTCAGATCCAGTGTTGAATCTCCATGCATACTCTTCTTCTAGATATTTTATCCACTCCTCAACACTTGCTAGGGTCAACTGGTACGTCTTCATCGTGAACCATCCTGAAAACAACTGAAAAAGAGGTCCCGACAATGGAACCAATGATGCAGCCTAGAATTTACCACAAATAACCCAGGCACATTGGCACATCACCCAGCCTGAGTTGAGCACTCACCCAAAGCACACAAAGGTACCAAACCCCTCCTTAGAGTTTCTTGTACAGGATGTGAACATGATGAAGATGTAATGTATTCATATCCACAAACAACATAAATATTCCACAGAGCATATTCCAGATCTAGATCTAAAAGAATAATGAATTAAGTGATAGATATAATGAAGTCAACCATGTAAGAACTAGTTTCAGTCATGTTTAACACCATTATTCACCCAACACACTCCATTATATTAAAACACAATAAACACATAAGCTTCTTACAATAAGTAGTATCATAAGTTTATGCGCGCATCAGATCTGGCAACATAACTCCACAATAGCTCATACATAGCACTCTCTCTTAATCTACACAGATTACTACATATTTATAAGGGTGGGGACTTTCCCTTCACCACTTACACACTTACAAAAATAGGTCACATGCTGAAAATAGTCATGCACCTTTACAATAACATGCACACATGCAAGTGTGCTAATAATAGATCTCTTATAGTTAACTAGCAATAGTAATTCTATTATTAATTCAAACTCATGCATGGCGCTTTAGTAGATGCTCTTCCCAAAATAGCATTTGTGTGTCACACAAGTCTCCATCCCGTTGTGTGCTCCATACGCTATCTCCAAAAATAGCCCGTAACCATGAAAATGGCTAAGTCCCGATTCAATCTGTCTTTCGTGCATGCTTCCTTCCCTATCCTTGGCTTCTATATTTAGAAGCCTCTAAATTTAGAGGTGTGAGGATATGATTAGATTAGGATTAGATTAGGTTGATTAATGATGATTAAGGGTGTTATTTGATGAAAAGGCCAGGTGTGGGGATGTGTATGGTAGGTGTTAGGTGAAATGTAGGAATATTGAATTCATATAAAATGTTAACGAGGATCAAAATAAGATAATATGATATAATAATGGATTACGAAGATTAATGATGAAAATGGGATATTGGATGAATTAAAAGGATTAATAATGAAATGTTGGGTTATTTAATAAATGATTAAAAGGAGAAAAATGATAAAATGGATTATTAGATAAATGATAAAATGTGATAAAGGGATTAATAATAATTAATCTCGAGATTAATTATTATGTTGATAGTGATGATGTTGTTTGTGGGACATTAATTGTAATTAATCATGTCTACATTTTGCTCCTCTTTGAAGTGTGATTACAAACCAATGACAATTCAAAGAAAAAGAAGAGAAAATGTTAGGATGGTGATATGATGCCCCCTCGAGGGGTTAGGCGGGGAGGATCGAGGTGGGTAACCACTCGAAAAGAGGAGAGGCCCAAGTTAGTACATGGGAGAATTGAGGATGAGAAGATTAGAGGATTAGATGATGATAAGATTAAGGATGAGAGAATTAGAAGATGATTAGAAGATTAGAAGAGGAGAGGATTAGAAGAGGAGATTAGAGGATTAGGAAAGAGGATGAGAGGATGCCCCACTCAATGATGTATGACGAGGGTGAAGATTTAGGATGTTGGATTATAGGATATTGGATGTGAAGATGTTAGACTTTGAGACACCCCAGTCAAGGGGTGAGGATTTTGAAGATTTGAGGATGTTGGATTTGATGATGTTAGATGTGAGAATTGATTTGATTAAATGATGTTAGATTTGAAGATGTTGGATTTGAGCATTGATTTGATTAGATGATTGAGGATGTTTGGATAAGAGAATAAGGATTGTTTTTGGATTGAGATTGATGATGAGAATATGTTAGAAGATTCCCTAGCTAGGGGGTGAAGATTTTTGATGTTGGATGATAAAATTTGGATGTGGATATTAATTGATTGATAAAGGATTGATTGGATAGGAGGATGATGAGGTTAGATAAGTAGTTAGATGATGATGACGTTAAGGTGTGGATGATGATAAGGCCAAAATATGATGATAAAAGGGGGTGTGCTACCATAAAGTGCACACTTTTATCATCATTAGCACTATTATTGATGTGGCATAGAGAAAAATGCATCAAGGTATAAAGACTATGATGATTGAATTGCCTAATGCCCCTGTCCTCGTATCATTGGACAAAATATTGTTATGATGGTCCTCATATCATTGGACCAGAAGAAGTGTGAAAAAAGGTGGTCCTCATCTCATTGGAATGATGTAAAAAGAAACAAAAAGGGCCTCATATCATCGACCAAAATGAAAATGTAGACAAACAAACAAACACACAAGCAAAACGCACACATTGCATTTTTTGCATTTTTGTTGTTTTGTAAATGTTTAGATTTTTAGATTTTTAGATTTTTGATGTTGAGATTATTGGATGTGGGATGTTTAGATTATTTGATGTTGGATGTTGAGATTTTGGATTTGGGATGTTTAGATTATCGGATGTTACATGTTGGGATTGTGGATTTCGAATGGGGGAGTAGTTGAAGTTAGGTAAGATGAAAGGATTCATGATAGGAGAGCTCATGGGGGGATGAGAAGGGATGTAAGGTGGTATAAGAATTTCTCCTATAAGTTCCACAGTGTATTTGGGTAGGATGAAAGGGAAGGATTAAGGGAAATTGGATAGGTTAGATAGAATAGGGATTGGGAGAGAGGTTAGGATTATATTGGATGTGGGATGAGAGATAAATAGATAGGATGACGGATGTGGTAGAGGATAAGATGGGGTATATGGAGGATGATAAGATATTCCCCTAGGTATAGGAGGGAGGGATGGAGAGATAGATGTGGTGTTCCCCTAAGTGTGAAGTAAGGTGTCCTGTGCGGATGGATGAATGGGTTTGATTTGCCAAAATGTATATGTTAAAAATATTAGATGAAAATTAGAAACCAAAAATAAAGCAATTGATTCCCAAATCTAATATACTCAATAATACCTTAGATTGAGCAATGGATGGAAAGAGAGGAGAGATTCAATACCTACACTTATCTATAAGTTGTAAAGCTCCTCATTTGATGTGTTGGACTTGCTCTTGATGGATTTTTGATTGAATGCTTTAGATTTTGATGGAGACACACAAACAACACCTCCCCTTTGATTTGCCTTGATGATTGATTGTGGATGAACAATGGATTGGTTGAAGATAAAATGGATGATTGATGAACAAAATAACAGAGTTTTGTTATGGATTCTTAAGATGGCTCTCATGGAGGATGAGAGCTAAATTTATAGCTAAGGAGTGGACGATTCAATGGCTAGGATGAAGCCATCTTGGATTTGGATCAAAAGTGGATAAGTGATAAGAGGAATGGATGATTCTAGAGTTGGAGGATTTTAGAATTTGAATTAAAATTATATGGAGGGAAGAAGCTTCCATTGAATTAAAAATTCAATGAAAGGAGAAGGTTAAAGACGTTTCTAGATTTAGAGGTATGAGGATGTGATGCGATTAGGATTAGATTAGGTTAAATAAATATGATTAGGGATGTGATTTGATGACAATGCTAGGTGTAGGGATGTGTAGGATAGGTGGTAGGTGAGGTGTAGGAATATTAAATTCCTATAAAATGTTAATGAAAGATTATAACGATAATATGATATTATAATGAAATAAAAGGGATTAAGGATGAAATGAGATAAATGATAAATGATGAAAGGTAAATGTGATAAAAGGGATTTTTAATTGGATAAATGATAAAATGAAATATTTAGATAAATGATTAAATATTAGAATAAAGGTAGTAATGCTAAAATTAATAATAATTAAGCTTCCAATTAATTATTATATGGATTTAGATGATGTTGCAGGACAAATTAATCGTAATTGATCATGTCGACATTTTGTCCCTCCTTGAAGTGTTATTGCAAAGCAATGACAGTTCAAAGAAAATAAGAGAAGATGTTAGGATTGTGATATGATGCCCCTTTGAGGGGTTAGGCTGGGAGGAAACGAATAGGGTAACCACTCGAAAATAGGAGAGGCCCAAGTTGCTAGATGAGAGATGATTAGAGGATGAGAATATTTGAGGATTTTGAGGATGAGGATTAGAGGATTAGAATATTTGAGGATTTAGAGGATTAGGATGAGAAGATTAGAGGATTAAGATTAGAAGAGTAGGAGAGACGATGAGAAGAGTAGAAGATTAGAGGATTATGAGATATTGGATTTTAGATTTTGGATGCCCGAGTCAATGATGTATGATAAGGGTGAGGATTTTAGATTTGGGATTAGAGGATGTTGTACGTACCCAAAATTATAAGGGTAATACGCTGCCAGAACGATGCCACACGTGCCCCAATGATGATACAGGTCTCCTCGCAAGGTGTTCAGGATCCGGAAAAGCTCTCCAAGTGTGCGTTAACATCCCGCATGCCCCACTTAGCCTCTGCGTGCTTTGTTTTGCTCTTCCCCCCTCTTTTCCTTGCTTTTTGGTCTTTAGTGACAAAACCGCTGCCCTGCTCAAGGCGGCGGTCCTTCACACATTTTCCCAGAACGTTCCTTTTATCGCAACTCGCGTAAAATTTCAATGTTTACTAGATTTTTTCACCGCCTTTGCTCGTATTTATGATTTTGGTTCCCTGGAATAGTGTTTTTCCATTGTTTATTGTAAAAGAGTTCAATTTGGATTTCACCTTTGGGTAAATGGGAATTCTATAAATAGCTGGTTGGTTTTCAAGCAAATAGCCCCTCAAAAATTGCCTCTCATCCTCTCATTTCAATAGTTTAGTCTTTCAGTTCTTAGGAATTCATAGTTTTCGTTTGTTGCATGCATAGTTAGTGTTGTTTTGCTGTTTAGAAGCCACATAATCTTCTTGTGCTAGTACTATTACTGTTTCATACAATCGAGGTAGGATAGTTTTATTTTCAGTCTGAAGCCATTAGAGTTGCAAGTTTTGTTCGTCAAAAAGGATAGTTTCGGGTTCTGGACGTTTTATGTTGTATGACTTGCAATAAATCCTGCCAGGAATTGCATAAGCCAAGCTCTGTTCTCTTGCGCTATCCCTCTCTTACTCGCATTGTATTCAGTCTACATCCAAAGCTGCCATTGTTCCAATACCTACTTCTGTTGATTGATGCATCTATACATCTAGAAGCATGCACGAGTCATGTGAATTGTTTGATTAAATGCCTTGATGAAATGTAGCCTCATGGAATGCCAAGATAGCAAATTAAGCACAAACGGGTCTGCTAAAAAGGTCTTCAAAACTTTCAAGCAATGCAAATGCTTGAGAGGGTGCAATCTTATTCAAACACGGGAGCAATTCGATGAAATGCCCTTAACCTTGCATCTTTGGATATGCCCAATTTGTGCAACCACAATCACCCCCACTCATATCCAGGTATGGGTTTTTCTTTCCCTACTAGCTTATTTTCATACTTGCATTTTTGTTTTGAGTAGAGTAGACTTCAAAATTCAACAAAAATCATGCAAATCAATTTAATGTTGATAGCCCCTTAATTGCAAGCTTAAATAAAATAAATATTGTGCCAAGTAAAATCGACCTCGAAAAAACCTTTGCATGGACAATTTCAAAACCAACAAGATGTGCACCTTGTTAAATATAAACCAAAACATGATTGCCCATGCATTTGTGGCTTGGCTCTCCAAACCGTGAAAGCACAATGCTTGAAACACAAAACTCTACAGCTTGAAAACAGCCACCCCAGAAGTTATAAATCTGCTCTGGAAATGATGTGTGGCAAGCGCCTGCGATCTTCTTTTTCTCTGCCTCGTGATTGAAACATGTTCTCTAGTGTCAAGAGATATCAGAGCAACCTTTAAACGATACACTTTCCTTTTTTGACATTTATTTAACACGGTTTTTCAAGCCCATTTGATGAGCTGGTCACGTGAGGCAACCGCTTAATATTGTGAAATCAATTTGGAATTGGCCTGTTTTTAACACTTGCAAACCAAGAAATCATGTCCTACCACTTCAAACCTCTTCATTCCCGCATTGAATTGGGAACCATAATTAGTTTCACCTTATCTCTTTGGGAAGCACTTTTTTTGTACGCACTAGTTTCAGAGCCACTCTAGCTTGCATGCAGTGTCCGAATGCAAACCGTCAAATTTCACCAATTCGCTCTAGAATGGTGCCTCTAAAATGAGCGACACTTATCAGATTTCAATTCCATCAGCTTCCCTGTTCCAAAATTCTCACCATATCGGAGAATGGGTTAGGAGTGATAGATATCCTGTTCAAGTGTTTGATGACCTTTTTCAGAGGCCATTTCAGATATTTTTGAACTATGTTGTTACTAAGTCTCATTTATCGAGTTTTGACTCCACAAGTCAATCCACTTGTAAATTGTTGATTTATCTTAGGAGAATAGTTCGTAATGTCTCTGGCTTTGGGAAGGAATTTGGAACCGCCTTGAAGACGAATGTTATTTTGTTGGTGTAATGGTCGCCAAGTGACCCTTGGGTAATGTCATCTATTTTAGTACGAAATGTGGGTGTGATGACTCACTATGATTAGTCATGGACCTCTTCTTAGTAGTACGTTCCAACCACGGTGGCATGGATGCGGATAGATGAAAACACTTTAACATTGTCACCTTCGTTCTTAGTTCTTGCTTTGAATGAAAACATGTGCAACGAATCAAAGACACTCTTCTTACTTCTAATAGTATGAATGGAAAATCAACACACAGTGTAAAACGAATGATAATTTCTCCCCATGAAACCCTTCTTGACAATATTCCTAGATTTTTTTATCGGGTGGAAAATGATGTTTCTCTCACTTAACTTTTCTTTAGCTTTGCCAATAAATTGGATGCTTGCGTGATGAAATTGAATGCTTCTCTCTCTCAAACTTGGAAATGTGAATAAAGTATAAGATTGCGTGAAAATTATTGATTGCTCTCTCTATATACATGCTATTAATGTGCTCGTATGAGTTTATAACTAGATAGAAAGGGTATATCCATGTTAGCTTTGTGTTGACCCATGTTGTTGCAGGTGGCATGTGTTGCGGTGAAAATGCAAATGATTGGTGTTACTCAAAGATTGTATTTGCATTTAGTTTTAATTTGTATATTATCACTTGAAAGAGAATTGAAATTATTAGTGATATATTTGGGTAGTCATACTTGTAGCATCAGTCGAAAAGAAATTGAAATTATTAATATTATATATGAGAATTGTAGATCATCACATTTTTATGTAATGTATCTTGTACCTAAATGAATCTATTATATTCCAAAATTTGGTTTTCACTGTGAGACTGTAGCTTTATGCAGAAAATAAATTATATAATGGGATAGAACAAACAAATAGATTGAAACTAAATAGTTCTCTAAACCTATCATTATGTGATTTTCTTTTGACATAACCAAAACTAGTCAACAAAACCCTTAAACCCCCTATGATAGAATTTTTGTATTATCACGAATTGATAATTGCTTATACATGTAAGATGGGACTTGGATAAACCCATGCTTGTAGTGAATGCATTGCCTAACTTATCTGGAGTAACACGTGATTAGGCTGCTCTATTTTCTTTCTGTCATCCTACGTGGGGTAAAATTGTCGTAAGTTGTTCTCTATCTTTGTTGTAGTCTTTCTCCGTGCTTCTTGCTAAATTAGTTGAGCTCATTACGATTAGCAAGCCATACTTGGACATAACTTAGTGGTAGACCTCTACATGTATCTTTTGGATGTTAGAAAATTAATCACGCAATCTCGTGGAAACAAATGGGAGTTATTACATAACTAGTGATGTTAAATATGTTAAGGAAAAAAAATCACTAGTTTTAACTGAAAATTTTCGGTTAAAATTTTTGGCATGACAAGGTAACTCTGTTGTGATGTGAATTATGGTTGATTTATGTTTACTTATTTAATATATGAATGTACGTTTTTTCTTTCATGATACTATTGATTTTTGGAGGTGTTTCTTTCTATATGACATGCTCAGTACTAACTAAAGTAGAGTTCAGGGTGTAAGTTTGATAACTCGATAAGTTTGATAACACAATGATAAAGATCTTTGATATGAGTATTTATTATTGAAATTAGTTGTGGAATTTCTAATGTTATATTTAGTTGTGTATTATCTTCATTTATTATAGATATAGTGCTTATGGTTTATGTCACTTTTTGTGTCATTCAACTAACAATTTTTTCGACGAGGGTCATTAACAACATGGTCGTTAATTGTCACTATTCAATTGCATATATATACACACACTTCGTGTATTGCAATAATGCACTTCGGCATTTTTCTTAAAGAGCAACACAAACACCAATTGACAACAAGAATGACAATATCCAATACATATACACTTACTGAATTGCAATAACGCATTTTGGCATTTTTCTTAAAGAGCAATGCAAACACCAATTGGCAACAAGAATGACAATATCCTAAATGTTCTCGAGACCAAAGCCCATTCCTTAGCTCACACCGAGGGAAAAGATGCTTCCATTGGATCCCAAAATCCTTTCCAATAGATTTTATAGAGCAGTCTTTAAGTCTGAATTTCATTGAAAACTGTGATTCACCAACCATAGATGAGTATAAACCAAGAAGAGTAAAGACTAATTGTACATTTGTCCATCAACATGTTTAACTAATTATAATCCACATATGATATTTCACAACTTATAATCAAGGCTCATGACAACCCAAGAATAGAAAATTACATCTTTCCACCATTAAGAGGAGCTTGTTGCTTACTACAGGTGAATTGCCTAGGTTCAACAGGTGCATACCCTCGAGAAAATGTTTCATTTTGAGGAATTGAAGTAAACATTAAACAAATGTTTACTCCTATTCCTCCCACTACCTATCGCCATGCAGTCAATGTATTATGTAGTGATTGATGCCCCTTGAATCTCTTCAAAGTAACATGATGCATGGGCAGGATACCTTAAGCAAAATGAATATATTTTTTCAGTTTGAACACTCCACTTGTTGAATTTCAATTACAGACACGTCATATTGATATTGTGCCTTAATGTACTGAAAATACCATGATAAACAATAAAAATCACAATACAATCTAGTGAACTGTAAGATGGTTATAAAATGCTAAACATGTCACTTAGGCATTAAGGGCCGGCTTTTGTTGGAAGCTCTATGGAGAAGAAGTGATAACAATATTGGTATGGGTACATCATGGGTGATTATTTCTCGCTCCTCTTTGTCATCCATCAAACCAAGAAAAATAGCACAAAATCAACTAATCATCAAACATGAAACATGCACATGCAAGACAACAGAAACCAGCTGTGGGGATGCGCATGAACGAAAAAGTAAATGCAGAGGTTTGGAAACCAAACATCCAGAAATTATGTCCATAGAAAGACATATCCTCTCTGCTTGGTCTCTATCCTTGTTCTTCTCTTCCTCCTCATTCTCGTTTTCCTCTCAACTACCACCCAATCTGGAGGAACAGGCTGGAAATTTCTCGCAAGCAACTTGACATTGTTTCCCAAATGGTCAAAACTCGGCATTTAAAATTATCACATAAATCTTCATGTCAAACCCATGCAGAAAATAACAATATAACTAGTCCAATGAGAGAAATGGATACATGAGACCATAGTTACCAAATACGGTAAAATCATAAAGATTTTCTGTATTTTTTTATTGAACTGCATAAAATTTCGTATTTTTTGGTTGCAAAATCTTAAAATACAGGATCTAAAAATTGTATATTATTAATTATTATTTTATAAAATAAATGTTTAAATTATGAACACCAAAATTTTATAGTTAAGAGCTAAAAAGATTTTCATTTTTAAAATATTGTTTAGAAGGCTTTCAACAGTTCTAAGAAGATTAATGGAACCGTATTTTTTTCCGTATTTATTGTATTTTTTTGATCGACCATCTTTTTTTCCATATTTAAAGACCATCGTGTAATACTCTCTGTACGAAAGTTGCTACCTTGCATGAGACTAGAAAATATAAATATCTGACCACGTAAAAGATTACTGCTCAAATTGAAATAAAATTTCCATGGAATTTAGCCCTGGAATCTCAATCTGCATCAGCTATAAAGTTAAACCAGACCCAATTCTACAACAAATGATGCAGCATGGAAGGAAGCCCTTGTTTCACAGTACTCTCTGTCAAAGGCAAGTTCTAGTGATAAATCAATCTACTGAGGCCACTACTTGCCTCCCACGTGTATAAACCCTTGAACCAATAAGAATGATCCTCAATCTTTAACAATAGAGCACAACATATCATGTCCTTCAAATTTAAACAAGAACCCAGGCAGTTATTCAGAAAGCAAAATCTCCTTAGCCTCACTGACATCAATTACAAGGAAAAATGAAAAATGCGTTATACCATGTAATTTTTATAAAATGAGATCTGCATAACAAAGCAGCAGGCTCTGCCTAGAACAGACATAAAAACCGTGGCAATAACAGCCAACATAAGTGCATGTATGTACAACTGAAATACTTCCAGATAAATTAAAATTATTTTTTAACAAAGATTGTGCTGCAGGTTGCTTCAATGGGTTGGGTATAATAGGCAGTTCTTCGAGCAGACACCACACATTATCCAACTCACAGCAATACACTGGTGGGTATCTGCATCTCTACAAATGTGACATACTCCGGTTGAGTTTTTTCCTCATGTAGAAGCACAACATCGCAAACAATACACAGTGGAGATCATGGCATAAAGATGTAGCTTAATTCTGAGTACCTTTATTTCGAACCAATATGGTTGCATAAACAACTTTAAACTTACTCGCTTTGGGCAAAGAATAAATGGTTTCAACCCAGGCAATCAGCTATAAGTGTAACCAATAAATCCTCATTGCGCACCCCAGATACAAATTGTGAAGACTTGTCTAGCTACAAACTGATTAAGCTTAGCTTTTTTTGACACATCCTTTCCCTTCTCCTACGGTATCCCAAGTATTGTGTGTGGAAAAGCTCTCATCCTAGAACTTGTGTTCTCTGATATACGTGGTCCCTAGCACCAAATATTCCCTGGAATTCGCTCTTACAAACTGACCCAATCTGATAAATCACTGACAATTGAAGTCCTTAATTAGACTACCGCCCCACTAAATGCAAGTCAATGTCTAGCACAATAAACCAATCAACTTACAAGCATTTATCCCCTGCTCTATTAATGACTAGCACGAGCTGGTTCACCATAATGAGTTCGTAAATGTCTTGTTAAATCAACTTTGTAACCAAAATTACGGCCACAATCTTGAAATCTGTAATAAAAGCACATTTATCTTGAATATTTATACAAAGACTAACTGCATCTAATAAAGGATGGACAGAGCATTAAAATACATGCCATCGTTTTGGTGGTAACTAGCAAATATTACGTCATTTGTATTTCTTTAATCCCATAAATAGAAAATTGATTTGTATGATTCACAACACATAAACAAACACTTAGCACAAGCATGATGACATTAAACAAATGTACTGATAGCATGGTTTATTTGAATACTCACGTGCATTGAAAAGGTTTTTCGCCTGTATGCGTGCGCTTATGCCCTTGAAGAGAATTTGTCCATTTGAATCTCTTTCCACATCCCTCCCAGGGACAAACTAATGGCCTTTCATTGCTATGTATTTTCTGATGTACAATCTAATCGCGGGAAAAAATTAAAAAGTTAGTTTCATCTAGTCATCCTAGACATCCCAGCAACATTTTATAGAAAATGAAAAAACAACAATCTCAGAAATAAATATAAATCATAGGAAAAGAGGATTACCATGCGTTCCCTGAAAGCAAACCGTTTGCCACAACCTTCAAACATACACCTATGTGCGCATTCATGCTTTTTCAAGTGTCGGCAAAGTAACTGTTTGCTCTTAAAGTGCATGGTACAATCTTTAAATTTGCACTTGTATGGTTTATCCCCACTAGAAACAGAAATGAGATAATATTACATGTAAAGATAAATATAGTAAAATTCAAATACAAAGTAATATTTATGGCCTCGTACTTTTCAGTGCAGAATGGAAAAAACACAAAGTGCTAATTGTATAATTGAATGGCAAAAAAATCTAACCATAGAATGAAATGAAAGATACAAGAAAATGGTTATAACGATCGACCTATGCTCATTCCTGTGATCCTTCAAGCTGCTTGGCGTTGCAAACCTTTTGCCACACTCTGAACAATCGTGCACTTTTTCATTGAGGAAAAGCATCCTTTTTGTTTCTTCCAGCATCTGAACAGATTGACACATGTTCAGAATTGAACTGAATTGTACACAAGTTATTTCTTGCAGAGCTGTGCACGGTACAATACAGCTCCCTACCTTGTCTATTTGTGACATTGTCAACTCCTGCCATGGGATTGACAAGAGTTCAGATATTGTTTCTGATATAGGTATTGACTTGGCAAGCAATCGAAATGACATGGCTAGTTCCTGGGTTTCACTTCCCTTTATCTGTTCAAATCTTTATGACATCATAAAGCTTGTCAGAAAATCCCTGCTTAAAGGCGAACAAATTTATGAACCAAAAGGCAATATCAATACATACTTGTTAATTATCTAATTTTCTTTCCACGGAAACAAATATACAACCCCCTTATATTCCTCCATCAAACTGCATCAGTTTGAAATTTCATGGTTTCTCCATTATTTTCTTAATTTTCCAGAAATGGCATCAAATATTCCAGAAAACGTGAGTGAGTTTTCTGTTAGAAGAGTCACTTCCGAAACATTCAAGAGTTCCTTGTTCAGATCCGATGCAATCATACACACACAAAAATTAATCCCTACGAAAGCTCATTAAAATGGATAGAAAACCATAACCCGTATCACCTTCAGATGCTAAGTTTTAGTGTTGCTTCTTTTCTAATATTACATTTGCACAAACCAAAAGAAATGGTGTCACAGAGTCAACAAACTAACCTTGTCCGTTTCCACTTGGAAAGTGTGGGTTTTCTCATTAGTGTTTTCTTCCCTGGCTTATCCAATACTTCAGAGTAATTCAAAGCAGCAGTGACAAATTTCTCAACACTCCCATTGTGTTGCTCACATACAGTTCTCATTAATTTTTGATGAACTGCAAGAAGGCAAAGAACTTAGTTGGGGAAAAGATCTTCAAATAAACCATTCAATATCAGAGTATGTGGCAACATACAAGAAAGGGGAGATCATTCAGTATTATTCATCAGAACTTGATCATTTTCAAGCATATTTCGAAAAACCTAAATTAGCCTATAAAGATTTAATATGGAAGTTTAATTTTACAAGAAATTTCTATAGATGTCTTTTTCTTTGAAAATTTTGCCACCTGCATAGATATTTTTTCTTTTATGGAGTCAAAAAAAAATTATAAGTTGACACCACAACTCATCCTAGTATTCGAATTTCAATTCTTCATTCCTAATTTTCCCAAATAAGATCGATAGAATATTTAATTTTACGAAAAGAAAGACTAGGGTGTCCTCTGGATTTGGTGGTGTGTGTCATTACAGGAAAGTCATTGGTGCGATTCAAAAATAAATCAAGCCAACCAACCATTAAATTTCGGGTAATGCATAAGTATAGAAAATCAATTAGGAAAATAAGGATTCTCAAAACAGAAACTCAATTTCACCGTGCCAAGATACCAATGAATTCTTTAGGAAATTCCTTACCTTTAAAAATGCAAGGCAGGCAAAATGGAACACAATTAACAACTGGTAAACTCAATAAGTTGGATATACTAATAATAGATACTCCACACCACAGATATCTAATGCAACAAATAGACTAGAATTTTGCTCTGGGCTGGTAGAGCATCTATTTTAATTGAAATGCTTCAAATTATCTCAAATCATAAAACAATGGAAGTGCATATTTGTAGAACAACCTGTCATTCAACTGGTCATGACAGACCAATAAAACCAAGATGAATAAAGTATATTGCCTGGTAGAAGATAGGATACAGAGTCACATAGGGACGACACCTGAGACCAATTCAAGCCACTATGTAAGTGGTAGTCTGCCCAAAGGGAAACCAAAACATTGTACAAAACCAATGTACTTCAATACCAAACCAGAAGGGAAGACTTCAAGTAGAGAATATTTTTACAGGTATAGAGCAGTTGATGAATTTTTCTATTTCATCAAATAATCAATAAATATTTATGTACTAGTATTTCAGAAAAGACAGAACCCACTCATTAGTACATGTTGATTTTGGCGGATTTAAGTAAGTTTCAGTTATTTTGAAATTCTGTTCAGATTTTGCAAATTTTATCAAACTAGAAATATGATTATAAATAAGGTAAAATGTCGCATAAAGATATCCCTGCAAACCAGGTAATCATATATACTAAGATTGTGGGGATGAAACACAGATGTCTGTTTGTTTGGCATCAAGCTCAATAGCTACTTTTATCACTATCAGAATCTGAATCTGGCAGCTTGTTCTCGGAGATGTTAATCTCATCTGTCCAATTGTCCTCCTTGGTCTTATTTGATGACAAAAATTAAATCCCAAAACAAAATGTTAGGATGTCAGTTAAATTTTGATATGCACAAGTAAAAGATCAATTGGGAATGTCGATGGATCTACTCTCTAATAGAGAGGCACGTGTCATGTTAGACCTTCCAACAGGGATCCTATCTTGCGGAGTTCCCCCTCCACATTACCATTTTTTCAGTAGAAGCCAGATGTAAGCTTAGGGCTGAATGCAAGCCCTATGAGAACTCCGTGGAATACACAGCCCTGTTATGGCTATTAAGCTGAATGTGAATTCAACTCTTAGAAGGTTAGTTGGTCCTTAATAAGAAGTCTTCCAATTAGATAAACATCCATAGAAAGTAAAAATCATCAATTAGGACATGAAACTAGGTCCAGCAAAACATGGTCTGGATATAAGGCAGAGCAATTTTCATGATGATGACCAAGATTCAAGCCCTGCTGGGCATGTTCCTCGCATTTTAGACGAGCTCAAATTGAAGTCATGGGACAACAGATGTAAATGTTTATAGATTTACAAATAACAACAATCAGGGCAAGACAATAGTTAGAAATGCAAATATCTGATTGAGATCCCTCGTTCAAATCCAAAGTGCGCAGAATCGTAATTTGTTGGTTAGTTCAATCAGTTAGCAATCCAATCCAAAAAGAGAACCCAAAACTCATGCTCACCAAGTGGGTCTAGTTGAAACTGGACCTGCTTCATCTTTCTCCTTTTCTTTTTCTCTTTTGGCTGATCCACGCTATGAGCACAACTAGGACTGGGATGTTCCAGTTGAGCATCTTCACGGAGATCACCCTGTTCATGAGACTGCGGTAAATCTTCAAGAGAAGTGATTATTGGGTTCTGTTGTTCAACTTGTGCAGGGGAGGTCTGCTTATGAAGTACCTGGTTAGTTACGGCACTCTGGATGGAAGCCAAGACCCCTCCAAAACCAGGGTCCCCCAAACTAGTGGCAATGGGAGCTAAAGGCCTCTTAGTCTCCATAGAAAGAGAATCCCTACCTTGAACTCGAGACCCATCGAATTTCTTCTCACTACAGCCATCTGTTCTATTGAGTTCTTCAACAGTGTCAGGATGGATTTCCTCGCGGTGGAGATTTTCTGAAGGCGGCGATTCTCTATTCTGGTGTTGTTCCCCTGAATGCTGGGGATGATCAAATTGAATAAGCTGAAACTGGTTCTGATAATGATGATGATGAGGCAGCAGAGAATGGCCTTGATGGGGTTGAGGTTGGTGTACAGTATGTCTGACCTGCAAGGGATGCATATGCCCAATTGGGTGATGAATCTGATCGGGGCCCCCCTCTGGTGGTAGCTGTTCTTGCTCCTGCTTTTGCTGATGAGAAAAATGCTGTTGATGTTGCTGTAATTGGTGAAAATTGATGAAACGAAAGTTGTGTAAAGGGGATGGAAAAGGCAGGGGATGAGCAAGGAACGGAGGAGGAGACTGAGAATGGGAATGATGGAGGAGTGTGAGGTGGGTGGTTGGATGATCTCCGAAGTGTTGCTGCTGCTGCTGTTGATGGTGCTCTGCCCCCATGCTCACAAACAGGAGAGTCAGCGCTCAGATAAGCATACCCATGGAAGAAAGACAATAAAACATCGCGCGGAATGCAGGACAATTCTATAATTATAAATATCGAACTATTCACATAGCGTTGGGGTTTTGCTCCAACTTAATATTTTTCGAAGGGGCCACGGCTCAAGGGGGTTTCCAAGGACGGTTGAGATATTTTCATTTGGGTCAGTTTCCATAGACGTACATGGGCCTTTTTTAACTACATTGAGCTATGTGATGCGCGTATATGGCCCTTTTTATCCTCCTTGACCTAAGTATGTGATGCGGATGTATTTCCCATTCCACTAATATATAGCCTTTACACAATAAAAACTTTTACTTTGTTATTTTATAGAGTTTGCTTGATGTTGAATTTTTTTTTATTGAGCAATGTCTAATTGGGCACTGGATTACATAGACTAATGGTATCTGTGCCAAAATAAGTTATGGAGGGAACATATAGATTAAGCGATACAAAGTATGTGAAGAAACTAAACCATTAAGCACCTTCAACTAAGCAGCTACGGATAAGGGGCATCCATGCCGTCAAAGTCACCCAGGGCACGATCCTGGCCTCAACCGCTTGACTTTTTGTGTCAAGTATCTCTAGGCCTTGCACTCAGCAAGACTTGATCCCTGGTGGGCTCAATGACATCATCACCAATGGACCAAGGGCCTTTTGATGTTGATGTTGAAATTTGTATTTGCTCTTTAAAAAAAATAAATGGTTCATATTTTCCTAACCATGATAAGAATTTGTATTAGCCAAGAATCAACGTTTATTAAATTAACCAACTAAAATGGTTTAACTTTAAGAAATAAATGTTTGCACTTGAATTGTTTATGAAGGAAAAAGAAACACCTCGCGCACATTATATTGGGTTGAAAAAATAGGAGAGTACTCTATGGATGGGTGGTGAGATTGTAAGGTCATGCATATGTTGTGATTGTCTTCAAATATAGTATGAGGGTATACACAACCTCATTTTGTATAAGGATCAATTGATTTGTCTTAATGTTTTGTAAAAACCTAGTTTAAAAGTTTTGTATAATTGAAACCTCAAAGAATAAACGATCGTAGATTCGTTATTGCAAAGCATTTATTGATTGCGGTCACTTTGCTTAGTTATTTTAAGGGCACATTTGTTCAATAAGGTGTTGGCTTATAAAATGGGCAGATGATATGGGTGTTGGTCGTGATACCATTCACATGGGAAAAAAAACAATTATTAGTGTTCCTCGTAGGTATGTCCCATATTCTCTTTTTTTGTTTCATGTAATTTGTTTGAAGTTGTTGTTGTTCCTTCATTGATTATATCATCAATACTTACGAGAAAAATGCCCTTTCCCTCAATAAGAAGTGAGTTAGTTGTTTTTCAATAAACATTACTATTTGGTCTATTTGGAAGAAACATACTCTCATTCTCTTTAATTTGTTCATACTTGCAGTTATCAAATTTATCATCCACATCATTATTTTTTAGATGTTACGTTTTCTAGGGTGTTTGGCTACACACGAGTAAGTGGACTATGCTCTAAGTTTTATGTTATATCTTATTGTTTCCTGCATCGAAGGAATAATATATGTCCTCTAATGATTTGATGGATTGTGTTTTTCTAGTGCAAATGATTCCTTTTTATCTTTTTGACACTCAATTACTATGGAATCTTTCATGTGTGTAAGTTGGAATGTTCTCTATAGATTTACAATATAGGCTTTTGATGTTTATTGCATTCGCCCTATGTTGAGCTCATCTTTCATGTGATTTATCGTTGTTTCACTCATGTCTTGCTCTTTAAGGACATGAGTAGCACTCTATCTTCAACTCTTTCTTAGAAACATAGAAACATCTTAGCCTTTAGAGTGTTACAAAGGTGAAACCTAAACATGATGTGACATTGGACTTGACCCTTACATCAATTAATATGTAAATCAAGAAACAAAGGTTCAAATTATCTTAAACTGGGTTGTCACTTATTCATGACAACTTTATCTCTTTGTTACTCTAAGCTAATTGACTTAGATATCCCTTAGTCAATGTTAGGAATTTGTAGTTTAGGGTAACACTTGAAATGTGAGATCTAATTTGATAGAATTTTTGTGCATGTTATTTTATTAATGGTAAATGGTTTTTTGGGGGGGACCATACCCCGAGAGACAAAGAGGCTCAAAATCCAGAAAAAAAAGAAGATCAAATTGGGCACATAAAAAGGCCTAGAAGTTGGAATGATTAGAGAAGCCCAGAAGGAGAGGGAAATCTGCTAACAAGAAGCCCAAAAACAACAAGACCGCAGCTACACAACAGTTGTCCTAAGTCAATAAGAAACAACTACAATTTATTACCACGACCCCGGGTCGTGGGGGGATGGACGGTGTGTGGCATTTTCTTTTTAACCTTTGTCCAACCGTCATCATCCGCAAACGTAGCAAAGATGTCTACCTTACTAAGAGACTTAGTAAATACCAAGGTTGATTTAACGTTCTTCGTGAGAGGACAAACCTTCTTGGTAGCAAAATTAACGTTGGCACCCACTAGAGTCACTGTTTCATTCATTTTTTTATGTTTCTACTCAAGGTCATTGAGCAATGACTCCACCATAAGCACCTCAAAGTTTTCATTTATTTTCTTATTTGAATCACCCAAAATCACAGCACCCCTGGATGTTGATCAGATTTCTAGGTTGATCACTCTAGCATCCAGTGTGATTGCACAACATTGAATCCTTTCTTTGAGTGTGGGACTTGTGAAAATGAGAAAGGAATCTCCAGAGAAGGCTGGTTCCTCTTCCTAAACTACCTGCCACAAGCTATTCCAGTGCAGGCAAGCTAATCTAATCCTAATCTAACCATGCCAAGGAGACAGAGAGAGAGAGAAAAGGGAAAAAACAAAGAGCCTACACTAAAACGGTGATACACCAGAGAAGGAAAATGTTGAACATCTATCAAAACTGCCATGGAACAAGGAGAGGTGAGCAATGGGAAGGATGGACAGATGCATCACAGGCCCAAGGATAGATTTGACACGGAAAATGTCCCAAAACTCCATGAACACAGCTCCAAACCTGCAATGAACATTCAAACATGCACAAATACCTGCAATAAAGAGAGGCAAGAAGAAAACAATTGAAAAACGAGCAAGGATGGATAGATGCATCACAAAAAACATGTTTTTGTTGCTTCAGAAGTTTGCACAGAACATCATTTCAATAGTAAAAGGCAAAAATGCCATTACAGAGCAGGGGAGGAGGTTCGAACTCCATTTTCAACCCTGGAGAAGAAAAGAAGGGAGGGCAGAGCTGAAAAGATGAACCACCTTTTTTTAAAATGAGCCAAATCTGGCTTTTTACAATGCATGGGTCGAGCCCAGGAGAGAGAAACACATGGACCAAAAAATGTGGTTGAGCATCACCTGAGCCATTGAAGAAGACGTACCTTCATTAAAACTGGTTGTTGAAACGTCACTTATGGCCATGCTGAAGAAGAATGTGACCCATGTGCATTAAAACTGGTTGTTGAAACATCACTTCTGGCCATGTTGAAGAAGAATGCGACCCATGTGCATTAAAACTGGTTGTTGAAACGTCAGTTCTGGCCATTACCACGTGCCAGAGATGTTTCTTGATTTTCTCTCTCCAAACTGAACCAAAATGCAAGATTGACCCTGGAATCGTGTAGAGAATTTCACCAGCTTTCCATTGATATAAAGAACGTGAAAATCTGAGCTCTGGATCGAAAGTTATGGCGATCTGAAGATTTAGGGCAAAAACAGGCCAAAACGGATATTTGAATTTTTTCCCGCGCTCTGCCACTTGGATGACACGTGTCAGGCACTGATTGGATGAGAAATTCTCTCTCCTTCCCTTTCCGTGGGTTTTCCTTTGAAAATTTTGACTTTTTATAACTTTGGAAAATTTTCCATTTTTTCCCCGCGCCCCCGCCACTTGGGACACGTGGCATGATCTGGTTGGAGGACAGGGGCGCGGGGTCATCCTTGTCTTTTAATTTTTTGGCCCAAGACTTTTGTCAAATTTTCCTAAGTCTTTCCCTGGCTCCGAACTCCCCCAGGACACTTCCTGATTAGTGTCCCTTCAAACCTTGCCCTTTGAAATTTTTTGGCCACTTAGCCAATTTCCATTCTTGTGACACGTGTCACATTCTGATTCGTTGGCGGCTCTTTCGGCTTTTCGCGTCCCTCGCGTACCCTTTGGCCCGGATGTCCCAAACTGTCTGGGACAAATTTCTCCGAACCGCCCGATTCGGGCTTCCTTGTCCCTCTTTGCGGTGAAGACACGTGGCAAGATTTCCATTCGCTCTCGGCTCTTTCGGCTTTTCACGTCCCACGCGTACTTTTGGCCCGGATGTCCCAAACGAAAGTCCTCTGTTTCGGCCGAACCGGCCGGTTCGCGTCCTCCGCGTACTTTTGTCCCAACTGTCCCAGACTGCCTGGGACAAATATCTCCGAACCGCCCGAAATGGACTGACTTGCGCCAAACCGGCCGATCTGCGTCCTTCGCGTACTTTTGTCCCAACTGTCCCAGACTGCGAAACAAGACTTAGGCAATTTTCTTCATTTTTTCGGCCGATTCAGCTTTTCGTGCCCCGCGCGTCCCGATGTCCCAACTGTCCCAATGCTGCTAGGACTTAGCCTGGCTTCTTTTCGGCCGATTCGTGCCCCGACGTCCCAACTGTCCCAAGGACTTCCTGGACTAGGACTTAGCCAATTTTCTCTTATTTCGCCCCAAGCTTGGCTTTTTGCATTTTTCCATTTTCTCAACCTGTTGGGATTTCTTCTTGGATGGGAGAGTTAGAAAGAAGCCGAGGGGACCCCAGAAACATGATTTTTTGCCTTGAATCAATCTACTTGCTCGGGACTGAATAATCTGATGCATGTTATCAAAATTACCCTGGGGGGTGAATTTTGGATAACAGTTTTGGCGACTCAGCGGGGTCATCTGCCTGCTAGATGAATGATCAGTAGCCTGAAGCAATCCATTGGGCATGGAGTCATGAGTTGTAACCTGCAAACTGATCTGAACTTTGAAAACCTCCTCTCTGAGCCACTTGGAAACCCACTGAAATGGAGTCGTTCTCACCAAAATGCCACTGAAATGGACTGTGCAAGAGCAAAACCAGCACCACAAAAACTATGTACAGAACTGAAAATCATACATGCTCCAAATGGAACATGCAGAGTGTGCACAAGCACTTCTTCTACTGAAAGCAAACCTATCTACTCTACTCTAACTGGAAGCAAAGGCAAGCTAAACAAACCCTGCAATTGGTTGTGAGAAATAGCTTCCCTTTCTCAAAAGTGGCAGCCATGCAATTGATTTGGAGCTGATCATGGCTGTTTGGATGAGTGGAAAATCAACAAGAAGCTGGTCTTCCACCCAAATCATCAAGGTATCAGCTGAAGGAAAATTCAATACCTCTTTTAGTTGCTCTGCATTTGGATTGAAGAGGTATGACAGCTGATCCTTGGTACTTTGTAGCTCACCCTCATGCTCAGAAGCAAGCATGACTGGTTGTGACTTCTCCTTTGGCTCCAATGAAGCCAAATACCTGATTGGGCAAGGTCTGATCCATTTGATATGCCCATAGCTCTGATTTTCAACTCCAAAAATGGAGTCTTCTTGTAGACCTTCTTGAATGGATGGTGTGGAAGAAATGGTGAAATTCCTCTGTCCTTTCTCTTCCTCCAATGAAGAACATGAAAGATTAAAATCTTCCAATCTTGGTTCCAAAGAGCTGCTATAAGATGCAGGCTGCTGCAAATGAATGTTCTCCTTCATGACAGCAGACTCAAGTGTTTGGAATGTGG
Organism: Taxus chinensis; assembly: GCA_019776745.2. Lineage (NCBI taxonomy): Eukaryota > Viridiplantae > Streptophyta > Pinopsida > Cupressales > Taxaceae > Taxus > Taxus chinensis. The sequence goes on along the minus strand of CM034157.1, from coordinate 298,010,341 downwards.
ATGATGAAAGAGAGAATGGTGGAAACTCAACCGGCTCTTCTCCATCAAAACAGTCCTCCAAATCTGACAGATAAACTGCCTCATGGCTGTCCTGCTGCAAATGCTCCACTTCCTCCATGGTGTCTTCTTGATCTGTAACTTGACCACCATGGTTTCTTTCACCCTCCAACATTGAGTTTGAGAGATCAAACTCCTCTTCAGTACTAGAACTTGAGAGAGGTGAAGTAGAAAGAAGAACTGAAGGTTCTCCTGTAGCCTGCTTTGTGCTCAAAGCCCTTGGATCTGCAATTTTCTCCTCCACAACTAGAATGTGCTCCTCTTCTTTTGGATCTGGAGCAGCTTCTCCTTCCTCCAATGTTTGAAGACAATCTTGCTCTTGATTGAACTCTTCCTCCAGCATGAAGTTTGTCAAGTCAAACTCTTCAATCTGCTGCTCTAGAGGACAAGTTGGGACTGCAAGATCTTCTTCTGAGCTTTCTTCCTTTATGGCTGATTGTGCAACTTGAATTGAATCAGCATTCCCTTCAAATAGAGTGCCAACATGGACACTACTTTCTGAGCAAACTGACTGCTGATCTGCTTCTTCTTTTTGCTCTTCTTCTGCTGCCACAAAATCAGTCTTAACCACCATTTGTTCAACCTTAGCCTCTTCTGTAGGTTTAACCATCAAGGGGATCTTTGTCATCCCAAATTTGGCAGCCCAAACCCTCAAGTTGTCTGTCATTTCTTTTCTGTTGGGCTCCTCTTCTTGCTGTCCTTCATGGCCTGATTTTTGCAATTTCTTCTTCCCCACATGGAATTGGGAGTGCAAGAGGAGGGATGGGTTGTAACTCAATTGATTTGGCAATTTTTTGTGGTGGTAGAGGAGGTGAAACCTCTTGTTTCTTTGGAGGAGAGGGTATTTCTTTTAGCTCTTGTGGAGGGGATGACTGTTTGGAAGGAAAAAGGAAAGAAGAATTGAGGTGTGGTGGAAGACTGAGAGGTGGAGACATGGGATCAACATTTGGGACAGCAGATGGGGAGTTTAGAATTTGCAATTCCAAATGAGATGGTGCTGCTTGAGTAATGGGAAGAGAAAAACCAGATGATGGTGTAGAACTTACCCATTGACAAGGTTGTTCAACAACAAGTGTATAGGCCTCTATTTCTGCTGTCCATTGTGCAAGTTGGGGCAGCATCTTCATCATGAAGTCCAGCTTCTCCTGAGGGCTGAAGTGTCTTGGAAAAGGGCCTCCCCATGGACAAGGAGTCCTGCAACCAATTCTGAAAGCTCTCATTTGAGCTGTTGCTCTGGACTGCACCATCTTTACCTCCATCTTTTGGATTTTCTCCAACAGACCAGCATCTTGCATCTGATTGTCTTCATTATATGCATACTCTTGCTCTTGGAAAGCTCCATAGCCAAACTGATTTTGGCATTGCTGCTCATATGGGTATGCATGCTGATTTTGAATTTGTTCAAAATGCTGATTTGGAGGATTTAAAAAACATGTTGGAGGTGGGAAACATTGCTGCTGTTGTAAATGTGAGTTCCATGATGGAAATGAAGTCATGATTGCACAACTTCATGGAATGGAAAAGAATGAAAGGGATGGAAAGAAGGATGGATGGGAATGGATGAAAAACAGGTCTGCAACTTCAGAAATGGGTTGCTGATCAGATGGAGTCGCCAGATGTGTTTGCAAGTGCCTCCAAAGGCTGAAATCTTCACAGGAACACACCAACCTGCAAAAGATGAAGTGGAAGACCTCTAAGGTCCCACCGGGCGTGCCAAAACTGTTGATGCAGAACCTCTAGTGGCTTAAAATCACAGCACCGGGGTGCCAAAACTGTTAGTGCAAAATCACAGCACCCCTGGATGTTGATCAGATTTCTAGGTTGATCACTCTAGCATCCAGTGTGATTGCACAACATTGAATCCTTTCTTTGAGTGTGGGACTCGTGAAAATGAGAAAGGAATCTCCAGAGAAGGCTGGTTCCTCTTCCTAAACTACCTGCCACAAGCTATTCCAGTGCAGGCAAGCTAATCTAATCCTAATCTAACCATGCCAAGGAGACAGACAGAGAGAGAGAGAAAGGGAAAAACAACAAAGCCTACACTAAAATGGTGATACATCAGAGAAGGAGAATGTTGGACATCTATCAAAACTGCCATGGAACAAGGAGAGGTGAGCAATGGGAAGGATGGACAGATGCATCACAGGCCCAAGGATAGATTTCACACAGAAAATGTCCCAAAACTCCATGAACACAGCTCCAAACCTGTAATGAACATTCAAACATGCACAAATACCTGCAATGAAGAGAGGCAAGAAGAAAACAAGCAAAAACGAGCAAGGATGGACAGATGCATCACAAAACACGTTTTTTGTTGCTTCAGAAGTTTGCACAGAACATCATTTCAATAGTAAAAGGCAAAAAACGCCATTACAGAGCAGGGGAGGAGGTTCGAACTCCATTTTCAACCCTGGAGAAGAAAAGAAGGGAGGGCAGAGCTGAAAAGATGAACCACCTTGTAATGTTCTTAAAAATGAGCCAAATCTGGCTTTTTACAATGCATGGGTCGAGCCCAGGAGAGAGAAACGTAGGAAAACGTGCAAGAGAGACCCAACCATTCTTCCAAAAAACATCACATTCTGGCATTGAAAATCGGTGTGCATTGAAACATCACTTCTGGCCATGCTGAAGAAGAATGCGACCCATGTGCATTAAAACTGGTTGTTGAAACGTCAGTTCTGGCCATGTTGAAGAAGAATGCGACCCATGTGCATTAAAACTGGTTGTTGAAACGTCAGTTCTGGCCATTACCACGTGCCAGAGACGTTTCTTGATTTTCTCTCTCCAAACTGAACCAAAATGCAAGATTGACCCTGGAATCATGTAGAGAATTTCACCAGCTTTCCATTGATATAAAGAACGTGAAAATCTGAGCTCTGGATCGAAAGTTATGGCGATCTGAAGATTTAGGGCAAAAACAGGCCAAAACGGATTTTGAATTTTTCTTGCACTCTGCCACTTGGATGACACGTGTCGGGCTCTGATTGGATGAGAAATTCTCTCTCCTTCCCTTTCCGCAGGTTTTCCTTTGAAAATTTTGACTTTTTATAACTTTGGAAAATTTTCCATTTTTTCCCCACGCCCCCGCCACTTGGGACACGTGGCATGATCTGGTTGGAGGACAAGGGGCGCGGGGTCATCCTTGTCTTTTAATTTTTTGGCCCAAGACTTTTAGAATGACTTCGTGTCCAATGCAGTCTGATTCAAGGTTAACACTCTGATTTTGCAAATTATCTTGGTGAATGTTTTTCATGCTGTTATAACTTCTGAAATGAAACGCAAACATGTTAAGGTGTATCCCTATTGACTCTGATCTTAAAGAGAATGTGTTTCTAACTTGGATTCTTGCATGCTGTGATTTATTGTATAGGACAACATTTATTGTACTTGTGTGTTTGCTGATGTGACGACAAATTGTCGTATACTTGCTAAACTCTCGTTACTGATTGACAGCACACCTTGAATCAATTCCATTGATCCAAGTATGCTGAGGTCCTCTTGTGATTTCTGTGTCGATTCACACTTGAACCGAACCTGGGATTGTTATGAGCGTACAACACCTGATTGCAGTTTTGAGCAGCTGGCACGTAAATGCCAACGACAAAGGTTCGATTCTTGAACCCTGTACTGTCGAACTTGGGACCTCGTGAGGCAAGAAACGCCTGGACACGGGTGGCCTGGACACGGGTGGCCTGGACACGTGATCCAAAGGACGGAACGTCCTGCTCGACATTAACGTGAATGTCAGTAGAAAGGCAGGATGGATTGGAAGTTGATTAGTGTTAGTGGTTAGTATAAATTAAAAACCCTAAACTAATCCTAAGTCCTAACATGCATCCTACACTATTATCCTAAGTGGATTTTTAAATTACAAAAAAAAAAGGGGAAAATAAAACCTAAGGCTAAACTAAGACCTAGGTTGAACACTTTATGCAACCTAAACTAATCCTAATCTAAAAAGGGCGCGCAGACCCTTGGAAGGAAAGGGATAAGGATGGAAAGGGCATTCATTGGCATTTAATAAACAGTCCATACGTGGACAGCGCCAGTTTTGGCGGGGCAGGTAAGGAAATAGAGGCATCTATTTGGAGATAGAGCCAAATTCGGTTTTGCATGGGAATTTTGAAAGATTGAGTTCGCCAACCCAAGTGGCGGTGGCGTGGAAAGTAAGGAAAAAGGCAGAGCCTTAATTGCATTGATTTTTCTTGGTCCTCGCGACCAGTTCGCCTTGGAAAGTGTATGAGGGAATTTGATTTTTCATTGTTTCGATTTGGCTTTTGCAAAGTTGCTCTGCATTTGGTTTTTCTGGCCTGGTTCAGTCGAACCAGCTCTTGGAATTTGACATTGTTCTTGGAGATTTCGAAGGCTGTTGCTAAGCCTGAAGAAGAAAGAAGTGTTGGGGAAGTTTGTGCTGTCGCTGTGGAAGGAAAAACGCGGCAAACGAAGTTTTCTTCGAGTTCTGGAAAAGAGATTACAGGCATGTTAAGCCCTTCTCTTTAAAAATCTTTGCTTTGATTAAGTGTCTCATTAAAACAACCCTGCTCTTGGGTTTTGATTCTGTGACTGTTGTCGAGTCGATTCGAATTGGGTTTCATCGATTCTTGCTTCTTTTGTTTGGAAAATGATATGAAGAATCGTTTCTGGTTGCTCGGTTTTGATTTGTTTTTGCTCGAATCGAGTTGGAAATGAATTACTGTATCGGTTGTTGACAGTATGGTGGTTGGATAATAGATATTCCCTTTCTCTGTTCGTGTTGTGTGGAAATTGTTTAACAGGTTGTGTAATCGTTCCTTGCTAGTTGTGTCTGGAACTGCCTTTGCATGTAAATGGAGGTTGAATATGGTTGGGTTGTGTGCCATGATTTGGGTTTTGTCGACCCTTGCTGTTCCTTTTCTTTTGAAATGATAAGAAAGTCGTTTCTCTGTGCTGTGTTTAACTGCCTTGCTCTTCTTGCATAGAATACCTCCATGCTGTGTTGGTTGTTGGTGATTAGTTGGGTTTCGAACTGGTTTTCTTGAAGAAAAAAAAATGAAAGATAGGAATTCACTGTGCAGGTAGTTGTTGGTCATCTTATTGCAGGTATGATTGTCTTTTGTCACATGAACTTGGTGATAAGATAGTGAAAGTTGTGTGTGCGACTTGATGTCGAATTTCTGTGCTGAAGTTTTCTTGCTGAAAGAAATATTTGAACTTTTCTCTTCCTTCTGTTGTTTCGGGATTATAAGGAAATGGCATTTGTATTTTAAAAGAATGGGCATTGGAATTTCTATATGAGTGCTCGTGAAAGTTAGAAAAGAAATAGTTTCTCCTTCTGAACTTATAGTATAATTATATTGTTTTCTTGCTGAAGAAGGTAAGATGAATTGTTGTGTTTAAATGATGATCGGTTTGTCCTCTAGTTCAGACTGTTTTATGAATGCGTATTTGACTTTAAATTGTTGTGCGAAAGAAGTGATGCATGGGAATTCTGTCTTGTTGTTGGGTTTGTCTTAACTGTATCTGACTTACGCATTTAGCTCCCTATACGGGTTTACTTCAAAAAGAGGTATTGATAACTGAATATTGCATTCCGAAGTCTTGCATATTATTATGAACTCAACCAAAAGGGGGATTCGGGCAGAATGCTTGTTGGCAGTAAGCACGATTTGGGTGTTTTCTTTTCTTCTGAACAAATGATTGTTCTTACTGATATCATGGAAATTAGCTCTCCCTCTTCTGCTAATTGATTTCGAAAGAGATAGTAATTAAATTATTTTCTAAAGTGTTGTACCTTCTGTGCAAATGAAATATTTAAATATTTCGTGTGGTCTTCCGATTTTGGTACTGTCATTTGGTAGAATTGAAATCAGCTGAACAATTCTTGAAGAGTTCGAAGAAGATGATTGTTTTCTTAGTGAGGGTCAAGGACAGGAAATGTTCTCTGTTGCTTTTGAATTCTGGAGATAGCATTAGGGGCTTACTGTGCTTTATAATTGAATTTGCTGTAGGTAACAGCAATGAATAAAATGTTATTTTGAACGGGATATGCTCATAGGATTAGGAAATCATGCGATTTATTGACTGCATGATTGAAGTACTGTTTGTCTGTTTAGCATACAGTGAAAGAAATATGGTTTCTTTTATTATGGTAAATATATGGTATGCAACCTTATATTGTTTGATCTTGGATGAACATAATGTTGTACTAATTTGTTTCGGATCTTTATACGAGTCTGATTCAAATGAAGTATGGATATGGATGATGAATTCTTCCCTGTTTTCATTTAAAGCTGATTATAAATGAAATTATTCTTGCTGCCGGAAAGTGAATTCCGAATGGATTTTGTAAGTTTCACTCTGAACTGTTATCTTGATTTGTCTCTCGTTTGGATTCCATTGTTAGGACAGTCATGTGGAAAGAAATAGAGATATGAATGAATAACTTGGAAAAATGATCTTTTCTTCTTTCATTCAGTTGGAAATCTGTAATTCGTGAATAATGAATTTTTATAGTGCTTAGATGGGAGCAACTATATGCATTGCTGTTTGCTTTCTTGTCTGTACTTGATTGTTTGGAATCTAATGTGATGCATGAACTGAAAGGAAAGTAATGGATTTACATTTCAGTTAGTTTCATCCTTTGCATTTATTATTAATGAAAGGCGTGGAAAGGATAACAGTGTATGTTATATCAGCAGTAAGCTATTGTATTCCTAACTTTACAAATATTGTAATTGAGACTTGTAACGGTTATGTGGAAACGGGACAGCAGTTCTTTGGCTGATTGTGATGATATTTTGATAGTTCAGTTGTTATGCTGATCTTTCTTTTGTGCCTATTTCGTGATTGATGTTTTACTGTCGTTTCATAAAAGCAGGGTTCTTTTATTGAGACAGTTAGTTGAAGCACCTTATTTTAAGGATAAGTGCTTAATATGCTCAGTTCATTGAACTGACCCGTGCAATTCATTTTGCAGATGGAATTTGATTAGAATGAAGACATGGCTGTTTTCTGATGCTTCTTGATTAGCTGAAAGATGAATTGTAATTGTTGCTTTTATTCCTCTTCGAGGAATTGTGAAAAGAAGAAAGTATATTCTTCTATCTATGAGTTGTATGGATGATTTATGTAAACCATGCCCAATCAGCTGGATTGGCAAATGTACGGATTATGACATGAAATATTGAATACAATTACATGTGTGATATTTTAATGTTTATATCAGTTTGATATTGTTGTCTAAATTGGAAATATAATGTTATTTCTTGATTGGATTTGTTTAATTGTCCTTGGATGGATGTTAAATGGAAACTGATATCTATTCTTACCTAAATGCAACTTTTAAGTTGAAAAATGCAATTAGTTCATACTTGGGTAAAGATGAATTTTTAATTGACATTAAAAGGATTAGGAAGAATATGATTCCATAATTGAAGGTATTCAGGATTAGCTTAGGAGCTAAGGAATATCAATTAAACTTCGGAGTAATCGAACTTCACTTTCGAGCTCCATTAATGATCTCGTATGTTAAATTCAGAATAAAGGATATAGGATAAGTATATCCATAACTAATGGACCTTAACCATATAACGTTAAGGAGAACAAATGAATACATTTCTTGGGAATTAGACCTCGTTTAAATGACGTCTAATAAGTTAGAATTCTGAATTTAGTTGCAGTTAGAAAATCTTGGCTAAGTTTAATAGGTTAAACTTATCACGTCCGTCGGTACGGACTGCTTAATCCAATGATTAAGAAGTGAACCAAGTAGGGAAATGCAGCCCTTCGACACGAAGGAGAAGATGCATAGCAAGTTAATGGACGGATTTAGTCCCTCTTAGCTACTATACAACTGTAACGGAAACGAGGATCAAGGGATCAGCGTGGATGCTGAAAGTTGATTTTAATTATTAAATCGTATCCAAATCACTTGAGCAGGATGTGTATTCTCGATGGGAGAATTCTGTAGGACATTGGCATACGCCAGCTACAGCAAGGTGTCTCCATGAAGACGGGGTCTTCATGACGACACAATGTTGCAACTGACATAATGCAATGCCCTCCCGAATTAAAACATCAAGAATACATAGGCTGAATGGGTAACTCTTAGCAGGGGATAGGAGTATGATCAGGTATACGGAGTGACTCCGGAATACTAAAGATAACTAGACACACGGAGTCGTGGGGAACGACACCGTATGTCTGCGTATCTTTAGTTACCAGGAGTGCCTTCCTATACCCGTTCATATTACTAGTTGGAATTGGAAGTTTAAAACTGACCTTAAACGAAGAGGACTGGTAGGAACCAGGAAAGACCATTCTAGATAACAGGTGAAGTGAGGTGAAGGACGTATTCCGTAGATGTGTATCACATCCAGGAATATGATCATGCAAAGCATGTGAAAATCTTTGGCCAAAGTATCGCAATTGCTGGTTGCGTTGTCCTTATCACTTAATTTAAGATGCAGGATGTCAGATGAATATCAGTAACAGATATTCAGATAGGCTTCTTAAATGGATCACTTCGATAACCGGAAACGGTTATGAGAACAGGTATATATAATATACCATGCATAAACGAACATGAAGGATCGGTTGTTGCCGAGTCATGAAATGAAGGATCGTTGAAACTCCGAGCCATGAAAATGGAAGATCGGCAGTTCCTCGAGTCATTTACAGCAGCATATAGAATCTGTTATAAGATTGAATGGCATTGAATGTGTGTTCCATATTGTAAATATGCGAACAGGGAACATTCGTTTTAAAAAGAAATTGTGTGATCCAAACTGTGTTGTTTGGGCAGAGAACAATTATTAAAACTTGAACGTGTGTTTGAATTTTGTAATTCATAACAGAGAACGTTATCAAAAAAAAAAAAAAAAAATTCCCTTGTTCTGGTATTTTAAAATGGGGATGTTACAAAATACATTTGAGGTTATATTTCCCAGAATCTGCGAAATCAAGACTTGGGATAACCTTCTGTCATTGGATTTCAGCCGGTTCGGCTTTTTGCGCCCCGCACGTCAAAAAGACTTAATTTTCCGGATGTATGCAAAAAATTGGCCTGAAAACAGCCAATCGGTTGATTCATGCTCCGACGTCCCAACTGTCCCAAGGACATACATGGAAAAAGCACTTAGCCAGTGAGTTTCATGATTTTGGGCCTTGAACAGTATCTCATTTGAGATCGAACAGTTGAATACAGGTCTGCAACTTCACAGTTACCTAAAAAATTAGAGTTGGGACATAGCAAGATGGTGCTATCAAGTAAAAGGGCCCACATCTCTTTGTTGTGGTGAGTCATAATGGCATGACTGCAACAGCAGCAATGAGACTCATGGTCAAATTCACAGCACACCATCATTCATAGCTTGCTGTTTTTGAATGATTATAGTTGTCTGAATTTAATGCCTTGTTTGAATTTGAATTGGGCAAGGACTTGTCCCCACCATTACTTACTAGCAACAGTTTGCACTTGCCTTTCAAACAATGACCACATCAACCATTTTGAATTTTTCAAACGGTGCTTCCACTACATGTTCAAACCGTTTGTATATTGGGAAATCTACCATGGAATCCATGTGGATCATAGCTGAGATGGTGGGGTTCAATCCTCCATTTGCAGCGCCAACACTAAGTATTCAAGGCTCAATTGTCCACTACCTAATGTGAATCCGTGTGCATTTCTTGATTCAAGTCAACCACCAGATCAATACTAGGGGTCTTAGGTGCTCTCCAGTCCTAACCATTTTGTAGTTGTGGCATTATTTTTTTCAATACAATTGTTGCCTCCATATGCCACTTTCCTGCAGCTACTGTAATAAACTGGTGATTCTTCGTATACTATTTTTTGTTTCCAAATCACGTCTTTGGTCTCCAGATTAATAAACTTCGGAGGGGAGGAACCAAAGATGATGTTGATGCACATCCTAGCAACAATGAATTTGGTCTCAGCCATTGTGGTTGGTTCTAGAGAAATCAAATCCCTAATAACTTTAGCAATTCCAGCAAACATACCAACCTACTAGAACTCAAGAGGCAGTCTTGGTAGCCTTAACCAAATAGGAAAAGCATTTGGAATGTGTGTTTTGGAATTGGGTTTCCATCTAGCAATGGAGATATTGGTTCTCCCATAAAACCAAGGCCCTCCCTGAATGACTTGGACAAGATCCTCTTCAAGAGAGAAAACAAATAGAAAGCTTTTGTCAAATAAAGCAAAGGTGTTTCCCTGTCCCAAGATGTTCCACTTCTTCTTGGTCCAGGTCCTAACTTGATTAATATTTGGTCTTATTCCAGATATTTTCAATTGCAAAAGCTCCCATAAGTGCAAAGTTGAATCTACCCTAATCTCTCTGGATCACCGAATCTAGAACTTTTAACCATGGAGTCTCTTGTTTCCACTCAGGTTTGAGTTTTTGCAAGACCTCCTTTAGTTGAGTTCTAAATAACTTTGAGGCCCATGGGAATTCAACTATGTCATAGCATTTCTTATGGCCTGGTCCCATGAAGGGAGCAACTGGAGTATTTATCAGTTCTGTATGCAGAATTCTATCGTGACAATTCGTTGCCCTCTCTATGAAATGATTAACCATTGCTTGATTTTATACATTTGCAACCTCAATACTTCTTCTGGCTGTCTTGTAATTGGGAAAAGCTGCATTAGAAATACAGCAACCATATGTTCACCCTGACACTTATAGGTATGCTCACGTTTAGTATATTGTGGGCAATGCACTTTGTAGACACTAACAACATCCCGCCACTTCTCCTTGAGCAATGCCAAGTTTGACCATGTTCCGATGCTAAGACGGCTGCTCCAAATTTTGGGGAATCTAGATTTCGCTTTTTACTATCACTCTGAAGCTAGTCTGTTGCACGGGACCACCTGCAATGCTATAATATTTGCAACTCTTCCCCTCCATGGGACCAAGCTGTCATGCCACCGGCATATCTCATCTAATAAACCATTAGTAAACAATCTTTGTCCTTCATGCTACAACTTTTTGAAAAAGGCTTTAGGATCTTTGATAATCTTGTGGGGGTAAAAGGGTCAAAGATGTGTGAGCTCTGATCTTGGGTGGGGAGATGAACACTCTTGTCCTACATCAGCGCATTCTCTCAAGCTCTATCCTTTGCTGCATATTGAAGATATCTATAGACTTGTTTCAGACTTCATTAGGTCATTTCGTCGTTACTTGTGTATCTTGGTTTTTGTGCTGGTTTGTTGTCAGATTTGGAGTGTGCCTTGGTATTTCTTTTTTTTGTTGTTTTTGCCCTCTTTTTCTGGACCTCATTGGCCTCTTGAGAAGACTGAAGTGCGCTCTCTATCACATCCCATGTTTATAGTTTCATTATTTTGGAGACTTTCTAGATGACTAGGTGGTTAGCTCCACATTTGATGCAGCACTTTATATTTTCTTTGATTTTATTTAGTTATCATTATGACATGTTCTGAGAATAAAACATTATTATCAGTTGATCGATTTCAACATATGGTATTGAGGATTTACATCAAAATTTTAGATTATTGTTCACATATGCTATTTCAATTCATTTTAATCGATTTGATTATATGAAATAGATAATGTGCTGCGTAATTTTGTCTACGGGTGGGTAGGTGTTTTACGGAGCAAGAAAGGGTGTCATCAGGGAGAGACAAAAAGTGCAACAAATGGATACAGATAGAGAGATTATTTATGTATGATTCAGTACATCAGAAACCATGTCAAAAATCGTAATTTGAGGCCACATATTCCATTTTGTGATTATGCCTTGTTTTTGTGTGTATGGCTTTGTGTAACATGATGGATTAGCTCATATCGTGACAAGTTAGTGTTATGCGCTCTTGCAGTGGAGAGGAGCGAAATGTCACTTTGCATATTCAAAGGAGCGACACATTGTCACTTTACGATAATAACACACTTATAGTTACATTATTTTTGTATATGATAAGTTATTATAGGTATATTTTTGACCAAAAATAAAACAATCCAAGTTGATTAAAAAGTTTTTTTTCCGGCACAAGACTCCATTGGGTACTCCTTGAGCATGTCGTTTTCAAATTAAACACATCGAAAATGAAACACAAGGGTTTCTTTCTATTTCTTGAAAGGCATTTACAACATCTACAATGCAACTGCTCTCAAAATGGAGCTTACAATCCTTTACATGGAGCTTTAAACACTTTTATGGTGTTCCCCTAAGACCTGTCCTTGACTGGACTGTGCACTTACAAGAACAATCAACAACCTTGGCTCTAATGGCCTAAAAGGTTTTCTTCATCTTTTTCCTTGGTCATGATTCAACAAGATGAAAATGGTGAACTCTTTCCCTTTTTATAGTTGTGTGCCTTACTCTTTTCCCATTTTTCTCTCCTTTTTGTAATTTTCCTGTAGTGGGCTAGCTTCTTCTAGACACTTCCAAATTAATCACTCATATTCAAATTTTAATTGAGCTTCTTTAATTCTTTGACCTACCATGCTTCTGCTCGTGTGACATCGATCCGGTTATTGGTTCTTCTGACCATTGCATCCTAGTCAAAATTCATGTCAGATAGCTTCTGACATCTTTTGTAACTTTTGCTAACTATCCATCTTGTCGCTCACCCTTTTTCCTGGGCTCATTTGTCATGCCTTGGTTCACTACTGTTTTTCCCTCTTTCTTCCAAGTTTCACCTCCAACATTTTCCTACACATTATTTCTAGGCGTCTGGCCCTTCTCCAAAACATTCACGTGCTTTCATGTTGTTATGTTAGGCTAGACTCCATCCAAATACCAAAATCTTGTGTGCATCTTTGTGCTTTACTTCACCATCCTATAACAAGTCTTTTGTGCACTTTTGCGTGCACTTCCCTCATGCCTATTTCCATTGCACAAGTGTTTATGCACATTCACACAAACTTCCCCTTTCCCTTTTGCACTCCTATATTCTCACATGCCCTTCATTCTATGTGCACATATCCACTTTTCCATGCACATTACTCCTTTGCACTTTCCAATTCTTGCACACACCCTTACTTAGGAAAAATTGTGTAGAATTGTATTGAACCTTGGATGTTCCTGCATCAAACACTTGAGGTACTTAAAACTTGAGGTCCTTATTAAGTAGACAAAGTGAATGGTAGTACCACTGTCAATTAACGTCACTTCATTAGTTAAAATCCTCTTTTAATTAATTAATTAATTAACCATTATTAGTTAATCAACCCTTCACAATCTTGTATTTAATTAATAAACCCTCTTATTAGTTAAATTCCCCTCTCAAACCCCTCAAAATTCTATTAATTTCCCTCAAAATCATCTCTAAATGGCTTCTATAAGCTAAAGTTGACCTATTAATCAATCTCAACTGATTAATTAAACTTCCCAAACTCCCATGGGTTACTAATCTCTAGTTAATCTCTTTTAATCATGTTTATCCTTTTCTAATTATACATTCACTTTAAGTCACATTCACTAGGTTGCAAGTCTCTCCCAAATTGAAAAGCTATATAAGAAACCTAGTACCCTTCTACACCTTACACCTTGTCCTTGTAAGACTATTTATATCTCAAGAGAGCATTTTCCTCACAAGAAAGCTTGCATAAATTGAGAAACCTCCTTTCCTAAAGTTAGTAGGAGAAGATTCAAAAATGGCACTTTAGCCATATTGATGAGATCTCTTCCACTTTAGTAATACCTTTGATCGTACGTAACTTGTATTTGGCTCACATAAGGAAGTATCTACATATCAGAGCACATCCAAACATCAAAAGGGAGGTTTGCATTTAGTGTTAGATTTACATTTTGTAAATTTAATTAAGCTTTTCCTTTTTAGCTCAATCTTGATGTATTTGTTTAAATGAACTAAGTTAAGGATTTACTTGGTGTTAAATCCATTCCATTAACTTAGTTTACTTTTACATGCATACATATGGCATGCCTGGTGGGACACCCATTTGTCTCAAGCTCATTTCATTTTTCTTAGTTTAGTTTCATTTACCATTTTACATGCAATTTATTTCAATTTGTTGAAATTCATATGTTTTTGTGCATGTATGTTGGTATTTGGTATATTTGAGTCTTCTTTGCAGGGATAAAGGAGGTTGTCAAAATTTGTGATGTCAAAGTTTTTGTTGTTTTTGTCATCATTTTATTTCGTGATTTTGAACAAGTAAACCTCAACATTTTCTAATGTTTTTTGTAGATTTTAGAAACCTTACAAATTGTTTCAGTTTTCACATTTTTGGTGCAACGTACAATGGTATAGTCTTAAGTGCTTTGTCTGTCTAGTGGCCTCAACAACTTTTAGCGGCCTTTGCCATAATACTTCACTCATATTTTGCCCATTCATTCTTTTTTGAGTTATTTTCTCTATTTTCTAATGTTATTTTAGCTTATATCTGACTTTTTAGTGTGTTTTACTATGTACTTATATGTTATTTACATGTTTTGTGATATTTATTGTGTGTTTTTTGTAAGTTTTTGCATCTAGTGACTTTAAGTGCATGTTTTATGAAAAAATGTATGCGTCTATGTAACTTTAAGTACATTTCTGTGATTGTGCATGCGTCTGCATGGCCTATCTTCTAGAGGCCGTAAATTTTGATCCCAAACTCAAAACGTCCATTTTTTTGACGGTCTTGCTTAGAAAAGGTATCAAGACAAACTATGTAGTGTAGCAATTAGTAACATTAAATTTGGTTCATTAGTCACCTTGCTAAAAAATTTAGGTTTTCCTTTCTCCTAAAAAGAGTTGTCATTTTTGACTTTCTTTGCACATTAGATTCATTTTTTAGCATTCATTTCTTTCAAAACTACTAAATCTTATGCATGGGTTGCCATATTCACTTGCCAAAGACAAATTTCTCAAACAAACAAACCAATTAAACAAAAAACCAAGTTGTGTGAACATTAGTCTTTAGTCAAATTACTTCACACTTTGCTTTCTTTTTTCTTACAAAATTACATTTTCCCTTCGTGGTTGACATAACATTGTTGGATAAATCTTGTTTCTAAACATGTAGGTTGCTTGGTTTAGTATATTGGATTAATTTGTCACCTTAACAACATCTTAGGTTGCTTGTAAAAATGTTATATATTGGATTGAACACATTGTCTTAACCACTTTCAAGGGTGTTTGTTTCCCTTTGGCATCCTTTTCTTCTTGATTTTACCTCCTCCTAACTGTGTATGATCTTTCCATGTGCTTAAAGGTGATCTTAGAAGTCAAAAACAATTTCTATGTTTTTTCTATTTAGTAGGGTTTGGTGCTTAAGACGTCTTTACCTAATCATTTGGACAAAGCCCATGTATCGGTGGGCTATATAAATTCATGTGGAAGGACCAGTCATTTTTGGCTAAGTAAGGGTTCACTTTTACATGGCTCCTATGAAGTGAGGGGTGTAGTTGCCTCCAATACCCTAGCCCTATACTGGATCCCACAAGAAACAATTTTCATTTTTGACCAAGCTCCACTGAAATATTTGGAGTGAAGGGGCATGAGGGGATTTGACCCTTCAAACCACATCTTAGACAACCTTACCTAATTTCATGGACTTGTGCCTCAAGTACTGAAAAGGTATATCGAGGACACCCCTAAAAACCTGTTTATCCTATCTCGATGGCCAAATCTTAGGGAATAGGTTGTGATTGCTTGATTTCTCCCCAAAAACTGTATGTGTATACAATTTAAACCAAAGAGTGGTACTTCGTCTAAAAATACTTGATTTACAAAAATTCACGTGATGAGACTTTGACCAAAGCTAGGGACCTAATTCTAGCAAGAGAAGAGGGTAAAGTTTTGGCCAAGTTAGACCAAAGGGTGTTTTTATAGATCAAAACTTTGACTCATCAAAAACTCGTGAGGTGAGACTTTGACCAAGATAAGGACCTAATTTTGGCAAGAAAAGAAGGTGATGTTTTGGCCAAGTTGAACCAAACGTGTTTTTGCTAAAATCACAGACTTAGTCCATATTTTTGACTACACATATCAAAACAACAAAATGTGTTACTCTGCCAAAATCAAAACTTGTTTGTATACACCAAAACTTTACAAAGTAAAACTTTTTCCTAGTTAAAACCTTGTTTTAGTGATAAAACAAGGTGAAACTTTTTCTGAGTTGCGTCTCACGTATTTTTCATCACAAATCATACTTCTCTCACAATTTTGGCTTCATTTATCAAAGAGAACAACCCAAAACTCTGCCAAAATTTCATCAACCATTTTGACACTCACATTTGAAACTTGTTTTCCAAAGTTGTTTAATTGCTAAAATCATGTTGTTATAATGTTGGATTTTTCCTAGTTTCCTTTACAAAATTTAAACATCCAAATCTAGGAAGACAACCATTTGTAACCATTATGCTGCCAAAATTTCGTAGTTTTCCTAAGAAACATTTTAACTTCATATCTAGGAAATTACCCATTTAAACCTACCGAAAATTATGTAGTATTTTCAGTTAAAAACATTTACATTGCAAATCTTGGAAAACCTTTGTAGATTTCCTTATATTTAATGGTAATGCCTCATCAAACATCATAAACTTGGAAGATTTCCATTTTGCAGTTGTTCTATTGTCTATTTTCCTTATGATTCCTTTGAAACTCACATAAACATCTCAAATTTCACAAAATGTCTCATTTCACGTCCATTTGTTACGCTGCTTGAATTGGCCCAAAACTTCCTTCAATATGAAGTAGTTTAATCAAATAATATAGGTCAAGGTATTCAAATCAAACAATGTCATCCATGAGTAGATATCCATGTTTCCTCATGTCATTGAAAATAGGGAACATGTTCTAGCTCTCACTTTCCAACTTCATCTCCTAATCAATTACCATCCACAAAATAATTCTCCTCGGACACAATCTCAATCCAATAAACTTTCTCCTAAATAATAATCCATCATTCAACCTACATCTTCCTTCATTAAAATCCCATGTCAATCCAAACTCCTCTGATCAAACATCCAATTTTACCCCAACGCCACGATCTAATCCAAAAGAACCACTTCTTCTACATGTACTAAACTATCATCTAAGAAATCAACTATCAACCTATCTCAAATTCAAATCTAATTCAAC
Source organism: Taxus chinensis (assembly GCA_019776745.2). Classification (NCBI taxonomy): domain Eukaryota; kingdom Viridiplantae; phylum Streptophyta; class Pinopsida; order Cupressales; family Taxaceae; genus Taxus; species Taxus chinensis. The sequence goes on along the minus strand of CM034157.1, from coordinate 297,993,240 downwards.
TCTTGAGACATCCTAATCCAAATCTAATTTGTCCCTCGAGTCATCTCCTATCTACCAATCCAAATCCAATCTCTCTTCGGTCCCTCAACCATTTCAATACATTCCTTATTCTATCTCACCAATCCTCTAAAGATAGATATTTTTGTCCACATTGAACAATGCACAAGAAAGGATGTGTCAAGATAGCTTTCCAACACACTATTCAGTTCCTTTGTGGAAACAACAAGGTCAAAACCACCCAATCCCATCATCTCCATCATAAAACAACTTCTAAATCTCAAACACTTGTTGGACCTCTTCCTTCAAATCAACCCTCTATCATTGACCAACAAGTTCCTTCTTTTATCCTTCCATCCTCTCATTTCACATTACATGGAAAAACAAATAGGTTCGTCCTTGATCCCTCTCTTATCCTCTCATCACCCAATTATCCCTTAATATCACACCCCCTACATTACCATCTCTTCTTGGTCCACCTTCTACTAGTCCATTACCATCTCTCCTTGGGCCACCTTATAATATCCCATTACCATCAATCCTTGGGCCACCTTCTACTAAGCCATTGCCATCAATTCTTGGGCCACCTCTTACTAGCTCATTACCATCAATCCTTGGGCCATCTTCTACTAGTGCATCACCATCAATCCTTGGGCCACCTCCGTAATTATCTAGTCTTGATTACATACTACTATTCATATGATTCCTAAGTAAGAATGGTATTAATTAACCCATGTATTTGGCCACCTTTCTTTGATTTATGTTGTTACTTTCAGTCTTACACCCTTACTTGCTTAGTCTTCCTTTTTAGTCTTCAACATTTTTCATCCTGGACACCAACGCCCAGACCAGGATGCCAGTGCCAGGTTCCCTCGTCCAATCTGGGTGCCCCCTGTCCTCTTTGTACTTTACTCACACTTTTTGGGTCCTTTCTAGCCATTTGAGCATCTTATCTTTTTGGTAGTCAGCCTTTTCGGGGTTAATTATGAAATTCAAGCAAAGGAATCATATAAATATAAAGTTATGTGATCATAATAAAGGACCAAGCACTAAGCATCTACTATCTCCACCTAAGGTTGCATCCATCAAGGCATCTAAGAGCTCCATTGCATGCATCTAGCTTCATCACAAGGGACACAAGGGTTGGTTTTCTGCATACACTTCATAGGAGGAAAGTTCATTCTCTTCCATGCACACATTTATTACATTTATTTACATCTAGATATTTGCTCGCTATCCAAGTGCGACTGGCACAAGAGCAACCTAGGGTACAATTCTACACACACAGAGAACTACATTGGGTCTGAGATGTAGTGCAACACTCAGTTGTAAGTCCACCATTGTGGCAGCTGAGGACAGTCTGACCCCTCATTTTGCATCTTTCTTTTTTAGGATTTGATGTCTATTTGAGGGTTTTGTAGGTTTATTCTTCATTGTAGGTTTATTGTGACCTCAATGATCATTGTGTGAATCCATAGCGACAAAAGGTGAGCATCAATGAACATCTTGTGACCCTTGAGGATTTTGGTTTTCTGAGCATTTTCACAGACCCAGGCACCCAGAATCAGTACCCAGGGCACCCACATGGTGCCCCTGTCCCTCTCCAGGTGCCCCAGTCCAGCTCATGTTCCTCCAGATCTACATTTTTCTGGCTCCATGCGATGGTCAGTGCTTCCATCTTTTTCATTTCCAGTCTTGTACACCTTCCAGAACATTGTGAATCAACTAAGGCTTCTTACCCTCTTTGCACATTAGGGTTTCATTATTTATTGCTTAGTTTTTTTGGTATATTTATGTATTTCATTATTGCATTTATTTACTGCTACTATAGCATCAGATTAGGCTTATATTTCCATTTTAGCTTAATCATTTTGGTGAACCCCACTCATGATCAGTCATTTAGATCCTTCTTTGGCACATCATTTTCTATCATGGCTCCTAAAATTCCTCAAATTTATTTGTATTGATTTAATTAAAATGCATCCTAATTGCCAAGTTGTTCTGAAAAAATCCCTAGACACCATGTATCTCCCTAAGATACATCACCACATCAAGTGAGTCTATTTTAGATCATCTATCTGACGACCCTAGTCTTCATGATCCTCCATCTAATCAATCCATGTTGGACTCAATTCAAGCTTTACATTCTTTATTTCAAGACAAATTTTAGGCTATGGAATCCACAATTACATCTCTCAAATCTGAAATCCAACATCTTAAGGATGCTTCTCAGGCTCATGTTTGTTCTCCTTCTACATCCCATCTTCATTCTATGTCTTCTACATGTGCTTATATCAGTGAGCCTCAAGTCATACCATTACCAGAGCCTCTCACCTTTGATCACAATGCTAAGCAACATGACATTCTTACTGAGCTCCTTAGTCATCAATTGATCACTTTACCATCTACTCAAGGCTATCCTCCTACTGACTTGAAAAATATCATGGTCACCCATATTGTAATTATCATCAAATCAATGGACATAATGACAATGATTGCTATTATTTACAATGAAGAATCAAGCATCTTGAGCATCAAGGTTTTATCTCATTCACTTGCACAACATTCTATTGCATGCCCATCTACAATTGTTACATCCCAATGGGTTCCTAAATCTGATTCGTCTATGTCTAATGAGCATCATGTCATCACTTCTAAGGTTCCTTCTATGAAAAGTGTCAAGAATTCAATCCACTCCTAAGCAAACCACCTCTCAAAATCAATATAGCACCCCCTCCTCTCAAGTCATCTACAACATTACCAAGTCAAACTAAGCAACTACCTCTCAAAATCAGTCCACCTTCTTCTTATATCAAGTCTTCTACAGTGTCATCAATCCCACCTAAGTTACCATCATTAAAGATTCCTCTCAACATCCTACTCCACTTTTCCAATTCATTTTGTCAAAGCAACTACAACTTCTACTTGATCAAGTCAAACGTCCTATCCATCATCCACCACCTTGGTGATTAAACTTATCTCAATTCCACCTTTCCAAAGAAACTGTCTATTCTACTGATGACTGTAGGACTCTCATTTCTTACCTCATTCTTCCACCATCATCATTTCAATCCTAACATGTTTGACTTTTCTTACATGATGGTCACACATCTTTACCACCTAATCCCATCCCTTTTGTAAGGACTCTTAATCATTGATCCACTTAATGATTCACACATACACTTCATCATCTTATGGTGGGGGGCATCATACTTCACCCCCATTCATCATAACACACTCATCATCATTTGGGGGACATCACTACACTTCATCATTCATTTCACATTACATCTACATTCATCTTCACACATCACATCTACTTTTACATTCATCATACACATCTCGATACATTTGCATCATCATTACCCTATGACACACTCTTGTGCTATGGTTCACACTTGACTGTTGAGGGCATACTATACACATGAACCTCACACACTACATAGTAGACACTACATGTTACACATCATCACACATTCTACACCTTTGTGCATACACACATACACATCATTTTCCTCTTACATCTATTATGCATCATTCACATTCATGTTTTTTACACACTATACATCATACACATTCTCTACACTACACATATTATACATTTTATATCATTTTACATCTTACATTACACATTTACACATTATCTACACATCACATTTTACATTACACATTTTACACACACATTACACATCACACACATTTTCACCACCACACTATTACACATATTACACATTTTACTCACTTCTCTTTACGCACACACTCATTACCCGATGACACACTTTAGTCCCTCATTCCATACTCGATTGTTGAGGGTTTACACAATCAAATGGACCTCATCACACCCACACATTTTCAACCAATATTTTTATCATACATGTGACATTTTTAGCACCACCTTCTTCACACATTTTGATATGCTCTTAGGCTAAATCATCACACCTTTCTACATTTATTCATACATTTTTCATGTGATATACATTGCTACATTACATCATCACACTTTTACTATCATTTCTATTCATACATTTTCATGATATACACTTTGCTACATCATCACACTTTCTATCATCATATATATATTCATACATTTTCTGATATACACTTTGTGCTACATCATCACACTTTCTACATCTAGCATCTTATCATATATTCATGATATACACTTTATGCTACATCATCACACTTTTTATGACATCTTCTCACACATTAGTGATATACGCTTTAGGCTAAATCATCACACATTCTACCACCTCATCATTTTACTTTGTCACATTCAATCCTACACATCACACAACAACTTACAATCACCATCTTTCTTCTACACACATTTCAAACCATTTCCCGATGACACACTCTCATTTATGGTTCATTCTTGACTGTTGAGGGGGCATAAATAAATGAACCTCATTGCATACATACACATCCACTCGGGGGGCACGTTGCCCCTATCATTCACACTGCATTCCATTCCACCTCATCCACAACATACTGCATATCTTGGTTGCATTTACTCTTGCTTACATTTGCTTTTACATGTTCATCTTATTACACATGCTAGATAGATATCTTGTATGTCATTATCTTTATCATACACACATGCACGCATTCACTTTCCTTTCTAGTTGTGATCACAGATTCTACAGATCTATTAAACGTAACATAAATGTTTGTCACAGTACCTATTACCATTCCCACAGAGGCTCCTGGGGGCATCCACTTTCATACACTACATGTGTTATTGTTTCATTTTGTTTCATAGCACACTACATTATCATATTATACATGCTTTGACATACTTTTTATCTTTCTAACATGCTAATGGGTGCTTCATGTGCAACATTTGTTATGCAGGGCTATTTGCTTCCATGGTTATCTGTTACATTGTTTTCCATTGCTTGTCATTGTATGCTCTTGTTTGTGGGATTTTCCCTTTGTCTTGTGTGCACACTTGTCTTCTTATGGCCATTATGGCCTTGATTGTCTTGCGACATCGTGAGTGATGTCCCATGTTTGTAACCCACTTTTCATGGTCTACATTGTCTTCTTGCATGTGTACATATTGTCTTAGCTTACACTTGTCTATTAGCTTATTTCATCTTACATGAGTCTTTGTCTTTGATTGTACTAACACTTGTTTTTTCTATCCACTTGTTTGTGTGCCTTGGTTTCTACCAAGCACATTCCCTTCCCCCTGCAGGGCACAATTTCAGCACAATGGTCGGTCCTCTTTTGGGCCACATACTCCTTTAACAACATCACATGCACCCCAAATGAGGGGGGCATCATATGGGTGAATCAGTCACCCCATACAGAGTTACACACAACATGGTACCGGTACAACACAATTTCAGTTTCAGACAGGGCTCAGAATCAAACTTGGGTCCTTAGTACAACAATGGCCTTCCTGGATGCCTAAAACTAGGGGGCAATACAAAGTTTTTCCTGACATGTTCAATAACCAGGGGGCAATTACACAATTTCGACATGTCACAGGGTTTTGATAGGGCAGAGAGTCCTTTAGCACTGGGCATTTACACAACAATTTTTATAGGGAAGAGAGTCCTTAGCACATGCACACCATCTGCAGTGGTGTTTTACATAATGGGAAGTAGTTAAAGGTTGGAGGATGACACCAGACAGTTCTCCCTACACTTCTTCCATTACATTGGCATGAGATCACCCAAAAAACTTGCATCAACATCATCTTCAGGATCCTTTCTACACCCTTTTTCTCATCACGGATCAGGTGCACATGTTCCTTTTTCACACTTTTTCATTTTACATACTTTCCTTACACACTTTTTACATATTTTGATCATATACATGTGTATTTGACTACTTGTTCAACTTCTCTTTTATAGGTCCATCTGTATGGGAAGTGGTAGTCAACATCAACAACAACAACAACAACAACATCACACACATTGACATCAACAACAGGTACATCATGACATCTACACATGCATTTTCTGCCCTAGGTTCATTTTCATCATCATTTTTTACACTTTATCCTCATTACCATCCACGCTTCACATTTTTATCACTCCACACTTTGTCTAGTCCCTCGACACGCTTTCTACATCGATCTACATGGTTATCAGGTACACATCTCTATCTACTTTATGTTACCGAGCTTTCCACTCACCAACATAAAGTGGGGGAAAATGTAGACACAAAATCACACACTTTGGGTAATTATCTAGTCCTGATTACATACTACTATTCATATGATTCCTAAGTAAGAAAAGTACTAACTAACCCATGTCTTTGACCACCTTTCTTTGCTTTTTATTGTTACTTTCAGTCTTGCACCCTTATTTTCTTAGTCTTCCTTTTTACTCTTCAGCATTTTTCATCCTGGACACCAGTGCCCAGACCAGGACACCAGCACTAGGTGCCCTCATCCAATGTAGGTGCTCCTGTCCTCTTTGTACTTTACTCACACTTTTTGGGTCCTTTCTAGCCATTTGAGCATCTTATCTTTTTGGTAGTCATCCTTTTCAGGGTTAATTATGAAATTCAAGCAAGGGAATCATATAAATATAAAGTTATGTGATCATAATAAAGGACCAAGCACTAAGCATCTACTATCTCCACCTAAGGTTGCATCCATCAAGGCATCTAAGAGCTCCATTGCATCCATCTAGCTCCATCACAAGGGACACAAGGGTTGGTTTTCTACATACACTTCATAGCAGGGAAGTTCATTCTATTCCATGCACACATTTATTACATTTCTTTACATCTAGCTACTTGCTCGCTATCCAAGTGTGACTGACACAAGAGCAACCTAGGGCACAATTCCACACACACACACACACAGAACTACATTGGGTCTAAGATGTAGTGCAACACTCAGATGTAATTCCACCATTATGGTGGCTGAGGACAGTCTGACCCCTCATTTTGCATCTTGCGACCCTATTTTAGGTTTTTTGAGCATTTTCACAGCCCAACCTACTCAGGGGCACCCCCATCCCTCTCCACGTACCCCAATCCAGTCAAATCCTCTAGATCTATAATTTTCTAAGCTCCAGTGTGACGGTTAATGCTTTGGCTTTCTCCAATTTTCCAAGCTCTATGCACTTTCTAGAACTCAATGAATCAGCTAAGGCATCTTACCCTTCTTTGCACATTAGGGTTTTATTATTTATTACTTAGTTTACTTTGGTATATTTCTGTATTTCATTATTACATTCATTTATTGCTACTATCTCAAACTCCCACATACAAAATCCATATTGCAAGATAAGTCGCATTCACTTATTGAGTTTGATCTCACCATGATCATCGAGATCAAAGACAAAATAACTCTTGATAAGTAAAAACTCCTAGCCTCCCTCATCAAAGAAATCACAAACATTATTGTTGGGCCCTATCACACGAAGTGACATTATTGGTCCCAAACTCCCAATACATTCTATCCTATTCTTCATATCCTATCATGAATATTTTTCCTCCATCCCATTATCACTCCTATCTATCCCCATTTCATCCATTTTCATCATCTCCCTTTGAGGTTTTCCCTTCACAAAACTGTAAAAAATCTACAGAAAACATTCAAACATTATAAGAAAATCAAAAGTATAACCATCAGACATTGCATACACATGGATGTTCTTTCTTTCCTTTCTCCATATCCTCTATAAATCACCCATCATTTTCATCTGTTCGATGATCTTTTGGTTGTTTATTCAAACCCATTATGTGGCATGTATCTCTTTTGTATCTGTTTGACTTTGGTCTTTCATTACCTTAGTAAATTAACAAATGACTTGCCTCTTAGAGATCTTGTCACTATCATGCATTTAATAAACTTGTTGTGAAGAAATTTTGGCGTATCTATTACACTAGCCAATGTCATCATCACAATCAATTCCATATCCTCCCATCAATCCATTAGTGATTCTTAACCCCTTATCAAAACAATCAAGAGAGCTGAAATACTTTTCAGAAAGAAAAAAATCAATCAAAAACCAAAAGCAAAAAGCAAAACAATATATTTATATATAGAAAAAACCCTCTCTAGGGGTATTTCCAGTATCTCTATCAGGGTTATGGATGCATGTCTAGTAGTAGATAAATGTTACAACTAGAAGCATATACATCTTCATCAGGGCTATGGACGCCTAGATGGTAGAGGAGTAATGCATGACTCTCCTTCCACCCTCCATTCACCTATGAACTATAAAAATCAATCATTACTACACATTGACTAGCTTTTCTTCACTTATGGCCTATCAAATCTTCACTTCAAAAAGCAATTCATTTTCACGTGCGCATACTAGATCTCAATGAGAAACAAGACTAGTATGTTACCAGGTATTTTTTGGACCTTGTTCACACTCTTGCTTTAGTCCATATTTTGTCTCACGATATGTGCCTTTGGGATCATCACTTTTTCATTTCCAATCTTTTGGTTACATTTTCCATATCCATCTATGACATTCACACTTTTCTTCTTCTTTGTTTAGAACATCCATGTGCATAGATTTCCTTTTTGCTATGACTGAGGGAAACTTTGTCCCCATTTCAATAAACAATCTTGTACTTATTTTTATCATTTGTTCTTGGCCAACTTGTACTTAGGGGCATGATTACTCCTTCCTATATTTTTAGTTGGCTTGGTTCGTATTCTTGTTAAACATATCCCTCTTGGCCTTGATCCAAATTGTCTTATTCTTGTATATATGTGTGGTAAATTGACCTTGTATATTCTCACCTCTCGATAGGGACATCTTGGTGCTTCGTTCTCCTGTACATAGTTTCAGAAAACCTAAGAAAATCCTAAAACAAATTGAAACCTAGAAAATCCTAAAATATTTGGAAAACCTTGAAAATCCTAAACATTTAAAAATCTTAGAAAATCCTAAACTTTTGGAAAATTAAAAATCCTAAAACATTGGAAAATCTTAGAAAATTAAAAAACATTTTAAAACCTTAGAAAATCCAAAACATTCAAAATTTGAAAATCCTAAATTTTCACAAAATCTGAAAACCCAAAAACATTGTCTAATGCAAAAACACTAAAACTTGAAAACTATACTACAAAACATCCTACTTCAACATTTTCTAGTTTTAGCACACAAGATGCAAATCATATTTTGATATTCTTTTATTAACAAAGCTTGTTTGCTTATTATGTATGTCTTCGCGACATATGTCATTTCTCAAGGTAGTTTCATAGTGCACATTTACTTTTCTCGGGACTTCTATGTCCTCCATCAAATCCATTGCATATATCATTGCTTGGGGCTTCATCTCAACCCTTTTCCTATAACTCAAATATTTCGGTACTAAAGCTAGATAACAAAATCATTGGTACAATTGTCATTAACATTGTTGGTTTGAGTGTCTTTGATTGAGCTTGTTTTTTGTATGTTTGTTTACTTTCTCGTATATCATTATATATGTATTTTACTTTGAGTCAGTTCTTTAGCATTTAACAAAAATTGGTATTATGGCTTTTCATGTCATTTTACCTTTTTGTTGTGTGCTTACATCAAATAAAAGATGCTTCCGAGCCATGATAGTATGCAAGTTACACTATGATCTTCCCATCCCTAATTATATCAAATTCATCATCTATCTCACTCCCCATTCTAATTAGCATTCCCTCTAACTAACCTTTTCTATTTCTTGTAACATACTAAGACATGGTGGTAACAATAACGTGTTTCTACCCATCCCACCCATTTTACCCCTTTCTGTAATGGTTTCAACTGCCACGATGGCCTATTGACTGCCGCGATGGGCTTATCCTCTATCATGGTCATTTTTCTTTTCTTTAAGTGTCAATCGGCCTCTTCTATCACTGCATTGACACTCAAGGGAGCATCATCCATCCTACTAATTTTTCTCCTACCCATATAAAATAAAATTGTCTACTATCTTTGAAATGGCATCGCTCACACTACACCACATCAAAGAGGGGAAAATGTAGACACCTAATTTTGACCACATAATTTTAATACTAAAATTACACTAATTGTCTTCTTTCCCATCATTCCATTATAATTAGTGATTTTCCGCTAATTAGCTAATATTTCCCATCTCCTCGGTCAATTAACAACATTTTGTTAATTAACTGGCCTTTTACCTCATCTTAGATGCCAATTGACGATGTTTTGCTAGGTAAAATCTTCTTTTAATTAATTAATTAACCCTTCTACAATCTTGTATTTAATTAATAAACCCTCTTATTTATTAAATTCCCCTCTCAAATCCTTCAAAATTCTACTAATTTCCCTCAAAATCATCTTCAAATGGCTTCTATAAGCTAAAGTTGGCATATTAATCAAACTCAATTAATTAATTAAACCTTCCCAAACTCCTATGGGTTACTAATCTCTAATTAATCTCTTCTAATCATGTTTATCCTTTTCTAATTCTACATTCACTTTATCCCACACTCACTAGGTTCTAAGCTTCTCCCAAATTGGAAAGCTATATAAGAAAACTAGTACCTTCCTACCAATCTACACCTTTTAATCTAAAACACCTTGTCCTTGTAAGACATTTGGTATCTCAAGAGAGCATCTCTATCACAAGAAAGCTTTGCATGAATTGAGAAACCTCCATTGCTACCTCTTCCTTTTTTCAATGGCGGTTTCTACTAACATTAGTCATATTGATGGAATATCTTCCACTTTAGTAAAACCTTTCATCATACGTAACTTGATTTTGACTCACATAAGGAAGTATCTACATATCAGAGCTCATCTAAACATCAAAAGGGAGATTTACATTTAGTGTTAGATTTATATTTTGTGTAATTTAATTAAGATTTTCCTTTTTATCTCAATCTTGATGTATTTTTTTAAATTAACTAAGTTAAGGATTTACTTAGTGTTAGATCCATTCCATTAGCTTAGTTTAATTTCAAATGCATAAACCACCCTTCAAACGATTGAGGAAACTAGTTCCAATTATTTCATCCCTAAACTTGTTCCTGTCCTGAGCACTTCTTCTAGCATCTCTTCCAACCTCTTATCATCTTCTTGTGACTTCTCTATGCTATCTCATGCATACTTGTGAGCTTCTACCCACCATAGCTCGACCTCCTTCATATATCCTTCACGAGTCTCTTCTTGATATTACCCTTCATCCACACAAGTTCTACTTTCCTTGAACCATCCTCCTTCAAAGGGTTCTCCCGTGAGCCTTATGCATTACGAGTTTGCGCTCATTTCCAACTCTTTCCTATGTGAGTCCATGCTCACCCTTGTTTTTCCACCTCCATAAAAATTCTTTGGGGATTTGTTTCTCTCTTTCCTACTTCTTCTATGGGCTTCCCCCTCTTACGTATTCTCTCTGCACGCACTTCTCTTTTTGTCTTCTCCTTTCTTATTCTTATTCTCCTATCACTTTTTCTTTGTGACTTCTTCCCTCTGCACCCTTTTTCTCTCCACATGATTCTACTTTTCACTTGACCCTTGTGTAATTTCTCTCCTTTCTTCTTTTTTTCACCTTTCTGTTGCGACCTCTTCTTCTTTTGCATTCTCCCTTTGCACACTGCCATTTTCACACTATTCTTTATGTAACATTTCTCATTTTATGCGTCCTTCTAGACACACACTCATAGAATTAGGCCCATCTCTAATCACTTCCCTCTTGGTATTCATCTCTCTCTTCATCTTTTTTCTACCTGGGGCTTCTCCTCATTGCACATCTTCTCCTTTGTGCACTATGTCTTGCACATTTCTTCCACGTAGTATTTGTCTTCATGTGCAATATATTTTTGTGGTATCCTTCCTCACTTCTCCTTCTCTTCTTCCTCATGGCTACTCTACCATATTATTCTCTTCCTTGGTGTGGATTCATCCTTGCGCACTCTCCTCTTGGGGATATAGGTCACCTTTCTTATCTTCCCTATGGTAACTCTATTATGTCGCTCACATTTTCCTTGGTGACTTCCTCTTTGCCTTTACCTTTGAGATCTACTTGGATATATTTGTCCTCCACTCCTCTTCTTGTGTTTTTCTCCTTATATAATTCTTCTAAAGCTTTTTCCTCATGTTTGTCCTCCTCTATTGTCTTTAAGGAAAATTCTTCTTTGCACAATTATCTTTTGTGCTCATCTTCTCCTACATGATTTCCCGCACGCTCTTCTTTTGCTTCCTTCAGGGAAACCTCTCTTTCTTCACCAAATCCCTCTGCTCAGTTACACTCTTATTCTCTTGAGTCTCCTCTACACGCTCCACTTATTTGAGTCCTTCGTGGGTGTATTTCTCCTTTGGTGCCCTCCTTTTTACACACACTCTAACAACCTCCTTTGTGGGCTACTCTTCTTCAATTTCCTTTAGGGTAACTTCTCTCTTCTCTAATTCATCTGCAATGGTGCTCCCATTGTTATGTGAATTTTTTATTCATGCTCCTCAACTCCTTTTATGGGAGTCTCTTCCCTCGCGCAACCTTATGTGCTCTTTGTCTCTACTGGGGTCACTTTTTATGTGCACTTAATTACACATGCCTCATGTTATTCCTCCAGGATATATTCCCTTGTGTAATCATTCATGTACTCCAATCCTCTTATTGGGACTCTTTCTTCTACGCACTCTTCATTCTTCAGCTAAGCATTCATCCGGTCCACTCCTTCCTCCTTTTGTCCCTTGGATGGGACATTTATATTTACGCACCATTCTTCACTTGGTTATGCATTCTATTCTCTCCTTTCCACTTCTTTATTTTTCAGCTCTATGCAATTTTCCATGTGTTCATAGTTTGTAACGACCGTCTTCTTTTCCCTAACAACCTGCTTCCTTGGTGCAATACTCTTGCACACTACCACTTTATCATGGGTGACTTCTTTTTTCACCTTTTTCCCAACTCTTGATCTCTCCCCATACACTATCTTATGTTCATTCCCTAACAGTATTTCGTGCATGATTCGTCTCCGCTCTTATGCTCCATGTGCAAAATCTTTGGTTGTGCCTCAATGCACACCTTTTCTTTCCTTCGGTGCTTCTTTGGCACTTTCTTTGCACAGTATTCTTTGTGCTCCAGACTCCTCTCTGAATCTTTCATCTCCGTGTAAATTTTTTGTGCCATAAGACCTTGTCTCCTCTGTTGGTCCTTCTTTACATCCTTCAATCTGGTCTTCACACCATTAATCTCCTCCATTACTCCCTCCAACATTTCTGAAATTGCTCCATCTAAATATTCCCTTCCTCTTGGTGACATCTTTCCTTCTCATGAAATATATTTACCTTCTTTTGCCACTACACACTTTGGGTGTCAAGTTGTGGAGAATGTTTTCATGTGTGGAAGTGTTGAAGACTGTACATTAAAGGTATTGTACATTTTCCATAGTTGTCTTGCTAGGGTAATTTTATGGCCTCGAAAATGTGTCTAATATTTTGGGAAACATGCTCTTCTCATATGGGTGGGTTTTTTTACCCATAGGTTTATGGATCGGTTTTGGCCCATGGTTTTGGTACCCACGATATTGTAAAACTACTTGAGAAGTTGCTTATTTGTGTGGTTTTGTGCATATGGTAGGGTTGATGTAACATTGCAGATGTGTTTGAATTCGGGTGTGAATTCTATAGAGTTTGTTGAGCATAACTCCAAACATATCTAGGTATTGTATTGAGAGAAGAGGTGGCTTGTAATAAAATTTGAGCAAGTGATTCTTGGTGGACGTAGCCCAAATTGCGTGAACCATGTTAAATATTGTCTCTTTGTGTTGTGTTCTTTTTTATTCTGCACTTTTATTTCAGATCTGTAATAATTTTTACATATTAGTTTTCTACTATTGAGATTATGTGGTATTGTTCCACATATTTTATCCCTTGTTTCCTAACATTGGGATATCTTATTGCATTCTCTATCCTCCTTCCTCATGATGGATAACACAACTTATGCTCTAGCTTCCTCGTGTTTGATAATATTCCAACTATTTCACTTCCTCAGGAAAGAACCAAGTCTGATATCACTTGATAGCACAAGAATCCATTGAGTACTCCTCGAGCCTTCCATTTGCATAGTAAAGACAACATAAATGAAACAAAAGGGTTTATTTATATTTCTTAAAAGGATTTTATGGAATATAAAATGCATTTTCTCTCAAAATGGAGCTTACAGTCATTTACATGGAGCTTTAAATACTTTTATGGCGTTCTTCTAAGACCTATCCTAGACTAGACTGTGTTCTTACAAGCACATTCAACAACCTTGGTTCCACTGGCCTACAAGGTCTTCTTTGTCTTTTTCCTTGGCGATGCTTCAATAACTTGAAAATAGTGAACTGATTCCCTTTTATAGTTGTGTGCCCTACTCTTTTCTCACTTCTCTCTCCTTGTTTTAATTTTCCTCTGACATGATGAATTATTCTATATGCTTCAAAACTTCCTACTCAAATTCAAATTTGAATTGATCTTATTTAATGTTATGACCTACCACACCTCAGCTTGTGCCACATCGATCTAGTTGTCAATTCTTCTGGCCATTACATCCTATTAAACATTTATGTTAGATAGATTTTGACATATTTTGTTGCTTATGCCAACTATCCTTCCTGTCACACACCCTTTTTCTCATGCTTCTTTGCCATGTCACGGGTCACTTCTGCCACATTCACTTTCTCCTGAATTCCACCTCCAACATTCTCCTGTACATTATTTTTGGGATTATGGACATTCTCCAAAACATTCGTGTGCCTTTAGTTTGATATTTTAGGCTAGGCTCCATCCAGCTACTAAAATCCTATGCACATCTCTTTGCTTTACTCCGTGATCCTATAACAAGTCTTCAACGCACTTTTATGTGCACTGTGTCCATGCCTATTTTCATTATGTAACATGTTTATGCACATTCATGCAAACTTTCCCTTTCCCTTACATTTTCCCTTCATTCTCATGCACCCTTCATTTTGTGCACGCCTATCCATTTTTCCATGTGCACTACTCCTTTTCGCTTTCCAATTCTTGCACGCACCCGTACTTAGGAAAAAATGTGCAAGATTGCACTAAACCTTGGATGCTCATGCATTATTTTAGGAATATATCCAAAATGATATTGTTTGAGTTGTATAACTAACTCATTTACATTTTTTTAACTGAGTTACATTACATCCAACTCGTTGACCCCGAGTTATATGGGCAATAAATTGCATTGATTTGAGCTTATATTACTATGCATTGGCTTAACTTATATTATTGTTGCTTTGTGCATGAGATCCCTAAGTAATTGAGCTAGAAATATATTTATGTCAAGCTCGAGCTACCTTTCCTCATTAAGTTGAGCCAAATCATTAACCAAGTTACCTTCCTTTACAACCAATCTAAGGTTGAACTAGGGGTTGAGCCAGCTCGTTAGCAACTTGGTGGGCTAAGAGAACCAACTCGTATAAATGGAAATATACCTTATAGGAAATTTTAAATATCAATGCAAAACTATATAAATTATTTACTAGCCAACATCTTAGAAAATGTGGGACTAATATGGATAACCATGTAAACCAAACACTGATGAAACATGTCGAGATATTATATTATGAATCAAGGCAAGAGGACCAAGTAAAGGGGCATTGATTTGTGTGATGTGTTACACACCGGTACACCCATACATCTTATCATAACGAGGTAAGGGTTGGGTGTAGTGTACATGAGAACCAATTGGTGTGACATGGCACCAATCGGGAGCCCCGTGGACTATAATGTTTTATTGGCAGTGACCTATATAGAGGGTGCACTGATCTGTGTAACATGACACCAACAAGGAAACCCTCTGTATGGAGGTAAATCATAAAGTATAAGACATGTGAGGGTACTCTAATGGCCCCCACAAGTTGTTGATCTAATGGTTTCCTTCAAAGCTAAAATCACAACCAAAATTAGTAAAAAAATAGCCAAGCTAATTTTAGACATAAATAAATAGTGAATCAAGGAGACGAATAAGCCAAACAACTACATTGATAAATGAACGAGTTTAACAGAGATTTAAACTTAGAAAAAACTTAAGTTTAAAAAAGGCTAAACCTAAGTTAAATAAGAAACATAGCTATTATAGCTTAGGGAAAGCTTATTAAAGTAAGAGCGTGATAACCATTAAGTGAAATCTAGGTCTTCAACAAGAAGAAAAACTAGAGGGGGACACAATCAATATTAAACAAGAAGTTAGATAGAAGATAAGAAAGAAAAGGGGAAGACACATGGTATATAGTTAAGCTGACCAAAGAAAGAGGACTAAAGACATGAACTAGTGAAATATTGCATTAAACACCCCGAGAACAAGAGACAATTTCCTCTATTCTTTTCAATTTTATCTTATAAATTTATGTGACTCGTCATGTTGGAATAGGAAGCAAAATGGTAAAATATATGTGTTAATAAGTGGAATTTTTAGAGTTCGAATCTTGTGATATTTTTGTACTTAAATACCACACCAAATATTTATACATTTAAATTACATTAAGGCCGTAATTCAGCTAAATTGAGTGCCAAGAAACCTTGACTAACAAATAGGTGTTAAGATTGAGGGGTCACAAGTTTTATTTCCACCTCCTTAATTTTATAACCAAAAATTGAGAAAAACTGAGACCTATGACTGTTATAACATTAACATAGATCACTTAATATACAAGGTAAATTATTGGCCGAATGGTTAAGACTCGAGAATTGAAGGGAGGGGTCATGAGTTCAACAACCTCCCTATATCTTCTAAACCACAAAGGATTAAAATGAAACTACCATTTTATAAAAGTGATTATATATTAAACCAAGATTTATTGGGTTTAACTAGATAGGTAAATCAATAGATTAATTCGTTGGGATCATCATGATGTATAGTTAATAAGGAACTTATTTGCACGCACACACGCGCACGCGCGCACACACACACACACACAAAGAGAGAGAGAAAATTATTATTTAGAGAAACATTGGGAACCCTTATGACTTTAAAGACTTGTTAAGGGGGAGGAAATAATGATTCCTAACCGTAGAAGAAATAAAGGGGTGTAGTGAACTATGAAGGTTCTTATTAGATTTATGAAAAATAAAACCACAAAGAGGATAGAGAAACATGTTTTTATACTTATGATAACATCATAACGAGACATCGAATAAGTTTCTTACACTTAAAAGAACTATGTAAAATTATGGAAACCTCTCTTAAACATGATAATTTGTATTCAAAATAAGGTATCATGACATGATTAAATGTAACCATGTGGATGAAAAAATAATATACTTTTATGCTTATAATTCTATCATGAGATAAGATCGTGATCATATATGTTGTTACAATGTCCAAGAAATTACAAGAAGCATTGTTACCTAGAAAGGGTTACACATTCACATTGTATTTTGAGAGTACAATAAACTGTAAGAAATGGTACAATGGTCATGAACTTATAATGATGGTAATGAGAATTAAACACGGGTAACATAAATCTATTGACACAGGAATGAAAAATATATATTTTAAACTTGAACATAACCTCGATGAGAATAATGACATAGATTATGCTTGTATGCCAAATTATATTTTAGAGGATTATTACAATGGATGAACCTATAAACAAGATTTTAACTTATCAAAATTTCCAAGTAGAGTATAATTGGTATGAGAAGTGGAAAACCTATAACCATAGCTTATAAAAAGGAGAACTATATGTTTTAAATTGAGGATTAATAATATCATATTGATATACACAAATACCCTATTCTAAAAGACTTGAGTTAGGAAAGTAAGAAGATATATCTATACTTTAAAATATTAATATTAAAAAGAGACAATGAAAAGTGTCAATCATATGAGGAGTTATATGTGCCTCACTAACTCAATGACAACAAGGTGAAACCATATAATTATTATGTTTTGTGACGATATAGATGACCATGCCTACACTTGGAACATGTTTGGAAAATGAAACATAGTTGTCATAAAAATATGAATTTACTATGTAAGATGCATAATATTATGAATGAGATCATTAATTATGATTTGGTATGACCAAATGGAAAAGGGGGTCAACCAATGAAGGATTATTAAGAGGAAAGCTTTGAGTTAAAAAATATGAGAATATAAGATTATTGAGATTGAAATATATGGGATGAATTAAATGAATAATTCTTATGAAAAATGTATGAAGGCATATGCACCTTAGAGAGATGATACTACCACTTAAGCTATTGATTGAGGTCTATGAATATATTGTAACTAAGAAACTTGGAATTTGGTCATTGATTTAAGAGGATCCCCAAAATTGATCCAGTAAAATAGTCTACAATCATGATGAAACTACGTGCACATCATATATCTCTTTGAGAGATTTCCAACACATTTTGAATGAATTCAAACTAACTTTGTATGCAAAAGTTATGACCCTCTGAAATTATGATCTAACAAAAAAAAATCGGTTTGCACAGTGATGACATGACCCAGTCAGGGATTGACAAATGGACCATTTGGGTGTTAACACATGGTGGAGTTAAATTTGAAAAATGGGTTTTTTTAGTTTTGGCCTTCAGCCTTCAAAAATTGAGTGTTGGGGTCAAATTTGTGTATGGAGGGGGACCCTGCCACCAACTTCACATTTCTAAGGATGAGTGGTTGCATATAAACTCCAAACTATGCCTTTTCGCATTGAATGCGAGGATTAATTTTTCAATATTTATAAATCTTAAGCACATAAAATCTTGTGGCGAAACCTCAAGCCACCACCTGGCATCCACTCCTCAAAGTGTATAAGATAGATATGTTGACCGAATTCATAGTAAAGGATAGTTTCTTGACCACTCCACAAGGCAAATGGATAACATTTAAAACCTTGCTTTATGGTTATTCTGACACATTTTGGATTTAATCCCTAGAGGAAAGTGATAAGGTTCATCTAAAAGGTAAATGTGGGGTTTGGGATTTGAACCCCTCACTCCCTACAAGCTAATTATAAGCCCTTTTTGCTAGGTTATGCCTAAATTTACCAAATTTATCCAAAGGATCGCTATATCTCCTTGATACTTAGGGTTGGGAGATTTAAAAGAGGTGAATGAAGAGTTATTCAAACCCCTTTATGTTTGGTAACATGATAGTGACTCGGCCAGTAAACCATGCATTTGCAAAATTTATAAAAGGCATGAATTTACCTATATTTTGTAACTTTTTTTTAATGTAAGCCCCTTTTTGGCAGAGTAGAGTAAGTTTGGTTGATGAAAATAATATTATACAAACATATTTGTGTCATTAATTGATCGGTTCAAGAGCTTTTCTGGACCCACAAACATATCCCAAAATGGGTGAAATTCATTATCAAGCTTGGTTTGTATTATTTTTCTATTTTATTTCATTTAATTGCTATTTTAAATCAATATTAATCCGATTTATCAAGAATCAAGCCAGTTTCGTATGATTTACAAAAAATTGATAAAATTTTAATAAGTATTTGAAAACGGATAAATTGATAAATGAAACACTTAAATCATATTTAATACTATTCATTGCAAATGCTCAATACATCTTGATTTATTTATTGATGAAAATTACATAATGATGAAATGAAAATATATATGACCTAGTTATAAATGATCGATTTTATAACTCGCATGTCCCAGGATCAAAACCTAGCTCTAAAGGATGAACAATGCTTTTCTGATTTATGATTCAATGAAATCATTAACTATGGAAAAGTAATCCATTTATCTTGATTATGGTTTTGGTAGAAGTTGGATTCTAGTTTTTGATAAAACCATGTATGTGACATGTTTTTCTAGATCTGGTGGGGTGGCACATCTAGTGATTATATTTTATAAATAAGACCATATTTTGGATTATGTATATGTTGATTTCTAGACATATCAATAAATATATTATAGAACAGAAATGACTATGGAAAAATGAATTTAGAATTATTGTAATCATGATTCTTGTAATTGGTAAAGGACAGTTACGAGAGTAGTATTTCTTGAGTGTTACTCCTAGTTTGGAATGATGTGATTGTTATCAAATAGGTGAAGGTAAAAATAATGCAATGACGAGGATCATGAGATACTATGTTTTCAAACATTAGACATTGACTATATATTGATTGTTATCATTTATAAGCCTCATATGAATTATATTGTTGAACTTTTAGAACACATATAATTGGAAAATGTGTATATGGAAATTATTATAGACAAGCTATAGTCCTTTACATGTGATGGAAAACCAAGATTAGGATTCTTGAAATAACGAATTCTTTGGGTGGTTTGGGACATCCAAGAAAGTTACAATTACTTGCATCATATTCATGGTTTGTTTTATAGTATTTTTGGATTAAAAATTGGGGTTGGGATCTATTGTCTAAAATAACTCCCCTAGTTATTTTGACAATTTACATCCCCATTTTGGCTTTGAGGTTCATTATTGTTGTTTGCGTGCACTTTGGTAGTCCTCTTGGCACATTTCCCTGGATGTTGTTCCTCATGCACCCTTGCTTTCCTTCCACTTTATTCTCCATTCCTCTATCCTTTCCATTTCCCCTCACGTGCACATTTATTACACATCTCCCCTTCTTCATAGTAGCATTTTCATGCCTTATGCATGTAATCCTTGACTTGCCTTCCAGATAATGGTCTAAGTTTCTCATGCATTCTCCCAAGCACCATCTCCTTTCTTGTTGCCACACATCATTCCTCAATTGAATGCTCGCACCCCATTGTCAGATACTTGTCTCCTTCACAGATATGAACTTCCATTCTCTGTTACACACATTACCTCTTCGCGCACTTGTCTCTTACTTCCCCTTTCTTGCCTTTCTACTTCCGTGCACATGCTTTATGAACCTTCTTCTGCACACTAGTTATTGTGCCACGTGGCAACTATGTCAGCCTTGACTGTGTAACACATAACCAACCGAAGCGTGCCTATAGGGTGTTGAATCCTCGTGAAAAACCAATGTGTGAAATGTGGCATAAAAATTACAAAATAGATTAATAACGTTAGCTGATCCTTCAGCCATTTAGCGTGCACCACATGTCATTGACGTATCTAGATTTGCAACCTACAGACCTTCAGAAACGACATAAATTTTACTACAGGACCTCATAATTAATGCACGCTTAGGTCTTATTGGAAAGCTTCTAATGTGGGATACACTTCTAGGTCATTCAAATTCAAATATGTTGGTGGAATTTGGTATGTGAGAAGTAGGGAAGTGCACTTTTGAAGCCATTAATCTAGACATCTAATTGACCCAATAACCAAATCTGTATTCAAATCTTGCCTCCTGCCTTCTTCTAGAAGTTGAACCTAACATAGGGAGGTGCATCTGACAACATTGTAGGTGGATTTCCATAGGCATTAATTTCTTGTTATTGGTAGTTAGAGATTCAAATCTCAAGTTTCCCTCTTCGTTCTCCTTCTTCTTATCTCTATTCTTTTCTATAAAAATGTAAGAGCTTATGCTCATTGTAAAAGGTTGTTGTTGAAACCTTTGGGTTGCTAAGGACTTTAGGTTCTCTGCATTTTAAGTTGTCAGGCCTTTAAATTCGGTCTTATGCATGTGGCATATCAGCCTCATACACCATTTTAATTGACTGTGCATTTATGGAAGTAATAGAAGCTTGGCTTTTAAGGCTATTCTCTGCATTGTCTTATTTATGTTATTGTTTATCTTTACCCCTCCCTTTTGCATTGTACTATTGTTGTGTATATCATTACATCCCTTACAGGTCAATCTTTTCTAATTGTGCTCCATGAAAATGAATGTGTGGATGTACTCCTAGAATTATGATATGCATGTATATCCTTCTCTGTGCACAGTTCTCATTCCTTTTCGGTTAAATCCATGCTATGTTTCATTTCCCCTTCTTTTTGTTGTTATCGTCTCCCTTAGATTAGATTTTACATTTCTGCATATCCTTCTAACTTTTAGTCCCTTGGCATGATTAGTTTAGAATTTGGTTTCAATATTAGGAGTAGCTGTAGTAGTAGAAGTAGGTAGAGGAACCAAACTTATATAGAGGTCTTTCTCAAGCACGCAAGGTCCCATAACTTAGAGACAATCCCATTGTTGCCTTAACGACCCAATTCAAGTTAATCTGGGATTATGTGAAAGTTTGAGATCTCCAACATTTTTTGGCATACCTAGGTGGGACCAACATTAAAATCTTAAATTTCACCATTGCTAAGTTTTGGTGTGTGAATTAATGATTTCCTAGACTTTGGATGCTCATTTTAAACACATCTGGCGACTCCCCAATACTCAGATATACTATTTTTAGCAGTCTGGGTGCACCCTTTATCATTAGAATGATACATACAAGAAAAAGCTACGAGCAGATGAAGAGTCCTTTGAGTACCTCTATCTCTCTCCAAGAGGATAAGGTACTGTAACAAAAAAACCATGCGCACATATCCATCTCCAGCATGCGTCACACACTTTCCACTCCTCATCTTGGTCAGCAGACGGTATGCACACTAGCTATGGCTAGATCTGCCACCTCTGAGAAACTTTTCCAAGCTTCAGTAATGGAAGTTCCTCTCCTTCTCAATATGTAACATGACATGCTAGACAGCCGCAATCAAAAGTAATCCATACTTCATCGGTGAGAATCAAGTCATCCCCTGTTGAGCACATCTAGGATATAACCAATGCGTTTTTTATCTATTTTATCACACATGATGATGTAGCGGCTACACTTGCTCACGGATCTTCACTCAAGGGAAAATACGATTCAGTGGTACTGAAGTTCCTGAGACCTATATTTATTACCAACTGGTATGAGCTTAGAATAGACTCTTTGTAACTATTTTGAATATAAGTCAAATCACCTGTCCTTGGTGGAGTAGTTGACAACAAAAAAAAGAGCACCCAATGAGCAAATGAACTGATTTTAATATCAGATTTTAGAACACTTGAGACATAATTCCTCTAGTTGTAAGACCTACATCCTAACATGCATTCTTTGTACTATTTAAGGGCTTTGAATAGTGAAATATTCAGTCATGATTCAATATATGGGGGGTAGAACCTTAGTTTTTTCTCATCAACATTGACAATAAGGGCATAAAATATCCTCATTCTAGGCACCAAAGTTAAGTCCCCTAGACTACTCGTGCACACTTATTCCCATAAATGTCCTCACAGCACGCTCCAATCCTTCTATTGCCCCTCATGTTCTTGAGCACAACGATTAACCCATTGCAATTAGTATCCCCATCTGTAGCCTCTTCCAACTCCTAGCACAGTAGCCAAACACTAGTTACAATACAATGACAATATGGCCCTAGAGTTAGAATGGTGTTTTCAAATGCAATATGCCTCATATCATCTAGAATCACTACACCAATGCCTTGCTCATGCAGGATTATATGATCCAAAATGATTTTAATCATGTGAACCTTCCATCAGAGCCCAAGTGAGCCCTTGAGAAATCAATATGTAATTCTAGAGATTTGGGTAGAAGCCAACCTTATGTTTTTTGGTGATGAATAATTCTATGTAATTAATCAAGCTATGCAAGTAGTTCCCCATGACGAGACCTCTTCCACATGCCCAGGTTGTAATCCATAAACACAAGGTACAAGATAGAATAATGTGGCTCAATTATGACACGTAACCTGGTGAGTTCCTACACCACAGGCCATATCCTCAAAAGTCAAAAATATTCAGCTGCATCAATGCCTAATAGTCATGGCACGTAAGTTTCTACACATGAGGTTCCACACAATGCTTTAACAAAAGTGACACGTAACCCTCCTTTGGTAGTTCACGAGCCAAACAATGCGCAAGCTAAGTCCCCTGCCTCTAAAGTTCCTAAACAACTGAAGAAAAGATGTTGATGTACCTCAAACACACTGAGGACTTATGTGCCAACCTTCCATTCAACATTATGGACCAGATGAAGAAGATAAATGTAAATGTCACAATGTGGGATGCCCTAGCCATTCCATCTCAACGTGACATGTTGCATGAAGCTCTAGCGTAACTTTCATGTGTTGAGCTAGTTATCCATAGGCCACAAACTGTTTTCCATAATAACTCCCCTCATGAGGAAGGAGTAATCCAAACTCATTAAGGTGAGAATTATATTTGTGTTCAAATACTCTACCTAGGTCACGAATCTTCTTCCAGTGCCTAAAAAGAAAGTGAAATCAGATTTTTCATTGATTTCAAAGATTTGAATGAGGCGTATTTAAAGGATCATTATCATTTTCCTTCTATGGAATAAATTATGAGAACTATGGATGGTGCGTAGATATTTTCCATGATGGACGGGTATTTTTGCTTCAGCTAGATCATGGTCACGGAAGAGGATCAATTCAAAACAGTGTTTACAACCAAATGGGAAACATATTCATATAATAAGATGTCATTTGGTCTGTCAAATGCAGACGAAATGTTTCAGAGGGCCATGGATATTGCCTTCAAAGAATATATCAACGAGTTCATCCTAGTTTACTTTGATGACATAATTGTCTTCTCAAAATGAAGTGTGGATCACATGGTGCACCTGGAAAAGGTCTTTGAGAGATGCAAAGAATTTGGGGTATCTCTTAATCCTAAGAAGTGAAATTTTGATGTGGCGCAGGGAAAGCTTTTGGGCCATGTGATCTCAAAGGATGGTATTTCTATTGATCTTGAGCATGTTTTATCCATCCTTGCTCTCTCTCTCTTTGTCGACGCACAAAAAATCCTTACAGTCATTCCTAGGAATGATCAATTTTGATAGGAGATTCATTCCTAACTTTGCGGGACTAATAAGGCCCATCACCCTCATGCTAAAAAATGATACAGTCTTCAAATGGATAGCAGAAGGAAAAGAAAAAATTGACAAGATCAAGTAGGAAATTTCTTACGAGCCAACACTCATCAATCCAAATTACTCAAAGGATTCCATCTTTTATGCTTATGGAGCTTATGTGAGTGTTATTGTTGTCTTGACACAAAAAAATGAACAAAGACTAGAGCAGCTAGTGGATTTATTCAGTCAGACACTAAAGGATTATGAGTTGAAATATAATCACATGGAGAAAGAGGTCTTCGCAATCATGTGCGCGCTAAAGAAGTTCAAGATTATGCTTGCCACAAATCATATCAAGGCCCTTAATCATATATATTACATTTGATGTATATAGCCAACTTGTGGCTATCATAACTTCTTATCATTATGTATCTCTTTCATATATGTTATATTATCATGGGTGGGTCATCCTTGGGGATGGCCATAGAATAGGAAGAGTATAAATAGGGGTTAGTAGGTAGTAGTGGATCATCATATTGAGCATTTGAGTCTTATTGTATGTTTTGGAGGTTTCCCCCTCGAAGTGGCTAAGCTATTATACTTTCATATTGAGATCATTTATCTACAATATTGTGTTATTTGGTGTTATATTGCTGGTGATAATCATAATTATTCAAGTAATTTCATTACAAGTGGTATCAGAGTTGCGATCTGGGCCAAAATTAGGGCAAAACCCCTAATTTTTTGTTTCCACTATATCTTGTGAACCAGAGAGAATTTTTCAAATATTTTTTTTACCATATTTGTAAATCATTCCAAGTAAAAATTCCTAAAAGTTTCAAACTTTTTTGCTTTATTTTGCAAAATTTATTGCAAATTTATGGTTTTTAATAAAATTGATCCCTAGGCTACAAATTGTGGAATTTTTCCAATTTCTTTACATTTTCGAAAAGAGGATAAAAAATTAGTTGGAGTTTGTTCTTTAAGTTTTTTTTATATTTGGCCGAACTCTTATCAAACTCCCAAACCCTAAAATTTGACCTTGATCCCTAAATCCTACTATTTTGGGGCATCATGGCGGGGCCTTCCACAAGAGGCAAAAAGAATCCCATCACTCTAGGTAAAACACCAGAAAAGGATGAGATAGTAGTTGAGGAGTTGGAGACAGAAGAGGTAACTACAGATTCCTCAGGGTTAGGGTTTACTTCAATGGACCATAAGGTAAGCCAACTTGAGTTTAACCTGAGAGACCTCGAGTCTAGGGTGGCCAACAAAGAAGATGTGGAAAGGATTGGACAATGATTGGAGGATTTCATGAATAAATTCAATACACATATAATGGGTAATCATAATTCTATCAACCAAGGTGGATCTTCAGGTCAAGGTAATAGAAAAATGAGCCAGGGTGGATCTTTGAGCATGCCCAATCCAAATACAAGCACTCTGCAGGCCCGTAATATGTTTCCAAAAGTGGAGATGTGTAAGTTTGATGGAAAGGATCCACTCAATTGGATCAACCAGATGGATAATTTCTTTGAACTACATCAGATTCCATCAAGGCAAAAGGTGACCATGGCATCTTTGTATCTCAAACATGACCAATTCATCTAATATCGATGGTTATGTGCTCAAAGGAAAAAAAGTGGCCTTAATGTTACATGGACAGTATTCACCGAAGAGTTGTAATTACACTATAGTTCTAGTGTGTCAGAAAATTACTTCAGCCAATTGGAAAAGTTAAGACAGACAAGATCTATTAAGGATTACATTCATCAATTCCAAAACCTTTCTTTGCGGGTAGAAAATATTACTGAAGAGAATCTGAATGACCTATTTCTTGGGGTCTTAAGGATCACATTGAGCATGAGGTGTGTATGTTTAATCCTCATAAGGTTTTTGATTCTATGATTATGGCACGAAGGGAAGAGGAGAAATTTGTTTCAAGCAGGAGACAAAATTTCACTAATATCAGAGATCGCAACACCTTGCCCTCCAGCACTCCCTCGGCCAGTTAGATTGACACCTCAACAAATTGAAGAAAAGAGAGCAAAAGGGTTATGTTTTAACTGTGACAGTAAATATGGACCTGGACATAAATGTGCTGAAAATAAGTTGTTCTACATTGATGGGCCTAGTGAAGATGAAGAGAAGGATGAAGATGCAGAGTTAGAGGTCTTGGTTGAGCCAGAGGAGGAATCAGGAGATCCCCATCCAATGATCTCATGCCATGAAATTTCAAGTATTAGCACCCCCCAAACCCTCAAGGTGGTTGGATTCTTAAAAAAAAGAGGGTCACAGTGTTGATTGACTCAGGAAGTACTCACAACTTTATCAATCATAAGTTAGCAGTGCACCTAAACTATTTTATTTATCCAGCTCCTAAATGTCAAGTAATGATTGTTGATAGAGGTAATGTTACTTGTTCCAGAAAATTCTATAGCATTAAGCTTTCCATGGGATATTACATACTAAATATCCCCATGTATGTCATTTCTATGGGAGGAGTAGACATTGTGTTAGGAGTTTAATGGCTTACCACTTTGGGAACCATTGAGATGAACTTCCAAGAATTGTTCATGCGCTTTCAGTCTGAAGGAAGGAATTTTGAGCTAAGAGGCTTAAGAGAAAAGTCTCCACAGATAGTGAGCTCTCATCAAATGCACAAAATGCTAAAAAAGGGTGCAGAGGGATTTGTGGCACAACTATTTTCATTGGAGGCGCATCAGTCTAAGGACATTATACCATCAGATATGCAAGCAGTGTTGGATGCACACTTTGTTGTGTTTGAAAATATGCCAAAGGGTTTACCTCCAAAGAGAGATCATGATCATGTTATTCAGTTAGTACCAGGGATCCAACCACCTAACATCAGACCTTATAGGTACCCATATGTGCAAAAGAGTGAAATCGAGAAGATTTTACAAGAGATGTTGGAAGCGGGAATCATCCGTCATAGTCAGAGTGCTTATTCTTCTCCAGTAGTGATGGTGCATAAGAAATATGACATGTGGCACATGTGTCCCATTATAGGGAACTTAATAAGTACACAATCAAAGATAAGTTTCCTATTCCTGTAATTGATTATTTGCTTGATGAGTTGCATGGTGTTGTTTACTTTACAAAGCTTGATCTTTGTTCGGGATACCACCAAATCAGAATCAAGGATGAGGATGTTCATAAAACCACCTTTCGGACACATGAAGGCCATTATGAATTCCTAGTAATGCCTTTTGGACTCACAAATGCACCTTCTACATTTCAAAGTTTGATGAATTCTATTTTTAAGCCATTCCTATGGAAGTTTGTTTTTAGTGTTTTTGATGATATATTAATTTATAGAAAAACATGGGAGGAACATTTGCATCATGTAAATAAGGTTTTGGAAACCCTTGAGCAACATCAACTTTATGCAAATCCCTCTAAGTGTTCTTTTGGAGTCAAGGAGGTTGAATATTTGGGTCACATTGTCTCTCATGAAGGTGTTAAAGTGGATCCTAATAAGATCAAAGCCATGATGGAGTGGAAGGTTCCAAAAACCCTAAAGAATCTATGAGGATTTTTGGGGCTTACAGGTTATTACCAAATTTCGTAAGGCATTATGGAAGAATAACAACACCTCTCACAACTTTATTAAAGAAGGACTCCTTCCATTGGAATGAGGATGCTACCAAAGCATTTGAGCAGTTAAAGGAGGCCATGTGCACCACTCCTGTCTTGGCTACTCCATATTTTTCCAAAATATTCGTTGTTGAATATGATGCATCAGGGTCAGGTATGGGGGCATTTCTCATGCAAAAAGGCCATCCTATTTCCTTTTTGAGCCATCAATTCAAAGGTAAGACTATTTTTCAAAGCCAACTTATGAGAAGGAAATGCTAGCCATACTTCATGCAGTAAAGCAATGGAGACCATATCTCATAGGAAGACACTTTAAAGTGAAGACAAATCATGATAGTCTGAAATACTTCTTGGAGCAGCATTTATCATCTGAAGAACAACAAAAATGGGTCTCAAATATGTTGGGATATGATTTTGAGATTATCTATAAGAAATGGAAGGAGAATGTAGTCGCGGATGCTCTATCGAGGAAAGATGAATCAACTGCAACATTGTTATGTGCCATATCCATCTTGCAGGAAGATTGGATAGATGAGGCAAGGTTCGAATGGAGAAATGACCCAACCACACAAAACCTCATTCATAATCTCCAGAATGATCCAAGCATGTCTGAAAAAATTTTATTGAAAGGGGATGCTTTATGGTATAAAGATAGATTATACCTATGTAAGAACTCCACTCTTAAAAATAGGGTTCTATCTGAGCTTCACTCTTCTCCAGTAGGGGGCACTCTGGATTCTTGAAGACTTATCATCGAGTCAAACAAGATTTCTTCTGGGAAGGGCTCAAAGGGGATGTCCAAAAATTTGTGGCAAAATGCATGGTTTGTCAGCAAAATAAGGGTGAAATAGTTCAGTCCCCAGGTCTTCTACAACCTCTATCTATTCCTAGCCAATGGTGGGAAGAGGTTTCCATGGACTTCATCACAGGATTGCCTAAATCTGAAGGAAAAAATGTCATCATGGTTGTGGTGGATAGACTCACCAAATATGCTCATTTTTGTGCCTTGTCACACCCATTTGCTGCAAGCACAGTAGCAACATCCTTCATGGACATAGTTCAGAAGCTACATGGGACACCAAAGATTATAGTAAGTGATCGGGACCCTATATTTACTAGTAATTTTTGGACTGATTTATTCTCATGTTTGGGTACTCAGTTAGCTCGTAGCTCTTCTTATCATCCCCAGTCTGATGGGAAAACAAAAGTTGTAAATAAGTGTTTGGAGGGATATCTTTGTTAATTCACCTCAAATAAACAAGCAAGATGGGTCCAATGGCTGCCACTTGTAGAATGGTGGTATAACACTTCCTTCCATACTTCATCCAAAATGTCTCCTTTTTTGGCACTTTATGGGTACCATCCACCATCCATCACATCATCATTGAGAGGAAAACCACGGGTTAGAGCAGTAGAAGAACACATTCAATATCAACAAGAGGTCCTCTCTAGTCTCAAGGATAACTTGACCATGGCACAAAACCACATGAAGCAGCAGGCTGATCAACATCACACAGAAAGACATTTTGAAGTCGGTGATTGGGTTTTTGTGCATTTACAACCATATAAGCAAATGTCTTTGAAACAACAACAAAAGGATAACAAAATTTCACCTAAGTATTATGGCCCCTATCAAGTATTGCAGAAGATTGGTATTGTAGCATACAAATTAGAACTTCCACAGACAACCAGAATACATCCAGTCTTTCATGTTTCTTTCCTGAAGAAAGTAATTGGACAGAGAGTATCATCCCAAACAATGTTACCTGAGCTCGATGAGGAGGGGAGAGTCATCTTGGAACCTGAATGCATCCTTAAAAAACACACTAAAATATTGAGGACACATGTTATTACTGAGTACCTGATCAAGTGGAAGAATATGGACAATGAAGATGCAACATGGGAGGATATGACATTCCTGTAGTAGTACCCAGAGCTTCTCAACATTGGGGACAATGTTACTTTGAAGGGGAAGGGCATGCTACGCCCTTAATCATATATCTTACATTTGATGTATATAGCTGACTTGTGGCTATCATAACTTCTTATCATTATGTATCTCTTTCATATATGTTATATTATCATGGGTGGGTTGGCCTTGGGGATGGCCATAGCATAGGAATAGTATAAATAGGGGTTAGTAGGTAGTAGTGGATCATGATATTGAGCATTTGAGTTTTATAGCAAGGTTTTGGAGGTTGCCCCCTCGAAGTGGCTAAGCTATTATACTTTCATATGAGATCATATTGTGTTATTTGGTGTTCTATTGCAGGTGATAATCAAAAGGTGCATGAGTGGACAAAGTTTTATCATAATTTCACAATGGATTCTCTAGTGGAAACTTCTCTTCCAAGGCAACAATGCTAAAAATCATCAAAGCAGGTTATTTTTGGTCCACCCTATTCATAGATGCGCATGAGTGGGTCCTAAAATGCAAAGAATGTGTTTTCTTCACAGGAAAGAGGAAATTTGCAGCACTTCCCTTCCAACCAATCCAAGTGGATCAACCTTTTGCACAATGGGGTCTTGACTTCATATTCATGATCAATCCTTACTCAAATATTGGGCACAAATGGGTACTGACAGCTATGGACTAATTCACTAGATGGACATAGGCTTTCACGCTCAAGGAATTAACCAAGTCAGTCATCCTTGACTTTCTCGAAGACATTATAACAAGGTTTGGTATTCCTCAAACCATTATTTCTGATAATGCAAGAGCCTTCCTTGGTGTTAAAATCTTTGATTGGGCTCTTATTCTTGGTATCTATTTGAATACTTCTTCCAATTATTACCCTCAAGGTAATGGCCTGGCAGAATCAACAAATAAGAACTTGCTTAGAATCATGAAATAGACAATGAATATAAACCAAAGGCAGTGGCATACAAATATCTCTTGTGCGCTTTGGGAAGATAGAATCACAGTGAATAAGGCAATAGGCACTTCACCTTACAAGCTCATTTATGGAAAGGAGGCTAGAATTCCTTTATCACTTGAGGTTCCTTCATTAGAAATCACCCAAAAAATGGAGTTTGAGGGCACGGATCAGAGAGAGATCAGAATGGTAGAGCTGGTTAAACTTGAAGAACTAAGAAACTCTATAATAATCAAGTTAGAACAACATCAGCAATCAACAAAGAATTGGTTTTACAGAAATTCTATGCCTCCAGATTTCAAATTTTATGACTTAGTCTTAAAATGGGATGCTAACAGAGCTAAACCAGGGCTCAATTCAAATTTTGATGCACTTCAGAGTGGCCTATAAATTATCAATTCTTGCAAGGAGGCTAACTCATTTGAGTTGTCTCACCTTGATGGAGGTGAACCATTAATCCCAGTCAATGGGATTTATCTCAAATATTTCTAACAATTTTGTTACATCATTATAAATATTATAATAGTTTCAATTCCTCCAAGTGTGTTGCACACACATCATTCTATTTGTATATATTTATTTCTTCTCACGTGTGCTCTTTTATTGCTTCCATGGTTCCGGTTTGGTCCAAAAATCTTCCAGTAGTTTTCAATAGTTTTATAGGATTCAGAACAAAGTTCAAAAAATGCTTCAAGTGACTCCATGGGGTAGCTCTTTAAATGGAAGATCATAATTTTATGTTTTCATGCAGACTCCATGCCCAATGGCTATTCCAAGCTATTGATCTCCTTCATCTAGCTGGTATATGACCTTGAAAGTCACCAAACTATTGTCTAAAATAGATCCCTTAGTTATTTTGATAACTTGTATCCCCATTCTGGCTCTAAGGTTCATTATTACAGGTTGCACGTATTTTGGTTGTCCTCTTAGCACATTTCTATGGCTTTTGTTCCTCACGTACCCTTGTTCGCCTTCCATTTTCTTCTCCATTCCTCTATCCTTTCCATTTTCCCTTGTGTGCACTCCTAGTGCATCTTCCTTCTTCCTAGCAGTTTACGCACCATGTGTACGCACCCTTGACTTCCCTTCCAAAAATTGGTCAAGTCCCTGGTGCATTCTTCCACACCCCTTTCCTTTCTTGTAGTTGTGCATCATTCCTTTGATGTTCGCAACCTTCTCACATACTTTTCTCCTTCAAATATTCTTCCATTTCTGCTGTGTGTGTTACCTCTTCACGTCTATCTCTTACTTTCTTCTTCTACACCTTTCTCTTCCATGTGCACCTTGTGCCTTCCTCTCTGCCAGTCATTGTGCCATGTGGAAACCTGTGAAACTTGAGTGTGTTACATGCAACCTATCAAATCACACCAGTAGGGTGCCAAATCCTTGTAACAAACCATTAAGTGACATGTGGTAGAAATGACAAAACAAATGTACAATTGGTTGAGCCTTCAGTCAACCAACATGCACCCCGTGTCATTACGTGTCAGAGCAACCTGTAGACTTCATAATGGCATAAATTTTTCTATAGGGCTTGCATTAATGTGGGGTTGGTCTTATTGGAAAGATGCTAACCTGGGCTATAGTTCAAATCATTCAAATTTAAATATGGGCAGGATTTAGTAGGTGAGAAGCAGGGAAAATGTGCTTTCAAGCATTAATGCAAAATCTGATTGACCCAACCACCAGATTTTATTCAAATCTTGTCTCCTTCCTTTTTCTACAAGATAAATCAGACATGGTGGAGTGCATCTATCAGCCTTGCAGGTGGATTTCTAGGAATTCATGATTGGTTGTTGATGGTTGAGATTCAATTTTGAGTTTCCCTCTTCTTTCTCCTTCCTCTTCTCTCATTCTTCTATAACATGTATGAGCATTGCTGATTTGTTGTTCTCAAAGCCTTTGGTTTTCTAAGGACTTTAGTTATTTTACATTTTAAGTTACAGGCCTTTAGATATAGTCTTATGCATGTGTATATCGGCCTCAGATGTCATTATAACAGACTGTGCATCTCTAGAAGTAATAAAAGCTCAGTTTTGTGACTATTCTCTACCTTAACTCGTTTCTGTTATTTCTTCTTGCCTTTCCCTTCCATTGTGTGCTTTTTGTGCTATCCCACGACCGTTGCAGGTCCATCTTCTTATTGTGCCACATGAAAATGAATATGTGATTTCTCTTTGGACTGTGATACATGTGCCTATCTATCCCACGTGTATTTTCCTTCATTTTCACTTAAATCCATCTGGTTCATTCCCCTTCTTTCTAGTGTTATCACCTCCCTTAAATTAGTTTTCCCTTTCCGCATATCCCTATAACTATGGTCACTTGGCACGATTAGTTTAGTATTTCATTTCCAACATTAGGAGTAGTTGTAGTAGAAGAAATAGGTAGAGGAACCGGTCTTCTCCGTAGGTCTGTCTCAAACACACAAGGTCCCACAACTTTGAGATAGGCCCATTGTTTCCTCAACAACCCAGTTCAACCTAATATGGGATGGGTGCAAATTTTATCTCCAACAAAATCCTTATAACATTAATGTGAACATGTAGTATGGGACATTCTAGAATGTTGTGTTATTTTTGTTCTAGTTTTATTTTTCCCAAGTTGTCGACATGGATATAAAATTGTCTTGTTGAGAATTTACAGTGGGGAAAAGGGTATATTTTAAGAAATATGTTAGTGGACTAGGGAGTGACTTATATAGGGGTTAGGTAATATAGGTATAGTGGATCACATATTGACAAGTTTTTAGGGGGTACAATAGGGATTAGATAAATCCAAATCCTACCTTCATGATTATCCAATTAGGATTATTTCACGTCCTGACACATTGTCAGATTTCAGTAAGAGGTTCATATTGTTATCCTAAGTATTTTCCCAAATACTTATATGAATATTAGGATGTTTTATATTCCCACCCTGCTCATATGTCTACTAGTTTTTGGTGGTTGTACTACACATGGTATTTCTCTCTTACCTTACTGATTTCTTGCATCTTCCTTTCTCATGAAGGGTGGGGCCACCCTCAAGTTATGAGAGGTGTACATGGAACCATTAGTCTCATGGTTAGAGGTACAATGCTCTGATGATACTCTTTCTCTCATGGTGTAATTCAACTACATGATGAATCTTTGACGATTGGCAGTAATTACTCTACAATGACAAATTGATGTATCTTGTATTCATGATATCTATTGTACTATAGTATTTGAGACATATGGATGTAAACTACTGTGAAATAGTATTCATGATATATAATGTACTATAGTATTTGATACATATGGATGTAAACTATTGTGAAATTGTAACCTTTTTAAGGTTGAAAATTTTATCATGTTGTAATTGATTATAAGTAAGAAATGGACACACACACACACACATTGAGACAAGGAACTGTAACATTGTATATTGAATACATGTAAACCACTATGTATTGGAAATTATGTAAGTTGAATAAAATTTGTTTGTGTAATGAATTATAACACAATACTTGACATGTAAACATATGTATGGATGTAACACATGAAATTTTGAATGAATGGAACTATTTACTTTTGTATCACTTATCATGGACTTTTAACTATAAAGGAGTTTATATGTTAACATCAAGGATGAATTATGAACTATGTAATGAAATAATTTATTGGGTAGGGTTATTACTTGTTATGTTTTTATTAAACGTTATTATAATGGATAGAATGCACATGTTAATTAATTAATTGTAATGCCTTAGATAATTGGATGAACAATTATATACAAAAGCAAGTAGGTACTTTTACTTATTGTTTTACGCATAGTTAATTTGCATATATATTATTGTGGAAGAAAATTATATAAGTTGAATGCGTATCACAAATTAATCTATTATGATAGATACATTTGATTACTTGTAATAGTTATGTATTGCTTCTTAAATGTGTTTTATGACTAAGCATGGGACTAGGAAATTGAGAGGCATCAATATCCATTCCTAGTTGTGTTGGGTGACTTGGAATTTCATTTAAAATAATCGACTTGTTTTTCTAGAATCCCGTTGGGGGGTCGTTACACCTTGGTATCAAAACATTAGTTCAACTCTATGGCCTTTTACATTTGTTATGTTTTGAAAACTATGTTCTTGTGTCATGTACTGTAAGGGTTCATAATACAATTGGAGGAAGTTTTACCACTAGTTGAGTTGTATGTAATAATTGATATCACTAAATATTTTTTTATGATCCTATATGACACAATATTTGGAAGAAAAATATCACTTATCTATCAGTTGAGGATCATCATAGGATATTCATTGTTGTTGGACTTAATATTCTTAAAAGACATGGAAGAATGGTTCAAGTGTGAACATCCAATGCTATTTAATATTACAGATTTGTGTAAGGAGTTATGAAAATAGAAACGGGATGCCTAGAGAGTTTGAGGTAGGGGATAATACTTTTTCCTAAAAGTAAAACTTATGATGGGAGTTTATTAAGTTTTGTAAGGGGCCCAAACTATCTCAAAGTCACTTTAATTTTTTTTTATGGATTCAAAGTGATTAATTTAGTTACAGATGGACTTGTACTAACCCCCTACACTCTCTCTTAAGTGTATATTATGTTTTTAATGTTTTTGTGTAAACATTAGTTTTCTGATGTAACTCATAATTTTTGGAATGGAAATATTTCCAGTAGTGGGTCATATTTTTTGGATACTTATGATGGATTGGCTAGGTTGGAGCCATGAATCTTAGTTGTGTGAGGCAAAAGTTTATTAATTAAATCTTTATAATTAATTTGTATAATTAAATTTGGAAGAACAATGGGATTAGTTGTGAAAATTTTTGTTATGAAAAAGAAATTTAAAACACCTAAATGCTATCAAAAAGGAAAAATGAGTGGAAAATTGAGATAATAATATAACAAAGGTGATACGTTTCATGATAAAATAAGACCAGTGATACGTTTTGCACATCATATGGTGAGCACAATGCTAACCATTAGCCTAAGAGTTTGTTGGATATATTTTCTGCATAGCTAAAAACCTAGGTAGTCATGAGATAAATCTCCCTCATTTACCAGTGAGGCTTCCATGTCAGATGTTTATTAGTTCAGTGGGTATGAATCCTAATAACTATTTGTGGGGTTTTATTTTAATTACAAAGCTCATGAACCATAGCTAAGTAATTCTGCAGCAAGTAAGTAGTCGTTATGAAGTATTTTCAAAAGGGGGAAATAATGGAATTTGGGAAAGAAGGAAACAAGATGTGTGATTCAACCAATAGTTCTCATATTTTCTCTCATCTATATAGATTAAATAAAAAATGTATCTCACAAAATTCAAAAGTAAAGGAAAGGAATAGCTTCTAATCTAAAGCTCATATAATACAAAGTTTATCTAAAATAATTCAAATAGAATCAAGAATAAAATCACCGTAGACACAAAGTTCTCCATAAATTTGCCTTTTATTCAATTCTCTAGCTCTCCCAGAAATAACATCAAGGGTTACAACACAAAGTCTGAAAACTCTAGAATGTTCTCGCCAAATTGTGATGTTTTTAACACATAGGCTCTTCCTCTATTTATAGTGTATAGAGGGCAATTAAAAATAGGAAGATTTCAATGAATTTCCACATGTGGAAGCTATGAAAAGGGGAAGCAGTTGGCAATATTCTTCCTGGAATTCCTCTTTACATGACATGCATGATTTATAACTAAAAATAAAACCTTCTATTTTATATTTCTACCACCTATTTCCAAGTGATTGACTTCTTCCAGTAACTTGATGTAATGGATTTTATAGTCAATTACCTAAGTTTTATAATTTTAATTGTTTGCTCAATTGATTTGTTAGAGAAAATAAGAGAAAGAAGAAGAGAAAAAAGAAGTTATTTCTACTGCAACACTCCTCATTTTGTCCTTACTCTATACTTTGCATGCTAATCCAATATGCCTTGTACTTCTGCTTCATCTACTATAGAAATGAATGATTTGAATGATATCTCTACCTTGAATCTAAGATGTTTTCTTCTCCTATATGTTGTTGAATCCTTTCCTTTGATTCTCACCAAATTGGATCTGGAAGCAGCTGACTGAGATTTGTTTGCGGGTGCTACAGCTGACTTGTCTTCCCTCTTGAAGATTTTACAATTCTTCTCCAGTACGTGTACCAATGCAATGTTTTTTGTAAAAAATTCAAACAAAACTCATCACCTTTTATTTTTGATTGCATATGAGAAATTTTAAATTTTGGAAAGCACTCCAGGTGAAGGAAAATACAAGTAAAGTCAATGAAGGCTTCAACTAGAAGATTGGGAGCACATGCACTAGCTCCTGAAAGGAATTTTCCATTCAATGACTTCCACATGGGTTGTGTTAGAAACAAGAGGATGAATTTTTTCTGGAAGCCCTTGCAATTATGAGAGCTGGATCTACTTCTTATCTGATTCCGAAGATATATTCAATGTATCAGACATTCACTTCTACTTTTTTCACCAATATGGGCATAAATGAAGTATTCCTGCAAATAATTCAAACAAGTATGCAATCCATGGCATGAATATCTAATTTCTTCACCGAGATCTGATTATAAAGCATGCTTCCATCTATTTTTAGACTTTGCTTGCATGCCAAGAAATCTAAAAATATTATTTAATTCCCCTGTGCACTCACATCAACATGCCTATAGCCAAAATAATAAAAAGGAAGCCTTTCCAACCCTAGGTGCCAAAACTGGATGCTTCCCAACAATTAAAAGAAGTCATCTTTTAGGCATTTAGCTATGCCAGAATGGGTCACACTTTTTGGCTAGAAATTGTGGAAAAAACATGAGGGCGAGGAAGTAGAAAAATTCACCCTTCTAGGCAGCCCCAAAATTCCCACTTTTCTAAAAAAATTCCCACCTTCCAGGCAGCCCCAAAATTCCGACTTTTCACTTAAATGACTTGAATCATGGGACTTGCTTTTGTGGGAAAAAAACAACCTTCCAAACAGCTCTAAAATTCTCACCTTTCACTTAAATGACTTGACTTCCATCATGGGAATTTTTCACCTTCCAGGCAGCCCAAAAATTCCCACTTTTCACTTAAATGACTTGACTTCCATCATGGGAAATTTTCACCTTCCATCATGGGAAAATTCTCACCTTTCACTTAAATGACTTGACTTCTATCATGGGAATTTTTCACCTTCCAAGCAGCCCCAAAATTCCCACTTTTCACTTAAATGACTTGACTTCCATCATGGGAATTTTTTACCTTCCAGGTAGCCTTCAAATTCCCACTTTCACTTAAGTGATTTGACTTTCATGTTTTGCGTGGAAATTCAAGAGGAAGGGCAACTTTGAAAAATGTGACTTGTATTATGAAATTGCTCTTCCCAAAAAGTGCGACTTGCATGACTTCTACTTTTAAAGTTGCGTGAAAACTCATCAACAACATTTTATTTCCATTTTTGGATTTTTGGTGAAGAAAACACAAGAATAGAATATTTTTTTCCATTTTTGGAAAGGGTCTAGGAAGATGTAGCAGTAAAAACTTACAAGTGCCATAACTTTCACTCGTGGCTCCGTTTTAGGTGTCTTTTTTTCTAAAAGTGCATATTTTCTCGAGCTCTACACATTGGTGGTAGTATTTTTCTTATTTTCATAAAATCCATTTTTGCACCTTTTTGGACCAAGCAACTTCTTGCAATCTCCTGAAAGAATCATGAGCTCTGATCACCTTTAGACAAATTAGTAATTAAAAATAATGGATAGCTTTTCAAAACCCTAGGCCCGGGAAAAGGTCTAGTAGGAAGAATGAATAGGCTACGGGAATTGCCAAAGAAAACAAACCAAAACACAGACAAAAAGAAATAAAACAAAACAAAAGAAGCTGCGGGCAATTGCTAGAAAAATTTCTCCAATTCGCTAATCTATAAAAATTCTTCCCCCCGGGTGAATGTCCTGTGGTAATAATGATGGGGTGAAGTGTTTTATATAACCTAAATCCTCCAATTTTAGCTCAATATATTTTTAAAATAACTTTATTTATTTAATAAAAATAAATAAAATACTTACAAACAAGGTCTAGCGAAGGAATTGAGTGAGCCTCAGCATGTGGGTACTTGGCGAATTTGGCTTTTATGACTCTCTAGGGATACCTTAGAGCAATGCAAACAAGTGCAGGAAAAACAAACACAAAACGACCCGTTACTTGAAAAGAGCAATTTTTTTAAAAAAGGGATAGTCCCAGATTTCAAGGTGAAATCTTGGGGACACCAAAGTTGTATAGAAATAACTTTTGAGAACCACCTTTGATGTTTCAAGCTCAAACATTTTAGTAAATTGCTTTGGTTAACGGAAGATGACCGCCTTGAATGAATTCTAGAGTCCAATATGGAGGATACAAGCGATGTAACTCATAATTTTTGGAATGGAAATATTTCTAGTAATGGGTCATATTTTTTAGATACTTATGATGGATTGGCTAGGTTGGAGCCATGAATCTTAGCTGTGTGAGGTACAATTTCATGAATTCAATCTTTATTATTGATTTGTATAAAGAAATTTGGAAGAACAATGGGATCAGTTGTTAAAATTTTCATTATGAAAAAGAAATTTAAAACACCTAAAAACTATCAAAAAGGAAAAATGAGTGGAAAATTCAAATAATAAGAGAACAAAGGTGAGAAGTTTCATGATAAAATGAGACCAGTGATAAGTTGTGCACATCATATGGTGAGCACAATGCTAACCATTGTCCTAAAATTTGTATGGAAATAACTTTTGAGAATCACCTTTGCAGTTTCAAGCTCAAACTTTTAGTAAATTGATTTGGTTAGTTGTAGATGACCACCTTGAATGAAATATAGAGTCCAATATGGAGGATACAAGTGATGTAACTCATAATTTTTTGAATGGAAATATTTCCTGTTGTGGGTCATATTTTTTGGATACTTATGATGGATTGGATAGGTTGGAGCCATGAATATTAGCTGTATGAGGCACAATTTTATGAATTGAATATTTATTGTTGATTTGCATAAATAAATTTGGAAGAAAAATGGGATTAGTTGTGAAAAATTTTGTTATGAAAAAGAAATTTAAAACACCTAAAAAACTATCAAAAAGGAAAAATGAGTGGAAAATTGAAAGAATAAGAGAACAAAGGTGAAAATTTTCATGATAAAATAAGACCAGTGATAGGTTGTGCACATTATATGGTGAGCACAATGTTAACCATTGTCCTAAAAGTTGTATAGAAATAACTTTTAAGAATCACCTTTGCAGTTTCAAGCTCAAACGTTTTTGTAAATTACTTTGGTTAGCCGCAGATGACCATCTTGAATGAATTCTAGAGTCCAATATAGAGGATACAAGTGATGTATCCATGAATGTTTCTAGAGGAATTCAATAGATATTGAGGCTCACAAGTTCCATTACAGAACAAGAAGTCTTTCATGGTAAGGTGGACAGTGAGACCCATATTAATTATATGAGAGTGCTTACCTATAAACACTAGGAGGAACTCTATGAATCTTATGTCTTAATTTATTAGTTTGATTACTTAACTAATTTATAATAATAATAATAATATGGACATGATTTATCATAGATGGGATGGATGACACATCCCCATTTATCAAACTTGAATATTTTAGAGGCATTCAAAATGAGTAGGTGGTTGTTGTCACATCGAATACAACATTTTATATTTTCTTTTATTGCTTTAGTTAGCATTATGAAAAGCTTTAGGAATAAAAATTCATTATCAGTTGGTTGACTTCAATAACTGAAATTGAGGATTTACATTACAATTTTGTATTACTATTTGTATATGTTGTTTTAATTCATTTTACTTGATTTGGTTGTATGAAACGAATAATGCACTAGGCACTTTTTTCTACATGTTTGTAGGTGTTCTCTAGAGAGAGAAATGGTATCATCAAGGAGAGACACAAAGATGCAACAAATGGGTATAAATAGAGAGATTATCCATGAGTGATTCAGTACATGAGAACAATGTCAAAAATTGTATATTGAAACCATATACTTCCTTTTGTGATTCTACTTTTATTTTTGTATGTGTTGCTTTTTGTGACAGGATAGATTAAGTTTCATTATGACAACTTAGTGTTGCACACTATTGCGGTGACAAGGAGCACAATGTTGATTTGTGTTTTTAAAGGAGCATCACATTGTGACTTTATGACAATAACATGTTTATGGTTACATTTTTCATATTTGATATGTTATTATAGGTACTATGTTAAGAAAATAGAAAATAATAAAGGTTGATTAAAAAGGTTTTGATAGTATGTCCCTAATGATATTATTTGAGTTTTATAACTAACTCATTTGCATTATTTCAGCTGATATGCATCGCAACCAAATTACCAAGCCTAATTTACATGGGAAATGATTTTCATTAAACTGAGATCATATTAATGTGCATTTACTGAGCTCATGTGATTGTTGCATTGTGAATGAGCCTGCTGAGTAACTAAGATAACCATATATTTATGTTAAGTTTGAGCTATAATGCATTGTTAAGTTAAGATAACTCAACAAAATAAGTTATGTTCCAACATACTAAGTTGATAAGTCAACTAAGATACCTTCCTTTGCAATTGAGCCAAGCTTGAGCTAGTAGTCAAGCCAATTTGTTATCAACTCAACGAGCTAAGAGAACCAGATCATACAGATGGAAAAATTCCTTATAGGAAAGTCAAATTATTAAAGCAAAACTAATTTTTTTTTATCCGAGCCCTTAGAGAATGTGGGACTAATCTAGATAACTATGTAAACTAAGCACTAATAAGCACCACTTAACACACATAGGGGTATTCTATTGTGATTAAATTGAGAGGAACATGCAAAGATAGAACTGATTTATGTGACAAGTTACACATTGTCACACCAAGGCATCTTAGTGTAACAAGGTAAGGGTTGGGAGATATACATAGGATAAATGATTGATGTGACATAACACTAGTTGGGAGCCTTTTGGGTTGTAATGCTTTTTTTGAAATGAACCATATA
Organism: Taxus chinensis; assembly: GCA_019776745.2. Lineage (NCBI taxonomy): Eukaryota > Viridiplantae > Streptophyta > Pinopsida > Cupressales > Taxaceae > Taxus > Taxus chinensis. The sequence continues at coordinate 297,951,079 of CM034157.1, read as the reverse complement.
GAGGGTACATCGATTGGTGTGATGTGACACCAATCGTGAGTCCCTTGGTATGGAGGGAAATTACAAAGTATAAGATATATGTGGGGACATTTATGGCCCACACGTGACACCAATCGAAGGGTTTCCCTTAAAGCTAAAATCACACCCAAAATTAGCAAAAAACAACCAAGCTATATTTTGACATAAATAAATAGTCCATCAAGGTGTCAGATAAGCTAGAAAACTGCATTGATAGATGAAGGATTTTAACAAAGAGACTTAAAAAAACTTAAGTTTAAAAAATAGAAAATACTAATCCTAAGTCAACATTGTTCAAAATAACACCCCCTTGTTATTTTGTGCAACTCATCAGAAATTTAGACTCAAGTGACTACATTCTTGAAGACCTAAGGAATTTCAATGCAAAGTCATAGTTTCTATGGCATATGAAGGTGTGTATCAAGAGCCTTAGTATTTTATAAACAATTAAGTTGGAGATTTTTAATTACAAGTTCAAAAATTAGCTAAGGAAGCCACAAAATACTAGTTGCAAAAGTTAGTGTTCCACCGATTTTACATGTAAAAGTTGCTAAACAAGAAAATTTTAGTTTTCCGTGGCAGTGGTGAAGATAGTTAGTTCTTCACAATGTAAAACAAAACATGGTTTATACTCAAGATATGCCACAATGCAAAAAGACCACATCACGTTTGGTCGAGAAGGAAGATAAGTATGTTATAGAGCAATGAAGGTTAGAAGCTATAGGATGTTAATTCATTATCCCATGGATTTCCCAAGTATAGTGTTCTATGGAATTTGAAAGTATTAAGAAAAAAGAGATATGATCATGGGTGATAATGATGTGTGAAAAAGGAGGAAGAATTTTGTAGCATAGAGGGGAAAATTAGATGGATAGATGCAAGAGATTTACAATCCGTGCAATAAGGAATAACAACAAAGGATAAAAGTGAGTCCTTGGAGGTCAACTACCATATTATGTCGTTTGGTGAAAGATAGTACACCGCAAAAAATTCAAAATATATGCAACAAAGCACCCATAAAATCCATATAACCCACATAGTTTATTTCGATTTCTGGCCCTGATTGTGCATTGTTTTTTGGAGATAAATTTTGACTGGAAGCTCCAAGTTGTATGAGAATTTTTGCATTCTCTTCATCTCTTCAAGAGATGCATGTTACAATAAAGAATCATATAAAAGGATCTTGTTTCAATAGAGAACCATTAAAACATGAGATTATAGTGGAAAGAACAATTTACTTGGTTGCAAGAGTTCAAAAACCTCACCTACCCAAATTTATTTCTTGACAACACCCATGTATTGTCTTGTAGACTCCATTGACATGCAAGCTGAAGAACGATAGGATGCCCACGCATTATTATACAAAATGATGGCATTTCATCCCAAGCTAGGTGGAAATAGGTCTTTTATGGTTGATTGGTCGCTTCCCTCTCCCTCTCTCCCATTCCCAATAAATGTAAGTGCTTATGCACAAAAAAGGGGTTATTTTTGGGTTGATTTAAAAGCTTTTCCATTGAGTTTTACATATCTTGCTTTTAGACCACTGTAAATTTCCTTTTTCTAGAATTCTAAACCTCTACCCTATAATGTGAATGAGTAATTTCTAAGCACAATACAACCGTGGTTTTCCCCTTTGAATGCATTTTTATTTGGATGTGGATTCCTTGTGCTCTTGTTATCCATGATTTTTATGCATTTATATTCTTCAGAACTCTATGTTCTCCTTATATTATTGCATGTGTGGTTATCTTTGTGTCTCTTAAAGGTCATAACTGATGCATGTTCTATTATTGGTGCATCACCACTTCATTTTATAGCATTTCTCTCTCTCAAACCTAGATCTTAGCAGTGTTAAGATTAGGTTTAGGAAGTTTCATTTTAAAGTTGTTTAGTTGTTTGTGTTACTTTGTAATGAGCTAGGATAGAAGGAACCAATCTTCTTTTGAGGTACATGTTAAGGAGAAAGGTCCCACACCTTGAATACATTCCCATGTTACCCAAAAGTATTGATTTGGCATGCTCAAATAAGAGGGTACTAGTATTGTGTGTTAACAATTTTGATACATCGGGTAGGACAGTTTGAATTTCCTCAACTCATTCCATCTTTTTATTAATATTTAGTGTGTCTTAGTCAGTTTTAGCCCTTGCAGGAAATTTTTACACACCTGGTGACTTTCAAGATTAGTCTCTTTGACTTCAAGCAGTTCAATTTCACCCCTATAAGAGAAGAGTTCAAACAAGGAAAAGAGTAAAAAGTGGAGAATATTTTGATTATATACAATTTTCACCAAGGAAACAAAGAGGAAGATCAACACAAATATCTCCATCACCTCTAAATAGAGTCCTCTCTACTCCTCCTGGTAGGTCTTCCTTATCATCTTCTAGGGTTCTGAGACCCATCATCTTCATGGATCATCAAAGAAATCAAGATTCTACCACCTTTGATAGAGGAGGTCCTTTGAATTTAGCTCAGTATGATGATATACCAGTTGCATCCCTAAAGAGTGTTCCCTTCTTTACTAGAGAAAACACAACACCATTGAACACATCCAATATGTAGAAAATATATGCTTGGTATATCATGCCACTTAGGAAAATGTATCAATCAGATTATTGGTTACATCTTTCAAAGGAAAATCCTTGCAATAGTATAGAGGCTTAAGATTGAACTCTATTGGAACTTGGGATGAGTTGAAAGAGGCCCTTTGCAGACAATTTTAATATAAATCAGACCATTTATCTTTGGTAGAACAACTGACTTCAACAAACATAGAACCATGTGAGATGATGTCTGATTTTAATATCAGATTTCAAAGAACATGTTGTTGTAACCTAAAATGAGCTAAAAGTGACAAGAAGTGACACAAAAAGATTCAGATCCTAAGTTATCCTACTGACACTAACAACTAGAATACACGCTAGCACCTAAGTACCCATCCTCTTGTAGGCATTCATGTCCCTCAGACCCTCACATGCCGGTTTCAAAATATCATATTGAGCCTTATGTACCAAGTGTAGTCAATGAAAATTTCTTTAGTATTTGATCAAGAAGACCACCCAATTGTCCATAAAACAAACACACAAGTTGAAGGTATTCCAGATTTATTTCTTGATGAATGGGGGTTGAATGTCATGGTTTTGACCCTTACAAGAAAATATGAAGAAGGTGGTTAGGAATTTATTGTTTACATGAGGAAGATTCACCTATTCCTAGTATTGTGAAATCTAATAAGCAGGATGATGGCATTTGGAAAATGTTCTTTGATGGATCTAGGAGTAGACAAGGTATAGGTGGAGGTGTGGTGCTTGTATCTCCTATGGGTGTAAATATTTCTCTTGCTTTCATATTCCAATTCAGTTGCTCTAACATTTAGCTGAGTATGAGGCTCTTATCCATGGTCTATAATGGGCAAGAAGGAAAAATATTAAACAATTGCAAACCTTTGGTGATAGTGAGTTAGTAGTAAATCAAGTAAGAGGATTGAATGCATCCAAGAATGATTTATTAAGATCCTCTAAGAATAGGGTGTGGGAGCTTATAGAGGAATTTAAATATTTAAATATCCACTTTATCCCAAGAAAATAAAATGAATCAACTGATAGGTTAGTGGTAATTGGAGCACAGTTTGATGTCCCTGAAAGTATCAAAAGAGAAGGAACACAACAAACATATTAAAGTGATTATCAGACTTGTTATCCCAAACAATAACACAATTTGGAAAGTATTTGAGAGTGACCAATAAATTATCAACTTCATACAAGAAGAGGTTTATTTTTTTCACCAAGAAATCAAGATAAATTGCAATAATAATATGGATAGTAGATTGTCTAACTAAGATAAAATAGGTTTCCCAAAGGCCTAGTTACATTAAATTCCATTTTCAACTCAGATGATCAACTTAGAAAAGAGAAAGCAAACATGATGGTAAAAGGTGAATATTATGAACCAATTTAAGTTGGAAAGGATAAACTTCTCAAGATTGGAAAGGTATGTACATCAGAGGAGAAACATGCATTTGTAAACCTTTGTCAAGAATTTTTTGATGTCTTTGCATGGGATATGACGACCTTAAGGGTTTTGATCCTAATTTGGCATAACATAGCACTGAGTTAGACCCATTATCCAAGCCCATTAGGCAAAAACAGATGCCTGTCAATCCAAGGATTGAGCTGCTAATGAAGAGGGAGCTAAACAAGTTAATAGAGGCTCGTATAATCTTCCCCATAAAACATTCATCTTGGGTTTCCAACCTAGTTCCTGTAAGGAACAGGAATGGGGAAATCAGATTATGTGTTGATTTCAGGGATTTGAACAAAGCATCCTTGAAATACCATTATCCACTACCTTTTATGGATTAGATCTCACAAATGGTAGCCAGCTCAAGAACATTTTTTCTATTAGATGGTTACTCTGGTTATAATCAGATCATGGTGAAAGATGAAGATCAGTTCAAAACAACATTTACCACAAAATGGGGAACATATGCTTATAGAAAAATTCCCTTTGGTATTTCTAACATAGGAAAAACTTTCCAAAGAGATATGGACATGGAATTTAAAGGAATGATTAACAATTATGTTCTTGTTTACCTTGATGACATCACAATGTTCTCCAAGAATGCAAATGATCATTTTTTCCATCTTAGACAAGTTTTTGACAAGTGCAAGTAGTTTAGGGTTTCCCTTAATCCCAAAAATGTATCTTTTCAATGCATGAGGGAAAACTCCTAGGCCACATTGTCTCAAAGAAAGGGCTTACAATTGAACCTGAAAGGGTAAGTGCCATCTTGGCATTGTCATTACCTAGTCACAAGAAGGCATTACAAATATTCTTGGGGAGAATCAACTTTGTTAGGTGGTTTATCCTTGATTTTTCTAGTCTTTCCAAACCATTGGAATCCATGTTAAATAAAAAATTCCTTTCAAGTGGATTATGGAAGGAAGGGAAGTTTTAAAGCCATCAAACAATAAATATCACAAGCCACTACCCTTATTAATCCTTATTTCACAAATGATTTCATTTTGTATTCCTTTGGAGGTATGGACACAATATCTACCATGATGGTACAACTCAATGATGAATATTTGGAACAGTCAATTACATTTTTTAGCTAAATCCTAGAGGATTATGATGCAAGGAATTAATTTGTAGAGAACATTCCTTATTTATTATAAGGAGTTTGAATAAATTTAGACATTTGGTATCCAACAACAAGATCCACTTAATGGTGTCACACCCAGGTGTGAAGGATTTTCTTTTAAACAAGGAATTGAATGAGAAAAGGGTCAGTTCGATAAAAAAGGTAATTGAATATGATGTAGATATCAAGGTAACTAAGTATAGTAAAAGGAAAAGGCTTGTGTGAACTAATTGGTTGCATGATTTACAAGGTGAAAAGGAAACCATTCTAGTGCTCCTAAATGAGCCCACAACTAGTTGTAACATCACTTCTCCTTGTTGGACTCATGACACAGTGCATTTCCTCTAAACAGGTCAATGTCCTCAAGGTTTGAGAAATGCCAAGAGAAGGTATTGTATACTTCAATCTATCCCCTATGTGCTTATAGATGAAATTTTGTTTAGGATAGATATAAATGGTGTTCTCTTGAGATGCATTAAGGCTAATCAAATTAAAATAGCCTTGAAAGAGTTCCATAATGGTGTGGAAAGAGGAAAATTTTCCCCTAGAATGAATGAAATAAATATCATGAAAGGTGGCTATTATTGGCCCAACATCTTTAAATATTGTTATGTTTGGGTAAATAAATGCAAGAAGTGTGCCTTCTTTGCGGGCAAAGAAAGACTTGTGGCCCTTCCCCTTCACCCCATCTTAGTGGAGAAATCATTCATGTAATGGGGGTTGAGTTTCATTGGAGTGATCAATCCATATTCTAGTTTGGGACATAAGTGGATTTTAACAGCCACATATTACTTCACTAAATGGACAGAGGTAGTTTCTTTGAAGGAAGAAAATGAAGCTAACATCCTAGACTTCTATGAAGGTATTGTAACTAGGTTTGGTGTTCCTTCCACAATCATATATAATAATGCTTTGGAATTTCTTAGTACATTGATTAGTGATTGGGATATGAAGAATGGAATTTAGTTAAGCACATCCTCAAACTATTATCCCCAAGGAAATGGGTTGGTTGAGTCAACAAAAATAAGAATCTTATAAGGATTATCAAAAGAACCTTGGAGGAGAATCAAAGAGATTGGAAAACAAATTTGAAATTAGTCTTATGGGATAATAGAATCACTCCCAAAAGGTTGACTTCCAGCTCACCCTTCAAGCTTGTTTATGACAAGGAAGAAAAATTACCAATATCTCTTGAATTTCCAACCTTGGAGCTCATAAATCAACTTGAAATGTTCAATGTAGAGGCCATGGAAGTTAGGTATGCCGAACTAATGGATTGGAATAGTTGAGGGACCAAGCCATGCATGTAATGGAGTTAAATCAAGCTCAAGTAAAGAAATTTTTTGACAAGAAAGTAGTGGTTAGAAACTTTTAAGAAGGAGACATTGTCCTCAAGTAGGATGAGGATAAAGCCAAAATAGGTAAACATTCAAAGTTTGATGCAATATGGAGTGGCCCTTACATTATTTCAAGTTACAAGCCACACAATGCTTTCCAATTGTCAAAATTATATGGAGAAAGACTCCTTATCCTAGTCGATGGGCTATACCTCAAGAATTGTTATCGAGGTAAAGGTTTCATCTTGTATATAGTAGGTAAGTTTCACTTTCCTCCAAGTGTTGTTGAGAACATGTTCAGTTGGTAGTGTAGTTTCCATTTCCCTAAGTGATTTACATAATGTTCTAGCTATTCGCTGGTGGAATTTTTTGGTTTCAAATTTTTGAGGAGGTTACAGTAGTGTGCAAGGGTTAAATCAAATGCAAATCAATGTTGAGTTCATATTTCATATAGTTTAGGAGGTAGTTTTAAGGTTGGGATCAAATTTCAGAGATATGAACTCGACTCCATGCCCAATGGATGCTAAAATGAAACTGATCAAACCACATAGTAGGTAGATGTCCCCTAAAAGTCACCAAACTATTTTCCAAAATATCACCCCCATGTTATTTTTTACAACTCATCAAAGTTTTGAGACTCAAGAGGCTCCATTCTTGAAGACCTAAGGAGTTTCAATGCAAAGTTGTAGTTTCTGCGACATATGGAGGTGTGTATCAAGAGACTTAACATTTTTTAACATTTAAGTTGGAGCTTTGCAATTACAAGTTTAAATTTTGGCTAAGGAACGAAGCCACGAAAGATTGTTAGAAATGTTAGTGTTCCACAGATTTTACATGTAAAATCCATGAAATAAGAAATTTATAGTCTTCTGCGGTAGTGATGAAGAGAGTGCTTCATTACAGAAAAAAAAAACATGGGTTCTACTCAAGATAGGCTACAATGCAAAAATAACATGTCACACTTGGATGAGAATGAAGATAAGTATGTTATGGAGTGACTAAGGTTAGAAGATGTGAGATGCTAACTTAGTGTCCCATGGATTTCCCAAGTATAATGTTTTATAGAATTTGAAAGTCTATAGAAAAAGAGACATGATCACAGGTAAAAATTCTATGCAACAAAGGATGAAGAGGTTCTTGGCATAATTGGAGAATTAGACAGCTAAGTGTGGAATATTTGCAAGTCGTGTAATAAGGAATAGCTATGAAGGTTAAAAGTGAGGCAGAAAATGTCAACTACCGTATTATGTGGGTTGACGAAATATAGTACACCATGAAACATTCAAAATCCACGCAAAAAAGCACCCGTAAAATTCATAGAGATCACAGATTCTATTGGCATTTCTGCCCCTAATTACACATTGGTTTTTGATCATATAATTCAAATGGAAGCTCTAATTTGCATGAGAATTATTGCATTCAATTTTTTGGTTCCTAACTTTACACCCCTGGAACGTGAAAACAATTTTGAAGTTGAAAATAGCTTAAAATGATAGATTGGTGGTATGTCATTTGTATCCAAGGATGCATCTAATATTCTCTTTCTCACCAAGTCTTGGAAATGAATAAGAGGCATGTATAAAGGGGGTGGACGAATCCTACTACTTTTGGTTCTGTCTAAACCAGGGTGAGAGGACCCAAGGGGTAACTTGAATGAAAAAAAGATGTTATAATTCAATTTCCCTCAAATTATTGGTAGGTCAATTTGAGCTAAGTATAGCCATGACTGTAATACCTACTCGTAAGAGTTATTACAAAGTTATATCACATACTTAGTATATTAGACACAAGTTGTTAAAGATAGCGGAATATGATTCACACACACCATTTATGAACAATATTCAAATGAAATATATCTTAATGATGTTGGAGCACTAATCTTCATAGATTAGATAAAATGCATTCAAAATATACAGGTATAATGTAGTTTGCGGGGGTAAAATGGTATGATATGTTAGTTATAAAGAAGGGGAAGTGGATGATGGTTGATTTGTAATAGAAAAGTGCCAACAACTGCCAAGATAACATGTTTCTTTAGAATACATAGAACATAAAATCAATTAAAAATAACTTTTTAAAGAAAATTTGGATTCGTTGATGCTCAATTTATGAAAATTATACCAGAAACCTTCAGAACCCTCAACACAAATGCTCGTGTAAGAATCCCCAGGAAGTTTTCATTGCATCCATTTTTATATGCCGAAGGTGCACTCAAAGGCCAACAAAATTTATTCATAAGTAAGATTACAACAAGGGTTTTATAACTAGATAAAATATTGCAAAGTAAGAGCTACAAAACAATATACATTTAGTGACCAAAAAGATGCAATAAAAAGAGATTGATCTAGTGTGTTAGATATATATTCAATAAACAAAAAGATTGCAGTAAAAGGTATAATTCATTGATCAAATATTCAACATACACATCAAAGTGATGGTTGAATCAAGACAAAAAATTTCTATTCATCTTAGTTTTAACAAGGGGACATAGACTAGATGTCCTCAATTCCTGCTAATGGATGTACAATACAACCACCTTAGTATTACAATTTCATATTCAAAACTTCTACACTTCTAGAAAATAAAAAATGTAAAGCTAAAGAAATTAACTTTTCAACCTGGCAACAACAACCTAGAGTGATGACAAGCCCTCATTCTTATATAATGTTTCCACAAGGGAATATTCCCAAATTCCCCCCAACTATAGACATAAAATCACACACTTCGGGTAATTATCTAGTCTCGATCACATATTGCTATTTGCATGATTCCTAAGTAAGAACTATACTAATTAACCCATGTCTCTGACCACCTTTCTTTCCTTTATGTCACTTTTCTTGGTCTTACACCTATGTTTGTTTAGTTTTCCTTTTCTTTCTTCAACATTTGTCATCCTGGAAACCAACACCCAACAAGGACGCCAGTGCCAAGCATCCCCATCCCCTTTGGGCACCCTTTTCCTCTTTGTACTTTGGTCACACTTTTTGGGTTCTTTCTATCCGTTTGAGAATCTTATCTTTTTGGTAGTTGGCCTTATTGGGGTTGATCACAAAATTTGAGCAAATGAATCTTATAAATATAAAGCTATGTGATCATAATAAGGGACTAAGCACTAAGCATCAACTATCTCCACCTAAGCTTGCATCCATCAAAATCATTTATAGCTCCATTTGCATCCATCTAGCTCCATCACAAGGGATAAAGGTTGGTTAATCTACATCACACTTCATAGGAGGGGAGTCTATTATTTCCATGCACACATTATTTATAATCTATATCTAGTTACTTACTCGCTACTCACAAAGTGTGACACGCACAAAAATAACCTAGGGCACAATCCCGTACACACACATAGAGAAATACAATGGGTCAAAGATGTATTGCAGCGCTCAGTAGTGGACATTGTTATCATGCAAATGTGCAACAAGAACAATTATAATTTTCAAGCATGACAATGATACCCCTGTGTCAAAATTTTCAAATTTAACCTTTTCAAAACACCCCAGGTCTACCTATCCTTAACACCAAGCACTACTCACTACATGTAATTTTCCTCAATTGGATTTCTATCTAATTCCCCTAGGTGATTTAGGAAATCAAATTCAGTCCCCCTAGGTGATTTTAGGAGCTTTTGGAGAATGAAATTTTTTGAGCGGCTATAAGAAGGGCTACCACTAGCCCTTCCAGACTAATGCACCCCCTAGAGTGGAACAGAGGAGAAACATTCAACATGGAGATGCATTCAACTACTTCGAACATCTACGAAAAGGTTTTGGGAGATTTTGGAAAGATCCAAAGGTTTTGGAGCCGATTTAGCGAAAGTGGGTTTTCGAGCCTAAAGGAGCAAACACTGCAAAGAAGTTCCTGAGCTTCAAACAAAGATTTTGGGAGCTTCATGAAGGTTCAAGATCTAAAAAATGTACCTATGGAAGTCATTTTCTATTCCCTAAATGGTGGAAAAAATGAGACATTATCAAACATCATGCACTTCCCTAGGCAACTCATTCTTCTAGCGCACAACAGGCGCTCTCGAGTTAACGGGGTAATTTGGAGGTCATTTAGTCATAAATTAAGCTCCAAACCATTACCATTCAACTCATTGGGTGTTTAAAAATCAAATTCATATAACATTTCACCTCCGAACACATCCAGAAGCCCGTGTTATTGTCGTCGCAAGTTGGCTCAAGTTAAGAGTTTGATACTTAGCCAATTTTCGAAGAGGACACGTATCAACACCAGGAACATGGTAGGATTTCATATCCCTTTTTTTCCTTTATAAAAGGGAAATAAGGGAAATGGAAATGTGCCCAGCCTTTTTTAGCCCTTAAATCACCAACATGACCCTCTGCATTGTCAATTCAGCCCTTGGGAGCTAGTCAGAGCCCTTCCTCTCACAACACGAATGATTGCCAAGTGTCGTAACCTGACGCGATGTGGAAACTAATGTACCTTTAATACCTTTAGAAAAGAGATAGGGGGAAAATTCAAAAGTCACCAACGTGACCCTCTGCATTTCCAGTCTAACCCCTAGGAGCTAGTCGGAGCCTTTCCTCTCACTGCATGGATGATCACCAAGTGTCGCAACCTGGCGTGATGTGGAAATTGATGTCCCTTTCATCCCTTTAGAAAAGGAACATCAGGGAAAAAAATTTATCACAGCCCCAGCTATTCCTTTTGGTTCTCCATACGCCTAAAATGCAGCCCCTAGGTGCTTCCTTCAAGCTCCCTCCCTCAAACACTCAGCCAGTCAAATCCCACCACGTGTCATGATGAGGCACGATGGGGAATTTTTTTTCCCTTTCAACCCTTTATAAAAGGGACATCATGGACACAAAATTATCCCAGCCCTCGTGCTTGCTTTTTTAAATGCATAAAGCCATGATTTAGCCATTTTTATATCTCTGTTTCATCTCCCCACATCTTCACACCCTGCTGAAACTCTGGAAAAAAATTTGTAGACATCCAAACCACCATTATTGCACTCAACCAGATCCACCTAGTCCTTCTCACATTGAAAATACAGAAATATCAAAGGAAAATCAAATCAAAGAGATGAAGAATGAAGGGAAAAAAAAAATGAAGAATTTTTTCTGAAGAAACCTTCCGAAGTCACCAGACGAAGAAGTCATTCATATCTTTCAAACCAAGGAACGGATCGAGATGAAGGTTTTTTGCAGACCTCACAATTTTTGGAGGCCGTCATGATGCAAAATCTCAGTAATAGATGCTCCAAATCATTCAAGAAAAAAAACTCATTTTTTGCAGCTCTCAGAAACCATCTTTTCCATGCAACGAAAACAAAAATCATTTCCAATCTAACTGACAATCGGATCGAGCTAAGAAATTTCACACATGGAATCCAAAGAAAAAACCCATCATCAATAATATAATTTCATTCATGATCCGAGGAAAAGAAACCAGACCTACAAATTTTGAGCTCCATTAATGGTTGTCATGATAGCTCTGTGTCTAAAGCCATTACAAGGTGAAATTTTTTAATTTTATTTCCAAGCATTCTTATGGGTGAAATCAAGTAAAATTTGGGGTACAAGATCGCGATGATGAGACAAGTCCAAAAATATGTTTCCCATCACAAACCAAGCACCAGAGACACACTTTCCAAAAATAGTAAGGTTTCCTACATAGGCTTGCTACTTTTGGAAAGTCTTCATCAGAAGTAGTAGTGGCAAAGACAATGTGCATCCAAGATAACCCAAAGATTAGACTAATGTTCAAAGCTGAAAATAGTGAAAATGACCACATACTAAAAATAGTAAGAGGCCCTATAAACACTTGATATAAATGGTAAGTTGTTCTTGAGGGTAGATTTAACAAAGGGAACATATCGAGAGTTGGAAATTCAAGTTAGCATCATCATCTGGAGTTCAGAGAGGTGGATTCTCATGCTTACTAAAAATAGTAAGTCCCCATTTTGGCACTTGCTATTAATAGTAAGTCACACTCAAAGGGTAGTTTTGGCACAATGAGACATAGTGGGATGATCATTCAGGTTAACATCATCATTTGAGATCATCATAGGCATTTCTCACTAGGCATTTGAGATCCATCTCAGGGAACTTGGCAGTGTCTTTCGACACTCACTTCATGGTTCAAGCCGCAAGTATATCACGTGCAAGGTGGAAGTTGCGGTCATCGAAAACATAGTTCATTCAACTTGACAGGATCGGTTCTGAGCTCCTATCTCTTCGGAAAGGATCTTTATGAGTCAGTGTTCGTGGTCATCAGTGAAGTCATTTAACAAGTGTTTTTGAACACTTAACCCAAGGTTTCCTTGAACCATCCAAAGGAGCTTCACGGGGTGCAAATAGTTCAGGGATTCAAAGATCGTCACATTGGGACATTCCATCGAGTCATCTGGAAGGAGCCATGGACTTCATCAGAGGCAGATCTTTCATCGTCAACATTATTCTTCCCATTCCTTCTTCCGTTTCTCTCTCCTCTCTTCCTTTTCTCTCTCCTCTCTTCCTCCCCTAACTTTCTCTCTCTTCAAAATGTTCTAATTCTTCGTTGGGGTTTGCATTTTTTGATATGCCTTTAAGTTATTCAAAAAAAAACTTTAGAAACATACTATAAATTAAGTCACCTTGATTATATAAAAGAGACTTAATATTTTCTTGAGAATATCAAGAGTCTAAAGTTAGAAAAATGCATATGGAGTGACATTAGGAAGATGAAGAGGCATCTCTCTCTTCTATAAATTGTAATGATCCCCTCATTTGAGCTTATTCTTAGTTGGTTGTCAATTTTTAATCTCATGAGAGAGTAATTCTTGTGAAGGAACAAAGAGATAGCTGAAATTCTTCTATTTTCCCACTCTTGCATTCCTCTATTCTTGCTATGTACAATTTCTGCTCGAGCATCAATACAAGGAGAAGGAGTTTATATCCTTTTTTGATCGAGGGATTTACTGATTCTTTGTGCTCATAAGTCCTAATTGGTCTTGTTGCCATTTACAGGGTTGTTTCTTCTTAAATTTAATGCATGTTGGAACTTTCTGATTAATGGATGTGGTAATTTGATTTTCTACCCAAGTTATTAATGCCCACCTATGTTTTGCTCACTCCCTTTCCCTTATCTCGAAAAGTACTCTATAGAAATAAATTGCTAGCTTTGTCACAGGGTTAGTGGAGTGCCCTTGTTGGATACTCGATCGAAAGGCCACCACGAAAATCACTTTTCATGCACATGTAAACAAGGAAGTTGTACCATTTAAGTATAGGTACTTAGATTCCCAGAGCATTAGTAAGAAATCCACATATTTGTCCACCTAAATTTTTTTCTCGCCAATAGACACTCACATATGTTAGGCATTAATTCATTTATTTCATATTGATCTATTTCATTGATATTTTGCAGAGTTGACAATTTTTACAAGGTCAATGGACACCCGCCTATTCTTATAATTTGGTAGTCATTTCATACTAATTTTATTTAGGCATTTATAGTATTGGCAAAATCACAGGGATTCATTTCAACATTATTATCATCTAATTTTGATTTGGTAAAATTATTTAAAAAAATGAAATTTTTAGAAACTTTCGAATCATATTTCATTTGTTAAGAGCTTCCTCATTTTTTCCATTTTGACATCCTAAGGAAACCCCTTTTCGTTTCGTCCCATTCTGATGAACGGTTCATTTTTTATGCTCAATTCAAGTTCAGGATTAATTAATTAATTTCCTCCTATTTTCCAAAAACAAATGAATTAATTTAATTTGGGGAAAATTAATTAATTATTTAAAATATTAATTAATATTTTAAAAACCAAAAGGGGAAAAGCTTCCCGGATTTTTTCGTGAATGCCAAATTGGCTCTCCGCTTCCGTTTTTCCCTTTTCTGCCAAAGCTTTCATTTTCTCCCGCTTGTGGGAAATTCCCTTGTTATTTTCCAACACAACTAGATATCATATAGAAAAATATATCCCATTTTCCCATGTGGAGAAATGGAGGGGAATTGCCAGCCTACTTTGCCATTGTCATGGGCAAACGGTTAAATTCTCCCTCTATTCTTCTAGCAATTAATGCCCACTACCTGAAGGAATTGGAGATTGGTTATTAACAGGAAGAAGGAAGAAGCCGTTACAAATCAAGAAAGCTTCTAGCATATTCATAACTTCTCTCTAAGAAACTCTATGGAAAAATATGTGCAAGAGCAATATTGACAAAGAAGAAGATTTGAAGCTTTTTATTTCCAACTCTCTATATTTCGTGTGAAGCCACAAGCATTTGTTACAAAATCAAGGTAGAAAACACACATATCAAGCCAAACGAGAAGGAGGATTTGCAGCATAAGTTCCACAAAAATTAAAAAGATAGTCCACGCATGGCCAAGGTCAAATAAGACATGGTTTCCAACAGGTCCAAGGCTAGAAAGGTAGATTGTCACATAGCATTGGAAAGGAAATTTGCACGTGGTTAAAGCCCACATTGTTTATCAAACTAGAAGTAAGTTGTCCACACAGAAGTCAATTAAGAAAATCTCACCACAACAAGGTAGGAAAGAAAAATGGTCACTCACAGGAATAAATAGGCCACGCATGAATTCAATCAAAACCAAAGGTAATCCATGCCAAGTCTTCAGGAAGAATAGGCCAAAAGTAGTCCATGCAAGAGGGAGGTGTGAACATTGCCAAAGCATGTAACTCAGTTAGAGAACATAAGCGCATGCATAGTTGTCAAAGAACTTGCCAAAGCCATTCATTAAAACTCAGGCTTTTGACATGTCCAAAGAAGATGGAAAAGTCTACAAGCAGGGAAACCATTAGCTCAATGTTCCCAAATCGAGCACAAATGCAATTGTGAACAATCATGGAGGATGGTTTAACTAAACAAAATTTATAGCTATTCTTTCTACCTATTTAAATGCATTGGAAGTTTTCAGGATCACGAACTTAACAATGCGATGCATTCTCAAACCTAAGATTCAAGATCAAACTCAAGGATCGGTGATAGTTTGAAGTCGCATAAGTTATTCATCAAATTCATTAAGGCTGAGAAATTATTGTGAGGTGACAAACCTATTCCATGATCCTTCAAGGATGATGTTGTTTCCTTCACTGGAATTACCACCTTGGTAATTAGAATATCCAATTAGAGAAGAAATTATTTTCAGATTCCAAGAATCAGCCGATTCTACATTTTGGTTTTAGCCTGGTATAATGATAAATTGTAAGTTAAGTCAATTCACCAAGTACCCCATGCCACAGTTTTTATTTCCAACACGAAGAGGTATCAGATTGACAAGGCAAATTTCATATCCCTAATGGTAACCCATACACATCAAACAAGTTTGAGAATGGTTTTCATCCATTCACCAAAGTAGAAGTCTAAGGCTATACAAAATCCAAGTGGCCCTCATACTGAAGGAAGAAAGCAAATTTCAATAAATCTCTTTCCACTATTGAGTCAGAGACTACTTCAACCTATGGTTATTGAAGCTAAGCATTCAAGTAATCCTGGATCATAAGAGACTACTCAGTCATGTCTTTGCAAAGAGTTTACTCAAAAAACTGGTGCCTAAATTCAAACACTCCTGAACTGACTGGTTCACATGCAATATGGAATGTCTCAAGGTTAATCCCTGTGATCAAGAGGATGTCAAAGAAAATCCTTGGGAGGAAATTCAAGTTCATGGAAAGTCATCTCTTGAAATCCTTAATGTTGAGAATTTTGGTTTCAAAGATTGCATCAGATATGGCTTTTGTTGACATTGGTTCAAATCAAGTCTTAGATTGGCACAACCCCAAGAAATAGTTCTATTTTGGAATTTGTCATGCAATCAATCTTCATGACTTGGTTCAGTTTACCTCTTACAACCTATAATAATGAGTCATTAGGAAGAAGCCTAAAGTTCTCATAATATGGTGGATGGAGATGGAAACAAATCCTAGTAATCTTTCCAATTGATAAGTCAAGAATCTAGAATTGCCATGATCAATGTTAGAAGTATCCAATCAAATTGGACATCAGGGAATTCTAATATCAAAAGTAGATGATTTTTCATCCCGATTGATTCCATGGTATCATATGTACCAAGAAGGCTTGAGAAATATAAATCTCAAAATTCTCAACTCAAGGCTGAAAATAATTAGTTGGTGAATTATGTTCAACATCTGATAAATCCAATATCCTCCACTTTTCCCATGTACCTGATGCAGTGGCTTCCCCCGACATGAAGAAACACTCAATCTGTTGAAAGGAGGTAAACACTTTGGGCCATGTCACTAAATCCTAGCTTTCAAAAATTCTCATCTTTAGGGAGAAATATAATCAAAGCATCCGTAAAGCTCCATGAAGACATTAGTGCATACCTAGATCCAATCCATTCTTTTAAGGAATCTTTTGCATCTAGCAAATCAAATTTGGATGAGATATTATCTAATCTACAAGAGATGATGAGTATGGAATCTACAATTCTATCCATTGAAGGGATCCTTGAATTCAAATGCCGAGGGACACGCTTTCTATGGTGTCTACATCTCAAGTCATAGAAGACATTTCTCAAAGATTCCATGATTCATTACAGAGCAATCATATGCAGCGAAGCTTTCACTTCACTCGCCTCAATTCATGAGTTCATAGCTGAAATCCCTTGTGATTTTGTGGATGAGCATAATCAGAGGCATTCATCAGAACATGTTGAGGAACAATTCTCACAATTGTTTAAGGACATGTACATTCCTGCCATCAACTTCTCCTCTACTTCAATGGAACATTGTATCAAATTGAGGAACATGTTTGAGGATGCTCAATCGAAAATGGTCAACCTGCATAATATGCCAGGTAGGATTTTGGAATTGCAAGTGTTCTGCGAGGTTGTGCTTCAACTTAGTGAACCTCCTGAAGAAGAGAAGATGTTTGAGACATTGGAAAGGTTCAGATCTTTTCAATTGGAAAAGGCGGCAGATCCTAATTTCACCAATGGGTGAGGAGATAGCATTCTGGTATCTAACGAAGTGGGAGAGTCCATTTCTCATACGATTGAGATAGGCAGACCCCACTTTAATGGATAAGGCACTGGGTCTTGTTTTATGTTTTAAAATGATATTTTAAAGTGATGTTATTGTTAAACTCACTTTTAGTAGACTTTTGATCACTTAAGTGATTTCTAATTTCAAGTTACTTTTTAAAAGTTAGTTGAAAAAGTCAAAGTCACTTAAGGTGCCCTAATTTAATGTTCATGTAAACCCTAACTACCTTGTAACCAACTTTTGGGTTATAAAAGGAAGTTAGGGGCTCATTTGTAAGGGTGAATTTGAGAGAGGAGAAGAAAATACTTTTGTGCAAGCTTTGTTTCAAGAAAGAAACTTTGTGTTCTTTTGTGAAGACATTTTGGAGAGTTAATGAAATATGAACTTTGTGTCCCATTTCATTATCTCTTGTAGCATTTGATGTTCTTATGTTCATTAGATGTTAAACCCCACCAAAAATCAAAATTTAATAGTCCATCATGTGGATAATTTCAACAGCTTTCCAATGATACCAAAATCATGAAAATTTGAGCTCTGGTGCAAAAGATATGGCCCTCTGAAGATTTAGGGAAAAATGGTGAAATTAGGGCAAA
Organism: Taxus chinensis; assembly: GCA_019776745.2. Taxonomy (NCBI): domain Eukaryota; kingdom Viridiplantae; phylum Streptophyta; class Pinopsida; order Cupressales; family Taxaceae; genus Taxus; species Taxus chinensis. The sequence goes on along the minus strand of CM034157.1, from coordinate 297,933,000 downwards.
ATTTGGGTTCGCGGGCCAAAATTTGAACTTTTTCCCTCTTTTTTCAAATTGAAAAATTTCCCTAAAAATATTTGTGCCCCACTTCCTGATGACACATGTGCTCTCACCCTCTGGTTGATCGTGGGCTTTTCAAAACTTCCTTTTTTCCCTTTTTTGCAAATTTACAAAATTCCCAAAAACCTTCGGCCGGCCGGGCAAAGGTTCCACTGGTGTTAAAATGTGGACACGTGGGCCAAAGATCCTTTTGTGCTGCACAAAAACGTTAAAGTTTAAAATACCTCTCGTAGCCTGAACCCCACTTCCTACTTTGACTTTTACTTTTGGTCTCTGGCAGAAGTGCGGGTCACCTTGTGACTTTTTCCCTTTGGAATGAAAAAGGGTTAAGTTCCAAATTCCCTCTGATCCTCCTCCTTCTCACTTTGCTTAATATGCGGCCACATGTCCTCCTCAGATTGCTTAGGCCTAATTTTCTTCCTTTGCACCTTTGTTGGCTTGCAATGCCAAAAATTACCTTTGTTCCCTCTTAGCCAAAAATCTACTAAGTATCAAAAGTCTTCCAATCTCACTTTCCGGCTTCAAAACCCGCAATCTCCTTTGGAAAAATTTCTTCCTTACCTCCGCGGACCCGCCCAGGGCAAATTTTCACTATAAACTCCGCCGAGCCATAACTCAAAAAATACAAGGAGTTAGGAGGACTTCTTTACCTTTCTGGAAAGGGGAAGAAAAATCCTATCTGATGAAGCCATCTCTAGGAACTTTTGAGTGCTTTAAAGTTGCAAAAAATCTTCCTGCAGCAAAAGGAAGGAAGAATGAAGGCAAGTTAACCAAAACAAGCATGGGCTTATTTTGGATAACAATTTTGGCGACTCAGAGGGGTCATCTGCCTGCTAGATGAAGTGACCAGCTGCCTGAAGCAATCCATTGGGCATGGAGTCATGAACTCAACTACTTGTTACTCTCAATTCATTAGAAAATCTCTAAGATGAAGATTGTGAGAGTAGAAAATTACTTTGACCTGGAACATGATCTGCAAAAGATGCATCCTTGGGGCAACAAAACCTTGTGCCAAAGCACTTAGGGAAATGTAAATCTAAGCTACAACAAAACAATGTGCATAAGCACTTGGAGGAATGAAAAAAAAACTAAGCTAATATGTACAAGGTGAGAAGTTTCCCTTCTAGTAGCAATGCTTTAGATGGATTCCATTAACTGGAATCTGCAGTTCCTCACCATCCAATGTAGACAATTGGAAGGCATTGTTGTTTTTGCATTTTGTGACCATGTAGGGGCCACTCCAAATGGCATCAAATTTTTAATGCCTTCCTGGCTTTTCTCGGTCTGCATCCCATTTCAACACTAAATCTCCAACTTGGAAAGTTCTAGCCTTAGCTTTCCTATCAAAGCTGCTCTTGATCAATGCTTGGTTCTTTTCCATTATTCGGGCTGCATGCTCTCTAATTTCTTGGAGTTCCATCAATTCTGCATATCTAACCTCCATGGGCTCACACTCCAACAATTCCAATTGCTTCATGAGTTCCAATGTTGGCAACTCAAGTGATATAGGCAAGACTGCCTCTTTCCCATAAACAAGTCTGAATGGAGAGTTACCTGTGGATCTCTTGGGAGTTATCCTATCAGCCCATAGAGCTGATTTGAGCTTAGTGTGCCAAGTCCTCTGATTTTCATCAAGAGTCCTCTTGATGATCCTTAATAGATTCTTGTTTGTGGACTCAGCTTGGCCATTACCTTGAGGGTAATAATTTGATGAAGTGCTCAAATAGATCCCATTTCTAACAGCCCATTCAGTTACCTTTGATCCTATGAATGCCAATGCATTATCTGATATTATAGTGGTAGGTATACCAAATCTGGTTGTTATCCCCTCATAGAAGTCTAGAATGCTAGATTCATTTGCCTCTTTGAGTGCCACCACCTCAGTCCATTTGGTGAAGTAGTCTGTTGCTGTTAGAATCCATTTGTGCCCTTGGCTTGAGTTTGGATTAATGACTCCAATGAAGTCCAATCCCCATTGCATGAATGGCTGGTCAACTGAGATTGGGTGCAATGGAAGTGCTGCTAACCTCTCTTTTCCTGTGAAGAATGCACAATTCTTGCACCTCTTGATCCATGCATAACAATCACTAAACACTTTGGGCCAATAATAACCAGCCTTCATGATCTTGAGAGCTGTCACTCTTGGAGAAAAATGACCCCCAGCTGATCCATCATGGAACTCTTCTAACATTTTCTCAATCTGATTTGTCCCAATGCATCTCAGTAACACTCCATTGATATCTTTTTTGAACAAGACACCATCAACAAGTGCATACGGAATAGCCTGCAATCTGAAGTGTCTTCTTTTGGCTTTGTTCATCTCTGGAGGGCATAGGCCTATTTGTAAGAAGTGCATTATGTCTTGGGTCCAGCAAGGAGTGAGCACACCACCATTTTCTTCTTGAACATCTCTTTGTTCTTGGCTGTCTTGCAGCACCAAAACAACATTCTTCTCTTTGCTTGCTTCAATTGGTTGACTCAAGGCCAATTTCTCACACAATCCCTTTCCTCAGACCAGCTTGGTGACTTTGATCTCAATGTCATACTCCATGACACGAGTAATCCACCCTGCACATTTTTCATTTAGATCTTTGTTGAGGAGGAAGTCTTTAACTCCCACATGAGAAACCAGCAGTTGAACCTTGTTGTTTGAAACTAGATGCTTAAATTTCTTCAAGCTCCTAATCACTGCAAGAACATGCTTCTCAATGAAGGAATACCTTACTTCATAGTCCTCCAAGCTTTGGCTAAAGAAGGCAATTGGCTGCTCTGCATTTTCTTCATTCTGTTGTACTAAAATTGCAGAAATTGTATCATCACCGCCAAATGCATAAAGGATGAAGTCTTTGGAGAAATCTGGGTTAATGAGAGTTGGAGCCTGTGAGATAGCTTCTTTGATTGCCTCAAAACTTTCCTTACCTTCAGCTGTCCATTTGAATGCCACACTTTTCTTCAACATCATAGTTATTGGCTTGACAAGGGCTGCAAAGTTTGGAACAAACCTTCGAACAAAATTGATTCTTCCCAAGAAACTTTGAAGAGCCTTCTTATGACTTGGCAATGGCAGTGCTCTTATTGCTTCAACCCTCTCTGGATCAATTGCTAACCCTTCTTTGGAAACAATGTGGCCTAGGAGCTTGCCTTCATGAGCTAGGAATATGCATTTTTTGGGATTCAAGGATACCCCAAATCTTCTACATCTTTGGAACACTTGTCTCAAATGAAAGAGATGGTCTGCTGCACTTTTAGAAAATACAGTAATATCATCTAGGTATATCAACACTATTTTGTTGATCAATCCCTTGAATGCCATATCCATTGCCCTTTGGAAAGTAGCTCCGGCGTTAGACAACCCAAATGGCATTTTTCTATATGCATAGGTTCCCCATTTGGTGGTGAAGGCTGTTTTGAACTGATCATCTTCCTTTACCATGATCTGATTATACCCTGAATAACCATCTAGCAATGAAAACCTCTCAGAGCCAGCAACAACTTGCAAAATCTGCTCCATAGAAGGAAGTGGGTAGTGATCCTTGAGGGATGCTCTGTTCAAATCTCTAAAGTCTACACACAACCTGATTTCTCCACTCTTCTTTCTAACTGGAACCAAGTTTGCAACCCAGCTTGAATGCTTGATGGGGAATATGATACTTGCCTCTATTAACTTATTCAATTCCTTCTTCATGAGAGGCTCAATGTGTGGATTGACCGGTCTCTATTTTTTCCTGATGGGCTTAGCACTTGGATCTAGTTCAATTGTGTGTTGAGCTAGCTTTGGATTGAAACCTCTCAAGTCTTCATAGCTCCAAGAAAATACATCTGGGAACTCTTGGAAAAGTTGCATGAATTCATACCTTTCTTGCTCGGTTGCCACTTTACCAATTTGAAGTGACTTGCCTTCTCCAACTGAGATGGGCTCTGAATCCTCTCCCTTGACTTGGATGTTTGCTTTCTCCTTCCTAAATTGATCATTAGGATTGAAGATAGACTCTAAAGTCACAAGTCCTTTTGGTAGTTTGTTGGTTCTCAGCTGTACCACTTGATCACCATACTGTTGTTCCAACTTTTCTTGATTTTTGGCTGAGAACTCAGCTTCCTCTTGCAAGAAATTGATGATTTGTTGGTCACTCTCAAACACTTTCCAACTTGCATTATTGTCTGGCACTGATGGCCTCACAATCACATGGATGTTTGGCTGCATTTTATCTCTTTTGATACTCTCCACAACATCAAAAGTTGCTCCAACTGCTGCAAGCCTATCAGCAGCTTGGTTCTCTTTCCTAGGGATGGAGTTGATGCCAAAGCCCTCAAAATCCTCAATGAGATCCCACACCCTATTCTTATAACTCTTGAGCAGGTCATTCTTGGCAGCATGTTGTCCTTTAACTTGATTAACAATCAGCTCACTATCACCAAAGACTTGTAAGTTTTTGATGCCTCTCTTCCTTGACCAATGCAATCCATGTATCAAAGCTTCATATTCAGCAGTGTTGTTAGAACATGCAAACTGAAATCTAAAAGCTGAATAATACTTAATGCCTTGAGGTGAAACAAGCATAGCTCCTCCTCCTGCACCTTGTCTACTTCTTGATCCATCAAAGAACAACTGCCATACCTCATTGTCATCTTTATGGTCTGGCTTGGTGATGCTAGGAAGAGGCTGATTTTCTTCATGCATGTAATAGACTCCTAGTTCAGATTCCTCTATTTCCTTGTAGGGATCAAAAGCATGTACCTTGCTTTCCCATTCATCAAGAGTCAAATCTGGAATGCTTCCAACTTTGGTGTCAGCTTCATGTGTGCTTGGATAATCCTCTTGATCAAACACTGAACAGTTGGCATTGATTGGGCTTGGAGTATGAGGCTCAATGTGAAAGTTTGCAATAGGTTCAGACCTGATTGTGGCCTTGGCTCCATACCTTGTCCTAAACAACATGTGTGACCAATCAGCAGATAGGTAGCCTCCAATTCTAGCTGTGAAATCCCTTGACAAACATATGGCAAAGAGTGGTGGCAAATCTATCACCGACACATCTTGCAAAATAGTGACATTGGGGCATGCATGCAAAGTAAGGCTCAAATATTTAATTACCCCAACTGTTGCTACTGTTGTCCCATCTAATTGCACCACCCCCTTGGATATGACTTCATATTGAAGGCCCAGCTGATCAGCTATTTGCTTGGGCATCACGGAACTACTTGCCCCAGAATCAATCATACAATTATGTACTAGTTTATCCCCAATGATCAATGAAACATAGAATGGAGGGGGCTTCAAAATTTTACCTTGTTGTCCTCCATGATTCCCCTCAGGCTGAGTAGCATTTGTGAGTACCTTTTCTTGCATATGAGCTTGTTGGTTTGAGGTTGACCAATTCTTCATGGCAGCTTGTAATAGATCCCTTTGTCCTGGGATGGATAGTGACTCCCACATAGATATGTTCACATTGGTCTTCTTCATTTGTTCAATGATGTTAAATGGGGATGAACCATCTCTTTGCTGCCCTTTAGTCTGCACATTATTTTCTTGTACATGGGCTACAACAGCTGGCATTTGAGCTGGTCTAGAAGGTGGCTTGGGTTGTCCTTGCACATTTGGAACTGCATTTTGCTTGCCAACACCTTGTGGAGTGATGGAAGGTTGTGAATCACTTGGATCTAATGACTTCCCTTCACAAATATTCCTCTTCTTTGACCATGTGTTAGCTGCTACACTTTGAGAAGGTGTTTGATTCATACCACAAAAATCTTCAGCCTGCCAATTCACAAGTGTAGTCTCATTTGGAGTTGTATCTTGTTGAGATGTCCCTTGTTGTTGGTTTGTTTCTCGACTCACTTCACTCTCTACACCAGTTGTTGTCACCATCAAAGCTTGGTTCAAAGCACCATTGAAGCACATAGATTGGTTGTGAGGTTCATTGCATGGGAAACACCAATCATACTCTTGAGCTATATTATTTTGCACTGGCACTAAGGCTTTAGAGGTAGATGCAACATTGGGGTTATAGGGCTGAAATGGTCTATTGGCAGGAGGCCTTACTTGATTTTGATTTGCAGCTGGGTTGGGTGGCCTATTAGGGTGATATGGTTGTCTATTAGGCTGAGTTTGAGGCTGATAAGAAGGCCTAAAACTTTGAGCTTGTTGCCTCTTGAGCGTAACCAGCTCATTGCCCAAATTTTGCAATTGTTTCATAACTTCTTGAAGCTCATTTGAGGCACTAGAGGATGAAGTAGAAGTTTCATTTGAACTCTGATTTCTAGGAGTGGGAATAGGAGCTAAAGTAGGTGCTTGACTAGTACTTGGGCTTCCCAACTCTGGATATAAGGGCATAGGAGGCCTAGGTGCAAGTTTACCAGCTTGGATCAAACAATTCTCAGCCCTAATGGTGATGTTGTAAGCTGCAGGTAGAGTTGCACCTCCCATGGATTGGATCAACATAGAAATGTTAGAATTTAAAGCCTTGAGAAAGTATAAGAAAGCACCTTGTGCTGTTGGCCTCACTGCCAATGGGATTCTATCCCATGTTCTTTGAAATCTGAAATTGAAGTTTGTTAGCTGCTCATTGGGAGCTCTCTTGATAGTTGTCAGTTGCTCCAATAGAGACAAGTTGTCCCCTTTCTCTCCAAATTGGTTATGGAGGGCTGTGCACAACTGGTTCCAATTTTGGATAGAGCCTACCTCAAGGCTCCTGAACCATTGCAAGGCTTTCCCTTTGAATGAAGATGCCAACAATTTGACAGCAATTTCCATCTCAACAATCTCATGGATTGCACAAACATTAGCAATGTCTTTGACATGATCACCAGGAGTGGTCTGATTTTCTCCAGTAAAGTATGGGATGTTCTTCAATGCTGCAATTGGAACTGGGTTTTGTGCATTGAGAGCAAGTGGGCTGCTACCAGTAAAGTTGACATAAGGATTGGGTTGTGCCATTCTGATTGGCCTGAGAACCCTTGTTGATTGGATGAAAGGTCTACCAGGTGGAGGAGTTGATAGAGTTCTGTTTGGTGGAGATGGAGACCTTTGAATCCTTCTTCCTCTTTCTCCTCTTTCTGGGGATAATTGTAGATAGTTAAACAATCCCTCTTCTCTAGTCCTTGACCTTGTTTGGATCCTTCTCATGAATCTTCAAGCTTGGACTACTGAAACCAGTTGATTCTATCCTTTTGGAGTCGCCAGATGTGCAAAATCAAGGCTCTTTCAAGCAAGAAACTTACAACAATTACACATCAACTTTGTTGTAATGAAGATGAAGACCTCTAAGGTCCCACCGGGTGTGCCAAAACTGTTAGTGCAAATCTACAGCACCCCCTAAATGACCTTCAGATCTGCAGTCCAGAATTGGGTCATTTAGTGTGATTGCACAACATTGAGTTTTCTCCAAGGTGTGGGACCTTGCAAGGTGAGAAAAATCTCCAGAGAAAGCTGGTTCTTACCCCTCTGTTTAGGTGTATGCATGAATTTTGTAGAGGTTCAATGCTAAATCCTACTCTAGATTCCAAGGAGACAGAGTTAAAAGATGCAAAAGGAAACAAAACTAAGTAAAAAATGGTGATACACCAAAGGAGTGATGAACAATTATTTTGCAAAACACAAACACAGAAATTTGAATGCAATAGCCAAACACAGATAACCAATTTGTAATAGAAGATCAACTAAGAAACAATGAAGACAAAAAAGGGGTAAAAATCACCCATTCACAGAGCATGTATTATTTCCCTATAGATGCATTACAATGTTACAAATGGCCAAAGGTAAAATACATGCAATTTTAATGGAAGGTCTGATAAACTCCATGAATTCACTTGCCAAAGGGAAGAGGGGAGTCTGCAAAACAAAAATAATTGTCCAACCCTTTACAAATGAGCCAAAATTTGGCATTTATATCGATGAAGCAGAATGAAGAAAAGGTGAAAAAATGTCAACAAATTGATTTTGCATCTCCAACCAATCTGTCTTGACTGACAAGATTCATTAAAACAATCAAGGGACCCTCAAAAATCCATTTTTCGATGCAATTTTTTGAGCCATGCTGGAGAAGAAACGATGCCATACTTCATCAATTTTGGTGGTTGGGGGTCGATTCTACAATTTTTCCATGCTAGAGACATTTCTTCATTTTTCTCCCACCAAACCCCCACCAAAAATCAAAATTGAATAGTCCATCATGTAGAGGGCATCAACAGCTTTCCAATGATACCAAAATTGATGAAAATATGAGCTCTGGATTGAAAGATGTGCCCCTCTGAAGATTTAGGGCAAAAACGGAAAAATTAGGGCAAAATTCGGGTTCGCGGGCCAAAATTTGAAAATTTTCCCTCTTTTTTCAAATTGGGAAAATTTCCCAAAAAATCTCCACCCCTGCCACTCTGATGACACATGGCACCTCTGGTTGATCCACGGGCCCAAAATAACATTTTTCCCTTTTTTGCAAAATTTTCCAAAAATCTCCGCGGCCCCGCCACTCCCCACAGGGACGTGGCACATGGTGTTAAAAGGGGGATGGCCTCAAAGATTTTACCTTTTGCACTAAAAGAAAAAAACGTTTTTAAAATCCTCCCGCCGCCCGACCCCGCTTCCTGATATTGACACGTGGCATCTTTTGGTCTCTGGTGGGTGCGGGTCACCTTTTGACCTTTTCCCTTTGACCAAAAAAAGGGTTAAGTTCCAAATTCCCTCCGATCCTCCGCCTTCTCACTTTGCTTAATATGCGGCCACGTGTCCTCCTTGGACCTTAGGCAAATTTTTTCCTTTGCACCTTTGCAGGCTTTCGGGCCAAAAATTTTCCCTTTGTGCCCTTTAGCCAAAAAGGCTAAGTGCCAAAAGTCTTCTACTTTCCGCCGACCCGCAATCTCCTTGGAAAAATTTCCCCTTAGCTCCGCGGAAGGGAAAATTTTCACTCTCCGCCGAGCCATAACTCAAAAAATACAAGGAGTTAGGAGGACTTCTTTACCTTTCTGGAAAGGGGAAGAAAAATCCTATCTGATGAAGCCATCTCTAGGAACTTTTGAGTGCTTTAAAGTTGCAAAAATCTGCCTGCAGCAAAAGGAAGGAAGAATGAAGGCAAGTTAACCAAAGCAAACAATATAAAAAGCACATTTTGGTATTTGAATACAGCCTGTTCAAGGACTTTGTAATGTCCTTTAATGGACTATTTTTACATTTGATCTTTTTTTAGCAACCAGATGGTGTTTTTAGGATTTTGTCAGAACTAGATATATTTTCAAAATTTCCACACGATCAACCCGTTTTCTGATTGGTGTTTGTTTGACATCTCTTTGAAGCATTTTTCTGCCACTTTTGATGTAGAATAGGGGAAAATAATTTTACAAGTTACACAAGAAGGTGGAGAACATTACGAATTGAATTCAGAGTTATTCAAAGGTCTATTGAGTAGATTTCTTGCAAGTTTCGTATTGATTTCATGTTATTGATTTTCATAATGTAGTTGTAATATATTTAAAAATGAATCAGTTTGTCATTTTACGTGAACCCAAAGACGTAGCCAAATTGGTGAACTTCGTTATCAATTTTGGTGTCATGATTTCTTTATTACATTCTATTTTTCCACGGTAATGATTTCATATTTAGTCATTTTAGATGTAATTTAATCATTAATGACATTTAATTAAAAATGGGAAATAGTTATTTGATCATATTTGGATGCACATGTGGAAGTGGATGTTTATGATCTAGTTTCTATTAGTTTTGGGTGTATGTGATCAGATTTGGAACCTACTCATGATTTCATTTTTAAAAAGGTATTAATCAAGTTGTAGGCTTGCACCTTAACAGGATGTTTTTAATCAGAAACCATTTTTAAAACTATTTAATAATAGGGTGTCTACTACAGTTTACGGATCATGAGTAGATGTAGAATTCATGTTCATAGTTCCCATACTGGGTTGGTTGATGAAAGGTTGATGAGTTCCTTCTCTACCTTAAGTTTGAGTTTTCAGCCAAGATCATGAGTATGCAGAGGAGACATGTTATAGAAGAAGTGTGATAATTTTTATACCATGTTTGTACTAAAGGGGAATTTTTTTAAAATGTTAATTTTCACATATATGAGCAACTAAATTTCTATGAATCTTTTATGATGTGAGTTTTTGAGAAACAAATCATAATAATGTGTTGGTTATATATATTTGTGAACACATTAATTATATAATTTGTTAGAAAAACTCGTCTATATTGAGTGTAGTGGTCATAGGAGATAGTTTAGGGTTCCTCGTTGTTAAGAGATCCTCCACTTATTTTTATGTATTGCACACATATGTATTTGTATCAGGTGAATTGTACATTATTATTGTGTGAGCAATTCAAGTTTTCCATGTATTTACGTTGAGAAAATCTACCAAATTTCACTATTTTTTTAAGGGTTACAAGGCACAATAATTTATAGAACACCCACACACAACCATATGAAAATGCCAAACATGTACAAAATTATCAAATGGTTCCATACTTTCTCAATTTTTATTCTTAGATTTAGAGATGAAGCACTTGTAGATCATTTCCAACCTACGTGATCATATAACACTATTAAATTAACTTCTCGAGTATGTGATAAGCTAAATGCACCCTTTTTTGTTTCCACCTTCTTAGCAATCGTTCCTAATATTTGGTATTACAAATTTCTAGTAATATTATATTATGAATTTTGTGCTAATATTAATTGATTAATATGAATATATTACCTATTTATAACCCTTAATCCTAGAATAAATAGGACTACATTTACTCCCACATTCATTTATTTATTTAGAGCTAAATCACATACATGAATGGTCAGTGACCAATTAAGATATAAAATAACTATGTGAGGGAAAATTTTGAGCTACACACGTGGATAAAAAATAGGGAGAAAAATATAATATTACATGATTGATTATTGTATGCATTCAAAATTGAAGACTTCAAATACGGAATTGACATCAAACAAAATCTAGTCTAAAACCTAGTGTAGCACCTCAAGATAAAGCTAAGAAGAGAGATAATCTAAACCCTGATATAACACCTCTCCTTTTTAAATTGGATTTGCTTCAATGGACGTGGATGTTTAATTTAATTTGTGAAAGATTGGGTAGAGTGCTTATAAGGAGAAGGATGTAAGAAACTTTTCAAAATGGAAGGATTTCCTAGTTTCGCAACCTAGTTAAGAGGGTTACTCAATTTAGTAAGATTTCAAGATATAGAAATCATGCATGAGAGGATTATGTATACAATACATTTGGAAGGTAACTTATACATATTTTAGTTGGGGGATGTTAGTTTATATTAGAAAATGTGAGATAATGGAGATATAGGATAAGTGACTAGTTAGGTGTGATTAGGACTGATTAATTGGTCATGGGATGTGTTATGAGTTAGGGATGAGTTAATTAACTAATAAAGGGGTAGTAATTGGGTTTTTTTTGGTTTAGAGATGATTGTGGCATATTTGAGATGTCTAAATTTTTCCTCTACTTGGGAGGGTGTCACGCGTAGTGGCACCCTTTCAAAACAAGTTGTTAAAATAGATGAGAAGAAAATGCTCTTAATGGCACAAATGATATGAATAAACATGGACCATAAAAATGTTTGTTGGTAAGCCATATCAACAAAGTTTGTGAAGGGATTGATAGGATGATTTTGTAAGATAGATAACACTTGGAAATTTTGATTGATATGAAACTTAAGAGGATTTTGTTAAGGGATCAATAGGATTATTTCACAAGGTAGATTATTATTCAAAAAAGAGATGCCCCTAGTGGCATGGTTGGTAGAATGAATCTCCTTCGAGAGGATGCGTGAGGATGAAATATACAGGGGGCTCTTAAAAGGAGAGCGGGGTCCAAAAATAGAAGAAGAGTGATGATGCATGTAGATGTAGATTTAATTTGGTTTATGCATGGATGAGGGTTGATATAGGATATGGGATATCATAATATGATGAATTTATTAAAATGTTAGATAGATGATAATTGATGATAGAGAAATGTGATGAATGATGCATACCTTGCACAAAGGTTAATTTACTTTAGTAACCTGGTATTTAATGTAGAATAATATATGATTCCCCATGATACATAAAATAACAATAGTAGTAATAAGGCATGTATAAGAAGACAAGTGCAAAAAAAAAGAAGTTAGAGTCAATAGATATATAAATAGTGTCACACAAAGGGTGTAGATCCTACAAACATGAGGACACCTAAGGCATCATAAGATATTTAATCATGTAGAACAACAAACAAGAGCACACAATAGAGGTAGAAAATGCAAATTATGGGACACCCTCAGTGTCAAAAAGACAATCAAGGAACTAAGGCCATAATCAATGAAACAAACAAGTAGTAACATGATGAGGCCATAAATTGGCCATAAATTTCCATTATTTTGTCCTTCCAAGTTACCTTTGAAAGTGGATTTAAATGTAATCTAGGAACTTATATTTTTCTTAAGATATAATATAGGATATATATCTTGATCATTCTTTATAAATATTTTTTTATCTATTTTGTTGACTAATCCTATTTATTATTTGGGACATCTAAAATTAGTAGTGTTAATTTCCCTAACCACATACACTATAAAAAATTCTAAGCAAAATTCATACTACTTACCCCTCTTAAAAACCACCTAACCACTTTAAATCTACCCTAACCATTTTAAAACCATCTAAACCTATTTTATCAACACATTAACCTCCAAACCTCATCCACAACCTCCTTTTAACCATTTACCCTCATTAAAAATATGAAAAACCCTATTTATAAGTGGTTTTAACCACTTCCCAAATGTTTTCCCCGAAAAAAGTGGATCACCGATGATCCTAACCAATCACTAGCGATTATAAATAGGAGTTTTTCCTCCTCTCTCAAGGGATCTTTAGAAACCTTTTTACTCATGCCCACACTTTCATTTTTTGACTTCTCAGAAATTTAGGTCATTTCCAGAGATCATCAAGAGTCTGCATCAATCTCCAACTACTATCTACACATCATTTTGATAGCTTTTCTCATCAGTCAATCATCAGGAAGCACAACAACAAGCACATTGATTTCAATCAACTCCATTTGACAATTTGAGGCATCTTTTAGCTCCTTCTCACATCCAAAGGTATTCCTCTATTTTATTTTGTCATTTATATTTGGATCAAACATAAAAAATAATCAAAAATATCTATTTAGAACTTTGTTTATCATTTTTAGCAAAATTGTCCCTTTTAGTAGTAATCGCTAGTGATTACCTGAATCACATAGTGATCATAATCACCATGATCCCTGTCAAAACACATATCTTTATCAATTTATCATTTTTATCATTTTTATTAACATTTTTGCATTTAACTTATTCTTTGCAAGCATGGATTTCTCTTAGATGGCAGTTCCTGGCCATTCTCATCCAATTACAAGCATTTATGACCTTCCTATAGTCCAACAACCCTTCTTTTGGGAACAATACAACATCCTTCATGAGTTGACATTATGTGCAATATGATTTTCCATTGACATCAAGACATTGAGAACAGTTTGAATTCCTCCATAGATTCATCAAGAGACCGAAGACTTTTGGTATGACTACTTTGAGTCTGTTCAGCTTGCATCCACCCTTTCCTGGGCCACCTTCGAAGCTGCACAGGACTTACCTTTCAACCTTGAGTTCTAGAGCTTCTCATCTATTATCCATCTATCATTTTCTATTATATATCTTATCATTATCTTTTTCAATCTACTTAATTGTTTAAAGTGAGCTGACATCCTCCAAGGAAGTCCCTTTGGATTCCTAGAATTGGTCTTTTCTGAGAAACTCAATTACCCATCTATCTAATAAATTTTGTTTAAGTGTCTTTGATCTGTAGGTTTCTTCATCGGTAAAAGAAGAAGGAGATTTCATCCATCAACATCAACATCAGTCATCGTGGGTATCGGTAAACCCCGCCATCTTCTGAGGTCAGTTTTTTTTGTTATTTCATTTCATTAAGTTAAAGTTGGAAAGCAAAAACTCTCTGGTACATTTTGGCATGCCCAGTGGGACTCTGGTCCCCTTTTCTTTCATTTCAATTTTATTAAATTTCATTCATTTAGGTTCTTCTTCTTTAATCACTAATGATCCAGTTAAATCACTAGCGATCCCTGTGAATCACCCATGATCCCTGTAATTATTCTTTGATTGCTTAGTTACTTAACCTCTAACATCCATTTTTTATTTTTTCTTTTGTTTTCATCTAACCCTTGTAGGTTTCTGCCTTGAGAACTTTTGTTTGCTGCATTGTAGCTGTGCTAAAAAAATCAAAAATTAAAAAAATTAAAAAGGAAGCATTTTACAGGTGTGTGTCTCTTTCCTTTCTTTTTATTTCAAAGCATTGTATTTTTTTCTGTTGTCCTCAAAATAAATATTTATTTTGGGCTTAAAAAAAACTTTCATCCTTTTTGATCACATAGTTTAATTAGGAGGTTAATAGATTGCATTCACTTAATCTCCCCCACACACAACCAAATCACATCAAACATAAACTGCATCAAAACATTCCTACCCAGGTGGACCTACTTGGATTTGATCACCAAGAGGAGAAGCCGACTCAGTGTTCTGGCTGAGTATAAATAATTGGTTATCGGTATATTGGCTAAGCACCTGACTCCCTTATCATTGTGGGACCATGAAGTGAGGGGGTAGGCCCCAATACCAGGCCCCATACCAGCACCAACATAGATTTGGGCCTCACGTACCTTCAGGTATATCGAGGACTCCAACCTTAAACATTCCTGAAACCATCCTTAGACAACCATTTCCTAGGACTCTATCATCCCTTTTATACATTTCACTTTCTTCTAAATTAATCAAGATAATAAAAAATTCTTCTGTGTGATTTTTCTGTTGTTTGTAATCAACCAATCTAGATTTATTTTTCATTGTTAGGTGATTGTTTGTTTCCATGGTTCTTACAAGACAACAATCTTATATCCAAACCTTTGAAAATATGACAAAAAACTTCCAACAATCTATTGAAAATATTCAAACCCACCTCGAGGATGCCTCACGTCTAATTGAGAAATGACGAGCTACTCTATCACCCCGACCAGAAGATCAAGAACAACCAAATTCTCCTAGTAGTCAATTCGCTTCATCTGAGATATCTGATCCTTTTAGTCCCCGTTTCTTTGATAGTGGGGATCCCATCTTTTCTGAAATCTTAGATTCAAACCCCATTGCTCTTAATGCATACCTTGTTGCTAGGGGTGTTCATCTTCATCATCCACACCTGAACCATGACCTTATGTACCTAACCCCTCATGTGCTTACTCCCATCTTATCGATCCTAATCATGAACCAATCATTCAACAAATATATCCTTATCCCATCAATAGTCAATCAGGAACATCCAGTGTTGTGTTGTCAACCCCCATCATTACTTTTGATCTTAATGTAGTTTCCTCACAAGATACCAATAATCAACAATCCACTTCTTCAATAGACCTTTCATCTGGTTCCACTCACCTCAAAATAATGACACAACCCATCTTCATCCACATCAAACACCTTTAGTCTCATCCACCATCCAAACTCCTCCCACGAGTTCCGTAGATATTTCATCAAGTGTAGCTCAGCCAATACCATCTCAACAACCTACATCCATTGTTCAAAACATAGTTATGTCCATTCCAACGTCAACCCCACTCATTAATACTAACTCTATTTCTACCGTTCTTCCATCCTCCCAACAATCATCTACTATCCCAACTTCCTTTCAATATATACCACAACAATCTCAACCCCTCATTCATCTCCTCAATTCCTCACAACCCCTTTCACACTTCTATACCTTCCACAATCCCAACCTCTCATTCACCTTCTACTCCCCTTCCAACACATTCCACAATAGTCACAACCTTTTATCCACACATATATTCCCTTTTAAAATGTACCTAAACAATCATAAACCCTCCTTAACACATCCATGCCCATCCAATATCAATATATTCAACCTTCACAACCATTAGTTTCACAACCCATTTATAATATCCCTACAAGCATTCCTTAGCAGAACATTCCTTTTCAGCAGAACATCCCTCAACAATATCAATTGTATCAACAACCTAATCAGTTTTCATATAATCAACCTGGTTCATCCTCATCCAATACATAACAACAACCACAAACAGACCCCCTTCAGGATTTAATGAACAAAATATCTAGCCTCGAAGCCACTTCTATGGGTCCCAAGAATACATTATCATATGAACAAATATGTAATGAGCCTATTCATCCATCTGTGTCATATAAATCCTATCCTCCTCATTGGGAACTTCCTAAGTTCCTCAATTTTTATAACAAGGAAGACCCTCAACAACATATACGGGCCTTCCATCATGCATTTTACCTTATAGATCATGATCAAGACTTGATGCTTAGGACATTTCCCATGTCTCTAGCAGGCCCTGCTCTAGACTGGTATAACAACATTCAACAGTATTCACTCTTTTCATTTGCACAACTTGCTCAACTATTCCTCAAACACTTTTCAATCAATATCACCTATAAAATCACTATTATTGACTTATATGCAATCAAACAATTCAAAGATGAGTCCATTGCAGAATTTGTTTCCCATTGGAGGGGTATTATCAATCAACTGTCATTTTCCCTCCCAAAAACTGAGTTAATAAAATTATTCTCTCATTCTTGTGCCAAACATATCTCATCTACACTTCAAATCCAATCCTTTCAGACATTTGATGAAGCCTTTACAATGGCCCACAAACTTGAGCTCTGAGCTCTTGAGGAAGGTAGAGTCAAACTTAGACCAAAGAAACCAAAATCTGAATTTTCATCCAAACCATCCTCTAGCCAAGATAAATCCAAATCATCAGCCAATGCAGTGGTTGTCAAATCTGCCTCCAAAGAACATTTGACCACCAAAATCTCTCATCCTCAACACAACTACACTCCCATCGGTGAATCATATAGTGTGTTTTTGATAAACTTTTGGATGCTAATATGATCACTCTTCCACCTATCCATCCTATCGATACATCCATTTCAAAACCCTCTTGGTACAGAGATAATGATTATTGCAAATACCATAGGGTCAAAGGTCATGACATCGAAAGGTGTCACTCATTCCAAAATGTCCTTCAAGATCTGATCGATAAAGGTGATTTACATTTAGAAAATCCTAATGCACCTCAAAATCAAAACCTCGATGTCTTTAAACAACCATTTCCAAACCATTCTCCATCAACTAGTCAACCACAAACCAATAATATTCAAGCCCATCATACCATAAACACAATTAATGAGAAATTACCTACCACTAAATCTACATCCATACCTTCCTCTAGTAGTTCCACTGTAGAAACATCAGATAATAAATCAGTAAAACCCATAAACCTATCATCAAAATGAAACCTTCCTTCATCTACACATCTCTCCTCTTTATCCAACTTATCTATGAGCTCTTCACAACCTCACAAAAAAAACCCATTCTACAGATTGTGAAAAGCTCATATGATGAATTTGTAGCTCAATATCATGGACATAACCTTCAAAATTCTATCCCACCTCCATCTAAAAAAGTTACAATCATATCCTGAAACCATCCTACTTCTTCAACACAAAAATCAAAACTTTATCCCTCCATCTTAGGGCCACATCCTTCATCCAAATTACCTATCACCATCACACAATCAAAAACCATCCATCAACACATGACCAAAGAAACTACATAAAAATTGGTGTCTCCCACATTCGTCAAACCAAATGAAACATTACTTCCTTCAACATCCACTTCAAAAGGATACTACGCATCAACCCTTGAAAAGATTCTTCAACAGTCACTCATAACACTTCCTCCACTTAAACCATCTAGCTCTCAAGGTTGGAAGCCCTCCTGGTATAACTATGAAGCCTTTTGTGATTATCATCAAACACCAGGACACTTTGTAGAAGATTGTAAAGCTCTCCATGTTGCCATCAAAAACCTTGCAAACAAGGGTCTTCTTCCTTCAGAGGTACAGAAATAAAGAACATCTTGTAAAACATCTAGAGTTATTGTATCCACCTCATCATCTACACCTACTAAGGGTATCCTAGTAAGAATCCCTCCTCATCAAATCGATGTAGTTTGTATTACCACTCGAGCACGTACCCATGAACCTAACCCTTTAGAACAAAACAAGTCCAAGGTTTCCATTCCTCTCACTCCTGAATCATCTGATCAAATGACCACACCTTCCAAAGCTAAAGTAACCATCCTTGCCACTCCTCCTACACAATCCACCACTACGGTACAAATTTTTCATCAAACAACTGCACCAAGCTCCAGTCAAGATGTCTCTTTATGAGTTGGTTCAAACCTCACCCTCACACAAACAAGCCATGATTGAAGCTCTCCAGTCCATATCAGTGCCTTCAGATGACCCACAACTCTTCACAAACCTAGTAGGAACTCTCAAAACATCCACTGCTATCTCCTTTGATACTTCTGAAATACCATCATTACAGCCAGAAGATCATGATCTTCCCCTCTTCATCACCACCCAAATCAATGATGTCCTCATAAAAAGAGTCATGATTGATAATGGTGCTACAATCAATATCATATCATCATATGCCTTCAACCAAATTTGATTACCAAATACCATTATCACCCAAACACCAGTTGTACTCTGAGCCTTTAATGATACAATCACTCCCACATTGGGTACAATCATCTTACCACTTAAATTCAGTGTCAAAACTCTTCCTAAACTCTTCTATCTTGTAGAAGGAGAGTTCTAATACAACATATTGTTAGGTAAACCCTGGATACATGTTATGTTGTATCCCCTCAACACTCCATCGATGCCTTAAATATGAACATGAGGGTAAAACCTTTATAGTTCCTATGGATCCTAACCCCTTTAGAGCTTGTAACATGACATATCATCCAAATGATGTACTTGTTCCAAAATCAAAATCCTCTGATGAGGCATCTACCAACACATCCATTCCATCATCCAAACTACCAAATGAATCTTCCTTTGATGATGTTATGCAACGCCTATCACTGGGGGGGAGTATCATCTCCTTACGCTCAATTCACTTCCCACACCCAATGCATACGGAAGACCAGATAAACAACCCATGTATGATGAACCTAACATCAGGAGATATCATCTCCTACAGTCCCCCGCATCTAAAAATGAATCTCATCTATGGAGGGATCGATCGCCCCTCTTTGCAACCTAGTTATCAATGTCATGTTATGTCATTCATATCAGACTTCAAATTCTTATATAATCAAGTCTTCACACAAATGTACCTCCATCATTGTGCCTAGAAAGGATTTGGATTTGGACGTTATGAATAGGGAATCCATGATTTAATCATCCAACATTCCCACAAACCACATGAAAAATATGGGCTAGGTTATGAGAAACCAACTTCTGAATCCTCCATGTCAAATACCATTACACCTATCATCGAATCTGAACCATCATCCTCAACCACACATGATGATCCTATGGACACTGATGACACAATCTCCATCCCTCCTAACTTTTTTTAGTCAATACTATTACATTAGGTCCATTGACTTATCAAACTAATCATGATACTAAAACACTTCCTCTCATCTTGCCAGAAATGATCGAAGAGGACTCACCCACCATCAATATTCTTCAATGTCAAGATGATCAAGATATCCTCTCCCACATGGGGGTAGAGGACCATTTCCTTCAAAAATCCTTACCACCTGACACATCAACACTCCTCAATGAATCCACTATCGATGTTAACATAGGAACTACACAAGAACCTCACATAGTTAAAGTCGGTCAATCCTTAAATCCACAAGAGTTAAATGACTTCACCACCTTTTTATCTAAGTATAGTCAAGCCTTTTCTTGGTCATATAGTGATATGTCAGGTATTGATCCTAACATCACTGTACACAATATTGTTACCTATCCTAACGCCAAACCAGTCAAACAAAATATGTAGGATGCACCCTCACATAGCTCTTCTTATCAAAGAAGAGTTACAATGCTTTCTCTCTTCTAATTTCATCATACCCATTGACTATCCACAATGGGTCTCTAATATCATACCCATAACCAAAGCCTTAGGAAAGTTACACATCTGTACTAACTTCCGAGATCTCAATCTCACTTCTCCTTAAGATGAATTCCCCCTTTTAAACATCGACCAACTCATCAATCTAACCGCCAGCCATGAGATGCTCTCCCTTATGGATGGTTTCTCTGGTTACAATCAAATCCTTATCGCCCCTGACGATCAACACAAAACATCCTTCATTACCCCTTGGGGGACCTTTTGTTACCATGTCATGCCCTTCAGACTCAAGAATGCAGGGGCCACTTATCAACATGCCATGACATATATCTTTCATGATCTTATCCATAAAACCATAGAAGACTATGTTGATGATCTTCTAGGGAAATCTAAATAACATAAGATCATCTCATTATCTTGAATCAATCTTTTCACACATCTTATTCAATATTTTCTCTATCTTAACCCTGTTAAATGTGTATTTAGTGTTCTCACTGGTAAAATTCTAGGGTTCATCATATCTATCTGAGCATTGAAGTAGATCCAACAAAGATCAAAGCAATAATCAAAATGCCTCCTCCCTCAAACCTCAAACAAATGTGTAGCCTTCAAGGTAAGATTCATTCCATCCACTTTATATCACAACTCTTAGATAATTGTCAACCTTTTCATCATCTCCTTCATAAAGATGTTAACTTTAGATGGGATCACAATTGTCAAAAATCCTTCAATAAGCTCAAACAATATCTCTTATCACCACCTGTGCTCACACCTCCTCATGAGGGGGAGCCATTTTACCTCTACATATCTACTACAGATCATGCCTTAGGTGTCATGCTTACTCATCGAGATGAGCAGGGTCATGAACATGTCATTTATTACATAAGTTGTACTCTCCATGAATATGAAACCCATTATACTGAAGCTGAAAAGTTGTGTTGTGCCCTGTACTTCACAACGTCCAAACTATGCCACTATCTACTCAACCAAAAAACTTATGTTGCAACCAGTTTTACCCCACTCAAAACCGTGCATTCTAAACCATATCACAGTGACCACATCACTCGGTGGCTCATGCTCATGACCAAGTTTGATCTAGAATTTATACCGCATAAATCTATAAAAGGACAAGCCATCGCCGATTAGCTCGCCAAAGCTCCTCTCCCAGACAATCAACCACCTCACGAATAATTTCCCAATGAATCTATCAACACTATCAATGATCAAGAATTCACTCCTATTAAAATGACCCTCTTCTTTGATGGATCTAAATGCCAACAAGGGGGAGGGGCTGGTATCATCATCATACCTCCCTGGGGGACTCCTATCCCTTTATCATTCAAACTTAACTTCAAATGTACTAACAACATGGCCGAATATGAAGCTTTAATAATGGGTCTTCAAACCACCATTATGCTTGGTGTTCAAATCTTAGAAATTTATGGAGACTCACAGCTTGTCATTAATCAAATCAAAGGAATTTATCAATGTAAGAATGAAATTCTACAAAAATATAAAGACATTGTTGAATTCCTCCTTGAAGCCTTCGACCATTACACTATTCAGATAGTTCCATGATCTTCTAATAAATTCATGGACACCATGGCTTCTTTAGGATCTCTCATTCCTTTATCAACTGAAGAATCAACTAATAATTCCAAACTTTTCTTCATCATCCATAGATTGGATCAACCATCTCACAAAAATGATCTCCCCTCTATCAACATCATCGAAAACAATCCAACTGACCTTTGGTACACACAAACATTTGAATACCTCTCAGAATCTAAAATTCCCCCTGATCTATCTAGAAATGCTAAAAGGTCTTTCCTCCAATGTGCTACCCATTATGTCATAATAGGTGGCATCCTTTATAAATGTGGATTTGATGGCCTCTTACTAAGATGTCTTAAATCCCATGAATCCACTAAAGCCATCCAAGAAGTCCATGATGGTATATGTGGTGGACATTTCAATGACACCGTTGTCACTAAATGTGTCTTCCAACTCAGCTATTATTGGCCTTCTATCAACCAATATTGTTGCACATATGTCAAGAAATGTGTTAAATTTCAACAACATTCGAATCTCACTCATATTCCTAGTCAAGCTTTACAACCATCTCAAGACCTATGGCCTTTCTCACAATGGGGGTTAGACCTCATTGGCACTATCAATCCTCATTCATCACAACAACATCATTCTATCATTACAACCACTGAATATTTCACTAAATGGGTTGAATCCATTCCCTTAACTTCAACTAAAGAAAATAAAATTGTCAATTTCATTTATCAGTACATCATATATCGATTTGGTATTCCTCACAAACTTGTCACGGATAATGGAAAATCCTTCAAAAATAAGGATGTTAAGAAACTTTGTGACACATTCAACATCAAACTAAGCTTTTCATCACCATATTATCCTCAAGAAAATGGACAAGATGAAGCTTCTAATAAAACACTTAACAAAATCCTCATGAAAACAATTGACAAAGCAGGTAGGAATTGACATCTCCAAATCCCATTTTCTCTCTGGGCTTATCGAACTAGCATCCATACTCCTACAGGTGCTACACCCTTCTCACTAGTCTATGGATCCAAGGTGGTTCTACCCCTTGAAGTTAAAATCCCATCACTCCATGTATCTCTCAAAGACTTTATCCCTTGATGAATATTATCAACAAGACCATCTAGCACAGTTAGAACTACTAGATGAAAAATGATTAACAAATCTTGAACACCATCATGTCTATCAAGAGTGCATCAAATGTGCATATAATAAACATGTAAAAGAACATGACTTTAACATAGGTGATCTCATTCTCAAATAAAATCAAAATGTCACTACTCTGGAAAGGAGTAAACATGGAAATTTTTCCCCTAACTGGATTGGTCCATACGTTATCACTCACAAGTATGGGTCAGGAGCATATCATTTAGCCTCCCTTGATGGTACACCTGAAAAGGAACCTCTGAATGCCTTGCACTTGTGGCCTTTCTACTGTTAACATTTTGACCATCATGACAGTAGCCACATCAAAGGTCTTATTTCATCATCAAAATCAACCATCTTATCATCATAATGATTTGAAAGTATGTGGTTTTCCATCACTATCCTGAAAACCTTAAAGATGAGCACCACATCTCTGTTCATCACATCTTTCATATGGACAAGTTCCTCCCTAGCAGGAACCCCATAATCATTACACCCACCCACCTTGTTTACCAACCAAAGACATGTCATGGGGCACACATGTGTAGTCTGTGTACACATTTCTTCCCCTCCTTGAAATGGTCTAGTAAGGTTTCGCCTCAGCTTAAAAGAAATTCAAAAATATCTATGGATGCATTTTATCAAAAATACATAGACTGATCCCTCGAAGGACAACTATTAAAAATCAAAATCATATTATCAAAAAGAAAAGTAGACTGATCCCTCGAAGGACAACTACCTGTTAAAAATCATAGACCAATCCCTCAAAGGATGACTATCTGTAAAAAGTAAAAATTCAAAATAAGTAGACCACTCCCTCAAAGGATGGCTACCCATGTAAAAAGGCTTCCCACATCGATCAACCTTCAAAAAGTCAAAAATCAAAAGCATCCTAGGAAAGCTTCCCGCATCGATCAACTTTCCCATCAAAGAAAACTTCCTGCATCGATCAGTTTGCATCAAAAATAAAATATATAGTTGGGGCATCTCTCTATGAAACCATTGACATGAGTGCCTTCTCTCCCACACATCCTACATGTGTTAACCCTTCTCATGTTCTAGGAAGGTTTATATTTCACTTACATCCATATCTAATATTTTACATGTGACTACCTATTGATAATCATGTGTTAACATTTATTGTTAAGGCCAAAAAGTGCAAGTGCCTTCACCATATTTATGCCCATCACGTATGTATCAAATCTAGTATCCAAGCAATCATTCCATATTTTATTCCTATCCAAGAATTAGGAAACATTTTGACATACATTGATCACATTCAAGTCACCATATTCTTAAACACATCAAAAATCATCATCTAACATCAATATCTCACAAAATGTCCATATAATCATAATCAATACAAATTTAAAATATTAACAATCAAAATAAACATAGTCATAAAACAATCATATCACAACAAATCTAACACATGAATCATAAACCAAAACATGTCATCATATATATATATATATATATCAAATATCTCTTATACATCATCTGGAGTCCTCACACTCTGTATATTAAAATCTATACATCAAACCAAGGCTTCATAAAGAGCAATATACACATTAAAATATAATACACATCATATTTATCCAGTAAACTAGACACCAGAAAGGAAATCACTACCACGAACAATGCTCCCCTAAGTAGCCTGACCACTAATACCCTATGCACCACCATCACCACCATCTCCTCCATTTGGACCTTGAGATGGTTGACCCGCACTCGTTGCGCTGGCACTAGGGATTACTCCCTGCCAAGCTCGATGCTCTGCATACCAAAGAGCAGTGGGCAAGTTTTGTATCACCAATTCCTCATAGTTTTCTAACTCCTCTCGAACCAAATGGTAATGAGCATAGCTAACCATACTCAGTATACCCATTTGACTATTGGCTTGAGCTCGGGCTGCCAACTCAGCACCTGATATCGATGTCCCTGTGACACCGAGAGCCCTTTTCAAGGTCTCTCAGTGTTGTCTATATCTGTCCCAATTGGTTATGGCATATCCTAATTGTTGCCTAATACTATCATGCTCAACTATAAGGTCATCCCTCTCACCGATCAGGTTATCCCTCACTCCAATCAAATCATCCTGCTCCACCCTCAAACTATCTCTCTTTGTCCCCACTGTGGCATTTTCACCCATCAACTATGTAATAATATCCTCCAAGGCTTCCCTTTCTCTATCATCCTCCTCATCACTAACATCAACAACCTCGTGTTCCTCCTCTACTCGAGCCCACACCCTCCTACCTCTCTGAACTAGATGTGTTGTCTCTCACTCGACATATGCCCCAATCCACCACATCGTATAACCCGCAGTCACACTGACATAATCTATCAGAATCTTCTCCTCGTGCTCATTCATGCCCATGGATCCCTCCTCATACGGCATAGAAAAATGTGCCCCCACAACCACCTTGGGAGTATCTAAATCTCCCTCATCCCATCTATACAGTATTGGAACATCAGGCACATCCTATATCAGACCAAATTTTCATCTAACATGGCTAAATCTTGAAGAACACGTGGAGATGTGGCTAGGCTTGATTATGGATAAGGTTAAATCATGGAGACTTATGGCCCAAGAAAAGCCTACTTTAGGATATCATAATTATACTAGGATTAAGAGTTGTAAAGTAGAGTTAGTTATTATTTAGCTGTCATTAGGGGAAAGCTTGCATGCTTAGGGTACTTAAATATGGCGGGGCATGATGACATTTTAGATGCAGCCTACTCTTGAGTGATGACTAGCTGGTGGAGGGAAATTCCCCACCCTTCTCCTTGATATGTATTTATTTGCACGACAAAAAGGAGAGATATGGGAGAGAGAGGTATACAAGAGATGCAAGGGAATGTTTTTAGAACTTCTTGAGAAGAGTCATTGTAGGGTTAGAATGATGTTTAGTTGATGTGACTGGTCTGATTATAATTCTTATGATGTATTTGGCTACTATAACAATGGTGGATCAATACAATGGTGTTTTTATGAATATCAATGCTTATGGATCTCAATGTTTGTGTTCATGGTTTAGATCTGATTCCTATATGTTGTTTTTGATGTTCATAGTCATAATATGGTTCATCTATGTTTGGGTCTAGTTTCTCTATTCTTGTTATAGGCAGTATACATTTACGATTGTGCACTACTCCACCATTCATGGTAACATTCTTGGCAAAGCTCGCATAAAAGAGGGGCTTGGCACCTTCGTGCATTTTAGGTGAGCACCCAGTTTAGGGTGGGTGATATGCCAACATGTCTGGGAATTAAAGGGTTAGGAAAAGTAACTACATCTCTGTTTCATTGTCGAGGCCTCTTTTGAAGTTGTTGTAAGAATGGTGTGTGATGGCAGAACACTTGACCTTGGCCAATGTGGAGACTTGGCTAAAGAACACAGAGGATGAGTTTGCATAGAGATTGAACATTGGACTTGAGTTTGATGCACGTATATGGGTAGAGGAGCATCTGTATCATAAGCTCTATGATGTGTTTTTTTTTGTTTTCCAGTAGAACTGTATGAATGATTGTCAGTGTATGCATCAAGGAAGAATTGGTATTATCGAGCTCATGTTTAGACCCAAGAAGATTATCAACGACTGTATAATGTTGATCTAATCTAGACTCATGATGTTGATCGTTAGTGGAATAGTGTGTTGACTAACTACACATTGCAGTACATTGTTTCTACTTATTCTTACCCAAAGGTTGTTGAGTTTGAGTTCTTATGAGAACTGAGAGGATATTTCGTGCGTGCTTTACCGTTAGCCATTAAGATCTTGATCATCACTCTGAGTTTAGAAGTGTTACCTATGGCTAGCTAAAATCCTACTAGGCATAGGACACGGAAGTAGGTGTGGTAAGAAACGGAGGATCCTACAACAGAAGTGGAGGGAGAGGAAATGTGGCTCAAGTATAATGAAGCGTGGGAGAGGGAGATGGCAAAACAACATGAGATTGCAGGAGTGATGGATGTATGGGGGTAGATGTTGCAGGAAGTATTTGAGGTTCACTAAGAGGACGTGGAACCTAAGTGTTAGGAAATTATATTTAATTAGTGCTCCATTAATGTTTGGTTGAATTATGTTATGAGTCATGATATTACAACTCATAATATATTGTTGTATTTAGTATTTTGTTTACCTCTGAATAGCATTCTGGGT
This sequence comes from Taxus chinensis, assembly GCA_019776745.2. Taxonomy (NCBI): domain Eukaryota; kingdom Viridiplantae; phylum Streptophyta; class Pinopsida; order Cupressales; family Taxaceae; genus Taxus; species Taxus chinensis. The sequence continues at coordinate 297,906,020 of CM034157.1, read as the reverse complement.
TATTTATTGTAACACCTCCATATTTATTAGGAGGTTGTTTGGATATTGGTTTGGCTATATAATAGCCATTGTAATAGGATCAAAGTAATATAGTATGAAATAATATATTGTGCATTCGTGACTATTTTGGTTCACAATTTCATTTGGTACCAGAGCATTTTTTTTATTCCCTGTGATGAAGAGCGTTGTGATCCTTTTCCATGAGAGTTTTTTATAATATCATGATTGGGGAGTCTGAATAGATCCCTGTTGTCATTCTCAACTTTTATCCATTCAAGACAACGGACATCATCTGAAGGTGTGGTCGTTTCCTATTAAGTGGACACTGGAGTGTGCAAGGAAGTACCACAAGCTCCATCTTGTAGTGGTCTTCATCATTGTCTCCTGTTGTATGTGTTTCTCTAAAAAAATTGTTTACATTGGAACTATAGAGACTCCTCTATTTTGGAAGAAAGAGACGCCCATCTTGTTCGTGGATAGATTTACATCTGATCTCAAACATCAAGATATAAATGAGTCATGATTTCCTATCAAATTATTTGTGAGATAGATGCAAGTGTCGTATCAATTGTTATCCAAGTCCAAATCGCCATTCAAATATAGATCTGCGCAATCATAAAGGATAACCGAGTTGATTTAATTTAATAATATGTGTGGTTGGTTTTCTTATGCGTCACATTGTTGGAAAGTTCCACTTCCTTCATCTTTCGCACTCGGAATATATATGCATGCATGTTGTGCTAGCTATATGCAGCAATTTTTGCATTTTACATTGAATCCCATTCAATGATCTAGCAATTTTGTAATAATTGAGACTCTATCGTTGACGAGGTAAATACCAAACTCAAGGGCCATCAAAAGAGAATAAATGAGCTTGTAGTTTCACAAAGTTTTAAATGTTCTTGTGTCATCAGGAGTAGATTTACAACTATGTGTGGTCCAAAATAGATGAATGGGAAAAGCAAAAGAGCAAGTTTTTACAAATTATAGTAGGTACAGTACCATCACTCCTGGTAAATACTCGTGTTCAGTTTCATCAAGATTTTAACAATCAAAGTAAAAGGCATGCATCCCCAGCTACCACTCTACGTGTAGACACGTATCTCTGATAGAGAAGCATTGCATGTTGGATGCTTAACACAGTCTCCCAATCTAGCCTTCTCTGGGAGTCTCAGCTATCCATACGGTCTGACAATCCTCATGCATAAGACAATCTACAAACTGCTAATAGATCCACCTCATCTTGACTTAGCATCAATTTTATATGCATTTTGAAAAGGTGTGTATGAGTCTAGTCGAGGGATTGTTTTTATTAGCATCAATTTATTTGTGTCTATTGTTGAATTGTCTCTCGTAGTCTAGTATAGGCATATGGTTTTTTATACTGCCGAAGGCAATAATATAGTCTTCACCAAGACTATTAAAATTGTTTCCTCAAAACTCAATAACAAAATGCCAAGTGTCATATTTTATGTGTTTTGTAAATTTTTACATGATATATTTGTGAGTATATTCTATTTTCCTTTTATTCAGGAATATTCCTTTTTTTGCATACTATAATTTTGATGAAAAATTGAATTAAAATATATAATAAAAGTACATGGATTTGATGGATGAGCAGCTCAATGTAGGGTAAAGTTTGGGGTAGGATAAACGCATGCAACAAACAAAATTAAATGTTGCTTTATGGACAATCTTGACCCTTTGCATGCATTTACTTGGTCAAAATCATGATTTTTTGGCAAACCATGGAAGACTGGGTCCTAGACAAGTTATTATGTAGGCTTTTACACCTTTTTCAGTTACAAAAATGTAGAGCCAAGAGCAGGAATTCTCAGATTAGAAGGAACCTTGTTTTGGTTTGTTACGAGTTAACTAGGCAAGAGGAGGGAGTTAACATTTGAATTATACAATGCAGAAAAACATTGCCTCTTTGGGTGCTTTTGTTTCAATTCTGTATTTCTCTCTTGCGTTGTTTTTTGTAGCACAAATTACAGATCCCATTGAAGGTACTTTAACCCATATAAATTTGATGTAATATATAGCGAGGAAATCTGATTTTAGAAATTTTTAATGAAAACCAATTGGCCAAAATAGCCCATACAACTTTCCCTGGTGGATAATTTGTTTGTTGTTGCATGCAGTTAGAGCCCTTCAAAGAATTATGGAGAGTCTTGGAGACCCTTCTCGGAACCTAAATACCTGGGAGCATGATGATCCATGTGACACAAACATGCCAGTTATGTCTCCAACTTGCTTCTTTTAGTGTCAATGTAACTGTAATCTCAATGGTAAAATGGGCACCTCTTCGTCAAATTTGTTTTCAAAGTTATTGTGGGCTGAATAAAGTGAAGAACATGGCTCTTGTGATTCAGTTTTTGGTCGGAAGCGTGCAGTCAAGGGTGTCAATGGTGAGGACTTTTTCCCAGCTGGAGGATTTTAGAGACGTAACACGTCAAGGATCGGTGACACTTCATGGATGCCAAATTTAGAGGTTGGATATATTGTTCTGCATCCTTTCTTATGTCGATATGTCATTCATTTTAGCTTTAAAAAACCTATTTAGAGATCAATCATTTGCTTAACATGTAATTCTAGAATATTTTAGAATGTTTTATTAGATTTTGTATCATATCAAAAGACAGCCGTGTACACTATGTCGAGTTTCCTAAAGATCGGGTGAAACATGATTATATATGTTTGATTTCTTTTGTTGGAGTAATCATCTCTAAGAATTTTTTAATGGGATGATGGCCAAGATAAAAAAATAAAAAAATCAAACTTGAATTTCTTAGTGGTCATTTGATAAATTTTACACAACGTTTTGACAATCAAAAACGAGTTAATCTTTGAACAATAGAGTCATTTCCATATAAGGTAAAGACAATTGAAACTATTTAATTCTTAATTTCAAGCTTGCATTGGTTGGCAGATGAAATTAGTATCTACTACACAAATATTGACTAACATGATTGCTAAGTTGTGATATCATAATTTTCTAGATTGAGCAGATTTTACTAATTGAAAGCAACCTCTTGGGTCTTCTACATTTTTCATCAATGAGTAGTTTCTCACTAAAACATACAACTGCAAATTTCATATTCATTACTTTTTCTCATTTTCTTATGATTTTTCAGCAAGATGGACTACTAAAAGTGAAAAAAATAGTGCAATTGGTCTATTATAGAGGAGGGGACCATGTGGCATCCATTGGTTGGCACGATAAAATGTTACATGCTACCAGTTGGTAGCATGTTGGATGCTACCATCTGGTAGTAATTGTTAATGTTACCAGCCGATATAATTCAAAAATGCTACCAACCTTCAACATTATGAAATAATTTTCCAACCGTTTGAAACCTATTTTGTTATGATTCGCCATGATTTAAAAAGCCTCTTTCATAGATTCACCAATTAATATTTACGGGTTTTTTGGGTGGGGTTTAAAATTTTCCCTGATGAAGTTGGGATTTGAATGTTGCCTCATATCATATTTAGGTAGTGGAATATAGAATAGACACCCGAAATATCACCTTTCATCACTTCTTTATTGATGCTCTTCTCTCTAATCCTCGTCATTACTTGAGAATAGCTTGATCTATCTCTCTAGGTTTCTTATCTATCTCACAAGTCGATCCTCCATTTTTATATAATGAATGACTGACTATCTATAGTTCCCCTATCTATATGGGGTTCCCATATTTATAAATTAGGTGCATTTACCCCATATACAGATAAGATAAGGTCTTTATCTCATATATATAGGGGGTTGGTGGGCTTATATCCCACATAAATATATTTTTATTCTTTACTTCATTAGAATAAAATATAGATATACATGTTTCTCTAACCAAGAGGTCCCTATCTATACATGGGCATGAATTCTGTGCCCATGGTTTAAATTTTTAGAAACTGAGAGAGCCACACACACATGGCTCTCCCAATTTCTCTTTAAAGTATGGGGGTGGAATATATATATATATATATAATATATATATTGTATTATTATATATATATATATATATGCCCCCCCCTGGTGTTGGGACTCCCCCACCCACCCCCAATCAATTGTGCGGTGTTGGTTAACCACTTGGAAAACCATTTAGAGGTTGTTGGTAATAAATCAACCATTAACTAACCCACTGCTTTATGATACTTGAGCAATGACTAACGCTCACTTCCATCAACCAAGAATAGATCCCATATAGTTCTTTATGGCTGAGCCCTTCTGTATATATGGTGGTTATGTATAAAGAAAGGCTATAGGATATAGAGAGGGAAGAACTTATTGTCATATACAGAAATAAAGGGTTATTCACTTGTCATAAAGCCCCTTCACTATAGATATATAGACTATCAATAAAGTAAATAACATGGTCAAGGCATTCATTGGAATCCTTCAGGGAACAATTCTATATATATGGTGCCCCTATCTATTCTCTATGAATGATTATATTGGTTGAGATATTTCAATTTGAGATATGCCATATTGATGAAACTTAGACTATTCATTCACTTCACCCCGTATCTTCTCTAATTTAGTCCCCTTCCTTGAATGTAGATAAGGGTCCTTGTAACATAAATAGTTTAGGGATGACATTCATGACAAGATAAATATGATTCCTTCATATATATAACTATAAATATTCTTGTTAGATATATAGTGTTGGTGTTGGTGTGTGTGTGTACTCTCCATATAGAAGCGATCCCCCTCCTCATCCTCTACTTTACGTATAAGAGGTCTCCCACCCATATAGACAATATATAGGGGTTATCTAAATGGATATGGATAGTTCATGTCCGCAATCCCATAGAGTCAATCTATCCATCTCATTCACCCATACTAATCTATTTTCCCTTGGCCACATTTATTTCCCAGCACAACAGTGGGAATGATGAGTAGCAGTACTTCAAGCCATGTACCTACTACAGGAGGATGGATGTGTGACCTCCATATATATGTAGGCACCTATATATCTCTCTTATGTATTGGAGTATACCATAAAGTAGATAGCTACTCTTATTTATATAATACCCCTCAAAGGGGGATAAAAGGTCATTGTTATGGTGGTGACTATGGACAAATAAAAGATATATGTATACTCTCTAGGTGGAAAACTTGATCTCCCTATATCAGATGATAAGATAATCTCTTGTGTTAACATTTGTTCAACAAATAACCTCTTCTTACATCAATAGGAAAGCTAGCCTTATCATCCAATGCACCCTCTATTAGAAGCAAAAATACTAAGAGGGGGGTGAATTAGTATTACAAAACTTTTACTTCATCTTCTCTTAGCTTGCATACATATCATTGAATTTGAGTAGAAGAGCTCAATAGGTGTGAATTAACCATTCACAAGTTCATGAAATAAGAGAGAGAACAAGTACACAATATATAATGTAGGAAACCCTCAAGGGGAAGAAAACCCATTAAGACCTCTCAAAGTTATCTTATGATATCCATCCCTTCAGCATGCTCAGTGGTTCGTTGGAGACTTATGTGAATATTACACATCACACAAGATTTTTTTAGTGAAGCACCCACTTCACAAGGAAAACCCACCCCTATTTAGTATTATACCCACTATACAAGGAGGCTACCACCCCCTAAGATGATAAAACACCTACTCAACCATTTGATAAATTGATCATTGATGTATAATTCTCCTACAACATTTGTGATCACAGATGCAACTCCATACACATTAAACTCTCTCAATATAAGCTCTTCTCCTACTTGCTCAAATTTTCTCCTTCATTTTCTTATTAGGTCTAATGACCTTGCACACCTACTATTCTAATCTTCTCAACTATTTATGGCTCTTGTTAGCTATATCCTTTACCCTTATGTACTCTTCTTCTTCCTTTTCTATCTCACTCACATCCCCATCTTCTCAACTAGCTAAAAATGAGTCATACACTACCCTTTATATAAATAACACTAGTTTATAACACCCTTAGGTCAGCGTCAGACCAGCATTATGATAAGTTCTAAGAATGAGGGGCGTCATAATAAGGTTGGTCATGTAAAGAATAAAACACAACTATAACCTCATATAAATAACTCTAAGAGAACCAAGAAGGCATAAAGGGTCACACCGTCAAGAACTAGCACAAGGCATCTCAATTACGCCTAAAACATAAGCCTACTCCTCCAACAAATGAACTATGATCTTCAAGGGAACACTCCAGATTTATCAAGGCACTAACAACTCAAAAAAAATCAGGAACATCCTTTAAGCATCACCATCCATCTCAAGAACATCTGCATCAACTATCTCCACCATGAAACACACCAAGAATCAAGCTATCCCAACTAGGTCTTCAAGCACCAAGAAATTGGTCCCATAAAACAAGAAACTTCACATATCAAAACTCTTAATCATGACTCATGAAACATACCATTATAAATTTCTATGTGTCTACTTTTTGAAACAAATCACTTTAACCTCCAAAACAAATATCAAGGCTTTATTCCTGAAACAAGTCAAAACTGCCACTATGGAGGTTATTAGGAGTTTACAAATGAAGATCCAATGCTTGAAAGAGAAGTACTCTAGGCGAGGAATTTGGCTCCAAACTCCTCTAAATTCACTTTCAAGCACTTAAACCACTTGGGAAACTTCACCTGCATCCCTGGAAATATGCTCAATCATTCATAACCCCATGTCACATGGAGAAAACCTACCAAGCACACATATTTCATGACACCTTCTTGAGAAGCCTAATAAGGATAATTAGGCCATTAGGGTTTTAACATTAAACCACCTCATCTTATCAAGAAAAGAGCTTCAAAACTTCATATTAGACCCCAAAACACTATCCATGATCGGTCAAATGCTGATACTAGAAGCCACCAAGTCAACTCATATCATGGAGGGCTTAGTGACTAGGATGTGGATGTAGATCTGTAAGGCACCAAGAAGATGGATATGTGATAATGTCTGTCAAAACTAAAATTCATTCATGTGATTAGATAAACATATGCATGGGGGTTTCCTAGATCAATCCCAAGTTTCCAAGAAGTTGTAAACTTCCTTGGAGGATGTCAACCCCCGTGTCAAGAAAAATAGAAATAAAAAATGAGTAATAGATAACATGTAAAACAAAGAAATGCAATATACCAAGTAAAATGAAAAGTCATCTACTATAGAAATCTGCGCAAACCAAGCTTCTTGTTTTGGTGATGATACGAGCATCAAGAAATGGATTTAAAGAACCACATAAGAGTAAATGGACAAATATTTTCCAAGAGGCTTTTCAAACCTCAAGATGAGTATGGCATCAATGGAAATAATTTTCTTCTTAGCTTAACACCTTCAAGGTTCAAAAATCATATTTCATAAAACTTTTTGATTCCTGGAAAGAAGGGGAGGAAGGGCATGTATATATAATCTGGGGAGGGGGTTAAATTTGGGGTTAACGGGTAACCGGAGTTTACAAAAGTAACCTTGATTAAAGACATGATTTGAATAGAATATTGATTTGACTAAGGGATTCATGATTTAAATTATTATGTAAAAAGAAAGGATGTGATATTGAGTGGGGGAACATGATGGAAAATGGTTAGGTGGAATAATGCATCCCATGAGGATTATTTTTCACTATTAAATATATGGGGTGTTGGATTTCCGAATGTTTTTGGGGTTTATAATTATTTTTCATAGGTGGGGTTTGAATTTTAGGTGAGATAATAGATTGAGACATAGGTTTTATTTGATTGAGTGGGGTCCATGTGGGTTCATGATTTGGAGGATTAGGTGTAATAGTTGATGTGATGGGAATGAGTGGGGTGCATGATGTGGATGATTTTGGAGCATTTTTTTAGTATGTGAGGTGATGTTATTTAGGTTAATAATATTAATTATGAAAGGGGCTTACATGGAATCCATTAACACATAATGATTGAAGGGGATTAATTAATTACTTAAAGGTAATTGTGTTTTTGATGGGAATGGGATTTATTTTAGGGGAAAAGGGAATCAAGAGGGTAAGTGCAACGAAGGCGAGTGAATACAGGGTGAAGGAGAGGAACTACACCAAAAAATGGTGTCTACATTTTCCCCTTTTTGTTGAGTGGTTTGCGATAGCAAGTCACGAGACAAAAACAAAAAGGGTTGGATGAAATCATGTGTCCATAAAAGGGATGGGGATGGATAAAAACATGACCAAAGGCAAGATGCCTCAGGTAAAAAAGGATCACAATAACAATGAAAAATATGGCGGTGACTCCAATATCACATCGGTAGAGGACAATTGCGGTCTCAATGGAGACAGGTGACAATGTTCTATGGACCAGTGAGTGGGTGAAGACCACTGCAGTATGGATGTAAACCATGATGACCAATGGGTCATAGGAAAACATCAAAGTATGTGCAACTGAATGTGAAAGGTATGTAAAATCCTTCGTATGTGAGGAATCAAGTGAAAAATCATGTGTCCGCAAAAGGGAGGAGGATGAAAATAATGATGCCCCAACACAGGGCACGATATAGAAGGTGGATATGTAAATAAAATGCCTCATGGGGAATGAATTTAATCATAAATGTGGACACAAGATGAGCAGATAGATAGAAGGGTGAGATAAAATTCTCCAAGAGGGAGGGTAAATATGAGTTTGAAACATGTTTCATAAGGAATGTGTGTCATTGACAAGATTATTGGGAGGAAAGTAGAACAAATTTTGATTCATGGAAATGGGGGAAAGATTACGATTGACATTTGCCAAGAAAAAAGTAGAGCAAACACTTACAAGGGAAAAGGTGATAGGTGATGGTTGTCATGGTATCCTCAAAGACAAAAATACCATGGGAATAAATTCTTAGAAATGGATATGATGATGCCCCTATGAGAGGGCTGACGAAGATAGAAGATGCGACAGAGTTCTCAAAAAGAGAAGAGGTCAATGTTGTAGAGAGGAGAATGAGAATGGGATGTAATGAAATGGATCAGCGGTGGTGCATAAATGGAGAAACATCAGAATTGATTGTGAATGCTAGGTGTGAGGGATGTGTTGAAGGACGTAATGAGAAAGAGAAAAGGGAATGGATAGGAGTAGTGGTTGATTATGAGAAGAGAAAGAAAGGTGAAAGTGAAGGAGACAAGGGGACAGAGATAACGGATAGAGGAGAGATGGAGGAGGAGAGGGAATGAAAGGAGGAAGAGATAACAAAGAAGGATGATAGAGGAAGAAGGAAATGATGAAGGACATACAAGGAGAAGACAAGAAAATGACAGAGTAGAGGGTGAAATTATGAAAAAGGGAGAGAGTTATTTAAAATGAAAGGCATCAAGGAGGGTGAAGAGATGAAGGGAGAGAGGTAATGGAAAACAAAAGAGATGATAGAGTGGAGAAGATTGAAGGAACCAGATCATGGTGAGGAAATCCAAGGCAAAGAATATGGAACTGACCGCATGGAAATGCATGTGGATGGTGGGATGATAAAATAGATGGGACAATGCTGAAGAGCCAGGTTATCACTGGGGAAGTAAGAGGGAAATGTGAAGTAAAAAGGGGATGAAGATGATACAGAGGAAGTGAAATAAGATGAGGAGATAAAGGAGGAGATGACAATGGAGAAAATTATGTAGAAAGGAAGGAAACCAAGTATGGAGATATTCGGTAAAGAATGAGTAACATAAGGAAATTAAAGAGAAGTCGGAGGGGAGGAATGACACAAATTGGAAAAGATGTGGAGATGTGTGAGATGAGGATAAGTTGATGACAAGAAAATAAAGAGAGGGTGTATGATGAAGACAGTAAAGAAATTGGCAAGGAAGAATGGAAGATGGAGAGGTGGTGAAGAAAAAGAGGGAATGGATAGGAGAGGCAATGCCAATGAGGGTATGTTAGGAGAAATCCACCGATAATGATTGGTAGGGAAGGATGGGAGAAAAGGTGAGAAGAGGGAGAAAGTAAATGAGGAATGGAAGAGGGAATGCCAATGAAAGGACGTTAGGAGAAGTCCCCCGATAATGATCAGAGGGCACAGAGGAAGGAAGGAATGAAGATAGAATGGAGGAGGTCAAAGAGAAGGAACAAGGCTGTGCAGAATGGGGAGGAGTGATTTTTAGGAGAATTCCACCGATAATTATTAGAGCATAAATGGAAGATGATGATGAAATAATGTTAGGCGAGTAACACAATGATGGCATGGGTAATCATGGGAATAGATATGTGGGAGAACTCTAGAAGATGGAGTGGAAAGAGTAAAGAAAGGAGGGATAACGAATTGTGCAAGGATGAAGGCAAGGATATGATGCTACGGATGAGGATGAATGAGGTAAAGATGAAGAAACAAGACATGAAATGAATGGGGAAGAACAATTAAGTAAGATTACCAAGTGAGGGATGATGGAGATGCAAAGGGGGAAAGTAGGAAGTGGTGTTTGCAAGAATGGGAGAGGTGATAGGATGTGATGATGGGGGATGAAGAGAAAATGTGGATGGTGAGGAATGTGGAGTGGTGGGGAGTGCAAGATGACAAATCATCCTTAAGAGGGACTCTTAAGTAAGATCGCCAGGCCGCAGGAGGAGTTAAGTAAGATCACCAAACCGGTAGTGACGATATGGAAGGAGAAAGATAACATTGTATTGGGTACAGGTGTGGAATGGTTGGTTGGAGCAGATGATTACAATAAGAGATGGGAGACAAAAGATGAGGGAAATATGATGGGATGTGGAAGGGTCAGATGGAAAACCAATCTTAAGAGAAAATCTTAAGTAATATTTCCATGCGACGGGGATAGTTAAGTAGGATCGCCAAGCCGAAGAAGAAGAAGAATGATGAAAATATTGAGCGGTGTATACCAAAATGGAACAAGAGATGAAAGGAGGTGATAACAAGGTGATAATAAGGAAACAAAGGAGTGTGACATGAGTAGATGGAGGAACATATATAGTGTAGATGGAGAGTGTAAGGGAAATCCTTAATTGGGATGCCCACGTGGTGAGCGTGATGATGTAAGAGTGTTAAGTGAAAAAGGTGGAGTGGAAAGACATTTGTGGTGGTGATTGTCATCCGATGAAAGAGGAGATGGTGGAGAAGCTTCTACAGTGGGAGGATCCAAGGAAGAAGATATACCTTAACTAAGATTCTTCTGGCTTGTATGGATGATTAAGTAATATTTTCAAGCTGAAAGTGGAAGAGTGAAAGGGAAACTCAGGTGGAAAGGCAAGTAAGATATCCGACTTGGTCAAAGGGGACAAAAAGGTGAGAAGGATGATGTGGGGATAAGTGGTGATGAGTGGAAATGAGGAGTGAAGAGCAATGGATCAAAGACATTGTTGAACATGTTGGGGGATAAGAAGCTGCAGGATAATGAACTCACCTTGAGAAGGATCCTCAAGTAGGATTCACAAACTGCAATGGAGATCAAGTAGAATTCACAAACTGAAAAGTGTATTTGTGAGGGCATTCATGGATGAAATTTGATGTCATTTTAATAAAATATTTCCTTGATGAGATAAATGACACATAGTTGTAACAAGGAGGATATGGGGAAACCATGCTTCGAACCAAATTGGTGGTAAACAAGAAAGGGGACCACTCAAGGCATTGCACTTGCAGCCAATAGCAGGTGTTAACACATAACCAATGATAGTTAGTTATACCAAAAGACCATGAGGGAGATATGAATGAAATATTCTCATAAACCTAATGTTGACATGACAAGGGATTTGAGATGTAACTTGTATGCGGGAAGAGGGTTCTCCAAAGGTGGTGTTCCTTATGTCTATGCCCCAGCTCTGGGAAAGGGAAAGAACAATAGAAGAAAGTTGATCAATGCGGGAAGCTTTCTGAAAATGTTGATAAAAGGAAGGTTGATCAATGTGGGAAACCTTCTGAATGCCATAATAAAAGAGTAGCCATCCTTCGAGGGTATGGTCTAATTTATACAATAATATGGATGGCAAGAATAATATATATGATAGCCATCCTTCGAGGGATTTCTATTTCTTAGATTTTTTTTTGATGATGATTTGCATGATTTTCTTTTTAGGGATCCTTTTTTTCTTTTTTTTTTTGACATGAACAATTGTCCTTCAAGGGATCAGTCTGTTTTTGATAGCTTTGATTTTGATTTTTTACATACATGAATTTTAACTTTACATGGGGGATAGCTGGTTATAGCTAAGTAGACCACTTAGGAGGGGATAATGAATATACAAGAGACACCCTAGGACCCTTTGAATGGTTCCAATAGGTGAATGATAGGGTGATGGATGTAATGATCATGGAGTTCTCACCAAAAAGGGAGAACCTATCCATAAGGAAAATGTTATGGACAGAGCCATGGTGCCCATATTTAAGGTCATATCAAGGAAGTGACGGTAGACCACATAATTCCATATCATTACAGTGATAGATGGAAGAGGTTCATGATGGAGGAATGATCTAAGGATATAACTAAGTTCTCATTGGTAGATATGCTAACAGTAGAATGGCTACAAGTGCAATGCATTAAGAGGTTTTGTCTCTGGTTTACCACCAAGGGAGGGAAGACATTAAGTTGCGATAGGATGAGATGATAGTTTGCAAAGGATTAGATGTGATAGACAAGTGGGAAATAAAACTATGTCCTTAAGGAAGCAAAAATATGACCACAACGGTGGATTTTTATGAAAATAAATGGTGCCCCAAGAGAGACACAAATATGGCCACAATGATGGACTTTGATGAAGGGTGGGATTATGTCCCTCAAAAGAGACAAATATGGCCACAAAGGAGGACTTTGATGAAAAAAATGGTCCCTCAATGGAAGGACAAAACATGGCCTCAAAGGAGGACTTGATGAAAAAATATGGTTCCCCAAAAGAGGCACAAATATGGCCACAAATGTGGACTTTGATGAAAATAATGGAAATATGGTCCCTCAAAGGAAGGAAAACATATGGCCACAATGGTGGACTTATTAAAAAATGAAAAAAATGGTCCCTCAAACAGGACAAATATGGCCACAAAAGTGGAATTTGATGAAAAAGAGATGAAGATTTGGACACAAATTAATTTAGATTGGATGGATTTGGATGAGGTAAATAAAACAATGTCAAGGAGTGAAGTCCCCTAGTGTCAAGGGAGTTGTACGGATGATATGCTCAAGGGCGAGGGAAGGATGCTCCCCCAATGAATTAGATGTGGATGAGTTAATGGATGTTGAAGGAGTTTAGATGAGATTGTTTTAGATTTGGATGGGATAAATGGTCAGAGACCACAAGTGTGCTTGGAAAGATAAGAATTATTGATGAATAATGAAGGACCTTCCTTAGGAGGAATGTTGCTTGTAGGAGGGATGTTAAGGGATGATGTGGATGGAGGAATCATGGGAAACTCGATGGATGGGATACAAATTGGATTAGATGTAGATGGAGAAGGATGTTCCCCCTGAATGAGGAAATCATCTTTCTCAATAAGGTTGTGGATGATTTTCTGAAAGGCCTTACAATGTTCAATGTCATGGCCCAGGGTACGATGATAAGTGCAAATGCAATTGGGATTGAACCATGATGGATTTGGACTATAGGGATTAAAATATTTAATGGGAGGAAGCATGATGGCAGATATTTGAATTAAATTTCAAAATGTCTGTGTGGGACCCCATCAAAGTGTTCATGGGGAAGGAAACTTTTGTGGGTTTTGATAGAATATTTTAGATTGGATGTGAATTAGAGGATAAATCAAATGTTTTGAGGAGATTAGATTTTTAGGATTGGATTTAGGTGAGGATGTACATTGGATGGGTAGATTATATGTCTTGGATGACAAATCAAATTTGATTGAGAGGATTGGATTGTTTGGGTGTGGATTTATCATTGCAAGATGTCATAGATGAAGGGACTGACCTAAAATAGATGTTGTACATTGGATTGTTGAAAAGAGGGAAGACCTGACTTTTTATGAGGATGTGTAGGAGACTGTTGGGGATGTTTACCATGAGCCTTAGATTTTGATCGAGAAGATTTACCTTTGGCAGGGATGATAATAATTTCAACTGGAGGATCTGAAGGTGGTGGTGTGGATATTGATGGAGAAAGCATCCTAAATATTATTAATGGAGAAAGAGGTGTTTGTATGATGCAATTAATGAGGTCTATGTGAGATGTGGATTGTTTAGGTTTTGGCAATGTGAAAGAGTTGATTTTGTAGAGGGAGAATGTAAACCCCCTTGTGTTTGACTTAGGTGGAGGTGTTTGTTCCATAGAATGTTTCAAAGGGTATCTTTGATAGGGTTACAGATCGAGAGGATTTGGTCATTGTGATGGAAGGATTAGGTAAAGAATATTGGGATAAAATGAGTGATGTGGCCATGGGAAAGGATATAGGTAAGATGTTCAAGGTAGGGATAGGTGGATTTGTTGATATGATAGATGTAGGGGTATCTGGGATTGATATGGAGGTGGGTACAATTGGGATATTTGGAGATGTACATGATATGGTGATGGGCATGTTTGATGTAGATGTGGTTAAGGGGTTGAATATTACAGGTTAGGGCACGAGCGGTGTGGACGAAGAGGTATGTATAGTTGAAGTTGATGTGGATGTGGTTAAGGTAGTTGGTGTGGTTGGTATGGAAGAAAGTGCGGAAGGAGGAACTGGGATTGACTCTAAGGATGATATAATGGGTAAAGGTGGAATGGATGTAGGTAAGGTAGTCAAATATATTGAAGGGGATGTGGTAACCGATGGAGTAGATATGATAGGTAATGAAGTAGATGTAGGATTAATATCGGGTGTAGAAGTAGGTGGGAATGGTTGCTTCATAAATGTTTCAAATGGGGTTGATGTTGTAGGTGGGGTTGTAAAGGTACATGTGGTAGAAATGAGTTTAGTTGGGATGGTTGTAGAGATGAGTGATGTAGGTGTAGTAATAGGTGTGTTTGATGCAGATGTGGGTGAAGGAATAGATGTGAGAGATGTAGGGATAGGTGTGGATATCAATGGGGCTGAAATAGGTGCTAAGGATGAATTTGATGTGATAGATTGGGGCATGATTGAAGTGGATAAAGTAGATGGTATAGTCAAATTTGATGTAGATGTGGTAAGGGTAGGAGAAGGTGTAGGTTCAAGACAAGTAGTAAAAGTTGATATAGGTGTGATAGTTGTAGATACGACAAATAAGGAGTGGGAATAATGTCTAAGGTAGGAACATGCAGAGTTGGTGATAAGATGAGATCTTGATTGATGGTGTCAATCACGTAAGCATTTAATAGTTGAGATGTAAAAGGGGTTTGATTTTTGTGGTTGATTAGGAAAAGGTTGTGTAATCTTGTCGAGGGGTTGGCTAGATGAAGTGGTGGAGATATCTATTTAGATATCCCCTTGATTTAGGAGTTGTTGGACATGATCTTTGAAATAATGACATTTCTCAATGTCGTGACCTTTGACTCGATGATATTTACAATAGTGGGCTTCTTGATACCAAATAGGCTTGGCTTGCGAATTTTCCATGGGTCATATGGGAGGAAGTTGGATGGAGTTTATGGCCATCAACTTGTCAAATATATGAAGTTATAGGATTCTCCCAAGGGGGTATAGTTGATTTTTGATTGAGGGGCTCGTTGTTGAGGCCATGTGCTAGATGTAGATGTGGATGAGGGCTTAATGACCATGAAATTGGCCGCACCCTTAAATGTGTCATTATGTGTGGATGGTTTAGTAGATTTGATTTTAGGCTTGGTTGATCTTAGCTTAAGATGACCTTGTTCAATGGCACGAGTTTCAAGTTTGTGAGCCATTGTGAAAGCTTAGTCAAAGGTTCATAATCATTAGATCTGAAAGGTAGATGATATATGTTTTGCACATGATCATGAGAAGAGTTCGATGAGTTTGATTTGTGGAAGAGAGAAGGATAGTTGGTTTATAACACCATGCCATCGTGCGATGAAGTTGGCAATGGGCTCGTCGTCAAACTGTCGGATGGTGTATAGGTCAGTGATAGTGATTTTACGTGTAATATTGATCGAAAAGTGTTCTAAGAACAACTGCGCAAGTTGGGTGAAAGAGAATATGGAATATTGTGGGATATTGTTGTACCAGTCCAACGCGGGACCAGACAAGGACATGGGGAAAGTGTGAAGTAGTAGATCTTGATCATGTGCAATAAGACAACATGCATGTTTAAATGCACAAAGATGTTGTTGGGGATCTTCCTTGTTGTTGAACTTAGTAAACTCAGGAAGTTTCCAATGAGGAGGGTAGGGTTTGATTGGAACCAATGGATGAATCGGTTCATTACATATTTGTTCGTAGGATAATGTATTCTTGGGTGCCAAGGTAACATCTTCTAGACTAGCCAACCTATTCATCAAAGTGTGAATAGGATCGTTTGACGTGATGTTAGGTTGAGATTGGATTGGTTGTGTGGTTTGAAAAGTAGTTTGATGTGTGGGTGTTTGGGGAATCATTTGTAATGATAAATTGTGTTTGGGTTTTTGGGGAATCGTTTGATAAGTTTGATGGGATGTGTGGGTGTTTGGATGTGGAATCATTTGATAAGGTGGTTGATTAATTTGTGGATGTGTGGATGTTTGGATGGTTGATTAATTTGAAATTGTTTGATAAGGTGGTTGATTAATTTGTATTTGAGATGTTTGATCCATTTGATAAGACAGCTTCTTAAGTTGTGGATGAGGTATTTGTGGATTCTGTTGATAAGGATTAATATATGTCATTGGTTGAGATGGGATATGTTGTTGCAATGACTGGTGTTGAGAAATAGGGATGTGATGTGATCGTTGAGACTGGGTAGGTTGTTGTGGTAAGTGATATGTGGGGATATGAGTGTTATCAGATTGAGATGATTGGAGCATATGATGGGTAGGAATGTAGGTATTAAGAGGTTGAGATTGTTTGATGGGCATACTAGTAGTGGATGAAATAGAATTGACAAAAAGGGATGTGGGTGGAATGTGATCCACCAATTGAGGAGATTGAGAGAATTGAGAGATTGTGGGGGATTTATGAAATACAAAATCATATATGGGGTTAGGAGGCGGTCCAAGAGTTTCTAAAGGAGCCGGAGATGGTGGTGTGGTTGGTTTAGGAAGATTAGATTGGGAAGAGATATGGGGATTGGTGTCAAGGTGGGGACAATCTTGGATGACATGGTTCTCATGAGGCAAGACCATGGAGACTAGAGGTTGGGTAACTGAAGACGTGGTTTCGAGTTTAGAATCTTGTTGGGAGAGATCATTAGGAGAAGTAATTTTATTGGATGGAGGACATTGTTGTTTTGTTTCGATTTGAGAGAGAGTGATAATAGGTGTGAAATAGAGAAACATTTGTTTATGTAATTTGTTGACAAACAAATCAAGCAACATATTTTTTATCATCATGTTTAATTTAGAGGATGTGAACAGAAAAAAAGTGGATAATGAAGGTGCATAGAAAATGGAGTTCTAGGGCTGGTTTCTAGTAGTTTTGGCTTGGGAAATGTCTGAAATGGTTTCCTGTTGGCTATTCAAATCCCAATTAGTGAACCAAGGGAAAGGAGTGTTTGATGTGTTGATTTTGTTCATGAGTCTAGGTTGTGTGTGATAAGTGAAATGCAAAAGGTTAATCCCCTATTTAAACTATCTGATCAGGCATGATGCACGGGGTTCATTTTAAATAAAAACAAATGTGAACTTTCAATGAGAACACACGCAGAAAAGGGGAAATTGTGATGTAAAAGGAGCAAATAGGGAAAAATGAGGAATACCTAGATATCACTCGTTCCTTTTTATCTGGTTACACAGTGTTTGTAGGTACTAATCACTGACCTGGAACATCTAGTGACCTTAAAATTACACCATTTACAATCTCGGACGAGGTCGGTGAAAGGAGATTGGTGGCGTGTTTATGTTTTAACAAGTGATCTTTGATGGCGTAATTTAGTGGTCGTAGTATCCTAGATGTTACCTGAAAACGAACATAAGATAATTAATTATTACGAGAAACATACTAAAAAACAAGAACAATCTAATATTTACAATAGAAAGTCTTACGAAGAAAATTAAAAATTAGTATTCTGTAAAATGTGAAATAATGGGAGTTGTATCGACAAAATATTGACCATAAGTTATAAAATACAATAATGCAAATAATAACCAAACAATGTTAATAATGGCAAATATAACCAAACAATGTTAGTTGCAATATAAATAAACAATGTTAATAATACAAGAAAGAAACAAACGAGGAAATAGAAGCTAAGTGATAAGTTATTCGTCGATGAAAATGTGGTGCTTTTTTTTAATTACGATTGTTCCCTAAGAAATAAATGACATGGGGTCGAGCTACGTGGAATTCATGTGGGGAGGTTATACGTGGTCAGAAAAAGCATGCATGGAGTGGGGCAGAGGCCACATGGGTCGGCGTATGTCAGCTGGAAAGTAATGGAAACATCCAATCAAATCTTGCTTTAGAAAAAAGTGAATGTGTGGAGGTCGAATCATGGTCAACCAGGTAGATGACTCATGGTTGGTCATACTACACATGGTCATGGCTCTTCACATGTGTGATGACATACTGAGAATCACAAAAGAATTAAACGAGGAATACATAGTTGGCTATAACATTGTTTGTAAATGTGTTCAAAAGAATTGGAAGCACTGTAAAGAGACAGTATAGTCGCTACCTACAAATCTTGAGTGAATTTGAAAATAGAAAATAAAACCATCAATATCTTGATGGAAAATAAAACTATCAATATATAAGAGAAGCATGCAAATCTTTATTATGGTTGTAATATAGCAAGTCGATCACTATTTAAATGTGAAAGAATTAGATATTTTCCGTAATTTGGATTAATGTGAACGTATAAGAAATTTCCACAAGGAGCTTTGATTTAGTCAAACTCCAGCTATCGAGTTTGTCAGGTTTATATCAAGTCTGTCACAAGAGTTACATCTTAGGAGTCTACAACGATTTCAAAGGAAATTACAATTAAAATCATTGTAGGATTTAGCTCTTGTTAGCTCTAATCCATTGTAGTCAGAGCTATGATGATAAGATTCGATTTTGTTCAGACAATGAAATCTAGGAGGCTCTAGATTTACCCATGTAGGTAAAAAATATTTGGTTCGAGGTTTTGGATATTGACTGATTTATTTTGGTCATAGGTTTCGATTCGTCCTTACATCTGAAGAGATCTTGCTCTCAAATTTTTATGGTATAATCGTATATATAATCCCAATTGAAGATTATTAATTGATAAATAAGTAATACTCAAATTTCCCAAGCTATCAAATCTACGATGAAGATGTTGGATTGTGGGAACATGGGGAAGTAGTCGAATGACTGGGAAAAGGATTGACGTGGGTTGAGTTTGGATTAATTCATGGTGAATCAATTAGGAAGGGATAGTTGAGGGCTTATGGCGGGGATGTGCTGAGAGGGAGGTTGGATTTGGGATGGATTTGGTTATCGCGGAATGGGGCAAGTGAAGAGCTTGGTGAGGGGAGTCAGGATTGAATATAGAGTGAGAAGTGGTTGAGGAGAGGTAAGGGGTAGTAGCACAAGATGTTGGTAGAAGCAGGAGCTTATGAGAAAAATGAGGTGGGTTCAGGGAGAAGGGGGTGCTAACAATGGATAGGTATGTGAGCCAGATATATTCATTCTTGTGTGGGTGAATGTCGATACTGGAAGCACCAACAACTTCGAATGATGGAGGGCTTAGTACCTCAGATGTGGATGTAGATATGTGGGTGCCAAGAAGATGGATATGTGATAACGTTTGCAAAACTGAAATAGATGTGATTAGATAAACATATACGGGGGTTTCCCGGACAATGTCAGTTCCAAGAAGCTATAAACTTCCTTGGAAGATGTCAACCCCCGTGTCAAGGAAGAGAGGAATAAATCATGAGCAGTAGATAACGGATAAAAGCAAAGAAATTCAATATACTAAGTAAATGGAAAAGTGAGGGCACTTAGCTGGTATTTTGCTTTAGTAATGAGATGGGCATCAGAATGGCATTACAAGAGCAACATGGGGGTGATGGTAGAGTTTTTCCTTCAAACACTTCAACAAAGTTTTGCCACCTTCAAGCTTCAAAAACTTGTTTCATAATTTTCATATATTCTAAAGAGGGGGGAGGGTTATATTTATAGCTTGGATATGGGTTAAATTTGGGGTTAACAGGTAACCGAGGTTTACAAAGTAATCCTGCTTAATGGGAGGATTCGATTTGACTAAGGGACTCATTGAAAGGGGTTCATCACTCATTGGGAGAGATGTAGATTAAGTTGAAGGAAGGTGCGTCCCTGATTAGGAAAAGGCCTTATAGGATGAATCCTAATCTGTGCATGAAGGTGAAAGAAGAGATTGATAAAATGTTGGAATCCAGGATCATTGAAGCCATTGAAGAGTCTTGAATGGGTTAGCCTAATGATGATTAGTATCAAGAAAGATGGGAGGATAAGGATTTGTGGACTACAAATATTTGAATGTTGCATGTGTTATAGATCCTTTTCCAATGCCTTTTACTGAGGAAATCTTGGAAGGTGTAGTAGGGTGCGAAATCTACTCTTTTACAGATGGATTCTCAAGGTATCACCAGGTAAGGATTGTAAAAGAAGACCAAGAGAAGAATACTTTCACCACTGAATGGGGAAATTTTTCTTACACGATTATGCCCTTTGGACTTAAGAATGCACCTTGCTGTATTTTCACGCATTGTGGTGCAAGCATTTCAAGACTTTATTCATAAGTTTCTACAAGTCTACCTAGATGATTGGACAATGTATGGATTGGTGAAAGATCATTGTGACAACTTGAGATTGATGTTTGAGAGGTGTAGACAGTTAAGTATCTCTCTAAACATTAAGAAATGTGTCTTTTCTACTCCTTTTGGCACATTGCTAGGTCATATTATTTGTAAGGAAGGTTTATTGGTGGATCCTGCCAAAGTTGTTATTTTGGGTTTGGAGGAGCCTACCAATCAAAGCACAGTGCATGGATTTTTGGGGCATAAGGGTTACTACATAAATTTCATCAAAGGCTATGCCAGGATTGTCATGCCCTTGGAAGAACTATTGAGGCATAAGGGAAAATTTCACTGGGATGAGGCACAACAGGTGGCTTTTGATACGTTGAAGGAGAAGCTTACTACTGCACCCATTTTATGCTTTCCCTCTTGGGACAAGCCCTTTCATGTGCATGTGGATGCATCAGGGATGGAAATTGGAGTAGTTCTAGCATAGCCTAAAGAAGGGATTGTTGATCACCCTTTGTGTTTTGCAAGTAGAAAGTTAACTCCAGCTGAGCAGAATTACACAACAATAGAGCATGAAGCATTGTCTATGATTTATGCACTGCATAAGTTTAGGTAGTACTTGTTGGCTACTCCATTTATCTTTTACATAGATCACATGACACTTAAGTATTTGGTAAACAAGCCTATTTTGTAGGGGTGCATATGCCGTTGGATCTTGTTATTTCAGGAGTTTGACTTTTCAGTCATAGTAAAACCAGGAAAGAGTAATTCAGGACCTGACCATCTTTCAAGAATTAATTCAGGTGAGGATGTGCAAGAGCATTGAATACACAATGTTGGATGCATAGTTGTTCAGATTACAATGCACACCCTTTGATTTGGAGGATATTGTTATCTTTTTATGAATAGGTGTGGCCCCTGATGGAATGAAGAGTATAGAAAGAAAACAACTTTCCATTCACATCATTCCTTACATGTTGATTAGTGGAGATCTATACAAACTTGGTCGGGATGAGATTTTGCATCAATGTGTATTAAAGCATGAGCATGTGGGTATTATGGAGGAAGCTCATGGAGGGATTGTTGGTGGACACTATGCAGGGTGAGCCACCATGCACAAGATTCTGATGGTTGGTTTGTGGTGGGAAACATTGTACAAGGATTGCAAAGAATATGCCAAGGGTTGTGATCATTGCCAGTGCCTTGGGAAGCCTGGGCATAGAGATGAAATGTTGTTGAGGCCTATAGCAAGTGTGAAACCTTTTGAAAAATGGGAAATTGACTTTGTGGGCCCTATTTCCCCACCGGTGCATAGGACTGGGTCATGCTACATCATTACTTGTACATATTATCTTACAAGGTGGGTGGAAGCAGCACCTATGAAGGATTGCACTGCAGCTACTGCAACAAGGTTCCTTTGGGAGAATATCATAAGTAGGTATGGATGTCCATTGAGTTTAACAAGTGATAGGGGTACTCATTTCTTGAATGAGACTGTTAGAATATTATTGGCAGAGTTTATGGTAGCACATCATAAGACTACACCCTATCACCCACAAGCTAATGGAACTGTTGAAGCTTTCAACAAGATTTTGAGCCACACATTGACAAAGATCTGTGATGTTGGAAGGAAATAATGGGATGATAAAGTTTTTGTTGTACTTTGGTCATATAGAACAACCTAAAAAAGGTTGAACAAAGAAACACCCTTTCAGTTGGTGTTTGGCACAGAGGTTATTTTACCGGTTGAGTTCATGTTACCATCCCTACGTATTGTGCATGCAGAAGGATTGGCTGATGAGAAAACACTTGAAGAGCATAAAAAAATTGATGCAGTTGGATGAGAGGCACACTATAGATCGATGGAGCTAGAAGATAGAGAAAGCAAGACAGAAGGTCTGACATGATCGACACATTAAGAACAAGAAGCTTGAAGTTGGACAGATGGTTCTTCTGTATGACTCCAAGTTTTTGTGCCATCTTGGAAAGTTCCAAGTGCATTGGTTGGGACCATATGTTGTGACCTATATACTTGAATCAGGTGCTTTCCAGTTAGAATATTTGGATGGCACACAGTTTCCCAGTTTCTTTAACGGGAGTAGGTTGAAGCCCTACTATAAATAAGTCTTCTTGGTGTTTGTAATAAGGCAGTGTTTCCATTTAGCTTAGGTTTTCCTTTAATGCATTTTCCTTTATATGTGTTTCCTTTCATCATCGCTATGCTTTGTCATTTTAGTCTTGTGTTGTGTTGCATGTTGGTGCACCAGTAGCTAATTACATTTTAAGTGATTCCATGCACAGAGGACCACACATACATTTAGTGTGGGGTGGATTGAAGTATAATGCAGAAAATGGTTGGCACATTTCTAAGGGAGGTTGGATTGATTGAAAAATCCTTTTGGGGATATTGGTGTGAAGGTAGAAAAAAATGGTTTGTGTTATATGAGAGGTGTTCTGAGGAAGGTTGAGATGATTGAAGACCACACAGGAGAGAAAAAAAATCACTCAGTGTAACATGAGGTAGGTGGTGGCATGGGAAATTACTTAGTGGATAGCACAGAGGTTAAGTACTTCAGCATAGTGAGGCATGCAAAGGAGGTCTGTGGTAGTGAAGTAGTGTTAGCACACTAGAAGGTTACGACTGCAACGCATGAGGTGGGGTCACGGAAGTTTACTTAAGTGGAAAAAGTACTTTGTTAAAAAGTAACGTTAAGACACGTGGGTCGAAAGGACATTGAGGTCATGGAAAAAGTATAAATAGGGGGTGAGGGTAGTCATTTTAACTACCTTGCCTTTGAAAATTTTTGTGCTCCCGAGCCATTGAAGTGTGATGAGGGTATGATAAAGAAGCGAAGTACTTTTACGAACCAGTGGAATTTTGCAAACTGTGACGAGACCTTGTGGAGTGGCAAGTGGAGTAAATAGTGAGGCAGCAGGGGGTTGCGTAAGAGTGAAGCTATCAAAGTCAGAGAGCTCAGGAAGACAAGGAGAAGTTTCAACACCTAGGGCACATAGTGAAGGAAAAAAAATGGCACCAAGGAAGGCACAAACCAAGAGACCGGTGGTGGAGAAGGAGGAACCCGTAGAGATATACTCAGAAATGTAGTACCCCCCAGGTGTGATCAAAGTAGAGAAGTGGAGTTCAAAGCTATATAGGTGCAAAATTAGTGAGTTCAACCACAGAACAAAAGAACATGAAAAGTTGATGCGGATAGATCTAGTAAAAGACATCCTAGGGTTAGATGAGCTCAGAAACCCTAGGGTTGACAACTCGGTGCAACAGGAGTTGCATAAAACTGGAGTTTTACAGCTATGGGAGCTTCCCTTCTTCACTAAACCCACCCCTCTCTTCAGGTGGTTAATGTCATGGGTGCACGAGGACTTTTTCTACTTTGTGGGGAGAAGAATGAGAATTATGGGCCAGTTGATAAGGAGAGTGACAGGCCTATGAAACACTGGCGAGGATATGGCACTCGACCTATGTGCCAACACGAAAATTGAAGAATTGGTGAAGTAGTTGAATTATGAGAAGGGGGAAGGGCTTATGTCATTACAGATCTAGATGACCTGACATTAAGGGTCAACCTGACTTATCAGCTGAAAATTGGGTGCATCAAAATGATGGGCGAAGATATAAACAGAAGATACATGTACATTGCATACAGAGTATCAAAATGAGTGCACTATAACTTCACAAAATTCATTGCGAAGAGTATCATTGAGGAAGCATAGGTGCAGAATGAAGTTGGAGAAAAGATCACATGGGGGTCCATCCTACTGTTAATCATATTTTGGGAAATTGGTCCCCGATGGACCAGATGGGAACATGTGGGTTTACCCACCAGAGCACTCATCTCCTGCAGTGTAATTTTCACAGTTCACTTGTGATGGCTCCATCACGAATGCCTACAAGACCTAGATGAACAAATGGTATGAGAGACTGTATGAGGCCTTCGAGAATGAGTGGCATATTCCACATGAGTTTCCAACAAGTTGTAGGGGACCAAGTGAAGTTTGTAGTTATGCAACACTTCAGCTTGGCAAAGTTTAAAATGGCCAAAGGAGAAATGGGGCCGTGGTGCAAACTTCCATTTGCATTCACTGCAAAATATTTGAAGTGTTCCATCAATTAGCTAAAAGATGCGCAGAAGCTGACCATTGATGTCGACAAAGTGGACTCTGATGTTCACACCCTTCGCGCGACCTACAAGTACGATGCAAGGCCGGCATATGTCAAAGTCTTGGAGCAAGACTTCCTGGATCTACAGCCATAGATCAATGTCACTATCAAGGGCTTCATCCACTGAGTGTTCATGTAATTGTGCCCTAAGACACAAGGGGGAGTTGAAGTGGAGGTTACAGACTCCACCTTTCCAAGGCCAAGAGAGGCATTGATCTCACCTATGAAAGTGGTCCAGGAAGAAGGAGAGGAAGAAGAAGAAGAAGTGAGGGGAAATTGGACACTTCCAAGAAAAGGAAGTATTATTCACACTGGAGCAGTAGTGGGGGCACAGGTACATCACAACAGGGCAGTGCCAAGGCTTCACAACCAGAGCGCGTGAAGAAGTTAAACAACCTGAAGAAGAAGAGTCAGAGAAGAAAAATCCTAAGGTACATGATGTCTCTAGTTCTGCGATGGAGATAGGCTCAGAAGAAGATCACACCACATTCAGAGAGGAACTCGAGGTGGAGCTCGAGGAGGAGGAGAAGAGAAGGGCTGAGGAGAAGGCCAAGGCAACAGTTGATGCGCGTGCAAAGGTAAAGACACCTACAATGGAGGAACCTGTGAAGAGTCCTGTGAGAGAAAATTCACCTATCCAGCCCACCAAACCAGAAGAGAAGAATAAAGGAGACTCCTTTGTTATTAAGGAGGATAAAGGGTTTGCTGCAGGATCAAGCACCCCAAGGAAGCAACACTCAAAGCACAAGGTGGAGAGGAAGAGGTGGACACCTAGGTCCCCTCATATGGACTTCATGGATAATCCCATGAAGGTGTTGCATGCACGGTTCTAGAGCACCCTTTCCCTAGAGAAGTTGCATGCTTGGGATCTCTTAGACCAGGATGGGGGCATAACAAGGACCAAGAAAATGATAAGTTAGAATCTGCATTGTCATGCAGAGGAGCTCGAGTTTGAGGTCAATGATCATGCAATTGAGACCATCCATTTGAAGAAAAAGAAAGGATCGACTTATAAATTGGTGGATCTAAGCCACCTTACAAATGAGCAGGCATGTGCAACGCACTGCAAAATATGTCCTCAAAATTCATAAGGTGGAGCTTGGATGCAAGGGCAACTGTTTGGACCTTGGTCATAGATCAAAAGGAAAAGGAAAAGGAAATAGGAAGACTACACAATGGTTTGAAGGGTGAATAAGCATAGACAAAGGAAGCAAATGATCAAGCTAGCGCCTTCGTTAAGTACATCTTGGGACAATGTCCTGACACTGGTGAGCCAAGCCAAGATGGACTATAATGATGAGATTGAATATTTGGAAGACTTGGTGGGGATGTTGCTGGTCAACATCAAGGATGGAATGAGACCCAAAACATAGGAGCTCATGAAGGAGAAGGAAAACAACAAGATTGTTGTTGAAGGCCCAGATTACTAAGTTGGAGGACTTTCTCACCCAACTCAAGGAGGAAAACATATTAGCAGATAGGGGTTTCAACAGTTGTCAGAAATGTGAGCCCATTATTGATGCATGTGTGTAACAGATGAAGAGGCCATCCTAAAGGCCTTACAGGAGAAGGTCCCGATGAATAAGATTGAGCATGCCCAGTTGATAATTGACACCACAACCAAAAGGATAAGATAAAAACCAAGCATGAGAAGCTGGAATTTTGGATTGGTGAGCTCTGAGATTCTATCATGGAACACATGGATGAGTTCGAAGGAGTTTGAGTGAAGCTGGTGGTGGTCATAGAATATCTCAAGGGGAAGGTTGAAGAAATTACACCAGAACCAGGTACCCAGCATAGTAGAGGAAGCGCCGGAAAAAGCATTGGCCGAACTGGAGGCATGGAAGAAGTTAAAGGGGGAGATAGATGTGGAGTTCCCTGAACTCCTCCAGTTAACAATTTAGGTTGTTGCAAATACAACATTTTTTCCTTAGCCAGTTTTTGGATCAATGGAATTTTGTACAAAAAGTGCAAAGAATTCCCGAGGGTGGAAATCAAACTAGTGTGGGGTAATGTTGAGCCCCTAAAAGACTAAGTACCTAAGGTGCGATGGGTTTTGTCATGTAACAACAAGGCACAAGGGCTCGCGCAAAAGTAGATTCAAGAAGAGCATGGAGGTTCACACCAGGAAGAACAAGCTCAGGACTTAGCCACATTTTGGGCCACAATTAGAGTTGCAATGAAGAACACATGGAGATGTGGCCAGGATTGATTATGGATAAGGTTAAAGCATGGAGACTTGCAGCCCAAGAAAATCCTACTTTAGGATATGATCATCATGATAGGATTAAGAGTTGTAAAGTAGAGTTAGTTATGGTTTAGCTGTCATTAGGGGAAAGATTGCATGCTTAGGGTACTTGAGTATGGTGGGGCATGATGACATTTGGCATGTGACCTACTCTTGAGTGATGACTAGGTGGTGGAGGGAAATTCCCCACCCTTCTCTATGATATGTATTGATTTTCATGAAAAAAGGAGAGAGAGTAGAGGGTAAGAGAGAGAGAGAGAGAGAATGTTGTTGGAACTTCTTGAGAAGAGTCATTGTAGGGTTAGAATGTTGTTTTGTTGATGTATCTGGTCTGATTATGATTCTTATGATGTATTTGGCTACTGTAACAATGGTGGATTAATACAATGGTGTTTGTTCTGAATATCAATGCTTATGGATCTCAATGTTTATGTTCATATTGTGTTCATGGTTTAGATCTGATTCCTACATGTTGTTTTTGATGTTCATAGTCATAATATGGTTCATCTATGCTTGGGTCTAGTTTCTTTATTCTTGTTATAAGATGTATGCATTTACGATTGTGCACTACTCCACCATTCATGGTAACATTCTTGACAAAGCTCACATAAAAGAGGGGCCTGACACCTTTGCGCTCTTCAGGTGAGCACCTAGTTTAGGCTGGGTGATATGCCAGTGCACCTGGGAATTTAAGGGTTAGGATTGAGCTTATGCTCTAGCCTCGGCCACACTGGAATATCAATATAAGGTCTCCACAATACATTCCCAA
Organism: Taxus chinensis; assembly: GCA_019776745.2. NCBI lineage: Eukaryota > Viridiplantae > Streptophyta > Pinopsida > Cupressales > Taxaceae > Taxus > Taxus chinensis. The sequence continues at coordinate 297,878,122 of CM034157.1, read as the reverse complement.
CCTATAAACATGTGAGGATCTCTCTATAGTGTGCCCCCCTCTGAACTCCTCTAGACCACCCTACATCAGCACACCATCTCAAAAATCTAGCCGATCCCCTAATCATATCTACACCTCCCCATAGTAAACCATGAGGATGAGTCACAACAATATGCTTAAAATCCCAACACAGTAATAAAAATGCAACGTAAATCCCAAATCTCTTATGGACTCTCCAAGCCCATAACTCCTTGTAATTTTGTGCTAGTAATGCATGGGCCCATGAAAACACTGTATGATTCTCCATCATATCAGCAACCACATTAGTCTTCATCCAAATAAATCTACCACCACCAGAGTCAGGAAACTTAAAACATGAAATCCCATGATCATCATCATCAGAACACAACACTTCCTCTCTACAAAATAGAGAGGATGATAATAAAACCCACACATAGTGTATCTCACGTCCTTACCATCCTCCCAATATAACCTCCTCATATCCTCCTCCCTCTCGATCTCGTCAATACAATAGATACCCTCCCCTTGACTGTTAATCTGGTAATCTTGTAGATATCCTGCAAGGTGATGGTGATCTCACCCATTGGTAACCAAAAAGTATAGGTGACAGGCTCCCACCTCTCCATCAATGCTAACAACAATCCTTGATACCTATGAATACATCTATAATCACACATCCCTATAAATCCCACCTCCTCCACATGTGCCCAATCATCGTCTGACATATCCTCTCACACCTATGCTAGAATCAATGGAATCCTGTCTCAGATAATCATCTTGGCCTTCACCTATAATCACAAAACACAAAAACATAGAGTATAATCAATTTTAATCAAAAATTTCATCAAACTTTTATCACAAAAATTGATCACAAATAAATTACCCTCCCTTTGTATAGGCACGATAAACGAAAAACTCAAAAACAAGCTAAAAGCACATAACAACAACAAAATGAAGGACCTACCTTTGTTTGCGTAGACCTCTTCTGCCTGCTGGATGATCTTGTCATTGCAATTTCTCCCAATTCAATATTTTATTACACAATTTCACTCTCCCAAACCGTAAATTGCACAAATGAACTATTCACTATAGCAATCAGCTATATATAGCCCATGAAATTTCTGTAATTGCCGACAATTCACCCTAATCACTGGAAATTAGTTTTAATTGCCAATGATCCTATCCTTTCTATCTTGAACCATCCTTTTTTAAAACCAACAGTCATTTTCAACAACATTCTCACATTTTTCAACAAAATGCCTCATTTTGAGGACCCCAATTCCTTATAAATTAGCAATCCCTTGTGGATTCAATCCATAAACTTAACTCAAGAAAGTCATATGTCCATAGGACACGAGCCCTTTATCTCCCCTATCACTTGACTTCTTGATCCTTGCAGCCTACCTCTACGAAACATATGTCTATAGGAAATGAACCCTTTAGTTCCCTTATCACTTTATTCCATAGTAGAACCTATTGTTTCGATACCTCGTCTTGGGGAACTTCCAACGAAACACATGTCAATCTAAAAATAACTTGTCAGAATGGTGATCATTGCACTACGTCGGAATCACCCCCAGTTAAAGGGGGGATCACCCATACAAAAAAAATCAACCTATCGCAGATCATTTTTTGTCTAGCACTTAGCCTACACCGAACTACTCGAAAAAAAGGGGTAAATGTAGACACCTAAAATTAGCATCGTTAATTTCCCTGTCCATATCAAAATAAAATATGCTATCTAACTCCATACTACACACATTATTTAATCTATTAGACCCTTATCCTAAGTTATATTCTTCCCCATCATATTTACCCCATCTAAATGTTATCCCACACCCATAAATACCATTCCATAGCTATAAAATTCTATTTTACCCATCTTAAAACAACCTGGCCACTTTAAATCTACCATAACAAATTTTAAACCACCCAAACCTCTTTTATTAACACATCTTAACCTCCCCACCTCGTCCATAACCTCCCCCTAACCATTTATCCTCATCAAATACAAAAAATCCCTATTTGGAAGTGGTTTCAACCACTTCCCAAATGTTTTCCCTTAAAAAAGTGAATCGTCGGTGATCCTAAACAATCACCAACGATTATAAATAGGAGTTTTTCCTCCTCTCTCAGGGATCTTTAAAAATCCTTGGCTCATGTTTGCACTTCATTTTTCAAATTATCAGTGAATTTAGGTCATTCCAATTATCATCAAGATCCTACATCAATCACCATAAACTATCTACACATCATTTTGATAGCTTTTCTCATCAGTCAATCATCAGGAAGCACAATAACAAGCACGTTGATATCAATTAACTCCATTTGACGATTTGAGGCATATTTTTGCTCGTTTTCATACCCAAAGGTATTCCTTTATTTTATTTTTTTATTTTTCATCTCAATCAAGCATAAAAATTAATTTAAAAAAATCAATTTAGAACTTTGTTCATCATTTTTAGCAAAATTGTTCCTTTTAGCAATAATCGCTAGTGACTACCTGAATCGTCAACGATCGGCCTGAATCACCGGTGATCCCTGTCAAAACACATCTCTTTTTCAATTTATCATATTATTGTCATTTTTGTCTATCTGTTTACATTTAACCAGTTCTTTGCAAGCATGGCTTTCTCTGAGATGGCAGTCTTAGACTGTTCCCATTCAATTACAAGCATTTACAACCTTCCTATAGTTCAACAACCCTTCTTTTAGGAACAATACAACATCCTTCATGAGTTGACACTATGTGCAATATGATTTACCACTGACATCAAAAACATCGATGAATAGATAGAGATCCTTTATTACATTCAACAAGAGACTAGAGACTTTTGGTACGACTACTTTGAGTCTATTTAGATCATATCCACCCTTGCCTAGGCCATCTTTGAAGCTGCATAGGACTTACCCTTCAACCTTAATTTCTAGAGCTTCTCATCCACTATTCATCTATCATTGTCAATTATATATCTTATCATTATCTTTGGCAATCTACTTAATTATTTTAAAGCGAGCTGACATCCTCAAAGGAAGTCCCTTTGGGTTCATGGAATCGACCTTTGCCGGGCAACTTGTTTACATATATATCTAATCAATTTTGTTGAAGTGTCTTTGATCTACATGTTTCTTTATCAGCGAAAGAAGAAGGAGCTTTTATCCATCAATAATGACATTCATCATTGCAGGTATCGATAAACTCTACCGTCTTCTGAGGTCGGTTTATTTTTGTTATTTCATTTTATTAAGTTAAATTTGGAAAGCAAAAACTCTCTGGTACACTTTAAGCAAGGCTTGTTTTCTAACGGCTATGGTTTTAAACCTTTCTATGTTCTTTGGTACAAGAGGTAGGATGTATCATAAGAACTAAAAATGAGATGGGTTTCATCAAACTTTATAACAAATTTTCCACACGTGCAAGCTTGGATGGTCGACTAGATAGATATGGACCTTGAAATATTAATTGATGGGCCACTTAAATGGATTTTTTTATGGGATCGATAGGCTGATTTCTAAAGGTAGATGACTATTTAGTTAGTGACACTAATTTATTATCATAAGATTGATGAGTAAAGGATTTGGTATAGTTTCCCCCTCAAGTGATACTTGTTTTGAGTTGTAGGATGCCCTAACATAACATATGACAAAGGATGCCCTAGCATAACATATGACAAAGAGTGACATCAAATAAATGATAGAAAATGAACCTTAGTATGAGATCGACTATTGAAGCGAGAATAATTTTTCCACCAGTCATGTGTAGAAAGCATTAGATGCATATGGATGTTATGTTTAGGTGAATCAAAATACAAGTGTAAATGTCATGAATGGTTATGATGAAAGGAATGTAACTATGTAATGTGTGAACATGGTTTGAAACAATATTAATCGATCAAGCGATGAGCCAAAAGGTGCATATTATTATACATGAGATGGAATAAATCAAGAGTGTGATCATGGTCTAAATAACATTGTGAAAAATTATAGCAATGTCTCTCATTGAACTCTAGTGTGTGCATCTAAAACTTTAATTACTTCTTGAAGTAAATATTTGAAGGGTGGTAAGTGAAGAATGACTAGCCAATGTGTAAGAATGATTGATTTTGGATAGCTTATTAGAGGGTGAAGATGTGTAGAAGGTGGGTTCTACATTGTTTCATTTCCAACCAAACATTTATAGCCCTGATGGATATGTATCTGATTCTAATTGCAACATTTCTCTACTCTTAACTAGACATCCATATCCTTGGTAGAGATATTGCAGACACCCCTAGAGAGAGTTTGGATAGTTCAATGTTTTTAGTTTTGCTTTTGTCTTTGATTTGATATTGAAAATATATTTAACTTTCTCAAAATTTTAAGGGTTTAAGAATCACTAGTGGATTGATGGAAGGATGTGGAAGTGATTGTGTTAACGACATTGTCTAGTGTCAACAAATATGACTGGGGGTCATCATGACAAGGTTATTACTTATATGATAGTGTTACTATCTCTAGGAGGACAATTGTTCTTTGATTTACCAAGTAATGATAAAATAAGGTAAAATGATACTTCTGACACATAATGTGTGTAGATAAGATGATCGAGAGTTCATCAAAATTATAGTTGTGATGAGCGATGTGCAGAAGGATGGAGGATGAGGTAAGAAACTTTCCCAAAATGAAAGGATTTCACAATTTGACAAGCCTTTTACATAAGAGGGTTTCTCAATGTAGTAAAGTTTCTAGAAATGGAAATATTGCTTGAGATGATGGTGTATAATGTACCTTTGGAAGGTTTCATATATAGGTTTTAGTTGAGGGAGGTTAGTTGATTTTAGTAGATGTGGGAGAGTGGAGATGTTGGATTAGGGACTAGTTAGGTATGATTATGTGTGATTAATTGGTCATGGGATGTGTGATGAGTTGGGGATGATTTAATTAATGAATGAATGAGTAGTAATGGGATTTATTGGTTCAACAATGATTTGTGATGGCTAGTTTTGGTGTCTACTATCTTAACCCCATTTATGAGTATGACCCAAAAATCCTCTAGGGGAAAAAATCAATGGAGAATGAACATCCTCATGGATCAATCGGGAATGATATCACACCAAATTTGAAGTGAGATGGGGAGGTGGAGGATCCCAAAAGGTACATATAATGACAGATAAAAATAAACAAACACATGAGAACAAACAAACACACATAAAGATTAAACGCAGTGCAATTGTTTGTCATTTTTAACCCCCAAATGATTAATGATTGTTTTGTCTTTGATTTGCTATTCAAAGTGAGATGGAGATGAGATAATTAATGAATGAAGGGGTAGAAATGGGATTTGTTTGGTTTAGAGATGATTTACATGTGGAATATTTGGAATGTTTACATTTTCCCCTCTTTGGGAGGGTTTCATGGGTATAGATGCCCTTTCAAAACAAGAAGTAAAAATAGATGGGTTTGAGAAGAAGATGCTTTTAGTGGTATGGATGATATGAATAAACAAGGACCATAGAAATTTTGATTAATGGGCCAATTTGACATATTTTGTGAAGGTATCAATATGATGATTGTGCAAGATAGATAACACTTAGAAATGTTTATCGATATGACACAACAAATTCTTTGAAGGGGTACATAGGTTGATTCACAAGGCAGATTACTATATCAAAAAGAGATGCCCCTAGTGGCATGGTTGGGAGGATGATGCCCCTTCAAGAGGATGTGCGAGGATGAAAGATATAAAGGGGATCTAAATAGGAGAGAGGATATCAACAATAGAAGAAGAGGGGGTGCACATGGATGCAAATTGGATTTGGTTTATGAATGGATGGCGGTCGATAGAGGATAGGATAATATAATGATTTTATTAGAATGTTAGATAGATGATGACTAATGATAGAGAAATGTGATGAATAGTGTATACATTGTATAATTATTAATTTACTTGAGAAATCTAGTATTTAATATAGCATAGTATACAACAAACCATGATATGTAATACCATGATGATGAAGTTGTAATATGTAGTAGCAATGACATAAAAATGGTGAAAAAGAAAAAAAATTACATGAGAACAAGCAAACACACATAAAGATTAAACTTACTGTAATTGTTTGTCCTATTTAACCCCAAATGATAATGATTGCAATTATGGTAGTGATGGTTTGCCTTGAACAATGATATATGGTAGGTGGAATGATTGGGAAGGATATATCCTAAAAAAGGTGATAATGATTTGGTATGATCTGTCAAGAACCAATTCAGGGGATACACAAGGACAAAACAAGGGATTTTGTTGTTAGTATGTGCCTATATTTTGGATTGTTTGGATATTTGTTTTTTAATTTTGTTAATGTTTTTGGATTTTTGGAAGTTTTCCCATTTTTTTGTATTCATCAATGTTTTTGGATTTTTGATTTTCTACTTGTGACCTTAAGCAAGGTGTGTTTTCTAACATCTACAATTTTGACCCTTTTTAGGTTACGTGGTACCAATCGGTAGGATGTAGCATAATAATTGAAGACCAAATGGGGTTAATCAAAATCTATGAAAATTTTTACGCACACAAAGGCTTGGATGGTCAACCAGATAGACACCGACCTGTAAATGTTGATTGATGGGCCACTTCAGCAAATTTTGTGAAGGAATCAATAGGTTGATTTCGCAAGCTAAATGACTATATAATCAATGACACTAATTAATTGTCATAAGATTGATGATTGAAAGATATGGTATAGTATCCCCCCTCAAGTAACAACTTTTTTGGGTCGTAGGATGCCCTGACATAACACATGATGAAGAGTGGAAACAAATAGATGATAGAAAATGAACCTTGGTACAAGATTGATTATTGAAGCAGGGAAAATTTTTCCCCTAATCATGTGTGTAAGGCATTAGATGCATAGAAATGTTTTTTCTAGGTGAAGCAAAATAAAAGCGTAAGTGTCATGGATGGTTAAGACGAAAGTAATGTAACTATGTAATGTGTGGACATGGGTTGAAACAATATTGGTGAATCAAGCGATGGGTCGGAAGGCACATATCGTGAGACAATAGATGGACTAAAACAAGAGTGTGAACATCGTATAAATTAAACCAGGAAACATACTAGTCATGTATCTCATTGAGTTGTAGTGTGTGTATGTGAAAGTTCAATTACATCTCAACGTGAAGATTTAAAGAGTAGTAAGTGAAGACTGACTAGCCAATGCATAATAATGATTAATTTTGGATAATTTATTGGTAAATAAAGGTGTGTAGAATATGTGCCATACATTGCTCCATTGTCATCCAAATATTTATATCATTGATGGAGATGCATATGATTTTAAGTGTAGCGTTTCTCTACCACGAGCAAGGCATCCATAGCCATGGTTGAGATATTACAGACACCCCTATAGAGAGTTTGGATAGTTTATAGTTTATCATTTTATTTTTTGTCTTTGATTTGCTATTGAAAAATACATTACAATTTCTTAAATTTTTTAAAGGGGTTAAGAACCACTAGTGGCTTGATGGAAGGATATGGAAGTGTTTATGTTGGCAACATTGACTAGTGTTAGTATCTCTAGGAGGACAATTATTATTTGATTTACCAGATAATGAAAAGCCAAGATCAAATGTCTATAACATAGACTATTAACACATAATGTATGTCGATAAGTTGATAAAGAGTTTGTCAAAATTACAATGGTGATGTGCGACGTGCATACGAATGGAGGATGAGGTGAGAGACTTTCCCATAATGGAAGGATTTCCCAATTTGGCAAGCCATTTACATAAGAGGGTTTTTTAATTTAGTAATGTTTCTGGAAATGGAAAGCTTGCATGAGAGGATGGTGTATAATTTACCTTTAAAACGTCCCATAGACAAGTTTTAGCTGGGGGAGGTTAGTTGATTTTAGCAGATGTGGGATTAGTGACTAGTTAGGTGTGATTATGTATGATTAAGAGTGATTAATTGGTCATGAGATGTTATGGGATGTGTGATGAGTTGGGGATGATTTGATTAATTAATGAAGGGCTAGCAATGGGATTTTCTTGGTTCCATAATGATTTGTTTGTGGCTATTTTGGGTGTCTACAATCTTAACCTCACTTATGAGCATGACCAAAAACCCAAATAAGGGCAAAAATTAAATGGTGAATGAACATGATCATAGTAGAATTGGAAACAAGATCACATTAAACTTGAAGTGAGATAGGGAAGTGGAAGATCCCAAAAGGTACATATAGTGAAAATGAAAAATAAACAAACACATGAGAACAAACAAATAAACTTAAAGATTGAACTCAATGTAATTACTTCTCTTATTTAACCCCCAAACAATTAATGATTGTTTTGTCTTTGACTCCTATTTGAAGTGAGATGGGGATGAATTAATTAAGTAATGAAGGGGTAGTAAAGGGATTTGTTTTGTCTAGAGATGATTTGTAACTGGTAGATTTGGGATGTCTACATTTGCCCCTCTTTAGGAGGATGTCATGGGTTGTGGCATCTTTTAAAACAAGTAGTAAAAATAGATGGGTTTGAGAAGAAGATGCTCTTAGTGGTATGGATGATATCAATAAACAAGGACCATAAAAATGTTGATCGATGGGTCACTTTAACGGATATTTTTAAGGGGTTGATAGGAAGATTTTGTAAGATAGATAACACTTGGAAATGTTGATCGATAAAACACTCTAACAAATTTTGTTAAGGGATCAAAAGACTAATTTCACAAGACATACAATTATTTCAAAAAGATATGCCCTTAAGTGACATGAATGATGGGATGATCCCTCTTTGAGATGATGTGTGAAGATGAAAGAAATAGAGGGGATCTCGAAAGGAGAGGGGAGGTCAATAATAGAAGAAGAGGGGCGATGCACATGGATGTAGATTGGATTTGGTTTATGAATGGATGAGGGTTGATAAATGATAGTGGATAGAATAATATGATGAATTTCTTAGAATGTTAGATATTTAATGATTGATGATAGATAACTATGATGAATGATGCGTACTTTGACAATGATTAATTTACTTGAGTAACCTGGCATTTAATGTAACACAGTATACGATGAACTATGATACGTAATATCATGATGATGTTGTTGTAATATGTAGTAGGATTGACATAAACGCCGTGAAAAAGAAAAAGAAATAAACACACTAGAACAAGAAAACACACAAAAAGAATAAACTTAATGCAATTGTTTGTACTATTTGACCCCAAACGATAATGATTGTGATGGTTTAACCTGAACAACGCTATACAACATGGGGAATGATTGGGAAAGATATATCCCATAAAAGGTGATAATTATTCTGTATTATTTGTAAAGAACCGATTTAGGGGATGTATAAGGACAAAACAAGGGACTTTTTCGTTAGTATGTGCTTTGTTTTTAGATTGTTTGGATGATTTTTTTTCATTTTTTAATGATTTTGGATTTTTGGAAGTTTTATGTTCCACCATTAATGGAGGAAAGGTTTGCAGAACAAGAACACATGCATTTAATCTAATACAGAGGTAGTGGATCTAGTTCTAAGCATAAATGCTCCATGAGATAAACATAAACATCACAACAACATAATGGAAACAGATCTAAACCATGAATAACATGAAAACACACTAGGGTTTAGTCCATAGACACAAATATACAAAACAAAGCTCCATATATTGATTAAATCCATTTACAGTAGCCATATTACATCAAACAGGGTCATCTCAGACCATATACATCATGAAATAACATTCCAACCCTACAAAACTACTCTGAACAGAGATCCTAGCTATGCTTTCCCATTACAACCCTTGTTCAGACCCGAGTGCATACATATATGCCTAGTAACAACATTCTTGTAGCACTTCATTGCCTCTAAATCCTCTCTAACTTCTTGTTTATTTCCTCTCCAGACCCAAGCAAGCACTCCTTTAAATAGAATCTGGATTCACCACCATAGTTTCACCCATGAGCAGATCACATGCCAAGTGGAAGTGTGGTCCTCCATGATCGAGTGCTTATGCCAGCTTGCAAAGGCCTCCACTAACTGTAATGATCCTCCTGGGAATATTCCCTACATGGAATATTCTTTTCTTGACCTCCAAGGCTCTAGGATGGCACCTTATCCATTCATCATGCCTACTCGGGCCCTCACATGTTTCTCCTATGATACCACCTTCAAAATGTGGCTAAGTCCCCAAACCCTCTTCTACTTCCACACCAACCTCTTCTCCCACATGCCTTTCCTTGAGCACCTTCCTACTCACTTGCCTTGCGCACACTCCTTCTTCCTTGGGACTTAGTCAATTCAGGGCCCAACATTACCCCACACTACGCGTGTTATCCATCCCCAGAAACACTCTGCTCTTTCACCAAAGAATAAAGAATAGGAGAAATGAAATAATCTGCAATTGAATAAAGAATGGAAGAATAGAAGGATCCTGCTACTGCTGCATGAGGAGTGGGAAGTCTCTTCTTCACGGATGCTTCAATTTTATCCCAAGCATCTACCTCACCCTGCACATGTTGAAGTAAATCACCCACCAACATGCTAACCTCATCAAAACTTAGCTCATCTCCCTTAGCCTTCAGCATATCTTCAATGTTTTCCATCTGCTTGCTAAGGTCACCCAACGCATCCATCCTGTGAGTGACTTGGGGGTACAATTCCTTCAGTTTATTTTTAATCAAAACCCTCAAGGTTTTGATCTCCTCTGATTTCTTCTCAACCTCTGCCAAGATCTTATCTCACTCCACCCTATTGCCCTTGTTTTTCTCTTGAAACTCCTTCAGATCCACCTCATGGCTAGCAACCAATATGCTTGCTACTCTATCTCTGTCACCACAGTTATCATACACAACTTCAGTACCATTTGTGTTGTGGTCTTCACTGAGGCAAGGAGCTCAGAGTACCGAGTTATTATCTCCCCAATATTCAACTTTTCTTCTTCCTTCTGGCATGCCATCACCTCTTCTGCCGACTCCAATGCAAGTGGTTTCCTCTCCATGGTGAGTATGCACATCAAGTCTTCCAAGAAGTGCATGGTTGACTCATACTTCTTCTCAGGAGGGGCCAGGTCTAGGTGCTTTGAGATAATGGCATTTGAAATAACCTCTACCTTCTTGTAGACTTCACACACCTTCACCTTTTCATCCCTCAGCTCATGCATTAACTACACATTAATCAATTCCTTTTATTTTATCTCCCTATCCCTCTCAATGATCTCCTCATTCTTTTTCCAAGCTCATCCTCCAAGACTCTTATTCTATCATTTCTACCAAAAATTCTTGCTTCTACCTCCACCGATACTTTGTTGAGCACGTTGTAAACTTTCTCATCTGACAGTTGTTGGGCATTCACAAGAGGGTTTACTCCCTTGGCATCTGGTGTCTTCATCAATGCATCACTATTAACCTCAAACTCAGGCTCATCAACATGGGACTCAAAATCCTAGGATAGCATTTTCCTTGTGCACGGGTACACACCCTCTTCATCAAAAGAAGACCAAGCGAGGAGTTGGTCTGTGGGCACTGTGCTTTGGAAATGTGCATGCAATACCTTGTTTGGATCATTGATGTAAGTCATGGTGTGTTCCTACACCACTACTATGCCCTTTCCACCTGTGCACACTACCTTGGGGAAACTTACTACCAGGCTGGGATCTCTTCCCATGCTTCCATACTCTTTCCCTACACTCACGCTCTCCTTTGTTTCCTTTAGCACTTCATTGGCACTACGCTCCACCTCATGCTCCACCAACTATTGTATAATACCCACCACCTCCTTCTCTACTGTGTCAGCTATATATTCTCTAGTCAGGGGGTCAGGTCTTCTGAGCATGCATGTCTACTTCCTCACTTCCTCCTATATTGTGAGCCTTCTTCATAGTCATTCTTCTCTTCATCAGACTCATGTATATCATGAACAGGGGGACTCTTACCTTCTTCATGCTCTTCATCCTCCTCCTCAGAGTCATCACCCTTCATGCTCTTTGTCTCCTCAGAGTCTGAGCTTTGCACCACTTTCTGCTTCTTCTTCACTGGTGACTCCTCTAACACAGGGGACTCTTCTTTTTCTGGTATCTTTTCCTTAACATGAGACTTCTTCCTCCTTGTGTAGGTACTTGGTCCTGCACCTGACTCCTACGCTACTGTAGTCTGAATGGTACGCACACTCAACCCTGCTTGTTGTGGTCTCTACTCTTTCTCTCTTTGTTCCCTTCTTCAAGGTAGGGTCCTCTGGGATAGATACATCATCCTCCAAGTACACGTCCTTCTCAAACTTGGGCCTTAGGTGGATATACACCCTTGCCATTGTTTTACCTGCAATAGGAATTGACACTGGCTTCATCATATGTACTTCATGGGAGACATACTTCTCCACATACGCACACTTCTTAGGGTAAACTAGACTTTGGCACAGTGCACGGTAATCCTGATCTACCTCACTTAGATCAAATCTAAACTTCTTTGCCTCCTTGAACCTGTTGACCACACTTTGAAAGTACTGCATTGTGAAGGAAAAGGGTAGTTTACACCAAGGGATTTTTGTTCCATCAGTCAAAGTAAATCTACCTATGCAGAAGTGTTGGTATACAACAACTCAGCCTCACCATCCACCAAGGCTGGCAGTTACTCTGGGATTCTCCATTCTACCCTGAATGCATCACGCATTCACTTATACCACTTCTCTAAGCACGCTTTGTATGGTGCAGTCATCGAGTCACAAGTGTAGGATTCGAACCTCTTTGCGGGGGAGGGGTCCTCATCAGGGTATTCCCATACATAGTTGTTCGGCCCATCAGGCACTCCAATCTCTGAAAACACAATGGTAAGGAGAATGTTACCATACATAATCTTATCTCCATCGCACAACACATCTATAATCTCCTCCATAATGAAGGCCGAGAGGTTGTAGATTTTTCCTTCTGAAATCTTCTTGCAAATGTTCAACCATCTCTTGTTCACTTGCGTCCAGTGCTCCTGTCCATTCAACTTGGTAAGTAGATGCATGGCCATCTTCATAGTTGGGTTTGTGATCTTGTTAATGTCAAAGTAGCATGAACCCTTCTTATACTCATACTCTGCAGTTGTCTCCTTGATGGCATCCTTGTCATCCAAATCATCCTCCATTGATTCTCCTGTGCATATAAGTCCAGTGTACTTTGAAATCAACTGGGTAGTTAGGCACATTCTTCTTCCTGCAAAGTAGAAATAATCCTCATGTACACGTGACATCAACCACTAGTACAACCTATCAGGTTTACCAAAATAGGGAAACTCATAGAGTTGCAGGAGTCCAACCTTTTCTCCAACTTGGTTTTCACTGAGTCGTCATAAACAAGCTTATCATCCTGTGTCCTCTCTCCAGTCAGAAAAACTAACTCCAGTGATATCCTTTTCATGTGGTATTTTTTGCATATATGAGATACCCATTCCTTCCCTAACAACCTTTGTTCATCAACCACTGGTACAACTGTTCAGGTTTACCAAAATAGGGAAACTCATAGAGTTGTAGGAGTCTGGCCTTCTCCAACTGGTTTTCACCAAGTCGTCATAAACAGGCTTATCATCCTGTGTCCTCTCTCCAGTCAGGATGAACTAACTCCAGTGCCATCTCCTTTTCTGTGGTATCTTTTTTGTGGTTATAATCACTTATGGCCATCTTACACACATGAGAAACCCACTCCATTCCCATCAAAATGCCATCTGGGTACTGCATTTTTTGTACCATTCTTCATTAAAACTTGTTGATACAGTGGGTTTTCCTTTGCTCTTTCCCTTTCCCTTCTTCAGTGAAACATTAGATCCCTTCCTTGGTGCCATTTCTTCTCATCCATTCCTTGTAAGCTCTTCCTTCCTTCTTTCCCTAACTCTTCTCAGTCTCATGGCTTTACTCCTCTGCGAAAACTCCAAATCCCGTGCCCTAGTTCTGTAAACCCTAACCTAGAAAGCGCTCCTTCCACAAGATGGAATAACACCCACAGGAATCCTCCAAACACACGTCTCCACCCACACCCATGTACTCCCTTTCCACTCTGGTTCACAAATCCATTGAATCTTCTGCTACACATGCAAATCTCCACAAATTTTTCTTCGCAAGGATGCCCTAGTTCGCAAGAGCTCTTCAACACAAACAATGCAAGGTAAAAGAATAACTCACCCCGACCTTTTTATAGCTTTTTATTTTTCCCACACAAACTTAGATGCCACCTACCAATGTACGAATGCATTAAAGTTGGATTTTTCCAATGACATCCCTCCACACATTTTGTCCAGTGCTTTCCCTCCACACATGCAAACTCACATGAAAATTTTCACAACCTTCTGATGCGTAAGACTTCTTTGACAATAGAATAACTTGTGCACACTCCCCATGCCAAAGTATGTCAACCTCTGCATCCTTTACCAAGTTCTTTCCTTCACCTACCTCATGTTGCTCCTACACTTTTTACCCTTGTACATGGTTTTCTCAAAGCCTTTTGACACCAATCTTCTCTCATGATCACCTCTGCTACACGCACTTTTTCTGAACCCACGCACTTTTGATTTTCTCACTTGGGCCACCTATGCACATCACTCCCAACACTTCTTCTCCATTTGACACTTCTTCCACCCCACACTAAATAGATGTGTGGTCCTCTGCACATAAAAACCCTTTCAAAAAGTAACAGGCTACCGGTGCAAAACCCCACAAAAACCAAAAAGACAAAGAAAAGTGACAAAAAGGGAAACACAAAGAAAGGAAACTACATTAAGGGAAATCCTAAGCTAGCTGGAAATACTGCCTTATTTACAAACACACCAGAAGACTTATTTATCGTAGGTCTTCAACCTACTCCCATTAAAATGACAAGGAAACATTGTTTTATCCAGTGCTTGTAACTTGCAAGAGCCTGAATCAAGTATATGAGATATCACATATGGACCCAACCAATGTACTTTAAGCTTCCTTGGGTGGCACATAAACTTGGAATCATACAATAGGACCATCTTCCCAACCTTAAATTTCTTGTTCTTGATGTGTCTATCATACCATGCCTTCTGCCTAGATTTTTCCATTTTCTGGCTCCATCATGCTATTGTACACCTTTCATCCAACTGCATTAACTTGTCAATCCTTTCCTCAAGTGCTTGTTCATCATCTAAACCTCTTGCATGTGCAATACACAATGATGGTAACATGAATTCAACAGGTAACACAACCTCCACACCAAACACCAATTGAAAAGGTGTGGCCTTGTTTATTCTTTTATAAGTAGTCTGATATGACCATAACATGACAGAAACTTTATCATCCCAGTCCCTTCTCCCAACATCACAAATCTTGGTCAACGTGTGACTCAAAATTTTGTTAAAAGCTTCCACTGTCCCATTAGCTTGTGGGTGATAAGGGGTAGTCTTGTGATGGGCCACCATGAATTCTGCCAATAGGATTCTAACTGTCTCATTTAGGAAATGAGTACCCCTATCACTTGTTAAGCTCAACGGGCATCCATACCTGCTGATTATATTCTCCCACAAGAATCTAGTTGTTGTCACCACCGTGCAATCCTTCATAGGCACCACTTCTACCCACCGTGTAAGATAGTTTGTGCATGTAATGATATAGCATGAACCCCTCCTTCACACGGCTGGGGAAATAGGGCCTATAAAGTCAATTTCCAATTTCTTGAATGGCTTCTACACTGGTGATAGGCCTTAATGGCATTTCATCTCTTTTCCCTAGTTTACCAAGGCATTGTCAATGGTCACATGCCTTGCAATACTTGATACAATCCTTGTAAACCATTTCCCACCAAAGGCCAGCTAAAAGGATCTTGCACGGTCACATTCCCCACATAGTGTCCTCCTACAATTCCACCATGAGCCTCTTCCATGATTGCAGTGCGCTCATGCTCTAGTACGCACTGGCGCAAAACCTCATCATGACCTAGCTTGTATAAGTCTCCACCAATTAACATATAGGGTGCATGGTGCGTATGGCTAACTGCTTCCTTTCTAATGCCTTCATCCCTTCTAGTGCCCCACCCATTCGTAGGAACAAAAATATCTTCCAAGTCAGAGGGTGCATGCTGCATCATGAATAACTGTGCATCTGGCATCATATCCTCAATGCTCTGCATGTCCTCACCTGAAGTAATTCTTGATAAATGATCAGGTCCCAAATTACTTTTCCCTGGTTTCACCACAACCATAAACTCAAACTCCTGAAACAATAGTATCCAATGACATATGCACCCTTGCAAAATGGGCTTGTTCACCAAGTACTTTAATGCCATGTGGTCTGTGTAGAAAATAAAAGGAGTTGCTAGCAAATACTACCTAACTTTGTGCAACATGTAGATCATTGATAATGCCTCACGCTCTGTGGTGGTATAATTTTTTTGTTGGAGTAAGCTTCCTACTAGCAAAGCACAAGGGATGATCAACAATCCCCTCTCCAGGTTGTGCTAAGAATGCTCCAATCGCCATCCCAGATGCATCAACATGCACATGAAAAGGTTTATCCCAAGAGGGAAAACATAGAATGGGCACGGTGGTAAGCTTTTCCTTCAATGTGTCAAATGCCACCTACTGCACCTCTCCCCAATAGAACTTACTTTTATGTTTCAATAGCTCTTCCAGGGGCATGGAAATCTGGGCATATCCCTTGATGAATTTCCTATAGTACCCTGTATGCCCTAGGAACCCACGCACCATGCTTTGACTGGTAGGCTCCTCTAATCCCACTATAACAACAAATTTTACAAGGTCTACCAATAAGCCTTCTTTGCAAATAATGTGTCCCAACAACGTGCCAAAAGGAGTGGCAAAAACACACTTCTTAATATTCAGGGAGATGCTCAACTGCCTGCATCTCTCAAACATCAACCGTAGATTGTCACAATGGTCTTTTACTAATCCATAAACCATCCAGTCATCCAGGTAGACTTGAAGAAACTTGTGAATGAAGTCCTGAAATGCCTGAACCACAATGCGCAAAAACACAGTAGGCACATTCTTCAGTCCAAAAGGCATTACCATATAGGAAAAAATTCCCCATTCAGTGGTGAAAGTTGTCTTCTCTTGGTCTTCCTTTGCAATTCAAACTTGGTGATATCCCAAAAACCCATCTGTAAATGAATAGATCTCGCACCCAGCTACTCCTTCCAGGATCTCCTTAGTGAATGGGGTTGGGAAAGGATCAATTACACATATTGCATTCAAATCCCTATAGTCAACACAAATCCTTATTCTCCCATCCTTTTTTATACTGATGACCATCGGGCTTACCCATTCAGATTCTTCAATGACTTCTATGATCCCAGATGCTATCATCTTATCAATCTCCTCCTTAACTTTGACATGTAGATTTAGATTCATCTGTAAGGTCTCTTCCAAATCAGGTGCACACCATCCTTTAACTTGATTCTCATTTCTCCTAGTGAGGGGTGAACTCCTTTAAGTTCATGGTACCCACTCGAAAAAAATCCTGAAAATCACACAGAAGCTCAATAATCTTTGAGACCTCCTGATTTGTCCAGTAGTCCCCAATAATAGCTTCCTTTGGTTCCACCTCCATACCAATGTTAACCTTCTTTGTCTTCAATGGTTTGTGATAAGCGCATGCTTTCTCATCAGCATTATCTAACACTTCACACGTACCTTCTGTATGGCTAACATCCAAGTTCTCCACCTCTTCATCATCTATCAAGTAGACCAACTTTCCTTTCTCCTTCTCCAGGAAGGCACACTCAAGTTGTACTTCCTCTGATTCTTCCTCCACGAAGCGCGCCCCCAACTCTAGTTCACCTAACAACTCTAGAATCCTGTCCTCCACCATGGCACTATCTCCCAAGGTAAGGTGCTTGACTACCTGCAACACCTCATTCACCGATGGCTTAGTACTCTGATATTCAAATGTTTGAACAAGATCCACCATCAACTCCTGCCAGTTCCCTGTCTGACGCTGTAACTCTGAATGAATATACCATGCACGCACAACCCTGTAAGGTGGAATAAAACTTATGCACCCATAGGGAAGGGGGTAAAGCTTCCGCACCTCCCATCCAAGTCTTCTCACACTCCTGAACATGGCATGAGGTGGATCCCTTCCCATCATAGTCACAAATTTGAGATGGTGCATTGCTTCGGAGAAACCTAACAGAGAGCATGATTCTCACTTCGCACCACTCTAGAAGATTATCTCGATGTGTCACCCACCAACGTGTTGTTGTCCTACGCAAAGTATAGGTAAGCATATTCCTTCTCTCCACTTGACACTTCCACTGGGTCTCCATTTCACACAGAAAGACATCAGGGTTGGCTTCCCCAGTGTACCATGGTAATTACCTTCCTCCTAAGTGCAATTATCTAACTGAAGTGTCATTCTGACAACTCAAGTCTCAGTATCCTTCAGTCATCAAAAACTGGGTATTCACAGGCCTAGGTAGTGTAGAGGACTAAAATAAGTTTGGGCTTCATAGAAGAAGATATTCTGGGAGCTTCGAATGGAGTTAGGATCTAAAACAAAAAATCAGCAGAAAGGATAATTCTAATCCTAACATGATTATGAAATTATATTTTTCACAAAACTTTTGTGCATTATGTCTGTAGGTAGTTTTTCACAGGCACAAGTAGAGTACCAAATAAAAAATCCTATTTTTTAGGGAACAAATGAAAAGAATAAATACATGATACCCCAACCATTAGATTTGAAATGTCATTTCTAGTAAGGATCATATAATCAATTTTTGAAAAATTCCATCAGGATTCAAGTTATCATCTTCATAAGTTACAGACAGTTCAAGATTTAGCCAAATTTTTGGGAGGACACATGTCAGCACCAGGAGCCTGGTGGGATTTTATGTCCCTTGACAGTCCCTGAGGTCGGGTACATCAATATTTGAAAAATATTCCCAGCCCCCAAGTGTAATTTGGAAAAACCCCTATTGTCAGATCCTACCACGTGTCCCCGTCATGGGATTTGACCTTTAGGTCAATGACCCTCAAAATGTGACCTATCTCTAGATATTGACAGTTTAACCCCTTAGTGCAAAGTTTTTTGGAGCACTCATTCCCTGTCGTCGGATCAATGCCATGTGTCGCCTCTTGCTCACCATGGAATTTGATGTCCCTTACATCCATGAGGTTAGGGACATCAGGTAAAAAAAATGCACCCAAATCCAACTCAAAAATTTGAAAATTTGTCTAACTCATTGTTTGGTACTGCTTCTAACTGCTGCTTTTCTGCAAAATCCAACTGCAAAATTTGAAAATTTGTCTAACTCATTTGTTTCTTACCTTCTAAGCTTCTCCATTGCCAGAGTTGTCTACCTCAGTCCACAACTCCACCATTGCCAAAGCTCAAACCAGATTCACCAAAAGCAATGAAATCCTCTACCCCATGGTGATACACAAGTCTCATAATAATATTTCATTGAAATAAAAAGAATAAATGAAGAACATAGATGAAGAACAATGGAAATCCCCATTGTCATGAAATCAAAGATTTGAAGATATTTTGTTCAAACTGGTGCATGGATTGACAAACCATATGTTGCTGATTTCTTCTACTTCAAGGCCATTAAAAATCATATTCAAACCTCCCATTTGCAGCAATTAATGCTCACAGTGAATAAATTTCACTTCCATCTCCACGAAGAACAAAGTTCAAATTCCCATCAAACTGGTTGTCGGATTGAAGTAAAATTTCGCATGAAGCACCAGAAGTAAAAACCTATCGCAATGGAGTTGATTTCATTGTGAATGAAGAAAAAAACCATACCTATAAATTTCAAGATCCATTAATGGCCTCCATGACACATTAGTGGAAAAAATCAGCGAGCTACCTCTCCACTTCTCAAGGTTCTAGTGGGTGAAATCGCATGAAAATTGGAGGGAATGATCGTTGAAAAATATAGTTTCGTGTGAACTAGTTTTCATGCCATGAAGTACCTATTTTTTAGGGATATGGAGGTATGTATTTTTTATCAGAATTCTTCCCTCTTTGAATAAATTTTAAAATTCCCAAAGATCTAGCGGGTGAAATCATCTGAAATTCAAAGGGAAGAGTCTCCAAAAAATCTAGTTTCTCTCAAACTAGTTTTTGCACGATAAAGTTTCTAGTTTCTTGAGATATGAAGGACTGATTTTTTATTAGTATTCTACCTTGGTAGCTCCATACCCAAAGCTCTTACCAAGCATAAATTTTCATTTTTCATTTCTGAGATTTCTGGAAAGTGAATCATGATGAAAATTGGAGCATGAGTTCGTGACAAAGAGCCGAATCCAAAATAGTTGTTCTCATCGCAAACAGAGGTCATTTTCACCATTTACTAAAAATATCATATGTTATACTTCCTCACATGCTATAAATGATGATCCCCACTGAATTGCAAGTTTAATCCCTCAGGACAATCAGAAAAGGGGTAAAATTGAAAGTAAGACAGAAAATGACTTTCTTCCAAAAATAGCAGGTCCCCAAATAAGTACCTATTAAAAATAGAAATGTGCTAAAAATATCAATATCTCAGGAACACGGGAGGTTGGAATATGGTAGAAGGTTCAGAAGGTGAAACTGGAGCAAGACTAGGTGATATGTCCCAGGATAGTAGAGCATGGGCTCATATTTTAAAAAAATAGTAGGTTACACTCAAAGGGCAAGTTTGGCACAATGGGACATAGAGGGATGATCATTCAGGTCAACACTATCTTTTAGAATCATCCATTGGATTTTCTCATAAGGGAATTCACTCTTCACATAATTTAAAAGTCACAGGCACTACATGATTCAGGTCAGTATATCATACATCAGGGGAATAGTTCATTCAACTTCACAAGCATTCTGTGAGCTGATTTGAAGGAGTTTCTCAGGGTGCAAGGATGTTTTGAAGATTCAGAGTTTCACTACACTTGAACACCCATCAATCATCCAGGATCAATGGAAAATTCATCAAAGGGAATGACATCTCCTCTTCTTCTTCTCTCACTTCTTTCTCTCTCCTCTTCCCCCCCTACTTTTTCTCTCCTCCAATGTTCTAATTCTTGAGCATTGTGGGATTTGCACTTTTTGCATATTTCCTTTAATGTCAATTAAAAAATGTTTATGCTTCTAATGTAATAAGTCACCTTTATGTTATAAAAAGGGACTTAAAAGTTTCCTAGGAAGTTGAAAAGTTTTAAGTTGTGTGAGGACATATGAAAAGGCATTGGGGGGAAGATTAAGGGTCATATCTCACTCTATAAATTATAAAGTCATTCCCATTTCAAAGGGTTGGTCATTAATTTTGTAAGCTCAAGAGTGCATTCTACCTTGAGAGAACAAAATGAGATAGCCAAATTTTTCCATTTTCCTCTACTCTCAAATTTATTCCATTCCTACACTATGTACAACTTTTTCTTGAGCAATCAATACAAGGAAGAAGGAATTTCTACCCTCTTTGATTGAGGAGTTTATTAGTACTTTGTGTTCATTAAGCTCTATTTAGTCTTGTTGTTCTTTGTAGATTTGTTTCTTCTCTTAATTCAATGCATGTGATGAAACTTTTGACTGGTGTGTGTAAGTATCTGATTTTCTACTCGCAACATTGGTTCTCCTACCTCTAATTTCTCACTCCCCTTTCCCATTTCCAGACAAATTCTTCCCTAGCAAGAGATTGCTAGCTTTATCGCATGGTTAGCCGAGTGCCCTTGTTGGATCCCTGGTCGAAAGGCCACCATAGAAATCCACATTTTCTCACACATGCACATACAGTAGCTACACCGATTAAGTAGAGGGACTTAGATTCCCAGAGCATTGGCAAGAAATCCATAAGTTTGTCCACCTGACAAATTTTCTCGGCAACAAGATGCCTTCCAACTAACTTGTATGTCCCATGCACCCAATTGTTACAAGAAATGCTGGTTGTATCACTTATGGATTGTGCATCATCCCATTGAATGACCCCTTCCTTCACAAACTTCGGGTCCTTAATGGTGCCACATATATCTTGTTTAAGTCTTCTTCACCCAATGGTTCCACATATGGTGCAGACCATCCATCAGTTAGTGGAATGATCACACCTCTTCCTTGTTCCCAAAACTAATGTATCCCTTATTAAAACATAAGTCAACATTGTTTGCATAACACCAAGGGTGCCCAAGTAATGCTGGGAAACTATCAGCCTTAGCAAGCTCTAGAACCTCAAAATCTCCAAAAAAAATTTCCCCTTGAATAGTTATGGATGCACCTTTCAACACTCCTAGAGGCATGGCCTTTGTCCTATTAGCCATGTACAACACATTTGAAGATGGCTGCAATAGGGGTCTTCCCATTTGATTATGCATCTAGAGTAAGGACATTGACCTCCACGCTTGTGTCAATCAATATATTACTCAGGAGCCACCCATCAACAACTGCATTCAGTGTGATCTCCTTATCATAATCAATGTTGTGAGGAGGTAGGTTAGCATGTAGGACTTGTCTCTCGCACTCTCCTCCAGCATGTGGGTACCTTTTCCCTCATCCATTCTCCCAACATGGAATAATGTTCTCCTATACAACATCTGACACACTTCCCTCACCTCATCCATATCCTGCTAATGTACCTCATCACTCTTCTTCTGCTCCAACTGGCATGATTGCTCCTTCAGACACTGGATTTCTCCTTGCAAACTCCTAATCACCTCCATGGTTTCTTGGTACACCTCCTTCTGCTGGGTAGGATCAGGATATTTCCCATGTAACACTTCTTCTCTTGTGATAAGGGGCCTCTGTTTTGGTTCCTCTCAGGTGCGTGCAGCCTCAACGCATGTAGTGACCAAAACAGGCTCTAGCTCAGAGTTAAGCACTACCCTCGGCATCCATCCATTGGGTAGGTCCTCTTTACACTCACCATCCCCACGCCTTTTTCCTTCTTTTGGTTCTTTCTCATGTGGTCATACAACTCTAGGAACTCTTCATACTTGTGCTTCTTCCACACCATGAGCATTGTAACAAATCAGGGCACTCACGCTTGTAGTGTTCAGTTGATCCATAATTGTAACAGGTCCCATGGGGAAAGTCACCTCTTCCTCCTTGACTATTACATCCTTTGAAACCTCCGTGAAAACCTCTTCCTAAAACTCCTCCATCTGCGTGCCCCTTCATACTGATGATCCTCAGCCTTAGAAATGCTCCCAATGCTGGTTTGGCACACACTGAGATCAATGGTGTCATGGATTTGGTCTATCAATATGTAATCCTTGGTGTCATGAGTAGTAGAGGTGAAAATCTTTCAATAACAAGACACGTTCTTATAGATTGTGTACTGTAAAAATGGGCATCTACTTGCATCATGATCTCCATGGAAAATATCACATTCTACTAACATGGCATGCACCATCTTTCATGAGAAACTATCCTTTGTGTGCCCCTCTGCTTCACAATTCATGCACCATAAACCACTATGCGAGTCTCATGAGCTGAGTTCACAGACAATTTTTCAAGTTGCTTTGCCATGGAAGTAATCTGGGCTTCCAAAAATGGGCTAACTCTAGTTTATCAACACTTCCCACTGGCCTCAGCATGCAAGGCAGCCTCCAAGGCCTCACATGGATCTGTGAAAGTCTTTGTGTGAAAGCGCTCACCTGAAGGGTGTGATCAAGCCCTGATGAACCATTGAGCATGTTGTGATGGATGGATATCATATGATAACTTTGATAGGAGAGTCTTAAAACATGCATCATACTCCCACACGTTCTCTGCCATACCTTGTTGGATTTCCTTCAATGCGTTGATGCTCTTCTGTTCAAACTCAGGAATGTGGAAACTCTGTCCAAGAAGTCATCACGCAACGCAGGTATAATCGACCACCATTTGATGGGGGTCATACTTTCAGTACTAGCTATGCACATCCTTGCAATATAGTTACAAACTAACTTTCCTTCCACTCTAGGGTAGTGATACCCTTGCACCATAGCAACTCACATTTGTGTACATGCTCTGTGGAATCTTCCACACCCTTGTAATCAGGAAAGTTGAGTGACATCTCATAAAACACTTGTTGATGGTGTTGTGGGCCTTTCCCACCAGATCTAGAACCTTGATTCCTCCTAAATTTCCTCCACCACTAGATCCACTAGATCCACTAGCTCATATTCCTCTGGATCCTCCTAATCCTCCTCTTGTCAGTAGGTAAGGGTCCTAAAGCAGTTGCGCTCTACATTCCCACCATCACTAAACTGCACGCCGACAGTCTGTGATACTGAACCACTCCCAGATGTGTTTCCCATGCCACTTCTAGATGTGATACCCAAACCTTGTGAACCCACACCTTGCCCAAATGATGTGCCAGATAGAATACCTCCAAACAGTTGGAAATGTCTGTGTGGCCATAGATGGGTGTAATGTAAAATGATATCTACCTAATGTTATTTGTTCACCAACACCAACTGAACTAGAAGTACTTGTCTCAGATACTAGAAAACTAAGCACCAGGGTTTGGTCACCAGGTGGGCTAAGATGCATGCCTATGGGCTCTCTCCTTTCTCCATATGATGAGCTCTCACCAGAAGCCGAGGGGGTTTCTCTCCCACGCTTGCCAAGATGGGGTAGCACAGACTGCTCAGGTCCCACGCCCTCCGCATTAACCTCAAATCCTTCTCACAACATCTACCTCCATAAGTCCATCACACCAGCAACTTCACGTTGTCTCACCAACTCCCTTTCCTGAGCTTCATTATACTTGAGTTTCCTCTCCTCTCTCTCTGCCTCCACCGCAAGGTCTGCCATCTCCACCACACCAGCTTCCACACCCCATGCCTAGCGAGAGTTTAGCCAGCCATAGGAAATGCTTCCAAACTCAAAGTAATAATCAGGATCTTGATGGCTAATGATAAAGCACACAAGAAAGATCCTCTGGGTTCTCGCAAGAACTCAAACTCAGCAACCTCTAGACAAGAATAAGTTGAGATTGCATACTCCAACGTGTAACTAGTCAACACACCTCTCCACCAGTGATCAACAACACGAGTCCAGGTCAGATCAGCATCCTGCAACCACTGATATTCCTCCTGGGTCCAAACACGAGGTCTATAGTACCAACTCATCCTTGATGCATATGTTGAGAGCCATTCATACAACTCTACTGGGAAACAACAGAAGAATGTCTCATAGAGCTCATGATACAGGTTCTCCTCCACCCATTTACATGCATCAAACTCAAATCCAGTATTGAACCTCTGAGAAAACTCATCCTCCATGCTTTTAAGCCAGGTCTCGACATTGTCCAAGGTCAGACACTCTGTCATCACACATCATTCTCACAACAACTTCAAAAGAGGTCCCGACAACGGAACCAAAATGTAGTCTCATTTACCTCTATCCTCTAATCTTTCTACTAACCCCAAGTGCATCGGCCTATCACCCAAGTGTTGGGCGCTCACCCAAGGTGTGCATAGGGCACACGAGCCCCTCCTTTATGTGAGCCTTGTGAGAATGTTCCACCATTAATGGAGGAAAGGTTTGCAGAACAAGAACACATGCATTTAATCTAATACAGAGGTAGTGGATCTAGTTCTAAGCATAAATGCTCCATGAGATAAACATAAACATCACAACAACATAATGGAAATAGATCTAAACCATGAATAACATGAAAACACACTAGGGTTTAGTCCATAAACACAAATATACAAGAACAAAGCTTCATATATTGATTATAATCCATTTACAGTAGCCATATTACATCAAACAGGGTCATCTCAGACCATATACATCATGAAATAACATTCCAACCCTACAAAACTACTCTGAATAGAGATCCTAGCTATGCTTTCCCATTACAACCCTTGTTTCAGACCTGAGCGCATACATATATGCCTAGTAACAACATTCTTGTAGCATTCTTGCAGCACTTCGTTACCTCTCTAACTCTCTATTTATTTCAGACCCAAGCACTCCTTTAAATAGAATCTGGATTCACCACCATAGTTTCACCCATGAGCAGATCACATGCCAAGTGGAAGTGTGGTCCTCCATGATCGAGTGCTTATGCCAGCTTGCAAAGGCCTCCACTAACTGTAATGATCCTCCTGGGAATATTCCCTACGTGGAATATTCTTTTCTTGACCTCCAAGGCTCTAGGATGGCACCTTATCCATTCATCATGTTTTCTTCCTATGAACATCACCTTTGAAATGTGGCTAAGTCCCCAAACCCTCTTCTACTTTCACGTGCCCAACCTCTTAAACCCTTTCCTTGTACGTCCTTTCCTTGAGCACCTTCCTACTTGTTTACCTTCAAACGTGCACTGACTTCTACCTTGGACTTAGTCAATTCAAAAGTGGACAATGTATAAATGGTAGGAAATACAACCTTGGTATAAGGAATGATTATTGTAACATGAGGATAAATTTCCCCCCAACCATATGTAGAAGGCATCAAATGCCTACGAATGTTCTATTCAAGTGAAGCAGAAGACAAGTGTAAGTGTCATTGATGGTTGTGATGAAAGTAATTTAATGGTGTAATGTTTGGACATGGTTTGAAAACATTTTTGGTGGTTTAAGTGATGAGCTAGAAGGCACATATCGTGAGACAACATATGGACTAAAATATGAGTGTGAATATGGATCTAAACAACACTTGGCAACATTCTAGCCCTATCTGCTCATCGAGATCCAATATGTGCGCGTGAAAGCTCAATTACTTGCTTGAAGTGAAGATATAAAGGGTAGTAAGTGAAGACAAAATAACCAATGTGTAAGAATGATTGATTTTGGATAGTTTGATTAGTATATGAAGGTGTGTAGGATATGGAAATCCATACATTGCTCCATTTCCAACTAGACATTTATAGCCTCGATAGAGATCTATCTGATTACTAGCTAGCAGTACATTACTCTATCTACTGGCTTAGGCATCCATAATTGTTGGTAGATATACTAGAGATACCCCGAGAGAGAATTTTGATATCGCTTTCGCATTATGCTTAATTTCTTTTGATTTGTGATTTGATTAGTTACTAAAAATATGTTCAAATCTATCTCAGTTGTTTACTTTGAGGGGTTAAGAACTACTAGTGGCTCGATGGAAGAATATGGAAGTGATTGTGTAGACGAAATTGGATAACATAAAAAAATGCTCGAGGGTATTCATGATAAGTTTTATTAGGTATATGATAGTGCTATGGATTTATAGGAGGAAAATCATTTAGTAATTTATAAGGTAATGACAAACCAAGGTCAGATGTCTACAATAGATATTGTTAACACATAATGTGTGTGGAAAAGCTAATCAAGAGCTCATCAAAAGTACGGTAGTAATGAGAAATGTGTAAAAGGATGGAGGATGAGGTAAGAAACTTTTCCAAACTAGAAGAATTTTCCAAATCGGCAAGCCTTTAACATAAGAGGGTTTCTTAATTTAGTAAGGTTTCTAGAAATGTAAAGTTTATTAAAGAACTCTATTTTTGTCATACACACTGAACTTACCGTATTCCCACCTACCCAGCAATCATGGCCATCAGAGCTCAACACGCCAGCAATCCTAAAAGCTTGCCTTGCTTTTGCAGATGTGGGATCACCATGCAGATGTTCGATTACTGACTAATTAGATGTGATTATGCCATGAAATAAGAGTAGAGTTAGATTGGTCTGTTGATGTGTGATTAGTTTCTGATAGATATACATTAATCAAAGAAAGGCAAAACTACTGAAGATTTGCTTAGTTTAACGATAATTAGCGACCTGGACAGATTATAAGCGTCTACAAGCTTATTTCCTATGAACAGGTTGTGCATAATAAGAATCAGTGTTAAGATAATCTTCTACGTTGAAATACTGTGTATGTGTCATCATAAATATCTGGGATTGATGCAATAACTAATAGTTAAAGCATCATCCGGTCTGAATGTGGTGTTGCTGGACCAGCTGACGCAAGGAAGCATACACGAGGTTTAATGCATCTGACATTCCATATTCTGCTTTTTGATTTGAATATCAGATTGGCCTAAGATCTGCATGTGTCCAATATATTTGAAACATAAAACAATCAAATACTACAGGGAGGATACTCAATCTTCACAAGGCAATACCCAAAGTGACCAGGTTTTGAACTCAGGATCCATTTGTTAAATCCTTCTAAAAGAAATTTATGGACTCCCAGAGACCCGTCAAGAGGTAGTTCCCAAAGCAGGTACCTTCAGTTCTCAAGGATCTAATAATCGTATTTAGGTCTCCTAAGCATTATTGAAATCTCTATCTACCTATCTTACACATTCTTGTGTTTTGCCACCATAGATGATCCAAACCACGTGCCGACCTTGTGACATGTAGATGCACACACTTCAAACATCAAGTCAGATTTATTATAATATTTCTCAGAAATAAGAAAATTGAAAATATAATTAATGTTGGATTTGGGCGTGCCAACCCGGAGACACCGTCTCAACTTTAAACATCAAATTAAGAATGTAAACTAATGTTAGATTCGGATTTTTCGTTACCTCAAAGTGATTCTTAAATTCTACTCCATGGTCACAAACCCATTTGCTGCCCTACAGTCCAGGTATGATTCAATTTAACCTACCATACCGATAATCATTTCAGCGATTGCTTACATTGATTAGTTTCTGTACACGGTTACTCGGGTTTCAGTTCAATGATAAACTTAGCCGAACGTTGAACTGCTCCATAACATTACCCACTTCTAAAATTGGCTATCATGCCCTAAATTTTGTTCTGGATTTGGATGCCTTTATCTACACTCACTATTATGTTTAGATATCTGGCGACGATCTGTAGATTTCTTCTTTAGATTAAATAGTTCTCATTTTTATACGGAGAAATTAAGAGTGAAGTACACATATCCTGTAGACCCTGCAAAACCTATAAGGAATTAGTTGTATAATAAGAAGATTTTTTTCCTGACGGTGGGGCCTGGGTGCTCGCCAGCCAGCCACACAGGGTCTAATCCCCCAGGCCCCACGCGACTGGTTACCCTTGCATTTACATAGCGGTTGGGAAGACTCGCCCTGAATTAGTGCGCTACGATGTGTGCCAGGTCGCTGGGTCATTAACTCCTGCAATATCTAAAAAAAAGAAGGTTTTTTCCTAATTCAAATCTCATTGTTGTTTGTAATCTGTATGGATTGGGGCATATGCCCCCGCCTCGCCCTTCTTATGGTTAGCCAAACATTGAACTTATCCATAACATTACCTACTTGCTAAAATTGGCTCTCATGACCTAAATTTTGTTCTGGGTTTGAATGCCCTTTTTCTATACTCACTATTATGTTTAGTTATCCGACTACGAACTAAATAGTTCTCATTTTTATATGGAGAAATTTAAGAGTGAAGTACATATCTTGTACACCATGCAAAACTTATAAGGAATTACTTGTATAATAAGAATGTTTTTTTCCTAATTCAAATCTCATTGTTGTTAGTAATCTGTATGGATTGGGACATAACAGTTCCCCCCCACCCTCCCACTGCCCCGCCCCGCCCTCCTTATGGTTAGGAATTGGGCCATATCAGTTATTTTTCTCCTCAATGGTTGCTTTGTACGAAGACCATTTGTATGGTTGCAACCTGAATAGGAGCATACTTTCATACTCTCACACTACTATCTTGTTTAGTCCCATTCTATATTAGGATATAGCTACCTTTCCCTTTTCACAGGCCTGACTGCAGTGCAGGTGCTCATTACTTACTTTTTTTGATTGAAATATAAACACCGCGATTCTTTGGATTTTTTTTAGCATCCATAGGAATTGGGTGCATGGATAATTGACCTTCTTTGGCTTAGTGCCAAGAACCATGGGGTAGCCATTCCACCAAATTTGCTTGGGATTTGAACGCAGCTTCATCCTTTTAGTATCTCTTAGGATGTATACCTCGGCGGATGGCATGACAACACACTTTACCATCATTCACACCAATTGGACTACAACTCTTTCAATCATTCATTA
The DNA here is from genome assembly GCA_019776745.2 of Taxus chinensis. Lineage (NCBI taxonomy): Eukaryota > Viridiplantae > Streptophyta > Pinopsida > Cupressales > Taxaceae > Taxus > Taxus chinensis. The sequence continues at coordinate 297,848,232 of CM034157.1, read as the reverse complement.
CTTACGTTATCTCTACATTTAGAAGAGAATGTTCGGAGAGACCTCAGGAGTACACTGCTTCCTCCTAGGGTTATTCTGCCTGGCCCTCTTAGCTGAGGTCACTCTCCTAATAACGTCATTACACCCTCTATTGGATGTTTTTTGGTGATCAATGAGGATGCTGGCCCTTCTTCTGCTCCTGTCAAGGTTTGGTTACATTTTTTGTATCTTGGAAGACGTTGAGATAGGGATATATAGATTCTTCATTCTTTTCAATCTATGCTCTTTATTCGATCTAACAATTATGTCCAACGAGTTATATTCCTTAATGGACACCAAAAGAAAAAACAATCCACCGTAGATTTGGTCTCTTTTTTTTCAGTCAGTAACTTATGTGCCTTTTTTCAATGTATTGTGTTTCCCGTTCTCATGAGTTTTTGCTAATGTTTTAGCATTATAGAATCTGACGTCGAGTAGACCTCTGTCTTGGTCAGTCCATTTCTATTGATTCTTGGCTTTGACAAGGAGCTTTTATGCACTCTGATTTCCCTAAGTTTTAATCGTTTGGGTCTATCCTCTTTTTTTTCTCTATTGCTTCATAGATGTAGTTCTTAATAGTTAGTTTGATTATTTGATGGAGTTTCTTTTTAGCACTCGTGATTTGTATAGTGGCTTGCTGTTCTTTTCACTCCCATCGACCTATTTTTATCATTTTGGATGTTATTATAATTTTTTTCTTTCTTTAATGTCAATGCAGGCTTTTGATTCAAAAAACATGGAGGCATCCCTAATGTGGGTGTAGACACCTAAATTTGACTATGCAATTTTAATACTAAAATTGTACTAATTATCCTCTTTCTCGTTATTTCACTATAATTAATGGTTTCCCGCTAATTAGCTAACATTCCCTTTCGTCTTGGTCAATTAACGACACTTCGTTAATTAACTAGGCTCATACTTCATCCTGGATGCCAATTAACGTTGTTTCGTTAGTTATAATCCTCTTTTAACTAATTAATTAACCATTATTAATTAATTAAGCCTTTCAATCTTGTATTTAATTAATAAACCCTCTTATTGGTTAAATCCCCCTCTCAAACCCTTCAAATTCTACTAATTTCCCTTTAAATCATCTCCAAATGGCTTCTATAAGCTTAAGTTGGCCTATTAATTAATCCTAGTTGATTAATTAAACTACCCCCAATTCCCATGAGTTGCTAATCTTTTATTAATCTCTTCCAATCATACTTATCCCTTTCTAATTCTACTTTGCCTTTATCCCACATTCACTAGGATGCAAGCTTCTCCCAAAATGGAAAGCTATATAAGAAACCTAGTACCTTCCTACCAATCAGACACCTTTCACACTTGAGAAGAGCATTTCATATTGGGAAGCTTATTGAATTCAAGTAAATCTCCCCTTTCTACTTGGTCAAGAGCAGTAAGAGAAGAATAAAAATGACAATCAAGTCATATTGGTGAGATCTCTTCCTCTTCCTTGGAGAAATCCTTTGATCGTGCATAGTTGCGTTCAGCTCATAAAAGAAGTATCTACAATCTAAAAGCACATCCAACAATCAAAGGAGGTTTGCATTTTATGTTAGATTCAATGTTTTATGCAATTAGTTAAGCTTTCCTTTATGATTTACCATGATGTTCTTGTTTGATGAACTAAGTTCTGAATCTACTTGGTGTTAGGTTCTTTTCATTAACTTAGATTAGTTTAACATGCATACCTAACGTGGGATTCTATATACCTTTCAAGTTGTAAATATTTGGTAGCTAGTGGTTGAGATGCCTTCAAACATATGTTTATTTTCTTACTCACCGAGTGTTTGTGTGCTCTTGGACTATACACTCAAAGGCTATCTCTAGAATTTAATTACTTTGCATAGTGGCTTTGGCACTTGTGTGTCTTAAACCATATGGTCAAGAAGAACGGGTGCAATTTTTACACAAGATTCATCATTTGTTCTTTTACATTTCCACAATTCGTAAAACACGACTGATGGTGGTATTTATTAAATCTCGATTAAATCAGTTGTGCAGGTACCATTCACTCGACCACCTTCACAACGTGTGACATATCATAAGTGCCCCTATATTGCAGTCATCCTAGTGAAGAAGAAATTATTCTATCCTTAAAACAAATAATTTTATTTTTTTCTTTGCTATAAAATTTTATACTGCCAAGCTACTATGAACTAAACCTATCTAAGAATGTAGGAACCTATCTAAATGAGTGGCTTGTGGGTGCAGTATGCTAAAAATTTCAGAAACATGTGGCAATGATTTATTAATGCTTCTTGGTCTCTGATGTTCTCCACCTAACTGCTGCTAAACAGTTTTATGACAAGGTTCCAATGTCTGTAGCTACTACAGCTTGGTCAAAGCTTTGAATAGGTCCGTATGAAGTTGCATCCAATGGCTTCCTATGGTGGAAAGTGTTAATAACTAAACAGAAATTATAAATGTTACAAAAATTTACCATTTCTCTATATGATGCACTCGTGGTTAAGGGATTGATTATGAGGAAAGATTACAAACTTTAGCACAAATGAGCATTCCACACACTTTATAGTCCTTCACAAAGATTACAGAAACTTCTCTAAGAATTCCAATCCTACAACCTATCCTAGCGAAGCTTGCAAGGCTTTGCTAAGCTTCTACAGAAACCAAACTTGGCTCAATTCAGCAACTACTAAAGGACAGATTGCCCCAGATAGATGGATGATTCCTTCTAAAATGGATGATGCCTTGCACATTCACTACTCCCTTCTATTTATAGAATCTGGTATGTTCAGGAGGGAGAACAAAGATGCCTTTGCAAGCAAAGACACCCTTTCAAAGATTCCTCAATATGCCCGAGATCACCATTGATCTCCTCAATCGGTTTGCAGGTAGCTTCCCATGAAATCATCTCTATTAGATCAAGCTTTACCAGGTTGCTCGGTTTGTCCTTGGGCAAAGAAAATGGATCAAGACCCACATGTGCTTGCCCTAACTATATCAATGTTGATAGGAGATTCTGCCAGATGCAAGATCCCATTAATGGGCAGCATGAACAAGTGGTCCTACAGGGTGTGCGGTAACACATAAGGCTTTGCAACAACACAAGTTTCACAACATCGCAAGATCTTTGCGGAATTGAGATTCAGCTTCTGCATGCAAGAATGGGGTAGCACAAGGCTTTTGCAGAATCAACAGTGGTATAAGAGCTAGGCAATGGTATCGCAGCATAGGTGTTGTGGAATGCTGAGTAAGGATAGCTCATGGCATTGGCATGAGACAAGAAGTAGGCTTTGTGCGGCATGCTCAAAGCTTTGCGGTTTTGTGTGACATAGATAGGCCTTTGCGGCATTGTGTGTTCTTGTGCATTGATAGGCCTTCTGGCATTGTGTGGCATTGATAGGCCTTCACGGTTTTCCACGACATGCTTTGCAGGGTGGCATGGGGTTGTGCAAGTCTTTATTTGGCTAACTCTAAATGTTTTTGGTAGACACAAGTTTACAAGTGAACCCGGAAGCTCCTGCATCGTACACCTCAAGGGGTGAGAAGAAACTTGAGCTTCCCACTCAAGCGGGCTTCGTAAGGCTTGTAATGGAATGACCAAATCTAGCAATCTCTACTTTACTAAGCCAAGATGCATCCTCTGTCTTGCATGCTGCTAACATTAGTTTTCATTGGTTCAGGGATGAACTTATCTTTTATACATGTGGGCCAGTAGCTGACATTTTGAAGTTTTGTAGGAACCTTCTCTGTGGGAAGCGTGCCTTGTTCTTTTATCGATCGAGTCATAATTTTTTTTTCTTATTAGAGCAGCGTTACAAGGTGGACTATCTTTAATATTTTTACCAAGCTTCAATTTTTTAATGGCAGATACAAATTATTTTATACGTACTGCCAATAGAAATAATTGATTAGAAAAAAGGTTAAAGCAGCCTACGTGTTTATGGGTTTCAAATAAAAGAATTCAGCAAGGAAATTACACCAAAAAACTCAATTTAGCATAGTGAAGTAATTTAAAATGCTTCCTTTTGCGTCTGTCTTTCAATTCTGATGATCTTAAGATAAGACCCATTTTCACTTGATTCCACCTTCGATAATTCTTTAACTTATTGTTGTCGTTGTACACTAATAATGTCTCTTCGGATTCTGTAGGTTGGACGTCGGCACTTACCTTTCATCAAGCAGAGTGGTAGTTGTAGACCTGTGGTCAAGACATATGCAGTGGATGAACTAAGAAACGGTGCTGAAGAAAAATAATTGAGATTATGACTGAAAGTGTATACAAGGAAATGAGTTTCCCCCATAGAGTTTGGGAGGATCCCTCCATTGTAAAGTGGAACAAAAGAACTGGTCATGTCCCCCTGCACTGTCATGCAACCATTGAAGGTGCAAATTTGTATGACTTCTTTTGCATGGTAAAAATTGTTTGGAGGGCAATTGATGAAATGTGACTTGCTATGTTTCTATAGATATTAATGATAGATGTAATTGTGCGTGATGTGTAGGTTATAGAAGTCGTCGTAACTTAATTCTATTACATTGGTCTGACAGGTTTAAATGTTGACGAATGCTTCTTTGGATTAAAATTTACAATATGCTAAGCTTGGAAACTGCAGTTTTTAATTCTATATAGATTGTTTGGAAATAATCGATAATTATGCTATTTGAATTTCTCACTTTCTCATCATGGCATGCATGCCAGGAACAGATCTATATCTTGCTTTACAAAAGCTAAGCCTCTGGCCTGTAATTAAAACTTCCGTGCATGTATTCCAAGGAAAAGCAGACAACACTCTCATAAAAGCAGAAACCACTCTCATGATAAACTGGTGGAGCATAATAATTGCAATGTTTGGCGATCAAGCTTTGACTTTTGTTACAGATGAAGCCTTTAATGTTCTTGTTTTGCTGTGATTTTCTTCACTCTGTTGTTACTGGTTCCCTTACAGCAGTGCAGGGCCTGCCTTGTGTTTGGATGGTATGATTTTTGTTTCTGAATATTTTACCGTTCAGACTTATTTTTGGGGTAGTGAGATTTCCGGAAAATGGATAGTTGGAATCCCTGGATGCTGAATGTTACACAATACTGGGACTAGCCTATATTGTTATTTGATTGTACTGATTTTCGATGATAGTTTTTCAGTTATGAGTACAAAAATTCAAGAGTGCTTACTTGGAGTCAATGGTGTGCCTTTTACCGTAGCGACCATAATGTTTAGCTAATGCCCTAAGAAGCCGATCCTAATGGTTGATACATCATGATGATATAATAAATTAGAAGGAAGACATTCTTGTGAACTTCAGTGCTTAACAATGTGTCTATTTAATCAATCTTTGGTTATTTCAAAACAGTCTCCCACGACTCTTTAAATTTTTTTATGCATGTGGTTGAATTTTTTCTTTAAATACCATATTTTTTGTTTGACTTATAGGTTTTGTGATTGAAAAGTATCAGACACTTGGGTTCCCCAAATTGCTTATACTGATAAATGCTTCTGGAACTGTATTTATATAAGGAAAACATTCAAACTACACTTTTAAGATTAAGAATATTATAACTGAATTATCCTAAAGACGGTTTTCATGTTTAAAGCTATCTAATATCAATGCAAGTACTATGTGACATCTTTAAGTGCTTTGTCTGTTACTTGTGGCCAGAGTGAAAGAAAAATTGATGTTTAATGCAGGAGCATTAAGATTTTGGCTTGAGCGCAACAATGTTGATTTTAAGGCCGCTACTCTGGCAGTATGGGAAGACGAATCTGTTTCAGCTTCGCTTGATAGTGCTGCGTTATGGGTCAAAGACTTGCCTTATGTTATGTCTTTGAGTGGTCACTGGAATTTCTTCCTAGCTCCAAATCCTGAAGAAGCTCCTCAGAAGTTTTATGAGAATAGCTTTGACGATTCTGCATGGGGAACCTTGCCAGGTAAGCACCACATCATTATAAATGTTTCATCATTTTTTTTTAAGCTAACAATACGATTTGAACATGTTTTGTTTCATGTCTTTTTGTATTTATTGTTTTTATCCATCTCACAGTCACCTTCCTGTTCATTTTGCCATGTCACATAGTGCTTCATCCCGAAACAATTTGATTGCGTATGGGAGATGTCATTTTTGGCTGACACCTATATTCTTACCTTGATTCACCCAACCAACTATATGCGGTTGAAGGCGAGGTGCTGTTTGTGGATTCAACCTCCTGATGATGTCCTCCATAATCAGATTCTTCTTATTTACACAATCCCAACGAAGTGCAGTCTTTCCCTTCACCCACAATGGTGAGTGGGAGGGATGCTCTGCCTTGTTTGGATTTGAGGGGAAAGTTTGTGTCACCGTGATGTTGGAGTAGGGATCAAACTCTATGATTACCTTCCTGCTATCCAATGTGGGTGGTGGTGCCGGTGGTGATGTTGGAGTTGGTGTCAGGGTACAAACCTTTACCAACAATGCTTAGTAACCAAGTGCTACTTGTTGGAGTTGATGTTGGGGTTCATTTTGAGTGCCACTTTCTCTTGTGGACATTGCACCATTTGCCCATACTTTTTGTAGATTCTTATCTGGGGAAGCCCTATTTTGAAAGATGTTTTGACTGATGATATTTGCACAGGGAGTCCTTGTTGCATTGTTTACTGTGAAACTTGATGCCATTGTTGCTGGGAATAGTTTCTTTCTTGCCTTTATTTCAGAGTTACATGGGGACACGTCCTCCCTATTTCCCAACTGTCCCAAACGTTCGGGATGTTTTAGGTGCTTGGGGATGGGGATGAAACGCCCCCCCCCCCCCCCCCCCCCCCCCCCGCGGTCCCTCCTATGCCAAAAAAGGGGGACGTCCCTAAAAAAGGGGACGATTCCAAGATGTCCCTGGAACGTCCCCTTTTTTGGGGATGTCAGGATGTCCCGTTCAATTTTTTTTTAATAATTCTTATTTTAATGATTTAAATGCTAGTTCAGATATCTTGAATATAGCTATTTGAAAAACACCAATACGGATCAATCTCAAGGCACTTATCTTGGATTTGTCACATAGTTTCACTTTCATGGTTTTCACCCATTGAAGGATTCCACATTGATTAATGGCTTGATCACCTTCTCTGCGAATTTCCTGATGTCTGTTAATCGATAGTCTCAATCTAGTTGAACCATTGCATTGGGCTCGGAAAAACTTGAAAATGAAATATGTTTTTCCAGGCCCTAATGCACTCTTCTAGTTTAAGATTGTTTTTGGAAGCCCACTCATTTCTATTTGAATAGCATCTATAACTATAAATCTAATTAAAATTCTCCGTGGAAGCTCCAATCACTTAATAAAGTCTGTATGCATATTTTGATATGAAGAGAAAGGTTGTGTAGATGATAAAAATAATAAGGTATAGACCAAAACGTTTACCCATAACCCAATTGTGTTGTATTCCAAAGACATAATAAGAATCAGGAGCGATATATGAATGCAGAAATTTTCCATCACAAATGTGGACCGTGGATGGTCACAAACTGCTATGGCTTCTACATTTTAGGAATCCCCAACATGTTATTCTTTGTTTTGAAGATACAAATGTCGAATCTCTAATTAGACCTGCTTGCTCCAGTCTGCCCTTTTCCTACCAGAAATAATTTGCTGTTGTAAACTGACATTGGGAAAAATGGTTAAGCTGTGTTACTTTTGTTTCCTTGAAATTTCCAAAAAAATATAGAATAGATTGTAGCGCAGAAAAAAGTTATCAAGAGGCCTTTTTTAGAGCCTGTAAAAGAAAATTGGCTGTGAATATTTTTTTCTAATTTATTTTCAATATTTATAATTATATATATTATTTTAATAATTGTCCCCTGGTCATACCCCGCCATCCCTACATAACTCTGCTTGAAACCAATTACCGTCCCGACATAAGCCCATGCTTTACGTATAAACAGTCTTAGGTGCCATCTTGACTGCACTGTTCTAGTAGGCTTCTCCTAGTGTCTTGACCTTCAAGAATCCCATTTCTTTTTAGATATAGAAAAAGCCATTACGTTCATTTGAAGCAAGTCTATGTTTGTCTCCACTTGTAAGGACTTTTAAACAAGGTTATGATCCAACGCATAGTGATATGCAATTCTTGCACTATTTGAGATCGTCTTTGGCATCAATTGCCTGCAACTTTTGTACTAACACATAGTTCTTTTTTCCGTCTTTGGTGCAATTGTTACAATTTTTGTGTTGGAGGAAGTCAGTTGGGAGATGAATGTCTGCATACTTAGTACTGCTCTCTAATGTGAACTACGAAGTTTGTCTTGTTTTGTGGAGCATTCAAACTCTTTGTCAAGCAACACGATGACTCATTCTTTGTCTTCAATGACCCTCTGTATTTGTGAATACAATCTAATCGCCTTTGCATCAAAAAGTTTTGATGTAGGAAGGAGTCTCATAACATGTTCAATGGATGCATCCATCTATTCTGACTTGGATCAAAAAAAATTGGAGCCCATTTTACAAACGAGATACGACCAAATTGGATTGAGCAATTTGTCTGGTTCATTTGCATTGCTTTTGCCAAGCAATGGGAGATGATCATGCTTGATTATAAATGTTACAAGAAGGTGTTGGACCTTCCATTCCATTTGATAACTGGATTATCGAGGATGCCTTGGGAGCAATATTTATTGACAAGGATTGGCGAAGAGTTCCATCATCTCCCTCTGTGTTTTCGAGGGCTTTGTCAAGCAACAATTTGAAAGGATCTGTGGTTCCTTCGTTGCCTTCCATCTGAGATATATTGAAGCAGCAAGAGCAATTTGAACCAACCATTTCTAGTTAATCTGAAACGGGGAAGTGTGTCTCGAAGACATACTTCAATTTAGCCTGAGTTTAATTTTCTATTGATGGAAAACAATCATGCAATGTCACTGATTATGGATGTGAATTGTACTCCTGGTGGACATAAACTAAATTGCAGAAATTTACATGCATGTCTCTAAAAGCATTGGACCTATGCTAATCGAAAGTATTTTACGCTATACATTTAAGGAAATGTATGATGAAAGCTTTAATGAAAGTGGGAGTGTTTTACTTGCCAGTATTTTTCTGCCAAGCTTTAGTTTTGCCTAAGTACTACTCTTAAGTTTTAAATTTTGGGCTGCCAAGTTTTAGCTGAGTTTGAGTTTTTTTTAACTATGATAAATATATTAGGTTGTATTACAAATGTATCCCTCGAATACTATTTGCATAGTTACCAAGAGACATGCGCATATTCCACTTTATCAACAGTGATGGAGTTACACTCCTTGGTACGTGAGCAAACTGAATAAGGATACCGGCTATATTGTCCAAAATATTGTCATTGAACTGTGCACCTTCAATTTCGGGTACGACTAAGGTACCACATGAAAAATTATTATGATTGAATGTGGATACAAGGACTGGGATGTGACTCTTGTCCCTAATAGTGGAGTTTCCCGATAACTATGACTATGTTGTATATACTTGTCAGTGACTGAATGTAGATATAATTGTGATTATATATATGGCATCTTTTTATTTTCTGAAAAAAACTCTTGACTTATGTTGGAGAGAGGATTGTGGTGTTTTTGCTTTGATCTCATCTTTGTTTAGTTCACTATTCATAATTACTCATTATGCATTTTTGCATGTCTGCATGAGTAGCACCCAAGCATGGTATCAGCCTTCTGAAGTTCTATGAGCATGGGGATTACCTTTAGAGACCGATGTAAGCCTATGTGTCATTGTACAAAAGAACTAGAGCATGGCCTATTGGGGCATTTGATAATAAATAATGTTACGAAGGCCTCTATCAAAGCCAAGCCATTGACCTCAGAGACCCATAGATTATTTTCACAGTTGTCAATTTTAGGTCCATGAAAGACGACCTCCAAGAGTATTCATAACTAGACAATATTTTTATTGTTTTACCCCGTTCATTTAGTCATAACCCTAAACATTTTCCTTGTGTATTTTTAGTAACAATCTAAGACAAGGGGGAGCTTCTTAGCACACAAGCCCAATTAAAGAATTAATAGAGGGAGGAATGGTGAATGTAATCCATCACTTTGGGCTTCTTGCCCTCTAGCTCTCCTTCCTAGTCGTTCTATCTAAGTCACCCCTGGTTCTCATCAAGAATTACCAATGTGGGATTACCCTAATTACAACCCAATATTGTATTTGTGTTAGGTAATTGAAAGGCACAAAATGATTTACTAACCAAACACAAAAAGGGTTTATAAAATTGTCATGACTCGACCATTACATCAGAAATTTAGATATAAAATTCTGAAATTTTGAATATAGAATATATACAACAAGCTTACTTCTCTCTCTTGACAGACCTAACATTAAACATAGCATTTATTTTGATGGTATAGCAAGACTTAAGATGAGTGCATAAATGTCCGCCCTTACAGTCGAGTGCCTGGGCTAAGAACGCCACATAGCCCCTAGCCTATTCATTAAATGCATAAAATACAGGTCAAGCTCCTCATTAGTGTCCATTCCAGTCAACTGCTAACCCTATCCTTTGATCAGCAAGCTACAAGGATGGAAAAAGGAATTTCAGGGATAAAGGACTCATGAAATCAGCAAACGTGCTTAAAGTAATCCTAAGTTACCGAAACGTTTTGGATACGGGAGCGGGGTAGCGGAGTATCCGATACGCGGAAACGGCAAATTTTTTTTTGACCCTGGATAGGGCAGGATACAGTACAAAATACTATATAAAAATTAAAAAATATATAAATTTCAGCCTTCTAAATAAGAATTAACCACATATTATGCATATGCAAAACAAAACAAACTAAATAGCCACAACAAACTACTCATACATTCCTAATTTCAATTGTCCCTACCATATCTAGTTGAGGTGTTTATTACATTTATGATTTATCTCATACATGCTATTTTTATCCATGTTTATGATGGCTTGATGTTATGATTGGTACCTTCTGTAGAATAATGGTGCTGTGAAAACTGCAATTTCTGCTGTAATGATATATTAAATTTAAAATATACCTTCTGTAGAATAATGGTGCTGTGAAAACTGTAATTTCTGCTGTAATGATATATTAAATTTAAAATATACCTTCTGTAGAATAATGGTGCTGTGAAAACTGTAATTTCTGCTGTAATGATATATTAAATTTAAACTATACCTTCTGTAGAATAATGGTGCTGTGAAAACTGTAATTTCTTCGGTAATGATATATTAAATTGAAACTAGAACCAAAAAAAACACAGTTTTGGGCCATGAAACGGCTACGATACGGCCAGGCAGGTCCGGTTACGGCCAGGTACGTCTGCAGAAGTACCCAGCCGTACCCGGACCTGCCTGGCTGTATCCTGGCCGCTCCCAAGCCGCTACCACTCCCGAAACGTGCCGTACCCACTCCAGGGGGTCTAGGGGTGCCGTATCGGCTACTTAGCTTGTTGTCTTCACCTTGAGTGAACATGAGCATTAGACATAGAGGGTCCAGGGGTGTATCTCGGCTTCTCTTGCCTTGCTCTCATAATGGAGTTGATTAAAAGTTTATTTAAACAATAGCATTGAAAAGTTTATCTCGGCTTCATCTTAAATCTTGTTGTCTTTACCTTGAGTGATACGGCCAGGCAGGTCCGGTTACGGCCAGGTACGTCTGCAGAAGTACCCAGCCGTACCCGGACCTGCCTGGCTGTATCCTGGCCGCTCCCAAGCCACTCCCGTCACCGCCACCGCTCCCGAAAAGTGCCGTACCCACTCCAGGGGGTCTAGGGGTGCCGTATCGGCTACTTAGCTTGTTGTCTTCACCTTGAGTGAACATGAGCATTAGACATAGAGGGTCCAGGGGTGTATCTCAGCTTCTCTTGCTCTCATAATGGAGTTGATTAAAAGTTTATTTAAACAATAGCATTGAAAAGTTTATCTGGGCTTCATCTTAAATCTTGTTGTCTTTACCTTGAGTGAACATGAGCATTGGACATAGAGGGTCCAGGGGTGTATCTGGGTTTCCCTTGCTCTCATAATGGATTTGTTTGAAGGTTTATTCAAATAAGAGAAACCCCCAATGTTTAATGGGTGTTTCTTTTAATCTTTGGCCAAAGCACTTAACAAATTTTGTTAGCATTCCAATATTGTTCATGTTGGCTTCCATGATTGTATGCTTGTTTAGTCATGTGTATGTTAAGTAAAACATGTTTAACCTCAGCTCTCTTTCTTGGTGGCTTCCTCTGATACCATTGTTAAGGATAGGGTAACTTTCAGAATAATGGAAGGTGTGTGGGTCTCTCTCTCTAAGATGGAGATTATATTGGCATAACTACAAATTCATATTCCTTTTATCATTGTGTCTATCTTTTGGCAGATGAAAATATCAGATTCTCAATTGTATTTGAACTTTCACCTAGCATGTAACCTAGTACAAACCAGTGGCAGATTGTGTGAGTTGTATTACATTACTACGGTCATTGTTTCATGTGCCATTGTTGTATTCTGTGTTTCTCTCATTTTCCTCTGGCGGCCAGATTATGTTATCTTCAGCTATTAAGAAGCCACTCTTTCATAGGTCGATCATATTCGCCTATTTTGTGGCCAAGAAGGAAACAAGCTGTACTATTGAAAGATATTAATACCTTGTTTGAATGTGAAAGCACTATATCGATTGCTATAGATTTTGACATTTATTTTGGTAATGAATTATAAATCTGGAAGCCATACTCATTGATGTTAGGTATGGACACGTGTTTAGAACATGACATAAACTACACTAGATAGGTCGTTATTTTCAATCTGGGGCCAAACTACAAAAGCAGGACTATACCGTTTTCTAATTACTGCATAGTTAACATGTTTGGAAAGTTTGGATAGTTCGAAAAGGGGAAAAAAGTTCAGAAGTTTGAAATTTTCAAAAGGTTCAGTTCGGTTTGATTTAGAAAATTTACAAATATAAAAATATTAAATATTATACGTATATGATATTGTTAAAGAAAAACCAATCACACATAATAATAAATAAATATATTATCTATGCGAAGTTTTTCCTTTACGTGCTTAGGTATTAGTGTTTCTTGTTTCGTTTTTGTTTTGTGTTGAAGTTCTTTTAATTTAAATGCTTTAATTTTTAATTTAAAAAAAAGAAAAAATAATGTTCGACCGAACTTGTTCAGTAAGTTTGGGCAGACCAAAAAGTACGGTTCAAACTGAATTTTCACTAAGTTCGTAAGAACATGGTAATAATGGGGATCACACACCATCTAGCATGCTATTAGAGGTTTTCTAATGTTGAATCAGAGCGAACCTATTATTCAGCTATTGCTGTGAAGTTGTGATCACGTTTCACATTCTCACATTATGTTTCTAGAGTGCTCCATGGCCTGATTTCAGCATTGTAAGGACATAATATGAGGATTCTTGCAAAAATTCTTGCTAGTCATCATCCTTCATTTTTAAGTTGTAACCATTTTGCGGCAATGGCTGTGTTTACCTTCTTTTCGCAAAAAAATGCAGAATTGTCTGAGAGCATTTGTCACAGTAATTTTCATGAAGATAAGTAACTGGAAAATTCTCCTGATGTTTCATGCCCATAGTTAATTTGCAAACCATTCTGTCATTGCCAATGGTCTTTTTTTGGTTCAATGTTTGAAGATCCAAGCCCTAAATGTTTCTTGGGCTGGATTTGTGATAGTCCTTTTCAGTGACTGCATTGAACAAAAATCCAGCTGTCGAACTGCCTCTCAAAGTCAATAGATTCCATCTTCTTCATTAGATCCTCATACCTTCCATGGGTTCATAAAAAACCTTTCAAGGTTTGATCATGGCGAAGGCGCTTTGATTGCTCTGCTCTGCTTCGGTTCATGTCTGCATGCATTTCTTCCTCTATTGCAGCATCACTAAGGGAGGACTCTTTAGTTCACTTCAAGCAGGTAATGGCCAAACTTTTCAATGTTCGGATGATTGTTTGGTGCACCTAGGGCTGAAGCAACTCCAATTTAAGGCTTTAGTATTCACTCTACTGCATGTTCTAGACTTTAAATTAACAGTGCACAACACCTTGTAATTGCACAAGTCATACCTTTTTCTGGCTTCATGTAGCAAACACTCCGAACATGTAACTTGTGTTCATAGAAACTCTAGCTTTACCAATACTTCACGGTTTTCAGTAGGAAGTGCTCTCTATTTCTAGGGAAAAAACTGAAAATAAGGGTTTGGCCACAACCCCGACTGAATCAAATCTGAAAATACACCAACAGCCAACAAACATCAATCTGAAAATGACTAGAAACACTTTAACCGTATTTGAGCAATCTATAATCAGTCCTTTAGGGCAGCAAACTGTATAGGCACTTCAAATCATCATACAACCATGCAATAACAGTTGAAAATCCTTCTAAATAATTATTTCAAGCACGGGCAACATTTATCCATCCAAATTACATCAAAATAATAGAGAAAATAAGAGATTACACCCAGCTGCAATTTATTTTATGATAGCAACATGGCAGCCACAAACAAGGGCTAAAAATAACTCATAAACCTCTCCAAAAATCACCAAATTGTAGATTCCAGCCTTATAAAATATGAAGAACAATAATATCAACTCAAATTGTCCAAAAGTGCCCTAGATGATATCAAACCCTTCACCCAAGCAAATCGCCTAGGGTTAGAAGGGAAGAAATAAATATGAAATCCTCCTTAAAGCTCACTTGTGACCTCCGTATGAAGCCACCAATGCACAAATGAGGGTTTCCGTCCCCAAGTGTGATCCTAGTGAAGGGTTTCGTCCTCAATAGGTGACCAAGGAAGGGTTTTCATCCTTCAATGGCAAGAAGAAAAGCTACACTAGCTCCACTCCAAGTAAATGTCAAAATAGATGAAAGATGATAATCCTCCTCTCCATTCGAACTTTCCTTAAGTACCCCTCCTTTGGCGCCAATGATGAATTAGAAGCCCCACCTTCATGGCCAACCTCCTAATGCACTTTTTAATTTTCACTTAAGAAGACTGAACCTCGTAATGAAGAAATAGAAATTCTCCTTGCTTTGTTTGACAAGTCTTCTTTCCCCTAGTCGAACCATTCCAATGCCATGATTAGTAAATAAAATAATTAATTATGAAGGTACATCACTTACAACCATGGCAAGTTCCCCTCCTTTGCTCCTTCCTTGATGCCCACAGGAGGAGGAATGGGCATAAGGTCTTCCATAGTGACTAGCTTGGAAAAGGGGACATTACACAATTCGTAGTTAATCATGACCCAATGAGCATTTGAGCCTTATTGTATGGTTTGGAGGTAACCCAAGACTCAACAGTGGCTAAGCTATTCTACTTGCATAACCATGACAATATCATTTATCTACAATCTCTGTGTTAAATAAGTTTGGTGTTCTAATGCTGTTGATATCCAAATTTATACAAGTAATTTCATTACAAGTGGTATCAGAGCCTAATCTCGTTGCCAAAGCTACGTCAAAACCCTAATTGTGAAGGTTCGGCTATATCTCAAAATTGGTAGCAAATTTTTCTGCATTTTTTTGTGGTGTGGCGAAATCAGTCAAGTAAGATCCTCTCCAAATTTCAAACATTTTTGAGTTGTTTTGCGAAAGTTATAGCAATTTTATGTTTTTTCATAAATCAGCTACCTAGGGTGCAATTTTTGGAATTTTTCTAAGTTTCTTATATTTTCGGAAAGCTTTCCAAAAATTAGCTAGGGTTTCTTTAGATCTACCCAAGGCCAAGGGAAAGGTCAAGAAACTCCAGGAATGACCCCAAATAAGGAAGATATGGATTTAGAGTCTTCTGGTTTGGGAGTATCTGAGGTGGTCATCCAACTTCAGGAAAGGGTAAATAATATGGTGAGTAAGGATGACCTTAATAATGAGCTTCTTCATCTGAAAGGTAGCCTTAGGGGTGAACTTCAGAAGGATTTTCATGCAATGAAGCAGGAGTTGTTGCTCGTTATTTCAAACACAACTCCCAATTCCAGTCATATGGGTTCCTCTAGCAATGCTCACACAGGTCCAAATCACTCCAATCAAGGAGGCTCCTTTACTCATTCAGGTGGATCTCCTCACCAATGGCGGGGCATTATTCCAAAAGTGGAAATGCATAAATTTGATGGAAAGGATCCACTCAATTGGATTACCCAAATGGAGAATTTCTTTGATCTCCATCAGATCCCAGTGGGACAAAAGGTAACCATGGCATCCTTATACCTAGAACCTGACCAATTTGTTTGGTATCGTTGGTTATGTGCTCAAAGGCAGAAGAATGGTCTAAATGTCACATGGACAATTTTCACTGAAGAGCTTCAATTACACTATAGTTCTAGTGTTTCAGAGAATTACTTCAGCCAATTAGCAAAGTTACGACAAACAGGTTCAGTTAAGGAGTATGTCCATCAATTCCAAAATCTTTCCTTGCGTGTGGAGGATATTACAGAAGAGTATTTGAATGACCTATTTCTTGGGGGTCTTAAGGACCACATTGAGCATGAGGTGCACATGTTTAACCCACTCAAGGTTTCTGATTCTATTATCATGGCACGTAGGGCAGAGGAAAAATTTCTTTCCAGCAGAAGGCAATCCTTCTCTAACATAAAAGATCATAGCACCTTGCCTCCATCGTACCCTCGGCCAGTTCGGCTGACACCTCAACAAATTGAAGAAAAAAGAGCCAAAGGGTTATGTTTTAACTGTGATAGCAAATATGGACCAAATCATAAATGTTCTGAGAAAAAATTGTTCTACATTGAAGGGACCGGTGATGAGGAAGAATATGAGGAAACATCAAGTGAGGAAGTGGAAAAATTAGAGGAAGAATCTGAAGATCCCCAGCCCACTATTTCATGCCATGCTCTATCAGGTATTAGTACTCCACAAACCCTTCAGGTTGTGGGTTATCTTAAGAAGCAGAAGGTGACAATATTGATTGATTCGGGGAGCACACATAATTTCATCAATCATAAGCTGGCAACAAGACTAAATTGTTTCATCTACCCAACACCTGAATTTCAAGTAATGATTGCAGATGGTGGCACAGTCCAATGTTCAGGTAAATGCCATAAAATCAGACTTATGATGGGTGACTACACATTGGAATCTACGATGTTTTCTATTCCCATGGGCGGAGCTGATATTGTCTTAGGTGTTCAGTGGCTCACAACTTTGGGCACCATAGAGATAAATTTCTAGGAATTGTTCATGCACTTTCATTCTGAGGGTAAACAGTTTGAACTTCGAGGACTACAGGAAAAAATCCTCAGGTGGTTAGTTCTCACCAAATGCAGAAGATTCTTAAAAAGGGGGCTTGAAGGTTTTGTAGCATGATTGTTCTCCATGGAAGTTCAACCACCAATGATGGTAGTGCATCCTGATCTTCAGAAGGTTATTGATCAACATGCAGTTGTCTTCAAGGATCCTAGAGGATTGCCTCCTGAAAGAGAGCATGATCATGCCATTCAGTTGATTCCAGGAAGCCAACCCCCCAACATCAGGCCTTATAGATACCCATATGTGCAAAAGAGTGAGATCGAGAAGATGGTGGAGGAAATGTTGGAAATGGGTATTATTCGTCACAGTCAGAGTGCTTATTCTGCTCCAGTGGTGATGGTGCACCACAAGGATGGAAGATGGCACATGTGTCCAGACTACCGAGAACTCAACAAGTACACTATCAAAGATAAGTTTCCTATTCCTGTCATTGATGATTTATTAGATGAGTTGCATGGTGCAATTTATTTTACAAAACTAGATCTGTGTTCTGGGTATCACCAAATTAGAGTAAAGAAAGAAGATATTCATAAGACAACCTTCAGAACTCATCAAGGGCATTATGAATTCCTAGTGATGCCTTTTGGTCTTACCAATGCACCCTCCACATTTCAGAGTTTGATGAATTCAGTATTTAGACCATTCCTAAGGAAGTTTGTCTTAGTATTTTTTGATGATATCCTCATCTACAACAAATCATGGGAGAAACATTTACAACATGTCAATACAGTCTTAGAAGTCTTAGAGAAACATCAACTATATGCCAAGCCTTCGAAGTGTTCTTTTGGGGTACAGGAAGTGGAATACTTGGGCCATATTGTTTCTCATGAAGGTGTTAAGGTGGACCCTCAAGATCCAGGCCATGGTGGAATGGGAAGTCCCAAGAACCCTCAAGCAATTACGAGGTTTCTTAGGTCTCACAGGGTATTATCACAGATTTGTAAAAAACTATGGCAGTATAGCAACACCACTTACAAAATTATTGAAGAAAGACTCCTTTCAGTGGAATGAGGAAGCTTCTAGGGCATTTGAAAAATTGAAGGTGGCAATGTGCACCACTCCAGTATTGGCAACTCCAGATTTCTCCAAGACCTTCATAGTTGAATGTGATGCTTCAGGAAATGGGATCAGAGTAGTACTTATGCAAGAAGGACATCCCATAGCATTTGAGAGCCAACAACTAAAAGGAAAGAATTTGTTGAAGCCCACCTATGAGAAGGAAATGATGGCAATATTACATGCAGTCAAACAATGGAGACCATACTTGATGGGTAGACACTTTAAGGTAAAAACTGATCATGATAGTTTGAAATACTTCTTGGAGCAATGACTATCTTCAGAAAGAACAACAAAAATGGGTCACTAAGATGTTGGGGTATGACTTTGAGATTATTTATAAGAAAGGGAAGGAAAATGTGGTCGTTGATGCTCTATCTAGGAGGGATGAGTCCACAGAAGCATTGTTATGTGCCATCTCTATACTAAAGGTAGATTGGGTAGATCAAGCAAGGGAAGAATGGCAGAAAGATGCAACAACACATACTCTCATTCAGAATCTCCAGAAAGATCCATCCATATCAGAACAATTTATATGGAAGGGGGATACATTGTGGTACAAAGATAGGTTATATCTATGTAAGAACTCTACACTTAAACACCATGTTCTTTCAGAGCTCCATTCTTCTCCACTAGGTGGCCATTCTGGGTTCTTGAAAACTTATCATAGAGTTAAGAAGGATTTATTTTGGGAGGGGTTGAAAGGAGATGTTCAAAAATTTGTGGCAGAATGTTTGGTGTGTCAACAAAATAAGGGTGAGACCATTAAGACACCAGGTCTCCTCCAACCTTTGTCTATTCCTAGCGAGAGATGGGAAGAGGTATCGATGGATTTCATCACAGGATTACCTAAATCAGAAGGGAAAAGCATCATCATGGTCATGGTGGATAGACTTACCAAGTATGCTCATTTTTGTGCCCTGGCTCATCCTTTCACAGCTAGTACAGTTGCCATCTCATTTATGGACACAGTTCAAAAGCTCCATGGCACGCCCAAAATTATAGTAAGTGATCATGATCCAATATTTACAAGCAATTTTTGGACTGATTTGTTCTCTTGTTTGGGTACCCAACTGGCCCAGAGTTCATCTTATCATCCTCAATCAGATGGGAAAACTGAGGTGGTAAATAAATGTTTAGAGGGATATCTTCGATGTTTTACTTCAGATAAACAAGAACGTTGGGTGCAATGGTTGCCACTTGCAGAATGGTGGTACAATACTTCATTTCATACCTCCTCCAAAATGTCTCCATTTCTGGCACTTTACGGGTACCATCCTCCATCACTCATATCTAGCTTGAAGGTCAAACCAAAGGTGAGAGCAATCAAAGATCACATTCAACACCAACACGAGGTACTCTCTAGTCTTAGAGAGAATTTGGCAAGGGCACAAAACCGCATGAAGCAACAGGTTGATCAACATCGTAGTGAGTGACACTTTGAAGAGGGTGACTTTGTTTTTGTACGGTTGCAGCCATATAAGCAGTTATCATTAAAACAACAGAAGAAGGATAATAAGCTTGCTCCTAAATACTATGGTCCTTACCGAGTGTTGCAGAAAATTGGTAGTGTGGCATATAAGTTGGAGCTCCCTCCAGGAAGTAAAATACATCCAGTCTTCCATGTTTCTTGCTTGAAGAAAGTTATTGGGCAACACATTTCCACCCAGTCAGTGCTTCTGGAACTGGATGAGGAAGGAAGGATCATATTGGAACCTGAAGGTATTCTTCAGACACACACCAAAAGACTGAGGACCAGAGTCATTACCGAGTACCTGATCAAGTGGAAGAATATGAATATTGAGGATGCATCATGGGAGGATGAAGCATTTGTGCAGCAACATCCAGGGCTTCCCAACATTGGGGACAATGTTGCTTTGAAGGGGAGGGGCATGTTACGCCCTTAATCATATATCTTACATTGGATGTATATAGCCGACTTGTGGCTATCATAACTTCTTATCATGATGTATCTCTTTCATATATGTTATATTATCATTAGTGGGTCAGCCTTGGTGATGGCCATAACATAGGAATAGTATATATAGGGGTTAGTAGGTAGTGATTGATCATGATATTGAGCATTTGAGTCTTATTGTATGGTTTGGAGGTTGCCCCCTTGAAGTAGCTAAGCTATTCTACTTGCATATTGAGATCATTTATCTGCAATCTTGTGTTCTTTGGTGTTAATGTTGGATATGTACAATGGGCTGTAATAGTGCTTAGAGAGGTGACTTGTTTGGTAGATCGAACCCTTTTGGCGGTTGCGGTAAGTGATTTGGTCAAAACACTTTCCGCTTGGTGAAATCATTTTTTGCCTTGAATCAAGCTGTTTGGCTCTTCACCAATGTGACTATCACCATTTAGTGCTTTTAACATGTTGCACAACAGTTTTCTTGGGCGTTCAGGAGAGGGTAGACGTTTAGGTGGGAGTGAAGCATGGTTGTGTCATACCTGGGCTGTAGAGTAGCATACAACGTTAGAGAGGACTTTATGGAAGTGTACGAACAAGAGAATGTTTGTATGTGGTGGTACATGCATGCAGTGTTCAAGGGGGGACGTATGGGTGGGAACTTCATAGGGGGCTGTATTGTATGGGCTTGAAGGTAGGGTCGTATGTCCGGTACATGCAAAAGAGGGCGTACAACCAACTTAGGGGTTTGAACAAGCTGAAAGCTTAGAGATTGGAAGGAGAGGGTTTGGAAGGAGGGGGCCACTCCCCAACCATTCCCTAACCACTCCCCAACTAGAGGGGGCTTCTTCCTTGAGCCCTTCCCTAAACCAGAGGGTCTCCTTTCCTAAACTAGAGGGGTTCCTTGCCTTAACCCCTTCTGCCCCACTGCCCTCCCTGCCCCTTCCCTACACACACACAGATTCATCAATAAGAGTGGAAAAGGATTGAGGATGAGAATTCAAAGTTGTTTTCTCATGTACCTTCCGCCTACCAAACTCACCTACCAGACTTAAGTCTCTTAAATCACACTTTGAAATACAAAACACTTGGGAGCGACAACATTTTCAACTCTCCCTCTTTGCAATAGAGTGTTTTCACATAACCCAAGAAGTGATCTAAGCTTCTCAAACTGTCCTTTGGAGAGTGAATTTATCAATATATCTGCAACTTGTAATGCTGAGGGAACATAATCCAATGTAACAACTCCCTTTTGCACTTGATCTCTTAGAAAGTGGAACCTGAGATCAGTATACATCTGTCATGAAAAACCAGATTTTCAGACATTTTGATGTAGCTTTGGTTGTCATAATAGATGACAGTAGGTTTCCAAAGCTTCCTGACATAACTTTGAAATAAGCTTCTCTAACCAAATGGCCTTAGAACAAGTAGAGCAGGCTGAAATGTACTCCCCTTGAGCTGATATTGGAGCCACCACGCTTTGCTTCTTGCCAGACCAAGAAATCATGGCTGATCCAAGAGAGCAGCAATGGCCAGAAGTGGACTTTCTGGTTGTCACATCTCCTCCCCAATCACCATCCACAAGTCCAAGTACTCCAAACGCATCATAAGAATCATACAGTAGTCCAAAACCAACATTACCTTTGAGATATCTCAATCCAGGCTTGGCTGCTAGCAAGCATCTTTCCTTTGGGGCAACCATAAACTGACAAAAAGTGTAAACAGTGTAACACATCTGGTCTTGTCTTGACCAGACACGTCAAGGAACCAATCAATTGCCTATATTTGGTTCTGTCAACATGTTTAGTGCCATCTTCTAGAATTAACTTTTAATTTTGGAACGATAGGAGTAGGAAATAGTTTTGAATCCAACATATAAAACCTTCAAGATTTCTAAGGCATACTTGCTTTGTGAGAGAAATTTTAGAGAGACCAGGAACATACAACACATTATTTAACTTGGTAAATTCACCTGAGGGAAGTGTTACTGTTCCTACATCCTTGACTGAGTACAAAGTATCATCTCCAAGGGCAACCTGAATTGCTATCTTCTCCTTCTGATTCTCTTGGAATAGTGATTTATCATGTGACGCATGTCTTGATGCTCCAGAATCGACATACCAAACAACAACAGAAGCAACACTTATAGACAAGGCTGAAAGGACGGAGTAAGCAATTTCCACCTTATGGCGTAAGTCATATACATCTGCATTACCAACAAATTGCTTAGAAAGAAAATGATCTATTCCTTTCTGTTCGTTATTGCCATGTCTTTTTGGATGCTTGTTTGGTATAATGTTGTCAATTTTTGCACTTATAGCAAGTGACATGTGCTTTATTTTTTACTTGAGAAGAGTTTACTAAACCGCCATCCTTGCTCTTCTCCTTGGGAAACTTCTTAGACTTGAAGTTTTTCTTAGCTTTTTCAAAGAAGGCTATATCTAGAAGTTACTCCCTTCTAGTAAGCACAATTTGCCTCCTAGTCTCTTCCTGGATACATATATCAAATATCTGGGGAAAAAATAAATAATTTTTTTAGCAACAATACATGAGACAAAAATCTCATAATCTTGAGAAAAGCCATTGAGGGCCAAGGGAGAAACTTGCTCCTCTTTGATCCTCCTTCTATGGCTGCCAATTGATCCTTTAATTCTGTGATCTTCTCTTCTATGGCTGCCAATTGATCCGTCAATTCTGTGATATTCATCAAATAGCTGGTTATATCACCTTTTTCCAACATTTGAACTTGTGCTAACTTTCTCTTAAGCATCATTTTCCTAGAAAGATTCTTATTTTGGAAGAGTTCTGCCATTTTAACGGAATTCTCATGTGCAGCAGTACAAGAAGAGATATCAGGGGTGAGATCATCCCTTACAGTGTAATGTCCCCTCTTTCCGCCTAAGCTTGGACGAGGACCTTTGGCCCGTTATGTCTACCCGACGGCCAAGGGGGAACCTTTAGGGTGACATAACTTTATTGTTTTATTATATTGTGCTATTATTTCTAAAAATAATAATATTATGAAAAGCACATATAATAAATAATAAAGTTTATTAATAAATTAAAATACAAATCATTGTATTAGAAAGGAGTGCGACTTGCCTTAGGAGGCATTTTTTGGAAAACGCACCATTTGGCCCAAAGAAGGAAAATGCGACCAGCATAGGGGAATGAAACAAATTGATTGGGCGACTTGGAGGTGGTAGTTGGGCTGAGTTCCCTTTAAATAAACAGGTCGACTTGCATGAGGGTATCCAGATTTTTATTATCATCTTTTGCATTGCTAAGAGCTCTGAGCTTTTATCAAAAATTCCAAGGACGAAAACCCTTGTGAATTTATCTCTTGCGGACGAAAACCCCAGGGGATTGGGAGGGGATTTCACTCAGAAATTCCCAGCGTTATTCAACAGATTTCCAGGTTCAGTTCAGCCGTGTGTGTAAGGAGATTTGAAGGTGTTTTTCAGTGATTTCCAACCAGCAGTTGGGTCGGCCCAGTATAAGCAAGTTAACAGCGAATTCAGAGGTATTTTTATCCAAAAACATTTGTTAAATGTTTGCCATCATATTGTAATCTGATCGCTGTACTTTTTTATCATTTTCTGAAGTGCATTCTGAAGATTTTCAATCTGAATAATATCAGACTTCAGATCTGATTTTCTGGGCATTTTGGACTGTAATAAGTTCAGTTTTTTTATGTAATTCAGTCCCCAAATATCTGGGCAGTCATTAGAAATCAGAAGTAATTTTATTTGGTGTGATTTACATTGTTATCTCTCTTAAACCCTAGTCGCACTTTCCAGATCTGCACTAGGGATTTGACATAAAATACACAGAAATCTGTATTTGCTGTTTTTATTTAACTGAAAATCAGTATAGTGTAAGAAGGATCCATCTAGGGATCTTTCAATGGTATCATAGCATCAATCCTCCCACCTGGAGGGTTTGTTTTGTATTTGTTTTATGCAGCCTATAGAAGTTGGGCCACACCGATATTATACAAGGAGTCAGGCACGTCTGAATATTGAAGGTATCATGGATAGAGGAGAAGGAGCACACACTCCTCCACGACGGGAGCGGCCTGATCCGGATGCCCTTTTTAGCGGAATGATCGATTCCCATCAGGAAATGATTCAGACCATGAGACAGCTGATGGAGAATTTGACTATGGATAGGGCAAGAAATCGGCATGATAGAAGGGAAAGATCTGCATCCATAGCTAGCAGCCACAGAAGGCACAGCCGGGTTCCTACAGAAGTGGGCAGCGTAAGAGGCTCCCCTCCACGAGATAGGAGATATACAGAGGAAAGGAGACCCACGAGGACTGCGGATCGACCTATGCAGCCTAGATTCCTACCAAGGGAAGAGCCACCATTAGTTGAGGACCCACTTGAAGACATAGCTTTTCAAGATAATGTAATGGTAGCTCATGATGAGTGGAGAGCATTACCAGAAGAGGTACGGAACGCCTTTCCCCTCCACCAATATTGTATGCAGAAAAGGGAGAGCTTGAAAGCTAGGCAAGCACAAAGGCCTAGGACCCAGCAAAACAGAGAATTGAAGCAGGTTACCAATAAGGTGACCCTTTCCACCTTCGATGGCAGTGGAAAGATTAGTGCCAGGGCATGGATTCACAAGCTTGATACATACCTCACTCTCAAACCTATGCAGGAACAGGAGGCTATTCAGTTTGCTACTCTTCACTTGGAGGGAGTGGCATATGATTGGTGGCACCATGGGCTTATCACACAGAGACATGACTTACTGCGGTCATATAGGGAGTTTAGTGAGAAGTTAATTGCCAGATTTGACCGCAAAGATGTGGAACTATATTACAGGGATTTGGCACAGCTACGACAGAGTGGGCACGTTGATTCTTACATCAACGAATTTCAGCGGATTGCAGTAATGGTTCCCGAGATGCCTGAGAGATGTGTGGTAATGCTTTTTATTGAGGGTCTGCATGACAGGTTAAGAGGGTTGGTCAAGGCCCTTAGGCCTACTACATTACATGATGCTATCCAGACAACATTAGATTTGGAGACCACTCCCACTTCTTACCAGCCTAGTAAGAAGCCCTTCACAAGCTCCAAGCCGATTCAGCGTTCCACTACTCAGCAGAAGAGTGTTCCCCCTCCTAGGATGGATCAGGAGACTCGGAATGAGTTGAGAAGAAAGAAACTTTGTTTCCATTGCAAAGATCACTGGGAGCCTGGACACAACTGCCTTGGGAAAGGCAAGGTGCATCTTATTGAGGTTATCTCGGATGCAGAGGCAGATTCTTCAGCAGATACAGATACAGAGGACAGTGGTCATGGTGCACATGAGGAGCAGCCCCAGGTAGAGCTAGGAGATGGAGATGCATCAGGCTCAGGTACTATTGCTTCACTCTCTGGAGTCCCTAGGTATCATCCATTTCGTGTGAAAGGAGTACTTAAGGGCCAACGAGTTGTTTGCTTGATTGATAGTGGTGCTACGCACAATTTCCTTGATGAGGGATTTGTGATGAAGCGAGGATTACAGGTTGAAGAATTTGAGGGGTTCAGTGTACGAGTGGCAGATGGCTTTGCTCTAAGCTGCACTAGACGAATTCCACAGCTTAGTATCCAGCTAGGAGACTACACATTGACAGATGATTTTTACATAGTTGGACTGGGGGAGATAGACGCAGTTTTGGGAATTCAGTGGCTTCAGTCTCTGGGGAGATATGTGCAGGACTTCAAACGAATGGAGATAGAGTTTATGTCAGAGGGGAAGAAGATTGTGCTACGAGCTCTTTCGGATGGTGGACCCAGAGTTGTTTCAGCACATAGGATGGAATCTATTATCAGTCATGGAGAGGTTGCATGGGCAGCCCAATGTTTCATTTCATCCAAATCTTCTCCAGATGGTGGACAGCAGTTGCATACAGATATTCAGACCATAATAGATAGGCACGGGCAGGTTTTTGGTGATATTCCTCCAGGGAGACCACCAGACAGAGGGTTTGAGCATGTCATAGAGTTGGAGGAGGGTGCCAAGCCTGTGATCACTACACCCTACCGTCATCCTAAGAAATTTAAGGATGAGATAGAGAGGACCATCAGAGAGCTTCTTGACATGGGGCATATCCGTCCTAGTTCTAGCCCATTTGCTTCTTCGGTGGTGTTGGTGAAGAAGAAGGACGGGACGATGAGAATGTGTATCGACTACAGGGCCCTCAACAAGAAGACAATCAAAAACAGGTATCCCATCCCTCGTATTGATGAGCTTTTGGATGAACTGCATGGAGCCATTTATTTTTCGAAGATTGATCTTCGATCAGGATACCATCAGATTCGGGTTCGAGAGGAGGACATCCTCAAGACAGCATTCAGATGTCATTATGGGCATTATGAGTTCTTGGTGATGCCATTTGGTCTCACTAATGCACCTGCCACTTTTCAGTCATGCATGAACCATCTCTTCAACAAGCAGTTGAGGAAGTTCGTGCTAGTTTTCTTTGATGATATCTTGATCTACAGCAGGTCATGGGAGGATCATTTGAGGCATTTAGATGAGGTACTTGGCATTATGGAGATTCAGTCTCTATTTGCTAAGATGTCCAAATGCGAGTTTGGACTTACTGAGATACTATATCTGGGACATGTCATTGGGGCCAATGGGGTCAAGGTCCATCAGGAGAAGATACAGGCTATGCAGGATTGGCCTCCACCTAGGAACATATCAGAGTTGCGGGGATTCCTAGGGCTATGTGGATATTATCGGAGATTTGTGAGGGGTTATTCAGATATTGCTGCACCATTGACAGATCTCACAAGGAAGGGGGCATTTAGATGGACAGATGAGGCACAAATAGTATTTGATGAGCTCAAGATGGTGATGAGCACATGTCCAGTCCTTGCTCTTCCGGACTTCTCTAAGCCATTCATCTTAGAGTGTGATGCTTCGGGTTCAGGTATTGGTGCAGTCTTGATGCAGGACCGTCATCCCATTGCCTATGAGAGTAGAAAGTTGAGGGAGAACGAGAGGTTGTATTCCACCTATGACAAGGAGATGCTCGCCATCATGCATGCATTGGCGAAGTTCAGACAGTATCTGGTGGGAGGGAAGTTCGTAGTGAGAACCGACCATAACAGCTTGAGGTACTTCTTGGAGCAGAAGGAACTCAATGAGAGGCAGCAGAAATGGGTCAGCAGGATCCAGGCCTATGATTTTGACATCGAGTATGTCAAAGGGAAAAAGAATGTTGTGGCGGATGCACTATCGAGGAGACCCCATGTTGCTGTCCTATATTCTATGAGTGAGATTTCTGCAGATTAGAAGTCTCAATTGCTGGTCGAGTATTCAAAGAACACCTTAGCATGTGAGATCATGGACGGCAAAATTCAGGATGGGCGCTACCAGGTAATTTCTGATTTGATTTATTATAAGGGTAGGATTTATTTGGTACCTGAATCTAAGCTTAAGGGGAAGATTCTACATGCACTCCATGATGCACCATTAGCAGGACATCCAGGGTATTTCAAGACATATAGGCAGGTTAGAGAGAGATTCTCTTGGAAGGGTCTCAAGGAGGATGTCCTACAGTATATTCGAGAGTGTGTGACTTGTCAGCAAAACAAGTCCGAGCATACTTTCCCTGCAGGCTTATTACAGCCCTTACCGATTCCAGAGCAGAGGTGGGAGAGTATATCTATGGATTTCATTACAGGACTACCAGTTGTGCAGGGCTATGATCGCATTTATGCGATAGTTGACAGGTTGACTAAGTATGGACACTTCTTTGCCATCCCCACGAGTTTTAAGGCACCACAGGTGGCTGATTTATTCTTTAGGGAGGTATTCAGGTTACATGGGCTTCCGAAGAATATTGTTAGCGATAGGGACAGCAGGTTTATGAGCACATTTTGGCAGGAACTCTTCAGGTTGGCAGGCACTGAGTTGACTCCGAGCACTAGCTATCATCCGCAGATAGATGGGCAGACGGAGATTGTAAATAAGTGGATTGAGGGGTACCTGCGCAACTATGTTTCAGGGCAGCAGAGAGCATGGGTCAAGCAACTTTATTTGTGCGAGTATTGTTACAATACTACGTACCACATGTCCATTGGGATGACCCCTTTCCGAGCTTTGTACGGTTATGACGCGAGATCCTTCGTGGATATGGCGTTTGGAGATAGCAGAGCTCCTAAGGCTCGAGAGTGTTTACAGGACAACCAGGATATCCTTAAAACCCTTAAGGACAATATGCAGCATGCCCAAAATCAGCAAAAGATGTATGCAGACAGGCACAGGATTGAGCGATCATTTGAGGTAGGGGATATGGTCTTTTTACGACTCCAGCCTTACAGACAGAGTACTCTTAAGAAGAGTGGAGCGGAGAAGCTTAAGCCTCGCTTCTATGGTCCATACAGGGTGGTGAGGAGAGTTGGACAGGTAGCTTATGAGTTGGAGTTACCTTCTGAAAGTAAGATACACAATGTTTTTCATGTATCTTGCTTAAAGAAGGCATTGGGGCAGCATGTGACCTCTTCAGTAGAGTTACCCCCCTTGGATGATGAGGGAAGACTGGATTTGGTTCCTGAGGGACTTATAGATTGGAGGGAGAGAAGATTGCGGAACAAGGTGATACGAGAGTACCTGGTTCGTTGGAAAGATTTACCCTTGGAGGATGCCACTTGGGAGGGTGAGTCTATTCTTCAGCACCCGGCCTTACTACAGTTGCTTGTGGGCAAGCAACTCCGGGGAGGGAGGACTGTAATGTCCCCTCTTTCCGCCTAAGCTTGGACGAGGACCTTTGGCCCTTTATGTCTACCTGACGGCCAAGGGGGAACCTTTAGGGTGACATAACTTTATTGTTTTATTATATTGTGCTATTATTTCTAAAAATAATAATATTATGAAAAACACATATAATAAATAATAAAGTTTATTAATAAATTAAAATACAAATCATTGTATTAGAAAGGAGTGTGACTTGCCTTAGGAGGCATTTTTTGGAAACGCACCATTTGGCCCAAAGAAGGAAAATGCGACCAGCATAGGGGAATGAAACAAATTGATTGGGCGACTTGGAGGTGGTAGTTGGGCTGAGTTCCCTTTAAATAAACAGGTCGACTTGCATGAGGGTATCCAGATTTTTATTATCATCTTTTGCATTGCTAAGAGCTCTGAGCTTTTATCAAAAATTCCAAGGACGAAAACCCTTGTGAATTTATCTCTTGCGGACGAAAACCCCAGGGGATTGGGAGGGGATTTCACTCAGAAATTCCCAGCGTTATTCAACAGATTTCCAGGTTCAGTTCAGCCGTGTGTGTAAGGAGATTTGAAGGTGTTTTTCAGTGATTTCCAACCAGCAGTTGGGTCGGCCCAGTATAAGCAAGTTAACAGCGAATTCAGAGGTATTTTTATCCAAAAACATTTGTTAAATGTTTGCCATCATATTGTAATCTGATCGCTGTACTTTTTTTGGCATTTTCTGAAGTGCATTCTGAAGATTTTCAATCTGAATAATATCAGACTTCAGATCTGATTTTCTGGGCATTTTGGATTGTAATAAGTTCAGTTTTTTAATGTAATTCAGTCCCCAAATATCTGAGCAGTCATTAGAAATCAGAAGTAATTTTATTTGTTGTGATTTTACATTGTTATCTCTCTTAAACCCTAGTCACACTTTCCAGATCTGCACTAGGGATTTGACATAAAATACACAGAAATCTGTATTTGCTGTTTTTATTTAACTGAAAAATCAGTATAGTGTAAGAAGGATCCCTCTAGGGATCTTTCATATAGAATTTGAAATGATGCGTTTAGCTCTAGCTGCTATTGGTTCATAATCTGCAAGCTTAGTAGCGTCACTAGGCCTTTTCTCATTATCCAAGATGATTCCCCATAAATTCAACTCTTCCACGTGCAGTTTAAACTTCCATGAAATGTAGTTGGATGTGCTCTCCAACATAAAACATTCCTGTAACCTGGAAACCACGGAACCTGCCATCTCAAAGCTGAAGTAGGAACTCTTGGAAAATACTTGAAATAGCTCACAAGAAAGTCAGCAGCACATATGACCACACGAACGGATTATCAAGCCTTAACAAAGCATAATGATCTTCTCTCAAAAAGGGTAAGATCAACAACCATAATCAGTCTAGAACCATTCAACCATGAAAAAACTTGCCTTAGTGGTTTGTTCCATTAGGGTTATGGTGTAACTGCCCTGCTACCATATTTAAATGGATTGAATACTCGATGATATTTTACAGTGAGCTTCACACACACACATTTTTAATAATAAGATCGGTAAATGATTTAGGATGAGAGGTAAAACTTGTCTTCTCATCTTCTTTCCACCTACCGAACTCACCTACAAGACTTAACCTATTAAATCACACTTAGAAATATAAAACACTAGGGAGCAACAACAATTTTGACACAGGACACATGCCTGTAAAAATTATTCCAATTCAAATGACAACCACTTGATCTCATCCTCTGTAGAATTTTTAGTTTTGTTTTCAATTTGAGAAAAAGCTGTGGATTAGTCAATGCTTTAAATTGAACACACCAATTAATCTTTCACTGTGAATGCCTACTGATAAAATGTTTTTCAGGGTGTATTGAACGTTTCTTGTTATCTTGGACTTCTGATATATTGTAGTACTTGGGAAACCTTAGAAAGATCCTGTTTCTTATCACCCATTTTGATAAGATATTCTAGTTCTCAAGGTAATATTGCTGCTATCATATGGGTTCCCACAATCACCATGGTGGAAGAGATAGTTATCCCAGTTCGCTGGGGAACACGTTTGTTATAACGAATCTGTTGTAGTCTACCTCAGATATCTTCACTCAGGGAGCTCGTTAAACTGATTAGAAGGCCCAGTGGCATATGAAGGATTTTAGGTCAAAGACCAAGAAAACAATTGGATTTGGTGGTTTACTAAAGGAATGGTGATGGTTTCACTTCTACTTAAGATTGCTATTTTTCGATTAAAGGATAAACATCCAGATCCTTCAGTCATTTAGCATCTGTTGGTATTGGTGCATGAATAATTGATCTTCTTCGGCATAGTGCCAAGAACTGAGGAACACCATAAGATTGTTTAAAGAAACAAGAGCTAGGAAAAGTGATAATGGTATATTATTTCATACTTCCCGGGCTTTCATATCTCAAACCTAATTGTGAAGCAACATATTTTCTTTTTTTGTCAATTACATCAGGAACTAATGCAAGTAATTTTCAGGTCGTCGTGTGTTCTTGCACTTTGAGGCGGTCGACTCAGCGTTTTATGCCTGGATAAATGGTGTATTTGTGGGTTACAGGTGTGTTTCAGATTTCACATCACATCTTTATCTATCTATAAATAAGTTATGTCTATTTTAATATTCAACTTTTTAATTCTTATTGAATCTTTCATTATTGAACAACATTGATAAGATTGCATCAGGCAGAGAACTAGGTAAACCTAATGATAGATTTGTTATTTGGTTAGTTTTTCAAAAACATAAATGTGACAATATAGAGCAGCAACCAACTCCATAAAAATAAATTGTTTCTGACCATTTTGAACAGTGGTAACATACATTGTATCCAATGTGTTTTTAAACAGCAATGAGATCATGCAATATGTAACAGCATAAACAGTAAACAACAATAAGAAAAGAAAGCAATTGCATATGAACTGATGATATATAACTTCGAAAAGTCTTCATACTTAAACAAAACAATATCAACAAACACATTGCTACAATATAACCTTTCACATCTACATCTCCATAAATATGATTAAGTTTATAATAACTTCACTTTGACCCTTTCAAGGGTTTAACCACAAACAATGGAATTTAGCAAACACCCCAAATGCAGATCTGATTTTTAATTGCAGCAGACTGAAAATGGAAAAATCAGCGAATTCTACTCTTCACGAAATATGCCAAAACACCATGAACACTTCAATTTCACTTTCCACAATTTTTATATATATTTTATGCAACCACAAGAGCCAAAATCAAAAAAATATTGAAGAAATACACTGTTGGGAAGTTAATTATGACCAGTTAATTGCAACCACAAGAAAATGTAAATCTAGGGCCGAGAAACCCCCAAAATCACGAAACTTGAGATTCTGGCCTTAGAAATTATGATAAATCTGATTATCAATCAAAATTGCACATATAGTTCACCAAATGTCCAAAACCCTACTCAAGGTAGGTCGCTCCACTAGAAAGAAATCAATAACAATCTGAAAATGACAATTTTCTCCTCAAATCAGCCTTATACCCAATCCCAAGGAGAAGGGGTTTTCGTCCTTCACCTCAACCTCTAGAAGGGTTTTTGTCCTTCTAGGCAAGTCGCATAAGAGGGTTTTCGTCCTCAAATGCAAGAACAAGGAGCTCCTAGCTTACTTGCTCCAATAAGATAAAATGCGCCAAAGTCTAGATAGCAAATGATGCCTTAGATCTCCTTTTATATCCTTCCTTTGGCGCCAAAGTACAAAAAGGAAAGGCCGACCTGTATAAGAAAGAAAACACTAAAGAAAATATAAAATATTAGTAAAAACATATCATATAGATGCTCAATGTTCTTCTCCTTCATCTTTGCTTCTTTGCCATGGAGAAGGAATGGCAAGAAGACCAAATATCAGCTCTCAAGTGGGAAAAAGGGACATTACAGTCCTCCCTTCCCAAAATTGCTTGTCCCCAAGCAATTGCAAACCCAATACATCCGCTGCCCCACCTTCTTCTTTCCATTCTTTTTGAAGTCCCACCTCTAATGGTGAAGGTGGCATCCTTGACAAAGCATCCACAACCACATTTTGCTTCCCCTTCACATATTCAATGTCAAAATCAAATGCTTGGAGTCTACTCACCCATTTTTGTTGCCGGTCATTCAATTCCTTTTGATGAAGAAAGAATCTCAAGCTATTGTGGTCGGTTTTAACCACAAACCTTCCACAAATCAAATATTGCCTAAACTTAATTAAGGCATGCATGATGGCAAGCATTTCTTTATCATAAATAAAAAACTTCTTCTCATGATCTTTCAATTTTCGACTTTCAAAAGCAATGGGGTGCTGATTTTGCATCAAAATTGCACCTATACCCTCACCGGAAGCATCACATGCAAGCACAAATGGTTCAAAAAATTCTTGAACAACGAGAACCGGACAAGAACACATCACCTTTTTCAACTCTTCAAAGGCTACATGGGCTGATTTGGACCAGCTGAAAGCATCCTTCTTTGTTAGAGAAGTCAAAGGGGCTGCAATTTGTGAGAATCCCTTCACAAACTTCCTGTAGTATGAGCACAAACCCAAGAATCCTTTCAAGTGAGTAATGCTGGTTGGTGTTGGCCAATTCATGATTGCTTGGATCTTACTTTGATCTACATGAACCCCATGAGCATTGATAACATGCCCCAAGTATAAAATCTCATTCATACCAAACTCACATTTAGACTTTTTTGCATATAAAGACTGCTGCTCCAAAATTTCCAGCACTATATCCAAATGTTGGAGGTGCTCCTCCCATGACTTACTATAAATCAGAATATCATCAAAGAATACCAACACAAATTTCCTTAATTGCTTACCAAAAATGTGATTCATGCATGATTGGAAGGTGGCCGGGGCATTGGTCAATCCAAATGGCATGACAAGGAACTCGAAATGCCCAAAGTGACATCTAAAAGCGGTCTTGTGCACATCTTCTTCTCTAACTCTTATTTGATAATATCCGGACCTCAAATCTATTTTGGAGAAGTAGATTGCTCCATGTAGTTCATCTATGAGCTCATCAATCCTTGGAATGGGATATTTGTTCTTAATTGTCTTCTTATTGAGCACATGGTAGTCCACACACATTCTTAGAGTACCATCTTTCTTCTTGACCAGCACTACGGAAGAAGCATAAGGGCTGGAACTAGGCCTTATCAATCCCATTTCCAACAATTCTTTGATTGTTTTCTCAATTTCTTCCTTGTAAATGTGTAGGTGACGGCAGGGGTTCGTTATGACCGGTTTGGTACCTGGTTCCAACTCAATGACGTGTTGGAGTCCCCCATCCGGTGGCAGCCCATGCGGTAACTCATTGAAAACTTTAGCATGCCTATCAAGTATGGGCTGAATATCATCATGAAAAGTAGATTGAATGGAAATAGAAGAGTTAGCTCTTACCAAACAATGGGCTGCCCAAGCAACCTGCCCCTTTTTGAAGGTTCTTTCCATACTTTTCGCTGTCACAACTTGTGGAATTCCACCTTTCATGCCATGCAACACAACCTCTTTGTCTTCTACCTTAAATTTCAGCTCCATGCTTTGATAATTTTGAGAAAACTCACCTAAAGAATGTAGCCATTGCACACCCAAAACCAAATCAGATTCACCAATGCTAATAACATAGAAATCATCTCTTACCATGTGCCCTCCCAAAGTGAGTGTGAGCTGAGATATCTTCTTTGTGCAAGGAAGTATGAAGCCATCCGCAACCGTTACATTGAAACCTTTGAAATTTTCAGCCTTTAACTTTAATTTCTTCACCAAGCTTTTATCTACAAAATTATGTGTGGCTCCACTATCAATCAATACGGTTACCTTTTGTCCATGCTTTACACGAAATGGGTGATATCTAGGTGCCCCGGATAATGTAGCAAGAGTACCCTCTAGCTTCTTTGTGTCCTCTTCTTCCACAACATCATTATGCCTAGCTTCATCAACAATGTTATCATCATCTTCACAATCAGAAATTACTTCAATATAATGAACTTTACCTTTTCCCAAACAACGATGTCCCGGAGTCCAAGGATCCTTGCATGAAAAACACAAATTCTTCCTTCGTAATTCATTCTTTGCCTCCTTATCATGGCTGGTTTTCTGCAGATCCGTGTGAACATTGGGTACTTTTTGAAGAGGTCTCTTTGGCTGGTCCAAAGGGATGCTTCTTGGCTGCTTGGGGGGTTGTCCCCTCTCAAATTCACCTTAGGAACACTGCTGATTGCTGCTGATTTTGTGGCAGCACCTTCAAGATCAAGAGCCTTCTTTATTGCCTCTTGTAGAGACAAAGGATCAAATGCACGAACCAACCCCTTTAGGGGCTCAATCAAACCCTCCACAAAAAGTACTATGAGTCTTCTTTCGGACACATCCGTGATCATAACGGAAAGTCTCTGAAAATCAGCCACATACTCTTCCACGGTACCTTGTTGTTTCAAGTGTGCAAGCTCACGGAAATGCACCTCCGGATCCACTCTATCAAACCGATCAATGAGCCTTTGACGAAACTCATCATAGGCATGTATCTCACTATGCCCTTGTGTCACAAGCCCATGGAACCACCATTCATGAGCAATGCCCTCAAGATGTAAAGTGGCAAATTTGATTGCATCTTCCTCCATCATAGGCTTCAAAGACAAATATGTATTCAATTTTTGAATCCAAGCCCTAGCGCTACCCTTTGGTAGATCCATCAAATGTAGAAAAAGACAACTTACCCAAAGCATTTTGTACCTCTCTTTGTGGCATGGCATGTCTAGGCTCGGGCCTAGATCTTCCTCTATCCAATGCCATGAACTCGGCAAGAGAAATAGCATCACGGATCTCCCTTGACAAGGCCATGTATTCTTCATAACTCGCTGCAATACTCCTCCCTATAGGTCTTGCTTCTTCTTCCGGAATGGCCTCCTCTCTAGGAAGGAAAATGGGCCTCAAACTCGATCCTCCAGTTGATCCATTAGGTCGTTTGGCATTATTGGCTCCATTTGAACTCCCTTCACCATTTTGAACCCTAGGTTCAATGATTCTTTGGAGGGAAAGAGCTAGGAAGTCCATAGTATCTGGAGAGCCTCTCTTGGCCGGCAAATTAATTTGTCCAACCTTAGCTTCTTGGGAATCACGATCAGCCATATCTTGGCTGGTCCTTTTGTCTGCCTACTTCCTTCTTTGGTAGTAGATGTAACCCTTGTTACCTTCTTCCATAAACCCTAAGTCCTTTGAAGATCCGAGCTCTGATACCACTGTAATGACCCTTTCAAGGGTTTAACCAAAAACAATGGAATTTAGTTAAACACCCCAAAATATTCAGATCTGATTTTTAATTGCAGCAGACTGAAAATGCAAAAATCAGCGAACTGTACTCTTCACAAAATATGCCAAAACACCATGAACACTTCAAATTCACTTGCCACAATTTTTATATATTTTTTTATGCAACACAAAGCCAAAATCAATGAAAATACTGAAGAAATACACTGCTGGAAATTAATTATGACCAGTTAATTGCAGCACAAGAAAATTAGATCTAGGGCCTAGAAACCCCCAAAAATCACCAAACTTGAGATTCCGGCCTTAGAAATTATGATAAATCAGATTATCAATCAAAATTGCACATATAGTTCACCAAATGTCCAAAACCCTACTCAAGGTAGGTCGCTCCACTAGAAATAAATCAAATACAATCTGAAAATGATAACTCTCTCCTCAAATCAGCCTTATACACCAATCCCCAAGTCAAGATGAAGGGTTTTTGTCCTTCACTCAACCTCTAGAAGGGTTTTTGTCCTTCTAGGCAAGTCGCATATGATGGTTTTCGTCCTCAAATGCAAGAACAAGGAGCTCCTAGCTCGCAATGCTCCAATAAGATAAAATGCGCCAAAGTCTAGATAGCAAATGATGCCTTAGATCTTCTTTTATATCCTTCAATTGGCGCCAAAGTACAAAAAGGCAAGGCCGACCTGTATAAGAAAGAAAACACTAAAGAAAATATAAAATATTAGTAAAAACATATCATATAGATGCTCAATGTTCTCCTCCTTCATCTTTGCTTCTTTGCCATGGAGAAGGAATGGCAAGCAGGCTAAATGCATGTTATCATGGTCTGATATTACAGCTCTGGCTAACTTCATGTACTGCCATTTTCAGGACTTTTAACCAATTGAGCCTCCACAATCAAAGAATAGGTATAAATCGCCACATGAAAATTTTCTTTCCACTTCTTAATTTTTCTTGAAGCATAAATAGCCCAATCATATTTCTGTCCGTTTCTTAGACCATCCACGTAATATAAATATATAAGGAGTTCACTCAACCTCTCTTTATAGGATAACTTTGCCAACATAAACTCGGCCATTATTGAACATAATTATCAATAAATAAACTGACCGGAATGCCTTCAGAGTTAATCTTTTTCCAGAGATCGAATTGAGCAGTCTTTTTGCATAAAATCTCATTTTTGTGCTGGTGTCACTCACTCCTTAGTCACCTTGGTGCCTACCATTACTAAACTAAATAATCTATGGAATCATCTGGCTCGGAAGACACCACAAAATGGTTGCGACCTTGCATTGGACATTGCCATACCTGTTTGTTGCTCATGCAATTCGAAGAACAGCTGCAACTCCTGTTGCATTGTGTGAGTGACCAACATGGTCAATACATTTGCTATTCTGGCTCTGTAATTTCTCTACTTCATCCATGAATTAATTTTGTTCATAACATTGATGGAGTTGATAACAATCCAGCAATTTGAATATCTGTTGAAGTTTTTGTGCTGGTTAGGTGCCTACAACTGTTAGATTATGAACAACGATTAAGGTGAGGTCACTTATCTGAAACATCAGTTAAAAACATCAATACAGGTTGTCTAAGATTATTAACCAAATATAATTGGATGTGGAAGCTTCAAATCTAAAATAATTAACATGTTCACTTTTTCAGTTTTAACTGAAAAATGACAAACCATTTTAAGTATCGATTCCCCATCAACCTTTCTTATCAATGCCTTTTTCCAGTGTCTCAGTTGTGCCGGTTGGTGCTTGTTTTGCGTTGTTTGTGGTGCGACATACTGACCGATTGTTATTTATCAAAATAATTTTGGTTGACACTTAATTATCATCTGCCTTGTGAAAGAATCAGTTGTTTTCACCAAAGAGTGGAACTTTCTTGCCCTTTTATGATGGCCATTGATTTGGAGTTAAATATGTGTTGGTGGACACTCGTTCTCAGCTTCTGATGTTAACTGTTTTTGAGATATGAATGTGATGTTCACTACTAATATGATTAGACTTAAGCATTGATGGGGATCCTATTTGCTCCACTTTTGAGGTATGTACACAAGGAGTCAAGTTTAATTCAATTTATCTCCTCTTATATGTTGTTTTTGTGTTCAGCTTATGAGTGTTCTTTTCAGTCAGATCTAGTGTCCCTGCTATATTAATTTTTGATTCTTTATTTTTCAATTTCAATGAAATTTTTAGGAATCTTGGCTCTGATTTGAAGTTTTCCCAATTTTGATGAATTCATCAATGTTGGATGCAACTGTCCTTCCAGATTTGCTAACTACATCAAACCGTTAAAATATAGCGCTTTATATAGCATGTAAAACTGTTATGTAGTTGTGATACGGTTGGTAACTGTTCAACCGAAGTGTAACCACCTCCTATAATAAATTGGACCTGCCTGTGTCATTTGAGCAGTGCAGTTTGCCTTCTCTAATTCTTTCTTCTCTTTGCATATGCTAACATTGGTATCAGAGCGTCCAAGGTTGCAGTTCGAGGAAGCCTCCAAGAGGCACGAACTAGAAAATTCGAGGAAGCCCTAAAAGGGCACGAATTTGGTAAAACGTGGGGTATTTGAAGAAAAATACCAGACGCTAGGGCAGAGAAGGAAGAAATTCCTCCATTCGTGGGCAGCAGACTGTTTGCAAAGGAAAACTAGGGCAAACGTCCAGCGAAAGGAGAAAGTCGTGGCTACGGAAGTCGTGGAGAAAGAAAAACGAGGGCACAATGAAGGGCAAAAAAGAAAACTTCTCTCATAAATACTGTTGTAACAGTCAACTAATCTAGTCACTTTTTGTACAAAACCTTGGAGCAGCGTCATTTTTGCACAAAACCGTGAAGCAGCGCCATAAAAAAGCCAAGACAGAGTCGTGGCTCAAGGCAAAGTCCAGTCGCAAGGGGCAATTCGAGAGGATATACTCCAGTCGCAAATCCTGATGCAGGCAAAGACAAACGTGGAGTTGTGTGGCCAGACCAAACAAAAACGTGAACAGTCGTGGAGGCATTCGTGAGGGCAAGATATAATATTTGGTCATATTAATATTCACTTTTTCCAACAAAGGTATTCACCTTGCTTTTGAATAATCAATTTGGGAGGAATAAGTAATAATATTTTTAATATCACCAAATATGGTTGGAGGGGTGATTTGCATAATTTAATATTATTTGCTGGAAAAAGTAATATTGTTTTATTAAGTGTGGGCAAAATTTTATTTTATTATTTCCGTTACTTTGGAATAATAAAATGGCAAATATTTCACACTTGACTTTGCCGGAGACACAAAAATTAACGGGCACTAATTTTAATGTATGGAGTCATAAGATTTTAACGCTTGCGGAGTTTCGTGATTGTGATAAAATAATCACGGGTAGTGAAAGTCGACCAGCGACGAACTTCGCGGATTATGACAAACGTCATAAGGAAGCGTTATTGCTTCTCAAGTTGTCGGTGTCGGATGATATGATACCGGAAGTGCGGAATGCCACTGTGGCAAGCACATTGTGGACCAGTCTGAGGGATAAATATCAGACATCAGAAAAGAGTCGGGTTTTATACCTGAAGAATATGCTCTTTTCCGTAAAGTTACAAGAAGGTGGATCGCTGTCTGAGCACCTACTTCGGATGAAAGATCTCTGAGACCAGTTATCTTCCATCAACAAAAAGGTGGACGACGATGATATGGTGGCTCTGGTTTTGAACAACTTACCTTCTTCGTATGAGTCATTTGTGGAGGCACTCCATTTAATGGCTGAAAGTCAAACACTCACGTTTGATAAGGTGAGTTCCTACCTGTTGCAAAAGGAGCGGAGACAACTTCAGGCAGAATCTAATTGTGACCATTCAGAGAGTGCTCTTGTCACTCAGTCAAAGGGAAAGTGGAAACGTCAATCTGGTGAGTCTTCCACTCGGTATCAGGTCACATGTTATTACTGTCACAAGGTTGGGCACCTCAAGAAGGATTGCCGGAAGCGGAAGTATGATCTTTCGCAACAGAACAAAAAGCCATGTGATGAGGAACATGTGGCAGCAGTTGCAGAAGAACGGGATTCGGATGACGGGCATGCTCTTTATTGTCTTACGACATCATGCTCGCATGACAGTGGTACCAGTTGCTGGATCATTGACTCTGGTGCGTCTGCACACTTTTCATGTCGTAGGGATTGGTATGTTTCATTTACTGCAAATATTTGTTTTGAATCAGTAGTACTAGCTGATGGAGAATCACTTGCAGTAGAAGGGATAGGAGATATATGCATTGTATTGAATAATGCTCATAAATTGTTGGTACGGAATGTTAGATATGTACCTTCTTTACAAAAGAATCTTCTATCTATTCGTCAATTGATCGAAAATCCCAATATTTTTGTGAATTTTTGTGGAAGTGTGTTGTCTTTGATGTCAAACAGAGACGGATAATTGCCCTTGGTATTGGGGAAGGTGGTCAGTATCGGCTTGTTGATCCGGCTGCGATCAACATGAATGCACGTGTGGAGGACAACTCCACCATTCAGGATGTGCAGGAGGCTGCAATGCCTTGGGAGGAAGCCATTCCTCACAAATCTGTTGACTTGGATACAGTCAACCTACATGCACCTATTGTGGAGGGAGTATCCACTATACCAGATGTACGGGAGGATGGATTTCCTCATTGGGAAGAACAGTTTGTTGTGGATGGAGACTCCACTATTCCAAATGCACTGACGGTGCATGGTGAGATGGCATGCCCAGCCACTCACTCAGAGGTCCTTGCTCAAAGGACAAGAGAGCATGAAAAGTTTGCTCATTGTGTTGTGAAGGATCTTTCCCAACAGAGGGGGATAGATGAGCAAATAGATAAGAGAGGAGTTGGTTCTCACTGATGAGACTCTCCTACCACTGATGTGATGGAGATACCACTGCTGAGACGGAGACCACTGGACGATGGTTATTTCTCCTACTATTGCGGAGTTGGTTCTAACTCTCACTTCACAGATGGTCACATTTCTCTTATTGAGAAAGTTGGATGAGCACTACATGGTGTTGCAAGGACATGATCGAGGTGACTTCGATTGCAGGATAATTGAGTCTTTGTACAGACTCCAGCAGGCTACACAAGCCTGGAACAGATTTTTCAATCCACTTCTCCAAGGTTCTGATTTCAGCACTCTGGAGATGGGGCTAACACTCTCAGCCATTGGTGATTCATCACTGGTCAATGAATCACGTAACAAGAACCAGTGGACCACTTGCCATATCTTTGTTCATGGGACCAGATTTTTGTTTTGCGGTTCTTCTTCATTCGACAACTGCAACACAATAATGGACTGATGATTATGAAGTACAACCTATGACACAGTCTGTAGATGTAATGACTAAACATATAGGCTTTAGGAAACTTGTAAAATTTCAGGACAAATTTTGTCTTGTTTCCGGTTTAGTCATTAAGAGGGGGTGTTAAAATATAACGCTTTATATAGCATGTAAAACTGTTATGTAGTTGTGATACGGTTGGTAACTGTTCAACCGAAGTGTAACCACCTCCTATAATAAATTGGACCTGCCTGTGTCATTTGAGCAGTGCAGTTTGCCTTCTCTAATTCTTTCTTCTCTTTGCATATGCTAACAAGTTGCTATTTAATTAATAGTGACATCAGCCTTTCTTTGAGGGATGTTTGAAAGAACTCACAAAAGTCTAATCTTCATCTTTCAAACTAGTTGTGGTGGTACTGCAAAGGTTGAAAATTTTGTTTGACTGGTCTCATAAGGGGCATTCTTTGACTTGTATCACTGGATTTCGTCCATTCTCTTCAATTCTTAAATAGTGTTGGCCACCATACTCCAGCCATTTATATTTTTTGAGCAGTTTTTTAATGGCTCACACTGCCTGCATCACATTACGAGCTTCTTTTAAAACTTACTCAACTTCTTCAGCCACACATCTTCCCAATATTTGATCTTTTCCTATATAGTACACCAATCCATGAATTAACTAAAAAGGCCATACTTTCAATATAACTATCATTATTTGTGCAATGGAAACACTTGCATCGAATGTCATTGTTGACAAGTATTCACTAATATATTTATATCGTTATGGCAATATAGCTATTCTAAATAACCATGAATTGGGATAGTCATTGCTGACTCCCTCAGCTAGTTGATTGTTCCACATCCTTAATAAGTGATCTGCCATTACGTGGCTCTTCATTTCTGCATAATGATTGAAATACCAAATTGCTGCCGCAGTAGTAACCATGTCAAAATTGTGCCACGAATTACTTGTTTATTAATTAATACAAGGGGTTCTGATGACCCACAAAGAAAATAAATGGATTTGAGAGAAGATAGTATCATAATTAAGGACACCATTGTCAAAGCCTCTCTTACCATTGTCGTATAAATCTTTCTGGCTTCGGAAAATAATGTGATAGCGAATTCAAAATTATAATCCAATTTATTATTCCTGTCCATTGCCAAGGTGCAACCAGTTATGCAGTTTGATGCATCTACATGTATGCGGAATTCCTTTATCCCAGTTTGGAAGAGCCATAATCGGTGCACTTGCTAACACGATCTTCAAGCTCTCAAACACCTATTGCTGTTTTGTTCCCCACTCTAATGAAACTGCTCAATAAGTAATCCAATGGATGGGAAATTCCACAAAATTCTTTATAAGCCTTCTGTAATATCCAGTGCACCTCAAAAAGGATTTTACTTGCTCCACATCCTTGGGCAATTGTAACCGATTAATTTCGTTTATCTTCTCAGAATTTGTTTTCATTCCTGTCTTGTATACCACATAACCCAACAATTTCCTTATGGTACTGATAGCTATCACCTTTTGGGATTAATGACAGTCTTGCTGTCCAGTGCACAAATAATGCATGCATTGAGATAATGCCCTTAAATGATCATTCCGCATCTGGTGAATAAGCCAGTCATCTAGAATGTTTTCAAGTCCTTAGTATACACTTCTTTGAATATGATTTTTTCTTTCTTTGAAACATAGCAAGGGATATTGCACAAATCAAACAGCATTTGATTATATGCATAGGTACCAACCTATACAATTATTGTTGTCTTGAGCCTACCATCTTCCACTATACCATCTAGGAAGGAATATAATCAACCTCTTCCAATACTGGATCTTTAAATTGTATGGGAAATGGATCCTTTGTAACAGCACGAAGACTTAGAAAATCCCCACATACCTGCAACTCATATGTGTTCGTTGGTGCAATTACTATTGGGGATACCTAGTCACATGTTGCCACTTTAAAAATGATACCAGCATCTAATATACGTTCTATTTCATCATGTAGCTGCATACCTAGGATTCATACGATGAGGTCTTCTTCTTACTGGTAGTGCTTCCACTATTGAATCAATGTGACAACCATACAACTCAGGTGGAACTCCCTATAAATACTTTTATGTCCATGCAAATATTTCTTTATGTTATTGGAATATTTGTATCGTAGTTGTTAGTTCCTACATTGAAATTTGCTCCCAATGTAATGATATTGGAATCCTCTATGGTTCCAAAATCCACTTTTGTTGTATATGGTCTTGCATATCTAGTTGACTCTTCTTTTGTAAAATCATCTGATGTCTTCATATATGATTCTGCATCCCTCTCCACTAAATAGGGAGGATAATATTTGTCTGTATTTTCAATTTGTATTCCAGGTTCTCTCGACCAGGTGGATTTTTGATCAAGTGAATGACATACAACTCACAACTGTATCAAAGTATGCAACAATACAATGGCAGCACATGATTCACACACAACAACACTATATTCATTTAAACATGAAAATATAGAGACA
Source organism: Taxus chinensis (assembly GCA_019776745.2). NCBI lineage: Eukaryota > Viridiplantae > Streptophyta > Pinopsida > Cupressales > Taxaceae > Taxus > Taxus chinensis. Next base: position 297,804,212 of record CM034157.1, on the reverse strand, counting down.
TTACATTCGTTCTCTTACACTCTCAGCTCTGAGTGACTCCTAGATCCGACTTCCTGCCTTGTTGGCTGGCTTGGCCTTGTTCTTTATGCACTCTCATGCACACTACACCCCTCCAACTATGAGCTATCAATGCTCGACTAGCCTCTATTGAAACTTACAACGCTACTCAAAGACTTCTAGCCAAATCCCCTTTCCCTACTGAAGGCAGTGTTTTTTGCTTTGTTGTGTGTAATGTCCCCAATGGGATGTATTATAACCCAAAAGGGAACACCTGAAAATTCTGATTTATGACAGCAATTTGGATGAAGAAATATTAGGACAGCAATGCAATTTATCCATAAAATACAAATCTGAAATACCCTAGATATGGCAAGCTGCTTTAGAGACCAAAAACCTTTAAATTTGATCTTAAATTACTCAAATCTTTTGTCAAAATATTTATAATAATTTAAGAATGCAAGAACACCAAAATACTGAATTTTTGGGACCTAAAACAGGAGCTGGATTTTATTATAGATTTGCAGAAATACAACTTACAAAAGTGGCCGTAAAGAAGTGTTCCCAATCCAAAGAAGTGTTCCCAATCCCAGATCATCTGATGAATATGGCTGAAACAAAGACAAAACCCAGAAATTTGAATATGGCCTCCAAGCGAATTAATAACTCTTAAAATACCCGTCCAAAATGCTTGAAATTTTAACTGGAACAAGATAATAATATGTTGGAATTTTTTAGTGATGAGATTTACAGCGTGCCTAGAACAAAACCGAAAATGAATACAAATGCCTAGAGATAACTCTCCAACCTTCAGATGTGCAAACTAGAAATTAGGGCAAATTTCCCAAGTCAAGGGTGTAGATATGCCGAATCCTAGAGGTCTGATCCGAAAACCGGCTGAAAATGAAGGTAGAAATCAGCTGCCCCAACACTGCTAGCTAGGGATCTTCACCAACCCCGTGCTTACTCCACAAGCTAAAAAGTTGCAAACAGCTGCCATGAAAGAAGTATAAGTGTATGCATGAATCTGCAATATTGGAGAGGGCCCATTTAATAAATATTTTAAAGTTACTTTTTCCCCTAGGCGCCTTGGCCCAAAAAGGCGCCCCCAACAAAGAAATATAACTAAATCAATACACTGTCGCCAAAAAGGTGGACGAATTTAAATGCTAAAGTGTACTTAAGTGATCCCAACGACAAAATAGAATACTTAGACCCTCCCAACGCCCAAAATAGAAAGTAGGAAACTCCTAACCTCCAAAGTCGTTATGGGAGACTCAGAAGACCAAAATCCGTTCACAATTGGGGACATTACAAATTATGGATGAAGAGTTAGAATGTGTCAAACTTCTTCACCCTAGAATAAGGCTGAAAATGAAGGTAGAAACAACACTCTGTCTTCAGAGCTGGTATTTCGTCCTTCAATAGAAACTCCTTAGATGGAGGATCTTCACAAAGGATGAAGAGTTTTCATTCTTCAACTTTAGCAAGAGAGGGTTTTCGTCCTTTAATGCAAGTGCACCAAACGGATTTTGTCCTTTAGTGGGATTCGAAGAGCAATTCACCCAAAACCAAACTATAGAATTCACAATAGCCAAAAGATACCCCTCCATGTGTGGCGACCTCTTGTTATGGTTGGAAGTGGCACAAAGCTCCATACAAAAGGCCCAAAGTGTTCGCGCATTTTGGAAGTGTTACTTTTTCTTTAATATTTTATTCCCCCCCTTTTTAATTCTCCACATGGTTTGCTTTTTCCTTCTTGGGGAATAAATAAAAAATAAGATGCTTATTTACTTTATTATCACTAATAAAATAATTAAAGTGCCTATAATAAAAATTACTAGGCACTCGAATGAAATTATTAGGATTAGTTTCTCTCCTTTTTCCACCCCTTAGCCGCCAGGAAACCAAGAATAGGCTAAGGGTCTTCAACCTGTTATTTTTGAGAAGGGAATATTACATTGTGGAACCCCTAACTCAATATGATGCACCCCATATACTAGAAAATATGAATTACAAAGATGTGCTAATGTTAGGAGGCCCAAATTGTCTTTAGAATGCATGGATGCACACATTAAGGCATTAGTTCAAAAGTATTAAATCCATTGCGGCAAACCTGGTTGTGTGGCGTTGGAATCTTGCTGTTTCTGACCATTTTTTACATGCGTTATGGCAACAGGTCCAACTGTTATGACAAGCTGTTGATTCCCTCGTCTTGCAGGGAATGCATCCAAGAATTGGTAGATGACGTTACTTCTTTTTGTACCGAAGCTGCAGGGAACAAATTTCTGTAAGAATCTGTTTGATGTAGACACTTGGGTTGCTATGCCTTTCCATGGGAACAGAGGTAGGGATGATGTCAACACTTGGCAGTTCCACATGGGATGAATTGATATTCGTAGCTTGGCCTTCAGGTGTTTGGAACACTGAAAAAGCCATATATGAAAACCGTGTAAGGATTGGTGTACTCACGGATGGTGCCATGCTTCAACTTCCCAAATGATATTATGCCACCGTAGAAGGTCATGCAACTTCAAGCGATGATGGATTGATGATCCTGGAAATACTGTGAAATGTAGGATGTGCTTCTGGAGTAATGCAAACCACCCACAGATATTGCACCTACCTCAGGCCACGCGAAGGGGCTTTGCAATATCAGAGCCTTGACAGACTTGCAGAGTTTTCCAAACCTCGTAAAACTTCCCTACTCAATACATGATACTTTCAGATCCAAGGATGTGGCTGCACCACATTCCTCAAAACATCTCATTGTGAGCCTGGTGCTCACAATTTTGGTGTTGCAACAGCTGATCTTACCAACTCTTACCACCAAGTTCCTCCTCTGAAATCGATGAGTTCTCTTCAGGTCGTTTATTCTTCCATTGAATTAAGTGCTCTTTGTACTCCTGCTGTCTTTTCTTCCTCCTAACTCTTTCTTTCAAGAATTCTTCAACCACTTCACACTTCTTCTCAGGGATTTGAGCTTTCCAATCTGCAGGTTTGCCCTCATCTTTGTCCACAGATACAAATCTGCAACCTTGAAAGTGGGTGAAATATCCAACTCTTCTGGCAGCTCTATTGCATATGCATTTTCTGTTTTTTTTTTCAGAATCTTTCAAGGACTGTTCTTGTACTTCAACTTGTCATATGTTTCTTTGTGGAACTTCTCATTCCACAGGTTCACTAGCACCGAATCTCTTTCAACAAATGATTCCACTATTCTATTTTCATCTTCTCTATACTTCAGGCCATTTTAACGTAGCTTCCTTCACAGTTCCTCATGCAGCTCATGCATATGCTCCACAAAATACTGGTTTAGTCTCTACTAAACATCTACGGAGATTCCCTGAAATTCAGTTCCTACCTCTGAATGTAGTTTTCCACTCATCTCCTTCACTTATTTTGATTTAATGGTATCCACTTTTTAAATCAATCGTGGAGAAGTACTTTGATCCACTCAAACAATTCAATAAGTTATCCATCCTTTGCAATGCGAATTGATACTTGTAGGTGATCTCGTTGATAGATCCAACATTTGTACACATTTTTCATTCTCCATCCTTCTTAGGCATAAGCATTGTCGGTAGTATGCATGGACTCAAACTTTCTCATATCGATTCCCTATCCAACAAATCTTGAACTTGTTTGTTCAATTTGTCCACATAAGTGAATTCATCTTATGGCTTGGCTTAGTAAACTTGCTCTGGGCATCAATTGATGAGAAATATTTTTCATTGGTGGCAACCCATTAGGTAAGCCACTTGACACTCCCACATACTTCTTTAACAAATATTGACAACTCTCAATGTGAATGTTAACCTTGCCCTACTCTAGTGATGTTACTTGATAATCTTTCTACGACGAAGAAACCTTATATAGATTGGGATGAGAAACACACTCCAGTCCCAACATTTGCACCATCTCAGTGGAAACTAGATTATCAGTGATACTACTATATATGATCGATTTGCATAAGTTATGTCCAACTTTGCACTTTGTTTTGAAAATGCTTCTCCTCTGCCAATGTTCATTCTCTTGCCTGTCTGACTTCAACAAACCTCTAGGCAACATCAAATTCTCCCTAAAATTAGGTTCTGCAAGTGCATTTTTTACTACTTTTGCCATAAGTTTTGCTACATGCACTATCGTCCCACTTATTTTTTCTTCGTTTGCTTCAAGGCATTCATAGCTCTATGCTTGTGCCGGCTTCTTTTGAAAATTGTGCCATAAAATCCTCTACCACGCCCTTTATTTCCATATCCTCTTCCTTCATGCCCCCCCTTGATGATTACCTCTTATTTCCAACCCATCTAGGTGAGAGGTAGCACTAGGTTCCGTTTGGACACCTGCAGGTTGAATGCCCACCAGGTCGAATCAAGCGACACTTCTCTTAACACACCATTGCTACGCAGATTACTCAGGTCTCCAAAATTGCTCTCCCTCGGCCTTGTGGCTTTGTCTCCTTCCATCGACGTGACTCGATCCCTTCTCGACGACGTGGATCTACTACATGTAGGACATCCTTCAGACCACAAGGACACACTCATATCACGAGTTTCTTTTCAACTACAAAAGATACCTTGCCTTGAATGTTATGGGATATTTTAGAGGAAGCACTTTACTTCCTCTTAGGATCTCCCAACTTGGCCCCTCTGACCTTAGATACTCCTTAATCAACATAGTTAGATATTCCAGAACATGATGCCCCAAACAACTCCACTTCATGCACAAACAAAGATAGTCAATGAAATTTCCTATTAGTCTTCATCCGCACATGCTTCAGGGGCTCTTGGTCGCCTTTCATTGCTATTTGTATTGATTTCATTACTACTGTGCTAGTGCACTGCTTTATTTGTCTTTTGTACTTATATTATTTTGCTTCTAGGATACCTACTTCCTAGATCTTTCTATTGTCAATTGTTGTATCCTCGAGTCCCATTGACCTACTTTTGGTCTTGTTGGAGCTCAAAATTCCACCATGGATATGATCATGAATGACCAAGAATTCTGAGGCAACATGGGACTGTCTCTCAATTGTGGGACCTGCGAACTGAGACAAACCTCCGGAGAAGGCCGACTTCCTCAACCTATTTCTAATGCTAAACTACTCCTAGGAATTGAAATGCAACTATCTAACTCTACTCTAAAATTCCAAGGGACCAGGGTGAGAAGGAGATGCATAAAACAAAAATCCTAAACTAGAGAGGTGATAGCACCAGAAAGAGGGTTGGAGACATTCCAATGAGTGGAAAATGGGGAGAAAATGATGGAGGAGAGGGTAGAAAAGGGAAGCCACAGTTCTAAACAACATTTAAACCAGCATTTCTCATGGAGCACAACACATTTGAGACCTTGCAAGGAGACAAAAGATGCACTAAAACCTGCAAATGCAAAGGAAGACAAGATAAATACAATAAAACAATGCTAGGGTAAAAAATAGCCACAAAACAAGTGATTTCATTGATTCAAATATGCGTAGTCCATCACATTAGAGGAGAAGAAGCAAGGATCACCATGCAAGATGTCCAAACATAAGGACTACAACTCACAGCTGTTCTGTAACTAATTTGACAGAGTTTCATTACGATGAATATCCCCCCTTCTCAAATGAGAAGTGTATATAGAAAAAATGAGAAAAGAAAGGGAAAAGAGAAACTCAAAATTTTGCCTCTACCCACCAAGTTGCATTAAATTTCTGAAAAGGGGCATGGGCACCTCTGAAGACCCATCCCCCAATGTACTCTAGCTTCTGGAAGAAGAAAAGAGGACCATAATTAATGTTGGTAGTTGGATGCCTGAAATTGTACCTTGTCATGCTGGAGACGTTTCCCAATTTTTCGCATATCTAACCTCAATAAAAGTAAGAAATCCAATTTCCATGTTGTAGAGGATGTCGAGACCTTTCCAACGATATAAAGATCACAAAAAACGGAGTAGGTCAAAAGTTATGGCCATTTTAAGTTCGCATGAAAAAACTGCCGTTTTCCTTTGTTGCGTGGCTTTCCAGTTTAGTGCAGCTTTTCAGTTTAGCACGACTTTTGCCAGTTATGCGCGACTTTTTAGTGTTGTGCGAATTTTCAGTGTTGCGCAGCTTTGCAGTTATGCGCGACTTTTCAGTTATGTGTGGCTTTGCAGTTATGCGCGGCTTTTCAGTTAAGCGTGGCTTTGCAGATATGTGCGGATTTTCAGTGTTGTGCGGCTTTTCAGTGTTGCGCAGCTTTGCAGTTATGCGCGGCTTTTCAGTTAAGCGCGGCTTTGCAGTGTTGTGTGAATTTTCAGCTAAGCGCAACTTTGCAATGTTGCATGGCTTTGCAATTATGCGCGGCTTTTCAGTTAAGCGCAACCTTTCCTCATTTTTTCATTTTTTTTTTACCAAGTATGGATTTCTTTGAGCCTGAAGAAAATGGAGATATGCATCCAAATAATTCCAAGTGCCCAAAATGATGTTTGCTTGTTTTTATCAGATTCTTCATCAAGATCCCATGATTTTGCCCAAGTCCAATTTTCCCAAGTTCAATTTCTGCAAGGGGCGTAAAAATGGACAACAGGTCCTTGGTGGACATTAATATAATTTCTTTCTTTCTTTCTTTTTTTGTCGGAGTTGTAACCCCCTCTTTGGTTTTATTGTGATGAACTAGCTTCATCATCTTCCTTCTACGTATAAGTCTTCCACTTCCGTAGGTTTGCATTTCATGTTCTCTACCTCTTCCTTGCTATTGTTTCCTAGACAACTTCTCTTCAGTCTTCAAAAAACACATTTATAGGCTTCTTCTACAAAGCATAATCTTTTCATTCCAAACTCATATTGTATGGAAAGACAAAGAGTGTTTACATACCTTGAGATTTTTTTCAATCATCACCTACATGACGTACTTGGATGGTCAACTTGTAGAATTCCTTAGAGTAATCCTTTACACTAATGTCCTTCTGCCTCAAGTTCTACAACTTCTTAAACAAACTTAGTTGATAATCAAAAGACACAAACTTACCTTTCACCTCAGTAGTCAATCTATTCCAAGTCTTGATTTTACCTTTACCTATTTTGACTCTTTCTAGCTACATGTGATCCCATCATAAGGATGCATGTCCTTTCAACTTTGTGCAAGCAAACTTCGTGCTCTTGGGGCTCACAATTTGTTCATAATCAAAATATTTTTTTGACTCTATGATCCAATCAATCAATTCTTTAGGATGCAAACTTGTTGAGCAGCTAGGGGTGTCCAACTTTGGCTTACTTCCCATCTTGGCAATAACTTTCATGAATCTATCCTCTAATTCTTTGTTTCTATCCTCTAGGTGATTTTCTAGGGCTTCTTCATCTTTGCTTATGTCAGTAGCAACTCCTTTTTGTTATACAGTCTCCATGGTTTGCATTCCTCTCAACCTTTCTACCAATCTGAACCTTTTGGTGCTCGTCATCCACTTTTAAGAGGTATTCCTTGGTGTCCCATTTCGTACTTTCAATACTTCAGCTAGGGTTTCAACTTACAACAAACTCAATTTGATCCGTTTCCACACTCATCTACACAAGGCACAACTTGATCCGGTACTAATTGATGGTGAGGTGGGCTGTGGATCGAATGAATTCCAAACAGCTCACAACCATATCAAAGTACCTGACAATACAATGGTAACTCATGACTCTCGCACAACACTTTGTTCATTCAAACATGAAAATATAGAGACTTTAGACTCATCACTTAACACTTTTAGCTCCGTGTGACTCACAAACTGACTTCCCACCCATTTGGCTGGCTTGACCTTGTTCTCTATGCTTTCTTGTGCACACTACATGCACCTTACTACGAGCTATCAATGCTTGACAACCTACTCTACTCCACTGTAACTAACAACAACACTTTAAGACTTTTCATTGCCGAGATCCCCTTTTCCTATTGAAGATGGTGTCTTTTTCCTCTATTGCGAAACAACTAACACAATACAACTGACCCCATATATTGGCAAAGATGCGTTATAAAGACATGCTGATGTCAAGAGGTGTAAATTGTCACCATAATGTGTGGATGTACACATTAAGATGTCAACTTAAAAGTATTTGATCCATTGCGATGAGCTTGAATGCATGGCGTTGGAGTCCCTTTACTCCTAATGGTGCTGACATGCTTTGTGGCAAAAGGTCCAACAATTTTTACAAGCTGTTAATCTCCTCTTTTTGTAGGGAACACATCAAAGAAGAGGTAGATGGTGTTACTTCTTTTTTTGATCAAGATGTAGGGAATGCCTACTAGAAATGATCTACTTGGCACAATCAATTGGCTTCTTGTTGAACTGTTTCCCCTTGGCACAAAGGTAGGGACGGTGTCAACACTTGGCGGTATTGCACAAGATTAGTTCACCTTTGTGGCTTGGTGTGCTCATAGGTGATGTCAGTCCACAACTGCCAAGATGATATTGTATCGACGTAAAGGGTTAAACAACTTCAAGTAATGATGGATTGATGATCCGGGAAATACCATGATCCTCTGCATTAATGTAGAAGGTTAAGTGGCTTTAAATAATGATGGATTGATGATCTGGGAAAGGCCTCTTATTGAGCAATCAGTCCACTTCTTTTGTCACCACGAAGCTACCTTAGATAGAATCTTCCGGCATTTGGTTCTCTTTGATTCTTTTTTGACGTGCTCACGAGATCCCACAAATACTTGAAATCTCTATTGAGGCGTCTACTCTTTCTTTCCTATCTCACCTGCTTCTTGAATTGGTTGGCCCATTCACTCATCATGTAATGTATCGTCAACAATAAGTATTGTTGTCTGACTTCCAATTTTACCAGATTTTAGCTTGACTTGACTTAGCAATGGTAACATCATCATAAATGTTTGCTATAGTGCTACATTCCTCAGTTGCCATGATGATATTGCGCTAATGTAGAAGGTTTAGCGGCTTCAAGTAATTTTGTATTGATGATCTAGGAAATACTATGATCCTTTGCATCGACATAGAAGGTTAAACCACTTTAAGTAATGATGGATTGATGATCCGGGAAATACCGTGATATAGGAAAGGCCTCTTATTGAGCAGTCAATCCACTTCTTCTATCACCGCCATGTTACCCTAGATAGAATCTTTTGGCAGTTGGTTTTTCTCGGATTGTTCTTTGACGTGCTCACATGTAGAAATCTCACAGATACTCGAAATCTCTTGTGAGGTGTCTTCTCCTTTCTCAATCTTACCTGCTTCTTGGATTGGTTGAACCATTCACTTTGTTACACTTCCATCATGTAATGTATCGTCATCAATAAGCATTGTTGATCTACTTCCATTTTTACCCTACTTTAGCCTGACCTGTCTTAGAAAAGGTAATAGTGCCAAAAATATTTTCTATAAAAGTTACACTACCAAGAGAATACTATTTACAAAAATAAATATGTACTATAACATAGTACTGTAGAACATAAGAGAATAAAAAATTTATTAAATAAGGCAGTGTTCAATACGATTGCTTGGTATAGGGAGGACCTGTCACAAACATTCATCATTCTATTTATAGGACAAAAAACCCAATGGTTTTCAGTTAAAATGTAACCGTTAACTACAATCGAACATAACTAAAGAGTCATTAAGACACTACCTAAAGCTGACAAGAAAATAATAACAACATAAAAAAGCTGGCTTCATTACAATTTATGGGATGAATTAAAGAAGAATTAAATTATTCTTGATTATATTCTCTGGCTTCATTAAATCTTATGCTTGAGATGAATGCACATCCGCAAAATGTCCAATAATTCTTATCTGTCATTGGAAAGGATGGGTGTATGGCAATATGCAGAAGTAACAAGACTATATCACATGGCTACCTTGACCTGAACTGCCCTAGGTTTTGTAAACGTACCATGAGAAATGATATATTTTTGCAACATAGTTTGGTTTATTCTGTGACATATATGAGACAAGAAAGTAATTCCTCAGAGTTGCTATATATCACAATTTTTTGTTTGTCCGTAGGACCTAATAAAATATTTCTTTCAACTTTATAACAATTAAGCTCATTACCAATTCTTCATTGCTTGGTTAAACAGCCAGGATAGTCGCCTTCCTGCAGAATTTGAGGTCACTGAAATTTGCCACCAACCTGGTTCTGACAAGGAAAATGTATTAGCTGTTCAAGTGATAAGGTGGAGTGATGGGTCTTATCTGGAAGATCAAGATCATTGGTGGCTATCTGGAATTCACCGTGATGTTATTCTTCTTTCAAAGCCACAGGCAAGTTGATCCATAAACATATAATCTATCAAAAAAGTTAAGTGTTTTTATATGCAGGCCTTCAGTATATGCCAATAGATTGATTAAAATCGCTACTTATTCTTTTCTCATACCGTATAAGTATGTATGAATTGCTGTATGCAATTATGAAATTAGAAGTAAGTGGTGATATAATGGTAGATTCTTCAAGAAATGCTAGATTTTATATGTGAGTAAATTTTTAGAATAAGCATGTTTGCTCTTAAAAGTTCGTCATGCCGATTTCAGCTCACCTGGCAATAATAAGTGAATATTTGGCAATATATTAGATACTTAGATTTGTGTGTCCTTTGGCTTGCACATGAATACACATGCATTTGCACATTCACATCAATTACTGCTAAGAATCTGAGTTCTCTTGTAATTTACAAAAGATGTTCAGGAAATGTCCCTCGTAACGGTTTGAATGTACATATGCTACTTGGATGGTAGAAAAACCTTATTTTTGAAGTTTAAATTCACAAGACGGTTGAAGGAATCAAATATCAGCATGCAGCACTACTCCCTGTCCAACCTTCTGTGTTTTGTCATCTTACTATTTACCATACATTCCATGTGCAATTGGTGGAGCATTTAGATGGTCCGTCCCTTATTCAGCATTTATTGCTGCAGTTCTATGCTAGTATCATGATGCTCACATAAAGTAAGAGGCTTGTTCAAGTCTTCAATGAGGTAGTGATCTTGTCCCCTAGCTTAACTGATGTTTTAATCAATTATGAAGAGTATGCTCAATCTTTTGACCATTTGCCAAACTTTCAACCAGTCACTTTGTCTACCATTTAGGTGGATGAAAAGCTGCATACATCAGGAATGCAATTCTTCTTTAATGTTTCAAACCTCAATAGCCTTGACTTAGCTTACATTAGAAGGATTTGGAACAATCTCATCCCTTAAGAAAACACTGGTTGGATTTGATAATGGAATGATTCTGTTGTGGGAATTGCCTCTTTCCTTAGAGGTTATGTTAAAGAAATCATGGCTGTTAACCTGATTAAGATTCATATTCTTGATACAATATTGTACTAAGTTATTTTGAATAATATTAAATAAAGTGTTGCTTCATAGTGAGTATTCTATGTTAACTCCAAATATATATTCATTAAATGTCTAATTACCCACATATATGATCATAGATGCTAAGTTAGGTGGTCATGTATGAATCTTTGATATTGTGAGTGGTGTGACTATTCGATATGCCTATGGGTGAGTGGTTGCAGCAACTGTCACATCTAGCCTGTTGTAGATACAACTTCGTAGTCTATTAATCAATGCAAATTCATTCAGGCCCTTAATAGTCACAACAAACAACAGTATTGATTGATACATGTAACAATAAATTCACACACACACATACTGCATAATAATCATCACGGTAGATTGTAATGTCTTTAAGTAATGATGGGAGGAAGAGACACATTGATTGCAAGTGTCTAGATCACAATCATATTGGCAAGGTGTTTTAATCATGACATATTAAACTATGTTTATAAAGTTAAGACGAGACACAATTTGGAAAGTGTTGGTGAAATAATTTGTTGCAGTGCAGATTATTGGTTTTCACCAATGGTCACGGGGCTAAGCCCCTCCTTCTTGGGTATGGGGAGGCTCCCATTATTGAATGTAAATTAACTAAAACTGTGGGGTGTCTGTTAGGCCGGGGATCACACAGGAATACTCCACTAAACCTATGGCAAAGTGCTTGTACAGTGTACAAGGGAGAAATTTGCTTGAGAAGGAGGTAAAGGGGAGTAGGAGAAATAGGGAGAGAGGGTTAATGCTGTGAGTAGACTTACAGATTTCACACACATCAGCCATAGTAGATCCACATTCAATTAGAAGAATTCAACCATGTAAGCAATAACAAGACTAATAAATTGGAGACACAAAGTTCTATGAATTCATCAATCAAAGATACAAAGTTCTTTCTTGGTTATACAAGATCACAATTGCAAAGTAGAGAGTATGGAAGAACACGATTTCAAGGGTGATCAACCCTTTTGGTATCTTGTTCGTCTTTTACTAAATGATTTTCTCATCAGACACTCGATACATCTTCTTTTTCCATTTTCTTATTAACCTCCTCAGAGAACTTGAATTCTTGCGGGATGAAGTTGCCCTATTGTTCATCACTCTCAAAGACCTGCCAATCCGTGGCATTAGCCAGCATTGAATGTAGGACAATGAGCTTTACAAGACATTTTTCTTAAGGGTCAAATTTTTCTTAATCTAGTAATAGGTGTAGGACATTTGGGGCGGTCTGCAATCTTGCATCAACCAAAAGATATGTAGAATGAGTTCGTGGTGAACTGTTGGTCGACTTGTGGGGGTCCAAGAAGAGCAACAAGATCTCAACAAGTTCCAAGGAACAACAAGTAGCTAGTTTTAGTAAACGAATAAGGCTAAATTTTAGTGTAACCCATTTGGTGATGAAACTTTATGTTATTGCAAGGGATTTTGCAAAACCACCGGTTTGCATGAACAAGTGGTTCTGTATTCGCCGAATGCAATGTCCCTAATGGACAATTTTCTAACCCCAAACGGATTATCTGCAAATCCCAACCAAAATAGCAATTTGTAGAAGATATACAAATTTTTTATAATGCAGATCTGAATTATTACTGAAAAGTGTGACTTGCTCTAGGAGTTAAAATTCACAAAATATGAGGTAAAACAACTCAATCTCTTTCCCAAACAGATCAACAATTTTTAATATGCAAGATCAATGAGAAAACACCAATTTTCTGACCAATAAGAGAGATGAAATTTTAATATAAAATCTGCAGAATGGTAGTTACAGACTTAGCTGAAAATGGAGTTTTCTCAGCAAAAAAAAAAGCAAACCAGCTGATTTTGGCCTCTAAAAATATGACAAAGATGTTGGTGATGAGATCCGGGACAGTCGTTCCCTATAATGTGTCAAACTCCCCTCATAGGGGTGTAGATAACCCTAGATTTGAATGAATCTGAAGGTAGAAATCTTCCCCAACAATTGTGTCTTCAAACCCTAGCTGGAAACAATATAAATCTGCAGCTTTAGCCTTCAATAACTACTGGAAATCTTAAGTAGACCATTGAAAATCAATGGAAACTCCTGGATAGAGCTCCCTCTCAAAAGAAGGAAGATTTTTCGTTTTTCTTTCTAAGCTTAAAGAGGGTTTTTGTCCTTTAAAGCCAACTTCAAAGGGTTTTCGTCCTTTGGAGTTTTTATAAAAAGCATACAAGCTTACACCACAAATCCAAAAATTATCATAAACAAAAAGAGATGCCTTTCCTTTACAAGTCGACTTGTTTTTATAACAAATCTTGGCCTTCTAGCCACCCACAACTACCAATCAGATTTCTTTCCCCGCATTTAATATTTTTCTTTACCTTTTTTCCTCCTCCACATGGGTCGCATTTTCCTTGGGGAAAATAAAATAAAATAAAGTGACCTTTTTTTTTCTAATTTTTTTTATCACTTTTCTTTTTTCACTTTGTCATTAATAAATTAATAAAGTGTTTATAATAATATTTTATGATTAATTTACTATTGCTTAGATTCCCTTTTTTCTCATCCCTTAGCCATAGGGAAACAATGAATGGGCTAAGGGTCTTCGATCGAGAAGGGGATATTACACCGAATTGCGGTAAGTGGCGCTTTCACCTATCGTAATTGCATAGTCAAAGTAACGGTCTAAAAATTGGCGTTCCCTATCTTAAGTGTTTCCAGGAATCTCGGGACTTCGAACAGGCACTCCAAAATGTAGAGAAATGGAAGAGAGATTTAATTATTGATGTGGAGGTGTAAAGAGAGTTGAATCAAGTCTATTTAGGGACTTGCATTGTATTCTTCTTCTTCATTCATTTGTGTAGATATCATATATTAAAAGTGTGTTGTCTAGCATCTGTAATTTTGTCATTGAATTGAATAAAGTTGTTCACGACCTCTAATCTTGATTATGTTTGTATGTGTGTGTCTGGTTGTGTGAGTTGGTCTAGGTTGCAAGGATAAGGTAACCGTTAATTTGCCCCCCCATCGTTAATTGCATGAATTGGTATCCGAGCTGGTTTGAATCCAGTTTGTGAGAGTATAGCTTGCCTATATATTATTGTAATGAGGATTATAACAGTTGTTTGTGATTGAAAAATAGTGTCACGATGCCTTATATAAGAGCAATTGTGAACATGGAAGGATACTAGACGAGGTAGCAGATATGCTTAGGGCAATGGAAGCAACATTGGATGTTGTAGAAGTAGATGTAAAAAGAGGTTTTGTACCAAGAGATGATGTGAGTGATGATGAAGAACTAATAGAAGAAGAAGCACTTGAGAAAGCAAATGAGTATCAGCTAGATGCAAGAGTGGATAGGCACATTAGAGCTATCTTTAGGACTGGAAGAGGAACCAAAATGGAAATTTCAAGGAGTTGACTGATTGGCTTCAGAGATTGAAGAAAGCTTTGTGTTTGATGATGTGGATGACTCAAGGAGAGTGAAAGTGGTTCAGACCAAGTTAAAAAGTCATCCAACCCTATCGTGGAAAGAAATGTAGACCAATAGAAATAAAAGGGGTAAAGAGACGATTTCACTTGCTAAATATTAGTTGGACCTTATGAAGGTACAAAACTTGAGGCAAAGAGAGCTCAACGTGAGGATTACATTGAGGAGTTCTACGTGATAACCATGTATTCTAGTGACTGTATACATAGAAATACCACATAGTAGAAAGGAAACAACACAAAAGTGCAAACCTGATCCTTCCTTCGTATCTCCTTGCAACCTCAGATGAGACTACTGAAGCTTGGAATGAAGCGCCGAGCTTGTTGAATCTCAATGATCAAATGTTTGTGGATGCTCCAAAGATGTTCCGAATGGAAGTAGATTTCAGCTACGAGCAAAGTGATTGAATGACTGATTTTGATTGATAGATTCGTGATCAATTGGACAACTTAACGACATGTAGAATTGAATGGCAATTCGACACAATAACGATGCAAATTTCAAAGCTTCCAAAGATGATAAATGGAGAGGAATGAGTGCTTATTTATAGATGAGGGAAAAGAATCCCAAATCCTTGATTTGTGTGATTGATTTGTCTGATTTGAAGCTAACTAAAGCATGATTGGAGAGATTTGTTTGAGTTTCCAACTTGATTGGCAAGATAAGTTGTTGTTTTGAGCTTGATTGAGTGAGTTATCATTGAGTTGGCAAAGGTGGATGTCTTTTGAATATTTTTAGCTTTTAAATTGAAATATTAAATTCATGTCTTTTGTTTTATTCACTCAAAAAAGTGACGTGAGTTTTAGTTTTGGGGAGATTTGCTTTAATTTTGGAATGCCATGTGTTATGGGATGTGTAGTTAACTCAAATGCATGTTTTGATTTAATATAAACTTCTCCTCTTGCATATATGTAATGATTTTATCTTTAATTGATTTGTTTTGCTTTAGTTAACTTGAGATGTTAATTAGCGAAGTGAAAGTAGATAAGAGGTTAGGTGGAAATGGATAAGTGTAAAATTTATTTTAATTATTTTGATATGGAATTAGTTTGTAAAATTAGCTAATGAGATAGGGGATGAATAATAAGAGTGATAAGATTAATTAATGAATCATAGGAATGGGATACGAGTGTAATAGGGTTTAAAGTATGATTATTTAATAATTCGATACCATGTGTGAGTGATAGAGGTAATTAGGGGAATTGCGGGGATGATAGAATTTTATTCGGGACAATGTCATAAAATGCCATTAAAGGTCGTAAAATAGCGGAAGATATCAAAAGTGGTCGAAAATGGTCGTAATGTATCGTGAAGTGATTACAGGATGATTTCGAAGGTTTAGAATGCGTAATGTAATATTTTAGGGTGTCTACATTTGCCCCTCTTTAAAGTGTTATGAAATAATAGCGCTTTAAAGATAATAGATGTGTGCATAATGGTGAACGAATGATAAAGAAGTGTGGTGGACTGCCTGATTAGCCCTAGTGAAACATTTGGATGCCCCAACGGGTCTAGATTGTGCTAAGGGAGTGCCCCCTCAAGTGGATGGGTGACACAATAAAGCGGTGGACAGCCGCTTGATAGGATGAAGATGAGGCTGCCATGGGAGAGACATATAAAACGGGCTCTAAAAATGAGAGACGGAGGGTTGAAGGCCAAAATTAGGGTTTTGAGACCTAAATTATGGCTCTTTTTAGGGTTAAGAGATGATGGAAGATAGACATATGATGATGTTTGTGATCAATGATTTATGCTGATATGATTTTTTTTGGTTTTTGAATGAAATGCATGAATGAATGTAATAATGATACGACTACTATTGCTCGTAGCTTGAGCTTCCATTCAAATTTTGTATTTTGGAGTAACCTACTTTGCTTTTGCACAATAGAGTTATCACCATGGTTATTAAAGTACCATGATGATCAATCCATTATGTGCGTAAATAAACATACACACAACAAACAGAAAAGTAAAAACAAACCCAATGTACATAGTAAACGTATGCACCATGGCTATAAATGAGCCAAGATGACAAACAATAAACTTGTAATTGGTCAACAAGTAACAATGCAAAACAACTTGACATAAAGACATTTAACTTTATCCTTAATGTGTTCCACAGTGATAATAGATTGATTTTCCCCCAAGCGAGGATACATGCAAGGGGTAAGATCGGATTTGACTGAAGAGTGGGGTTGAGTGACACTCTTGTTGGATCCGGATGGGAGATTGATTTGATTGAGTCATTGCCCCCAAACAAGGATACATGCAAGGGGCAAAAATGAGAGCCGAGATTGCCCCAAACGAGGATACACGCAGGGGTTTTGATTTGAGGATATTTTGATTGTTATAGGATATTTGGAACAGACACCAAGGATAGGATTCAAATGTTCTGCGATTTGAGATGGTTTAGATTGTTTGCATATGTCTAGATATGTTTTGTAGATTGTTACGACGTTTTTAGTATTGTTTGGAATAATACTTTAGTGTTTGTGTGATGTTTGATAGCTGTGTGGATGTTTAGGATTTTGTGGACAATGTTTTGTCTGTTTTTTTGATTTTAACTGCTTTTATATCTTTTGATTTTTAGATAAAAAATATTTGCTGTTTTGGATTTTTAAGGATTTTTGGAATATTTGATTTTTTTAGATTTTTGACTTGGTGAAGGGTGCACTGTCTGAACTTATGTTCAAACAATTGTAAACATTTCATTCCATTGGCAAAAGGCATATGATAGAGTGTTAGGATGTCTGACTCCGCCCTTGACTCCACGCAACTAGTAAGATGCGATGGTTCAACATCGAGAGTCAAGAATGACGTAAGACCAATGATGTGCAAATGAAGACGATGGATGCAAAGACACGAGGTGTAACAATGGTCCAGTTGGGAAATTATGACTCATCTCTAAGTAGGATCACTCTATCAATTCCACGATAATTTTCACTTTATAGGTCTTGACTAGACTTAGACCTGTAGGTGGCCTATTGATTGGCAAGATCTAGTTGAAGGGATGGTTGTCTCTCTTAACATGAGCAACTAAATTGATTCTTTGGGATTTTTTATGATCAAGCACTTTTGACTCATATTGTCAAGGCTTTCTTTTGTTTATTTTTTCTTTTCTTTTTGAAATAACCCCCTACATTTTGCCCTATGTGACCAGCAAAAGGCAAGGGCTCAACACCGATGAAATAATGTAGGCAAGTAAGAGTACCTTTCTCCTTTCCCAGTCTCACACTACTAGTAAGAAGTGTGGGCTCATCACCAAAGACTAAAGGACGAAAGGTGTAATGATTTGCATTTTGATTGATTTTTTCCTTGTTTTTGAATTGTGCTTGTAGGGAAGCAACATTTGCCCCCGAATCTCAACCCCCTATGACTAGTAGGATGTAAGGGCTCATCACTTTAGATAGAGATGGACCGACAAAAGATCCAAGTAAAGAAGTTTAGTGCTTGTTTGTTAAGGAGAGATCTTATTTGAAAGGAGGATTTGCCATTAGGAAGTTTCTAGACAAGATCATAGGTAAACATATCCGAAATGGTAGAAACCATCATAGGGATGAGGTACACAATACCTAATAGAAACAATATTAACTCTTGTTTGATAATGACATGGAATAAATAAATACAAAGTGTGAAAATGTGATGATGCAATGATTGAGATATTTGCCAAGGGATGAAAAGTTTAATTTTTTTTAGACGAGTTGACTCTACAAGCAACCTCCCCTAGTGTGGAGAGTACCCAAGGATAGGTGGTTTTTGCTTCTTCGTTTTTTATTTTCATATAGCGCTTTGATAAGGTGTTGGTTGGTTGTGGGAGATCTTTTATTATTTTTTTGCTTTTTGATTTTTTTGATTTTTTGCGGATTAGGGTTTGCAATGGACTCATCATTTTGGAAGAGGTCCATGGTTATGTGATTTGATTGGTCCCGATTTACGAGACGTGGGTGGGCGAGGTCCAAGTTGTTGGTGTGGATGGAAAGGTTTTTGATGAATAAGTTTGTATTGACTAGATCATCGAAGAGGTTATGTGGATAAAGGTAATTTGCTGATGTGGAGAGTGATGGCGATTGTCAATCCTCTTCATTAAATAATGTCAATCCAGGGCTGGTGTTCGAAGGCAATATGCCATAAGAGAAACAGATCTCTGGCAAATGGTCCCTTCTACCAAACTCTACACTTACAAAAATGTAAAAGCACACTTGCAAAAATTGAAGTCACACTTGTAGGAAATTAAATGTCACACTTGTTGGAAATTAAATATCAAACTTGTAAATTAAATAACACACTTGTCAGAATTGAAAGTCAAACTTGCAGTAATGTAAAGACACTCTTGCATGAAATTAAATAAAAATTACAAGGAAGGGAAATTACTAAATTGAAAACAAATAATAAACACAAAAAACACTTGCAGGTTCACAACAATTTATACAACAAATTAATGTTTACATGATACAAAAATGACAATTCAAATCAAAAGAATAATTACAAAAGGAAGAAAGAAACACAAACACAAGCACATTGATCCAACTTCCTTAGAATGAGTGGCCAACTCATTCCTTGGAAGAGAATTTTAACCAACACTTATTTACAAGCTTGATGCCACAGAACTTCTGAATGAATTATTCAAAATAACAAAGGTTACATTCAATTTCACGGGAGGTTGCATTTATAATTCCATGCTTACAACCAACTCCTTATTTTGGGGCATACAATATGATCTTAGAGTTATTCCAATCTTATCAACTACCATCAATATCCAAAAATTATGGAGAGATTATCTAAATCTAACTAATAATCTAACTATTTTGTTTTATTGTTGAGAATAAAAAATGAATATTGATTCTTTATTGTTTTGCACAAGTATGTCAAATAATAAAATACTTATGGAAATATCTATTTTTGGAAATACTATGAATAAACATTTGCAAATGGTTTCCAAAAATAGTTCTTCAATCTTCTTATACTCATATGTTGGACTTGGAAGGACTCTGGAGCTGATTCTGACCTTCTGGAGCTGTTAGTTGTCTTTGTGATTCCAACTGTACTAAATTCCATTTTTCTTGCAAATGATGAATGAAGTAGAAAAACTTAAGGAGGTTTTTGTTCAACTCATTATTATGACCAAAAACCTCTCTCAAATTTTCCTTTTGACTTTTCTTTCTCTGATTATGCAACTTTTGGTGCTAACCTGATATGCATTTTCTGGACTACCACCTGTTAAAAGTCAGATTTCTTCCAAATGGTAAAACCTGTAGAAAAATTGAAGGAGATTTTTGTTCAACTCATTGTTATGACCAAAAATCTCTCTCAAATTTTCCTTTTGAATTTTCTTTCTCTGATTATGCAACTTCTGGTGTTGACTTGATATGCATTTTTTGGATTGTCACCTGTTAAAAGTTAGTTTTCTTCGAAATGGTAAAACCTATAGAAAAACTGAAGGGGGTTTTTGTAACTCATTGTTATGAACAAAAACCCCTCTCAAATTTTCCTTTTGAATTTTTCCTCCTATTATGCAACTTTTGGTGCTCACCTGATATGCATTTTCTAGACTGCCACCTATTAAAAGTCAGTTTTCTTTCAAATGGTAAAACCTGGAGAAAAACTGAAAGACACTTTTATTCAACTCATTGTTATAACCAAAAACCTCTCTCAAATTTTACTTTTGAATTTTCTGCACACTTTTGGAGCTGTTTCGGAGTTAGACTAGTCATTTCCAGAGCCAGAGTGGTCATTTTCGGAGTCAGACTAAAACGGCTATAAATTTTGCATATGAAATCGAATTAAGATGATTCTTATTTTGAACTTAATTTTTATTTCGAGAGGAATCTGAATATGCAATTAGATTTGGATTTGGGGAAATTCTTGATAACTGTTTTTCACTTTTCCCCAAACCTGTATATTTATAGAACTGATGAACATAAAATTCTTGATTTTTTCACTTTTCCCCAAACCTGTACTAAGGTGCCGCTCATAGAACTGATGAACATTTCTGGAGCTAGTATGATATGGAACTCCAAAGCTCTGAATCTTCTCCAAAATTGTTCCTAAATGGGTACTCTTCATGCTCAAAATCATTTATATCTTAGTATGGACTGCATATGCACAAATTGACATCTTTTTCCCAATAATCATTAGAAATAGCTAACAAAGAGATAACAATAAAATCTAAAGAAACAACCATGATATATATTCTCTATTTCATTCTAAATAAACCATAAGTTCAAAAATTACACTTAGATCCACTTGTATGTCATTTATGTAAGGAGAAAGGAATGCCATATTCTGTATATAATGGTCCATTTTTGGGGCTCATCAAAGAGCATTTTGGAGTTCATATTTCAAATACCTTTGTCAATGATTTCCAACATAGGTGGAGTAGAAGATGTAGATGGTTGGAGTTCTAAAATAATCTCAACATCAATGCGGTTTTCATCCGTGAATGGAACGATGTAGAGAGCGAAGGATTGATCTGTAGATGGGCATCAAAGGCATTTGAATAGTTTCATAGAGCAAATATCCAATGCTGCTCCATTGTCTATAAGCACTCGTTTGATTTTATGATTAGTGATGAATGTTTCAATGCAGAAGAAATTGGTGTTTATAATGTTTGGATTCAAAAGGTCATGATGACCAAATTATAGGATATGATTGCTTGATGAAAGATTTACGATTAAAGTTTGAAATTGTTGTGTTGGTATCCTTAAGACCACGTGCATCATGGAGTGCACAAGTAAGGATGTCTTGAAGTGGAGGTGATGTTTTGAGAAAATCCATGATGGAGATTTGTGCAAATGTCTTCTCTAATTGTTTGATAATGTCATAAGAATTAGTCGAAAAATTTGCATCAGATGGCTTTTTTGGAACAACAGTCTACTTAGGATTGGACGTTTGAGGTCTTGCGGACAATGTCCAAACTTGTTTTTGTCGTGTTGCTACAAAAAGGCTAGGGGTGGAGGTTTTGACGGTAGCCACAATGTTAGACGTAGGATCTAGCGATGAAATGATAGGATCAAGCTCAACATTGTTCGATGATTGGCCCTTATCTGTAAATTTTTCATTTGTTCCATGATGTGCATATCTTCTTGGGACAACAATAGAGGGGTAGGTTTGAAGACATTCTTTTTTATTTGAAATGGTGTATAATAGGGTTCACTCATTGAGAACAATTAAGGCCAATGTTCCAACATATTTGGTATTGTTTGGGACAAATTCCGGGCAAGGTATGACTGTTATACTTACATACCAGCACTCATAAGTTCTGATCCGAGCCAAATTTCGAAGAGATTAGTTTGGGGCAGCTTGGAAGCATCTTTTGGAGGCTAAGGTAATCATTATGACAGCTGTTTGTATTTTTGTTTCATTCGCTATCCGCAACAATTTCAGCTCCCTATCCATTTTTTGACAACTAGAGATGAGTATCCAGCCATGAGGTTGAAGGGTTTACAATTTACTATCATTGTTGATGTGTTTTCAGCTATTATAAGAAGAATCCCAACCACTATACTTCTGATTTTGGGCAACAAAATACATGGGTATAGCTGTGTTTGGGGAAGCCTGAATGAACTTTTGAACATCCATCACTTGAAGGGAGAATATGAGATGATTGCAAGCATTGAAAAAGAAATCGCCATCATGTCCATGAGGCATGAAGAATCAACTATTAGGGCAACTCTTGTTTTCTTTAATAAGTTTGTTCCATGTGCAGGTACATGTATTAAAAGAAAAGAGTAGCTGAGTTCGTTTCTCACCCAATCACATGGGGGAGCATATGGGATTGCAGCTGAAGACAGAAAGTTTGCAGTCCTTGTATGGGTACCATACACCTCTATATCGGTCATATTACTGAAGCTTGCATGAGTTTGTCATATTTGTATCATTTCTATATTGCTGGTCACAATATTTTCAGTCACGAACAACGGTACCCATGTGCAATTTAAGAAGGTTTCCTTGCATGGTAATGATGATGGTGAAACTCCACTACTGAAGACACTCCTAGCCATCCTAATGCTGAATTGGATGGAATTCCAATTGATTTATGGCTTTCACGACTTATTTTCAGTTTACATGCAAGCTAGGTTGAAGGATATTCTCATGATTTGGGTAGAAGGCTTAATTGAGGAAGAACACATAGATAGGGGTGATGGAAGGAGTAGACACTGTGACCATTGTGGGTGGGAGCTATTCCATTTGACAGCTATGAGATTTAGTTGTCTTGGTATGATGGTATTTGGGCATATGACCTTGTGTTCGCAAGAGCTCTTTCATTTGACATGTATGAGATCCATGTTATTGGAGCATCCAAGTTTGCAATTGCTTGAGGGCAAACAATTTTGGGAAAGGAGGACTGTAATGTCCCCTTTTCCAAGCTAGTTCAATATGGAAGACCTTATGCTCTTATGAGGTCAGTCATGGAGGAACTCCCTCATGAGGTATTGGCGTCACCTTATGGATATAAACGGGGTCGCTTAGGATCATTTTTGGCATGCTTCCCTATTATAATTTTATTCTACTTGGTTTTGGGGTTGACTGCTCTATTCTGTTCCACTAGAGGGCGAAAATCCTTTGGTGTGGCAAGCAAGGAAGACGAAACCTTCCTTGTATAAGGTGGGAGAACGGAAATTCTCCAATTGGTGGTTTCAAGGGCTTCAAAGAAGGGTATCTTGCTGGTTGTTAGCTAGGTCTTGAAGAAGGAAGAGATATCAAGGTCTTCTACATCAATTTGACACCTTCTCCTAGGGTGGTGACTTGGGTGGAGAAGGGTTTAAGTTCCTTCTAGAGCACCAATTGACATTTTGTGTCAATGTTCATATTGCTCCTAATTTATAAGGTTGATTTCTCATTTCATTGGTATTTGTTGGGGTTTGGAAACATCATATCCCACCCTTAATGTGGGTTGTACCTCTGCTGTCATTTAATTAATTTCCAGATGTGTTTAGAGGTTGATTTCTTGGGTGATAATTGTCCTAAAATATTCCTTAAATGCCTGTACATGTGATGATGTGAGTGGTGATATTTTGATGAGTTATTGCTTTTTCCTTGCTACTATCCTAAAAATCAGATTAATTTTCACTGCTGTTATATTTTTCAGCTGGTTGATATAAAAATCAGAATAGTTCAGTTTGGGGTTTGTGTTATTTCATATTTTTTCAGTTCATCTCTAGAAAGGGACATTACAATGTGGTATATTTGCAACTGTTATGTGATTTCAATCGATCTCTTGCCCTCTTTCTAATGACTTAGGAATTGCTCTTCAAAACTTGGCTCTGAATTTTTACTTTGAAATGGTGGTGGATTTTCTGTCCTAAATGCTCTGAAAGTCACAACTTTATTTATGCCCTAATATGCTAATTTAAAAATGGTGGACTGTCTTTCGTTCTCTTTCTCCAATTTCAGGTTGTTTAGGACAAAAAGTCCGCCACAATTTCAAAGCAAAAAGTTAGAGGCGAGTTTTGAAGGGTAGTTCGCCAGTCACTAGAAAGAGGGCATGAGATAGATTGAAAGCACATAATAATAGTCATGAATATACCAGATATACCAACGGTCTAAAGATAATACTTGCGCTAGGGCATGAATCTCAGTCATTACTAGTCGCGAATCAAAAGAATAAACAATTGATTTAAATAATACA
This sequence comes from Taxus chinensis, assembly GCA_019776745.2. Lineage (NCBI taxonomy): Eukaryota > Viridiplantae > Streptophyta > Pinopsida > Cupressales > Taxaceae > Taxus > Taxus chinensis. Next base: position 297,779,843 of record CM034157.1, on the reverse strand, counting down.
AAAATCAAGGGCATAAATAGAGAGTTCCAGATTGTGAAAAGTTGAAAAAAGGGAAAAATTCATATATAGTCGAAAAAGGGCAGGCATACAATCACTTAGGGCAAAGTACAGTTGCAAAACGTGAAACCTTGAGGGCATGTTATTAAGTTGCATTTTTCAAATATCAAGGGCACAAGAATGACTGGACTGTGAATCTTGAAGTTTGTGACAAGCCAAAGATGTTACTCTTGGAGCCAATGATAAAGAAATGTGAAGAAAGTTTACATTATCTTTCAAGAGATAGATAAGATCCCGAGGAAAAAGATGAAGGGAAAATTCAAAGACAAACCAAATGAATTTAATGTAGCCATTGCTGAAAATCCACTAGATGTTGAAAGCGACGAAGAACTCACTGATAGAGATTACATATTTTTAAAGAAGCTCCACAGTTTGAAGATAGGACAGGATCTAGTGTAGGTAAAACTCGGTATGGATGGTTGTCCAACAATTTGGGAGATTCTGTGATTCGGGAGTTCGGGGAGGTGGAATCTGGGAATTGGGTAATTCAACTCGGGAACTACACCTTTACAAGGGTTAGGGAGGTAGTTTGATGGAGTTCTACCTGGTCAAACCATTGTTTTCAAAGGAGAAAGCTTTTGAAGAATGGATGCTCTTGTTTGGTTATGTTATTTTAATCTTCTGTTAGTATGCTCTATAATGTAAGTCATAAGAGGGGGTATTAGAATATAAGGCTTAATTTAAGACTTATTTATCAGCGTTAGTTTAATATTAGTTAAATATTAACTAATAAATGGTGGAAACTACGTCAACCACTTTGTAGCCATCTTCCACATAATAAAATGACAGACACACAATGATAATGTGTGCATTCCGGTCTCTTCATTTATTCTTTGTACATTCTAATCTTTCTTTATTCTTTCTCTCTCCGCATATTCTTACATAGGTATCAGAGCCGGGCAAGTAAGGAGTATTCTAACATTGGTATCAGAGTGTGGCAAGTAAGGAGAAAAAATAAAGAAAGATTAGAATGTACAAAGAATGAATGAAGAGAACCCAGAATGCACACATTATCATTGTGTCTATCATTTTATCATGTGGAAGATGGTTACGAAGTGGTTGAAGTAGTTTCAACCGGTGATTAGTTAAGATTTAACTAATATTAATCTAACACTGATAAATAAGCCTTTTGTTAAGTCTTATATTCTAATAATCATCTACACGGGAAATTTCTCTAGCAAAGTAGTTTTTAATTTATGCCAAAATGTTATAGAATGTTTGTTTGCCTCGATGCTAGATTGCACTCTCATTCTTCATTACTTAGTGAGCTTTATAGAAAAAAAAATATAAGATCATAGTACAATGGAATAAATATTTAATTTTAGTTTGTTAGGGTGAGGATCTCATAATTTAAAAACTAACTTATATACCAGCATGTTGACTAGGTTGGCCCTCATGGAAACCAATCTAACACATCTAAATGGAAGCTAAATTCGGCATAAATGAATCAAATTTGTCAAGGCAGTCATAAGAGGGTTGATAAAACTTGATACATATTTGAAATGACAGAATTAATCATTTTAGGCAAGGCAACATGTTTCTTAGAGAGTTACAATGATCAAGAATGATTCTGTAATATCCCCTTCCCAATTGAAGACCCTTAGTCTATTTTGTCTACCCGACGGCTAAGGGAAGAAAATAAGGGTGACTTAAGTTATAATATATTATTATAAAGTACAAAAGTGAAAATAAAATAAAATAAAAATATCATATGCACATATAATAAATTATAATTAACTTAAAAATAGAAAAAAAACAACATAAGGCAAAAGGCATTTGGCATTAGTTATCCCTCCTAGGAAAAATGTGACTTGCCTAATGTGAGAAGGTTAGCGGGAAAGAAGACAAAATAATGTAAAAAGCATATGGGCCAAAGTGATTTATCCTAGAAAATGCGACTTGCATTAGGAAGGCAAAAGTGGGTGGAAAAAACATTAAATGCAGGAAAAATATGATTGGCCGTGAAAGGTGGCTATTTGGGTCTTATGTGCTATAAAGGCAAGTCGACTTGCCTTAGGAGGAACACCCTTGAATATTTCGCCCTTTCTTATTTTTGTATGAAGCTTTTAGCTTTGTCTATTTTATTTCTAAGGACTAAACCCTTTAGAAATACCCTCTTGAGGATGAAAACCCTCCAAGAGTATGTGAGGATTCTCTACACAAGGGTATCCATTGTGCTTCAACAGATTTATAGTAATTTTTTGTGCATTTCCAGCAGTTGTTTTGAAAGAGAGTTGCAGATTTTGGGATCTAGGGTCTGAAGTAAAATTGCAGATGTGTCTTTGCTTATATTCCTCATGTGGAGCGACCCATTTCTATGCAAATCTGGAATGTTTGGAGGTTGCTTTTGATCTGTTTTGGACAGACATCAATAAAGCTGATTTTTAGAGATCAATTTTGGTCATTTTCAGTTATATTTGGTGTTCAAAGGTACTCTCTCTATTAATAGATAAGTGCAGCCTGTTTTGATGATTTAATAAATTTATATCAGCCTCTCGCTACCTTTAAATCTATATGTTTCTTCATATATTGGTCTAATAAATGCAATAAAACAAATTGGAGTGAAGATCTCTTTGTATGAGGGCAGATTTATGTGCGTTTAATGCTACACCCTAATGCATTTTTCAGATTAAAATTCAGATCTGCAGAGGTTAATTTGTTGTATATTTTATAAATTGTATTTGGGTGTTGGGAGTTGCCTAAAACCCAAGTGGGGGTCAAATATGTCCATTTGGGGACATTACGGATTCCTAGATAACATTGACATACTTTTGAGGAATCGGGTTTCTTTGTGGCTGTCAAACAAAGGTCTGAGTAAAATCTGCAGCAGCAGCCTCTATATAAGAGAAATGAAGAGCAATATATGGTGATAAGCGTGGGATTTTTCAGCATGTTTATACCCTTATAGAGAGAAAATGGGCAGCAAAGGTAAAATTGTAGTCCAGTTAGACTTCTACACTGATTTATTCTTATGTCATCATTCGTGGCATCTATTTTTTGTTTTATTAATGAATGCATGCCCTACAATAGGGACGTCCTTTTTTGTGGGGACTGTTCACTGCATTATAGCTCCCTTATGCTGTATTCATTTAGTTACGTGCCCTTCAAAGACTAATTTAGCCACGCGTAGTCAACTTACTACTTTATATCCTTTTTGTAGTTGTAACAAATTTTGGCCCGTCCATTTCTCTTTTTTGATCCACTCCTCAAACATGATGTTTTAAGAGATTTTCTATAGTTAATTTCAGTATACATTTCAAAATTGAAGATTAACTGTATGCTATGTCTTTTGAAGGTGCTATTCAGATGGATTCCTCAAATAAATGGAACCCTACTATAACATTTTTAATTTTTGTTTTTCAGGTGTTTATATCAGATTACTTCTTCAAGGCACATTTGACTGAAGATTTTTCTTCTGCAGATGTCCAGGTAACCCATTTTACATTCTTCATTTTCTTGTAGTTTTCAAGCTACTTCTGAGCATAGAAAACCCTCAATTTTTATAATTAGAAATGGGTTTTGCAATTTCAGTAATGTTGCTTTGTTGCATCAATAGTTTGTAAGCTTCCATGCTTTTATAAACTCCATGTTTGGAGGATCTGGTAATTGTTGACGAGAAATCTGGTATGTTGGCTTCAATAATGTTGGAGAACTAAGTTGTGAGGAAACGGAAATGTGGAAACATGAATTTTTGAAATTCCCTCGGATATGAAGCAGCACGGAAATGTTCGTACAATATATTTTAAAAAATACAACGATATACATACGTACATACATACACACACATACATACATACATACATACATATACATTATGCTCAATTTTAGTCCATCGAAGATAAAACACTTAAATAATATAGTATTCATGAAAGTTCAAAACATTCAACTTGCTTATAATGTCACAAGTTCATGAATCATGCGGCATTCAAAATTTATATAAAAGCACAAAGAATGGCCAAAGAATATTGTTGTTTGTATAAAAGTATAAAGAAGGTAACCAAAATTCTCTTGTTATACTTAAAATAAACAAAATGTTATGATATACAACTTTTTTCTATAGACATGATGCCTTTAAGGGATGGAAGGTAAAGAACTGCAATTATTAAAATGTTGTGATGTACACTTTTTTTTCTGTAGATGGAAAACCCGAATGGGATGTATCATTTTTCTTGTAGACAAAATGCCTTTATGGGATGCAAGGTAAAGGACCACAACCATTAAAATGTTGTGATATACTTTTTTTTAAAATGTTGTGATATACTTTTTTTTTCTATAGATGAGAAACCGTTCATGCAACTTCAAGGATTACAATCATTTTTTTTGCCTGTTTTATATAACATATGCATCTGGAAATGCCTTGGCATGTCCCAGGCATTTCTAGGCTGTTTCCTCGTTTTTCGTACCTAAGAATTGTATAGGATACACTTATGTGAAAAAAAAGTAGGGGGAAACATTTCGGTACAATGTAGGTGTAGAAAGGAGATTATAAGTATTTTAAGATGCTATTGGTTATTGCCTTATAGGAAATCATATGGCGCATTGGACTTTGTTAGTTGTGACAGATGTAGTATGTTATGGCTTAAGAACCTTCATAAAATGGGTGGGTCTTGGATGTTAGGAGACCAACTAGGAGCACCATACTTCCCCCTAAGATTTCTTGATAGGGCCCTTTTAGCGAGGTCGTTGTCTTGAGGACGTTGTAAACTCTTTATGTTAGTTCTCTTGTGTTGGTTGACGAGAATAATGACACTTCTTTTACTTCTGACTCTAATTGCAAATTTGAGCCTTGTTCTCTATTGTGCCCCTTCTCTTGGGTTTTTTGGTGGTGCTTTTTGGAAAGTTGTTCTTCCTTTTGTAAGATAGTTTCTTATTATATGGGGTTTTGTATATACTAATTTGTCTAGGGTTTATTCATTCGGTTCCCTTTTTTGGGTTTTATTGATTCCTAGTTTTAGTTTAGACGCTTTGTTTTTGACCGTTGGATTTCCTTAAACACTCTTAGTTAGATATTGTAACTTGTACTTTTGAATCTCATTGACCTACTATAGTCATCACTGAACATTGATATGATTTACTACTTGTCCTATGACTCAAAGACTTGGACCTAATACTGAGACTTAATGTCAATTTTTGTTTTGAAGCATAAACTACCAAAGATCATTACAGGGAATCTAAGTTTATTAGAATGTGTGGAAAGCTATGAAGTATGAACCAACCTCAAGTAAATATTAAAATTTAAGAGTAAAAAATTCCTTGGTAGAAGCTTGACCGTCTGCATGATCCCACTTGAGGTAATTTAGGTTATCTTTAAATCTCTCACACCAAATCACATTATGACTCCTAAACTTTCAAGGTTAAAGCCAAAACATCACATCAAAAGAGTGTGGGAGAAGAGTTGAGGCTAGGGCTAAATTATACAAGATAAATACAACATTTAAGTTTGAAGATATTTTTATTGAGATATTCTTTTGGCATACATGGTCATTGACAATCTCAAACAACAAACCTATGGGATACACATCAATGGTGGTATTATGTTATATCCATGTGGGTTGATGAACATATTAAACATTCAATAATGATAGATCAGTACAAGGTTCAATACATAGGTATATGTACAAATCAAGAGACATATTGAGGGAAGACATGCCTCTTTCATCTAATAACATTGATTCTTACATTGCACAATAGAAAGGGTATATAATATGTCCACCCTTTCTGGGAAGCTTTTAACTATGATGTGTCACTAAAATCTTCAAAGTAACGATGAAAATACTTTTTGTTTCTTAGATTCGGTGACCATAGATTCATGTTTTGCTACTTAGTTATAGTGAGTAGATTCATGTATTGCAATATTGATGAACACCCACTTATAGTGAGAGGGGGAGGGGTTAATTAGTATAAGATAATCTTTTACTCATTTAAAAACTTAACCACAATAACTGCAATCACACAAGATCTAACAATTATGAAACACAAGATTTACATGGAAACCCTTTCGGGAGAAATCCACGGAGAAAAGACTGCTTGGATCTACTGTCCAAATCCAGTATTAAAATAATAAGTCTCTTATAAAAATTTGTTGGCACCAATCCCCACCGTTAAGCAATTTGTAGGCCCCAACCTATTGGAGACACCAATCCCCACCGTTAAGCAATTTGTAGGCCCCAACCTATTGGAGACACCAATCCCCACTTCTAAGCACCAACTTAGCAAGAGACACCATTCACTTCTCTTAGGAAGCAACAACCTTTAAAAAAACTTCTTCATGGATGACGATTAAATAGATCTCCTTCACAAAAATTTGCTTTGAATGATCTCTTATTTTTCTCTCCTTCAGAAATCTGCTTGAGTTTGAATGATATATCTTTATTTCTCCTCACTTTCTTTTCAACTACATCTCCTTTTATACCTTCTCATGTCACTTCGAAGGGGTGTAATTTCTCCCAAGAGACACTCCTTATTTTCTTGGGTGCTAGATATGGGTCGGCCCATAATTTAAATATTAACACCAAAATAGAGGGGGGTCGGCCAGCATTCTAAACTTGTCTTTAATGCTTTGGATCTGCCCTTGAATAACGGAGATTCAAAACTGATTTTGTTTGGATAGTGATTAGTGGCCTTTGGCCTTCAACGACCAAATAATGATTTCCTTTGATAGCAAATTCCATTGACATCAATGACAATTAAGCCAACAATCCCCCCTTTGTCATTGATGGCGACCTTGCATAGAAATAACCTGTGAATATAGCAAGAACATAATGCTCCCCCTTTTTTGTAATTCTCCCCCTTTGACATCAATGGCAAAGAAGCCACGGAGCTGATTAGCTCCCCCTGACATGATGCTTCTCCTTAAGAATTTAGTGGCTAGATGAAAAAGATATCACCCCCAACTTCTGTCTAAGATATTCGAAAGTTTCTTTTGAAAGGGGCTTTGTGAAAAGATCTGCAATCTGTTCTTGTGTGGCAATGTATTCCAACTTGACTTGTTGTTTTGCTACTTGTTCTCTTAAGAAGTGATATTTGATTGGAATATACTTTGTTATGAAATGCATAACATGATTCTTCGAAATGTTTATTGCATTTGAGTTATCACAAAATATTGAAATTGGATGAACATACTCTACCTTAATATCTCTCAGAGTTTGCCTCATCCAAAGAACTTGTGTGCAACAAGATGTTGCTGCTATGTAGTCGGCCTCTGCTGTGGATAGAGGAACAAAAGCCTATTTCTTACTTAACCAAGATACAAGACTGCTACCAAGGAAAAATGCTCCTCCACCTGTACTCTTTCTATCATCAATACTAGCAGCCCAATCTGCATCAGTATATGCTGCCAGGGTGAAATCTTCACCTCTCGGATACCACAAACCAAAATCGAAAGTGCCCTTTAGATATTTAAATATCCTTTTAACGAAGACCTTGGCCCATTTTTCTTCCTCATGGGTCCAAGCGAACAAGCTAGAAGAAGCCAACAATGTCATCATGTGCTTAATTTCATGTTTATTTCTTTAATTGGCATTGTATTTGTTGGTGAGCCTAGCGCCCAACAATAAATTAGAAATAAAAAGATATTGGTGAGCATGTAGGCTCCAAAAAGTAAAAAGAAAATAATAAAGCAAGTCTAATTGTGGTCGGCCTCATTTGAGAGCCCCAAGACTTGGCGCCACCCTCTTATTATAAATAGAGGTTGTTGGCATTAGTTTAGGACATGTTTTGGAGATTATTCTTATTTTGGTGAAAGTTGGCTAGTGTAGCCCTTTTACTCTCTCTCTCAAGGACGAAACCCCTTGGGTTGAGGATCTCTTCCAAGGACGAAAACCCTTGGTTGGGAAACTTGTGAAGGACGAAAACCCTTCATGAGGTTTTGATTGTGCAAGCTGGTTGGAAAAGCAATAAAGTATCTTTCTCTTGCATTTGTGGTCTTCTTGGTGCAATATTATATTTATTTATAGTGGAGCGACCCACTTTGAGTGGAATTTGGTATGTGTGATGTAATTTGGCAAATCTGAAATTACTAGCTTATTTTTCATAATTTATAAGGCCAATATCTTGAGTTTCATGAATTTTGGAGCTTCCTAAGTTGAGTTATGAATTTTTAAAATAACACTGCAGACAAGGGTTTCATTGAAATTCATATCTCCATATCTAGGGTATTAAAAATCAGATTTCTTGCATTATATGATTGTTGATGATATATCATAATTTTAGAGACTTAAGTGAAGCTGATTGGAAGGGTTTTGAAGGCATAAAAGTGGGTGTGAAACCCCAAAACAGGTCGCTGCCCTAGAAGGGTGTTGGCTTTTTTTGCAGGGTTTTTATACATAGCAGTCACAACAACTCACTATAAATCTGATTTGTTGAGCTTTTTCAGCCATTTCCTTGAGTCCCCCAAAAAGGGACATTACAGTGGTATCAGAGCATCATCCTCCCAGCCTGTGAAGCATGGAAAAATTGGAGAGGATCATGAAGAACCAAGAAGGAATAGTGGATGCATTGGATAGGCTTGTCCTAGCCATCCAAAATATGCAAGGAGGTGGTTCGCTCAAGGAAGAAAGGGTTTCAAGGAGTGACAACTTGACAACAACATATCGAGCTCTTCCGGAGATGGTGTGTGATGCCCTTTCCTTTGAGGATTTTGTGGAAATAGAAAATCATAGAGTGGGAATTGGCACAAGGCATAATGCCCGAACCCCATCAAAGGACCTTGGCAAAAAGGTCTCATCCATTGAGGGAAGAAAACCCTCCAGTGTGAAGAAGCAAGTCGAAGAGCATGTAGCGGATCAGCTACAAGATGGAGAAATCATGATGAAGATCGAAGAGGCAACTTCCTTTTATAGCCACCCTTCCAAGGTGACAAAAGAGGAAGAACCATTGCAGCAGCTGTTTGGGGTGAAGGATCAGCCTTTGGGAGCCCTAGAAGCACCCACCGCCATGGCCAAAGGTGAACCCTTGATTGATTTTTCTTACAGCCCTAGGAAAGCACAAGAAGAGGAAGAAATGGCCAAGCAAGAACCAAGAGAAAGGGAAGGTAAAGAATTTTTAATTGTCAATAATTTTCCCTTGAATTCTAATGGTTGCATGTGGAAAAATACTAAGGGAACTTGGGAGCATGAGCGAAAAGGATGAGGGAAGCTTGAGGAACAAGAGGATGAAGTGAATAGCTCAAGCAATTCTCATATGACAATAGAAGATGGAGTCATTGAGGAAGAAGATTCGGTGGTCAAGAGATCTAAGGCCATGACGCTAACACCCATTGTTGTCCCGGAGAGTCAACATTATGAGGTAATTAATGATCATTGTTTGGTTAATGCTGATGATATTTTAGCATGTGATGAATTCAGGGCTGAAAGAAAGGGTGATGAGCAAGAAGGGGAAGCGAAAGGGATGGATGGAACCCGTTTCCCAAATGTATATGATAACAGTCATCTTGCTGGTCTGTTTATAACAGAAGTCCATAAAGAGCAAAATGACGAAGAATTAGACTTGGGTAAGAGCCATAATGACACCCCAAGCACATGTGAACAAGGTATGGAGGTAATGCAACAAGGGGAAAGCACCAATTAGTAGGAGCAAAGGCAAAAGGAAATGAATATCTTTGTTGAAAGTCCAAGGAACAAACATATCTCAGATTTATTGCTCCCTAGTTCGCCATCACATGGAGCTAATCATCATAATCAGTTTGATACAAATGTGGGCAAAATGGAGAGCACATTGAGTAGTAAGGGGTACTTACACCTTTTCAGGCAAACTCCAAGTTATGCATGCATCAAGACAAAGGTCGCTTTATGCACAAGGACTGAAATTGGATTGTTAAGAGGTAACCCTCTTCCCAAGGCCCACAGTATGCATGCAAAGGTAATTACTTCCTCTTTCCGCTTGGTTGGTAATCCATTTGATATACATATGTTTGAGGGAAGAGATTGGGGTCACAATGATGCTTGTGTTGATGACATCTCAACAAGTCTTATGAGGGCAAGAAGATTGAAAGAAGTTCTCCATGAAGGACCAACTGATAAGGTTGCTGGACTGTTATCAACAGCAGCCAAACATGGGGGAATTACCAACATATTCAGTCCTAACAAAGTCCCGTGCATGAGTGCCATCACCACCTTGAAGAAGCTAAACGATACAGTGAAGGTAAGCAGCCCGGAACCTAGAGATAACTCAGATTTATTGCCTATCATTGTACCATGTCAAATTTATGGATATCATGATCAGCTGGGAAGGAATGATAACTATGTACTCTTTCCTATGACCCTACCATGTTTTCACCTCCACAATCTACAAGATAAATCAGGTTTGCAAGGAATCCATGGAGGTAAGGTGCATTTGATATATTTTTGGAGGGCTGATTCTAACTCAGAAATTCTGAGTTGTAAAAAGGTTAGGGACAGCTCATGGTCCAAAAAGTCTTCTATTTCATTGCCTACCAGCATGCCCGTACAGTTCGGTTTTCACCATGCACAATCGGTCAGGTATGATGTTATTGTTGTATTGCTCCATTTCATGATATTGCTGTATTCTTATCCTCATGATCAGTTTGTGCCAAGTGTAGAGAAGATAAGTAGTGAATGGTATAGCAAAAGGTGCATGGATGCTTGGGTACAATGTCAAAGTTGTTTTAGCATATGTGGAATTGGTACCATTGTGGGCTTCAAAAGGGAAAGGTGGTCTAATTGTATGATCCATATGATTGGTAATCTCAACCTTGAGTGTTCGGGAGTGACCCACACCTTTGCATCTTGGTTTAACACTCATACATACCAACTTTTCCGGATAATTGGTTTCTTATTTGACCATGGAGTAACAATGCTCATAGTTAATAGATTCATTTGTGGAGAACTTACAATTAAGGATATAATACAACTGTTCAATCTCATAGGAAGGTGCAAGGTATGTGATGTTTTCCTTTAAATGAAGCCAATTGAAGTTACATTTGTTTCTGGGATGCATTGGATTCAGTTTTTGGCGGAATTCATGATAACAAAGCAATGGGAGTTTCTTTATTGTTCTCCTTTTCATATATCAACTCATATAAAGAACATAATTACAGCTGGGCATGCACAAATTCAGCCTCGAAATAAATTTTTAAAAGGAGAATTTAAGTTCCTGATCATGATGGTGAAAGTTGACAAGGTTAAGCAAAGGGGAATTGAACTCTACCCCTTACCAATAGTCCAGGAAAGGCGGTTCATGGCTGAGTTTGCAAACTCAAGTTTGGCAAGCAACATCATGGGAACATATGGAAGAGAAAGTCAAGAGATGCATGACTGATTTTTCTTTACCAGCTCTCCTATATTTTATTTCAGTCATCATATATTCCCTTCCTAAAGGGAAATTGGTGAGTTACAGTTGTGTCAATGATAGTATGGATGCATATCAACCAAACAAAGAAGATAGGAAGTTTGATAGGCATGAGAGGAAGCTGATCATCATGCCTACAAGGCATGAAGGAGGATGGACAGGAAGATCATTTTTTCTTGAATAAGTTTGTTTCATGTGCAGGTACAAAGGAGCAGCTGAGATTTATTTGGGATCCGGGTACTTGCAATTGCTTGGGGACAAGCAATTTCGAGAGGGGAGGACTGTCATGTCCCTTTTTCGAGATAATTCCATTTGAAGACCTTGATCCATTTTTCTTCCTCATGGGTCCAAGCGAACAAGCTAGAGGAAGCCAACAATGTCATCATGTGCTTAATTTCATGTTTATTTCTTTAATTGGCATTGTATTTGTTGGTGAGCCTAGCGCCCAACAATAAATTAGAAATAAAAAGATATTGGTGAGCATGTAGGCTCCAAAAAGTAAAAAGAAAATAATAAAGCAAGTCTAATTGTGGTCGGCCTCATTTGAGAGCCCCAAGACTTGGCGCCACCCTCTTATTATAAATAGAGGTTGTTGGCATTAGTTTAGGACATGTTTTGGAGATTATTCTTATTTTGGTGAAAGTTGGCTAGTGTAGCCCTTTTACTCTCTCTCTCAAGGACGAAACCCCTTGGGTTGAGGATCTCTTCCAAGGACGAAAACCCTTGGTTGGGAAACTTGTGAAGGACGAAAACCCTTCATGAGGTTTTGATTGTGCAAGCTGGTTGGAAAAGCAATAAAGGATCTTTCTCTTGCATTTGTGGTCTTCTTTGGTGCAATATTATATTTATTTAGAGTGGAGCGACCTACTTGGAGTGGAATTTTGGTATGTGTGATGTGCATTTGGCAAATCTGAAATTACTAGCTTATTCTTCATAATTTATAAGGCCAATATCTTGAGTTTCATGATTTTTGGTGCATATCTCGATATCTAGGGCATTAAAAATTAGTTTTCTTACATGAGATGAATTTTGGTGATATGCATAGTTACCATATTCGCCCGAATAAAATTCGGTTCGGAGAGTGAAATAAAAAACGAACTTGGTTCGGTTTGAAGGATTGACTGAACTGTGTGAAAAATTAAAACGCAAATTCGAACGAAAAAGTGTAAAAAGTGAGGATCTAATTTCGTAAGCCGAAACCCTAAAAGCGTTTGAAAAAACGCGAAACAGTCTCGGGAAAACAGGCCCCCGAACGCGCAAAGCGGCCGCAAAACAGTCCCGAAGCGCAGCCATTGGAGGTCTCCACTAGATGGTGCGAATCATTATTCTCAAATTTGCCAAAAAAAAAATATTAACTGCCTATGTAATGGTCCAATGGAATATGGTTCCATATTAATTTGTTAGTAAGTTAAAAAATGCTAAAACTTTTTAAACCGTGATATTTTGAATTTTATAGGTTCAGAGAGTAGTTTGACAGTGAAGGGAAAGACAGGTTGGCAAAGATGTCTAGCAACAATCGTTCTGTGGAGATGAAATACATTGTTTAGAGAGATGATAACAAAAAAAATATGAGATGCACCTTGTGCAATGGCAATATTACAGGCAATGTAACTAGAGTTCAATACCATTACCTGGGAGGATCCTCAAATGTGAAGCAATGTCCAATAGCAAATGGGAATTCAGAGGAAGCAGAATACAAAGATTTCATAAATCGAGTGCAAGCTAAATTTAATGTGATTTGTGTTGGATCATTAGCTTCAGAAACAAAGAAGGCTAAAATCCAACACTCTATCTCACAAATGGGATCCTTCGATAGTTCAAGTTTCTCTCCATCACCATTTTCCCTTGGAAGTGGAAGTGCCAACGGAGTTGAAAAGTCACAAGGTTCATTGAAGTCCATGTGGAAGCCACAACAAAAACATGAGGTAGATAGGTTGGCAACAAGATTGTTTTATGCAGAGGCCATCCCTTTCAATGTTATCCATTCCCCACATTTCAAATCTTTCGTAGATGCCGTAATTGAGTTTGGGAAGGGTTACACGCTCCCTTGTTATGAAAGACTAAGAACTAGTCTTCTTGAAGAGGAGGTGACATCCATATCTAGTGAGCTAGATGAAATGAAGAAAAGTTGGATAAGAACAGGTTGGACAATAGTAAGTGATGGATGGTCTGATTCAAGACGAAGGCCTCTCTTAAATCTTTTTGCAATATCTCTGCAAGGTGCAATGTTTATAAAGTCAATTGATACAAGTAATGAGTAGAAAACTGCTCTTTTCATCTCTAAATGCATCGAACCAACAATTTTGTAGATAGGAGAAGATAATGTTGTTCAAGTTATTATAGATAATGCAGCCAATTGCAAAGGAGAGGGTGATATACTCATGGATAGATTTCCTCATATCTTTTGGACACCTTGTGTAACCCATGTGTTGGATCTTTTGCTTGAAGATCTATCAAAAATAGAATGGGAAAGTGATATTGTGATTGAAGGAAAATAAATCTCTAAGTTTATCCTCAATCACCGCTTGACATTGAACTTGTATTGTTCTTTTGCAAAACGTGAGCTTCTTTCCCCCGCCGAAACAAGTTTTGCCACGAACTTCGTTACTTTGCAAAGGGAGGTAGACGAGAGGACAGCATTAAAAAAAGTGGTGGTTAGTGATGAATGGACAGAATCGAAATTTCTAAAGAATCCCATTCAAAAGAAATTGAAAAAATTATCTTAGGGGACACATTTTAGGAGGTTGCCAAGAAGATTGTAAATGTGTTTGAGCCACTTGTTCGAATTTTGAGAATGGTTGATGGTAATCAGCCATGCCTGCGTTTTGTGTATGAGGGCATGGACAGAGCAAAGGAAGAAACCCAAAAGATACTAGCAGATGATGTTGAAAAAGTAAAGCGTATTTGGGAAATTGTGGACAAACAATGGTTCATGCTACATCGTCCTCTACATGCACCAGCTTGTTATTTAGATCCTAAATTAGTAGAGGTAAATCATGATGCAGATGAGGAGATAAAGAGAGGTATACTTGCAACGATAGATAGGTTGGTACTTGATGAAGATGTGAAGGAAAAAGCAAGAGAACAACTTAATATTTTCAAGAACCAACTTAAAATGTTTGGTGAAAAGGAAGCAAGGGCAAGCAGGATGAAGTGGGAACCATCTAAATGGTGGCAAACTTATGGGTTTTCTGCTCCAAATTTGCAGAAGTTTGCCGTGCGAATCTTCAATCAATGTTCCAGTGCTTCTGCATGTGAAAGAAATTGGAGTACACATGATTTAATCCACACAAACAAGAGGAATTGATTAGGGGTTCAAAAATTCTCTGATCTTATTTTTGTCCATAGCAATTTACGATTGCTTGCACACTCTCTTGCAAATGAAGATGACAACTCTCGCCTTGGAGAAGCATGTTTTGAAGATGAAGAAAAATGTTGTTGATGATGAGCCTACTATTGCAGTATTAGATGAAGATGCTAAAAATACTTTTGATGTATAAGCAGGATTTGATGTTGCAAATGTTTAAAATTGCATTTTTGATTTTTGGTTAATGCTCAAAACTTTGAAGTTTGAGCAATGGATAATTCTCATTGCTATATTTTATATCAATATGTATGAACTATGAATTTTGACTATTTGAGTCATAAGTTATGAACTATAATTTTCAAGTCATTATAGTGAACACTGCTTACCATGGATTTTGCTATGCATTTATTTGTTTTAGACTTTAGTATACTTGTATGTTTATTTATTTGTATGTGTGATTGATTTTTTAAAGCAAGTATGGATAATTATTCATTTTTATATTTTTTTCAAATTTATATTTTTTTGAACCATACCGAACCGAACCAAACTTTTTGCAAAATCCCAAACTTCCGAACTTTTTTCCATGTCGGAACAACCCGAACTTTCCGAACATGGTAACTATGGTGATATGTAATAATTTTAAAGAATAATGTGGAGCTAATTTGATAACCACTAACAAATTGAGCTGCCTTAGGAAGAGTTTAATTTCTAGATTTGCAAGATTATTTAACAACAGTTCCATAAATTAGATTTGGGAGCTTTTTAGCATTTCCCGAGCCCCCCAAAAGGGACATTACACATTTTGTCACTACTACCTCCAAAAATAATATCGTCCACATAAACCACAACAATTAACTGATTATCACATTCAATCTTGATGCAAAGATTGCTATCAACAATTCCCCTTTTGAAACCTTGGTGTTGTAGATACTTGTCAAGTCTCGAGTACTAGGCTCTGGGGGCTTTGTTTTAGCCCATAAAGTGTTTTCTTCAGCTTGCACACATAATCCTCATCTTCTGATAAGAGGAACCCTTCTGGCTGTTCAATATATACTTCTTCCTCTAAATTTCCATTGAGAAAGGTTGACTTGACATCCATCTGATAGACTTTAAAGTTCTTAAAACAAGGAAATGCCAAAAACATTCTAATAGCTTCTAGTCGTGCAACAGGAGAAAAAGTTTCTTCAAAATCAATACCTTCAAATTAAGCATACCCCTTACAAACTAATCTTGCTTTATTTTTTCACCACTTATCCATCTTCATTTAGTTTGTTCCTGAAAATCCACTTGGTGCCAATCACATTTTTGTCTTTTGGTCTTGGGACAAGTTCCCAAGTCTCATTCTTTTCAATTTGATTAAGCTCATCTTCCATAGCTCCAATCCAATGTTTGTCTTCGCTTGCCTCTGCAAAACTCTTAGGTTCTATTTTAGATAGTAAGGACAAGTTTGCATGTTCTGATGCATTTGCTAATCTTATTCTAGTCTGTACTCCAGTATCTTTATCACCAAGAATTTGATTTTCTGAATGGTTCTGCTGGACAAATCTAGATGGTGCTTTTGTATCTTTTCATTCAATCACTTCTTTTTCATCATCTTCTTCTACTTTTTCTTCTTTGCAGCTTGTTTCCTTTGGGTAATCAATTTCTTGTGCTCTTTGCTTTTGATACCTCACTTCATCTACTTTTACATTTCCACCCTCAACAATCTTGTGCAATCTTTTATTATAACATCTATATGCCTTGCTTCTTGAAGAGTAACCAATGAAGATACCTTCATCAGATCTGGAGACAAACTTTCCCAAATCCTCATCATCTCATCTTATGTAGCATTTGCTTCCATAAACTTTGAAGTAATTAAGTGTAGTTGGTCTACGCTTCCATAGTTCATAAGGTGTTTTACTATTATTGATTCTTATTTGCCCTCTGTTCAGAATGTAGACTCCTGTATTAACTGATTCTCTCCAAAATGTGTTTGACAACTTAGATTTAGTAAACATTGTTCTTTCCATCTCTTGAATAGTTTGATTCTTTCTTTCTGCAAGTCCATTATGCCGTGGAGTCCTAGTAGCTGAGAGATATCTCCTTATTCCATGATGCTCACAAAATTCTTCAAATTATGTAATGTCCCCAATGGACATATTTTTTGCCCCTAGTTGGATTTTAGGCAAATCCCAACTCCAGTTGCAATGCAATAAAATATTCAACAAATTAGACTATGCAAATCTGAATTTATTCTGCAAAATGCAACTAGGGCAGATATGAAATCTCATGAAAATCAACAAGAAACCAAAACCCTTTTCACCAACTAAAATGCAGATTTTTCAAGGCCAAAATCATACTTAAATATGATGTATAAGACCATACAAATTCAGTTTTGACTGCTGCAATAAATAACCCAGAATGGCGACTAGGGTTTGATTATAAAACCCACACAAATAGCAATCAAATAATTTTCTTTCTAACATAAACTGATCACCATATTTTTAGTAGCCCAAATATGCATTAAATCTGATTTTTAGAGGCAAATAATGATTGTAAAACAATTATGAGATCTGCTTACAAATCTGACTGAAAATAAACCCTCCAAAAATTATGAAAATACTTTGCTTTGATTCCCAAAAATCAGTACAATATATGGCTATCATATTCAGACATGAATGTCTTTTTGCAACATAAATCACAAAAAGTGGGTCGCTCCACCTTGTACAATTAACAAAATAATGCTGCAATTATATTCTTCAAACCTCTACTGGAAAATACTCTTCAAAAC
This sequence comes from Taxus chinensis, assembly GCA_019776745.2. Taxonomy (NCBI): domain Eukaryota; kingdom Viridiplantae; phylum Streptophyta; class Pinopsida; order Cupressales; family Taxaceae; genus Taxus; species Taxus chinensis. The sequence goes on along the minus strand of CM034157.1, from coordinate 297,762,402 downwards.
AACCGTACTGAAATAACAAAAAATCCAGTGTAAGTCCAATAAAATTTCCTGTGTGAAATCCTTCTCAAACTCTAAGGGGGTTTTTGTCCACAAGAGGGAAATACTAAGAGTTTTCGTCCTTAGAATATTTATGCAAAAGCTCAAGGCTTCAACTCAATTTCGAAAATTATCTAAATGTGAATATGCTTCAATGCCTTCCCCTCAAGTGACCCTCCTTATAAAGGAAGAAGAAACCCAAATTAAATGTTTCCTCTTGAAATATCCAATCAACTTACAATTTCATTTTCCCCTGCACTCATTTAATATTTAATATTTTCTTCCCTCCATTTCTCTTCTCTAAATCAAGTCGTAATTTCTAGGAGGGATAACTTTTGTCTCAAAAGCTTTTGCCTTTTTCTATGCTCTTTTAACTCCCTTATTGCATGTCGCCATTTCAACAAGGATGGATAACAAATTACATTTGGGCCTTTTCCATCCTAGATTTAATAATTAAGTCATATATATTAATTATCAGTGCCCTTTATATCAATGTTTTAAAAATCGGATTTTGGACCCGGACACTCCAGGGTTGGACCGGAAAATATAAGGAACTGGACCGGTTAAACTCTATGAACCGGTTTACTAAAAAACACATAAAAATTACATTTTTAAATAAAAGAATATATTTGAAAAATTAGAAACCATGATGCCAACAATTACACACAGGATATGCAAAGTACTTAATTAAAATGTACATGTATATAGTGGATAGTGATGGAATACTTGCACAAGGCAAATACTTTCGGCAGGGAATTCCAAAGGTCTTGGCTTTCGGCCAATACTCGGGAATCTCGGCAATACTTGGGTCCCAATACTCGGCAACTTAAAAAAGACTCAAATTTCTTTAAAAAAATAAATTGCAGCCAAATACATGTATTTGCAGCGTTTTGCATGAAGCTATTAATGCTTTCTTTTTTAAAATTCCAAGGGAAACTTTGTGGATTTAATCTCTTGTGGACGAGGATGTGCAAGATTGAGAGGGTTTTTCAACACAAAAATGACTCTTATTGATAGTAAAAAAGAATGCATCTGTTGATAATTGATTGTGAAGTCATTTTGAATAAGCAGGGCGACCAAGTTGGAGAATGGGACGATTAGCAGCGTCTTCTTCATTGGAGAAACTCGCAAGTTTGGAAAACTATCCAGTATTTTTAATTACTAATCTTTCTACAAGGTCATTTGAATCATGATTTCTTTCAAAGATTGCAAGAAGTTGCTTGGAACAAAAAGGTGCAAAAATAGATTTTATGAATTTAAGAAAAATATTGCCATCAATGCGTAGAGCTCGAGAAAATAATCACTTTTAGAGAAAACTGACACCTGAAACGGGCGCAATAAAAGTTAGATGGCACATGCAAGTTTTTGTTCCTAAAATTAGTGGCTTCCCGGAACCTTTCCAAAAATGGCAAATTTTATGGAAGCCATGCTTGTGTATTTTTCCACAAACCCCATCCATCATTGGAAGATTGCTGACTCATTGCAGCAGTTAGGCTGAAGCATGGTCCTATATTTCATTTTTAGAGTCTGAACGGTTCATGCCATAGAAAAATCTGTTTTGCATACTATTGTTGCCGGTTTGGGCCTAACCTGTAAGTAGTTGCATTTAAGTGTTTGACGAAACGGTTCGTGAGTCAAACTAAAACCGGGATCAGATTTGGGGAAGGGAGTTTTTCCAAGAAATTATTGGTTTTTAAAACACTGCTTTATATATATATTTCTTTTATTAATGACACTTTATAATAATTAAATATAACTGAAGTCACCCTTATATTTTTCCTTTGACTGTCGGGTTGACAAAATAGGCCAAATGTCTTCGATTGGGAAGGGAATATTACAAATTCATTTGAAGTAAATTCTCCTCAATCCGATCTCAGGCATTTAATTTTCAGACCAGTTTCATTTTGAACTAAGGCTTTGAATGGCTTTAACTTCTCAAATGCTTCGGATTTCTCCTTTAGAAAAGTAACCCATGTCATTTTAGAATAATAATCAATTAGCAACATAAAATAACTCTCGCCTTGTAAACTTTGTGTCCTTGTAGGCCCACAGAGGTCTATATGGACAAGTTTTAATGGTTTTGTGGAATACTCTCTTTGATTTGAAGCTTGCCCTTCTTTGTTTCCCATGTTGAATTGCTTGTAGATAGTGTTTGAAGGCTTAACAATCCTTGGCATATCCCTTACAACTTGCTTAGTGCTAATTTTTACTAGATTATCGAAGTTTATATGACCCATTCTTCTATGCCATAACCAACTCTCATCTATTTGTCTCATGTAGGATTTTTCTCCTTTGATCTCACTTAGGATGTAAAAGTTATTAGTTGATCTGCTTGCATTTGCAACTAGTTTTCCTGTACTCGCCTTCTTGATTTCACAACCTTCATCATGAAATGTGAGGGTGTCTTTGATCACACTTTTGACTAACACTTGGAATATTATGCTTCAATCCTTCAACATACAAGAAATTCTCAGTTTTTGTTTTTCCATTGTCAAGGCTAAGAGCACCTTTACTAGTTATCCTTCCAAATTTTATTGTACCTCCATTTACTTTTTTCAAAGTGAGGAATTTTCTCTTGACCCCCCGTCATGTGTTTCTTGAGCAACCACTATCAATGCACCATTGATTTCCTTCATTTTAAGCATGAAAGATAGTTTATACAAGCAAGGATTTCTCCTTCTTTTATTGCTCCTGGTTCTTTTTCCAAACTTTTGTAGTTTCTTCCTTTTGTTTATCCATGGCTTCCACTTTCTTGTTTTGCCTAGGAGGTTCCACAAAACCACTTCTACAAAAGCATGTCATATGTCCATAGTTGTTGCACTTATAACATATAACATTGTAACTTAAGCATTGCAATCCACTAAAGGAGCAAATGAATTATAGTTCCTATTTGACGATCCATAAGGGCTTCTGTTCTTGTTCCAACCAAAATTTCTTTCATGAGTCCTACAATCTATTGCTTTATGAACAAAGTGATTACATGAAAACAATAACCAAAGAAAGAGTTCTGAAATTTGGTCAGTAGTGATACTGCCTTGGAGGAAAAGATCTTCTGATTTTTGTCCTTGTTGTTTTTGGGAGGAATGTCGGTATTTTGTGGAACGTGATTTTTCTTCTTCTTGCTGATTTCATTTTTGAATATGGGACTTTTGAGAGCATCTACATAGCTTTTTGGCTTTTCTTCATTTACCTTCTTTGGTGGCTCTTTGGGATCTTCTTTGGTAGTCATTTGATTTTCTTTGTACCCAAGACCAATCTTGATAAATGGTACCTCTGGCCATTGATGATATCATCTAAGATTTCAGTACTTTTTTCAAACTTGAGGCTTCTATTCAACTTAGTGTTGTTTTCTCTAGTTCCTTAAGGAACCAATTTCAGACTATAGCCTCTCACAATTTTCTTCTTGTCTTCAATTGGATTCTCACCTCTTCCTCTATTATTTTTGCCTCTTCAAGTTGAATCTTTAGGTTAATGATCATTTTTCCTTTTGAATCGCAATCCTCTTCTTCATATGTCTGAAGCTGTAACTTTTGTTTTAGATTCTTTTTTTAAGCTTCTTGATCTCATTTAGGGCACAAATGAGTTCTTCTAGATCCACTTTCCCATCTATTTCGGCATTTTCTTTCCCTTCTTTTCTTTTGTCTTCACTTTCCAAGATATCCCCTTTTGATTCTATTGTCCATGAATAGAATTTCTTCTCCATCACTAGCAGAGGTACTTTCATTACTCTCTTCAGATGAGCTACTTTCCTCTTTGGAATAGAGGTTTTTCTTGTGCTTATGAAAGTTCTTTTTCTCAGGTTTTCCCTGTTTGTAGCTCTTTTTATATTGATGATGTTTGCTACCTTTCTTCATGTTATGATCTTCTTCATCATCACTATTTTCACTTTCTGCATATGGACATTTAGCGGCAAAATGTCCTACTTTTCCACAATTAAAGCATTTAAAGGGCAACTTACCTTTGTACTTTCCGGATCCTTTCTTAAGCTTCCTTACAAAATGAGCTTCCTCTTCGTCTGATTCATTGTTGGAGCTATCACATGGCTCGAGCTTTTTATTCTTCATCTTCTTTGAGGCTTTGAAGGCTGCCTCTCGCTTTGATGATTTCTCCTTTTCAATTCTCATTTCATATGTCGTTAGGATCCCATGCAATCCATCCATTGTTAGAGTATCTAGATCCTTCATTTCTTCAATGGCGGAAACTTTGGCATCAAACCTCAAGGGAAGGGACCTTAACACCTTTTGCACAATCATTGCATCTTCAACTTTCTCTCCAAGGCCTTTAATGGTGTTGAGACGATTTCATCCACACGAAGAAGATAGGCTGCAATGTTTTCTTCATCTTTCATTTTCAAACTCTCGAATTGTCTTCTATGAGTTTGAAGCTTGGCTTTCTTCACTTTGTCATCTCCTTCATAGATGTTCTTAAGTTTGTCCCAGATTTCTTTTGTCTGATTCACAATGCATCACCTTGACAAACTCTGATTCTGATAGACCACACAAGATTGCATTCATAACTTTTGCATTGTTTTCACTAGCCTTCTTTCTAGCCGTATCCGTTGGTGGAGATGATGGAGCTACATAACCGCTCACAATTGATTGCCAAATATCAAAGCCAAGAGCCATTAGATAAGTTCACATTCTTATGCTCCAAAATGCATAGTTTGTTCCGTCAAACAATGGAGCTCTATTTGAGGAGAAACCTTCTTGACTAGCCATGTGTGCTCTCGAGATCTACCTTCCAACAGTTAGACTATTTTTAAAGGAACCCTTTGATACAAACGGATGAACACACACTTATACTGAGAGGGGGGTGAATCAGTATAAGATAATCTTTTACTTATTTAAAAACTTAATAACCACAATAACTGCAATCACACAAAATCTAACAATTATGAAACACAAGATTTATGTGGAAACCCTTTCGGAAGAAAACCACAGAGAAAAGACTGCTTGGATCTACTGTCCAAATCCAGTCATAAAATAATAAAAGTCTCTTACAAAAATTTGTAGGCACTAACCCACTAAAGACACCAATCCCCATTGTTAAGCAATTTGTAGTCACCAACCTATTGGAGAAACCAATCCTCACTTCTAAGCACCAACTTAGCAAGAGGCATCAATCTCTTCTCTTAGGAAGCACCAACATCCAAAAAAAACTTCAATGGATGACAATTAAAGAGGTCTCCTTCACAAAAATTTTCCTTGAATGATCTCTTACGTTTTTCTCTCCTTCAGAAATCTGCTTGAGTTTGAATGATATATCTTTATTATTCCTCACATTTTCTTTTCAACTACATCTCCTTTTATACCTTCTCATGTCACTTCGAAGGGGTGTGATTTCTCCCAAGGGACACTCTTTATTTTCTTGGGTGCTAGACATGGGTCGGCCCATAATTTAAATATTAACACCAAAATAGAGGGGGGCCAGCATTCCAATGATTCTAAACTTGTCTTTAATGCCTTGGATCTGCCCTTGAATAATGGAGATTTGAAATTGATTTTATCTGGACTACGTTAGTGGCCTTTGGCCTTCAACGGTTAGATAATGATTTCATTTGATAGAAAATCCTTCAATGGTTAGATAATGATTTCATTTGATAGAAAATTCCTTTGACATAAATGACAATTAATCATGAACATTTCCCCTCAATGGAAACTCCAAAAGGCTGAGCATTGCTTGAAACTTGCAAAACTTAATAGCACATAGGGGTTTTTTAATATATTTGCAACTTGATCTTCTAACAAGAAGTTTTTCACATGATCATCTAATTCAGAGATGGAGATCAACATCTCCACATGAGCATTAGAGGTGGAGATCAAGTTAACCATTGAGGACTTTTTCTTGAATGAACTGTACATGAAGCTCAACATGCTTCGTTTGTTGATGCTGAATTGGATTGTTCGCAAGAGCTATACATTCTAGCCGTCACACAGGAGTGGAGTATATCCTATGACATCCATATGGAGTTCCTTCAACAATTTTTTCAGCCACATGACTTCTTTAGTTGCTTCCATAACACTTCTATACTTTGTTTTAGAGATAGACATTGATGGTTGTTGCTTGCTACTTCAAGTGATATCACCTGTACAAAAACTTGAAAACATATCCAGATAAGATTTTGTATAAATCACATCACAACAATGTTAGAATCATAAAAACCATATGATTGAGCATCATTTAGAACAAGCATAATATAAACCATAATTAATTGTACTTCTAATATTTTAAGATGTTTTAGCCATTTTCAGTGATCATCATATAAATCCTACATCAATCTAGAAGGAACACCTATTGCAAAAGAAGTATCAGGCCTAGTAATAGTTAGATTAAATTGTCAACAAGTTTCGTGTATAATGTAAAGTTGGCTTTGGCATAAGTAAGTTTAGAATCAAGTTTGATACAAATTATAGTAAGAATGACAACAAATTTACAATCAATCATGTCAACTTACTAGCATTTTGAGAAACGCTATCAAGTTCCGATCCTAGTAAACAACCATGACTAGATCATTTATCTTAAAGTATTGTTTTAATTTTTGATTTTAAATTTAAAAAATAAAATAAAATAAAACCAATTTGAATTTTTTCATAAATATAAAAAATATGCCACAGATAAAATATATGCTTAGATGATGATTATGCATTCGAGACTACTTGGTAGAAAAGGTATATGATATAAGTTTTGTTAAGCGATTGGAGAGTTTCTATTTGCCGCCACCGCCACGAAAGCTCACATACTTGTGAATGAAAGCAGAGCCAAGATTGCTCTTGACCACCACTGACAACCAAAGATCTTTTATAATGTCCCTCTCTAGGGCTGAACTGAAAAAGAAAGAAATAAGACCAATCCCTCTTGAGAGTAATCTAATTTTTATGACAACAAATCTGAAAAATATTGGAATTTAGAAGCCCTAGTAATGAACTGAATTTACGCTTTTAGGGCATAAAACACCCTCTAAACAAGGTGGAAATCGATGCACAATTTTTTCTAAATATTGTATTCAATTAATGGAATAAACACCAAGCCAAGGAATCCCAAAACATGTGCAAAATATTAAATTATACCCAGCTGCAATTAAATAAACGACAACAAAAGTGCAATCCACAAAATGAGCTGAAAGTGAGGTCTCTTAACCCCAATAAATGACATATAAGTGATAGATCAGCCTTATAAAAATAGAGAAATTTGAATATCAACTTGGAATGCCAAATCGCGGCTTAGAAGCATACTTACCAGGTTCGGAAATCCGATTAAATTCGGAAGGGCAAAAAAATCCGAAAATACGGAGTTCTCAAAAAAATTCGAAAAAATACGGAAAATCCCGGTTCGGAATATCTATACTTATATTATTATAAATTTATATTATTGTATACTTATATCATTATATATAGACAAATCATACAAAAAAGCATCCATCTACCATAATCATCATCATCATAATGATTCTTTCAAAAGATTGCAAGAAGTTGCTTGGTCCAAAAAGGTGCAAAAATGGATTTTATGAAAATAAGAAAAATATTGCCATCAATGCATAGAGCTCGAGAAAATATACACTTTTAGAGAAAACGACACCTGAAACGGAGCCACAGAATGAAAGTTATGGCACATGCAAGTTTTTGCTGCTACATCTTCCCGGACCCTTTCCAAAAATGGCAAATTTTGTTTGCTCGGTCCTTTTGCGAAAAGAAAAATTTTTGTGAAATTTTTTCTAATATTCTCTACGCTTGACATAGAATTTACCTAATGAACCGATACCCTGCAATTCTCAATTTGACTACAAAAAGGAGATGGATTGGAAACAAGTGTTTGTTACAAGTGACTTCATGGATCAAAATCAATCTGGTAACTATGCTTCAAAGGGTCCGGTTCCCTATATAGAGATTTCTTGGGAAATCACTTAACCCTAGGTAGGGTTTTGATGAAGAAACCCTTGGTAGGGAAAATGCTACCCGCGCCGAACCGGACTACCATAGCTTTAAGGGTGAAAAGTCTTGAGAGAATTTGAAGAGATTCCACTAGATTAAAAAAAGAAGTGGATGTCAAAGAGATTCCATTCATATATTGGGAAGAACTTGTTGTTGCAACTTAAGACAATGCAAGGGTTTGTAACTATTGTACAATATGTATATAACTCATTGAATTCATAAATATACAATGTTGGTATTTTGTCAATTTATGTGCATATGTGTAAATACATTAATTGTTGATTAAAATTTCCTTAATAAAGAGACCTATCCTTATGTTTATACCTTATTGACCAATTAGAGGTCATTGTAAAAACATGAAAAAATTGAGAAAAAATCTATTTTTGATGATAAATTAAAGAAAGAGAATTAAAATGTCAATTAAAAATTCTTTAGCACAAATTTTCCCTGCAGGGCATTTTTACGGGTTCATTATACTTACCCAGTACGTGGTAATGGGTATGTGCCGAACGCCTTGGGTATCTTACTGAAACAGTGACCCGGGTATGTCTGGGTACTAAAAGTGAACAAAATTAGAAATTACCCAGAAGTACCCAACACCATAATGGACGTACCCTGAACCAAACCAATATCATTGAATGGGCATACCCACTTGGCTTTTCATATTTACAAAAAACTCATTCCACACAAATTTAATTTTTTTTTTAAATTTTAATTTTTAAAAAGGGGGTCAAAAAGGTTCAATAGATGGGATTACGCTAAATGATTCAACTGTGGTAAAACTTCACAATGAAGTATCTAAAACAATGGCTGAAACTGCAACAGTTGAGATGCGTTTGGGTAATGTAGGATCAAAAATCAGTGGCAGCATTTCCACTAGCAAGTAAGACTAATGCAGGAATAATAAGAGAAACCCCAAAGGAATCTGAATTGCCAAATTTGAAGGAAGCTGGTAATAGCCATTTCCAGTCCAGTTATGTGATTTGTTATTATTTATGTTAATAATTGGACATTGTAACATTTGGAGTTTGAACAATGTACTTGTTCGAAGTTCAATCAATGAATATCATGACAAAATGCATTGAATTATTAATACATTATTTGGCTATTTCACTTAATTATCAATTTGTCCTACTCTATTCATGTATAAGGCTGAATTTTTGCTTATTTGGCTATATTTTTAATATTTTATTGGTTGACCTTGTCACTGCTGTACACAGTCTTTCCAAACTTTTCCTTATTATTATTCTTCTTCTTCTTACCCTTCTGTTGTAGTTGTTGGGTATTCAACTCCTGGCTCCTAGCTGTTGTTTTTGGGTGCAAAGAAATTAGTAGCCTGGCCTTTCATCAGTATGGCTGAGCAGAGGCTCTTTTTTACTAATGATCATCTTATGGATCTGGAGATGCCACAAGGTGGCCTTCGCTAGCATGCTACCAGCCTGTGTGAAAAATACGAGCTTCGAAACAGGTTGTGGGTATCTGCTGAAGCCTTATGGAGAAGGGACTTTTTGGTAGATGTTGAAGTGATGAAAATATTTGTTTGTAATGGATCCTATGTTTGGAGGCTATATCGGTGTATGACCCCCACCATGTCATATGAGCAGAATGAAAAAAATTATAACTTCCCCATTGATATAAAACAAGTCAGCATCTAGAAATCTAATTTAGAGAACTTTTTAAATCTGAAAATTACATGTAGTTGTAACAGATGGAAGGAAAATAGACAGAGCTGGAGACTTTGGGGCTGGGAACATTTTTGGATGGCTAAACCCCTTTCAAATAACAATTTTTGAAGAAATTAATCGATATTGAAATTTGTAGTTTATGAACATGAAAGAGTAATGGTGCAATTTGGAATTGTCAGAGAAGTTTGTCTTCATAGAAACTACTATGTTTGTTGTATATTATATGTCTTATGTGAGAAAATTCTATGTTACTTGGAGTGATTTTTTTTTCACTTTAAGTTTATATAGCTAAAAGATGCGCAAAATTTTGCTAAAGGAGACTGATAATTTGCAACACAAAAATCCCTATTTTCTACTAAAGAACTTTCAATTTTGAAATGGTCATCCTTATTGGAAATATTTGGGTGTCAGTGTAATGCCCCCAATTGGACTTGCTTCCTGCTGCAACAACATATAATAATTTCCATATTCCTCAAAATCAACCTGTTTCTACTTTGGCTGATGATGAAATTAAAAAACTTTCATTCCTATGGTGATAGTGTCTTGGGAATGAGCTCAGAGAAGAGGCCAACAAAAACCTTGGATTTTTTGGAGAATTTTTTATCGTCGTATGCCTAGCTCAATATATTTCAAGAAACCATGATAGTGATTTAAGAAATATTGAAGTAGATGTCAAACCTAGAATCCTAAAAGACTTTTCTAGGTTGAGAATCTTTTATTCCTCTATACAATGAAATCAATTTCATTTTAAGGAGTGAACAACTACTAATCTATTTCACAGCTCCATTGTTAACCTACATCTATCACTTGTTCAACAGCCATTCTTTTTTGGGTTATGTGATTGCATATCCAAAGATGGACAAGTCTCAAGTATTACCCAACAACAAGGATTTACGGGTTCACTTTAACCTCAGGACGTATAGTTAGCTGGTTTGCATTGCATGCATCCTTTTGAACTTCCAAATGTCATTATACTTTGAAGAGAAAATTCTCTCTAATGTTTTAAGGCGAAGGATGCTACATTCTCACAAAGATATAGATTTTCGCAAATAAGAGATAGCATCCAAACATCTTTGAGTCTTTGTAGATTCAATATCACAAGCTAACCAGGGCAATACAGGGGTTGTATCTGGCAAACCTAAAAGAAGATGCCTCTTTAATTAATGTTTTTGCTTTTTAAAATCAAACTTGGCTTTGTAGCCACCCACAACCACCAATTGTCTTCCTTCTTTCACATTTAATTCTTTTTTTGCTTTGTTCTATCCAAATCATGGGTCGCATTTTTCCTCTAGGAGGAAATAAAATTATAATGTGACTTTTCCCTTTTATTATTTTATTTTTTATTTAGTCTATAATAAATTAATATAAGTGCTTTTTGATAAAGATTATTTTTAATGCACTTTATAATAATTCATTAGACTAAAGTTCCCCTTTTATTCATCCCTTAGCCGTCGAGAAACAAAATTGGGCTAAGGGTCTTTGACAGGTTATTTTAGATAGAGGGACATTTCAATCCTCCCTTCCCCAAATTGCTTGCCCTCAAGCAATTTCAAACTTGGATGCTCCAAAATTGTTGCACCTTCCCATGTAGCATCCTCAAGTGGTAGACCCTTCCATGGTACCAAATATTCTCTGATGATCTATTCCTTAGCTTCTTTTCACGAACATCCATGATAGTCTCCGGTTCTAGCACCAATTTGCCCTCATCATCAAGAGGGGGCAGCTCCATGGAAGGAGTGATATGCTGTCCTAATGCCTTTTTGAGGCATGAAACATGGAAGACATTATGAATTTTGCTGTGTGCCAGAAGTTCAAGCTGATATGCAACATTCCCCGCCTTCCTTACGACCTTGTAGGGACCATAGAACCTTGGTTTGGCTTTTTTTAAAATCCTTTCCCTTGAAAGGAAGATTGTCTATAAGACTGCAATCTCAAAAAAACCATGTCTCCTACCTCAAATGACCTCTCAATTCTTCGCTGATCTGCATACAACTTCGGCTGATTTTGGGCATGTAAGAGGTTGTCCTTGAGTGCTTACATGATGTCTTGACTGTGCTGTACCAAATTTCTAGCCCCTGGAACTCTACTATCCGGAATGACAACATCCACAAAAGAAAATGCATCATAACCATACAAAGCCTTGAAGGGGGACATACCAATAGACATGTGGTAGGAAGTATTGTAGCAAAACTCCCCCAAATATAACCATTTGATCCATGCTGATTGTTGACCTATAACAAAACTCCTTAAGTACCCTTCTATCCATTGTTGACAATTTCAGTTTGTCCATCCGTTTGTGGATGATAACTTGTACCCAGAGTCAACTTTGTGCCTAAAAGATGGAAGAGTTCTTTCCAAAAAGAACTTAGAAATCTGCTGTCCTTGTCACTTACAATGTTCTTTGGTAGCCCGTGAAGTCTGAAAACTTCCTTGAAAAATATTCCAGTCACTAGTGGTCCATCAAACTTAGTGGGAAGAGGGAAAAAATGTGCATACTTAGTCAATTTATTCACCACAACATAAATAACACTCTTACCTTGAACCGTGGGAAGACCGGTGATGAAATCCATAAAAATACTCTACCCACTTTTGATTTGGAATTGGCAGAGGCTGCAAAAAACCTACTGGAAATTCATGTTCTACTTTGCTTTGTTGGCATGTAAGACATTCTCCATGTGTTGAAGAGCTTCCCCTTTGAGCCCTTTCCAAACAAATTTCTCTCTAATTTGTTTGTATGTCTTAAAGTACCCCAGATGACCAGCCAATGGGAGAATTATGCATAGCTTCTAAAATCTTATTGTTTACCTTGGATTCCGGACCAAATAAACTCTATTTTTGTAGAGTATAATGCCATCTATCACCTTGTATCTTTCATCTTCAATTTCTCCTTCTAGGACAACACTAGTAAACTGATTTTTTGCATATTCTGTTGTTATAACAGCCCTCCAATCTGCTGTAATTTATGTCATAGAACAACAATATGGCTTCCTAGACAATACATCAGCCTACTATATTATTTTTCCCTTCCATAAATTCAATTTCAAAATCAAAAGACTCAATTTTTACTCACCCATTTTTGTTGTCTTTCATTCAAATCAGTTTGGTTGAGGAAATACCTTAAACTATTATGATCCGTTTTCACCACAAATCTGCCACAAACTAAATATTGCCGGAATTTCACCAAGGCATGCATGATTGCCAACATTTCCTTATCATAAATAGAGTACCTTTTTTCAATATCTTTGAGTTTCCTACTCTCAAATGCAATTGGATGCTTGTTTTGCATCAAAACAGCCCCAATACCATCTTCGGATGCATCACACTCAACAACAAAAGGAATTGAAAAATCTCGAGCAACAAGTACAAAACATGTGGTCATTGCCTTTTTCAAGTTGTCAAATGTATCTTGGGCTGTTCCAGACCAGCTGAAAGCTCCTTTCTTGGTTAAATCAGTCAAGGGGGCAACAAGTTGGGAAAAACCTTTGACAAATCTTCAGTAATAACTGCATAATCCCAAGAATCCTCTCAATTGTGTCATAGTGGTGGGTGGAGGCCAATCCAAGATGGCTATGTTTTTTTGTTGGTCCACATAAAAGGACATGTGCTCATTACCTTTTTCAAGTTGTCAAATGTATCTTGGGCTGTTTTGGACCAATTGAAAGCTCCTTTCTTGGTTAAATCAGTCAAGGGGGCAGCAAGTTGGGAAAAACCTTTGACAAATCTTCAGTAATAACTACATAATCCCAAGAATCCTCTCAATTGTGTCATAGTGGTGGGTGGGGGCCAACCCAAGATGGTTATGATCTTTTGTTGGTCCACATGAACACCTTTGGCATTGATAACATGCCCCAAATATTAAATTTCAGTCACACCAAATTCACACTTTGATTCCTTGGCATAAAGTGATTGCTGACTCCAAAATTCCTAACACCACATCCAAGTGTTGAGGGATGTTCCTCCTATGTTTTTCTATAAACCAATATGTCATCAAAGAATACCATTACAAATTTTCTCAAATGCTCCCTAAAAACATGATTGAACATTGTAGTGGGGGCATTGGTTAACCCAAAAGACATCACAAGAAACTCAAAATGACCAAAATGACATCTAAAAGTAGTTTTGTAAACATCTTCTTTTCTTACCAGGATTTGATGGTACCTGGATCTTAAATCTATATTGGAGAAATATATAGCTCCATGTAGCTCATCAACAAGTTCATCAATCCTAGGTATGGGATACCTATTTTTGATGGTCCTCTTGTTCAATAAGCGGTAATCAATGCCTGTTCATTCTCATAGTCCCATCCTTCTATTTTATAAGAACAATTAATGATGCAAAAGGACTAGAACTAGGCCTTATGTGACCCATCTCCAATAGCTCTTTGATGCTCTTCTCAATGTCTTCTTTGTAGGCTCTAGGATGACGGTATGGAGTAGTAATCACTGCCTTAGTACCTGGTTCCAACTAAATGGTATGCTCAAATCCTCTATCTGGAGGTAATCCATGAGGAAGTTTGTGAAAGACCTTTGCATGCTTGTCACGGATAGCCTGAATATCTTCATTATATTGCTGCTGTCCCAAAATATGATCGACAGCAAGGTTTAAAAATAAAGATAAATTTATAACTTCAAGAATACTCACTTCCAACAATACCCAAAAGCTTCAAAGGAAGTGGAAAAAATATGAAGAACAATGCACAATAGAGAAATGATTTTTATGCCAAAGATTTGATTTGATTTAATTTATTTTAGGGCAGAATATGAGGGAAAAATACAGTTGACTGTAATTTCCAGAATAACAATGGAAAAATGATGAAAATGAATTATAGGGCATCTTCATGATGATAACAATCTCCAGCTCCAAAATCTTCGGAATCGAACCACAAAAACCCCTCCAAAACTGCTCCTCAAATTTGGAACTGAGTAGATAAAACCCTAGAAAATAGTTGTTCCAAATTTGAACTGAAACCCTTGATGAAGGGTTGTCCTCTTACTCTGAAATTGAATTTCTGATTACTCTCCAGATTTGATTCAATAATCTAAGTAAAGACAGCTAAAAACCTAGGCAGTCACGAGATAAATCTCCCTCATTTACCAGTGAGGCTCCCGTGTAAGATATTTATCAATTTGGTAAGTTTGAATCCTAATAACTATTTTTCATGGGGGTTTTACTTTAATTACAAAGCTCATGAACCATAGCTTAGCAATTCTGCAGCAAGTAAGCAGTTGTTTATGAAGTATTTGCAGAAGGGGGAAATAATGAAATTTGGGAAAGAAGAAAGGAAGATATGTAATTCAACCAATAGTTTACAGAGTTGGTCTCATACACATAGATTAAATAAACAAGTAGATCTCACAATATTCAGAAGTAAAGGAAAGAAAAGCTTCTAATCTAAATCTCAGATAACACAAAGTTTATCTAAAGATCCACACAGAAGTAAGAAGCAAATGCACCGTGGACACAAAGTTCTCTGAAAATCCACCTTTATTCAATTCCCCAGCTTTCACAGAAATGACATCAAGGGCTACAACACAAAGTCTGGAACTCAAGAATGTTGATTAACAAATTGTGATCCTTTAACCCGTAGGCTCTTCCTCTATTTATAGTGTATAGAGGGGCAATTACAAATAGGAAACTATAACTGAACTCACACATGTGGAAGCTATAAAGGAAACAACTGGCAATCTTTCCCCTGGAATTCCTCTCTAAGTGACATGCATCTGAAGACTAGATCAAAGTTGTGCATGTCTGCCACCTATTCTCAATTAAAGGACCTTTTCAAATAACTTAAAGTAATGGCTTTCAACCAATTACTTTAGTTTTACAATTTTGTCCGAGAAAATAAGAAAGAAGAGAAGAAAGAGGAAAAGAAAGAAAATATGCCAGCTGCTACACTTCACGCTTTCCCTTTGTTCTGATATTGAATGTACTTGTCAAACATGTGATTCAGTGTCTTCCCATCTGCTTTAGCAACAACTTCTTTCTCAGTCTTGAACCGCAACAATCCCCTGGATAGAGTATCAATGCTTACCTTCACTTTCTCCAAACTAGGCCCAAATCCTTTGATATCTGCATGAAGTCTCA
This sequence comes from Taxus chinensis, assembly GCA_019776745.2. Lineage (NCBI taxonomy): Eukaryota > Viridiplantae > Streptophyta > Pinopsida > Cupressales > Taxaceae > Taxus > Taxus chinensis. The sequence continues at coordinate 297,746,669 of CM034157.1, read as the reverse complement.
CTAGTTTGCCAATTGAATCCAACGTGAAAGGCATGACGGCTTCATCAATCTTCTTCTGAACAACTAGAAGAAATTCCTCAAGAGAAGCAGGCAACTTGTTTGGAATGCATCTCGTATAGTAACGAATACCATCAACTTCCTCTTCTGTAGTGAAAGCAACTATGTTCTCTGGCACTTCTCTCATCTTGTCTTCCAGCAACTGCATTCTATTCAGCATAAGCTTGAGAATCTCCATGTGGAAAGAAACTGCTATCTCCAACTGCTTACCCTTTTCTATCAATCCATCAGGTACAATCTGCTCTGCAATTAATACATTCTCCGATAATGCATTTATCTTGGCCAAGGTATCCAGGTGGCTCTCAACAACTATATTCTCATCTTCTATACCTGTCATTAGTTGCTTCAACTGAGATAATGCCCTGTGCATATCCTCCAGGCTAGCTGGTACTTCCTCGAACTGCTCTGAAGCTTGGTGGATGATTTGCTCTTTCCATTTAGCAATAGCTTTAACTTGATTTCCCGCATCTTCAATCTCTTCAATCAAATGGCTTGCTCACCTGCTCTTGTACTAATACTGGCTGAGAGGAAGGTTTGGCAACCTTAGTGATGATCTCACATAACTGGGAGATCTGCATCTGAAGTTTGGCTTTCTCTGCCTTCTCCCTGTCAAGCTTGAGGAATAAAGCGTCTATCAGTGTCTGTGTATCCTGCTTTAATCCTTCTACAGTGATTTGCCCCAATGGCACTTTGGTTACCGATATGTCTGCAGCCGTTAGCTCTCCCTTCTGCTTCCCTTCAGCTGGAACTGATAATTCAGCAAACTTTTGCCCTGATTCTTCAATAACCAACCTTGAAGTCACTTTAGCAGCTTTAGGTCTTCTGTCTTTTCCTAAGCTCATGAGCAGCTGCAAATCTTCTTCTTCCAGGTTGATTTCTTCTCTAGCTTCTGGGACTATTTGCAAAGCCAACCAGGATGAGAAATTACTCTCCGGGGAATGAGAAGCCTCTGTGTGCACCACCATCTCATGCTCAGGTTCTATTGCATCTGAATTCACCACCGTATTATGGCTGCCTTCTCCTGTGTCATCCAAGGATAATGCCCTCTCAAACTCTACCATCTGTGCCTTCAATTACCTTCTAGTAGGAAGAGGTGAAGAACTGGGTGACTGAGAAATAAATACGAATGATGTTGGATTCAACGGTGGAATGACTATGTCTGCCTGAGGTCCTGGAACTGCTGAAGTGTTGTGAGTCAACGCAAGAGAAACTTCGTTCGAAAGTAGCACTGGTGTAGTAGACTTGTCATTCTCCAATGCCTGAGTCTTTTTGTGTACCTTTAGCTTCTCTAGTCTTCTGCTGCTCTCACCCTCATGCTTCCTTTTTTGCTGAGATTCCCTGTACCAAAATTCCCTGTGATCTGGTTCATCAAGGCCTCATCCAAACAATATCCTTTTGTTAACAACCAATTTAAGGTGTTAACTAGAACCGTTGAAGACCTCTCCTCAATTGTCTGGCTACCACCCACACTGGCTTGAAGAGCAGCTTTATCTCCTCCCATTTGATGATATGTGTCAAGTACCACATGCCCATCATCTGAAAGATTTGCAGGTATCCTTGCCAAACCATAGTCAGAAACCTGTTGAGCTGATAATCTGCTGAAATCTCTTTTTCTGACTTCATATTCATTCCTGCACTTCATCCAGAAATCCTCCAATGAAGGTACATGCGAGTACTCATGGGAGACTGTCTTCCTTGTTATTCCATAGGGATCGAAATTCATTCGAGGTGGGAAGAACTCATGCTCGTAGAAAAGAAACATTTCTGCTTCGCCTCCTCTGGCTTTGTGGATGGTCTGACAACTATAATGTCCCATTGTGACTAGGAAGCTTACCATAGATCTATGCCGCTTTGATTGTAAGTCTTGCAACTCTACAAATTGCCTGCATAACTCCATGATAATCCTCTTATCATTTGGGTACCTCGGCAACTTGACTGGTTCTCCTGAGAAACCACTAACCCTGAGATACGTGAAGTCAACAAACTGGATAAAGATGCAGCCATGCTGGGAAACAACTTCCCAAGCTTCCTTGCTCACTCTGTTGGCCTTCAGATCACCATTTAGCTTGCAAATAAATCCATAGAAGAAATCATCATTCACTTCCCTGTAATCCTTGTTGCACTCAGGAATCGTCAGCTGTGGGTAGCACTCATAAATAGGATCCTTTGAAAGTATCCCTCTTCTATCCAGTTTGGAGAATATTCCCTGTGAGGCTGCAACATACACAAGGTATGAAGTCATTTTAAAACTGAATGTCCGCCTCACACTTCTGAGCTGCTCACTGATGTTGTTACTGATGATCTCTGCCCAATTGATTATTGAATCAGCTCTGTTGATCTCAATTGTTCTGACGAAGGAGTACATCCATGAGCGGAAGTTATTCGCATTACCTTCCCCATTTATCCTGCACAACAACCGGGTGATATCATCAACTTCCTGCACCAGAAATGACCGTAGAAGAGTCCTTGGAAATTTTGATGGTGACCTTGGCTTCTTCATATATCTCCTGTTCATTATACTCACGCAATCTGCTTTGTTATTTTCCCATCTATCACAAGCTTCCTGCATGCTGATTGCAATTACTATGGGCCGTGCCGGAATTTTGAGGCAGTAATCAATGAATTGTGCATCCAGTCTGATCACTGTCTTTCCTGCTGCATCCCTGATTGTCCTAGATAGAGGATGATAGAACTTTGCACATTCTAGAACAAATTCAGGCAACTGGGCTGTAGCCGGAAATGTTGCAGCTTGAATAATTCCACTGTTTCTTATTGCCCGCATAAGAGATGACCTACCGGTGGCTCTGGATCTGTCAATCAAATCAGTGATAGATTCAGGCCCTATGTCTGTATCATTGATCTCAGCAAGCCTGGAAACTATGCATGATTCTGCTGAATCATCTCTTTCATCACCCTTCATCATGCCTGAAACAACCTTTGTCTGAGATCTTTTTCTTTTATTTTTGACAGAAGACCTTGCAATTATGAGAGCTGGATCTATTTGTGCAGAACCTGCAATTCCTCCTGATTCTGAAGATATATTCAATGTATCTGACATTGACTTTGCCTTCTTTTCACCAATATGAGCACCAGTGAAGTATTCCTGCAAATAATTCAGACAAACATGGAATCCATGGCATGAATGCCCAATTTCTTCACCAAAATCTGATTATAAAGCCTGCTGCCCTATATTTTTAGACTTTGCTTGCATGCCAAGCAAGCTAAAAATATTATTTTATTCACCTGTGCACTCACATCAACATGCAGATAGCCAAAATAATAAAAAGAAAGCACTTCCAACCTTAGGCACCAAAACTGGATGCTTCCCGACAATTAAAAATATTTTTTAATGCTCACAACTTCAACCTTTGGCGCCAATATCCTCCAGGGCAGGATGCTCCACATAAAATAATTAATTTCCCTTTACTTATGGCATCCACTTCTTATATAGGCAACTACATGCTAATTTTACCAATTGCTTCCTCTTATTTTTAGCAATTTCTAATAATAAGATGTGCTTTTTCTCCTTATTTGGGCGCCCAAGTTTGCCTAATTTAGCTTGCTTTTAGCATGCTTTTCCTTGCAATTCTTTCCTCTTTTTTTAGCAAGCTTCTTTGTCTTATTTTTAGCATGCAACTTTGCTTTGACTTTCTCCCTATCTTTGGCGCCAACTTTGCTAAAATAATTAAAATAAATAGCTTTTAAAGCATGCAGCAATGCCAAAGTGGGTCGCACTTTTTGGCTAGGAATTGTGTGAAAAACATAAGGGCAAGGCAGTGTGAATTTTCACCCTTCCAGGCAGCCCAAAATTTCAAGTGTGAAACAAACATAGGCAACAGGCAGGTGAAATTCTACCCTGCCTGGCAGCTCCCAGTTTCCACAATTCACTTAAGTGATTTGTTTAAACGTGTGACCCAACAGGCAGGCAAAAAGTGTGACTTGAAGGGTGAATAAATTCACCTTCCAGGGTGAAACACAGGCTTGCCAAAGCTCCCAATTCACACAATTCACTTAAGTGATTTGTGTTAAACGTCTGACCTTCCAGGCAGCCCCAAAAAGTGCGACTTGCATGGGTGAATTAAATAATCTTTTGTGTGAAAACACAAGGGCAAGGCAAGTGTGAAAATTCACCCTTCCTGGCAGCTCCCAAATTCCACACAATTCACTTAAGTGATTTGTGTTAAATTCTGACCTGCAGGCAGCTTCAAAAAATGCGACTTGCTTCCAATTTGACTTCTAAATTTGGCGTGGAAATCCAAGGTAGCAGGCAGCTTAGAATTATGACTTGTATGAGCTTTCTTCCACGACTTGGACCAAAAACTCCATCTCACTGGATCACTGCATGAATTCTTGATGATGGGGCAATTGAATTTATGACTTTGCACATGAGAAATCACCCATTTCTGGAAAGTGCGACTTGCTTCCAAACTGCTGCGTTAAAAACTAGCACTTCACAATAGATTTCACTTTTGTCTGAGGCTATGGATGACTTCCAAAAACCCCAGGCAATTGAATTGGTTAAGCAGAACGAAAGAAAAGACCAAGGGGAATTGCCAGACAGACTGCGGAGAAAAACCGAAAACAAACACAAAAGAAATAAATAAAAACGAAAAACATGCCAGAAGTTGCAGACAATTGCTCAAAAATAACTTGCCAATTAACCAGTGTGTAAAAACTCTTCCCCGCGTGAATACTCTTCTTAGAGTGAAAGTAATACTGGCGTGGAAATCCATGATGGGGTTTAACTTCAGCACAAACTATTTTTAAAAGAACTTTATTTATTTAATAAATAAATAAATAAAATGTTTTCAGACAAAACCTGGCGAAGGGATAGAGTGAGTTTTAGCATGTGGGTATTTGTCGAATTTGGCTTATATGATTCTCTGGGGATACCTTAGAGCAATGGAGACAACTGCAGGCAACAAAAACACAAAACGACCCGTTACTTTGAAAAGAACGAAAAGTTTTTATGTGTCCAACTCCAAAATATAACATATAAGTGAAATGAAGGTACAAACCACACCCAATAACCATCAATGTCACTAGCCCCTTGGGCTTAACCAAGGCTAAGATGGATGAAAAGCCTCCTAGGCCATCTGCTCAGAAATGGGGACATTACAGAAACACTCAGCTGCCTAGGCAATCTTCCCTCTATGAAATGCTCTTTCCATCCTTTTTGCAGTTACAACCATATGAGCTCCATTTGCCATTCCATGTAGCACAATTTCTTGCTTTGCTGATTTGAATTAGAGCTCCATTGTTTGATAGTTTTGAGTGAATTATCCAAGAGAATATAAACATTGCACACCCAAAACTAAATCGGTTTCACCAATACCAACCACATAAAAGTCATCTATCACCTTATGCTTACCAAGAGTGATTTTCAGTTGTGATATCTTGGTACAAGGGATGGTGAAGCCATCCGCTACCGTCACATTAAAACCTTTGAAATCCTCTAATGGCAGTCCCAATCTTTTAACTCGACTAGCATCTATGAAGTTATGAGTTGCACCACTATCAATTAAAACAATAACTCTCTTACCTTTTAGTTCTCCTCTAACACGGAAAGGGTGGTACCTTGGAGCTCCGGATAGTGTGGCGAGAGTACTATCCAAGTGATCAACTTCTTTCTTTTCTTGCTCTTCATCTCTCATGACTCTCTTCCTTATTTGTTTGTTCTTCTTCCTCCCCATCAGAAATTACCTCAATTTAATGTACCTGGCCCTTGCCTAAGCAACGATGCCCAGTAGTCTATGGATCTTTGCATGTGAAACAAAGATTCTTTCTCAGTTCATTTCTTGTATTATCAACATCTTTGTTTCTTGTGATCTCTCTTTGGGGATTCATACCTTGCTGAAATGGCCTTTTTGCTTGATTAATAGGGGCTGTCCTTGGCTGCCCTTGAAATGTAGGTCTAGGCTGCCCCAAAGAATTTCCTTTTGACTGTCCAAAGGGCAGATTTTTGCCCTTAACTGTTGTAGATTCCAGATTTAGTGACCTTTTGATTGCATCTTGAAGAGAGGGAGGCTCAAAATCCTTCACCAAACGCCTAAGAGGCTTGGTCAAGCCTTCCATGAGCAATACAACTAATCTTCTTTCACTTACATTTGAAACCATCACTGCTAATTTCTGAAAATCAGCAACATACCTTTCTACTGATGTTTCTTGTTTGAGTTGTGCCAATTCCGTAAAATGCACGTATGGATCTTTCCTGTCAAATCTTTCTGTTAGCCTGTGACTGAACTCGTCAAGAGTGGAAATAGAACCATGTCCTTGTGTCACTAGACCATGATACCACCATTCATGAGCTAGACCTTCTAAATGCAAGGTAATGAATTTGAGGGCTTCCTCCCCATACATAGGATTTAGTGACAAATAAGTATCCGATTTTTGCAACCAGACCCTGGCAAAATATTTATCCATACCATCATATGTAAGAAGAGCAATCTTACCCTATCTATGTTGGATATCTTTCCTTGGTTCTTGTGGATGACTCACCTTATTCTTCCTTGGTCCTTTGCTTTTCCTTAATCGACAGTAGTCCTTGAATGAAAGCAACTCCTTTGTGTTGAGATTCAATGATGCATATTCTTCTCCATATAAATCCATTTCTTCAGGAAACCCTTATGTTTGTGGTTGTTCTCTCTCTTCTTGTGGCTCGGTTCTTTGAAGGAAATTAGCACGAAAGAATTTAGAGGGGGTCTTGCTTGAGACCCTTTCTCCATGATAAGTAGAAGAGCTTCCTTCACCTTGATTGCCTTGAGAGTTCTGTCTGGTAGTGCTTAGCCCATGTATGGATCTATATCAACAATGGCTCCTACAAAGGAGTCTCTTAGATCTCTGCGTGCTTCCATCAAGCGGTCTGCAACTCCCTGTTACCCCTAGTGAATATTTCATTCACATAGCTAAACTCATATGAGGGTAGAGGTCTTTCTCTATTCCCCATATCTTCTTTCCTTGGAGTTCTTCTTGAATAATGATATTTGAACCCCTCTTCACCTCTGTCCATGCAACTTTGATTCCTTCTTCACAGGCTTGGAGAATCATTGCTCTAATACCATTGTAATGTCCCCAATTGGACCAATAAACAACTACAATGGATTTGCCCCAAATCTGAACTTCAACAAATGCTACAATAACAAAATGTTTATAAATGTAGATCTGAATTTTATTCCAGAAAATGTGACTTGCCTAAAAGGTATGCAAATCACTCAAAACTGAAACAAAACCACACTTTTTCTCTTCACCAAAAATGATCAGCTGATTTTTATAAGACTAGTACACAAGAAAAATACCAATTTGAGATCCAATTGAAGGCCAGTTTATTTATTGAAAATCTGCAATTAACTGCTTAGACACTGCTGGAAAAGCAAGTTTCCTTGGAGCCAAAAATCACAAAGAAAGGCTGATTGGATGTCTAAAAATCAGCAGATGGAACAACAAATCAGATCTGCCTTTTTATAACCCTAGATCACACCCCAAAACATTCCTCTATACAGGTCGCTCCAATCTAGACAAGTTGGAAATTAAGAAGCACAACAACCAATCTTCCCCTTCAAACCCTTGTTCAATAGGTCTGCAACATAAAGCCTTCAACCACCGCTGGAAAACACCAATAGAAGAAGAGTTTTCTGTTCTTCTTATAGACTCAAGAGGGTTTTCATCCTCAAGAGAAACCTCCAAGAGTTTTCGTCCTTAGAAGTTGTTATGCAAAGCATCACAAGCTTGTACCAAATTTTATTGTTTTACAAAATAAAAGATGCCTTTTCAAGAAGTCGACTTGCTCTTTATAATCAAACTTGGCCTTTGTAGCCACCCATAACAACCAATCATATTCCTTCTCCTCACATTTAATTTTTTTTTGCTTTTTCCATCCCAACATGGGTCGCATTTTTCCTCTAGGAGGAAATAAAATTATAAGTCACTTTTCCCTTTTATTATTTTGTTTTATTTTAATTTAGTCTATAATAAATTAATATAAGTGCTTTTTGATAATATTACTATTTTTGCACTTTATAATAATTCATTATGACTAAGTTCCCCTTTTATTCACCCTTAGACGTCAGGAAACAAAATTGGGCTAAGGGTCTTCGATAGTTTATTTTAGAAAGAGGGCCATTTCAAGTGCAGGGTAATGGCAAGATTCAAAATGTTGTACAACAAGTGATTTGAGAGAATAGTTCCCCGTTTTCGGTACCATACTTTTATTTCTTGTTTGACTAGACCGTCATAGGTGCTCATCCAAATTTTGTGGATGAGGAGCATATAGTAACTATTGGCAAGAGCACTAAATGCCAAGCATCATGGAAAGCATTGGATGGAAATAGTTGGTGCAAGGTGGCCAGGATTACTCAATTACAAAACAAGATTATATAGACTTTTCCAACTATAACAGTTGTTCAAACCTACCCGGCTTTGGGTTCTTCTATTATGTTTTAGTTGGACTCTGTCAATAATTTTCAAATAGTGGAAATCATGATCTACGAAGGAGAAACCATGGGAGACTTCACTAGGGTTGTACAGATCAGGATGTACTTGGAGATTGTTGATGTCGTATGGTCGAGGTCACTCTTTATTTTATAAGTCATGAATAATGTCTCCCAAGGTTCTAATAAACATTGATGAATTGGAGTTTCTGTCGGCAAAAAATATTCATTTGAAGCATAGACATGTGGTTCATGAGAGGCTCAACCTATATAATGGCGTGATAGATTGAGGATAGTTTATATACTCGTGATGATATAAAACAACATAGTCAAGAAATTGAATGAAGTGAAATTTGAGCTCCACAATAATGATCCACAAAGCGTTTGCAATTGTAATTAGCCAATAAAAAAGGTGTTATTTTACTAAGAGCATGTCCATCTTAGGTTTGAAATTGAAAGGGGATGTTGTTTGTGTTAGGCTTCCATTTCAACTTGAGTGGATGCTGCAATATGGGCATGATAGCCTTCTCGCAATGGACTCAACATTAGGTACAAATCATATGAAGGTATGGGTGTTAAAATGTTTCAATAACTGTCTACTTTTCTCTAGCATGGCCGTGTCTAAGAAGTGTACCATTGCCAAGGAACAGATAACGAGTAGTTTTAAATCCCACTCTAGATAACTCCCTAGTTGCCTGACACAACGGGGAGCAAATATATTAGAAGGTTGAGACTAATCATGGGCTCAAGCTTTCTGTAGCTAACGTCATGTCCAACAATCGTACAATTAATTGTTTATATAATTCTCCTTGGACTCTGTGCACAGCCATGTTCTAGAGACTTGCTCCATGAAAAAAATCAATTTGATGAGTAATTCCTCATGATGCTGGAAATCCAAACTGGCATCTCTGATTGAGTGATATCTTTATATTCTCCTAAAATCTTCTCAACGCAACCAATAACAACATTCACTTCACCCACTCTTGCAATTCTTTAGTAATGCTTCGCTAAAAAAGTGTGTGCTTTTGAAGTCGCAAATTTCTTGCAAGGGGTGTGTGTGTGTGTGTCAGCTGAGCCAAGTTACACTTGAACGACTGAGCATGGAAAGGTTTGTTAATAGAATTATGAGAAACACTTGTTATAATATAAATATTGTTATTATTTACTACATCAAATTGAGGCCCTCTCGGAATAAACAAGGTAATTATTCTCTCTTTTTTCTTTGCAATTTCCTGTATATTTTTAATTTCAGAATCAATCCTTCACACAACTTAAACATACATGAGTCTCTAATACCATGTCATAATTTGGAAAGAGTTTGATAAAAAATTAAATGTTTAGTATATGTAGATGCACGTTGTAATGACATGTTTTAGTTATGCATTAATTTAGTAAATTGTAGAATTGTAAGAATATACAAAATGTAAACAACAATGAATACATACAAATGATTTAATTGGGGACAACTTGGTTAAAGGTAAAAAACCCCCACTATAAAACACACTTCCAGATTTTATTAATAAATAATAAATGAGGAACAGTTGGCTGACATTTACAGGCCAACTCAACAATAGATCATCTGTTTCACTTCTTCACAATTGCATGAATAATCAATGCACAACCAATCAATTGAATTGTCCAATATGTAATAGGTGATCTCCCTATTAAAAAGGGTGGGTAATTCGTTGCAACCTTTGGGTTGAACTGTTTCACTCTTAACAACAATTAATAAAATTAATTGTTTATAACTTTATATTAGTTATGTATAACTTATAATATAAGTTATATACTAAGTTTACAAAAATTAGTTGTGGAGCCGGATTTAATGTGTGGCCATGCGAATGTGTACCCACAAATATTACTTTTCCAACATCATGCTGGATGTGATCCTCGAGACCGCCCAAAAATAGGTCATTAAGTTTATCATCAATAATTGTATCCACATGCAAGGACATGTTCTGGAACTGCTGAATATAATCCTACGCTGACCCTGTTTGCCTCTACTTTACTAGTTGGCTAAAAAAGTTCAGCCACACTAATACTATAGTGTGTTTGCAACTTCTCCATAAAAATTGACCAGATGACACTGAAAGCCTTCTTTTGAGTGCACAACCAACGATACGAAGTGAATTGTGCCGGCTCTAGATATAAAGATGTAACAATAACCTTTTGCCCACTTGGGATCTAATTAAGGTCAAAGAAATTCTCCATTTGGTTGATCCAATTGAGCTGGTCCTTTCCATCAAACTTACACATGTCCACCTTTACGAGTAGGTTTTGCGACCCAAAGTTAATGCTCGCCCTAGAGGAATGCGATGCAGTATGTGAATCACTATTTGGATTTCGGTTAGATCCACCTTGAGTTAGTTGAGAGGATAACAACTCAATGTTTTTGGACACCTTCGCCATCTCTCCTTTCAACGCATCCACCTCTCCTTGCATGTTATGAGACATCAGGTTGAGTTCTATTTTCATGGTTTGAAAACTCTCCACCAAGGGTTGTATTTTGTCATTCACAATCGAAGACATAACATCTAAGGTTCCACCCCATTAACACTCCGATTCAATCTCGTCTTTGTTAGAGGTTTTCCTTGGAGTGGCGAATTCTTTTCCTTGGCCTCTAGTAGATCTGCGAGGTCCCTGCCACGGTGACTACGGTTTTGGTTTTTGGATGATGTCAGCTTTATAGACAAAACACCAAGAACAAATCCCGCATAAAATTCAGAGAGCTTTCCAAAATTGTAAATAATTTGGAGAGATTCTACATTTTGTGGCATATGAAGCAAAGTTGTGAAAAATACCAAAATGAATATAACTTCCACAAAACAGATCCAAATCAGCTGAAATTTCGAGGGAAATTCCTCTACCTGTGTTGCAACTCTAGTAAAAAATTTGCTGAAAAATTTGCAAGGGCTTACGAGATATTGAAATCAATCACAAAGTTTTCAAAATCAGAATTGGTAACTTTGGACAAATGCAACATATTCCTTGGATCCCATACCTTACAATGCGCATAAAGGTCTTCATCACCCTTTTTCTTCATGATGATTTGACTTTGATGTACCAAATCCTTAGCATTCTTATCCACAACAGGCTGAATACCATCATGATAAAACTGCTGTAACGATATAGGATGAAGATGAAGAAATAAATCCGTGCTACTGCTAACCTCCTTATAAAGAAGATCATCAAAAGGTTTACCTTCTATTGCTGATTTAAAAACCTCCAAAACAGCACCATCCTTATTGTGACTCATGATTTCAGACACAACACCAGAATCGACATTTTTCACAATTTCATGCCCATCAATACTGTGGCTTGGTAAATCCATTCCATATGACAACTACTCATTGTTATGTACCTTTGGAACTGGAACATCTTTTTAAACTTTTCATCCAACAATCAGTGTTTGTTCCTCACTAATACAATTATTTTGCTCATTAGGAGTCGTACCTTTTTTCTTGAAGTTTCTTCTTCTTCACTTTGCATGGTGGAATATTCTATGGGCTGATTTCTCTCCAATTTTTGCATGGTGATTTTCTCCTGTTGATATCTTCTATTTTTCCTTGTGCCTTTGCTATCTTTCAACTCACGAAAATCTTCGAAGGTCAACATAGCTCTTACCTTGGAACTGGGTGTTTCATACTCTTTTCCCCATATCTCCAAGTCATCATCCTTTATTGATTGCTCCCTTTTTTGGAGAAACTTGGCTCTGCAAAACTGATGTGGTAGCTTGGCGAATATTCTAATTGATCTAGTAGAGCTTCCTTCACCCTTGTTGCCTTGATTTCCTTTAGAGTTTGTTATGGCCGTACTCATCCCCTGTATAGATCTGCTCAAATCAACAAAGGCTCCTATAATGGATTCTCTTAGAACTCTCTGAGCATCCACCCAATAGGTTTGCAACTCTCTGTGGCCTCTGGTAATCACTTCATTCAAATAGCTTATCTTATCTGTAGTAGGAACTCTCGGATAATGTTCTTCCATGGTCTTCTTCTTTGTCTTCCGATCTGATTTTTTTTCTCTTCACAAACTGGGAGAATACACTGCTCTGATACCACTGTAATGTCCCCAAATGGACATATTCTTATCCCCAGATGGATTTCCCGCAATTCCTAGTAGGGCCAAATTTGATTAATCCAAAAAACCAAAAATCTCAATTACTATCAAACTGAAATTCAGAATGAAATTAGGCCACAAACTGAATATTTTCCAGAAAACCCTAGTTCGCTGCCCTAGGCCAACGATTTAGCAAAAATAGCTTTTTCCACCTCAAAATACCTCCAAAAATTATGAAAATTTGTTTGCAAGTAGATAATGAATAATCAGAATAGGATCTCCAATTAGATTCTGAAAAATATTAATTCTGGAATTTATTAGGGCAAAAACACAGCAGAACTTGTAAATTCAATAACTTGCAAAATACTCCAAATTTCTGGGCAAATGATAGCTCAAACTGAAGCTTGAAAAATAAGCTTTCCAATGAACCCAAAATCAGAATTTTTCAATGGCGGGAAGACATCCAAAACGGATCTGCAATTCTGGAACAATGTAGATAAACCCTAGCTGTAAGTGAAAGCTGGAAATACAATTTCGCCCCACTTAGGAAAGGCCCAAAAACACCTCAAAACTGATCAAACACTTCAGATCTGATCTCTTCTTGAATTTAGCTTGAAATCGATGCCCTAGCAATGCAAAAACTGGAAATGGAAGTTTCAACAACACTCCCAACAAACATGCAATATTCAGCCCTTGTAGGTCTTCAAACCACTCACGAACTGACAACAATAAGTCTTCAACTGCTGGAAAACTACTGGAAAACAAAAATAACTCCTTGAATTTTGATGCTCAATGGAAACCCCTGAATGGAGAATCCTCACAACATAGAAGAAGAGTTTTCGTTCTCCTTCTAGATCTCTAGAGGGTTTTCGTCCTCAAGAGATAATCTCTAAGGGTTTTTGTCCTTAGAAATTATTTTGCAAAGCTCTCAAGCTCAGACAAAAATTTGAATTTGTATAAAATAAAGAGATGCTTTACAAAGCCAAGTACACTTGCTTTTATAAGCAATCTTGGCTTAGTAGCCACCCACAACCACCAATCAAATGCCTTTTCCCACATTTAATTCTTTTTTGGCATTTATTTCTTCCCAACATGGGTCGCATTTTTCCTCTAGGGGAAATAAAAGCATTCTTCCCAACATGGGTTGCATTTTTCCCCTAGGGGAAATAAAAGCATAAAGTGACTTCTATTCTTTTTTTACTAATTCCTCTTTATCCTTTCTTTTTTTATTAAGTCATTAATACATTAATACATTAATATAAGTGTTTTTTATAAAGTTTCTTTTTATGCACTTTATAATAATTTACTAAGACTGTAGTTTCCCTTTTTATCACCCCTTAACCGTCGGAAAACAAAAATGGGCTAAGGGTCTTCGACTGGGAAGGGGATATTACAAACCTCCCACAAACCATTGCATGTGTGCAATTGATGAATTTGGATGATATTTTGGATAACAAAGTTTGGAAACACGTGTTACACACACAGTAACGCATTACATAGCATCTGAACTTGATGTAAACTCATTTATATTATGTATATACAAATTACAAAAGATGCATAGGGAAAGCTTTTATAGAAAGGGGTATATAGAAATATGCCATGTCACAAGGTTCGGCGAATTTCGGTCACAAAGTTCAAAATTCATCGAACTTCCATGTGGCTTTAAAAAATCCTGAATATCGCTAGGGTTCAAGATGGAAAAAAGGGAAAAAATCCCTGTCTTGTGTGATTGGTGTGGCTTGTGTGTGCCCTAGCGCCGAGTAGTTGCCTTTAATTGAACTCTATTGCACTTGCACAAGAGCCCTAGCCGCCATTAAGCTTGCAAAGCTGCTCAAGAGGTTTGTTGGGGTCCGTGGATTTTGAGGGAAGGAGAAAGATCGCCGCCACCGCTACCATTGTTCAGACTCCTTTAACTTGTCATTTAGATCTAAGCTTTTAGTTTTTAGGTTTTTTAAATTTTTACTTTTTATGTTTTAATAGTTTCTACTTTATTTTTTATTAACTTAATTAAATGTTTTGTATCATTAAAAATTAAAAAAATTATTGTATTTTACTATGTTATTTGTTTTATTTTAAATTTTAAATTTTTAACATTTTAAATTTTTAATATTTCATAAACATTATGTTTTGTTTAATATTTATAAATTCAAAAATTAAATAATATAAAATATAAAAATATAAAATATATTAAAAACTTAATAAGATATTAAATTTAAAATATTGAAAACATAAATTATTTTATTAATTTTTCAAAAAATCTTATATTAAAAAATTGTGAATTATAGTAGTCAAATTCAATTACGATTTTTATTTTCGAATTTTTTATCATTGCCAAACTTAATCTGAATTTTATTTCGCTGAACTTGAACACGAACACAAACCTTGTGACTTAGGAAATATGTACAACATTTAAAAAATACATTAAACCCATATGACTATGTAAAACATTTAATAAATCACACTAGTCCATGTGACTACATTTAATAAAATATACTATCCCGTGTGGCTATTTCTAATCAAGCTGAGTATCAGGGGTAGATGTAAGCAGTCAACTTTATCATTAGCTATTTTATAATACTTTATAAATTGATATAAAGAAGTGACCTCTTGTTATGAAAAAACAGTATCACAAAGCATGGATTATGTTTGTATGTTTGGATCTTTAACAATTTCTGAGGATTATTGTTTAACCTGGGATAATAGGCTACAAATCTGAATTTATTAACCGCACTGTGATCACATTCAATTACAGTAAAGATGGAATATAGTAAATTATATATTTCTTTTTTCTATTAAAAATTAGCATATTTAAGGAATTACCTGACGTGGTGTCTATTATTGGGCTATTCAGGTTGAATTGGTAGTTGAAGCACACCCACAAACTGTTGCAACCGGTGATCTGGCCCTTCATTCAGCAGAAGCGTTTCTTTGTAATACAGGGAAATTGTTCAAGGACGGTGACCATTTTGATTTACATAAAACAGAATTGACTTGGCTACATCCCGGCCAAATTAATGGAGCTAATATAGGTTGTCAGGGTCATGGTTTCCTAAGTGGAAGAATTGAAAGCCCAACACTGTGGTCTGCAGAACATGTGAGGCACCTATAGCTTTTTCCTATGTCTTCTGGCCAAATATGTTTCCTGTATTTGTTTTTGGGCTTTTGTGTAAATATTAACTTTGCATTATTTAATTTAAGTGAGAAAATCTTGACTTGCAAAGTTATGCACTGTACTGTTCAAGCTTGAATCATATATTTGTTAAATTTGGTCTAATATGATGAATGTGGTATGCAAATCCTTCTCTACTTTCTTGTTTGCATACCTGGCATTAAGAACTAGATAGTTCTTACTTGAGACAATTGCATATAATCTGATGGTTGGCTTCCTATCGATGTTAGATAAAAAATGCTTAGTTCAAAGGAAGGAAATATCTTGATCTAATCAGAAGTAACACACGGAAAGTCAAGCTTGGAGAACCCTATAAAACCATGAACCAAGAGTTCTTTTAGCTAGTTGCTAGTTTTGGAAAGTTATGATCACATGGGCAGACCTGGTCAATGCTTGTAAGCTAGTCAATAAATAGCATAATTAACTGTTACCAAGTATCACTCAGCGAGTGAGCAGGTTACACCAAAAGCAACAACTGGTCAATTAGGAGTTGCACCTCTCTGTCAATCTGGTTGCTGGCAGTGTGTTCCTAGTTGACATATAGTGAAACAAATTTACTTTTGTCATGGCCCATGGGATCACCTAAGAAGTTAGTGAATGTCAATTTCACAACCTAATTGACTTGTAGATTTTAGTGTTTCTCTGAATTTTTGTTAAATGATTTTTTTTATGCAACACATGGTGGGCAATGTTGAAAGCGTTTCTTCACATCTTGCTGCAACCATTGCCAAAAGAAACATCTACAGGTATTATTTAGAGTCTTCTCTACACAAAAATGACTAAAAATTCTTAAATGACAGACTTCTATGTTGAGTAAATCTGCATCTTTGTAGCAAATGCATGCATTCCTTAGTGCATCAAAGATATAGACAAGGTAGAAATGCTTATAATTTGCAGATGAATAATTTCCCATATTACCAAAAGATGGCTGATTGCTAGACAAAGAGGCTTGATGCCTCCAAACTGCATCCTTAACTGCTGAAATGGGTAAGCTCTATGGCAGATGTTGATTTCTACTAATTATTAAAGGTGAAAGCAATCATTTCCTTGCATGTTTGAGCCATTGATTCATTATTTCTAAGTGGGGCGAATTGCATAGGAGTGGGCTTTGGCATTGATTTGAATGGTTTCTTCATGTTTGGTTTGCATCATTTGCAATTCCTCATAATTTATAAAGGTGAAGATCTACAAGTTTGGTGAATTTTAGGAGTTGTCCTAAGAGCTAAAGTTCCATGCACTTGTTTAAAATGGTTGTACAAGCTGTTGTAATAGAAATTATATTTTCAGATTCCAGGGTGTAATCACTTGTTTTCCTTCATTTCTTTGATATAAATTGGATTGATAAATGTTGCCTTGATTGGACTAATTATTTAGCAAGTGTTTTCAGTGCTTATCCACATGGTTGTATGATGAGTTGAAGTTCCCTATACAGTTCATTGCCCTAGGAAGGGAAAAATTGCAGGTTCTCATGCATTTTTAGTCATATCCGCTGTTATAAAAATCACATTACAGCTTAAGTGGGAATGGTGATGTTCTTTATTTTTCAGTTTCAGCCCTAGAAAGGGACATTAAACAGAACTATTAGATAGCATTCATCATGTTCGATTGAAACACAAAATTTGTGAACTCAGCCTCTTCTCTTAGTGGAGTACTTACTTCAAAAATACATTTATCATTTTTCCCTTTAGATACATTGTCAATTCCTTCTATAACTGATGTATGTACAGCTGTAAATTCATCATAATTGCTTCCCTTTTCCAACATTCCTTTCAGTTCTTTCATGGAACCATGGGTTAGCAATACATAGATCGAAAAATCAAAATTACAATTCTTACCTTGATGATCCAAACATAACAATTGCAGGGCATAAAAATGGTGCAAACAATATCCTTTATGAAGACAATCATATTGCTCATGTTCACCATAAGATTCATTTGATCTTTCCCTTATCTCATGTAATGTCCCCTTTTCATATTAATGTCAAATGAAGACTTCTTGCCATTCTCTTCCCGTGACGAAGAAGAATAAGTGAACAAGGGAAGAAATTGAACTTCGTTTCAGCTTTCTTTTATTAATGTTAATGTTTTCTTATAGTGTTTTCCTTTATAAGATAGGTTGATTGGGTTGGAGGAGTTATAAAGGTAAATTAAAAGATAAATTGACACTTAAAGAGGTCGGTCATCATCTAATTGGCCTTTGGCGCCAAGTAAGGGATATAAAAGGAGTCTTAAGGGCTCATTTGGAGATTATCTTTTTGCGCATTTACACTTACACTTGATTTTTGGGCTGAATGCTCAATATCATTCCACTTGAGGATGAAAACCTTCTTCTGTGGCATCCAAAGAGGACAGAAGCCTTCCTTGTGGTTGGTGGAGGACGAAAACTCTCTCTTTTGGTGATTTGAAGAAAGTCTCCATTGAAGACTCAAAATTAGCAAATGTGGTGGTTAATCAGTTAAATAAAACGCTTTATATCGATTTTTGGAAAAAAAATTCCCACAAAAGGATACTCAAAATAAATTGATTTGGTACCTACTAGGTCACAACATTTAATACTCCAGAATAATCCATTCCTATTTACATGTGAATCTAGAAATGTATCAAGAGAAGGGGCACATGTATGGGTTGAGAATAATAGTTTGGATAGGTTTATGAGAAATGGAGAATTTAGAAACACCATAGTTTTCATGGCATTATTGTTGTGGTCAGTAAATCTTTCAAAGATCTTAAGTTTTGTCCATTGTTATTGCTAATTGGAAGGATATAGACATGTTGTACATTTATGTTTCTACCAAGATTATTTTTTTGCTTGGTTGTCATATGGTTAAAGCTAGATATGACATTCTAAGAAACAAATGGCCACTGCATGGGAAAATTATAATTGTATCTCCTTGGAAAGCTGATTTTAGAATTAAACAAAGGAAATTTCATTTAGATATATGTGGATTGTGATTATTTTCTCTACCTATAGAGTATTGGAAGCCACAAATTTTCAAAGGGATATTACAGGTAATTCAGTTGGAGAATTTGGTTTCCCTAGATTAATATCTAAAATGAGGGATAGACATTCAGAAATTATGGAGGATTAAGGTTTAGGTTAACTTCTATAAACCTTTAGTAAAATTTGTGAAGATTTCCTCAACACGTAATCCAGTGGTTCATTTAACATGTAGAATTTGAAGCCTTAACAATGGGGTTCACTTATGATTCACCCATCATTTTGACGTTATATCCTTGTCTAAATAGATTCATAGGGGCAAAATAACGATGGGACCCAAGGAACCTCAAGTTGACAAATAATAATGTGCAGAAGACGCTCATCACTGGATAATGTGGAGAGGCATGGGACACTTGGGGAAATAATTATAGACCTCAACCCTGAAGACATAATAAGGTTTTTGAAATCAGAAAAGACTCATATTATGATCATATTCTTGAAGGATGTCATAAGAAAAAACACAGATTTCTCTTGAAAGAAGAAAAAAAAACTAGGTTTATAATGAATCACCAAGTCACTTAGAATATGGCTTCAATACAACTTCAGTAAGGGATAACCAGAACCTTAGCTGGAAGGAATAGTAAAATAAATGAACGTGTTTGGTCACAAGGGACCATAAAAGTATGCAGTTCCAAAGAAGTTTTTTCAATTAGATATGATGACCACCGAATTAAGGGGATACATGTTATATGGGTAGGGAAGGTGACATTCCTGGATAATAAGGAAAATAAGCTTTGCTGGAGATTGAAGGGAAAAGGATAAGGAGGCAAGGGGGTAATGTTTCCATACTTTGGCAAGAACCATAAAGATGACAACACTTGTGTCAACAAATTATGGGAAGCTAGAGTTGGGAGATAATCAAAAATATAGGGATATATTTGAATTAGTGCAAATATATTGTTTTGGTGAGAAAACAATCCGCCTTTCTGTTCATTTTACCCTTAGCTTTGGAGGTTCAAGGACTCGGTCATGGTTAAGGATCTTTTCTTGGCTTTATTCATTAAAGCAAGTATTGTATTGAATCTTCATTGTAAATAAATCTAGTTTCAAGATATCATTGGTATCAGAGAATCATTATTTCACTATAACTGGATGATAATATTACGTCAAATGGGGATACTCATAGAACTAAGATTGCCTAGAAGAAACCAGACTTTTTTTAGATAGAATATAATAAATGATACTTTGAACTTGAAATCTGTAAGTTTCCCAACATACATATTAGGGTCAAACACCCTCCAGCTACGTTGTCATTTTGATTCTCTCTTAGAATCGACCTTAACCCCTTAAAATGCATCTGGTAAGGCATCAAATCCATATTAGAAACCCTTGTTTCTTTTAATTCATGAGGAACTAAATTGGAGGATTACAAGTATTATGCATAGTTATAAACGCCATGGTATTTCTAGTAAGGATATTTGTTCCAACCATGGGTAATTGAATTGGCAGTCAATTCTATCCTTGCAATCTGCTCTATTGTAAAAGTGATGATTGATATCTTGTGTGGAGAACCTGCTAGCTTGTGGGTTCCGATCATACAGAGAAAATATTTCATTTTGGTAGCTTTAATGCCTATGGACCTAATCTTTTTTGCAAAAGGAAGAGATCCTTGGAAACAAATCTCTACCAGCTTCGCCACTTCATCCGATAAGAAACATTGCAGCTTGGTCAATGTTATCCTTAGTTCATACGACAAATGAAGGAGGTAATAAGGCATAATTGGGGGATGGACTCGTATAGTTCTGTGTTCCTAATTCTTTAATGGATTTACTCCAAAATTGCGAATTTACTTGGAAGGATCGAAGGAAATTTTAATGCAATATTGCTTAAAGCGTGGATATGTTCTTGTTTCCCATCTATGGATGAATGGTAATTGGATATATCAATCTTTTATTCAAATGTGTTGGTATTATAATTTACACTGATATTCCTTTAGCTTATTATTGTGATAGTGTACCTGAAATATGGGTATTGAAGTTTAAATTGATCACTGGTTTAGGCATCTAGGATTTATTTAGATCATGTTTATCATATGGTGGAGTCAAATGGAAACTGATTCAGACTCTTAAATGTTCTGTTTTATTATTTTGGTCTAGATTCCTCATTGTCAAAGTTTTATTTTCCTCGTAGTGTGTTAATATTAGTGAGTGTTCAATTATTTATAAGCTTGTGTCTTTTAGTTTAGTTTGTGTATCAAAGTATTAAATATAAAAGGTAATTAAATATTACTATCCGAGTTTAAGTTTTTAGTAAGTGTCATTGTTACATCTAGGTTATTTACTCATTATGTCATCGAAGATAAGTATAGTAAAAGTCAAATGTATTTTGTTGTTAAGAGTCAGTCATTGTAAAACTCTGAAAAATAAAAAATGTTTGCCTTACGGACGCATTTTTGGTGGAATCCGACATCTATTTAAGCCATGTTTTTTAGCTTCATGGTCATATTCTGCTGAGGTAGCAGCATCATTAACCGAAGGACGAAGGCATCAGAGGTTTCATGATATTCTGTCGATCAGTGACCCCTTGTCAGTCGCCAATGATAGGGCCGCATTTTGTTGTGGTGTGAGTATTTGTTTTCAATTTTTGCAGTGTGTTTCTTTTCAGAGTTCCTATTTAGTGTGGTTGTGGATACTAGAAAAAGAGTTATGTTGGAGTGCAGATGACTGTTAGTGATCCTCTGACTGACATGATCCTCTTACTGTCGTACTTCGTTGGAAGATGGTTCGCTTCTGAATACGTTCACTTGCAACGGTGACCATGTGCAGTAAGATCTAACTAGCAAGATTCGGTCATTTGTATGTCTTCGATACAATTTGCTTCTCAGTGTTAGTGTGTGGAAGTTTCACATTGTCGGGGGGAACATGACACCAATGTTCCATTTCCATCCTGCACCTCAAACGACTAAAATCAAAGGCAACTTCCAGTGGCAATGGCAGTTTCCTTTGTTGTTTGAGATCGAGTGGCAGTGATCAATGTAATGTCCCCCTTTTTAAATAAAAAATAGAATAAGGGAAATTTGATTTGCACATGTGAATTTAAAAATCAAAATAGCTTTTAACTGTGCAAATCAAAAATAAGAAAGAGAAATCGATTACCTTAGAATAATAATTATTTGTTTTGAAGGTAAATAAAGTGACTAAACAAGTCGCATTTTTCTGAGATTATTTAATGATTATTATTTAGAATAAATCGATTTATTCTAAGCATGGGTCGATTCATATGGGCATCATTTGATTTAATTTCCCCATGCATTTAATATTTGTTTTGAGTGTGATTTCCAGGCAAATTTTAAATAAAGATTCCCTCCTAGATTTTGGCGCCAAAAATGGAGAAGGAGCCTTGGAAATTGAGTAAGAAAAAAATATAAAAGAAGATGATGGGCACTCTTTTTCGCATGTTGACGGTTATTATAACTTATCTTCATGCTTGAAGAGGGATGTATGCCCACTTGTGATCAAAAAACAAAAGGTGTTCATCAACACCACCCATTGTGAAGTGTGTGTGCCTTTGAGAGCTTGAATTGATAAGTTATTTGCATTTTCCTTCAATATAAGTGAAGTCGACATTATTGTGAGAGTGCATGTGAGTTTATTTGAAGAGTTTTTGAGCCATCTATTTGAATCAATTAAATTCTGAAAATTGTTGTTGGTTTTGTCATGATATAAATCGACTTGTGGAGGAGATTTATGCATGTTTTTGAATGGTATTTTGAAGAATAAAATCTGAACTGTTCTTGCTCATTATTCTATTGCAAATACACTTGTTTTCATGATATTTGGAGCTTGCTAACCTTGCTGGAATTTATGCTTAATGCAAATCGACTGGTTTGGGTGAATTTGATGACATATTTTGGAAGGGTTTGAAGGGTTTTTTGATCTGTCGTTATAAATTAATTAATGCAGATCTGAAAGTGATGATTTTGGAGTGTGGGAAGTGAATATTTAAAGAGATGGAATAAGTTTAATTTATAATTTTCCCTAACCCTAGCAACTTGATCTGTAGATTCGGGGATTGATTTGAGTGGGTTACAGTTGATTAAAAATTTTGATTGTGGGTTCATTTGAAAAATTATAATTTTATCTTCCAACTGCAATTTATTTCAGGTAAAAAGAGTTAATATTGTGGGAGATATTAATTTTTTCGAAGTTTGCAGTTATTTTCTAGCATTTTTAATTTATTTTACTACTTCTGCAAGTTATTTGGTTAAAGAAGTGTTAATTCTGACTAGTAAGCCCATCTAAACCCTTACCTTGGCTCACTCCAACCCCATTTGGGTTGTATTGAAGCCGACACTGGGTTAGTTGAGGTGAACCTAGAAGGGTTTCTTTTCTAAGTTTACTTCATTTGCAAGTAGTTTAATAAAATCTAATTAATATCCCACAAGGGGATATTGTAATGTCCCCTTTTCCAAGCTAGTCATTATGAAGGCCTTCGGCCCATTCCATCTTCCGTGGACTTCGCAGAAGAAAAGCAAGGGAGGTGAACATTGCCATAATTGTAAGTGATAGTATTTTTCTTATTTATTAATTACTAATTATGGCTTGGAGTGATTCAACTAGTTGATGTGTGAATGATAAAGCAAAAAGAAATTTCTATCTTCTCCACACGAGGTCGGTCTTCTTGGAGGACCAAGTGAAGATTAATAGTACACTTCACATTCATTAAGAGGATGGCCATAGGAATTAGTCCTCTAATTTATCCTTGGCACCAAAGAGGGGTAGTTAAGGAGGTTCGAATGGTGGAGGAGAATATCATTATCATTCATCATTTTGACATTTACTTGGATTTGGAACTAGTGTAGCTTCTCTTCTTGCCATTGAAGGACGAAAACCCTTCCTTGGTCACCTATTGAGGACGAAACCGTTCAATAGGATCACTCTTGGGGACGAAAACCCTGTCGTTTGCATTGGTGGCTTCATTCGGGAGTCACAAGTGGACTTCATTGGCAGATTTCCAGAACAAGTTGTTTCACCATGCATAGGCACTTCTAGTCCAGCTAGGGAACTTTCAAGGGTGTCGGCACCCTTCTCTAGCACTTGAGTCTGTTGACATTTTGGAAGTTTAGTGTCATCATGATCTTGGAGGGGTGTTTTGGAAATTTCCAATGATTTCACTTTGTTTAGAGGAGTATAAATGGTCTCTTTCAGATGTTATTTTGAGCATTTTCCGGTTGTGGGCTCCAAGTATTGATGGAGGGATGAATTATTTTTAGTAAGTTGTGGTTGCACTTGAATTAGGGTCATTTATCATCTTTCATCATTTGGATCACTCATCTTGCTAGATTTATTCTGATGCTTTTTGGGATATTTCTGTATTGTTGGGTGTAATATGGAGAATATATCTTAAGATTCATTAAGGTCGCTGCCATTTTAATTAAAATAATTTATCAGGTTGATTGCTAGGGCTCAAGTGTTATATTGTCTTTGGAAAAGAATTCGTTAATTAATTAAAATAAATAGATCTAAGTCCTATGGGATTACTTGACATATTTAATTAATTGTTGTTGGACTACTTTGAAGTTTATAAAGTGGCTGTGATAATAATGACAGAAGTTGTCAATGACATATTTTAAAGTCACTTTTGAGAGGAAAATAGAATAGAAAGAAATAAAATAAAGTATTGTCACTCTTTGGTCTTCCCAGCCTAGAGGGTTATAAAAGGAATAAAAAGTGCATGGTGAAGGGGCAGGTCATGACTTAGGGCATTTTGAAAGATTAGCAGAATAGAGAGCATTTGGCTTGATCAAACCATGCAAAACCACATATGGAGAAAAGTTCTTAGGAATTCATTTTGAGGCTATTTGGACGAAAACCCAAATCAAGATTTGGTGAATTCATCTCAGGATTCTAAGTTGCACTTTCATTGTTTAGTTTCATTCCGGAGATTAAGTACATCATTTTCTACCATCTACGAGGATTTACATGGTATTGGAAGGTAGAGATTCGTTTCATGCCAAATTTTGAGATTGTTCCAATACAAATTTGTAGATATATTGTTCAAGTTTCTACCACAGTTATTCAAGGAAAACTGGGAAAGATGCTAGCCTAGAGTTGGAGGGGGATCTTTTGTCATGGCATCCATTTTGAAGGCATAAAGAATAATCGCAACTCTTCCCTCTTTGGCTATTACATTTGAGGGTTTGTGGTGATTGCATGCCGTACATTGGAAATTGCATCAATGATTCCAAGTCTTGTTGAGCAAACTTGGTATATCATTGGCTATTCATTTGGAACAGTATGATTTCCCATTAGAGGTTTGATTCTTTCTTAAGCACGAGCCTTTTCAGTTGGGAGTTATCTATGCATGCACGATTGGAATCTTCCTTTGATTTTAATGCCATATCTCATAAGGGTTTGAAGGCATTTGCAAGGGAGATTCCCGAGTAAGTTTGCATGTTGGTTTTTATGCACATGTTGAATTGTATCAGCATTTGCCAAAGGACAAGGAGGATGATTAGCAACTACACCAACAAGCAATCTAAACCTAATTTCATTGTTTAGAGGTTGCCTATTATACCCATAATGTATCAACAAGATGAGAATCTATTCCGGGTAAGTTCTGTGATGCTTGAATGGTAAATTCTTTAATTTGAATTACATTTGTACTTGCTGATATAAAAGACATCAGTCTGATTTATTTATATCAGACCTGATTATGTTGCTCTCAATGTTCCTAACTTGGCAAATAAAGATCCTTGTGGTTAGAATATCATTGTGGGTCAATTGGGAATGTTTATTTTACAATTTGTTTGCCTAAATCTCTTGCAATAAGTTTATAACAACAATATAATGGAATCAAAAAACTTGAAGTCGCATGACAAGTGTTTGACGAAGAGTCAATACACTAAAACTCAGAAATTGGGATGAATTGCAATGTGGTTCCTGATGTGTATGGGCCTTCAATCTAACGCGGCGAATTTTGTGCCTTCTCCTTTGTCCAATCCCTAACAACGCACACTCTATACGAACCACCTAAAAAAGCGGTTAGCATTTTGGAGTTGGATTGACCACAAGACACCCCCGTGATAGGTGAGTGTTGCCTAGTACCACTACTCTGAAAAGGGTTCAAGCTACATGTGGTTCTCTCATTTATGTGAGTGTATGAATGTGGAAAATCACGTGCAACCTAGATGTGATCCTTTGTTTAGACTTTCACACTTGGCACTATGCATCTTTTAGCTCTTTGTTTTCAGATTTGGTTGTGGACAACTCTTTGAAGATTAGAGATGTGCCTATGCCTTATGCATTATGTCTTCAAGATGTGTAATAGTTCCTTAGGTGATAGATTGGGTGCTCCAAGTGAGGTAAGAAGTGAGGACCTCAGGGGTATTTTGTATAAATAGACCCTTCATTAATTTTTTTGCCATAGTCGACCCATGAAACATGTCTAAATTGACCTAATGAACTCCTTGTATTTGAAAAGTATCCGCTGGAGACTCCTGAACACTACCTTTAGACACAATTTCGACCGCACAATTTTAATATTAATATTGCACTAATTGTCTTCTTTCTCGTCATTTTGTTATAATTAGTGATTTTTCACAAATTAGCTAATATTCCTCATCATCTTGGTCAATTAACGACATTTCGCTATTAAATTGATCTTTTCCCTCATCTCGGATGCCAATTAAATTCACTTTGTTAGTTAAATTCCTCTCTTAATTAATTAATTAACCTTTCGAAATCTCTCATTTAATTAATAAACCCTCTTATTAATTAAATCCCTCTCTCAAACCCCTCCAATTCTACTCTTATTCCCTCAAAATCATCCCCAAATGGCTTTTACAAGGCTAAAATTGACCATTAATTAATCCCATTGGTTGATTAAACCTGTCCCAAATTGAACATGGGTCACTAATATCTAATTAATCTGTAACCAACTACTGCTTCCTCCACTTCCTATCTGATTCTAAGCTTTCCTTTTAAACCACATTCACTAGGTTGTATGCTTCTCCCAAATTGGAAATTTATATAAGAAGCCCAAACCTTGCTTACACCTTTTTACACTTGGTCCTTAAGACATTTTATATCTCAATGAGAGCATTTATGTTATAAGAAATCTTGCTAAAGTTAGTCAGGAGAATTAAACAAACAATGGCACTTCCCTTCACATTGATGAGATCTGGCTTCCACTTTAGGAAAACTCCTTGATCATACTGATCTTGCATTTGGCTTTTATGGAAGTATCTACATATTGGAGCACATCCATGAATTCAGAAGGGAGGTTTGCCCTTTATTGATCATTTTGTAATATTTAATACAATCCTTTTCCTTTTTAGCTCAATCTTGATGTATTTAACCTAAGAATAACTAGGGTTATATACTTGGTGTTAAATTCCTTCTTTAGAGAACTTGTTATTTTGACAATAACAATACCAGAGTTACATGAGAGATAGTTAACTAGTACAAAGACAATGCCCGAGGTTTCTGCTATTGTTCGTGGACAAGGTGGAGGATCTTGACTGCATGGAGCATTGTCTATCTAGGATTTATCTTTATAAACGCAAGTTGAAGTCCTGGATGAATATAACAATAGATCCAATGGATGGGTACTTGGATATGAGGAACTAGCAGCTCAAACAACTCATAGTACTTTCATTGCTCAATTTTGGGAAAGAGTAGTTACAAACTAAGATGTTACCAAGTGTAAAAAGCCAAATTTAGGTGTCTATTGGGACTATGTTTTTGCAGATTATCGATGATAACTACAAGTTTTATGAAGAGACTTGGATGTTGTATGTAATACTAATATCCCTTTTGGGACTGAAAATGGAGAAAAGGGGTTAACCGGTTGTCTCGAACATATCTGATCTTGAAACACCTTTCACATTATTAAATTAACAAATTGAGAATAACTAAAAACCAATCTAAAATCAACAATCTCCAAAGGCAGTGAACTGTCTAAGGAATTCAAGTCCACTTTCACTATGCAAATCAATGAAGAATGCCACGAAACAATTAATCTAGCCACGACAATATTTATAAATCATAAATACATCAAAAGATTGAAGGAATATCTGATTTCACAGCTGGAATTAATTATTTAGAACAACAAACTAGCCAAAACCGAGGGTTAGGAAAAATAGTAAACCTTTGCCAAAATTCACCAAAATGGAGATTCCGACCTTATAAAATATGCCGAATTAGAATATAAAATCACATTTATAATTTGTGCCCTAGAAGGCACTCAAACACAATCAAACCCTAGTCGTTCCAACTAGGAATGACTCTAAAATGCATGCAAATATTTGTAGATCTCTTCCCTTATTCTCCAATGCCTCAAATCTGCAAAAAGGTCTTCAATATGACTTTTTTCAACCAAGGATGGAAGGTATTCGTCCTCCAACCAACCACAAGAAGTGTTTTCGTCCTTCTTAGAATTCCACACACTTGGATTTTTGCCCAAGAGTGGAAGAACAGTGAGCAATCAGTCCACAAGTCCAATTAGAGTAAATTTGGCAAAAAGTGAATGCTGTAAACGAAGTCTTTAATCTTCTTTTATATCCCCAACATGGCTCCAAAGGCCAAAAAGGTAAGGCCGACCCATATAAAGCTTATTTAATCTTTTAATGGGCTTTTAAAATGCACCAAACCCAGCCCAACCCCTTATAATGGGAATTACAAAGATAAAAACATAAATATCAATGAAGAAAACTGAATTATAATCCACGATCTTCCCTTGCTTAACCATGGCTTTCCTTCGGAAAGAGGAAAGGCAAGGAATCCTTTATGTTAGATTAATTCGAAAAAATCCAAGGAAGCTTATGAAAGATGAAAAATGAACAAGATTTATGCACAAAAACTTCTCTTTAAGTATATAAAAGTATTATTTACAATAATGCTAATATTAGTTAAATACGAAGTGATGATAACAAAAACAGGGTTTGGAATGGGAATTTTCAAGGCTCATCAATTATTTCACTGGAGCAAGGGGATTTGTATTAGCGAAACATATTTTAGATGGGGTTATGAATCAGGAAATTCTACATATCCTGAAGAATGAAAAGAACTTAGGGATGCTGGTGAAAATAAAAATTGAAAAAGTATATGATAGAATGAGTTGGAAATTCGTCAAAAAGGTGTTGCTTGCATTTGGGTTCAACATTGAATGGGTCTCATGTGTGTTGCAATGTGTTATAGGAGTGTTCATTTCTATTCTGGTTAATGGCAACCCTGTTGGGTTTTTATATTACTCAAGAGGGATTCGACAGGGAGATCTCTTATCACCCTACCTATTCATTTATCATGGTGGAATCCTTAGGAAGAATGCTCAGAAAGCTATGCGAAAGTGGAGACTTGCAAGGTTTGAAAGCATATGGTACAGATCAACCTGTTACACATCTACAATTTGTAGGTGATCTTCTTCTTTTTGGTCAGCTAGAGGTAAAAGAAGCATTGCTTATGAAGAAGATAATGGAAACTTATGAATGAGTTTTGAACCAAAAGGTGAGTTTGCGTAAATCAGAAATCTTTTTTGCATAGTTATTAGGAGACGGGTACAAGCACCATTATAGGTACGAGGAGACGGGGACAAACACATTGTTTTTAGAAAAATAGGAGATAGGTAATTGGAAACGATAAAATAGTATATATTTAAGTTTTAGAATAAACAATAATATACAACCTGACAAAAATAGTTTTACCTTTTCAAAATTAAAATAATAGATGTTGACAAAGGATAATAGTAAATATATTGATATTTATCTTTGATATCTCACCATATCTTAAAGACGAGAGTACAAAATATATATTATTTTGAAACATTGAGAAGCAAGTATCCGAGACGAGTACCAATAAGTACCTGTCTTTGAGACGAGTACCAGCCTCCAAGATGCATTTTTTTGGTAGGAGACAAGTCTCCGTGCAACATTGCTTTTTTGTTAATGCTCCATGGGAATGCCAAAGGAAAATTGCTGACATTCTGGCGATTAAAATTGGCACTCTACCTAAGAAATAATTAGGAGTACCTCTGTTTATGAAATATCCCTTTCTCAGAATTAACAGGTCGAAGATCCTTAGCCCATTCATTGTTTCCCGACGGCTAAGGGATGGAAAAAAAGGGAAACTTGTCCTAATAAATTAATTCTAAGTGCATAATGAAATTTTATTATAAGAACTTGAATTAATTCCTAGTGACAAAATAATAAAAGGAAAAAATTCATTTTATTTTTATTTCCCCCTAGTGGAAAAATGCAGCCCATATGGGGATAGAAAGCAAGGGGATAAAAAAATATTAAATAAAGTAAAGCAAGAGGAAAATATGTAATAAAGTGCAAAGAGTTGATTAGGCCCTTTGTGTGGGCAAAGAGGCCAAGAGAAGTTATAAAAGCAAGTTGCCATGCATGGAGAAGGCATCACTTTTTATATATTTTCATCTCTGAAATTTGGCTGAGTTATTTGCTTTCCATCTTCAACTCAAAGGACGAAAACCCTTTGAAGTATTTGCATTAGAGGACGAAAACTCTCTATTGCCAAGGTTGAAGAATGAAAACTCTTCATCCTTTTGTGAGAGGAAACTCTATTCAAGGGTTTCCATTGAGTTTCAAGGATAATTCTGAATTTCCAGCAGTGTTGAATGGCCCTAATTTGCAGATTTATGTTACATCCAACTAGCGTTTGAAGAAGATGTGTTGTAGATGAATTTTGGTGTGCATTTCCAACAGTTTCCTAGTGGAGCGAATCACTTGTGGGAGGATCCTGAGCTACCTAGGGCATGAATGTTCCAGATTTGAGTTCTATCGTCATTGCCATATTTTTAGAGGTCAATTCCAGCCTATTTGCATCTGATTTGGGCTTTGGAAACATTTTTTCCAGCCATGTCTGTAAGCTGATTTCTGCAGACTTTGAATAAAAAATACAACTCTTCTTCTTGGGTAAAAAATTTATATTTTCAGTGTTCATGCATTTATAATAATATCTGTTCAGTTTAGGCAATGTTTTGGAGTGATTTTACATCAATTTTATGGGCCAACCATCTTTAGAGCAAGTCGCATTTTCCTAAAGAAATTTAGATCTGCATTGTTTTTTCATCAAAAATATATCTTTTAGTTGCTGTTATAAATCAGATTTGTGGCTGTTCCTTTTGGGGGCATAAATTGTCCCATTGGGGACATTACAGTTTACTAGGAAGACAAAGTTAAAATTGTGGAAGAACCTAATAGAGAAAATTTAAGAAAGATTGGCAGAATGGAAAGCAAAGTGGTTGAGTTTGGCTGGTAGAATTTTCCTTATAATGTCAATATTGCATGCAATTCCTGTTTACCTCTTCTCAGTTTAGCAAACACTGATGGGAGTGATTCATTGAATAACAAAGATAATCCGTCATTTCTTTTGGAGCAGGAAAAAAGAGAAACGAAAAAATCTACCTCGCAAAATGGGAAAAGGTTTGTCGACCAAAGGAAGCAGGTGGGACAGAGATAAAAGGATATAAGACTACATATCTTGGCTTTGGGAGCAAAATTGGCATGGCCCATTTATGAGGAGTCTAAGCCTTGGAGCCAAATGTTAAGAGGCGAATACTTAGATAATGCAAGGCCTGAATGCATTTTTACAGTGCAAGATCCACCTTGTGGATCACATACCTGGAATTTTATAATTTTGGCAAGAAAGGTCATCTGTGATAACTTGACTTGGAAGGTTGGGAATGGAGAATTCACTAATTTCTAGGAAGATTCTTGGAAATGTTTTCGTGCTTTGATGTATCAAAGAGACTTGGATGATATTTGCATTTTGTTGATACGGGAATGGGGAAGTAAGGTAAAGCATTATTGAGAAGATGCTGGAGACGATCTAGGATATGAAAGAAGATGGAAGATGCTAATGGATTATCCAGGTCTGGCGGATCAAAGAAGGAATATTTTTACAATCTCTAAAATCATGTATAATTTTAGCTTCACAATAGCACCATGATACCATGCACTGGAATGGGGATAGTTCACGGAGTGATACATAGTGTGGGGTGGCTATAAAATCCTTATGCAGGGTGAGCAAGGGGAATCATAGATTGGCCTAGTTCTAGCTCATCTTAGGAATGCAATATTTTCACCGGGGAGTAAATGATTTTTGCTTGGTCTGGCATAATTCATGTGTATCCTTACCTATGATATACTATATAAAATGAATTTTATCAGACCATTTTTCAGTGTGAATACTACATAAACAAGAAGGGAAATCCATGTTGAGCTACTTACTTCTACATTGTCCCTATGCATGAAACATATGGTTTGTTCTCTGTACCAATGACTAGACATGACATGGGTTAACCCATGCACAGTAATGAATGAAACATTTTGTGCTTGGCCACAAATTTTGAAATAGTTGGAATGTTTTATGCCAGGTATATCCTGGAAAATATGATTTGGAACGTATGGAAAGAGTGGAATAATTAAATATTCTTCGAAGACAAGGAATATGTATGGGAGAAATGCCATACTAAAAGTAAATTGTAAATTTTTTATAATGTTTCACTCTCATCTAAAATTAAGAAGGATATTTTGCAAAAGAAATGAGCTACATATCCTATAAAACGTGGACTGCATATAACTCTTCCTCAAAACAAAACAACTCAGTCTACTAAGGTCAAGCAATAGGGGATCCTTTTGAAACCACCACACAACGGGAAGATCAAGTTAAATTTTGATGGTACATGTCTAAAGGTAATCATGGAATTCGGGGTTTAGGTTGCATTCTTTGTAACCATTACTGTCACATGTTATGGGATGGATCTTTTTTCAGCCCATGTGCCACAAACAATGATGCAAAATCTACAGGCCTTCTAGAAGGTTTGTGTTTGGCTAGAGAGAAAGGGTATAGGGATATCCTGGTTGAAGGAGATTCCATGGTTATAATCATTGCTATGAATAAAGGGGCCACTCCCAATTGGAAACTGAACTAGATATTATAGGGGGTGCGTTTGTTGGCCAATGGTTTTCAATCCATCTCCTTTCAACATGTTATTCGTGAAGCAAATGGTGTTGCAGAGTATGCTTGTGAACATGCAGGAACATGTTTAGAGATCATCTCTCTTCTATCATTATCTTTGACCCGACCAATTGGGAGGGACTCAAGGAATGCAATTACATGATTGATTTTTACATGGGTGGTTAAAGTTTGGTGGAATGGACTCAGTAATGCAACAAACTCATAATAGTTTGATGATAATTTTGGAAAGTTGTTGAATTAAAAGGGCGGGATAGTCATTCAGAATAATCATGTAAGCGGGATATCTTAAAAGTTGGGCCATGTTTTTCTTCAACAACATTTCATATGAGGGAAAAGCGAGTTAGATGATTTCAAAATTGTTAAGGCCTATTCTTGGCCTTGGAAGTGTGTGGAAATTTGTTTAGTAGAATGTTGCTAGAGATGTTGAGCTAGAGAACAATCTTGTGAACTCTTTAGGTGTCTGTACATATGATTAGTTTAGCATCGGTAGCTTAACTATGTTAGCCACGCATTTTTGGGTGGTAGCTCATTTATAGCCAAGGGAATATTTATAAATATGTTATTTGATATTAATAAAAGGATGAGGGACCCTCCAACCCTCTTTTACTGATAAAAAAAAATTCATTGGCAACTTGAAGTTTTTTTCTTAATTAGTGGAAGATAGCATAAGAATTTTACTTTCAGAATATTAATTGGCATATCATTTACTGTTTCTGTGAACATAAAAATTACATACATAATTTTATCTTAAGTTGAGGGTATCCACAAGCAATTTAATTAGATTATTAATTTTCTGTGGGAGTTATACTTGTGTGTGTATTTTTTTTGGGGGATTTAGCTTTCTTTAATTAAAATTTATTTGTTATTGCATCCGCCAACAGCCAGACCTGTATATTCTTCTAGTTATATTGAAAGACCCATCTGGAAATTTGATAGACTGTGAAGCTTGCCAAGTAGGCATCCGGCAGATTTCTATCAGACCAAAAGAATTACTTCTCAATGGGAAACCAATTCTCATATGTGGAGTCAACAGACACGAGCATCATCCACGAGTGGGGAAAACAAACATAGAGTCTTGCATGATTAAGGTAAGTTTGATTTTGTTTTTCAAAGGTATGCCTTTTTTACTGTATATTACGGACAATACATTGATCAGATGTCTTGATTCTCGAGTGCATACTTCTTTAATAATTTTACTGCTTCAATATTTGACAAAATAGAATTTCCTATCAATTCGGTTGTTTTCAGGACTTAGTTATCATGAAGCAGCATAACATTAATGCTGTACGAAACAGCCATTATCCACAGCATCCTCGATGGTATGAGCTATGCGATTTGTTTGGCATGTACATGATTGATGAAGCAAATATAGAAACACATGGCTTTTATTCTTCTTCACCACTTAACCAAAAAAGGCATCCTACATCACAGCCCATCTGGGCATATTCCATGTTGGACCGTGTAATAAACATGATGGAAAGAGACAAGAACCATTCGTGCATTATTTTGTGGTCACTAGGAAACGAATCCGGATTTGGACCAAATCACTCAGCTTCAGCAGGTAATGATAAACAGAATTTCTGTAGCTTAACGTCAAAAGTTACAATTTTGTAGTGTAGTTTGATGATTTGTGCAGGTTGCAGGGTCAAATTTGAACAGAATATTGTGGTATTAATTCTGTTGCCCAATTAAATCAGGTTGGTTGCGTGAAAGAGACCCCACAAGGCCATTACATTATGAGGGTGGTGGAGCTAGAACTACAGTAACGGATATTGTATGCCCTATGTACATGCGCGTTTGGGACATACTGAAGATTGCTCTGGATCCTACCGAGAGCAGACCGCTTATTCTTTGCGAGTATGGCCTACTATTTCTTCACTGATCTATATAATTTGAGGAAAATATGTTGGATAATTTGTTTTGTATTAAATGCTCAGTTTGTAGCCTCTGTTGTATAATTATTTTTCTTTCTGATTTTTCAATCACCATTTCGGCATTCAGATATTCACATGCAATGGGAAACAGTAATGGGAACATTCATAAATATTGGGAAGCAATTTACAGCACACCGGGTCTTCAAGGAGGCTTTATATGGGAATGGGTTGATCAGGTAACTAAGAACTTTGCTTTATTCTAGCTGATATTCCAATGTCCTTGAGAATTTAAAATGCAAATAAAGAAAAATGCTAGAGTGTTATCTCTTATTTGGTTCATTGATTTTTTCAAATTTTCCTATATGAATAGTTAAAATGACAAAGTCAACTCCTGCTCCAACAGATTTTCTTCTGAAAAAACGAGTCCTATAGTAAAAACTCAAGTGTTGTCCCTGACGGGCATCAGCTGAACAACCTTGAACATGAGTGCCACATGCAGGAATTAAAACTTAAGTAATTTGATGGGATTATAGAGTAAATTTAACAAAAATATTCTTGTGTGCTCTAAAGTCTAAAGGTGCTTCCTTCCTAAATTATGATTATTTCCTAAAATATAGGTTATTAACCAAGTATGCAGGTGTATAAGGAGTTCACATAAGAATGTATCATACAATGCATCATAGAGATTCACTTCCACCCAAATCATTAGTGAGAAATCCTTCCAACTTGGGTATCATTGTGTGAAGGCATATTCAATACTATGCTCCCAAGCCTCAATGCTTCTCTTGCACGAGCTTGAACATCATGTGTATTGTCTACTTGATATTTACATGGTTATGATGTCTTGATAATGGAACCAAAATGTCTCTCTGAGACTTGCCTAATATCCAACGCTGACTATCCTCCAGTACTCGGAAGAAAGTTGGAGATACGTGTCTGGTTGGATCTCTTGGAATGCAAACAAGAAGTGATAGCTGACCCTCTAGATTGGCGAACATCATAACTACCATCTTTGGAGTGAGAACATGACAAAAGTACCAAGAAGCTATTGCACGAGTAGCGTGCAATCGTACGGATCTATCTTTGTCTACATGCCTAATTGTAGCACCCATTGGACACTTAGCACCTTCAAACACTGCAATAGGCTAAAAGAAAGTGGTAATCAAACAACAGTCCTTTGGGTCGCCTGTAATACCTAACCCGTAAAGGTGGCCACTTCCAAGAGGTAAAGAGCCAAGCACCTTTAATCTGGAAAGTGGAAAAAGGTAATGAGTGACCCATTTGATTCTTTGTACAAGCTATAGTCTCTCCAAAAATCCCATAGTATATGAGGCACCTAAAACCAAAGTGCCCTATTGTCTTTACATACTGGAAGGAACAAAGGAAACATGTCTTATCACCTTGGGGAATGTGGTGATCACTATCAACTCACAATTGGTGAGAGAACTCTCAGTTAACCAAGAGGAGTCCTAAGTCCATGAGTCGACTGGTGCTGAATATAATTGGGCTCAACAATGGTACCATATAAAATTTGTAGAAAATGCTAACAATAGAGTGCCATTTTAGGGCGAAGAGGCTGAGAGTTGTCCCTCTTTCTCGAATAGTTTGTTAGAAGACCTTTGGCCATTTTTGTCTACCCAATGGCCAAAGGGGGAATTCAAGGGTGACTTAATTTTATTAACTTTATTATATGGTGCTAGAAAAAATA
Source organism: Taxus chinensis (assembly GCA_019776745.2). Classification (NCBI taxonomy): domain Eukaryota; kingdom Viridiplantae; phylum Streptophyta; class Pinopsida; order Cupressales; family Taxaceae; genus Taxus; species Taxus chinensis. The sequence continues at coordinate 297,710,439 of CM034157.1, read as the reverse complement.
AATAAATAAATAAAATATCGCTGAAAGCACATATAATGAATTAATAGACTTAAAAAGTGACTTTGACTTAGGAAAGTACATGGGAATAAATTAATACATTATTTAATGTGCTTTCCTAGGCAAAAAGTGCGACTTGCCTTGGGAATGGGAAAAATTAATTAAAAATAAATTATATCCCTTGGGAAAAGTGTGACTTGCATTTTGGAAAGGTTTTTGGCTTATAAAGGGAAAAGTGTGATTTGTGTTGGATTCATTCCAGATTATTATTATTATTTATCTTCCTGACAGTTGGCTCTGAAGCTTTGCAGACAAAATCCAAGGACGAAAACCCTCTGGATTATTCCTCTTGTGGATGGAAACCCCAAAAGAAGTGAGAGGAGTTTCTATTCAGGGAACTTCATTGTATTCATAGGTTATTTATCATTTCAACAGTATCAAAAAGAGAAATAAATTGCAGCAGTGGGCATTCAGACAACTTCCAAAGTGGGGCGACTTATTCTACAGTTGTTTTATGCAGTATATGAGGTATTTTTCATGCTAGTTTATTATTGTATCTTCCAGCCTCAAATATATATCAAATCGATTTGATTTGAATAAATTTCGGCAGGGTTTTGGGCAATATTTTGTTATCAATCCATTTGCAGACTTCTGGTTGTTTTGCCGTAAATATTTGCCATTATAAATCAATATTAAATTCACAGCTGAATTATTTGTGAAGAAATCTGTCTATTCAAACCCTAGGCACATTTTATGTATTTATCCGGCTTGCAGGGTTTGTTTTATTTAATTTGTTTGTGTAGTATGAGAATGGTGTTCTATGGTTTCTTTTGACATTGCCAGTATAGTTCCAAGCCTGAGCAGTATATATATAAAAATATGTATATTTTCAGGCAAAGGGGTTTGGGATCTTTCAGTGGTATCAGAGCAGTGTATCCTCCCAGCCTGTGTGGGAAGGAAGCAGAGAGTATTTAAAAAAAAATCAACTTTGAATGCAACATAGAGAGGTTGGTCCACACAGATACTACACCCACAGGCGAGCACGACTCGAAGGTGGTATTGTAGGAGGTGACAGAATGGATTTTATGGGTGATAGATAGGAGAGTCCTTCTCGGGATGAGCATGCAAACCCAAATAGAGACTTCATTAGGAATATGGCAGGCATTCAGAGGTAGTTGTTACAGAGGATGGAATGCACGCGCTCTACCTTTAACAGGTCGGCATTCCGATAGGCCGCAGATAGACATGACAAAAGGGATGGATCTATCAGGGGTTTCAGTTGCCAGTGGTTACAGGGAACACAACAGATCACCTTCAGAAATTGGAAGTGTTAGAAAGGATCGCCATTTTATGAGAAGGAGGCACACCTATACAGATGAGAGGGGGATATGCAGACTGCAAATAGGCATATGCAGCGTAACTTCATGCACTAGAGATGACTTACCAGATATTGAGGTGCGACTGGAAGAAGTAGCTTTTTCAGATACTATTATAACAGTCAGTGATTGAGTGGAAGAGTTTGCCACAACATGTGAGAGACGTCTTTCCCCTCCCACAGTATTATGCTCCAGAGGAGAGATAACATGAGGGCTAAACAATACAGGAGGCCTAGAGCGCAACAGAACAGGGAATTGAAGCAGGTTACTAATAAGGTAACCCTCTCCACTTTTGATGGTAGCGAAAAGATCAGTGCCATGGCTTGGATTCACAAGCTCGACACCTATCTTACCCTCAAACCAATGAGGGAACATGAGGCTATATAGTTCACTACTTTGCACCTTGAGGGGGTGGCTTATGATTGGTGGCACCTTCTATGGGTTAGTTACATAGAGTCACGATCTTCTGTAGTCATACAGGGACTTCGGCGAGAGGTTGATTGCGAGATTTGATCGCAAGGATGTGGAGCTATATTCCATGGACTTGGCACAGCTCCGACAGAGTGGACACGTTGATTCCTACATCAAAGAATTTCAACATATAGCAGTTATGGTTCCAGAGATGCCCGAGAAGAGGGTAGTGATATTATTCATAGAGGGCCTTTATGACATGATGAGAGGATTAATCAAGGCTCTTAAGCCTAGGATGTTGCATGATGCCATTCATACGGTGTTGGACTTGGACACATCCCCCACTTCTTATCAGCGCAATAAGAAGTTTCCCACAAACTCCAAGCCATTTCAGTGCTCTACTAAAGCACTCAGCAATGAAGGCTTCAACTGGAAGAAGCATTTGCACCACCTTGGTGGTTCCCCAGATTTCACCCTGAAATCTGAGACTACCCTATGTAAAAAAAATTGTACTTTTAAAATAATGGGTCGTTTTGTGTTTTTATTGCCATAAAGTGTCTGTATTGTGTCAAGATATTCCCAGAGAGTCATATAAGCCAATTTCGCAAATACCTAGATGCCCAAAATCGTTATATTCTGTCGCTGGGGTTTGCCTGCGGGAAATTTTTATTTAATTATTTTGAGCCCCGTTTGAGGTAAATTGTGCTTCGGTTTATCCCTATTGTGATCGTACATGTCAATATTCCCATATACCAGTAGGGTTTTAACCAGGAATGAATCCTGGGCTTTATCTGTGACTTCTGGCAATGTTTTGCGTTTTTGGTGTTTTCCCGTTTTGTTTTCTGTGAAATTTCTCTAGGTCAATTCCTTTGCCGGTTTAGTCTGATTTTCTTGCCTGGAGTATCTGGAGATCATCTATGGATGTTATGCTAGAAGGAATTTGCCATAGGAGGTCTGGTTCTCTCTAAAAAGACGAAGTCGTGCACAAAAAACCTCTTCTGGGCAGGTCACATTTTTGGGAAAAGAAGGTTTTAAGCTACAATGAGAATTTTTGGTAGTAGCAGGCAGGTGGGAATTTTGTACCTGCCTAGCAAGGTACTTTTTCCCATGGGGGCAAAGCCACTTAAGTCATGATGGGAATTTTAGAGGCAGCAGGCAGGCGGGAATTTCTTACCTACCTTGCAGGGTGAAAATTCCCATTGTGAAATAAAAGAAAATCACTTAAGGCATTGATGGGAATTTCTTACCTGCCTTGCAGGGTAAAAAATCCCATTATGAAAGTCAAACAACTTAAGTGGATCATGGGATTTTTGGAGCTGCGGTGCAGGGTGAATAATCCCATTAGAAATTGACTTTTAAAAATAGAATTCACCATTGCCAAAAAGTGCGACCCACCTTGGGTGAATAATAATGCATTTAATAATTAATTAATTTCTTCACCCAATTTTGGTGCCCAAGCATGAGGAAAAGTCAACAATGATGAAAGGATAAAGAAGATTGGAAATAGAATTCTAAAATTAAATAAATTTAATTTATTTAATGCAGCCCCTCTCATGTAGAAAAGTGTGACCCATATTGAGGAGAAATAATACTTTTTAAAGTATTAATTGATGGAATTAATTCCTATTTTTGGTGCATAAGGTCAAAGCACACTGTGAAGTCAATGTGGACTGGAAGTTGAAAGCTAAAATTAAATAAATTTAATTTATTGAATGGCAGCCATGAGCATGCACAAAATAGGTGCCCAAATTGAAGAGAAAAGCATGTTAATTAATTAATTAATTGCCAGGAATAGGAAGGCAATTATTAATTATAGAATGATGAAGGTTATATAAGCATGGGCTGCCATAATAATGAATTAATTAATTCTTTAACAAGGAAGTGCAGCCCAGACAATTTTGGCGCCCAATTAAGGAGGAATTTTGCACAGAAGAAGGTGTTTTTACTGTTGGAAGGCTTCAAAGTTTGGCACCTAGGTTTGAAGGAGCTTGATTTAAGTCTGATTAATTGTCTGCATAGTGGTACAGGTGCTCAGGTGAAGTTGACAAAATTCATGCTTGCTTTGCATGCAAACAAAACATCAAATTTTGGGGCAGCAGGCTTGATATATGCAGATTTTTATAATTAAAATCAAGTGTTCATGTTCCGGTTGCCATATTTGTCTGAATTAATTGCAGGAATTCATTACAGGTGCTTTTATAAGAGAAAGGGAGCTTAAATCAATGTCCAATACATTGAACATATCCTCTAAATCTGAAGAAATCTCCAGATCTGCACCGGTTGTAAAGAATTCCGGCTGAATAAAAAGAAAAAGAATTGCTCAGACAAAGATCGCTCCAGCCATGGCAAAGTGGGATGAACGAGAAAGATCAGCAGAATCATGCATAGATCCAGATCCAGATTCAGAAGACACAGATCCAGATCCAGATCCATAATTGCAAAGGCTTCATCCTCTTGTTTCTAATGCAGCCCGTGTAGAAGTCAGTGCGTGGAAAATTCCTTCCAAGATCTTGTGCATGTGCTCCAAATCTTCCAGTTGAAGCCTTCATTGAATTTGCATTCACCCGGAGTGCTTTCCAGAATTTTTAATTGCTCATATGCAATTAAAAATAAAAATGATGAGTTATTTACGGCAAACATTGCACTGATGCATGTACTGGAGAAGAACTGCAAAAAACTTCAAGGATAAGAGGGAAGACATGTCAAAGGCAATACCCGCAAGAAAATCACAGTCACTAATCCAAATCTAGCCGCTTCCAGATCCAACTACTTCCAGATTTTGGTGAGAATCAAAGGCAAAAGAATCAGCTGCATGCAGAATATGAAAAAGGACAAGACTGCAGCTTTCCTTTTTCTTTTTCTTTCTCTTATTTCCTCCGACAAAGTAATTGAGCGATCAATTAAATTATAAAACATAAGTGATTGGTTTAAAAGCCATTACTTGAAGAAGTCAACTACTTGGAAATAGGTGTCAGACATGCAAAATAGAAGGTTCTATCTTTAGTTGCAAATCATGCATGTCATGCAAAGAGAAATTCCAGGAGAGAGATTGCCAGTTATTTCCTTTCCGACTTCCACATGTGTCAGTTCAACTAAAAGCTTCCGACTTGTAATTGTCCCTCTACATTCTATAAGTAGAGGAAGAACCTACGGGTTAAAGAATCAGAATTTGTAAGCAACATTCTTGTGTTCTAGACTTTGTGCTGAAACCCCTGATAGCTATTTGAAGCAAAGGAATAGAAAGGAGCAGATTTCCGGAGAACTTTGTGTCACGGTGCATTTTGTTTCTAACTTTTTGTCTTAGATCTACTTATAAACTTTGTGTTATTTTAGATCTAGATCTGAAAGCTGCCTTTGCTTATAATTTTGTGTGTTAATATCTATTGGTTCTGTCTATGTGCATGCAATCAACTCTGTTCTATTGATTGGGTTGCACATCTTCCCTATTTCTTTCCCTGTGTTTTTATTATTTCCTTTTCTTTAGATATTTCCTTTCTTTAACAGCTGCTTACTTGCTGCAAAACTATACAGCTATGGTTCATGAGCTGCATGGTTAAAGTAAAACCCCTAAATAGATACTAGCATATTTTATTGACAAATCTTACATGGGAGCCTCACTGGTAAATGAGGGAGATTTATCTCATGACTGCCTAGGTTTTCAGCTATGCAGAAAATCTAGCCAACACACCTCCTAAGGTAGATCATGAGACTCGTAATGAGTTGAGGAGGAAGAAGCTTTGCTTTCATTGCAAAGATCATTGGGAACCTGGACATCATTGCCTTGGTAAAGGCAAGGTTCATCTCATCGAGGTGATTTCAGATGAGGATGATGACCACTCGCCAGATACAGATGCAGAGGGTGAGGACAACGACCATGATGCATAGGGGGAGCAGCCCCAAGTAGAGCTTGATGAGAGTGAGGCATTGGATTCATCCAATGTCACTATTGCTACACTCTCAGATGTTCCTAGGTATCATCCCTTTCGGTTGAAGGGAGTGCTTAAGGGACAACGGATTGTTTGTTTGGTTGACAGTGGAGCTACGCACAACTTCATTGGTGAGGGGTTGGTTGTGAAGCGAGGATTACAGGTTGAGGATTTTGAGGGGTTTAGTGTACAGTAGCAGATGGGTTTGCTATTAGTTGCACTAAGAGGATTCCGCGACTTAGTATTCAGATGGGGGATTACACATTGACCGATGACTTCTATGTTATTGGACCTGGTGAGATTGATAGTCTAGGGTATTCAGTGGTTGCAGTCCCTTGGCAGATATGTGCATGACTTCCAAAGGATGGAGTTGGAGTTTATGGTGGATAGGAAGAAGATTGTGCTTTGGGCTCTTTTTGACAGTGGGCCTAGAGTTGTTTCAGCACGTGGGATGGAATCTATAGTCAGACATGGAGAGGTTGCATGGGCAACCCAATGTTTCATTTCATTCAAATCTTCTTCAGATAGTGAGCAACCCTTTCATGTAGACATCCAGTCCATACTGGATAAACATGACCCAGTGTTTGGTGACATTCCTTCAGGTAGACCACCAGATAGAGGGTTTTAGCATGTTATAGAGCTTGAGGAGGGTGCTAAACCTGTGATGACTACGCCTTATCGACATCCTAAAACATATAAGGATGAGATAGAGAAGGCCATTAGAGAGCTCTTGGAGATGGGACACATCCGTCCTAGTTCTAGTCCCTTTGCTTCTTCAGTTGTTTTGGTGAAGAAGGATGGGACCATGAGGATGTGTATTGACTACCGCACACTAAACAAGAAAACCATAAAGAACAAGTATCCTATTCCTCGCATAGATGAGCTTTTAGAGATTGCATGGAGCTATCTATTTTTCAAAGATTGATCTTCGATCAGGATACCATCAGATTCGTGTTCGGGATGAGGACATTCACAAGACAGCCTTCATGTGTCACTACGGGCACTATGAATTCTTGGTGATGCCATTTGGACTCACCAATGCACCTGCTATGTTTCAATCATGTATGAACCATCTCTTCAACAACTAGTTGAAGAATTTTATGTTGGTCTTCTTTGATGATATTTTGATATATAGCATGACATGGGATGGGCATTTGAGGCATCTTGATGAGGTACTCATCATAATGGAGACTCAGTCTTTATTTGTTAAGATGTCCAAGTGCGAATTTGGACTTACTGAGATACTATATCTTGGGAACGTCATTGAAGCCAATGGGGTCAAGGTTCATCAGGAGAAGATACATGCAATGTAGGATTGGCCATCACCCAGGAATATCTTTGATTTGCGTGGATTTTTGGGGCTATGTGGTTATTACAGGAGGTTCGTGAAGGGGTATTCTCAGCTTGTAGCTCCGTTGACAGATCTTACACGGAAGGGGGCATTCAGATGGACAGATGAGGCATAGGTAATATTTGAGAGGCTCAAGGTAACTATGAGAACATGTCCAGTTTTGGCTCTTCCATATTTCTCACGACCCTTCATTTTAGAATGTGATGCTTTGGGATTGGGGATTAGTGCAGTTCTTATGCAGGATCACCATCCTATTACTTACGAGAGTAGGAAGTTGAGAGATAATGAGAGGTTGTACTCCACCTATGATAAGGAGATGCTTGCCATTATGCATGCTTTGACAAAGTTCAGACAATACTTAGTAGATGGGAATTTCGTGGTGAGGACCAACAACAACAACAGCTGAAATATTTCCTAGAACAGAAGGAGCTCAATGAGAGGCAACAAAAATGGGTCAGCAGAATTCAAGCATATGATTTTGACATTGAGTATGTCAAGGGGACAAAGAATACAATGGCTGATGCACTTTCCAAGAAACCCCATCTCGCTACCCTATGTTCTTTGAGCGAGATTTCAACAGATTGGAAATCTCAACTATTAGTTGAGTATTCCAAAAATACTTGGGCATGTGACATTATGGATGGAAAAATTCAGGATGACCGATATAAGGTAATAGCTGATTTGATTTTGTATAAGGGCATAATTTACCTAGTTCTTAAATCTAAGTTTAAAGAAAAGATTATGCATGCTTTCCATGATGCACCACTTGTAGGACATCCAGGGTATTTTAAAACATATAGGCAGATTAGAGAGAGATTCTCTTGGAAGGGTCTCAAGGATGATGTCTTGCGCCATGTCCGTGAGTGTATGACTTGTCAGCAGAACAAGTCAGAGCATACTTTCCCAGTAGGTTTGTTACAACCATTGCCGATTCCAGAGTAGAAGTGGGAGAGTATTTCGATGGATTTCATTACAGGTCTTCCTGTAGTGCAAAGGAATGATTGCATTTATGTGGTTGGCGATCGATTGACAAAATATGCACACTTTTTTGCCATCCCTACCAACTTTAGGGCACCACATGTGGCTGATCTGTTCTTCCATCAGGTATTCAGGTTGCATGGACTTCTCAAGAACATTGTCAGTGATCGGGATAGCAGGTTTTTGAGCATATTTTGGCAAGAACTTTTATGTTTGGTTCACACATTGAGTTGACTCCGAGTACTAGTTATCACCCTCAGACTGATGGGCGGACGGAGATTATGAACAAGTGGATAGAGGGTTATCTGTGTAACTATGTTGCTGGACAACAGAAGGCATGGGTAAAGTGGCTATATTTATGTGAGTATTGCTATAACACCACTTACCATATGTCTATTGGTATGACTCCATTCCAAGCATTGTATGGATATGATGCAAGATCTTTTGTTGATTTGGCTTTTGGGGACAGTAGAGCTCCCAAGGCTCAGGAGAGTTTACAAGATAGTCAAGACATCCTTAAGGTACTTAAGGATAATATTCAGCGGGCCCAAAATCAGCAAAAGATGTATGCAAATAGGCACAGGGGTAGAGAGGGCATTTGAGGTAGGAGACGTGGTATTTCTGCGTCTTCAGCCATACAAACAGAGCACTCTCAAGAAGAGTGGAGTTGAAAAGCTCAAGCCTTGATTTTATGGACCATACAGGGTGCTGAGGAGAGTTGGTGAGGTAGCATATGAGTTGGAGTTACCTTCTGAGAGTAAGATACATAATGTCTTTCATGTATCTTGCTTGAAAAAGGCTTTGGGGCAGCACATTGTTTCTTCTGCAGAGTTACCACCTTTGGATGAGGAAGGGAGGTTGGATTTAGTGCTAGAGGAGATCTTGGATAGCCGAGAGAGGAGATTGTGGAATAAATTTATTCAGGAGTTCCTGGTGAGGTGGAAAGAGTTGTCAATAAAGGATGCTACATAGGAAGGTGAGTCTATATTACAACATCTAGCATTGCAGTTGCTTGGGGACAAGCAATCTCCGGAAGGGAGGACTGTAATGTCCCTCTTTCTCGAATAGCTTGTTAGAAGACCTTTGGCCCTTTTTGTCTACCCGACGGCCAAAGGGGGAGTTCAAGGGTGACTTAAGTTTATTAACTTTATTATATGGTGCTGGAAAAATAAATAAATAAATAAAATATCGCTGAAAGCACATACAATGAATTAATAGACTTACAAAGTGACTTTGACTTAGGAAAGTACATGGGAATAAATTAATACATTATTTAATGTGCTTTCCTAGGCAAAAAGTGTGACTTGCCTTGGGAATGGGAAAAATTAATTAAAAATAAATGATATCCCTTGGGAAAAAGTGCGACTTGCATTTTGGAAAGGTTTTTGGCTTATAAAGGGAAAAGTGCGACTTGTGTCGAACACATTCCAGATTATTATTATTTTTCTTCCCGGAAGTTGGCTCTGAAGCTTTGCAGACAAAATCCAAGGACAAAAACCCTCTGGATTATTCCTCTTGTGGATAAAAACCCCATGAGAAGTGAGAGGAGTTTCTATTCAGAGAACTTCATTGTATTCACAGGTTATTTATCATTTCAACAGTATCAGAAAGAGAAATAAATTGCAGCAGCGGGCATTCCGACAACTTCCAAAGTGGGGCGACTTATTCTATAGTTGTTTTATGTAGTATCTAAGGTATTTTTCATGCTAGTTTATTATTGTATCTTCCAGCCTCAAATATATATCAAATCGATTTGGTTTGAATAAATTCCGGCAGGGTTTTGGGCAATATTTTGTTATCAATCCATTTGCAGACTTCTGGTTGTTTTGCCGTAAACATTTGCCATTATAAATCAATATTAAATTCACGGCTGAATTATTTGTGAAGAAATTTGACTGTTTAAACCCTGGGCGCATTTTCTGTAATTATCCGGCTTGCAGGGTTTGTTTTATTTAATTTGTTTGTGTTGTATGAGAACGGTGTTCTATGGTTTCTTTTGACATTACCAATATAGTTCCAAGCCTAAGCAATATATACATATAAAATATATATATATATATATATATATATATATTCAAGCAAAGGGGTTTGGGATCTTTCATAATTGTAGAATTAAATCTGTAAATGATTATGGAACATAATTCGACAAGTATACTAGAACTGAAGCAAAGGGTTCAAGAATAGAGATCGATACACTTTATCTTCATAAATGTAAACTTTGTAATTGGTAATGTACATACTACATACTACTATAGCTTGGAGTAAAGAATTGTATGTTGTTCCAAATGCATATTGAGATAGAACAAATTTTTATATAGCGATTTGCATGCGCCTATGATTGTTTTAGAATCCATTTAGTTGAACATTGAGCTGTGTTACAAGGCATGTGTGTAGAACTGCTTTTCATAGGAGTGGGTGTTAGTAGGAGGAGAAGCAAAGAGAATTACGAGAAGGCAAACTGCACTGTCCAAATGATAGCAGGCAAAGTGTACTTATTCTAGAGAGGGGTAGTTACAATCAGTTATTAGTTACAACTCTATTGGCAAGAAAATTTGTTGATGGGACAAATTACTGGGTTTCCGCCAACGCTCTGGGACTAGGTCCCTTTGCTTGAATGGGGCAGCTCCATTATTGTGTGTAAAAAAAATAATAATTCTGTGATTGGCTAAGAGGCCGGGATCCAACAGGCACACTCCACTGCACCTGCAGCAACTGCTTGCAATTGGAGCAAGGGAGAAATTTTCTAGGTAGGTGGGAAAATGGGAGTGAGAAGTTAGGAGAGGGATTAATACTGCAAGTAGGGAAACTCAGATTCTTGTCAGGATTAATCAGAAGTTATTAACACACAAAATTAGATAGAACGACAATCTTGCTAGTTATATCAAGACAAGATGAAACCATGAACAACAAAATTTCACTTATTCACTCATCTAGAAAAGCATGAAACTCCTTTCTTTATTGACATAGTGGCAAAGTTGTACAATGAGAGAGATGAAAGAACATATGAAAGGGAAAATGGAGGAATTAGCTATCTTTTGCTTATTCTAAGTAGTTATCTACTCTTGAACATACAAAATTGACAACCCCTTGGAATGGGGAAGTCATTACAATATATAGATTTTAGAAAGACTCTTCACCTACTCCCACATGACCTTTCATTTGTCTTTTGCACATGTGACTCTTCATATTCCTAGGAACAAAATTTAAGTCCCCTTTTCATTAATTGAGGGTGACTTATTACATTATCAACTATAGTCACATAAGACAAAATGAAAAGTGCAAAACCCCCATAAGGAAGAAATGGGACATGAAAGAAGAGAGGGAGGGGGAGGGAAGAGAGAGAAAAGGAGAGAGAACTACTCAGATGGAGACGATGCCCTTCTTCGATTCTGCGTTGCTCCATTGACGAAGATTGCCCCTTTTGATGAAAAACTTGTTGACGATGACCACAGTCTCCTCCTTTGGTATAATGCATAGACACCTTGGACTGCCGAATGAGTGTTTAGAAACACTGTTTCAAGACCTCCAAAGTGAGTTTGAGATGAAAACAAATTTCACCCATGATGATGCATCCCTGATCTCACAATGAGAGTGAGGGTGATTCTCTTGTTCTTTTGGCTTTCACAATTGTCGTTCACGATGCTCAAACCTCTTGATACTTGCATCCCTACTCCGCACACTGTGCTGCGACATTGCAAATATTTCCTTTACCGCTTTGAGAGATGTGAGTTCTTATCTAACTTATTTGGCTCAATCCACCAGCTCTACTTTGTGCCCAGCTCACCGACTCACCCACCAGCTCAAATCAACTCACTGAAGAGATGATGATGGATCCAACTTGACAATGAGCTATGCTACCTCATATTTGATGACTCAATTGAGTTCTCGACATATTTCAAGTCTCTTCTGACTACACAATGTCCCTGAATTTTACCTGTTGCGCTCTGCGATGCTCTGCCTTGCTCATCTGGACATGTCAGTATTGAGCTCAAGATGTTGCTTCCAAGACCCATATGGAGGTTTCATTTCTCTATTTTGAGCTATGAGATCATCCCATAACCCTGTGAAGAGTCCAAAAAGCAGAAAGATGAGTGAAAATGGAGCCATTTGCAACTTTCCACACTCAAAATGAAGACTTTCTATTTTTAGCCGTTGGGATCCAGGAGTTGCTATTTTGGGAAATATAGCTTTTTGTCTTGAAATTAGTCTTGTGGAATCCTTATCATGTTATGAACATTCTCTCAGATGTTTTTTTGCTATTTTTGAGTACTTTCTATTTTTAGAAATTTGTTTTTTGCTTTTTTGCTTTTTTTATTTTTTGGCCCGAATTTCCTAGTTTGTTATCTCTGTGGTTTCCTGAGTTTGTTGCTTTGAAGGGTTTTGCTACTTTAGGAAAGTTTCTATTTTTAGTAAGTACATGCACTAGGTACTTACTATTTTTAGAAACTGGTCTTCCACACCTCGGATTGATGAAAAATCAACTTCTTTGGAATAGGTTTGTCTTCTGGATCTTGTGCTCAAATTTCTAGCTTGAACCATCCGCCGGATTGCTGGGAATTTGAAAAAGCGGGATCTAGTGCAGAAATCTAGGGTTTACTGCCATTAAAAATCAGAGGCACCTCTGAGTTCTTTGTTTCTTGCTTCTTGTAAGGTTGAGGAATTTTATTGTGTCTCAGAGAGAGAGATGATTCTAAAAATTTCATTGGCAAAATTGCTTTACCAGGATGGAGTGAGATATGAGTTTTTCATGGCTTTTGGCATATGGAGTTTGTGTAATCTGGACAAAAAAGGGCATGATGTCTGGACAAAAAGCAATTTATGTTCTATACATTATTTTCTGTACTAATGGCAGATGGCATGGAGGTGGATGAAAAATGGATGATGCAAATGGGCATTGGACCTGAGGAATGGCATTCAGAAGGTACATGTCTTTCAGATTTGACTTTCTTCCAAGATTGAGCAACCAATCTTTCTTTTTGTGTCCCAACTGCCTAAGGGACACACATAAGTGCGCCATAGAAATGAAGCGATTCAATTTTTTTTCGGCAATTTTTCTGATACAACAACTTTCTTAGGGAATGTGCAAAATTTTTGTGTCCCGTATTCCAACTGTGGGACTGGGACAGTTTGTGCAAGAAAATGTGCCCTCTTCTCAGCTTGACAAGTGGCGGGCAAGATTCTTGAAAATGGAGGAGAGAGAAAGGGCTGGGCTTGGGCAAATCAACTTGAAAATTGGTGCTACCCTCACCTAGGAGGTGGCAGATTGAAACATTGCGGAGCCTTCCCGGGTCACATGGGACTCAGGGGCCAAATGGGACATTTTTGTGTCCCAACTGGGATGGGACATGAAAGTGTGCCCTCAAGAAGGATGACAAGTGGCACATTTGACGATGGGGAGGGTTGAGAATGAGTACCTTCATGGTTTGATCACATGATGACCATCTTTATATTTTTGTTTCTGTCCCAAGTGGACCAAAAGTGCGCCATCTTAAATGACATTGTCATTGGCCGAGAACCTTGGTGATGACGACGTTTCTGGAGCATCCGGAGGTCTTTTCTTACACTTCTTTATATGAATTTGACTGCAAACGACATTTTGAGAAGATTGGGATGGGTCCCATGCTCTGATTCTTCTTGAAAAATAGCCTTTTTTCTCGGGACCACAGGATGTGCTTGCTGAAAACAGATTGTGGAAGGGAGCGCCTGTGTCTTGTGAAGAATCTAAAGCCATCATCATTTAGAGCTCTGAATTACCTTTCTAAAGGTATCTTGTTTGACCTCCAACTCATTCTGGAGCTCCTGGAATCATTTCCCGAAGCTCAAGTGCCATTTTTAATTGCAAGCTCCTTCACCTTCAAAAACCCGCTTTGATTGAACTTGTCTCCAAACCTTCAAATATTTACTAAATCTTACTAATCCACTTGCACAATGTTCTTAGCTCCTCAATACCACCTCCTAATGAATTTGGGTCTTCAACTCTACTCCAGGGGTGCACACCTATCTCAGAAAGACTAAAAATAGCCCTTATAAGCTTATTGAAAAAAACTGCCTTGAAAGATCAAATTCAAAAATGGAAGAGCTTTCTTGATCTTGTTTTCACATTACAAACACATGGGCAAGGTTGTTACAACACACATGAGCACTTGAAAGGATAGGATAGGCCTGACACAGAGGGAAAATAGATCCGAAGAAAGCTTAAAGGGCTTACAAGCTGTTCAAATTTGACACTAGGGTAAAGTTGTCATGTTTTGAGACTGGTTACAATTTAGCCTTACACAGTTTCAACTGCATAACTGCCGAATAGGCTATATAAACAGCATATATATTCAACACCCCCTCTTAATGACTAACCTAGAGACTATACCAAGTTTATCTCGAAACTTGACAAACAAGAAAGCACCAAGAGGTTTAGTCATTACATCAGCAGACTGCTCCTGAGAAGGACAAAAATGAAGAGAGATTTCACCTGAATCAACCAACTGTCGAATATAGTGATGATGAATCTCAATATGTTTAGTGCTGGCATGATAGACAGGATTCTTTACCATTTTTAGAACACCTTGATTATCACAAAAGAGTGAAAGAGGTGTAGCAGTAGCCTTGTGGAAGAACTGAAAATCAATCAAAATCCGACGAAGCCATATTGTTTCGCAACTGGCACTAACAACAGCCTTGTATTCTACTTCAATGGAAGAGATGGCTATAGTGGGCTGAAGCTTACTCTGCCAAGAAACAACTCCTGAACCAAAAGAGAAGATGTATCCAGTGGTGGATCTCCGAGTATCCACTGATCCTCCCCAATCAGAGTCTATATAGCCAATCAATCTGAAATCTGCAACTCTTTGATACAGAATGCCAAAGTCAAGAGTTCCTTTGACATATCTTAGAACTCGTTTTGCTGCTCCCCAATGAATGAGTTTTGGTTTAGACAAGAACCGAGAAAGATAGCTAACAGCAAAACATAGATCCGGTCGTGTAGTTGTGAGATAGATCAAGCTACCCACCAACTGTCTGTACAATGATTCATCGACCAGTGGTGAATCATCATGAGCTGAAGTTTCAGCCCGACCTCCATAGGTGTAGAAGAAGAATTACAATCATACATCTGAAATTTTTGTAAGAGATTCGTGGCATACTTAACTTGAGAAATGAAAATCAAGTGATCGTATTTGCCAAAATTCTACACCAAGACAATAGTGAAGGAGGCCTAAATCAGTCATGTTAAAAGCAACACATAAATCTGATTTTACCTTATGAATCGCATCATCTCCACTGCCTGTGATGGCAAGGTCATCAACATAAACAATAAGAATCACAATGTCATCACCATCGCTTTTGACATAGAGATTCGGATCAGAAGGACTTCGTTTGAAGCCCAAATCTCTGAGATGTTTATCTATTTTAATATACCAGGCTCGAGGAGCCTGCTTAAGTCCATACAAGGACTTGATCAACCTGCATACCAGATGGTCGTGAACACATGCCCGAAAACCCTCAGGTTGTGTCATATACACTTCTTCCTCCAAATCCCCATTCAAGAAAGCACTTTTGACATCTATCTGATATAATTTCCAACCAAACTGAGCTACAAAAGAAAGAAGTAAGCCGAAAAGTGACCATCTTTGCAGTAGGAGCAAAAGTCTCCTCATAATCTATCCCCTCCTATTGCGAAAATCCTTTCGCAACAAGCCGAGCCTTGTACTTATCCAAAGTACCATTTGCTTTACACTTGATTTTATACACCCATTTACAACCAATGGGATGTTTCCCTGGAGGCAATGGTACCAACTTCCAAGTATTATTTATGATCAAGGCATCATACTCTAGTTGCATGGTAGTTTCCCATTCTGGGATGCCTCGTGCTTCAGAGTATTTTGTGGCTCATGAATATGAAGAAGCTCAGAAGCAAGGGCAAACCGAGCTTGCTCAGAATAATCAATATGCTTACCAGTTCGTCGAGACCGACCATCTAAGAAAGGAGACAATTCTTCCTCAGATCCTGAATAGTGGAGTAAAACCACTTAGGACATCGTTGAACTGAAGATGTCGGATTTGGTTGTAGTGCTTCCAGAGGAGAAACCAACGCAAGTTGATTTCCTGGAGACTCAAAGAAGTATCAGTGGGAGAGTGCATAGACTGTACTGGAGTCTGTGGAGGAGTATGAGAAGAACCAGACTCATCATTGGGCAAGGGAAAGAGAAACAATCTCTGTTATGACCCCTTGTTGATTGCTGCCCCCTTGCTGGTCCCCTTGCTTGATTACAACCAAAGAAAGACTTTTGTTTCTTTTACATCAACATCCCTACTAATAATGATTTTATTAGTAGAAGTATCAATCAATCTATAGGCTTTAGATTGATCACTATGAGCAGCAAAGAAATATCTAGAACATTTGGAATCTAACTTACTCTTCTTACAATCAGGAACCAAAGTATAAGCAGCTGAACCAAAAACACGAAATGTTGATACCTCTGGTTTGATTTTGGACCAAGCCTCTTCCGGTGTGATGTCCTGCAAAGCTTTGCAAGGACTCCGATTGAGAATATATACAGTTGTGTTAACAACTTCTCCCCAGTACTTATATGGCACTCCTCGACTGTGCATCATGCACCTTGCCATCTCCATGATGGTTCTGTTCCGCCTCTCTACCACCCCATTTTGTTGTGGGGTATAAGGGGTTGTCAATTGGAGTTGAATCCCTTCTTTACTCACAGAAATCTAGCGAACTGTTTAGAGGTGAACTCACCCCCATTATCTGATTTCAATGTCTTGATCGGCTGGCTAGTTTGATTCTCCACCAAGGCCTTGGATTTGAAAGAAGAAGCAAAGCAATCAGACTTCTTTTTTTTAAAATAGACCCACATTTTCCGAGAATGATCATCCACCAACAAGAGAAAATAACGTGCACCAAGGACTGTGGGAGTCTTCCACGATGGCTCACATAGATCTGCATGCACAAGATCTAAGAGCCCCTTTGCACGCCAAGCACCTTCAGTGGGAAAAGGCTTCCGCTTTTGTTTTCCTGCAAAACAACCAACACACATATCCTGTTTTTCCTGGATAGGAGGCAAACCAACAACCATGTTGGCTCTATGAAGGCGGGCTAGATACTGAAGGTTGAGATGGCCATATCTTTCATGCCACAAAACACTGGTATTGCCTTCCACAACTAAGGCATGCAAGTTGACCGTGGCAGGATCAACAAGTCTATATAAACCACCATGCCCAATTCGTAGGGCAACAACCTTATTTTGCTTGATATCAGACACAATACATTGTTTGCCAGAAAAGTTTACAGAGATATTAGGATTATCAGTTAGTTGACTGATAGATAACAAATTCTTATTCATGTTAGGCACATATCTAACATTTTTCACAAGTAGTTTGGTGTTATTATTTAACATGAATACGAACATCCCCAATCCCTTCTACATCATGTGATCTCCCATCCCCTAAAGTAACTGAATCAGAAGAACATGAATGAAAATTGACATACCAATCTTTTTGACATGTGAAATGCCGTGATGCTCCAGAATTAAAAAAGCCAACACCGAGTAGGGCTGCCATTATCCGAGCAAGATGCCATGAGGGCATACTCATCTTTTGACTCGTGTTCAACTGTTGCCACATGTGCCTGCCCCTTCTGCTTCTTCAGGGCATTGAGTCGTTTCTGACAATCCTTCTTCACATGACCAAGTTTGTGACAATAGTAACACTTCACTTGAAATTTAGGAGAGGAAGTAGATGTCTTAGCATGTCGTTTCCACTTTCCTTTGGATTGAGCAGCAAAAGCGCTCTCAGATTATCCAGAACTAGACTCTCGAGTCTGTGTCTATCTTCGTTCCTTTTACAACAGGTAGGAACTTACCTTGTCAAACGTAAGAGTTTGACTCTCAGCCATTAAATGAAGTGCCTCCACAAATGACTCATATGAAGAAGGTAAGCTGTTTAGAACCAAAGCCACCATATCATCATCGTCCACCTTTTTGTTGATGGAAGATAACTGGTCTCGGAGGTCTTTCATCCGAAGTAGGTGCTCAGACAATGATCCACCTTGTTGTAACTTCAAAGCAAACAATGTATTCTTTAGGTATAAAACCCGATCCTTTTTCTAATGTCTGATATTTGTCTTTCAGACTCGTCCATAACATGCTTGCCACAGTGGCATTCCTCACTTCTAGTATCATATCATTCGACACCGACAATTTGTGAAGCAATAGAGCTTCCTTATGACGTTTGTCATAATCCGTGAAGTTTGTAGCAGGTCTGCCTTCGCTACCCGTGATTATCTTATCACAATCACGAAATTCTGCAAGTGTCAAAATCTTATGGCTCCATACATTGAAATTTGTGCCGTTAATTTTTGCGAGTCCGTCAAACTAGGTTTGAAATATTTGCCATTTTATTATTCCAAAGTAACAAAAATAATAAAATAATATGTAACCCACACCAACAAATAGTATGAAATTATTATTCAAATGCGTGACAATGAATAACAAGGTAATACCTTTGTATACCTGAAAATGAAAATTATTCAAGCGACTGCTCAAAGTGGAAATAACTTCATGCCCTCGAACTTGTCCAGTGACTGTGGAAAACAATATTTTGTCCTCGACTGTTCTTGTCACAAACTAATCAACCCGTTGATTCACGACATGTTAATTTGAGTTAGATCTTATCGCCAGTATTGTGCAAACTGTAACCCTTACAACTGCAATGGTGACTTCTGCTTTTTTCCCTCGTGATACTATTTGCGACTGTATTTTCTTCACCAATGCATACAAAATCATGTTGCAAAATGGAACCTCCAATGACTTTAATGGTGACTGTGCCCTCAAAACGTGAGCTTTTCCTCAATCTGCGACTGCATTTCCGTCCAGTTCCAAATACCTTCATTGGATTTGCAAAGTTCCCAAACCTACGTGATTGGACTTCCTGCAAATTTCCAGTTTGTGCCTCTTAGAGGCTTCCTTGAACTGCGACCTTGGATGCTCTGATACCAATGTTAGTAGGAGGAGAAGCAAAGACAATTATTAGAAGGCAAACTGCACTGTCCAAATGATAACAGGCAAAGTGTATTTATTCTGAGAGGGGTAATTACAGTTATTTCATTTCAACTCCTTAACTGTCCAGAACTGAACGGTTCATTATATATTCAACAGTGGGTTTCATCTGTGAAGGTGCAGTGCCAAGTTGTCTAACAAATGATCAGAGTTTTTATCACTGTGAAGAGGAGTGATTGGTTGAAGTTACTAACTGAATAACCTCTAACTTTCTTATAGTATGTAATGCTTATATTGGGTGTAACAAGAAGTGCCTCATAGGAAGTGGATGGGAATAGATTCATCAAAAAATCTAAAAATCCATCAAATAAGTGTTTAATTTACAAAATAAAGCAGACCAACAATTTAGCATCTGACACCATCAAAGTCTAATATTCCATTTGCAGAAAAGTATACATATTGCATGCAAGTAGAAGAATGAGGCTGCATCATCATAAATGCTAACCACATAACAAGTTGAGCTTGAGTTGTGAATTGTTGAAGTCAATAAAAATCTTCTGCTTGTCTTTTTTTATTTGCAAAAAAGGTCTGCTTTGTACTAAATCCTAATTTAGGAAAATGATGCTGGATATGAATTCTTTTTCGTCTTTAAATTATTTTTGAATGTTCAAGTTTGCATTTCACTTAAAGCTGTAGATGTGGGAAGTAGTTTTACACAAATAATGCATTACAACTAACTATTATATATGTTAAGTAAACATTAATTAATTAATTGTTTGTTAATGTATGTTTGTTGTACACGTACTCAACTACCTCACTTGAATATGTAACTTCTTATTTGGTTAATTAAAGACATACATACATGCGAGATATTAGTATGCCTCGTGCCTTCCATTCTTTTCCATCTCTCTATCATATTTACTAACATTGGTATTAAAAGCAGCTGTTCGAGATATCCCTAGGAGAAGGGTATGAATAGAAAGCAGCAGGCATTCGGGGAAGTCCTAGGTTTGTATGAATGGGAAAGAAGATTGGAAGAGGAAGTCACAAAACATTTTGTGTTCGTGTATGGTATAAGAGTTGCAGAGGTTGTGAATCTATCAGACACGAACACGAGATGGGAAATAAAATTCAAAGAGGATGATTTGCTGAGCGTTTATGTTGCAGTCAAAGATCAAATCAAAGCAGATAATGTGTGTGCATCTGCAGATGAGGAGAATCATGATTTCCAGGAGGAATATATAAACAATGTAAGACTTGGTAAATGTAAAAACGTAGATTTGGAAAACATAAAAATTTCAAGGCACGGGGTTTTCAAACCTAAATCGAAGTCACGAAGGTTGAGATTCATACAAATCTGAAGAAGGTTTCTCGTGAGTATGAGAAAGGAAAACGAACTAGGAGAGTTAGTATTGCAGTTGTAGATGAAAGGAGAATAATGCCGTGAATGTAAGAGATTGCAAAAAATGTGAATAATTGATTAAAAGATCAAATCAAAGCAGATAACGTGCATGCATGTGCAGATGAGGAGGATCATGATTTCCAGGAGGAACATACAAACAATGCTAAGACGTGGTAAACGTCAAAATGCAGAATAAAAAAAAATCAAAACGTCAAAACACGGGGTTTTCAGACCTAAATCAAAGTCATGAAGGTCGAGATTCATACGAATCTGAAGAAGATTTGACGTGAGCAGGAGAAAGGAAAACGAACTAGGAGAGTTCATATTGCAGTTATCGATGAAAGGAGAATGATGCCGTGAATGTAAGAGATTGCAGAAAATGTGAATAGTTGATTTGAGATTTGGTTCATGATTTTGCGAAGGACAAATCATGAAGAGTACGAAGCTGCGGGTGGAGGGAAAAATTAATTCAAAAAAGATGTAGATATTAGGGAACGTTGCTAATATCAGAGGGAGAGAAAAATGACATAGGTGGAGAGAAGATCGAAACTAGATAATTTTATGATAAACATACAGTTAGGGCACGAATAGATGGAAAAACATGGATTGAATTTTAGACACAAGAGCTGAAAATATTTCATAATAGAAGTAGGATCATGCAAGTAACCATACAATCTTGATTTTTGGGTGCTATTTCCACTGTCACGATTCCAAGCATTTTCATAGACACCATCAATGTTCAACTATATTGTATATGTTTGATAATGTCTGATTAACTTGTCTGCGTGTTAATATTATGGTGTCCCCAAGATTTCACCCTGAAATCTGGGACTACCCCTTTTAAATTTTTCGTTCTTTTTAAGTAACGGGTTGTGTTTTGTGTTTTGTTTTGCTTGCAGTTGCTTGCATTGCTCTAAGGTATCCCCAGAGAGTTATAAAAGCCACATTCGCCAAATACTCACATGCTGAAGCTCACTCAATTCCTTCGCCAGGCTTTGTCTGAAAGCGTTTTATTTATTTTTATATTAAATAAATAAAGTTCTTTTAAAAATAGATTGAGCTAAAATTGGAGGATTTAGGTTATATAAAGCACTTCACCCCATCATTATTACCACAGAACATTCACCCGAGGGGAAGAATTTTTGCAGATAAGCTAATTGGAGAAATTTTTCGAGCAATTGCCCGTAGCTTCTTCGAGTTTTGTTTTTATTTCTTTTTGTTTGGTTTCGTTTTTCTCCATTTTTGTCTGGCAATCCCCGTAGCCTTTTCATTCTTCCTGCTAGACCTTTTCCCGAGCCTAGGGTTTTGAAAAAGTCTATCCAATGTTTTTAATTGCTCATTAACTAAAGGTGAAATTAAAGCTCGCTGATTCCTTCAGGAGATTGCAAGAGGTTGCTTGGTCCAAAAAGGTGCAATAATGGATTTTATGAAAATAAGAAAAATATGGCCACCAATGCCAAGAGCTCGAGAAAATTCATGCACTTTTAGAGAAAACGCAGACACCTTCCTCAAATTTCAGAGCCACGCAAGTGAAAGTTATGGCACTTGGCAAGTTTTTGTTATTAAATCTTCCACTGGACCCTTTCATGTTGGCAAAAATGGAAAATATTTTTCTATAAGCTGCCTGCTCACTTTGGTTTTTCCACGCAAAACATTTGGAGAGAAATTCCAAGTGCAAGTCGTTTATTTTCTAAGTTGCTCTACCTTGGATTTCCAGCCAAAACAAGAAGTCAATTACAAGTGCAAGTCTTACATGTTTTTACGAGCTGTCTGGCAGGTTATGTTTAACATCATGACTTAAGTGGAAGGCCAATACAAATTGCACATCCAAGCTGCCCTTCATGTCAAGGTGAATTTTAACATGCCATGACTTCATGGATTTCACGGAAAAGAAGTGGAAGGCAGGGTGAAGTCGGGAATTTAACATGACTTAAGTGGAAGGTGGGAAATTAGAACGCTGCCAGGCAGGGTGATGCTTTTCATCATAACTTAAGTGGAAGGTGGGAAATTAGAAGCTTCCAAGAAGCGTGAATTTTAATGCTGCCTGCTCCTTATGTTTTTTCACACAAAAACAAGTTAATTCACCCATGCAAGTTACATTTTTTGGGCCTGCCTGGCAGGTAAGAGTTTAACATGATAACTTAAGTGAAAAGTGGGAAATTAGAAGCTGCCAGGAAGGGTGAAATTTAACACTGCCTACCCCTCATGTTTTTCACATAACTAATAGCCAAAAAGTGCGACCCATTTTGGCATAGCTTCATGCCTAAAAGTTGATTTCTTTTAATTATTTTTAGCAAGGGTTGGTGCCAAAGTTAGAGAGGAAGTCATTGCATGCAAAATCCCTTTAGAAGCTTGTGCATGTGCTCCCAATCTTCCAGTTGAAGCCTTCATTGAATTTACTTATATTTGCCTTCACCCAGAGTGCTTTCCAGAATTCAAAATTGCTCATATGCAATTAAAAATAAAAGGTGATGAGTTTTGTCTGAATTGTTTACGGCAAGCATTTTACTGGTGCATGTACTGGAGAAGAATTGCAAAAGCTTCAAGGATAAAAGGGGAAGACAGGTCAGAGGCAACACCCGCAAGCAAAATCACAGTCAGCTGCTTCCAGATCCAGTTTGGTGAGAATCAAAGGCAAAGAGTCAACCACATGCAGGAGAAAAAAACATCTCAGGTTCGAGGCAGAAATATCATCCAAATCATTCATGAGGCGGAAGTGCAATACAGGTTGGATCAGCATGCAGAGTATGGAAGAAGAACAAGACTGGGAGTGTTGCAGCTTTCTTCTAATTTCTTCTTCTTTCTCTTAGTTTATCTGACAAAGCAATCGAGTAATCAATTAAAATTGTAAAACTTAGGTAATTGGCTTTAAAAGCCATTACTTCAAGTTACTGGAAGAAGTCAATTACTTGGAAATAGGTGGCAGACATGCAAAATAGAAGGTTCTATTTTCAGTTGTAAAGCATGCATGTCATGCAATGAGAGTCTAGGGGAAAATACTGCCAGCTGCTTCCCTTTTTCATAGTTTCCACATGCGGCAATTCATTGAAAGCTTTCTATTTGTATTTTCCCTCTATGCACTATAAATAGAGGAAGAGCCCATGGGTTAAGGAATCACAACTTGTTTCATCAGAATTTGTTTAGCAAGAACATGCTTGAGTTTTTTAGACTTTGTGTTGAAACCCTTGGTGTTATTTCTGCGAAAGTTGGGGAATTGAATAAAAGGCGGATTTCTGCAGAACTTTGTGTCTCGGTGTTTTGTGTTTCTTACTTCTTTCTTAGAGGTTTTAGATAAACTTTGTGTTATCTTAGATCTAGGTTAGAAGCTATTTCCTTTCCCGTTTGCTGAATGTTGTGATTTATCTATTTATTTAATTTGTGTGGATGAGATCAACTCTGATAACTATTGGTTGAATTGGGTTGCACATCTTCCTTTCTTCTTTCCCTAATTCTATTATTTCCCTCTTCTACAAACTTTCTTTTAACACAGCTGCTTACTTGCTGCAAAATGCCAGTTATGGTTCATGAGCTGTGGGAATTAAAGTAAAACCCCTGAAAATAGTTATTAGGATTCACCCTTACTAAATTGATAAACATCTTACACGGGAGCCTCACCGGTTAAATGAGGGAGATTTATCTCATGACTGCCTAGGTTTTATGCTATGCATAAAATCTAGCCAACAAAACATATTGTAGTTACTAAATGTCACTCTAGGAATGAGCAGTTTCTAGGATGCCTCTGCAATGTTAACTGAGTAGAATAGGGGGTATCAAATCACATGGGAGTTGATTTAGTAGCAATAATTTGTCTCATTTTCCCCTACTCTGATGAATTCTTAGGATCATTAGGCGATTTCCCTTAACAATCATGTAGCAATATCATGGATTTTTGAATTGCTTGGAAGATCAAGACACCTTCTCACAAATTTAACTATCTTACAAAAATGTCTAATTATCTTTTAACATAACAAATGAACGTGATATCCATAAAAATATTTTACCAACTTAGTGAAGGTCACTAGACTTGCTAGGGCTGATATTGGGCAACTATGACAATTGGTGCTATAGCAACCAAGATGGCTCTGATTTGGACTCCCAGAACTGTTTCAATTTCAGATTTATTTAATTCAGCTAATGATTGTCTATATGGCAGTGACATTCTTTGGACCAGGACTGCCAAATTACCTTAGACTTTGCATGGAAAGCCAAGTTGAGGTGTGACTACCATCTTTATGCACTAAAATTGTGGAGTTGCAATCTTTCCAACTTGTGAACAGCATAAGCACTAGCCTTGAAATTTTCAATCAATCGCTCTTTGTGCTACACATGTTGAGGATGATCAGCCTTAGTCAATGGAATTGGTTTCTTTTCCTTTAAATCAAGTCCTCATTAATTTGCAACATTAGCATTTCAAGTTTTGGTATTTGTGCAATCTAAAGTTCACAACAGTCCTTTTAGCGAACAATATTTTCAAATTCAGACACTTACACTTTCCCTTGATGACCTTTTGCCTTGTAAGTAGAATAAGGTCAGGATCTAGTTGGAACATCTCCCACCTGGGTGTTCCACTTATAATCTCATTAAGAATTCAAACATGTAGATGTAGCGTGACAAGCTAAGTTTTCCGAAGGCTACTATCTGGAAAAACAATTTCTGTTTTGCTGTGAATTTTATATTGTTCACAACATGAACAGTCTTATAGATTGCATGTCCTTTTCTCCATTGCTAAATGATAACACGTTAAAAGTTGCTTCATGCATTACAATTCAATTTGATTGCAAGCTGTGAGAATGGATGTCCAAAACGTCTTATAATCTTAAATGGAGATTTGGATGAGGATCTTGTGGTGCATCTGTGAAATGATATTGAGGTACATGTTTATTATCATCTGAAAACAAATGTGATTAAGTCCTTGAAGTAAGTGGCTTCATGAACCTGGTATATTTAAAATGATCAGCTTCTCCAAGATTTTGGATTCATAACTTTGGAGGTCACGCTGAAGTTGTCAACCAATGATGATTTTTCACCGGTCAATGAATCAGTCTACAAACAATTGGTGGGAAGCCAATATATCTTACATCCACAAAACTAGATCTATGTTTTTCTATCAGTAGTATTTCTCAGGTTTTGTCTCAACCAAAGATCATACATTGAACAATAACAAGACGTCAGAGAAATGCGAATTTCAAGTAGATATCTAAGGAGCAGCTTGCAAACTTGTTGACTAAACCATTTGGTCTCATTTTCTTTGTAAAATTTTGGGACAAACTTGAAGTAGTTTCGAGTTTAGTCACTAAGGCGATCACTAAATATATTATGTAAACATTAACTAATGAATCATTAGTTAATGTATGTTAGTTATACGTGTACCCAACTACCTCACCTCTATATGTAACTTCTTATTTAGTTAAAAAAAATGCATACACATGAAATGTCAGCGTGCCATATCCCTTCCATTCTCTTCTGTTACTCTTTCTCATGATACTTTACTAACATATGTTCCACAACACATTAACTAGATCTAAATGATCCTAACTAGGAAATCATACCTTTTTGTATTGAAATATGCCTTTAGGAGCATATGAAAATACGAATAATTGAAATACTTAGGAAAACTAGGGTTTTAGAGTGATACTATGACCCATTTGGGAGATTAATCGACCATAGAAACAAAGGTGATGCATAATATCTCTAAAATTGAGGATGCAGTTGCATGTTCAAATCCATAAAATGGAGAACCTTAACCATAACTGTATTGCTCTTTCAGTGGCAAGTTATGGAACTGTACCAATATGGATATGGAGATTATTAGACAATTCAAAATGATTTTAACACTTTTTACGTCTACGTTTGGCCTCCAAAATGGGCTCAATCTTGCACACTTTTTTTAAAAGATGCCCTGCAAGTCACCGTTAAACTATCATCTATCCTTGGAACCGTAATAGATCATTATTTTTGTGTACCATGCAATCTACAGGACTTACATGGGGCTTATGTGTGTTCTTATTAGATCCCTAGGTTGAAACAATTTGGCACTCATTTCACATGTGATTGTCAGTTCAGCACACAGCCAATATAATGCAATGTCCCAAGACATTATGTTTTCAAAGATGGCAATCTCACAGAATTAGGTATGTTCTTAGTCAAAATGCTTGGAACTTACTTTTAAAATGGGAGTGCAATCTGCTAATATCAGCCATTCTTTCAACCCCTTATCAACATATTCCTTTCACTTGTTTTAAATGCACAATCACTTATTATTTATAGAATCAAAATGAAGATTCAAACCTAGGACTTATTTGCATTGCATGTAGTCACAAAGAATTTAGAAAATTTGGCACTAAAGATGGGCCAAGAATGTTAGGATTCCAAATTTCAGTAGGTGTCAATGATGATCAAAGTTGAGACCATCCTTTTACCATATTGTGTATCATGCCATTCTTAAAATCTCATGAAGATAGGGAAAGTTATCCTATAAGGAAGAGATAAGTAACAGGGAAGAGTGAAACAATCATGATTGATAAATAAGATTCTAAAGGGTACCTACTGAATGGAAACATTTCATCATACTTAAGGAAGTTAGATATAATTGCAGATTAGTTGAATGAATTTGAAGCAGGTCGTGGAGTCTTGAATTCTGCAGAGCTTCCCCCACAATCCACATGGAATTGACAGAATACGATGATTCGTTGAATGTCCATTTCCTAAACTGGACACATAGAGGACTTACAAGGCTTAACTCACCATTAATAATTTAAAAACCACAAATGCAGTAGTGATTATCAAAGCCCATTGGGTACTCTTGTCACAATGCCACCTTAAGTGTCTACATTTTGCCTTTGACTTTGGTGATGGGTGTGCACATATCTATCTTTATGTAATAACATCGATGGGTTTCTTAGGAGTCCATTTCTTGGAAACATGTGCCTAAAAGTTTGTATAAGTAATAGTTTTTGACATGAGATATAAAAGGTTTGGGGACCTCTTGATTCTATAATGGAGGGATTGGAAGGGGCTTATGTACCTTAACATCCATGCTCTTATGTGTGAGCGATTCGGAAACTTGCCCTTAAATCATATGGAATCATGATGCTAGGTGGAGATTACATGTGTTGGTGGGTCCAAGATGTATTATATTGATTGTGGGAATTGATAGTCATTTGAGGAATTATCATCTATCTTGTATTATTATTAGGGATTGATTGTGCTTAAGCAAACCCTGAGAGCTACATCTATTGAAAGTTCATGGCTTGGGAGTTGTAAATATGCATTTTCATGTCTTTTCAGTCATGAAACCAGGCTGGGTATATGGTCTTGTGACGCAGGCACTTGATCCTATGCAATATCCCTTACTCCCAGAGTCTGAATTTGGGGATATTTCAAATGCACCAATCCTTCACTTGAGAGTAATCCAGATTTTTAATAGTTCCTAAAAATTCAGAATTTTGTCTAGCTCGAACTAGTTTAGGGACTTTTGTCATAGAGAACCATGTAATAACCGTGCTTGAAAATGCTTGGATAGCATATTAATCTCAATCATGAAGAACATTTTTAATCAATTTAATCAAAGAATGGAAAAAAAAATTTAGTTTTTACACCCAGCTGCAATTAATTTATGTACAGCAGCATGTCGATTTTCAAAAACCAAGGGCTAGGTTATTAGCTCTTAGGAAACTCCGTAATGGATATATGATAAATATGTAGCCATCTTCAAGCTTAACTCGTAAATTTGAGGAATTGAATGATGCATACCAAACATGGAAAAACCTTTCAGATCAATGCAAACCCCCCTCCTAAGCAATTCGCCCCATTTGGAAAAGCTAAATTACTAGCTTAATATGCAAAGAAATGATTGCTTTCATCTTTAAAAATTATTACAAGTCCACCCTTCAAGAACCAAATTTCCTACATCCACTCAAAACTACCTCCAAATTCTCATGATGCAAGTTCATCCCACTGCCAGATAAAAAGATATCCCTTCAATGTCCTTTTAATGATCATTCAATTATTACCAAATTGCCTTGCTTGAAAAGGGATTACAAGTCCCCAAGGCATTTTTCACCATCACAGTCCTTAGTTTGTAAAGCAGATGCTTCTTGGAATGCTTAGCCAATCCTCAGTATTTTTCATAGTTACCTGGGAGGGGGGACGGGGGACAGGGTTTCCGGGACGGCAAAAAAAATTTCTAAATTTTGGGGATGGCGGGGGGACGGCTAATTAAAAAATATATAAATATTTAAAATATAAAGATATAGTGACTAAATTATATAAATAAGCTGAAATAAAACCATTTGAGATTTAAATAAGGTGAAACTTGAACTCATAAACATCAAATACATTCCTTAATACTATAATATCAATATGTTAATGTCATAAATTGAAAATTCATAATACATATTTGAATTTTGAATTTGAGACAAGCAAAATTTCAAATATATTATAAAATACAAAATATATAAAACCATTCTAAATTACGATTGATCAAGTGACAATAGCTGATATTCATATCATTAATCTCATAGCCAAATACACCAACAATTGTCTATTGTCAATATTACAAAAAAAGAGGACAACTACAAGTATCAGCCTAAAAATCAGAATCAACATCTGAAGCAATATCCATGAACTCCTCGTTGGTACTAGCATCCTCGTCCTCAAAGGTAAGCCCAATCAATCCCCGCTGCATAGTATTGTCCTCTTCAACCTGCCTCGGCTCCTCGGGATCTACATCCCACCGTAATGCTGGGGTCTGTTTGTACTCAGGTGTCTTGCGATCTATAAGACGCAAAGCACTGTGTACAGCTACAAGCTTCTCCGCTCTCGCAGAGGTAAGCCTATTCCTCTTAACAGAGTGTATCCAACCATATGTAGACCAGTTCCTCTCAGAGGCAGAGGAGCTAGAAACCTGGGAAAGGAGGCGAATGGCAAGTGGTCGCAGCAATCCTGGAAGCCCATACAGTCGCCACCAACTCACTGGCTTCTCCTGTGCTAATTGTTACCCTGTCTGTCTTTGCTGATGTTTTGTACCCATCAAGTTCAGTGAAGTCGAGCCACTCCAACCTGATCTGTGAAGCCTCTTGTGGAGTGTACATTTTTTTAAAAGCCTTCATAAGGCCCTTCTTCACCTCATCATCATCCAATGGGACAACTCTGCCTGGCCTCTCCACATACCATTTGGGATTCAGTGCATACGCAGCCATATGAAGAGGAGTGTTCAACTTCTCCCATCTCCACTGAATAATGGGCTGTATATGTTCATTATAGAACTCCAAAGTGGGGTCCCTCACCCGAATAGCTGCCTTCATTTGCCCAAGCATGCTGTCAATGCACTCGTAGATCTCACCAAGATTGGGGCTGTTAGAATCCCCATATTTGATGACACTAAAAACTGGAGCTATAATTGATATGATGTATTTCATATCAACCCAAAATGTTTCCCGCAACACCACTTCCTTCACTCTTTTCCCTTGATCTATCTTGGACTCACGCCACCTAGTCCAATCCTGTGTCATAATCATAATTTGCAGGGGCTCCTGCAACTCAGACATCCTCTCCAACAAAATAAAATAGGATGCAAAGCGGGTGTCAACTGGTTTCAAAAATTCCTTCTTCGAAAAATTTCGAAAAAGTGCCAATGATGTGTGGTGATTGCATATGAACTTCTACATTTCCTTGGCCTCAGTCACTATCTGGTTGACCCACCGAATCTTCCCTATGTCTTTCAGTGCATTGTTCATGGCATGCACACAACATGGAGTCCAATAAATATGCCTATATTCCCGCTCCACTAGCTTGCCTGCTGCTCTGCACACATAAGCTGCATCTGTGACAACCTGTACAACATTTGAAGGTCCAACCTCCTCAATGACATCCTTCAAAATCTGATACTGAAACTCAGCATCTTTCCGCTTCCCAGAACAATCAATTGCTCTCAAGAAGTACGGTCCATCTTTGCAAGAGACAATGATATTGATGAGAGGACGGTGTCTAATATCCATCCACCCATCCATGATAATGCTGCATCCATGTGACACCCATGTCACCTTCATCTCCTCCATCAATAGATTAACCTTGGAATAGTTTCTATCCAAGATTGTTGTCCTCAGTTTTGTGTCTCCAGGAGGCACATAACTTGTACCTGCTTTTGCAACCTTAGCCATAGCCTCCTTGTAATAAGGAGAGCGAGCGGCATTAAATGGAATCCCAACAGCATAGAAAAATTTCCCAATAGCATCATCTGCCTCTTCCCTTGCCTTTGAATCAAACATGTCAACAACTGAATTTGGGGCTGCCCCCACAACCTTTCTCTTCCCTCTGCTTTCCACTTCTGACACTCCAAAACTAGAACCAGCCAAAGTATTACTATATTTGCCAGTCTTTTGAGTGCTCAATGGAGTGTTAGCTGTAGAACCACAAACTTCTGGAACATTGTCCGTTGTATTTCCATTGAAGATTCTCACCATCTCAGCTCTCTGCTCTAGTGAAAGGCCCTTACAAGTGCCAACCCCCTTCCTGTAAGGTGCAACAAGTGTGCATTGGTCCTAGTGATACTACCATGCCAAGTCAGTGCACATATGTTGCACTTCCATACTTTGCTCCCCCCTCCAGACCTGGGGTTATCAACTATTTGGGCAAATTGTTGCAATGGCTTCTTCTTATCAAATGGTCCAATGGCAAATTTGGACAACATTTGAGAGGGGCAATTGGTAGCACTACCAACTGAACTACCAGTTGCTCGTTGCCACTACATTTTGTGCCCCTTCTCCACTCTCCCCCATTGTGGCATCACCAACTCTTCCACGGCCACCTATCTCAACTTCCCGTTCAACCCTCTCCTGCTCTGATTCATGCTCTGATTCATACTCATACTCAGTCTCAAGAAGAACTCATGGTGATGATTGCTGCAATGAATTAAAAACAACCATAACTATATGATTTATTAGAATTAATTTTTTTAAATTTTAAAAACCTAACCAGTATGCATTTTTTAAAATCCTACAAACTATATGCAACATGATTACATTGTGAATGTAGATGCAAAAACTAAAAAACAACCCCTAAAAAATGCAAATAAATCTAAATGTAAAATGGAATTAAAAAATAAACTAGAAATAAAAACCTAATTTAGTTTTAAACCAAACCCTATGCAATAGGCATTTTGTAAAATCCTACGAACTATAAAGTATAAACATGATTATATTGTAAAAATTTAGATACAAAAATTAAAAAACAACCCCTAAAAAATGCAAATAGAATCTAAATTTTAAAATGTAATAAAAAAAACCGAACCAGTTACAACCAAACTCTATGCAGTATGCATTTTGAAAAATTCTACAAACTATAAATATAATTACATTGTGTATGTAGATACAAAAGCTAAAAAAAAGCCCCTAAAACATGCAAATAGAATCTAAATTTTAGAAAACTAGAGACTTTAACAAGCATTGTAAGCAAATAATTTAATAAAATTATAAATACCTCTTGCTTGCTCTCGCTCTTGCTCTTGCTCTCACTCTTGCTCTCACTCTCACTCTTGCTCTTGCTCTTGCTCTTACTCTTGCTCTTGCTCTTGCTTAGTGTGAATATGGAATGAGCCCATAGAGTCATTATATAACATAGAATGACACTTTTAGGGTTAGGGTTAGTTTAGAATTTAATCATAAAGTGCATCATAA
The DNA here is from genome assembly GCA_019776745.2 of Taxus chinensis. Taxonomy (NCBI): domain Eukaryota; kingdom Viridiplantae; phylum Streptophyta; class Pinopsida; order Cupressales; family Taxaceae; genus Taxus; species Taxus chinensis. Next base: position 297,678,320 of record CM034157.1, on the reverse strand, counting down.
AATATTATTATAAGCACTTTATTAATTTATTAATGACAAAGTGAAAAAAAAAAGAAAAGAAAAGAAAAGTGACAAAATAAAATTAGAAAAAGAAGTCACTTTATTTTATTTTATTTTCCCCAAGGAAAATGCGACCCATGTGGGAAGGGAAAAAGGTAAAGAAAAATATTAAATGAGGGAAAAGAAATATGATTGGTGGTCTTGGGTGGCAAAAAGGCCAAGTTATGTTATAAAAGCAAGTCGACTTGCAAAGGAAAGGATATCTCTTTTGTTTATGATAATTTTCAGATTTGTGGTGTAAGCTTGCATGCTTTCCATAAAAACTCCAAAGGACGAAAACCCTTTGAAGTTGGCTTTAGAGGACGAAAACCCTCTTTAAGCTTAGAAAGAAGAACGAAAACTCTTCTTTCTTTTGAGAGGAAGCTCCTATCAGGGGTTTCCATTGATTTTCAAGGGTTTACTTCAGAATTTTCCAGCAGTTATTGAAGGCTAAAGTTGCAGATTTATATTGTTTCCAGCTAGGGTTTGAAGACACAAGTGTTGGGGCAGATTTCTACCTTCAGATTCAGCCAGATCTAGGGTTATCTACACCCCTATGAGTGGAGTTTGACACATTCTAGGGCACGGCTGTCTTGGATCTCATCACCAACATCTTTGTCATATTTTTAGAGGCCAAAATCAGCTATTTGCATATTTGTGGGACTCAGGAAATTCCATTTTCAGCTAAGTCTGTAACTATCAATCTGCAGATTTATAATAAATATTTCAACCTTCTATTTGGATCCAAAATTGGTATTTTTCTCATTGTTCTTGCATCTAGAAAAAATTGTTGATCTGTTTGGGAAAGAATTGAGTGGTTTTACTTCAGTTTTGAATGAATTTTCACTCCTTCATAGAGCAAGTCGCATTTTCAGTATATAAAATTCAGATCTGCATTAAAATAATTTTTATATATTTCTACAACTTGCTATTTTGGTTGGGATTTGCGGATAATCCATTTGGGGTTAGAAAAATGTCCATTGGGGACATTACAGTGGTATCAGAGTGATTCTCCCAGCCTGTGAAGGGGAAAAAAATCAAATCTGAAGACAAAAAGGTGACATATGGAAGAGCATGATCAGAGAGCTCCTCCTACAGATAAGATAAGCTACATGCACATGAGGTGATCACAAGGAGTCAAAGAGAGTTGCAACAGTCTATGAGAGAAAGTCAAAGAGATCATCAATTGAGGGAATCTCAAAGGGAAATGTAGTGAAGCATTGATAGTTCCATGAGATTTGGCTAAGGTTCTACAAGGGACAATATATCTACAAATCAAGGAGCAACCAACAATGGTGAAGGAAGCTCAGTTGCAACAATAAGGACATCCACCAAGCCTCCACATCATATTTTCAGAGCCAAGTTTCTCCAAAAAGAGGAACAACCAATTGAGGAGGAAATTCCAAGTGATGTTGATGACATGGAGGCATGGGGTAAAGAGTATGCAACACTCAGTTTTAAGGTGAGAGCTATGTTGTCCTTCAAAGATTTTTGTGAGTTGAAAGATAGTAAGGGCACCAGGAAGAATAAAAGATTTCAATAAGAGAAAACCACCATGTAAAAAATTGAGAGGAAGCAGCCCATAGAGTATTCCACCATGTAATTTGAAGGAGAAGAATCTTCAATAGAAAAAGGTATGACTCTAATGAGCAAAATGTTTGTATTAATGGAGAAGGCAAAGAGGAACAAATATTACTTGTTGGATGCAAGATTGAAAAAGATGTTTCAGTCCAAAAGATGCCTATCAATCTTCCAAAGAATGAGTCATTGTCATATGGGATGGATTTACCAAGCCATAGTATTGATGGGCATGAAATTGTGAAAGGTGTTGATTCTTGTTCCACTTGTTTTCTGTCTGAAATCATGAGTCACAAAGGGTAGTATTGTTTTAAATATTTTGGAAGGTTCAAAATCAACAAAAGAAGGTAAACATTTTGATGATCTTCTTTATAAGGAGGTTAGTAGTAGCAAGGATTTATTGCATCATCTTCATACTATGTTATTACAGTAGTTCCATCATGAAGATATTCAGCCTATTGTGGACAAGAATGCTAAGGAATTGGTACAACAAAGTCAAGATATCATGAAGATAAGAGTGAAATGAAGATCTTGATGACATTCCAAGGTATGAAAGAATGATAATAGTCATATTTATTGTTGCATATTAAACCAGATTTATTTTCCTCATGAGAAGTATGATAAGTTAGAATGAAGTTTACAATATGGAGCATGTGGATCCCTTGTTCCAATTCATGATTGTGGGCATTATGAGAGCTATATATTTTGGCAAGAGCTCTCTCATTTAACAGGTACAGGATCAAGACTTGTGGAGCACTACAACATGTTTTATCTATTGCATATGGCACTTGGGCGTAAGAGTTGCAATTGCTTGAGGGCAAGCAATTTGGGGAAGGGAGGATTGTAATATCCCCTTCTCGGTCGAAGACCCTTAGCCCATTCATTGTTTCCCGACGGCTAAGGGAGGAATAAAAGGGAAACTTAGTCATAATGAATTAATCATAAAGTGCATCATAAAATATTATTATAAGCACTTTATTAATTTATTAATGACAAAGTGAAAAAGAAAAGAAAAGAAAAGAAAAGTGACAAAATAAAATTAGAAAAAGAAGTCACTTTATTTTATTTTCCCCCAAGGAAAATGCGACCCATGTAGGAAAAGGGAAAAGGCCAAAGAAAAAATTAAATGAGGGAAAAGAAATATGATTGGTGGATTTGGGTGGCAAAAAGGCCAAGTTATGTTATAAAAGCAAGTCGACTTGCAAGGGAAAGGCATCTCTTTTGTTTATGATAATTTTCAGATTTGTGGTGTAAGCTTGCATGCTTTCCATAAAAACTCCAAAGGACGAAAACCCTTTGAAGTTGGCTTTAGAGGACGAAAACCCTCTTTAAGCTTAGAAAGAAGAACGAAAACTCTTCTTTCTTTTGAGAGGGAGCTCTATTCAAGGGTTTCCATTGAATTTCAAGGTTCTATTTGTGTTTTAGCAGTATTTGAAGGAGAAAGTGCAGATTTATATTGTTTCCAGCTAGGGTTTGAAGACACAAGTGTTGGGGCAGATTTTTACCTTCAGATTCAGCCAGATCTAGGGTTATCTACACCCCTGTGAGTGGAGTTTGACACATTCTAGGGCACAGCTGTCCCGGATCTCATCACCAACATCTTTGTCATATTTTTAGAGGCCAAAATCAGCTGGTTTGCATATTTTTGGGGCTGAGGAAATTCCATTTTCAGCTAAGTCTGTAACTATCATTCTGCAGATTTATAATAAATATTTCAACCTTCTATTTGGATCCAAATCTGGTATTTTTCTTCAAGTGTTTTTGTCATTATAAAAATCAGTTGATCTGTTTGGGATAAGAATTGAGTGGTTTTACTTCAGTTTTGAATGATTTTCATTCCTAGAGCAAGTCACATTTTCTATATAAAAATTCAGATCTGCATTATAAAAATTTTAATATCTTCTACAACTTGCTATTTTGGTTGGGATTTAGAGATAGGAAAGATGAAACCTTATCAAAAAGAAATAATAAGATTCAACATATCACATAATGGCCATGCATCCACCTTTTATAACATAAGGGGTGTTGCATCATAACATATGGCTGACCTTATAATGTTAAAGTATATTTCTAATTAGAGCATATATGCTCACAAAACAAATAGGTAATTTATTTCATCTATTGGAGTGCTAGACATCCATGTAATATCGTAGTGTCTTAATACAATTGTTTGGAGTTGAATTGATGGAACACTTGCACCCTGAATTGTCACTGCAACCCCTTAAATGGAATTGCCAAGCTCAAATGTGAGGGTTTTCGTCCTCAAATCTGTATGCAAATGAGGGATTTCGTCCTCTATTGCTATTGCAGAAGCTGAAGCTACTTGTAGACAAAGAAAATAATTGACGAATTTCCTAGATTTTTTAACATAAACCCCAAAGCTGCCTTTATAAGCTTCAATCCTTCTCCAAAGTGAGTGCCCCTTTTGGAAATACATGCATGCTCTATAAACAATTAAAAATAATATAATTTTGTAATGTCCCCAAATGGACACTTTTTGACCCCAAAAGGATTTTAGGCAAATCCCAAACCCTAGATGTAGATTATAGAAAATATAGTGCAGATCTGAATTTTATATGAAAATGATGACTTGCATAAGAGAGGAAAATCCACAAGATCTAAATTATAACCACTGGAACTTTAATGGAAACAAATCAACAATATTTGTAAGGCGAAATCATGAAGAAAATACCAGATTTGGACATCAAAATAGGCTGAAATAATTTATTAAATTTTGCAGAATGCTCCTTCAGACACAGTTGAAAATACAATTTTCTTGGCCCAAAAATTATGCAACCAACTTATTTTGGCTTTTAAAATTATGACAAAGTTGTTAGTGATGAAATCCGGTGACAACCGTGCCCTAGAATGTACGTAACTCCACCCATAGGGGTGTAGATAAACCTTAGATATGGCTGCAAATGAAGTTAAAAAAATCTGCAACAAGCTTTCACCTTCAAACCCTCGTGGAAGTAACACAAATCTGCAAATCTATTGCTGGAAAAAATTGAAGAAATCAACTAAATCCTTGATTCAATGAAACCCCTGTGTGGAGAATCCTCTTAACTAGGAAAGGGTTTTCGTCCTTCTTAGATCTCTTAGAGGGTTTTTCGTCCTCAAGAGAGTATTTTCTAAAGGTTTTGAGTCCTTAGAAATATTTTGTAAAATCATAGGTTCACATTCAAAATCAGATTAAGTGTATAAAATAGAACAAGTGATGCCTCTCAACAAGCAAGTCGACTTGCTTTTATAGATGTAATGGGATCCAAATTGCCTCCCTTTCATACTTCCAATCAAATTTCACCCCTTGCATTTAATGCTTTTTCCAATGAATGCTTTTTTATCTCTCCAAGCAAGGTCGCATTTTTCCCCTAGGTGAAATAAAATATAAAGTGACAGTTCTTTTTTTTATTTTCCTTTATCACTTTATATTTTCCTTTTCTATTTTTAATTTATGGTACTTAATTCATAATAAATTAATATAAAGTGCTTATGATATTTTTTTATTTTGCACTTTTATAATTAATCTATCATAATGATAAGTTCCCCTTTCTTCACCCTTTTAGCCGTCGGGAAGACAAAATGGGCTAAGGGTCTTCGACTAGGAAGGGGATATTACAATCCTCCCTTCCCAAAATTGCTTGCCCTCAAGCAATTGCAACTTGTTTGTCTAAGTGTCATGCACAATAGACAAAACATGCTGAAGTGATCCAAAAGCCTGGCCCTTGTACTTGTCAAGTGGGCTAAAACTTGCCACCATCTATCACTCACAAGATGATCATATATATATACAAGGTTGCATCCAAGGTATCAACATACTTCATAGATTGCAGATTTCATCTTCTAACTTATCATTTTTCTCATGAAAAATAAATGTGAATAGCAATATATAAGACATTATCTCATTTGTTCATACCTTGTGATGTCTTCATGGTCAACAAAGGTGCTGAATTGTCTTCAATGACAATTGCTGTGATAACATGCTCTTTCTTTGCCATCCTCATCCTGAATCTTCCCTTCTATGTTCAATGGGCTTACATATTTGAGGAATGACCATTCCTCAGCCTTTTTGACTGCCCATGTAAGATGAGTATAAGTCTTGCTAGCTTTGCCTCCACTACCTCCTTTGGCTGCCCCAAAGGTGTTGTTTCTCCTGCTTTTGGAAATGAAACATACTTGCAATTTTGCATTCCTCTTTGCCTTGCTGTACAAATATTTTGTTCAATGGAAGTCATACCACAGTCAAGCAAGGTCTCTAGAAGCTTCTTCTTGCTTCAGGCTTGGCATGATCCTGAATACTCTATGGGCTGATTTCCCTCACACTTTCTGCATGGTACCTTTCATCTTCCTTGATATTTTCTATTTTTTCTAATGCCTTTACTATCACGATTGCAGCTCACAAAATTCTTCAAAGGTCAACATAGCTCTTACCTTGGAACTGAGTGGATGCATACTCTTTACCTTCCATCTTCTCCATGTCACACATCCTCAGCTGGTTGTTCCTCCTTTTGGAGATGAGCTGTTTTGAAAATGCCTGACACCATGGTTGTTGTTTCTCAAATTGGTCCATTAGAGCTTTCTTCAAATCTTGCCCTAGATATTTCCTATAGTGACCTTTGATTTGGTCAAATGAAAGGTATTCATCCCCTTATAGATCTTCTTGAATTAGCCATGGCTCTCTATAATGGAGTCTCTTAGATCTCTCTGAGCATCCAACCAACAGGTTTGCAATTCTTTGTGGTTTCTAGTGATTGCTTCATCAATAACTTATCTTAGCTGTAGGAGGAACTCTTTCCAATCAGAAATCAGCCCTTCCTTGGTCACACTTCTCTGTGAACTTCAGATATGATTTTTTTCACTTCTCAATTCACAGGCTTGGGAGAATATTCACGCTCTGATACCATTGTAATGTCCCCAAATTACATTTTTGACCCCAAATAGGATTTTGGGAAAATCCAAACCAAAAATGCAATTATAGAATTATAACAGTACATAGTGCAGATCTGAATTTCTATTGAAAATGCGACTAGAATTTCATAAAGGAAAATAGCACAAATCACCTATAACACTGAAATTTTGAATATTCAAAACAATCCAAGAATTATTTTATCAAGGCCAAATCAGGAATAAAATACTCTAGATTTCAGATCTTGGCAAATATGACTGAAATAATTTGATACAAAGTCTGCAGATAAAAAACAACCAAAACTGCAATCAGACCCCATTCATGAAATGGCACCTTCCTAAACACCAAAATTTCTGGAAAATTACCACTCATTCAGGGTTTAAAATGCCCGGCTGCATTGGTTGATACTAGAATCAAATCTCTTCAATTCAGAAAAACAAATTGAAAGGCTCGCACCATACAATGACTAGACCTGAATGGGTCCTCCACATGAAAAACTATCTGGGAAATCAACCAACTTTCATTCTCCCCTCTTGCAAAGCCCTTGACAAACAATGCTGCAATTTTATGTTTCAAATTCCCCGCTGGAAAACAACTGTTGAAAATACTGCCAAATAGTGATCTTCAAATAGGCAAACAGAATGGAGAATCCTCTGAACTAGAAGAAGGGTTTTTGTCCTTTTACTAGATCTTGGAGGGTTTTCGTCCTCAAGAGAGTATTATTTCTAAAGGTTTTCGTCCTTAGAAATATTTTGTAATGCAAGCTCAAAAGCTCAGACATGACAAAATCATATTTTATAAAATAAAGAAAAACATGCCTTCAACAAGCAAGTCGACTTGCTTTTATAGATGAAATTGGCCAAATAACCTCCCTCATCTTCCAATCAGATTTGTGGACCTTTTGCATTTAATGTTTTTTCCACCCTTTTTATCCTCCAAGCAAGTCGTCACATTTTCTAGGGGAAATAAAAACATAAAGTGACATTAGTCCCTTTTTTTCTTATTTTACTTTATCACTTTATATTTTCCTATTTTCTATTTTTAAGTTGAACTTTATCATTAATAAATTAATATAAAGTGCTTATAATATTATTTTATTTTGCACTTTTTATAATTAATTTATTATGATAAATTTTCCTTTATAACACCCTTTAGCCGTCGGGAAACACAATGGGGCTAAAGGTCTTCGACCGAGAAGGGGATATTACAGCCATTCTCCAAGCCATGTTGGCAACAAATTGATTCAAAATAGGAATGAAAAAGCAGATTGTAAAAATGCAAGTTTTGGGAAGACTACAGTTGTGAAGATTTGGCCAAAGGCAAAATAAAATTAAATCTTTCCAAACTCATAGAACTCTTCTAGCAACCTTTGGTGCCAAATCTTTGGGATTTAAGTAGGGGTCATTTATTAATTCTAACTTTGGTGCCCAACAATAGAAGTCAACCTTCTATTATTATTCCTTAATCTATTAATTTTTTGGATTTCGTCATGCATTAATTATTAGCAATTTTGACATGAGGATGGAAATATTGTTAAAAATAGGCTTTGGGTATTCAAAATTAATCATTTTCCTTTTTTAAAAGGGGACAGTACAGGTATAATTAATGCTTCCTTAATTCCCTTATTGCAATTAATTATCTGAAGGTATGGACAAGAGTTATTGGAGCAAATGTCCAATTTTCCTAAAACTAATCCAAATATGGACAACTTGTCCTCATAGCTCCATGTGTCCTTAGTCGCGATTTTTTAATGAATGGGATAAAGTCTTTTCGTAGCAACAACATTGGAAAAATGGGGACATTACATTCCTAACTTTGCCTTCGAATATGAACTTTTTATAGAGCACTGTATTTAAGCTAAAGGTCTTGCAATTTCGATGAAATCAGCTAATCTTGATAGGATTAGTCATTAGATTATAATTTATAGCAACACTACATCTTGGTTAAATAAAGGTTGTTGTAAGATCCTAATGGCTTCAATCATAACCAACATTTTTTTCATGACTAATCATGTTCAGTTTTTCAGGTGCAATATCACAAGCAATCCTTTTCATGTGTGGTAAATATTGGAACTGTATTCATCCAAATACAATTCTTCTGGAATTCTTTGCAGAGAAACAAATTTGGCAATTTTCAGCACTGATTGAATCACACAAGCTTTTAGGGACTATTGAAGACAGCAATATCTGGTGCCATGTTTCAGTGTGTTTTTTGGTTATGATTGTAAGGAATCCCGTTTTGGGCTTTTTGAATTAAACCAAATATGGAAATTTTCCTGCTACTATCAAATATAAAGCATAGTTGTAAACTCTGTCAATGGCATCTTCCTGAAGTTTCATCCCAACCTTGCTTAGAACACTTGTATGACTTTTTATAATGGTTTTGTTTTTGGGATGGGATTTTGAATTAATTTAAGTGATTTAGAATTCACTCCCTAAAAACTTGGAAACTTGCTTTGAAGATTATGTCCAATGAAATAGTTGCACTTCAAATAGAATTCCCAAATCATAGAATTTCTTTACATGGGCACTACCCGATATATATTCAATGCCACTCCTTATCAAAGAGTAGCTCTTCTCCTCCTGATAATGGTTGTTATCCAGTTGGAAAATGATGCTCATTGACTCTTGCTTGGGCTTTGCTATGCTGCAACATTCCAAGGGATGAATTTGCTTCTGCCTCAGCTCAAAATATGGTATGAATTGGGAATCGAATATCCTATTAAAGTTAACGGTCCCTATGTTATTCACCTATGTTCACTTTGTTAATGATTTCTGATTAGAAGCTATTAGATGGAAAATCTACCCTTGCTAGTGAAACTAACTTTACTCAACTGTTGAATAACACATTCTCCTATTCGAAATTTTTCTTTAGGGTTTTTGTCCTCACTACACCATAGGATCTTCAAAACTATAGGAGTTCTACAATCATAAGTATTGTAACAAAGAAATAGTTCCAATATCATAAGTAGGAAACATAGTTCGCCTAATCGTAATTGGAAAACATCGGCAAACCCCAAAAAAAAAACTCGGCAATAAACTAAAATACTCGGCCAATACTTGGGAATACTCGGCAACTTAAAAAATACATAAATTTCTTTAAAAAACATAAATTTTAAGCAACACATAGCTACAAAACGTATCAAATGAGTCCATGAAATGTTGGAGAAGTGTTTTCTATTAGACTTGAATACAAATACAATACAAACTCACATCATCATGCGAATACAACAACCGGCTGATAAGTAATTATGAATTTATGATGATTGTCATTGAAAAATATCATCATAAATTTCATATCTATGCAAGTTACAATATACAATAAGTTACATTTTCCTCTTCCCCGTTCTAGAGAAATATTGGGGAGAGGGTCTAGTGCCTCTACTAGTCCCCACACTCGGCTGCGTCTCCTCGCTCCTCCTAGAAGGCTGCTAAGTCTGGCTCGAACCTGGTGAGTAGATGGTGGTGGCTCCTTGGGACTAAGAGGGAGGAAATCACCTCCAAAGATGTCATCCAATCCAATATCTCCTCCAAAGGGCCTGCTAGTGCTTCTCCCTCCATAGCTTCCCTCTCAAAAGAAGCAATCTCGTCCTCTGTGAATGCAGGGTTTTCCTCTTCTTGCCCAGTCCACTCGCTGTATGGATCTATCTCATCCAAATCAATAAGATCCTCTGATGTGGCCTCAACTTTTTTTGTGCGAAGCCGGAGATTGTATTGCACTAAAACCAAGTCGTTGAGCCATTTTTGAGTCAACTTGTTGCGCTTCTTCAAAAGAATGGCCTCAAACAAACTCCAGTTGCGTTCACATCCAGAAGCACTACAAGGTTGAGATAGAATTATGGTGGGCATTCTAAGGGCTAGCTTTTGAAGATGAGGGGTATTTCCTCCCCAATCCTCCCACCAAGAAATCTACAAACAAGATAATTTCTTGGGCCATTTATAATTAATTAATAAAATCAAATCTGTAACTAATAAGTAACTTGGTAAACATTCTAATTTTGATTACTTGGTGAAAAGAATTGAGGGAAGTTCTCCCTCGAATAGCTACATGGAAGAAAAGAGCCTCCCCCTAGCATGTTTGTAACTTTGCAGCTCTAAAATGATGAGGTTCCCTCGTCTCAACATCTGGTATCATCCTCTCAATACATGTTGAAAGGCCCTCCATAACCTCTCCGTTCACATCTGTGAAGCCGTCAGGAGAGAAAAATTGGGGTTGAGGTAGTACCCCGCTGCATGAATAGGTTGGTGGAGTTGATTGTTCCACCTCCGATCAATAATCTCCCAAAAGGGACCATATCTGACAATATCCCCCCTATAATAGTTTTGGATAGACTCTTTGGCCCTATCCATGGCCTCATATATAATACCCCATGGGGTTTTGCTCCCCATCAACCAAACGCAAAACCCTCACCAACGGCTCTGACACCTACACACAAATTAAAATGTAAGGTTACAAACTTATCATCATAAATTTCATAAAGTAAAAAAATAAATAACAATATATTTATAAGAGAAAATATTGGGGAACAAATTAAAATAAAGGAATGAACTTGAAATCTAGAAGTTTGAAGTTACCTTGATGATCTCTATAGCTCTCTTTGCAAAGATATCATCAAAAACTATCTTTGCAAGTGCTCTCTCCATCAAATTTCTTTGAATATTGTGTGTCTAGCCATGTTTGACTCACAAACATTTGCTTCAAGGATGTCAACAAACTAAAAATACTTTGCAACGTCAAGAAGTTAGTTGCAAACCTTGTGACACTGACTCGCACAAGCTCTTTCCCCTTTGTGTGTTCTCTCATCAAGCTTAGAACCCAAGGGTGATTATATATGCATCTTCTACAACCGGCCTCACCCAATCAATTTTGCCTATGTCCTCTAAAAGAAGGTCAAGGCAATGAGCCGCACAAGGAGTCCAAAAGAGTGATGGATGTCTCTCCTGTAGTAGTCTCCCAACCACCACATATGCTGCTGCATTGTCTGTGACAACTTGCACAACATTCTGTACACCAACCTCTAATACAATCTGTCTCTAACATAACACTCAAATTCTCTGCATTTTTTACTATGTTAGAGGCATCAATAGACTTCAAAAACACCATCTCACCATTTGAAGCCACTAAAAAATTAATAAGGGTGCAGTTCCTTCCATTTGTCCACCCATCTGAAAGAATGGTGCATCCATATTTGATCCATTGTTTCTTTTGATCTTCTAGAATTGTAGTGGCATCTGCAACTGCACCCTGAGCAATTTCCCACTCAAATCTTTTGGAGAGGGTGCCTTGTACCCTTTCCCTGCAACTGTCAATGTTGTCACCAAGTACTCCCAATATGGGCTCTTTGCCACATTGAATGGAAGGTTGTTGTAGTACCAAAAATTTGCACATGCTTTATCTGCTTCCTCGTGCATATCCTTGTTCCAGGCTGTACCTTGCAATGAAGGTTGTGCTCCAGGTGTGTTCTTTGCCATAAAAAAGTATTGTATGTTTGCTCGAACTCGATGCAGATGTGCCTCTTCTGGCTCTTTCGGTTCGTATGCATGGACCATGAGTAGAGCCCACAATTGTTGCCGCATCATCCTTTAAATCCTCTGTCATTGCAGCCTCAGGTCTAATAACGCTTGTGTTATGGTTGCCTACACCTTGCCCTCTCTAGTTTCTTCTCCTCTAACTTGCCAGCTCTACTCTCATCTCTCGCTTTGCCTCTTCCGTACACATTGGGGCAAACCGTAACATCCCGGCAAACAATAGATGAAAGGTGATACTTCAGGTCGATTGATGCCTCCATTCATTTTTCTACCACAGAAATTGCAAATAATTTCGCCATGCAAATTGCTCCACGTACACCATACTTCCAAGCTTTGGAATGGGCATTCGAGGAACGGTACCTGTAGGCGATAGTGACATGTTGAGCACCAAATCTACAAGCAACTCTGATCTCCGAGCCTGACCTCCCATTGGTTGTGATCTAATTTGACAACACGGTGCACATTTAAATGCTAGAATTAGACAAATACAGAAAAGCTTAATTTACCCTCATTGTACAGATCTTGTGCAATCTTAAAATATGTGCCTGCAATAACTAATATTTCTTGTACGTAATGGGTAACGCATGTCAAAAAGGATATCCTAACGGTTGCAAATGAGTATTAAAAATTTAAAATGCTTCGTGCATATCACATTGAATGCATTTAAAATTACAATCCCCCCCAATATCGGTGCAATCGAATTGATTACAATACGTATACATAAAATTTAAATAGTTTAGCACGAATTTCGTAAAAAATAAGGTAATGAAAAATACATAGTCCCGCAGTGCAAATGATGCTATGCTCTAAAATTACAAGCATTTGCCAGATTCCGACACTTGGGGGCAAAATGTAGAAACATACTTAAAATCATACAATATGAATTGATCAACATTGATTCACATACATAAAAGAAAATAGTTAGAATGAATTTGGCCCTCACAAGTAAAAAAAAAACACATACCTCTGCTGCAACATGATTCGGAGGAAAATTACAAGCCTTCGATTGTTAATTACTGTATCTAGCAACACAATGCAATTTATAAAAATTAAAAATGTAAACTTAATTTTATTTGAAAAAAAAACGTGCCTGAAAACAAATTTAAATAAAAAAAATACACCTACAAATGCATGCAATTTTCTTCAAATTCATGTCTTTAGAATTCGCTCCAAAATCCGATTTTACAATAGCACATACATAAAATTTAACTAATGAAAATGAATTGTGGGTTAAAAAATAAATAATAAACATACCTCCAAGATATTTTCAAATGAGTATAAAAAAATGTACAAAGCATTCGATTTTACGCATTACATGTATAGTAGAGTTACAATACATGAATTGCCGATTACAATCAGCACTTACATAAAAGTTTAACTAATTTACAATGAATTTGCGTTGAAAAAAAATACATACCTCGGCTGCAAATGACTATAAAAAAATTACAAGCATTCGATTTTACATTACATGTATTTAGAACTACACACTATGAATCTATAAAACCTAAATAATATACACAAAATTTGAAAAAACTTCAAAGAATTCTTAATAAAAAACCTACCTCCAAATGCAAATGCTCCAAATTCTCTCATCGAATTCGCTCCAAAATCCCTCAACACAAGCTTTAATGCAAGCTCAAATGGTTGTGTGAGCGAAAATGAGTAGATCGCTTTGGAGCCTTTTAATCGAGTGGAAAAAACATTTTTTGCATGTTAAAGAAAACTCGTGTTAACTTGCGTGTAAACAGCATGGCAGAGTTTTTAGCACGAATCAGCCGAGTTTTGGCAACTTCAAAGCGAAAACTCGCCGAGCTCGAGTGAGTTTTTCAAGCGATTATTCGTTTCTAGATTTCTTGGCGAGTACTTTTTCCTAACTATTGTGCAACAAATGTAGAACCGTTTTAAATTTTTCGTCCGGTGCAAAAGTAGGAGCAACAATTAAAATCTTAGTGCCAAAATAGATGGCGAGTCCAAATATGTGTCCAAATGACCCCTCAACACTCTTTTATAACTTTACTTTCACTTTTCCCAAGGAAAAGCCTCCAAAAGCAACTTTCCATTTCTATTCCTTCGTTATGACTTGCTTTTTCGAAAGTAACTTTTTATAATAATAAAACTTTATCAAAAAGTTACTTTTTATAATAATAAAACATAAGTGTCTTTTATAAAGTTACTTTTTCGACACTTAAGTTATATTATTAATTTATCATACTTTATTTGAAAAGGGGACATGACAATCCGCCCATCCCAAAAATTGCTTGTCCTCAAGCAATGACTGATCCAACTCTTCAATTCCTTTTGACTGAACTACTCTGCAAATTCCAGGATCCCAATTCAATATCAAGAAATGCTTCCACTGCGCCACTCTAGTATAATTGAAAACTGAAGATTCTAGACCAGAAATCACTTTTGCCAAACTTCCTTGTGCAACAGTATTAGGATCATCTGGTTTTTCTTTGAAAACTTTATCATTTCCTATAATTTTATTCTGAAATTTCAGCCAAAATTGAAAAATCTGATCAATATATGTTTGTACCTTAACTTGGCCTTCAAATGCTTTGTATTGGAAATTTTGCTCTTCTCTTGGTTTCTCAAGTTCAAGGCTTCCCACCTTAATTGCATCCTGAAAACCATTGGAAAATTCCAACTTTTCTTGCTGTCCTCTAGCTGAAAACTTTTTATCAAGTGCAAATTTCAGCTCCAAAGAATGACCCATGAGCTGCAACCACTGAACCATGTTAGTATTTACAAGTTCCTTATATTCAGCAATAATAATTTGGCACTTACCATAGTTTTGACCCTGCTTGATGTCTGGAAATATCTCCTGGATCCCATATTAAAATGTGTAAACACCTTTGGGCAATATGATCTCTGTGTTGGCTCATATCAAAATGCTCCCTAAAGTGTCCTTCAATCCTCAAATTCACTATCTCTACTTGTCCACATGTTTGTGTGTAATAACTAATTCCAAAAGTGAGCTTGGTGCTAGATAAGCAAAACAACTCCTTCCAAAAAAAGTTGAGAAATCTGCCATCCTTATTACTGATAATATTTTCACGTAAACCATCCAGCTTAAACTCCTCTCTAAAAATTAACTCTGCCACTTGATGTGCTTTGAATTCCACATAAATAGCAAATAAGTATGCATACTCACTTAGCCTATCCTCAACATGAATGCAAACTTTATCATGTACCTTGGGAATATTGAAGTCCATGGACACACTTTTAAATTTGTAATTGGGAATAAGCAAAGGCTGAAACAAGTTTCCCAAAAGGACATGCTTTACCTCATTCTGTTGGTGGTTGATGTACTCCCTGACGTATTGGAGATCCTCCTCCTCAAAGCTCCTCCACGAGAATCTCTCTCTTATATATCTGCCAATATTGTAGGCTCTAGAGTGTCCCACCATGGGTGTATCATGCAAGATCTTCCACATTTTCTGTTTCATCTTTGATTCAAGCAATGGAAAGATTCTATCCTTATACAAAATGGGTCCAGCTGCTAGCATATACTTGTCATCCTTCACATTTCCTTTTAAGATGTTAGCAGCAAATGTTTTCTTGACACATTCTACCATGATAGAGACCTCCCAATCATCATAAATGACAAAACAAAGAATGGGCATTCTAGAAAAAACATCAACTACATTCTTTTCCCCCTCTATATCAAAATCATAATCTGAGACTTTCCTTACCCCTTTCTGTTGTTGATCATGCAAGTCAAGTTGTCCCAAGAAGAACTTCAATCCATGGTAGTCTATCTCAACCACACATCCACCACAAACTAGATGTTTTCTGAAATTTGCCAAAACATGCATGATGGCAAGAATTTCCTTGTCATATATAGAGAAACTATTTTTTGAATCTTTCAACTTTATGCCCTTAATTTTAATGGAGTCCCCATTTTGCATTAAATTACCTCCTCCTGAAACACCACCTTCTACCACAAATAGTTGTGAGAAATCTGAAATGGAAAATACAAGACATGAGCTAAAAACCTTCTTAAGCTTATCAAAAGCTTCTTGAGTTCTACCCCTCCATGCATGAGCTCCATTCTTTGTCATTTTGGTTAAGGGTGCTTCTATATGTGAACATCCCTTAACAACCTTTCTATCATAGCTGCATAAGCTAAAGAGTCTCCTCAACAGAGTTAGTGTGATAGCGGATGCCCAAACTAGACAAACTTGAATCCTCTTATCATCCACCTGCATACCTTGGTCATTAATGACATGGCCCAAAGATGGAATCTTTGTGACCACAAACTCACACTTAAATTCTTTTACAACCAGAGCCTGTTGCTCTAGAATTCCCATGATCAATTTTAGGTGCCTTAGATGATCCTTCCCTATTTGGCTACATATAAAAATATTCTCAACAGATATCAAAACAAATTGTCTCAACTGAATCTTGAATACCTGATTTACCATAGATTGGACAGTAGCTGGTGTATAAGTCAAATTGAATGGCATGACCAAGAACTCAGTGTGTCCAATAAGACATCTAAAATTTGTCTTGTGCACATAATCCTTGCAAACAGAAATCTGATGGTTGCTAGATCTCAAATCAGTCTTTGAGAAATGGGGAGTAATAATGGCATGCTTACAGCCAATGTTCAACTCTATGGCATATTGGAAACCTCTATCTAATAGTGATCCCGGGGACATATTATTGAACACCAAACTATGTTGTATTGGAAGCCTTTGAATATCAACATAAAGACTATGTTGCTTACCAAAAGATGAAATAGTTTGCATGCTCTCCACCACAAAGCAACTTGCTGTCAAAGCAACTTGGAATTGAGAGAAAATATCCTCTTTCCATTTTGTACCCTTCAAAAGATCACCCGGATCCCATATACAAAAACAATCTTGAATCAAAGAGTCCACATGTCCCATATTGCACATTGTATCCCTTACACTATCACCCATTTTAGCATGCTTTTCATGAGAACAAGAATTTTGCAGTGACATAGGATGAAGCAACAAATCTGAATTATGATCATCATTTCCATACCTTAGACTGCCAACAAGGAGCTCACCTTTTGGAAATTCGAAGGATGGTGCATGTTCCTCCATGGTTTGCTTCCTTTCAGTTTCTTGCAACTCTGAATTTTCTTCTTTCTCATGCTCCACTAACACAATTTCTTCCTTGACCTTTGGAGGTTCTGTTGTATCTAACTCTTTTTTTGGTTCTTCATCTGACAACACTTCTCCATGTCCTTTGCCTAGACAACTGTGGTTTGGCTCCCAAGGTTCTTTGTTGTCCTCTTTCTGAGAGTTCTTGTGCAATTCAACTATCATTTCTTTGTTGATGTGGACTAGGGGATCATAAGAATGCCAACTAGTTGAAGCAAGCAACATCAGTGTGATTGACATAATGAATGAAGAGGTGATGACAATCACCAAAAGCAAGTAAAGAGGGTAAATTACCTAGATCCATGTATGGAGAAAACCTGACTGTCCAATGCAAGAGAGGTAGAACAAGCAATGAAGCGTCATAACACTTCAGTGAACATAGAAGCACACCAACTAGTTGGTGCCAATCGAACAAATAAATTGCAAGGCAAGTTCTACCTACCATTGTACCCATCAAAGTAGAAGACTTATTGCAAAGCATTCCAAACTCAGTAATGTGAGATTGTGCAAAACAATACTCATTTTTATTAGGAAACAACACCAATCCCACTTGAGAGTAATCTGATTTTTATAACAGAAGATCTAAAAAAAATCAGAAAACCCTAGCAGCGAACTATATAGGGACTTCAATCATCATACAACCATGTAATAGCCGTTGAAAATGCTTCTGAACAATTAATACAATCACAACAACATTTGTTAATCCAATTTACATCAAAGAAATGGAGAAAATAAGTGATTACACCCAGCTGAAATTAATTTTATGACAGCAACCTTGCAGCCACAACCAAGAACTAGAAATAGCTCTTAGACAACTCCTAAAATCATAAAAATGTAGATTTCATCCTTATAAAATATGAGGAACTGAATGATGCAAACCAAACATGGAGAAACCCTTTGAATCAATGCAAACCCCACTCCTAAGCAATTTGCCCCACTTGAAAAAGATGAATTATTGGCTTAATATGCAAAGAAATGATTGCTTTCACCTTTAGAAATTAGTACAAGTCCATCCATGCAAGAATCAAACCATACATCCATCAAAACACCTCCAAATTTCTCATGATGCAAGTTGCCTAGGGATAGATAAAAAAAATATCAGCTTCAAATACCTTAAGATATTCAATTATACCAAATATCCTTGCTTGAGGGTTTTCATCCCCAAGGCAAGTTCCACCATTAAGGGTTTTCATCCTAGAAGGGATCTCAAACAAGGGTTTTTCATCCTTGATGAGAGAGATAGGAAAGATACAACCTTTACCAAGAAGAAATAATAAGATTCAACATATCACATAATGGCCCAACATCCACCTAATATAACATAAGGGGTGCTACATCATAACTTATGGCCGACCTTATAATTTTAAAGTCTGTTTCTAATTTAAAAGTTGAAATTGTATACATTCATGTACACATGCTTCAAGTTTTGAAGCTGAAGATTGGAAGACAAGTAAAATGGAATTTGAATGACATGAAATACAAAAGATCAAAATGAGCACTTATAGACTGTGAACCAAGAAAGCTTTATTAGCCTTGTGCACTGTGCACTCACTTCTTCCATGCTTTCTTATTGGAAGAGATAAGGAATGGGTTGAGAATTGCGACTTCGTGCCCCTGATTATAGTCTTCAAGTTCCTTCATTTGCTAAAACTTTCATATAAAATAGGATGATATTTTTGTTTTGTTTTTGATTTGGCTAGAACCTTATCTGTTTTAATATCTTTACAGTTAGGATAATTATTTGTCATGAGGATATTTATTCGAATGATTTCGTTATGAGATAAAATTAAAGTAGCCAACATAACATGTTAGAGATTACAATTGGACAATGGCTAGGATATGAAAGCATGCTAAAACTTATGAAATAGTAATGGACATTAAATGCTAGATAGCTGAAGAAACTTTGGTATAGTGAAATCTTTGTTTCTTAGTGTCACATCCAACAAAGTGTAATATTTTGGTGACAAAGTTGCACTCCTTTTAGCTATAACAGATGAGACCACCTTGACCCAAGCCAAATTATCCATTACATTCTCACTGCCACATGCCAGTTTTGCTATTCTTTCACTTACTTTACCTTTATAAAAGCTTGCCTAAATTTTAAAACTTCGTTTGGTGATACTTGTATGGCTGTAGTGAATATGGACATTCCTAATCCTGTCTTTCACACCTGGACCTATGTTGAACAAATAGTGATTGATGTTATAGATTGCTCATTCATTCTATCACTTCATGATACCATAATGTGTCATATTTTGATATTTACAAATAGCATCATCTTCTTGGCAATGAAATTACTGGAAACGCGAACTATATTTATTTGGAATATTGTTTAAGAAATACTGTTATATGTAAACGGTTTGTGTAATGAACATATACAAGGCCTTGACTAGACTTGGCTCTGATTGCATTAACTAATATTTGTTTGTAAATTGATAAATCTAATCATTCAAAACTGAAGTAACCGGAGTACCCTTTATCATTAGCCTGCCAGAGCTTACAAAATGTTGAAGCTGAAATGAATCTTTTATATGGTTTGATTAGAATTTAAAGATACTTCTCAGTTTTTTCATTTTAGAGTTCGATTGCAAATGTAAATTGCATGGAAAACTTATACATCATTTCTAAGGATTGTTTGCTTAGAATAATTTTTTGGTATATTCTAAGTATCTTGCTGTACTTGTCTTTTGCATAGGGTTTGCTAAAGGAGGGAGTTGATGGTAAAAAGCATTGGGCATATGGAGGTGATTTTGGGGACAGTCCAAATGATCTCAACTTTTGTTTGGACGGCCTCACATGGCCAGATCGTACCCCTCATCCAGCACTCCATGGTATATGTACATACAATCCTTGTCAGGATATGCTACATCTAAAAGAAACTTAGAGGCTTAAAGATAGAGGACAAATGGCAGATAAGGGAAATTAAAGAATTGAATGATTGTGCATTTTGTTCCTAATGATGCAGAGTAACTTTTATCAATCTTATACATTACTGATTGAGTTGTGTAATGCAATTTTTCAGAGGTAAAATATGTTTACCAACCAATAAGGGTTTCGCTGAGGGAGGGCACTCTTGAGGTACATTGGGAACTCAGAATTTGATCTTTAGTCATGTGTCTAGTATCCAAAATTTATCAATTCTATGCCGTGTAATGTGTGTACATGTACTTTTTTGCAGATATGTAACAAGCAGTTCTTTGATACAACAGAAACTTTAGAGTTTGGTTGGTCCCTTACTGATGGAGATGGAAAGGTCTTGGGTTCTGGACTAATAGATTTGCCTTCAATAGAGCCTCAAAAGACACACAAAGTTTTGTTGTTATTATGTCCATGGTACTCACTTTGGCACAATTCAGCTGTCAGAGAAGCATTTGTAACTGTCTCTGCTACACTCTTATGCCCCACCCGCTGGGCAGATGCTGGACACCTTGTTGCTTCAGAGCAACTTTCTCTTCCTGTTACCCGGGGAATTAGTAGTCAAGTATGTATATGCACTTTTGTTTTCAAAATTCATGCAAGTCTCCACAGCTGATTTTGATTTTCCATCAACATTTTAGATTTCACTTTATAGATTAATTTTGGCTTTATCAGCTAGCAATGTCTGAAAGTACAAGATTACAAGTAGAACGTTTCAGAGACACCATTTGCATCAGTAAAGGACAGGAGTGGGAAATGGAATTTAATTCAAGTACTGGAATTCTTCAGCAATGGAAGGTGAGTCTTCTATAATTCTGTGACACTGATATGGTTGGCGACAGGTGAAAATATGGGTCTGGTGCATATTTGGTCCGGATGTGCCTGCGGATACATCCTCGATGGTCTTCATATGGCCAGATTTGTCTGCAGATGTATCTGGGCGTATCCAGACCATCCCGAACATATCCTGGGCATAGTCGGGCCAAAAATCAGATTTTACTGTTTTTTTTTCAATATTAAAACATAAAGTGACAAAAATAAATTAACTACAACCACTAAAATGTCAAAAAGACAAGACAAGCAACACAAAATTAAAACAATAGCAGGATCCATGTGGGAGTGGTATCGGGAGTAGTCCAAGTTGACGTGGTTCTAATGAACCACATCATGATCATGATGTTGATGCCTTTGATGAAGTGGATGAATATGGTGATTATTGAATATTATTTTTGTTGTAATAATTTAGTTTAGTATTATCTTGACATTTGCGACTAGTCATTTGGCATTCAGTTATCAGTAGTGTTTTGCAGTAATTTTACTAAATATGTGTACTATGTGGCTAATTCCTATTTCTTAGGATACAATTTCTATATTTTTTTAAAATACATTGTTTGTATTGCTGAATCCAAAACCTTATCCGAAGCAAAACAAATTGTCGTATCTGCGCATTGGATTCTTTCTAGCGATATGCATATGCAAAAAATATCGGCTACCTAGCTATAATTTGGTTTTTCTGGATATGTAACTAAATCAAAATGTTAAGCAATCATTTTGAGGAATCTATCCACCTTGATCTAGATGTCTGCACTATGTCATGTTGTTGATGCTGACTAAATTTAGATCACTTAACCTTATTGATTCATATATATATTTTTTTGATTAAGGTAAAAAGGGTTGGAGGGACCCTACCCAAGTACAAAAAGTAAAACAAACCAGGAGGTCTTTAGAATAACATCAATTTAAAACTGCCTCCGATAAAAACAAAATTACAACAAACAAACAACAGAGATCAAAACAGACAAAATCCCAACAAAGCTTGAAACAGAAAGGAAAGAATTTACTCCATAGAGTGGAGAAAATGTTTCCACTCCTCTACCAGATTGGAAATAGTGTTTCAAGGCCAGTCAAGGCCCCTTCTTCAGCTATGTTAATGCTCCTTAGCTTTTGTTTCCCCTTTCCCAAGTGAGCATCATCCAATTTCCTTTTTTTGACCACCTCCTTCAACATATTGAGGTGTGAAATACTGTTTTTTATATTTAATTTACTCCACATTGCCACCTGTGTCAACTGATCTTTTATTGTTTTAATTTCGCCATCCATAACTGCCACTTTTGAATTCCATGTTTCTAAATCTCTCAACCACTTCCATTTTGTCAATTGCATCTGTGATATGGTTGAGCATGTTCATACTTCCCAAGGAAAACACCTGGAATTTATTGATTGCTTCTTTAACCTCATTCCAATCCTTAAGAATAGTGTTAAGAACGTTCTTGGTGAAACTAGTGTCCTCTTTCATTGACTGAATAACCATATCATACCCTTTCTAGTGACCTTGATCAACATTACAATTGTCCTTTGTCTGCATCAAAGGGGAGGCAGAGCGTAAAGGATCATTCATGTCTAAGCCATCCGAAACAAGGGTAAGCAGAGTGTCTTTATCCATTTGAGTTTCATCAACAACGGGGTTAGAAAAACCAGGAGGAGGTTTGGGCCCAGGTTCAGTTGCAGTATCCTCAGAGTTAGTATCAATATCCAAGGAGGATTCCTGAGACGCATCCGAAGAAGCCTTAGGCTTGGAAGAGGGAGGTCATTAAGCAAACCTCTGTAGATAGCAGACCGGGTGGCATCTGCTTTCAGGTCTCCTCTACCCCCTACAAAGCATGAGGTTTTCAAGGCCTTGGGACAAGGTTAGAAGCAAACTGTATGATGGCTAAAATAAGCCCTTGGTGATGTGGATAAACAACCTTGCCGCATTTAACACCCAAGATAGACTTTTCCAGGGAGGACAACAAGAAAAAAGGCAGACTAAGTTCCATATTGTGCCTGAGATAATTCAAAATAGGGAAATGATATAGATAGACAACATTATGTCTCCCTTCTAAAGTGAAGTAACAGAATCAAATGAAGGGATAACATAATGTTCCAGGGTTTTGCCAAAGAATCCCTCAAAAAACCCGAAAAGAAAGGAACTAGTTGTTCACCTTCACCCAAAACTTCGTTAATTTTCACTATTGTTTTTGGATTTTGACTTGAAAATTTTCCTACCCTTATGGACAACCCAGTGATGTGAGAAATAAGGTCCTCAAAAACAATGAAAATAGCTCCTCTGATATTAACCACCCTCTTGTTCTAGGAGTTGGCAAACTCAGTTGAAAAATGAGGATCAAAACCCTTGAGGCATTCGAAAAAAATTATCATACCTTTCTTTTTGAATATTTTCCATGTGTCCTTGTCACTTCTTGACTTCCTCAGCATTGACGGGCCCCGTTCTGCACCTATCACTGCCGATTTTCTTCCAAGCTTGAAAGACCTATTTAGGAATGTACACCACAGCTGCGATGGACACTCTGTTTTTAGCCTTGCAAATGGCTTTTATCGATGCATGAATAGAGCTCGCGAAAAGGCCTCTAGAACATGTGAAATAAAACATCCTTTCCAATTGATAAAAGCCATCTCTTCGCATAATTATTTGCATGGGAGTTAATACTTTGCACGTGCCTGCTCATAGTTAATGGCTTTTTCATTATTTATAATAAATTGGAATTGAGCCGAAATATTATCCATATTGTTCCATTGATTGGAAAAAAGACTTGGTCACACTAAAGTTGGCAAGCCAGTCAACAACATAATTGCCTTCCCTATAAGTGTGTTGGATAACCACCCATGGTTAACTAAGACTCTGGGACGATGGACGCGGGGATGGAGTTTCCGAGACAGTTTGGAAAAATTCCAAAATTTCGGGACGGCAGGGGGATGGCTATTAAAATAATATATAAAATTATAAATATTAAAAACATACAGATAAATTTTAAAATTTTTATGAATAACAATTCATATTTATATATCAGTCCACCACGTGCATACAGTTTACATTCAAACGTCCATATTAAAAACTCGCAGCATACATATAGCTATACTAATGTTATATGTCCATATAACTTCTAATATTAATATGTATGTTGCTGGTTTTCATAGCATGTTGTTACAGTCTATGTGCATTTTTGCTCGAAAATTTCTATATTCATATATCACTCGGGATATGGTTAACGGATAAACATTTATAAAGAGAACAATAAACAAATTAATTTAAAAAAAGTAAAAAATAATTCAAAAAAAAACTAGAAGTTCACGAAACGTTTTGGGGACTTTCCCGAAACGTTTCAAGGATGTCCAGCCGTCTCCAAACGTCCCATATGTCCCCAGGACGTTTCTCCTCCTCTCCAAACGTCCCAGGGACGTTTCCTCTTCGCCTTGGCCTGTGGGAAATGTGGGGGAATCGTTTCCCCCCCATCCAGGCGTCCCCAAAACGTCCAGGACGTCCCAAACTTCAGGATTTTGGGGGGGGGGGGACGCGTCCCTGCGTAACTATGTAACCACCCCTTTAAAGGACTCTAAGAACATCCAAATTTCACCTATCATATCCTGGATGGTTGTAAAAGACTTGTTTTGTTGAGAATAAAATTAATAATGTTTAATGAGTCCTCTTAAATAATGATTTTAGCCACCTTGATTTTAGAGCCAACTTGATCCCCCACAAAGCAACAACTACTTCCACCATGTGATTCGTTTGGTGTCCAGGATTGCAATGGAAAACAACAACAAACAAATTTTTGTTGTTTTTGAGGACGCCTATACCACCCGCTAGACCAGGGTTGCCTTTGGAGGCCCCATCAAAATAAGTTTAATCCAAGGATCACAAGGTGACAGCCATTTGACAGGAGATCTAATTGGAGGAATGAGATTGGAAGGAGAAGGGTTGAAACCTCACTTAGTCACAACATAGGCCTCCCTTTCCAAGATCAAGGGTGAGTGATCACTTTTGAATATGGAAATTTTTTCTTTCGAAGCTATCAATGTGTTTTGATAGATGAAGAATTCAGAAGATTTCAATCCTTTTAAAGGTATTCAATTTCTTTCTTTCCATATGACCTAACAAAGTTTATAAATAGAAAGGCGCCACAAAAATTTTAGACCTTTACTTGAAAAAGGAGAATCTATTGATTCCACCAATCCAACAAAGATTTCGGAGCCACCCATGACACACCTAAAAAGAAAAGTAATTCCGCACAGACATTGGTAGGTAAGGGGCAAAGCAAGAAGAGATGTGCAGTGTGTTCCTCCTTTTCACAAAGGGAGCACCTGTTTGGAAAAGCAAAACCATTTTTTTTTTAAGTTACCAAAGTAAGATTTTTGTCTTGGGGAGCCAACCAAAAAAAGATGTTAATCTTCAAGATGATTGAACTATCTCAAATTTTATACCAGTTAAAGTTGCTCTCGCAGTCTTTAAAGAATAGGATGTAAGCAGATTTAACACTGAAATTACCATCTCCCGATTGACTCCAGATGATCTGGTCTTGACCTGTATTTTTGCCAACAAAGACGGCATTGAGATTCTTATTCAGATTTTACAAACTTTCCTCTTCCTCTCAAGTTAAACCTTGAATAGATAAGTGCTTCCATCTTTTACCCCAAGCATTGAAGTCTAAATAGATTTCCACCATGCTCCCATAGGCATCTTCAACCTTATTAGCTATGTAATTCCATGGAATATGATGTCTCAAGGGTTTGTCTTTAAAACATATATCGTCCCAAAATCTGATATTTCTTCCATTGCCAACTTTCCATCTGTAGCCAAGTTGCAGCAAATCCTTAGCCCACTTCATAGCCTGCCAAAAGTAAGAGCTAGAGATATTTTCGTAAAACTCTCCATTGAGAGAATCACTGCTTGGATATTTATTTTATAAAATTGTAATTTGTTGGCCAATTTCATGAGAGAATCGCCAAACCATATTAGCCATCAGGGATCTATTCATCAAGTTCCACTTTCTAAGACCGAGTCAGCACAGTTTTTTGGGTTTACAAACCTTGTCCCAAGAAATAAGAGGTAGCCTATTTTTACTTTCCCCACAAGTCCACAAAAATCTTTTTTGCATTTCTCAAGACAATCAGCCACCTTAGAAGGAAGGTGAAAGAAAGACATGATATAGACTGGAAGGCTCTACAAAGAACTTTTTGAGAAGCTGAATTTTACCCGCTTGCAGAGGGAGGCAATCTTTCCAGCCAACAAGTTTTTTTTGGAACCATTTAATCACAAAATTCCAATCAGGAGTGTGAAGCTTCCTGACATCAATGGGCATACTATTAAAAAAGGTGCGCAATTGAAACCTATGCATGATCTTGGCTTTCCTAGGTTCAAGAATGTTAAAAAAATAAATAGAACTTTTCTCAAAACTGATAAGTTGCCCTAAAACACTTTGATACTCATCCAGAATTTGCTTGAAATTCTTCGCCTCTTCAACCAATGCCTACTATCACAATTGTATCACCCGCGAATTGTTGGTGGGTTATGTTAGAGCAATCTATGGATGGACAGATTCCTTTTACAATCCTAGTGTTTCTAGAAAAGGAAAAAGCTCTGCTAAGAGTATCAGCCATAATGATGACAATAAAGGGAGACAAAGCGTCCTCTTGTCCTTAGGCCTCTAAAGCCGTAGAAGAAACCATCAGGTGCTACCATTAATCAACCACTGAAAAAGTGGGGATAGAAATACAGGCTTAGATACAAGAGCCCTAAAGGAGTTATAAACCAAATTTCTCCATAACTTTATCAATAAATATCCATGAACATCTATCATAAGCTTTGTTCATGTCCAATTGCGAGACCATAGCCTCTTTTTTCTTTTTGTAGATGGAGTGTATCGTCTCATGAATAGTAACAATACCATCTTGTATTTGTCTACCAACAACAAATCCTCCTTGTTGATTAGAAATCTGAGAGGGCAAGATCGGTTGCAATCTGAGTGCAAAAATTTTAGAGAATATTTTGTAAATGGTATTGCAAAGGCTGATAGGTCTAAAGTTTCCAAAGTCAACACTTCCATTAATCTTAGGAATCAAAGCAAGAAATGTACAATTAAGCTCTTTGAGTAAAGGTTTCCTTTTAAAGAATTCACAAGAAGCTTCAAAGACATCTTTCCCACTATTGTCCGAAAAGAAATTGAAGAAAGTGGAAGAGAAGCCATCTGGCCTAGGAGCTTTATCCCCTTTCAAAGCAAAAATAGTGAATTCAACTTCTTCAAAAGTGACCTGTCTAGATAGAGAGCAATTATCCTCCGTGATTAATGAAGGTATGTTTTCTATGAAATGATACGGATTTTCAAGGGATAAGTCTTCCGGAGCAAGAAGATTTTAAAGAAGTGAACAACCTCGGATCTAATCTCCCCCGAGTCTTCTATGATTGCACCATCTTCGTTCTGAATTTTGCTGATTCTATTAGAACTTCTCTTCAAGGTAGAGACATGAAAAAAGCGAGTTTTTTTCATCCCCTTCTCTAAGCCAAGTCGCCCTTGATTTTTGTCTCCAAAAGATTTCTTCTTTTGCTAAAATGTTGTGATAATCCGCCAACAAAACATTTTCCTGGAGAAAAGAATCTTGATGCATCCCATTCCTTTCTATCGAGTTCTGTAAATTCTTAATCTTCGTCTCTAAAGAGCTTTTGAGGGAAAAGATATTCCCAAAGCATTCTCTATTCCATCTTTTAAGGTTAGCTTTAACATTCTTCAGCTTCTCAATAACCTTGAACATAACAGTACCTTTGACATCAATGTTCCACCAATCCTTAATCAGATTTATCGTCACTAGTAAGCCAAATCTTTTCAACTCTGAAAGGGACATTTCTTCTTGGAGAAGGGTTCCAAGAAAAGAGGAGCGGTGAGTGATCGGATCCGATCCTTGGTAAAGAGGAAAGATTGAGATTGAAATCCAAACAATCCGTAGAAATCAAGGCTCTATCCAATCTGACTTGGATTCTGCTATCCCTTTCCTCCTATTCGACCAGGGGAATTTTCTCCCTTTAAGTTCAACATCCACCAAACCATTTTCCAAAATAAAGTTATCTAGATCTTTCATGCTTTCAATAAACTCCAAACTACCTCCACTTTTTTCCGAAGGAGATAAAGGCGTGTTGAAATCACGAGCAATAAGTGAGCTGTATTCTCTAGGGAGATTTTCCTGAAAGCTGACATCTCCATCCATATCTTTCTTCTTTCGATTCTATTATTGGGAGCATAGATGTTTGACATTATGCAAAAAGAATTGTTGATTAAATCACAAAGTAGAACAACAACATGATGAAGAGACTGAGTGATTATACTACCTTTAAAAGGCACAGGATTCCGACAGATAGCTAGTCCGCCTGAGGCTCCCATTGAGCTGACAGCTACCACTTTTGCTTCGTTCGAAAAATCCTTTTTAGCATCATTAAAGCTGTTTTCAGAAATTTAAGTTCCTTGAAAAAAAAAGCATGAGGATTGTGTAGCTTCCGCAAATTCTTCAACAATATGTGCTTTATGGGGTTGTTAAGTTCGCTTATATTCCACGATATCAACTTTATTTAAATTTAGTTGAACCAGCTTTTGAATTTTTCAAATCCAACTTTGTTTGCGTTCCATCTGCAGTCTCTCTCTGGGTATTCACCCTTATGGATTCCTTTTTTTTGTTTCTATCTTCTTGATTCTTCCATCTGAGGCTTTGTGCTTTAGTTCCTGGTTTTCCTTGAAGATTCAAGCCCCTCAATTGATTTACCTTTATTGCCACAAGGTGGTGACCAAGCTTTACCATCAATCAAAGGGCCAATCATGACAACTGAAGCGTTGGGGTCTTTTTGGGTATCGGTTTCACTTACCAGAGCATAAGTCTGAACCTAAAATTCAGTTTTTGTTGGAGGATTAGACTTTGATGGAGTTCCTTTCTGGTTTTCAGCTTTATCTTTTTCTTCAAAATGATTCACTAAATTCTTGATTGGCGGGGATCTACTGAAAGTGGACATGCTGGCCTCAGTTTGACGAATAAGAGGTTTCTCCTTCAAAATTTTTGAGGTAATAGGGGATGCAACAAACTTCTCCAAAGAACCCTCATTTTTTGAAGCCAAAGAAGGCTTAAAGGGCGATACCCAACCACTGCCCGTCTCAACAAAAGGGAGTTTCACCCTTTCACAAGTCTCATATTTATTCACATGCTGCAAAACATTTCATGAGCTCGGGGCTAGAGGGGAAGAACCAACTTTTTTAACTGAAGAAGAAATTTTATTTCCAGCCTGGATGGAATTGACCACAGGTGTAGAAAGGCTTTCCACTAAAGTCTTAGTAGGTGATGAAGCCTTAACCAATTTATTAAGATCATTGTTGGTAGCTATCTCCTTGATCAGAGACACTCTTTCTTTTCAGACATGGTAAAACTTAAAGGGAAAGGACGGAACAAGATGTCCCCAACCATTACATTTGTTGCATTTATTGGGGATATTTTCAAATGCGATTTTTTGTATCCACTGGCCTAAATTTGATTTAAGAATGATTGAGGATTGTAAATTGGATTCAACCCATGATAGAACACAAAATCTAGCACAAATCAATCTATTTTTGGCTTTAGTAGCATTATGAAAAGCTAGAAAGGAGCCAAAGGCACTAGCAATACCTCTCATGATATCTTCTTCGAGAAATCAAGGGGAAGCCAAGGTAAACGATCCCACACCGGAAATTGGCTGATGTTTTCTTTTGTAGGATCAAAATTCCGAGACCATCTCTTCAAGTAGATACCCATTTTACCAAAGAAATATGGTCGCCCAACAAGAATGCACATATAATCTTCATGAATGTTGAATCTGAAAAGGAAGAAGCCATGGGGTAAAGTGGTAACATTCATATGGCTTTAGGAAACCGTCTCTTCGCAGCCCAATCCCTGATTACATCGATGTTGGGTCTGCCACCCATAATCTTTCCAACCAAAGCCTTCTCCATCTTACCAATGGATCATTCCATCACCAAGTCAAGAATATTTAGGACCAACCCATTTGCTTCTCTTTTGGGAATGAGAACTACCGGTGTGAAACCCTGAGAAGAATCTTTAAAAATGCCCGCTCGGGAGATTGTTTTTTTGATGTAGGGACATCCTGAGACTTGGACAAACATACACTAGTAGAGGAGGCACGCGATAACTGGAGAACACGCAGGAGAAGGGAAGGAAAGCACAAAAAGGAGGTGTGTGGTAGCTTGAAGAGTTGCTAAAAGAAAGACAAAATGTTGTAGGAGAAGAGCGGCGAGAAGATGAAGAGAAGGAAGAGTGGCCCAAGCCACTTAAGGAGAAGTATGCGTAATAGATAGGGCGCATAAGGTTGAGAATGACACATGAGGATGACAACGTCGAAAGGAAGGAAGAGGAAAGACTAGTAGAATGCCGATCGTGAGGCAACTAGTCGAGAGAAGGAAGGAGGCTATGAGAAGTAGGTGAAAAGCATGGGAGGTTGCTAGAGAAAGCGATGAGGACAGATGGAGAAGTGGCCTTAAGCCACAAGCATAGAGGCATGCACGTAAGAAATGTACATGAGATAAAAGATGGCGCACAAGGTGGATTGCGTTCGAGAAAGGGGACAAGGCCGAAGAAGTAGGTTAAGGATCAAGGGCGTGCATAAAAGGGAAGCCCATAGTGAGAAGAAGGGGCAAATTTAATAGCGGCGCATAGATGGGAAGCCCATAGTGAAGAAGCATACACATTGAGATAATGAAGCGCACAAGGATCTCATAGGAAGCCGTAGTCTAAGGCAAGAGTGTAGCGAGAGTGTGAAGGACAGAGCTCGAGGTTATAAGGATGCGACGACAACTGGTAGAGAAAGGATGGATGAAATGAATCTGCATGGTCATGTGGGTGGCAGTGACTTGATGATGGAACGACCTATAAGGAGAGTCCAACCATCGGATGACGTGGTGTAAAGGAATTGGCTGGAAGCGGATCACGTGGATAAGCGCATTAAAGAAGCCAGATTCAAATTTGAAGTATGAGAAGGAAAATAGGGGAGCGAACTTAGAGGATAGAAGCGAGAAAGATAGGAGAGTGCGCGGCTATAAATAGTGCAACAACCACTCAGGAAAATTTGTGTGGTTGAAGGTTGTTGAGAGGCAGAGGAAATTAGCCGAATTCGGGAAACGGAAAGAGTTTGAGGGATGTAAAAGGGTTGAAGGCTGCGTAGTCTTTCAAGGGAGAGAGAGGGACCAAGATGAGAGGTTGGGATCAGCAATAGAGCCGAGAGAGAGGGAGAGTGAGGTGAGACTGCTTTGGCCCTAGAAGGCGCCAACGATTGTAACCCTAAAAGGGATAGAGTGCTCCATAGCGAGATGCATTGTAGATGCCGTAATGGCTTTCTTATTAATGAAACATTAATAGTTCCAATCTGCTGTGTTGGACTCTAAAGAGGGCAAGACTACGGAGTACTCAGTAGAGCCTGTCCCTCGTCAAGTGGTATCAGAGCAAGCTAGTTTCTTGCTGATGAAACTGGAAAATTTCCGAACACGAGGCAGCTGGCGCGAGGAATAGTGTTCTCTACTGTGTGAGGTGGGTAGAAAACATCGATAAAAGATGGAGCGCAATGATTGGCGAGATGGCATTAAGAAGGGATGAAGTGTCGGATGCGGTAGTCGTGAAGAAGCTCGAGGAAATGTTAGAAGAGCTTCAGGGACTCTGGAATGTGCAGACCCGATTGGAAATGTCCGCTAGAAAAGCAGGTGTTTTGTGGCACAAGACGGAGTGGAGATGAAGGACTTGACAGAGAGTTGAATGCACAAAGAAAAGAATGCGCAAAGAGTGCTAGGAGAGCACCGGAAGAAAAAGGCTTGCATGGAAGCACAACTAAAGGTTAAGCAAGAAGAGCGGATCAAAAAAGTAAAACCCAACGCAGGAGTACCACCAAGAAGAGACGATTCAGATGTGGGAGTACCGCAAGAGGATGTGCCGACGAAGGCAGATTAGACAAAAATGCGTGAGAGTATCACGTTGGCAAAGGAGGCTGTTGAGGAGGAGACGGTTGGCAAAGACCATGAGTGCACAAAGGTATGCGCAAAACCACAAAAGGGGGTTTTGGCGATGGAAGATAAGATAAGATAATTATATTAATGTCCAACGAACGAACAGAAAAGTAGGTCAAAGGGACTCCAAAGTACAAATGTGTCCATACAAAGTGGGAAACCAAAAGGTTTTTGAAAGAAGTACAAAGAAAGAGAAGAGTCAAAGACCAAAAGTGAAGTGAAGCAGGAAACCAAAAGGTTTCCAAAGAAGTACAAAGCATGAGAATGGAAGAATAAGAGAAGGAAGAAGACCTAGATGAAGCAATGGAGAATGTTTATCCGATAATGGTAAACCCATCTCTCCTAACATCCGAGGCCGATCGGAAGAAACTCAAAATAATGTGATGATCAGAAGAAGACAAAGAGGAGGTGAGATGACGAGACCTCTCCCTTTGCTGCTGTTTGTTGAAAGTAGTATGTCTCAAGGGCCTGATGGGTCTAGTCCGCTCTCTGGTACTGGGATTGGTATAATAGTGCCTGGGAGATATCGGGGGCTTAAATATGGAACCCCTGAACTGTACTGATCTGGAGTGTGACGTTGGACTAGTATCGATCTAGCGCTTAGTGCTTCTCTTCGAGGGTAGAGCCAGAAATAAGGAAGTGATCCTCTGGGGAGAGTTTGCTATGTTAAATGTCTGAATCGTGTGATCTCGAAGCCTAAGAGCCTCTTGCATGTATAAAGCCAAGCACTTCTAATTGACATTTTGAAAAAGTCAGTAAGTGCACGGGTCCATCTGAAAGAGAATGGAACCTCCCCCTAATATCGTAGTAAATGGGACAGCAGAAGATGAACTGTTCTTCCGTCTCGACCTCTTGAAGACTGCATAACTGGCAAGTCCTATATGACCGATCGATCTGGTGGTCCATCTCACTCTGAAGCCTATGAAAACCCACTATGAACTGACCTAGGGGGATGTGAAAAGCCGTCATCCAATGGCGAAGGGTATAATGAGGGCGTATAATAAGTCTGTTCCTCAACTCCAAGAAGTGCTCTGAAGAGGAACAAAAGGGAGAACACACAAGGATGTGATGTGCGTAGAATACACAAGAGATACATGGAAACACATCTTGGAGGAGCATAAAGTGGGGCACGTTGAAGAGAGCGCACGGGAGGAAACCCCCGCAGAAAGAAGAGGCACCGCAGGATGCCCAGAAGAGCAGATTCTAAGAGTAGAGGAGTGCGAAAAAGAAGACGCGTGGAAATGGGAGCACCATTGTAGGAGAAGCCGAACAATCTCAGGAGATTGCAAGAGTACGCGTGAAAAGAGTGTACTCAATAAGGACATCCAGGATGATCTCGAGAGAAGGCGTACACAAAGACGTGCAGGAGATGAGGGGCGCACATACCAGAGAGAGTGCAACAACAGTTTGGAGAAATTGTAGGAGAAAACGAAAGAAGAAGCTAGGATTGCAGAGGCCGAGAATATTTTGACCCAGAAGGAGTTGCCTCGAAGGAAACAAATGTAGAGCAAGTAAGGATGGTTGCTAGAGTGCACGTGGAAAAGAGCATACCAAGAGGAGGAGAGATTGACAGAGATATCAAGGAGTCCTATGGAGAGGACCCAAAAGTCTTGCGCAGAGCAAGAGGCGCAAGAAGAGAAGAAGAGACGAAAGGTGGCGTGGCAAAATTACCACAACAAGAGGGGAGGAGAAGACAGGTCGTCAGGAGTGCGGTCTAATAGAGTCGGAGAGGTGAGGGAAAGAAGAAGCCCTCAAGAACTCTGTAGGCAAGTGAGCAAGGGAGACAATGGAGGATTGCGTCAAAGAAAACGTACGATAAGATGGCAGCAAAGCCATGAAGAAAAGGAGAAGACAAAGGAAGAAATATGCACAAAGAGGATGCGCAGAAGAAGGGAGAAGTACAGCGGAAAAGTAGATTGTAGAAGAGGACAAGAGCGAGGAGAAACTCGTGCAAGGAAGAGATGGAGGCGAGAGAAGACTCACAAAGCAAAAGGCTCAGTGGAGAAGCCTTAGAGAGAGGAGAAAAAGTAGGTAGAGCAAGCGTAGGCTTGCGCAGGAGAGGAGCGAGTGGAACCTTGCTAAAGATCGGGAAGGAGGATCTACCTAGAGAAAGGGAGTTTCATGGGGAGAAGACACTCGCAAGATCGTGTGAGAGGGCATGATGGAGTCACCAAGGATTGGCTAATGAATGGAATTGGCGCCAAATGAAGCACATGAGAAGATGGAGAAAGGTTCGTTGGATGAAGAGGCCGGGATTAAGTGTTCGAAGGGTGATTCTATCACTCACATCTGCTTGAGGAGGACCTCAGGTTTTAAATACCCTGGATGTTTGATGTAGGGGCATCCTGAGACTTAGACAATCCTGCACTAGAAGAGGACGCATGCGAGAATTGGAGAATGCACAACCCTCACTTTCCCACCCATTAACATTTGAAAATCCTTTCGCTCCACAACCCTTCTTGCTCTCCATTGTCTAATGCTTATTCATATAATTTATATTAGCTGTTCAAACCATATTTATGAAGCCTTCATTTGGGAATGTGTCCTAAGGGAAACTATTTTTTCGTTCACGTAGAGGTTGTTTGCAATTCTTTCCAACATGAGCTAGCTCAAAAGTATGAAAGTTTTTGGCTTCCCTATAGATGTCTTGTTATCTTAAAGGCATGGTTTGAAGTTGATAAACAATAACATTTAATAAAAAGATGATTTAATTTTGAGTTGTATTCATTTCCACTAAAACATAGATACTTAAAGATGATGAGTGATTCTCTCTAAAAATGTTAAAACACAAACTTCATAGTTAATAGGAGATGGGTACAGGTACTCAAAAAAATGGAGATGGGTACAAGTACTCAAAAAGATAGATGGGAGCTCAAACATGACATTTTATCTATCTATATATACATACATATACAAGAATACAATATTATATAGCAAAATATAGTATTGAAAAAATATTAATAACTTTGTAAAGTAAAGATATTAAATGTTGACAAAAAATTAAGTAATGTCCCCTTTTTCAAACTAGCACCAATTGAAGACTTCTTGCCATTTCTCTTCCCATGGCCAAGAAGGAATTGCACAAGGGAAGTCCTTGGGTTTCGTTTTTATTTTCTTTTATTGTTATTAATGTTTTCTTTGGTGTTTTACTCCCTAAGGCAGGTCGGTTGGGATGGATAATGCTCCCAACATGAAATTAAAAGATAAAGTAAGATCATTAAGAGGTCGGCAAGGTTAGCAAGCTTCCAACATGGAAGTAGAAGATAAAGGGCTTAAGAGGTTGGTCACACCTTATGACTCTTGGCGCCAACCAAAGGGTATAAGAGGAGTCTCATAGGGGCTCATTTGCACATCATCTTTTGGCATATACACTTTATCTATTTGGTTTCTAGGGCTGATTGCTCTAAGTTCCAACTCCACTAAGGGCGAAAATCCATTAGTGTGGCATCCAAGGAGGACGAAACCCTTCCTTGTGGGATATTGGAGAACGAAAACTCTCCAAATTGGTGGTGTGAAGGAAATTCATTGAAGACCATCTTGCTGGTTTGCATATCTAGGGCATCAAGAAGAAGACATACAAAGGGTTTTTGCATTGATTTGGAGCCCCTCTCCTAGGGAGCGACTAGGGTTGAAGTCATTTGGGTGCCTTCTAGGGCACGAAACTTCATTTATTATTTGATATTTAGATTTGGCATAATTTATAAGGCTGAAATCTTCATATTTGGTAATTGTTGGGGTTTGGAGACCTCATTTTTAGCTATTTTTGTGGTTGCACTTCTACTTGTCCTAAAATAAATTGCAGCTGGTATAATTGATTGATTTTCATGGTTTTGTTGTAAAGGTTCCATAAAAGGTTATAAATAAATGTGGATTAAGCATATATATTTGAAATTTTCAGCTTGTTTGATGAGTGTTTGATTCCCTAAAATCAGATTGCTACACTTGTTTTGAGCTTCAGTTCAATTTTCATTAGTTTGCTTCTAGGGTTTCAAGGAATATTGGATTTGCTGTTATAAAAATCAGATTTAATTCAGTTTGGGGTTTGTGTCATTTCCTTGTTTGTGTGTTTCAGCCCTAGAAAGGGACATTACAGTGGTATCAGAGCTTCAATCTTCCCAGCCTGAGGGTTTCTTGTGAGGAAGAAAGATGGACAGAATGATGAAGATGCAAGAAAGACTAGCAGACACCTTGGACTCTCTTGCCTTCACCATGCAAAACCTACAGAGGGGAAGGACATTCAAGGAAGAGCCTAGGGTTTCAAAGGTTAACAATGTTGCAGCTAGCTTTGAGGAGTATCAAGCCCTTCCGGAAGTTATTTGTGATGCCCTATCATTTTCCAAGTTTGTAGGATGGAGAAAAGACAAAGTGGGCATTGGAACTTGGTCCAAGCCCCAAGCCATGCACAAGGGTCATGGGAAGGATATCCCAACCCTAGAGGAGAAGAGCCCCATCTTGTTGGCAAAGCAAGAAGAGGCTACGAAACTTGAGGAAGAGGGAGCCAAACTCCCAAGTTCATTATGCAAGGATGGACATGCCTATCCCTCTAAGGTTAAGGAGGAAGATATATTGCAGCAGCTGGTTACTAAGAGGGAGCAGCCCTTGGGAGTCTTAGAAACCCCCAACACTCATGCCAAAGTGGAGCTCTTGGTTGATTTTCCAAACGGCACTATAGAAACACAAGAGTTTGGTGAAATAGTGGAGCACGAGCCAAGAAAGGAGAAAGAGATCAATGAGCACACAACTCAAGGTAAAAATATTTTAGTGTTTGATGATAAGTTGTTGGTGTCTAATGGTTGCATAGGGTTGAATATTCGTAGAAAAAAATCAGATTTGGGAAAGGAACAAGGGAATGGCATTGTTGGAGATCATAACCATGAAGAAAGGGCAATTCCGGGTGCCCATAATCACTCTCATCCTGCTGGAATTATCCTAACAGCAGTTAATGTGGAGCAAATTGATGATGGTAAGAGCCACGAAGACATGCCAAACACATATGAAGACAACCAAAGGTATGAAGCTAATTCAGATTTGTTGTTTTCTACCGTGCCATCTCAGATTTGTAGTCATGAGCAAACGATTGAAAAGGATGACCATGGGGCAAGTTTGATGCTTCATAATAAATCACGGCAAATGGGTCATCATCATGGTGTCAAGAATGAAGAAAAATCAGAATTGCAAGGGATTAATGGGGCTAGAATTCCGGGTGACCTTGTTGGGAGGCATGCCTATGGAATAAGGGTCTCTTTTGATGCTCATGTTAATCCTCAGCTCGCTGGAAATTTCAGGACAACAACGTATGGTAAGCAATTTCATCATCTTCTAAGCAATGATTGGCTACATCACCTTCATACTATGTCTTTGCAATGTTTTGGTTATCCTAAGAAATATGCTAACAACTTTGTAAAGATGAAGAGTACCAAATGGGAAGAGGATTCCACTTCAGCCCTAGGGAGTGGACTCTTTGTTGACAATCCTAAACATGGCCCACATATTTGGGACTTATGGGTTCCTCCTACGTCACTGCCATATTTGCATCATGGAGGGCATCATGGTCAATTTGATAAGAGGAAGATCATGTTGAGGGACAAGGGGGACATAGATTCTTCCTTGCAAATTCCGGATTGTTTGCACCTAGA
Organism: Taxus chinensis; assembly: GCA_019776745.2. Classification (NCBI taxonomy): domain Eukaryota; kingdom Viridiplantae; phylum Streptophyta; class Pinopsida; order Cupressales; family Taxaceae; genus Taxus; species Taxus chinensis. Next base: position 297,640,730 of record CM034157.1, on the reverse strand, counting down.
AGTTTGGGATCCGGGGAACCTTTTGAAGGATGTTGATACAAACTTGAGGACTGCTGTCTACATCCTTATGGCAGCCACAAGAAAATTGGTAACCACAAGAAAGGTGCATTTCTCACCTACGGTGAAAGATATAGTGTTTGCATCGGATGCTAGATGGTCTTCCACCACCATCATGCAAATTCTTCATGAGACAACACAATGCTACAGCCATGGTAAGATGCTCTACCTAAATTCGCATTTTGGATGGATAGTACTCTCCTTGGACAGCTGTAGGTTGACATTTATGATGAAGATTTTTGGGTTTAATATGATGTGTGGAAGGGATTTCAAGTATTACAGTTGTTGCACCCTTCCTATGTCAATAACATCCAAGAATTTTGAGTTAGAAATGCTATACTACAGCCATGATGGGCTGTCCTCTTCAAAATTATGCATGGGGCTGTGCATACCTTCCATGGACAGCGAGAAAGAGGCAGGTTTGGAGACACTCTTTCCACTTAATATGATGGGTAAGAGGGTTTACACATGGAGATTGAGCAAAGCCAACATCCCAACATCTTTGGCATTGCTTAGGAAGAAATTTAGAGCTGTACATGGACACTACACCCACTCATCCACACTTCTATGGTCTGATCCAAACCCAATGGTGAAGAAAATTCAGTGGGGCAGCTTCAAGTCAACAATTGGAAACCCAAATCAGCAAGGTAACAACCATCCAAAAGAGGTGAGCATAAGTTTTGGTATGTGTTGTTTGCATCTTATGTTGAAATGCAATGATAAAGGGAAGAAGGCAATGCTTCCAAGCATGGCTAGCATGAAGAAGGAAGAGGCATATCTTCAGGGCATTCAATGCATAGAGGCTAGCAAGGGTCTACTCTTGGGTAAGGTGCTTCATGGTGATAATTTTCGGTTGGTTCCGGGCATGCACAATACTACCTCCATGTGGGGAACACTTGAAGAATTAAGAGCAAATTGGAGCTTTCTTGTTGAAAGCCATCTTCTACGCCAAGTTGGGACAAGGATGGGTTGCAAGAATCTTGAGTTAAGGGCCAATATGTCTGTTGATTTCAACCATAGACTTGTGATCTTCATTTTCCAGCTTATGTAAGACAATTTTCAGTCCCTACACTACTCATGAATTCGCCTTTTTCCATAAGATTTCAGTTTGATAGTTGTTATACCATTGTCTTAAGGTTGAACATGCAAGAATCAGATTTGGGACTGCCATTAGCAGTCATGAACAACTATGAACTTATATTTTCAAAGGAAATTCCATCATGGGTTGATATGGGAAGAAGGCTACAACTGAAAGGAAGAAACAAATCAGATTTGATAGCATTGAATTGGATAAGATTCCATGAGATTTATGGCTGTGGTGAATTGTTTCTATCCACAATCTGATTTGAGTCTTGTGATAAGAGGAATAGCTGGTCCAACTGACTATTCATCCGTTCCTTGCTCTAGGATGGAAACTACAACAGTTTGGAAGGATTTTGACACAGCTGAGCATGCCAAAGAAGGAGATGTCATTGTTGTTTTTGAAAAGGGAGATAAAGAGGATTTCAATGAAGAGGAGGGCAATAGAGGTATGAGTTTGTTTGGGTTTAAGCTCCTTCATTTGACAGGCACGGGATCCAGATTATGGGAGCACTACAACATGTTCCTTCACCTTGATATGATGATACTTAGACATATAAGCTTGCAATTGCTTGAGGGCAAACAATTTTGGGAAGGGAGGATTGTAATGTCCCCTTTTTCAAACTAGCACCAATTGAAGACTTCTTGCCATTTCTCTTCCCGTGGCCAAGAAGGAATTGCACAAGGGAAGTCCTTGGGTTTCATTTTTATTTTCTTTTATTGTTATTAATGTTTTTCTTTGGTGTTTTACTCCCTAAGGCAGGTCGGCTGGGATTATAATGCTCCCAACATGAAATTAAAAGATAAAGTAAAGCTCATTAAGAGGTCGGCAAGGTTGGGAAGTTTCCAACATGGAAATTAGAAGATAAAGCAAGCTTAAGAGGTCGGTCTACACCTTATGGCTCTTGGCGCCAACCAAAGGGTATAAGAGGAGTCTTAGGGGCTCATTTGCACATCACTTTTGGCATATATACTTTATCTATTTGGACTTCTAGGGCTGATTGCTCTATTTCCAACTCCACTAAGGGCGAAAATCCATAGTGTGGCATCCAAGGAGGACAAAAACCTTCCTTGTGGCATTTGGAGAACGAAAACTCTCCAAATTGGGTGGTGTGAAGAAATTTTTTGAAGATCCTCTTGCTGGTTTGCATCTAGGGCATCAAGAAGAAGACCTACAAAGAGCTTTTGCATGATTTGGAGTCCCTCTCCTAGGGAGCGACTAGGGTTGGAGTCATTTTAAGTGCCTTCTAGGGCACAAACTCATTTATTATTTGATATTCAGACTTGGCATAATTTATAAGGCTGAAATCATTCATATTTGGTAATTTTTGGGGTTTGGAAACCTCCATTTTTTCATTATTTCTCTTGGCTTGTACTTCTGTTGTTATAAAATAATTTTCCAGCTGAGTATTTTTGATTTTCATGGTGAAATTGTTCTAAAGTGTTTCCTAAAAATGTTTATATATATTGTGGATGAGTTTGTAGGGTGATATTTGGGTGAAATCTTGTTGGAGGGTGTTTGTTCCTAAAATCAGACTGTCGTTTGCTGCTACTGTTTAATTTTCAGTTTGCTGGTATAAAATCAGATTTAATTCAGATTGGGGTTTGTGTGATTTCCTTATTTTTCAGTTTCAGCCCTAGAAAGGGACATTACAGTATTATTATGAACCCTGAAGAGCTTAGACTCACGATTTCCAAATAGTACAAATCTTGACCTAAAGAGATGATTTCAATGTGGAACAAGGGCTATCGAATCAGTTGTGTAAATTTAGCAAAGACACATCTTTTGCAATTCAACAAGTCAAGCAACTTGGATATCTTTGGAATTTTTGTTAGCCATTTTGGAACCCTTTGATTGCAGTCCTTGAAATTTCTTCTGCTCCATTGATAGTTCTATTGATTTTACTTTATCATGTTGTTCTAAATACCTTCACTATCTGGGAAGATCTTTGCTCTGACACTGTAATGTCTCCTTGGGAAAAATTTGAATACCATCCATGTGAATTTGAAAAAAATCCAAAGAGTAAATTATGAAATTGAAGAGTCAAGTCACCCTAGGACATTTGGATACCAAGACTATTTTTTATGATTGAAAGTGTCCACAAATTGTTGGAAATACTATAGACAAACCCTTGAAAATATTATTCTTGCATAGTGGAAACGATTGCAACCTGCAAACCTTCATCTTCCAAAGTATCGGTTTTTCTTGCACTACTCCTAATACTATGTTGGAATTAATCTAACAATGAGCATACCCAAGAAAAATGGTTGGAATAAGCATTTCCATTTGCCATAAGTACATTTAGTGGAAGATCCAGTTGGCCAATAAAAACTTTGCTATGTGAACACTTTAACAATGGTTAGATAGTTGAACCGTCATGTCCTAGACACACCATTGAGCTCCTTTTGGCTAAAGTTCCTACCCTAGGATCAAGGTTCATAAATGGGAATTCTTTGGTCTTATGGATCTGTCATTTTGCTCAAGTTCACAGACTTGTGTTTGTCCCACACTAAAAACGTTGTTCTGATTTGTCATTTGGCTGCAAGTGATGTCCTTGGACACTGATAATTCATCTAGGTGTAGGCATGAACCTCATACAAATTTGATTGTAGCACAAGTTGACCTCCAAACATGAGATCACCATATGAACATTCCATGAGGGTTTTCATACCTTCCTAAAGAAAAAAATGGAGGGATACTTCATCCTTTGAATGGATGAGAGTAGCAAAGGATGCTCCAACTCTTCAAAGAATAAATTGCATCCAAGTGGAACATCTTCCAAGCCAAGTTATCCCTTTAATAATAGCTAGAATGACTGATCTGCAAGCTTGGAATGGATCCATCTTAGACATGGTCTAATCCATGGCAATAAACAGCTGACCGACCGTATGCTTTGGAGACAAATAGTTCCTTATATTTTAGTTTGGTTGGTAATTTTGTAGGATCTTCCAGTTATATGGTTCCTAGCTATAATGTCTTCTTGCAGCAAGAATTGCAAAGCTCACAAAAAAGCTGAAACTCATGAAAATCATTAACCTCCCAATCTGCATTCTTGTTTTTAGCACATGGGAAGTGGAATGCGCCCAATTTTAATAAAAAGCACTAATGATAAGAAGGGGACATTTGTGTTTGAATACCTATGATAGTTCGCATGAAACCTGCATTGTGTTGATTCTTCGCAATTTGCATTAAAAACAGTTTATTATGACTCCACAGTTGTCAAACCTTTGGTAATTGTCCAGTGCTGCTTACTAGGTTGTAACTTGATTCCTCATATGGATTGCAATAAGATGGTTATAGATACGGCTCTACATGTTGTTTTGCACCCTATATCTTAGCATATTTCCATTATCCATTTCTAGCGAACTTTCAAATTATGGTGAGATTGTAAGCAAACGTTTTACCTGTTACTTGGAACCTTGATGCTCATAGCCACTACTACAACGTGGTCATTCAAATGTAGACAATAACAAAATGTTGTCTCTAAGAGTTCAAATACACAGTGATTGTGCGCTATGTTAGGAGCAATATTTGCTATTCTTGTGGATTCTACTCTTGCGTGGCAAGATTTTAGCAAAGATCATTCCAATGGAGAGCTTTGGTTGAGACAAAGTGAATCTTTAGAAAGATTACTCTACCGAATAAAGATAAATCCAGTCGTGTGAATTTAAGCACTACAAATTGCCATACAGGTCATCTTTAAGTGATTTTTGATAAATTTTGGTGCCATTGAAGGATTACGGCAATCCATTGATAAGTTTTGAGGATCCTATCTAATCTTGAGACAATTTGCGCATTTCTTTTCCTATAAGAGGGCATAGGGTTGTGAAACTGCTTGGCTTACTTTTGGGGACAAATTTTGATCTACTTTATACAACTGATGCCTAGATCAGGACATTAAAAACCTTTCTAGAGTGAACACGGTAAACCTTTGAGTCCAAATCTGGCTTGGGATTGATGTTTCAGGATGATTTGCAAGATCTGTAATGTCCCCTTTTCCATTTGAGAGCTGATTAATTGGTCTTCTTGCCATTCCTTCTCGATGGCAAAGAAGTGAAGAAGATGGAGGAGAACCTTGAGCTTCTATTTGCATTGTGTTCTAATAATTTATATTTTCTTTTAGAGTTTTCCCCTCTTAATGAGGTCGGCTGGGTTTAGTTCCTTTAATAAGGCTTAATGAAAGATTATAATGGCTCATTAAAGGTCGGCCTTTCTAATTAAGCCTTGGCGCAAAAAGGAGCTTATAAAAGGAGAGCTTCATTTGAGATTTAGACTATTTTTATTGATTTTGTGAGCTTTGTTGTTCTTGCATTGGGGATAAAACCCTACATATGTGTTTGCCTAAAACGAAAGCCCTTCTAGAGCAAGGGAAGGATTCTATCGATGTTGTTTCATGGTGTCATTTTTGGCATGTTATTGTTATTAGGGGTAACGACCTACCTTGGGTAGATTTTGCATTTGGTGAACTAGTATGCGGCAATTTAAAAATCAGATCTGGCCAGATTTTGTGTTTTTGTATGGGCTGCAAAACCCTTGAAAGGGTCATTAATAGTGGTATCAGAGTATAAGATACATTAAGGAAAGGGTTTGTGGAACAGCCATGGAATCAAAGCTTGACAAATGGGTAGAAACAAGAGAGGTTGATGGACTCCATTAGATTGCTAGCTCATGTTTTACACAACCGCCTATGCACTAGGAGGTAACAATGTTAAAAAGGGTGCTTCCAAGTGATCAACACTTAAGGCGGCCACAAAGAACCCAAAGTGAAGCTCCTACTCGCTCTTTCAACCTGAGGATTGAGTTTGAGGCCTTTCCTACCTAGGAGAGAGGCCATGCATGAGGAGAAAGTAGGGCAGCCATTGGGGCAACACATTGCTTCATGTTTTGAAGAGTACAAAGCTCTTCCGGAGGAGATTCAAAATTCCTTGACCCTTGTTGAGTTCTTGGGAGTGAAGAAAGGGAGGAATAAGCCCCACACTAAGTTCAAGGAAAAAGAAAACCCAAAATTATTGGGTATGGTTAGGGAGCAGCCCTTGGAAGCAATAGAGGCTTCCGTCACTCTTGCTAAAGACAAGCCATTGACTGATTTTTCAAACAACACCTTGAAGATACAAGAGTGGGGTGTGAATATGGAGCAAGAACCAAAACATGAAAGAGGAATCATGGATCCTACATCCCAAGGTAGTGTTCCCTTGATGTTGGATAGTTTATTAGTGCCTAATGATTGTTTTGGATTGACTTTGGATAGGAAAAAATCAGAGGAAGAAGAAACCCTTCCAAGGTTTCCAAGGAGACACAACATGGCTGCATGGTTTGAGGAGTATAGAGCCCTTTCATCTAAGATTCGTGATGCCATATCACTTACGGAGTTCAAGGGGTTCAAAAGAGGTAAACTGGGAGCCCTAGAGGTGCCTAACACACTTTCTAGGAATGAGTCATTGACTGATATTCAGAACAGCAGTACAAAAGAGCATGTTTTTGAAGAGAAAACCATGGAGCATGAGCCCAAAGAAGAGGAAAAATCAGATTTGCATATGGGTGAAGTGAAGTTGGTGATGGAGGACCAATTTCCAGGTAAGAATGAAGATAATGAGCTTGTTGGAATTTCCAAAGCAGCAGCTCATTGGAGGCAAGTTGATGATATACATGACCATGGTAAGAACCATGAAGAGGTTCCATGCATGGACAACACAAGGTATGGTAGAAATAGTCACATTTCATATTCTTTGTCTCCTCCTATGTCGCTACCATACTTGTTTCATCGTGGGCAGCTTGTTGAAAGGAGGAACACATGGCAAGTTTGATGCTTCATGGTGGCCATTATGGAGAACACTCTAAAAAAGAAGGATTCAATAGGGTTGTGGCTAATGAGTGTTTATTTCCATGCATATGGTTAGAAGGAAAATCTATGGAGGATGTTATGCATTCACACCACTTGGTGAAGAATGAGATGATGTAAAGTAACTTCATCACCAAGGGACACCCATCATTCAAGCTAGCTTTGGGGAGGCACATGGTAAGCTCCGCACTTCCATTTGTTGTTCAACAGTCATTTGATTTGGATTTTCAGTTCCTAGACAATGCACATACTCATAAAAAGATCCTTCCAATTGAAATACAAGTTGTGTGCATGAAATTGGTGTTTGAATTGAAGTGGAATGAGTGTTATTCCTTTGATCCGGGCATTGTAACTCAGCTGGGATTGAGAGGTATGGTTGGAAGCAATAAGAGGGTTGATTTGTGGTGTTTTAAGCTTGCCATTGTGAGTTTCCATGTCGTTGTTTTGGAACAGCAGTCACATTACAAAGTAATTCAGCTCCTTTCATGGATAATCCATGATGAGAGGAATTCTTTGCACCCTATGTTGCTACAGCAGTTGCTCCAAGAGGTAAATCCGTCACTTACAGTGTTTGGATATGATGTGAGTCATCCTCTATACTCATATTTATTGTAGTAGTCCTATCTTGAAGTAATTCCATTCTTTTCATGGATGATATGTTACGAAAACAAGCTCCTTCATTCCATTTTTGAACAGCAGTCATATTGGGGAAGAATTCCTCTCTTACCTTGGTCAAAGTGTGTAAGGAAGATCCCTATACTCACTGTTTTTGATCAGCAGTCTCATCCAAAGGAAGTTTCACTTGTTTTATGGTTGACACATGCTAACAACTCTCCATTTCCAATTGAGTTAGTACAACAGTCATTGAGGAGTAGATTTCCACTATGTCACCATGTCAAAGAAGCTAAGAAAGACCCAAGAAAGGGGGATAACAAAGGGCCTATAAAGGAGGGCATGGAAGTTGAGATTGGTGGACTTGTCTTCGCCATCACAAGCATTCCATACCAGCTGGATACCCATGAAGAAAAGGTATGTGGGATGACTGATCTATATGTTGTTGAGTATGGTAGAAGCACTACTACTTCCCATATTTGCTTGCCCCCCTTTGTGTTCAAATCTATGCAAGTTGGAGATGTTATGGGAAGGGTTCCAACTCACAATTTTCAGATGTCTTGCAATCCTATGCATACTTACCATGATTCTTATGACAGCAGTGATTGGTACTCAATGAAATATTTTTGGCATGAAGGAACTTGTGTGTTCATGTTGGAAATTAGAGCCAAAAGAGGGGCTCTTGAAAGGGGAACAACTCCACTAGAATTGGTTTTGTGGAGGCAGCCCAAAACCACCCAAATGCAACTCCAAATCACTCATGCTAAGGGGCCTAAGGTGCTGCTACAGCCAGGTAACCATGAAGATTTGTTTTTAGATCAGTTCTACAAATGTGCTAGAAGTATTTTCCAAACTTCCCTCATGGTACATAGAAGCATGAGCAATAAAGGAGAAGCAATAGAGGGAACTTCAAGCATGAATGAGAAGATTTTTATGACAGCAAATGAGCCCAAAGGTACCAAATTTGACATTGTTGTCCCTATCTGTTTTCAGTTTCCTCATTGCATACTTTGGGTTGAGGAAAAGGAAGATAGAAGTCACAAGAATGATGCTAATATTCCTCCCGGATGTTTCTAAGGCATGGGGTCTGCTGTTTGGCAACATGTTTCAACCACTTTCAGGTTGAACCATGAGTTCAAAAAATGCATATTTTGATATAGCTATGTATGGGGCATACCATCAAATGCATGAAGCTTGTGGAGCTCCATTTTATACAAGAATGTGGGAGTCAACTCCCATCAAAAATGAATTTTGGCCTAAGAGAGTGTTGTTAAACATATCATGTTTGAAACCTTTAATATGTTTGTTTCTTGTGTAGGTAATTTTAAACATAAAGATCATGGAGCAGTTGAAATTCATTTGGGATCCGGGTATTAGCAATTGCTTGAGGACAAGCAATTTTTGGGAAGGGAGGACTGTAATGTCCCTTTTTCCCATTTGAGAGCTTATATTTGGTCTTCTTGCCATTCCTTCTCCATGGCAAAGAAGTGAAGAAGATGGAGAAGAACCTTGAGCTTCTATTTGATTTGTTTTTTCTACTAATATTTTATATTTTCTTTAGTGTTTTCCCCTCTTATACAAGTCGGCTGGGTTTAGTGCCTTTAATAAGGCTTAATGAAAGATTATAATGATCTTTAAAGGTCGACCTTTCTTTATGAACCTTGGCACCAAAAGAAGGATATAAAAGGAGTGCTAAGACATCATTTGAGATCTAGACTTGGCGCATTTTTTCTTACTTGGGCATTGTGAGCTTGTTGCTCCATGTTCTTGCACTTGGGGACGAAAACCCTCATGTGTGTTTGCCTAGAAGGACGAAAACCCTTCTAGAGGTTGAGGGAAGGACGAAAACCCTTCTCCTTGGCTTGGGATTGATGTTTGAGGCTGATTTGGAGAGAGACTTGTCATTTTCAGCTTGTTATTGATTTATTATGAGTGGAGCGACCTACCTTGGGTAGGGTTTTGAACATTTGGTGAACTATTTGAGTAATTTGGATTGATAATCTGATTTATCATATTTTCTAAGGCCGGAATCTGAAGTTTGGTGATTTTTGGGGGTTTCTATGCCCTAGATCTATAATTTTCTTGTGGCTGCAATAATCTGGTTCATAATTAATTTCCAACAGTGAGTTCTTCAGTATTTCTTAGTGATTTTGGCTCTTGTTATTCCATAAAATACATATAAAATTGTGGCAAGTGGATTCAAGGTGTTTCATGGTATTTTTTGGCATATTTCATGGTAGATATAGTCGCTGATTTTGCATTTACAGTTTGCTGCAATTTAAAAATTAGATTTGCATTTTGTGTGTGTGGTTAAAACCTTTGAAAGGGTCATTACAAAAATTCCTTCCAAACTTATGTCAAAATTATTAGAAAACCCTTGGCAATCATTTGCAGCTGTTAAAAATCAGAATTGTATGTGGAATTAATTAATTATGGAACCCTAACCAGCGAACATTCCCAAGCTTGCTAAAAATAGTAGAACATCACCAAAATTCATCAAACTCGGAATCTTGGCCTTAGAAAATATAGAGAATAAGAGAGTATTTTCAGATTTGCCAAAATGTCATCACACATACCAAATTTCCACATCAATGTAGGTCGCTCCACTATAAATAAATATAATATTGCACCAAGAAGACCACAAATGCAAGAGAAAGATACTTTATTGCTTTTCCAACCAGCTTGCACAATCAAAACCTCATGAAGGGTTTTCGTCCTTCACAAGTTTCCCAACCAAGGGTTTTCGTCCTTGGGTGAAAGATCCTCAACCCAAGGGGTTTCGTCCTTGAGAGAGAGAGAGAGTAAAAGGGCTACACTAGCCAACTTTCACCAAGATAAGAATAATCTCCAAAACATGAATCATTAATGCCCAAACGACCTCCTTAAATAGCCATAAGGAGTGCTTAAACAACATAAAATGATGGCCGACCCCTTAAGTAGGTGCTTTTAAATATTTAAATGGGTATTTGGAGCCTACATGCTCATAATACCTTTATTACTAAACTACTTAATTTCTCTATTGGAGCACAAGGCTTCCAATAGGATAAATGATAATAAATGAAAACAACTATCTAAGCAACAATAAAAATATAATTCAGATCTTCCCCTTGCTTTTCTCCTTAGACCCACGGGGAAAGAATGGGTTAAGGTCTTCAAAAATCAGCCTCCAAAAAGGGACATGACAGTCCCCCCTTCCCAAGATTGCTTGTCCCCAAGCAATCGAAAATCTGGATGCTCCAAGATAGCTGCTCCTTCCCATGTGGCATCTTCAAGTGGTAGGCCCTTCCAACGTACCAAGTATTCCCGTATGCTCCGGTTTCTTAGCTTCCTCTCTCGAACATCAAGGATGGTTTCCAGAACAAGAATGATCTTCCCTTCCTCATCTAAAGGGGGCAGCTGTAGTGAAGGGGTAATATGCTTCCCCAATGCCTTCTTAAGACAAGAGACATGGAAGACATCATGTATCTTGCTCTCCGGAGGTAGCTCAAGACGATATGCAACCTGTCCTATCCTTTCCTTCACCTTGTAGGGTCCATAAAATCTTGGTTTTAACTTCTCAGCCCCACTTTGTTTAAGTGAGGACTGTCTATAGGGCTGCAACCTTAGGAAAACCAAGTCTCCTACCTCAAAAGATCTCTCTATTCGCTGCTGGTCTGCATATTGTTTCTGCTGATTCTGAGCTTGTTGGAGGTTCTCCTTGAGTGCTTTTAAGATGTCTTGACTCTCTTGGATCAGATTTTTAGCACCGGGAACCCTACTATCTCCAATGATCAAGTCCATGAAGGAAAAAATTCATAACCGTAGAGTGCTCTAAAAGGGGACATTCCAATGGATACATGAAATGTTGTATTGTAACAAAACTCAGCCAAGTGAATCCATTTTATCCAAGTTGATTGCTGTCCGGAAATGTAGTTTCTCAAATATCCTTCCACCCATTTATTCACAATTTCAGTTTGCCCATCCGTTTGGGGATGGTAACTAGTGCTTGGAGTGAGTTCGGTACCTGTTAGGCGGAAAAGCTCTTGCCAAAATATACTCATAAAGCGGCGGTCTCTATCACTAACAATGTTTTGTGGGAGCCCATGAAGTCTAAATATTTCTTTAAAGAACACATCAACAATCATAGGAGCATCATACTTGGTAGGAAGTGGATGAAAATGAGCATATTTTGTTAATCTATCCACTACAACATATAAGCAACTCTTACCTTGGGTCATGGGCAGCCCCGTAATGAAATCCATGGAGATGCTTTCCCATTTTTGAGAAGGAATGGGAAGAGGTTGTAACAACCCAGCTGGAAAATTATGTTCTCCTTTGTTATGTTGGCAAGTTACACATTCCCGAATGTGTTGCAAGACATCCTCCTTGAGCCCTTTCCAAAAGAACCTTTCACGGATTTGCTTGTATGTCTTAAAGTATCCTTGGTGACCAGCTAGAGGTGAATCATGAGCAGCCCTCATTATCCTTAATCTCATCTTGGAATCCGGTATCAAAAAGATCCTATTCTTATAGAGGATCAGCCCATCCATTACCTTGTAATTCTCCGCCACTATATGCCCTTCCATGATGTCATTAGCAAACTGATTTTTGGCATATTCAGCTGTGATAATGTTTTTCCAATCAGTGTTTATGTGTGAAAGCAACCCACAATGTGATCCCCAAGCATTTGCCATTACATTTCCTTCATCCTCTATTCCTTGAATTCTGATTTCTTTGTCTTTATCATAGAATTTCAGTTCTCTAATATGATAATTGAGGGTGAATTCCCCCACAGATTGCAGCCATTGAACTCCAAGAACTACTTCATCATTAGCAAGCTTAATCACAAAGAATTCATCACATACCTCATAATTTCCTAGGAGAAGTGATAGCTGTCCTGTTTTCTTTGTGCAAGGTATGGTGGTCCCATTGGCAATGGTTACTTGGAAGCCTTCAAAACTTCTCACCCTCAAACCCAGCTTGTCTGCAAGTCCTTCATTGATGAAATTATTGGTAGCGCCACTATCAATGAGAACTACCACTTTGTGACTATTGATGTGTCCTCTTACCCGGAAGGAATGGTATGCTTGGGCACTCTCTAGAGATGTAAGAGTGCTGGTTATAACTGGATCAGACTTTGATGTTCCTTCTTTTCCTAGCTCAGAAATTGCTGTCACCTTTTCCTCTTCATTGCCCTCTTCTTCATCATCTGACATCACTTCTATGTAGTGTATTTGCCCCTTTCCAAGGCATCTATGTCCGGGTGACCACGGATCTCTACATGTGAAGCAAAGCTTCTTCCTTCTCAGCTCGCTTTTGGACTCTTGGTTCTTGTCTTCTTGCTTCCGTCCTTCTTGGCTATTAGCCCCTTGAAAAGGCTTCATAGGCTGCCCCAAATTTGGTACTTTAGGCTGAGATAGAAGACCCTTTGGCTGCCCTCCTATTGCTGGTCTGATCTGCCCCTTTTCCCCCATAACTTTTGATGAAAAACCAGTCCTAGGGATTGCACCTTCGAGGTCCAAGGACTTCCTTATTGTTTCTTGCAAGGAAGATGGGTCAAAAGCCCTTACTAAACTCTTTAGGGGTTCGGTCAGCCCTTCTATAAACAATACCATGAGTCTCCCTTCGGAAATATCATCTACCATGACTGAAATCTTTTGAAAATCAGCAACATATTCTTCTACCGTACCTTTTTGTTTGAGTTGGGCAAGATCATGGAAGTATGCTTCCGGATCCATTCTTTCGAACCTCTCCACGAGCCTTGTGCAAAATTCTTCATAGGAATGAATGCGGTGATGCCCTTGTGTCAACATGCCATGATGCCACCAATCATGGGCAACTCCTTCAAGGTGAAGGGTTGCAAATTTTATTGCTTCTTCTTCCGCCATAGGTCTCAAGGACAAGTATGTGTCAAGTTTTTGGATCCATGCCCTAGCTGATCCCTTTGTGGAGCCATCAAAAGTAGGAAGATTCATCTTACCCAAGGCATGTTGCACTTCTCCCTTTGGCGCTAGGGTTCTTTGCCGGTAATGTTTATCTTCTGTCCTTAATTTGATGAAATCCGTGAGAGACATTGCCTCCCGAAACTCATCCGTCATTGCTTGGTATTCTTCAAGCCATATGGTGTAATCATGGGCTTGTCTAGGGCTCCCATGTGGAGCGACTGCCTCCTTGTCCACGAACTGGGGTTTGTAGGGCCTTGCAAAAGGAATTTTCACCTTCTTTGATTCACGGGGATTGTAGGAATCTTCTTCCCCCTTGGCCGAACCACCACCTTGCATGTTTTGGATGGCTAGGGAAAGCCTATCCAATACATCCATTATTCCTTCTTGTGTCTTCATAATCATCTCCAATTTTTCTTCCCCAGTCTCTGTTGTCTTCTTCTTTTCCCTTCTCTGGTAGTACTGCATACCACTGTCATCTGCCATACTTCACAGGCTGGGAGGAAACAACTCTGATACCATTGTAATGTCCCTTTTTGGGGGACCTCAGGAAATGGCAAAAAGCTCCCAAATCAGATTTATGGGCACTGCTGTTATAAACCTGCAAAAACTGAATTTCAAACCCTTCCTAGGGCAGCGACTTCCCTAGGTGAAAACAACCCTTCAAAATAGGGTTAAACCTTGCAAAAATCCTTCCAAACTTATGCCAAAATTATTAGAAAACCCTTAGCAATCAATTGCAGCTGTTAAAAATCAGAATTGTATGTGAAATTAATTAATTATGGAACCCTAACCAACGAACATTCCCAAGCTTGCTAAAAATAGTAGAACATCACCAAATTCACCAAACTCGAATCTTGGCCTTAGAAAATATAGAGAATAAGAGAGTAATTTCAGATTTGCCAAATTGCATCACACATACCAAATTTCCACTCCAATGGTAGGTCGCTCCACTTAAATAAAATATAATATTGCACCAAAGAAGACCACAATTGCAAGAGAAAGATACTTTATTGCTTTTCAACCAGCTTGCACACCAAAAACCTCATGAAGGGTTTTCGTCCTTCACAAGTTCCCAACCAAGGGTTTTCGTCCTTGGATGAGATCCTCAACCCAAGGGGTTTCGTCCTTGAGAGAGAGAGTAAAAGGGCTACACTAGCCAACTTTCACCAAAATAAGAATAATCACCAAAACATAATCATTAATGCCCAAACGACCTCCTTAAATAGCCATAAGGAGTGCTTAAACAATCATAAATGATGGCCGACCCCTTAAGTAAGTGCTTTTAAATATTAAAATGGGTATTTGGAGCCTACATGCTCATAATACCTTTATTACCTAAACTACTTAAGTTCTCTATTGGAGCACAAGGCTTCCAATAGGATAAATGATAATAAATGAAAACAACTATCTAAGCACACAATAAAAATATAATTCAGATCTTCCCCTTGCTTTTCTCCTTAGACCCACGGGGAAAGAATGGGTTAAGGTCAGGTAGCAGCTGACTCGCAATCAATTATATGCTCTTCATAAATCTGTATCCTCAATAGATATTTATATATAGCTGTGCAGTCCAACATGTGCGTCCTGTCAATGGCGCTCGACCCGCATATTATTAGACACATGCGAAACTGTTATAAAACTTGAGATAGTTCGTCTTCTCGCGGGAGAAGACCGAACCTTGATCAAACAACCATCAGTTTTTGACTCTTCAGCCTTCCATCAGTGACATATTTCCAACTATTTGACAATAGTAAAAATTCATCTATGCATTGACACGTGGCACCAGACCCTCGGTGAATGCCGATGGAACTGAACCAACACGTGGCATATGCATTTGTTAATTCTTCTTTGCATGAGTAACAATACACTGCATCAAGAGTTCTCAACCAAGTGACTGCACAGTCATTACACAATGACAAGCACATGTGCAAAAGTTATTTTGCGCAGGACAAATCATTAGTGCAAGACCTTAGGTTGCTCTAGATTCCAAAATGGTAAGAGAGCTACCCTTTCAATCAAAAGATCTTTGGTTATGAAACCTTCACACAAAACTTCAAGTTGCATGTAAAGACATGAGTTTTTATTCCTTCCAACGATCACTAGGGTTGTGCAAAAATTTATTGTTACTCTTAAGTAGTTTTTGGTGATGGGAAGATTGCTTGAGAACCCGGAAAGCTCCTTCACCATTTTCCCCCCCAGCAAGGGGAATGTCATCTTTAGGTAGTATTTTGTTTAACTGCAAAATCCATGCAAGCTAACACCATTGCAAAGTACATCAGAACCACCTCCTCCCTTATGTGCTCATGGAAAAATAATCAGCAGTGCCAACTGGTCTTGCAACATCTATTAACCATCTTGGCGAAAAATGGAAGTAACTCCTTTACACGTCACATTGGCAAGTTTGATTTGATTATTCTTCAATGGCATGGAAAGATGGTCTCCGTATAAATCTGAAAAAATTACTTTGTAAAACTTACAATTAGGTAAGTGTTGTTGATTATGCAATTTGTTCCCAAAGTTTAATCGACAAGATAAGAGAAGTGGAGATTGATGACTCTATTAAGGACCTAAAGTCTATGATCATAATACTAATTTCCATAGTGGTAGCTTGGACGAGCAAGAATCAGGTCACAAGGAAAGAACAATCTCAAACATCTTCAACATGAAAATGGAAGGATTCTTGTATCACCAAGAAAATTGTGATATCTTCAAAGTGGTGTTGAGCCACTTAATGCAAGAGGGAAAAGCAAGATCACAAGGCCTTAAAAATTATGAGTTAACAAACCAATAATTAAAAGGGCCCTTACAAGTTGCAAAAGAACAAAAAAATAAAAATAAGAAAACAAATTATTTTCCGGTAAATAGATGGTTTGATGAGGATTGCAAAGCGGCAAGGAGAACTATTAAAGAAACATGAGGAGAGAAGTTGAACACAAAGTTGTACAAACAAATCATAAAGAAAAAAATGTGAGTTCATGACCATAAGGAAAGAGCTTATATACTTAGGGAAACATAACCCAAAAGTATTTTGGAAGGAACTTCAATCAAAGAAAAAACATACATAAAAACAACAATATCACTGTTAATCAGTGGTTTGAGTTTGCAAAACAAATTTATGAGCAAGATTCTAAAGTTGAAGGCCCCTCTTTGGGCAACACGAAAACAAATATTTTTTAATGTGCAAGAAGTTGAGGAGGGTATTATGTAATTGGGGGTTGGAAAAGCTAAAGACTTGGATGAGTTTCAGGCAAAAATTGGTTTAAAATGGGGGAAAGAATTTCTCGCTCCTCACATTGTCAACATATTCAACAACATCATTCAGATAAAGGATTTTCCTAGAGATTATGATCCCCTTTTGGGATATTATTTAAATCTGCAAATGTAATTAACTTTACTAATTACTAGAAGGATTAACTCCTCCATTAGTTCGACCTCAAATTAACCCAATGGTAGCATGGTGGAATGCAAAACCCAAATGGGGTTGGCAGTAAGCCAAAGTGGTAAGAGAGAAAATGGGAGAATCAATTAGGCCTAAGTAATCTTTTCAATAGATCTGATTTTGATAACAGTTAATTAATTAATATTGCACCCATAACAGACTGAAACTTCAAAAATTAATATCTTACTTCAATAAGGCATATTTTGCCAGTTCCAAATAAAATGCACAATAAACTAGAAATGAAGGCCTTTCCAATGAACTACAGAATCTGAATTTTTTGATCTGTGAAACCACTTCAAAACAGCCCCAAAAACTGATAGCAAGTCAAAAGGGTTAGAATAAATTATCTTATAAATTATTAAGAGCTCTTTCTATGCTTCCAAAACCCCCAAAATAGCAGCCCCACACTTGGAAAAATATGCCAATACATTCAGATTGCAGATCTAAACTCAAAAGACACTCAAACATACCAAAACAACCTCCCATGCAAGTCATTTTAGCTCTAATAAATGCAACAGTAACAACAAATTATAAATCACTATTAAACCCTTCAATAACCATCAATAACATGCAGTTTTCCTTCTCAAATAAATGCGCCAAACATAGAATGAATATATCATGCAACATTCATTCAATGAAAGCTTAGAACTCAGGATCTTTACTCTCTCCATGGAATAATGGTGGTGTTGAAGTAACACCTAGTATAATGTGATCACATGGGCATTTCCCTTTTCAAGCATGAAGATATTTTAGCAAAAATGTCAACTTGCCCCCAAGGGGTTGCCATCATCTTTATATAGCTTTTGCATTTAACAAATCTCAAGTTTCCCTCCTCTTTTGGGAAATTGTAAGAAGGAGAGTACACTTTTAATTGGGTCCTTTTCATGGAAAGTCAACTCCAAAAGGAAACATTAAATTGAGGTTTTAATATTTCGAAAAGCTAAAACATTTGAGAGGATTCAAATTAATTGATTTTAATAAGTTCAAATAAAGATCTCGATCTAATGATATTTTCTAATTTTTATCCTTTAATCCATGGAAGCTATTGGATTAAAGGTTCTCCGATATTTTAATTCAATTAATGTCAAGAAAAGGGGACATTACATGGCCTATTGTAGTCCTCAACAAGTTTTTGGAGAAAAGAAAGAAGTCGTGGATGAATCAAAATTGAATCAAATGTCTTTAAAAAGGAACATTTACTTGAGTGCATGTCTTAATAATAGTCAAGAGATAAAGGCTTTTGTTATAGATAAATTTTACTAAGTTATGTGGGGAAATTCGTTAGGGAGAAAGAAGATGTACTATTTGAAGGAATTTAACTCTACATGTGATCATCAACAAAAGGCTTATTATAGGGGCTAATATGCCGTGGAAAGCAAATGATCTTCACATAGCTGAATTGAGGACTAATTCACATCATCTTCGGCATGAAACAAGTAGATGGAAAAGAATCCTAAAGAGGTATATTTTATCCAAGAGACTCTGAGTTTTTGTTTTCTACACATCTGACACATCTGGTGTAGTGGAGTCATAATGAAACATTTCATGTTGGAGTGTAATGCATACAATGACATTAGGGCCTAGTTTGCTAGTATGGTGGCTGATTGCATCCTTACAAGATATTTTCAGTGAGAATATGATTGAAAAAATAGGGGTGTTGATTATCAAACTCACCAACAGAAGATCTGAATGCCCCAGAAATATCTTTAACAATATCTGTTAATCGCATAGACTATTTTTGGTAGCCTTGTGTACATTAAAAGTTCTTTTTCTTCTTGAATACCGATTTTTATCACATCAATCAAGCTCTTCTGGGTGGAAGATTCAAACAATGTATAAAGAAACTGGAAAGAAGAGTTAAGGCATGAGACATATACGGGTTGTAAGGTGAATTTCTAAAATGAGGAGTTGAACCAATCTTACTCCTACACATCATAAGAGCAGATTTTTAACAACGTCACACAAGATGGCTTTCTGACATAATGGACAACTAGCATAGTTATCCCCCCTTTACAAAAGTGGTGATGTCAATAATCCTTCCAACCACAACACTATTATGGGCAACCCTCTTCTTGGAAAACTTTTTAGGAGCTTGGTAGAGCACATAATCAGTAATTGGGTGGAAAAAGAGGGAAAAGAGATGAAGGGCAAGCAAGCTTTAGACCAAAGGATTCCACCATTGATCACTGCATCAGTCTTAGACATTTGGTTGAAAAAGTTTGGGACACTCAAACGGAGGAAGTATGTTGTTCCTTTTGTTGACTATTCATAAAAAAGCCTTTGACACAGTGCCTAGGGAAAAAGTGTGGAATGGAATAGAGGAACTTAGGATTCTTAATGAGTATAGAGTTGTAGTGCCTCGCAAGGGGGTGGGGGGGGAGGGTTCATTGCCTAGGAAATCCTTCCATCCTAACACGTTCATTCATATTGAGGTGATTAAAATTGATAAAATCAAATTCAATATCACTAGTAGGCATTAATGGGTGAAAGGGTTTAGTTTACTAATATTCCATGATTTAGGTATTGGGGGTAGGTTACAGAGGTGGGCTAAAAATCATAACGGAGAGGTGAGGTTGATTTTAAGCCGAAAAAAAACTTAAACTAAAATATATGACTTTCCTTCTAGTTAACAGAGATTTAAAACTAAATACCTTAAAATTGCAAAAAGAGTGTTGTCACGAAGTTAAATTATGAACCTCTTTGCTAAATAAGGAAATCTCAATTAGGAGATTCTTAACCAAAAAATAATGATATCTGATAGAAAACCAAGATTGACTACATTTTTCAGACATAAATGATATTATTTCACCATCTTAATTATTTGAGGAACTATTGATAAAAGAAAAAAGTTTAACATTAACGTAATTGGTGATGTTATCTTGAATGTGTTCAAAATATCTTTATAAGTATACGAAAAGGTAACTATTAGTTCGACCTCAAATAATAATTGAGTGGAAAACATGATATTTTTCTATTTGATATATTAGGCTAGAAACAAAAATATTTTCTATTTGATATATTAGGGTAGAAATTGATTTAACAAAAATAGACTTATGTTAAACCCTAAATAGTAGAGTAACTAAATGTACACTATGATATATAGCTGATATGATGCACTAATGACACAAACAATAAGAAAATAAACATAGAAACCCTAAGTGCAAGAGAGAGGAAAGGACTTAGTTGATTCACGTTTTTCCTGGAACTGATTTGGACTGGAAAATTGCGGAACATGAAGATAACAATGTCGCAATCACTCGAGATTTAATTTTGGAACTGTTAGACAAAGTTGGACTAGGGCGCTTGGACTAGGTCAAGGGCACCTGGGCGCCCATGACTACACAAGTTGTCAGGATCTAAATTTTTCCTAAGTCACACAAGTGTTGTTGGTAGTCATTGTTAGTCGTCTATGTGTCGCACATTGATAGCTAGATGTACATGTAACCTACAAAATAAATATTCACCTGCATAACCCACAATACCACATCAAATCCAAAAAAATAAAGATTGCAATATGGGGAGTCAAACTAACCTCGGTGGTCACCCGACTGATTGAATTTATGACCAAGCACTGCACTACATCTTAGACTCCATGTAGGTATTGTGAGTGTATGAAAGAATCGTTCCCTAAGATGCCCTTGTGCAAGCGCACTTGATAGTGGGTTGTATCTAGATGTAAAAATGTAGATAGATGTGTGGGTGGAATAATGAACCTCCCCTTCCTATGCAGTGTATGCATAAAATGCAGTCTCTTGACCCTTGAATGGATGCTAAATGGATGCCCTTAGTGCTTTTAGATGCCTTTGGATGTAAGATAAGGTGAAGATAATAGATGCTTAGAGTTCGGTCTTTAATTTTGATCACATAACTATGTATTTATATGATTCCCTTGGTTGAATTTCGTAATTAAAAACTAGAAGGCCAACCCATAAGAAAATAAGATGCCTATAAGATAAAATAGGCCCAAAAAGAGCGAGTAAGGTGGAAAGAGGTAAAGGGCTCCTAGAGGGAACAAGGGCACCTAAGGCATTGGCTTCCTGGTTGGGCGTTGGTGTCCAAAGTCATAAATTATAAGCAAGTAAAACACTAACTGGGCTATAGGGTGTAAAATAACAGAAAGATGACAAGAAATAGCAAAACAAAGAGGCCAAATTTAGTTGTCAATTACTAGTTTTCTCGCTTAGGAGTCATGCAAATGATAGTATGCTTTTAGGACCTAGAAATGTACCCAAGTCAATGTGATTTTGTGTTTATAGAAATAAAAAGGGGTAGATAAAATTGAATGGCACATTATTGAAAAAGTTAATAATGAAAAAGAGGAAGCTTGCTATTATCAATTCAATAATTCAAGAAGGCTTTTGAATAGTTCATTAAGGGTAACAAGCTATGAGATAGAATGAAGGAGCTTGGTATCCATAATGCACCACATAGCGAACCCCCCATATGCATAGGCTTTACGAAAAGGTGTGAGTCAAAATTAGAACTCAATTTGGTAGGCATGTCTGAAAGTTTAAGGAGTGACATTGGGGTTAAACAAGGATGCCCATTATCACCTACTTTATTTGGCACATATATCGACAAACTTGAGGAATGGCTAAATTTGTAAAGTGAAGATGGTGTTCACCTAGGAGAGTATGTTGTAAGACTTCTCCTTTATGTTGATGACCTTATCTTGATTGCTAGGTTCACTCAAGGACTACAAAAGCATTTATGTGCGCTTGAGCACTTTTGCAAAGAAGTGGGGATGCAAGTCAACACCAATAAGACCAAGATCATGATCTTATCCAATAGAAAGAAAAGAACTTAGTATGATTTGGAAAGAATTTGAGAGGATTCAAAAAATCATGATTACTAACAATTTTAAATTAAAGATCTTGATCCCATTTGAGATTCCTCTAGCTGAAACGGGGGTTGTACGTCTAGAAGTTATTGCTATGGTTCGTCTCATAACATATTTAAAAAAGAATTGAACAAATGGATGGTAGTAGATGGCCTAAGGTTGTCCTCAATGATTTTTTGGAGAAAAGAAAGAAATCATGGATGAATCAAAACAATAAATGGCTTAAAAATCGAACATTTACTTGAAGACATGTCCTAATAACAGCAAGGAGATAAATTTTTTTGTTATAGATAAATTCCAACAAGTTATGTGGGGAAATTCGTTAGGGAGAAAGAAGAGGCATTATTTGGAGGGATTTAACTCTACATGTGATTATCAACAAAAGGTTTTTATAGGGGCTAATATCCCGTGGAAAGAAAAGATCTTCATAGCTCAATTGAGAACTAATTCACATCATCTTCGATGTGAAACAAAAAGATAGAAAATACCTAAAGAGGCATGGGAAGAAAGAATATGTGTTTTTTACAGGTTTGGCGCAGTGGAGTCAGAGAAACATTTCATGTTGGAATGTAATGCTTATAATGACAGTAGGGCCCAGTTTGCTAGCACGGTGGCTACTGCATCCTTTCAAAAAAAATTTAGAAAAAATATGGTTGAAAAAATAGGGGAACTAATTGTCAAACTCATCAACAGGAGATCTAAATGCTAGAAATATCTCTAACAAGATTTGTTTTCCCATAGGTTGTCTTTGGCAGTCATTTGGATGTTAAAATATCTTCTTCTTCTTGAACCAACAATTGGTAGCACTATCACTTGTGTATGATTCCATGAGAGGATACTCTTCCCAAGAATCTTGTTCACCTTCAATTAGTGCCACATTTGTCTAACCCCATGGCCTTTTGTTGTTGGAAAGAACATATTTTCGTTTCCGACAACCTTTTTAACATGAGTGACCTTATGACAATAATATCTTGCGTAGCTTTGGGAAAATGCTTAACTAGGGATATGCTTCTACTTCCCCTTTAACTGAGCAACAAATACACTCTCTGTTTGGACCTAACTAGACTCACTAGTTTGTCTTCTTGCATTCCCTCTGCTGCAACAAATAGGATCTACCCAAATCAAATGTCAGGATTTTGCTTTGTGCCATCAATTGTAAAGCCTCCACAAATGTTTCATGCAATAAAGCAATAAACTATCCAGAACAAGAGAAGCTAGATTGTCATCATCCACCTTTTTATTGATGGCAACAAACTAGTCTAGAAAATATTTTATCCGAAGATGTTCCGACAAAGAGAAAGTTACCCGTTCTTAAAATCCGGGAATTTTCTTCACTATCCCCAAAACCTCATCCCCCCACGCCTGACATGCGAGGGTGTACGACATATTTATACTTTTAGTTTTTCATATATCACCAAATATCCAATTGAAGTCAAGGGGCCGTGAATGGTTGGGTTGTCCTTTGTAGTGATGTGAAAATCACATGTAGTTCCTAGTATATAGATTGTGGTAGCAAATTAGCTTGGTTACAAAGATTGCTGTTGGTGGATGGTGTCATTCATTGTCCTTTGAGGAAAAATGCCAAGGTGGGGCATCCAAGGAGTATGTGAAAGGAGGTAACCTATCACTAGAGATGCAAATAGACTGGAGGAGCAAATTAGTCTCAAAATAGCAACACTAATGTCCATTGAGGCCCACTAATGCGATCGTATTTGAAGAATTGAGGGCTAAAAATGGAAACTTCCCATGGCTTGAAGCTGAATCTCCCATAGTTTTGAGTGTGTGAATGTAGAAAGTAATCCTAAAGATAGTCTCAAGGTGCAGAGACTGGGCGAAAAAGTCATCTTGGATGATGCACTGAGGAACATTCTGCATTTAACGATCATATGCTAAATCATGAGATTCTTGACCTTCTCAATTCAAGCACAATCAACATACACCAAACTAGGTCCCCAAACCTTGGACCCATGCAATACCATTGGCTTAATGATTGTATCAAAGAGACACATCTTCAAAAGGATATCCAGGAAGTGGATCAGAAAACATTGGCGCTCCATGACAGAAAGGGAGGCATATCCCTTGCAAAGGTGTGACCGAGAGACAGACTTCATACTAAAAGACAGTCTGAAAAACTGGACCCCCAAGTAAGTGTAGACTGATCTGATATCGAAGGTTTCCCTTTTTAGAGGAATTGGAACTTGGGAAAAAGAACATTTGAGGGTGTTGAATATCATGGCGTTAGTTTTGCTACTGGGAAAGATAATGTTTGGAGGCGTTGAATATCATGACCTTAATTTTGCTAAGTTTGACCACCAACTATGAAGCTCACAAAAACGAGAAAGGGCATCAAGTTGTCTCTATAAACCATCGGCAGAGCGAGGGAGGAGTACAACCTCATCGGAAAAAATAAGTATGGCTATCACCACATCATGTAAAATGTAACCATCATTTGCACGGGTATGCTGTTAAAGAATATCCTCTAGCTCATCAATGTAAATACTGAAGAGGATCGGTGAGAGAAGGCATCCCTTCTTTACCCCAATGGTACTCACAAAGCTAGAAAAACCATGAGAAGTATGAAACTGGCTGACAACTATCTTATAAAGCTTCCAAGTGGTGGTAAGGAAATAATCTGGAATACTAATATCACTCAACTTTGTAAGGAAACTCTGAATTGATTGCAAAGCGAAATTCCTAAAAGAGTTGTTCTTCACTAAACCACCTTGAGGGAAAGGTGTTTGCACACAAGGTCCATTGGAAAAGATGTGATTCATATTTTGTGCTGTTCTCTTCATGTTCTTTCCAAACCCGATATTGTAATATTTGGTAGTTTGGAATTCTATAGAAGTAACACTGAGGCATGTGCCCATCCTTATACCATGACCACTTGCAAAATCATTCATTAGCATGATCCATCTTCATTGATGCTGGTAATATGTCAATCAGGTCAAGAACTGTCACTCAGCTGCCAGTTTGGAATCATTGTCATGGTAGGTAACTGGTTAATGATTTTTCGTCTTAAAGGGGAATTTCGTGCTAGATTATTTAAGCTTTGGAATGAAGGCAAAAGCTTCAAACTGCAGTGGAAGGTATTTTGATTTTGTTTATAAAGTTGTAAGTTTCCCCATCATTTTGAGATTAGACCATGGGTGTTCCAAAAGGAAAATTTAGTGTAGAGAATGAAAATGGCAACCCTGAAATTTAAGCTGAAGTAAAATAATCATCTATTGAAGCTTTTGCTTCGTTTAATGCATTAATTACAGATCCTTTTCCAATGTTTTACAATTCTTTTTCCTCATTTCTTGTCACTCATGTTCAACCTATTAGCCACCTCAATTAGCACTCAAAGAGATAGTACCCAACGAGAGTGTTCAGATTACTGATACCATCTTGGAAAACTAAGGAAAGTTGTAGGGCCACCCTACGGACGTCATTTTGGGCTATACGGCCAGTATTTACCTACTAATTTAGACATAATATCAATTACTTATGCATCTATTATACACAATAACTTAGGATTTAAAGACTAACGATTGGATACTTGTGATTAATGAGAAGATTGAGCTATGTATTACAAATAGAGGTGGCAAGCCTATGAAAATTCATTAACAAGTGCATTTTTTCTTTTTTTTTGTCCAAGAAAAATGCAGTTAGCACCATCGATTCAGCATGACTTGCTAGGGGAGCAAATTGTTTTGTTTAAAATAAAATATGAGCTGTAAGCTTGTGTGTTTAAATAGAATATGGAGTTTATATATAGTGGTGTGCTGGCTAAAGAGATCAATCTGAAATATCCCTTGTGGGATACCACTCAAAAACACACAAATTATAGATAAATTGCAGCAAATAGAAAATTTGATTTTTGCCATAAATACTCAGTATAGGGCAATGAACTGATTTTTATTTAATTTTCTCAACATATTTGCCCAAAACACATGAAAATTTGCTAGGAAGCTTTCTATGACAATAAAGAAACCTAGAACAATATGTTTGGAATTTTTCAGATCATATATGATTACTATAAAATTACAAGAAAACCCTAGACAGCTAGAAAACCTTACAAATCCATACCTTCTCAAATACATATGATAGAATTCTGAAATTTTTGAAATAACATCTATTAATAATATAAATGAAAACCCAATCATCAGTCCTCAAAAAAGCACACTGAAAACCCTCCAAAAAGTACTGTAAAATTCCAATATGGGTCACTCCACCTGAAAAGAGACCAAAAACCCTCCAAACTTCCTCCAGAAGTGGTGCAAAACCTGCTCTAATTGCTGCAATATAAACAGATTCAGAAACCCTTGATTTTTCTCCACCAAAAAGCCCAAAATTCTCACCAAAACCCTTCTCTAAAAACCTTGAAATTGATCTCTGAAAAACATCCATTAATTGGTTCCAAATTGACAAGCTAGGGTGCATCTTTCACCACCAAAGAATGCCTCTGCTATCTAGGAATGGATCTCTCACCACCGAAGCTAGGGTTCCTATGGGATTTTACTCCACAAGCTAGAAAAATTAAATAGCAGTTTCTCGAAGTAAATCATAAGTGTGTATACAAGAATGGCCTCTCTTTCTCCCCCCAATCTCCTTTTATAATTTCTCCACAAACAACTTGTGGCCTAAGAAACCTAAGTCAAAATTTTATAGGAAGGACCACCAAATAATAAAGTAACTTAAAGTTACTTTTCTTCCCCTAAATCGCCATAGGGACATAAGTAACCCCTAAAAAATAATATAACATTAAAGTGTTATTAATCATCCCCTTGATGATAAAACATAACGTTTTCCCCCACCAAGCCACTTCACACCCATGCCAACACAAAAATATAAAAAATAAGCAAGGTGGAATACCCAATAGCCTCTAAAATCTTTAGCCCCTCAGGTATGACCAAGGCTAATACTAAATGAAAAACCTCATAGGCCAACTGCTCGAAGGAAAGGGGACATTACAATCCTCCCCTCCCAAGTAATATAGCACGAAGCAGGGGTGCGTGGTTTGTTGGAAGATGAATAAGGTTTTCCACCTCACCCTATACATGGACGGTGGGTATTGTGTCATACGTCCAACAACACCAACCTTCTTTGTCCATGTCAATCGTATAACAATGTCAACCGCAAGCCCAAAACCGTCTCCATCCCATTAGGAGAAACGCTTATCCAATTTACGTAATTAACGGCGCTGCATCCAGCTAGATCTCTTTAGGTATGGATG
Source organism: Taxus chinensis (assembly GCA_019776745.2). Lineage (NCBI taxonomy): Eukaryota > Viridiplantae > Streptophyta > Pinopsida > Cupressales > Taxaceae > Taxus > Taxus chinensis. The sequence continues at coordinate 297,613,720 of CM034157.1, read as the reverse complement.
TTTGAATATTAATTTAACTTCTATTAGCCAACCTCAATTCTTCCTGTCAATTTGTCAGCACTTGGTTGCATTTCCCAAGAAATGTATCTTATGTTCAAGAGGGATAATCCATGGACTCATAAATGATCAACCTGCCCCAACTGATGTTGCCTGTGATCATGTCACCCTTACTTTGCAGGTCTACCTTAATTTTTTATTATTATAATCAAGACAATATATTGAGAAACAATTGCATACAATCTTATTTCAAAACATCGATATCACATTTATCATAAAATGACACAGAGTAAACTCTGTTTCTCATTCAACATAAATAATGATGATTTTTCTAAAATAATTGAATGAACCTCTGTTTCTTTATGCAAGCGCCCAGAGATTATCAATCAAATGAAGGTTCCACATTGGTCTTTTAAGCATCATCCTCACAGAATCTAAAAAAAAATCTACCCTGATATTATTCATCCTCCCCTTAACCTGTATTTTTCTTCTGACTGCCCATGTCAAAATATCGCTACTAAAATCAGCACTTAAAATGTGCACGCAAATGGCTGATAGGGACCAATATTTATAGGCATATTGACTCAATCTCTGTAACTAGACATTCCTTGGTAATAAATAAGTGTGTAGGGCATCAGGCCAATAGGCCTCATAAATACTGGTTCCTATCAGCCATTCAGTTGAAACACCTATAAGTGTTGATCCTATAGCAATTCAGTGATAGGCCTCAATCACATTCACCCTCAAACTTAAACATCATTCCATCGCAGCAAGTTAGTACTGTACTTGTAGTAGATAATGGTAAGCAAAACGGAAATACAACCTGCTTTTCCATTTTGCAGAGAGCCAACAGATTACAGAGGGCATCGATACTGACAGATAGTTACCATGTAGGAAATAGAAACAATTGTGGATACTAAACAGAGCATGGGATATGACATACCTTGAAAGAAGACACAACGGTGAATCCCTAAAAAGTCCTTTGTAGTAAACCTCAGTTTCTCAAATATAAACCAGGTAAAAATTCTGGGCAGCCAACCAAATCAGATGAGTACAATCACATGCAAAGCTTTACAATTGATAAAAATAGACCTAATCGGCATATTTCATTGTTAGATCATCAACAAAAAAAAATGTCAAATAATTTGCCTGGAATAAAATGCCTTCCTAAAAAAGAACATACAAAAAACAAATGCAAATTCCTCCATCATCAGATTTGTACGCAATCACATAGAAGGCTAGTTCTATCACCCTCACTCTCCTTGGAAACCTGTCTAATGAATTAGGTCTGCCTTTTCCTGAAACAATCATATATTAGAAAAGGTAGTAGCCGCCCCATAGAAACATAACAAGTAGTTCTCCTCAACAAAACATCATGAAGGAGCTTTCACACTCTTTAGAGTTATGAACGGTTTCCGTCATAATCTTGCCTTGGAGGCAATAGTACAATTTACATTCGCTTCTCAGATGGAGGTTCACTTAGACAATAATTCAATATGGAAACCTTTCCTTTGGAGTGGATAGCCTCAAATCACATGCTCTCCTAATAGCTCATGTAAATAAGAAGGCTCAAACACCTTATACAAATCCTAACTAGAGCATTTCAGTATCAAATTCAAGCAACAAAAGTGAGGTCAACCTCATCTTATAACATCCAGGGAATCATGACTGATAATCTCTGAAAATACTACAATGTAAACTGATCTAAGTTAACCCTAATGTCTCAAGTGATATCAACTCCCTAAAATGGGTGATTGCTCAGGGTCTCTCCTATCAAATCTACTCATCAGCCTCTGTGTTCAATTTTCAGCATAAGTATCAATATGTATGTGCTTATGTGTAACAAGTAATCCATGATGACAGTCATTTGGATCTCCCTCAAGATGTAGGATGGCAAACTTAATTACATCCCCCTCGTGCATGGGATTCAAGTCAAAGTAGGTCTTCAACATTTTTGAATCCAGGACTGTGCGGTACACTTCTTAGAACCATTCAAGTGTGGAATGGATTATTTGTCCCAATCTCCTCTATAACTCACGTACCTGTAGCTAGATGATCTTGTCTTGGGTTTTCTCAATGCAATATTCATTCTACATGTACTGCTGTGAAAGGCATATTATCTCCTAAAGCCGACGACTCAATGATTGGTACCTTTCCCAACCCAGACTCCTCATCCAAATCATCTAGTTGGTTTCCTTACCTATGAAACTTTATGGATCCTTCAAAAAATAAGGTTTCTGGAGTCCCAAAGGCTTAGTAGAAGAGTGGGGAGACCAGGGCCCTGAATTTTCATTTTCACCTCTTTGAGCTAAGTGTGTCCCCTATTACTAGTTTCTCCCCTTTTCTGTAGTGAGTATCAATCATGCCAGAGTGCTAATATCTCAGTGAGCATGGCTCAAATAGAGATTAGTGGTTTCCTGGGGCTTCACCATGTTGGTGAATAACTGCTTCATCAAATCCACACCCATTTCATCATTGTCTAAAGTCTCCCATCTTTCAACCCCAGTAGGCTTCGAGAAACAACTAATTGATACCACTGAAATATCCCTTGCAAAATACCACTCAAAAACACACAAATTATAGATAAATTGCAGCAAATAGAAAATCTGGATTTTTAGCCTAAATACTCAGCTAGGGCAGCGAACTGATTTTTATTTATTTTTCTCAAAATATTTGCCCAAAACATAGGAAAATTGTGGGTGAAGCTTGTTATGATAATAAAGAACACCTAGGCTTAATATTTTTGGAATTTTTTAGCATCATATATGACTTCAGCCAGAAAATTATAGAAAACCCTAGACAGCTAGAAATTTTGGACCTTAAAAATCCATATCTTCTCAAACACATATGATAAAATTCTGAAATTTTGGAAATAACATCTATTAATAATATGAATGAAAACCCAATCTCATACTTGAAAAATCACTCTGAAAACCCTCCAAAATTGATGCACTGTAAAATCCCAAAATGGGTTCTCCACCTGGAAAAGAGACCACAAACCCTCCAAAATTCTTCTTCAAAAGTGGTAATCAAACCTTCTCTAATTAGCTTATCAATAAAAAAGATCAGAAACCCTTGATTTTTCTCCATTAAAAAGCCCAAAATTCCACCAAATCCCTTCTCTGAAAACCCTAAAATTGATCTCTGAAAAAAGTCCCTGAATTAGTTCCAAATTGACAAATTAGGGTGGATCTTCCATCACCAAAGAATGCCATGCTAGCTAGGAATGGATCTCTCACCACCTAAAGCTAGGGTTCCTATGGGATCATTACTCCACAAGCTATAAAAAGAAAACAGGCAATTGCTCAGTAGGGGAAGGAAATCATAAGTGTGTATGCAAGGTTATGAACAAAAATTCTCTTTCTCCTCCCAATTATCCTTTTATAATTTCCCCCAAACAACTTGTGGCCCAAGAAACCTAAGTTCACCTTTTCTAGGAAGGACCACCAAATAATAAAGTAACTTAAAGTCTACTTTTCTTCCCCCAAGTCGTGCATAGGGACATAAGTGAGCCCAACGAAAGAATATAACATTAAAGTGTTATTAGTCACCCCCATAATGATAAAACATAAGCATTTGGCCCCACCAAGCCACTTAACACGCGGATGCCAACACAAAAATATAACAAATAAGCAAGGTGGAATACCCAATTCTTCTAAGGATATAGCATCCTTATCTCATGACCCACAACTGAGAACAAGATTGCTCTCATTAGAGCATTCAAGAACACTGTGATAGAGGACTTTACACAAAACTTCTACGATGTTCTAAGATTATCCTGCTCTCAAACTCACTCCTACACTCAATTGTATAAGCATTCTGCAACTCTAGATGATTTTACATGAGCCCAACCTATCCATGCATAGTTTCAGTGGTCCACATTCTCAATTTGGTGCCTTTGGACACCCTGCACGGTTCTGCACTGAATCACATAGTGTCGATCCACATAAAACCCAGTGTTGAGTTTCATGGTGTCGGACTTCCACACTACAATATATCATGTTGGCTCTTATCCACTCATAATGCCCAACTCAATTGGAGTACCCCGGGTTGTCACGCAACCACAAACAATGCTGCATGGGTCAAGCTTGGCAATGAACCTGTAAACACCTAAAATCCACCATGCTAATTTAAACGTAATTGCACAACGTACACTAATTCCCATCTTCAATTATTAATTAATGACCCTCTGTTAATTTATTATGTAATGTCCCTTTTTAGGGGGACTCGGGAAATGACCGAAGAGCTGAGATGTAACTTAAAAATCAGATTAGTAAGCTGCTGTAGATGACATATATCAGCCCCGCAATCTGCAAATTATGCCCTTCCTAGGGTAGCGACCTCTTAGGAGAAGTCAAACACACTTTCCTAGGCACAAATCTCACTCAAACCTTTAGGAACCATGCTTAGAATTTAGGAGAAATAACCAGCACTTGTTAGATGCAAGGAAAATTGATTTTTAGTGCCCCAAAAATGAAGATACGAATTTTCTATTAACCCTTGTCTGTAGAGTTACTTCAAAAATTCATAACTTTACCTAGGAAGCTCCAAAATTCATGAAACTTGGGATCTTGGAGTTTAAAAATATGACGAATGCAAATATCAAATCAACTCGCCCAAACATCCACCAAAACATGTCAAACCCGTTGTTCAAGCAATTCACTCTAAAAACCCCGCAAGATCACTCCAAATATATTCATGAATTTATTATTCAAGCTCAGCGATCAATTGGTGAAGGAATTATAATTTTTGGAAGCCAAGGAATGCTAGAGTGAATTTCCTTCAAATCCTAATTGTTGCAAAAATGAATAAATATTTTCAGATCTAATTAAACCCTTCAAATCAATGCAAACCCACTCCTATGCAATTCACCCCACTTGGAAAGGCTGAATTATTGGCTCAACATGCAAAGAAATGATTGCTTTCACCTTTAGAAATTAGTACAAGTCCATCCATGCAAGAATCATACCATACATCCATCAAAACACCTCCAAAATGCTCATGATGCAAGTCGCCTAGGGCTAGATAGAAAGATATCAACTCCAAATACCTTAAGATATTCAATGATTCCAAATATCCTTGCTTGAGGGTTTTCGTCCCCAAGGCAAGTTCCACCATCAAGGGTTTTCGTCCTTGAAGGGATCTCAAACAAGGGTTTTCCCTTGATGATAGAGATAGGAAAGGTACAACCTTTACCAAGAAGAAATAATAAGATTCAACATAAAATAATAATGGCCAAGCATCCTCCTTTTATAACATAAGGGGTGCTACATCATAACTTATGGCCGACCCTATAATATTAAAGTCTATTTCTAATTTGAGCATATATGCTCACCAAACAACTAATTAACTAAGTAATTTATTTCATCTATTGGAGCGCTAGGCATCCAATAGGAATACAACATAAAATAGTGCAATATTTCCTAAAACTAATCCAAATATCTTCAGACAACTTTCCTCTAGCTCCAAATCCTTAGTCCCACGAGGAAGGAATGGGATAAGGTCTTCCATAGCGACTAGCTTGGAAAAAGGGGACATTACAGTCCTCCCTTCCCAAAATTGCTTGCCCTCAAGCAATTGTAAGCTCTCGTGCTTCAATTTGATCCAAGCGAGCAATCTAGATCCGGTACCGGTCAAGTGGAGAAGCTTTTGCAAGAACATGCCTTGGTTACCATCCTTCTTCACTCTAGAAATAAAGGATGTCTTCAGCTGCAATCTTCTTTTTATTTTCAAATCTGCACATGGAACAAACATGTTAGAAAAAATAGAGGCTCTTATTAGCCTTCCCATATGCTCCATAGTTCGGTGGATCAATCCTCTCTTAGGTGCCTTAGACTTCTCTTCTCCTTTGATTGGTTGGTAGGTGCCCATACAAGCCAAAATACAGCTGCGTATGAATGTGATTAGTATCTTCACACATGGGTGACCAATGCATTTTGTGTTCACAAGACCCAAACACCCAACAATCCTTCGCTTGCCACACCAATTACTGTTGTAATGATGCATTTCCCTCTCCAAAGGGAAGCTAACAGTGACTGAAATCATCCCCCAAAGTGCTGGATATATATATCCTCAAAGAGGGCTGCCCCAACAACTATCCAAAACACTGCTGAATTTTTATTTACAGCAGTCCATAGAGCAAGAAAGGAGCTGGAAAAATAATGATCAGCTGGTAAATAAATAAAATCAGGCCCCTCTCTAAACTCAGTTGTATGTATGGGACCATGGTTCTCATCTTTCCTTGCCACCGTGCTCCCTTTATTCATTGTGCCATGAAATCTGATTTTTTTTATTCCAATCCGGATATTCAGTCCTTCACCATAATATTTGAGGCTGAGTTTTTCCAAAAATTGAGACCAAAGTACCCCACAAACAAGAATAACTTCAGCTGGGTTAATTTTCAAGAGAACATCACATACCTTGTATTTTCTATGAGGTATGACAGTTGTACCTTGTTCCTTTTGCAATGCACAAAAATGTCATCCATCATGTTGATCTCAAAATCAGATCTCCTTCCCCTTTTGCAGCCCACAATGATACCCACTTCATGTGCACAAAAACAAGTTTGACATTGCACCAAAGCATCTACACACCTTTTGCTACACCATTCGTTTCTGGCCTTCTCTTTACTTGGTGCAAGCTGATCATGAAGATAAAAATACAACAGTATCATGGAATGGAGCCATGCATCATAGTCATCATGATTGTTATTCTTTTCTCTCCTATTCTTTAGTCCTTCCATGGAACCATAGGTTAGCAACATATGGGAAAGAAAATCAGAATTCTTATCATACTTATGATGCCTCAAACATGCCATGCTAGAATTCTTCCCAACTTCATACAAACTCATCAATTTTCTTTCCTTCCATAAGCAAAGAGAGGAAAAATCAAAACTGAAATTTTTACCTTCACCTTCTTTGAGCTTCAAGGGTTTACCCGGATTCCAAGGATGTAAGCAATCTATGTAACTCTTCACCATACCTCTTCTTCTCTCCATCAACATGTGCAAAGCAACCTCTATCTTGAAGCCCAAACTTGTGACCAAGAGTTTGTGATGACCAGCCCAACATGATGATGAAATAGGAAACAAAGAATCTGAAATATGTTTGCACCTTGGGCTGTCATGAAAAACCTTCTCATAGGCATTGCTTGGGAGATGTATAATGAATCCTTGGCCAAGATTCTCCTCCCAACCTTGCTCCTCTACCTCCTTAGCATAGGTATGATCACCAAAGCATGGCAATGACAAATAATGATGCAATAGACTCTTGTCATGATCAAACAAAATATCAGAGGGCTTACCATTGTTTGTTGGTCTGAAAATTACAGCGGGCTGAAGGTGGTCATGGGCACCCAGAAATGCCCTTTTTCCATGGGTGTATCTCATAACAACTTCATTTGGAAACTCCGCTTCATAGATCCTCCAATATTCAGATTTTTCTCCAATTATAACCCCATTTTTAGCTTGTTGATCAAGATGTACAACCACTTGCCATGGTTTACAATGGAGCCTCAACCATGACATATTGTTATTCTTTTCATCAAATGGCTCAAGACAACAAAACTGAATTGGTGTAGAAGAAAGCAATGATTTTGAAACACCTCCATACCTTTGGCCATCCCCAATATGCTTAACTCCTATTGTCATATGAGAATTGCTTGGGCTATCTCCAACATTCACTTCATCATCTTGCTCCTCATGCTTCCCTTCATCCTTTTGCTCATGCTCCCAAGTTCCCTTAGTATTTTGCCACATGCAACCATTAGAAATCAAGGGAATATCATTAACAATCAAAAGTTCTTTACCTTCCATTTTGCTTGGTTCTTGCTTAGCAATTTCTCCATCCTCTTGTGCTTTCATAGGGCTGTAAGGAAAATCAGTCAAGGGATCACCTTTGACAATGGCGGTGGGTGCTTCTAGGGCTCCCAAAGGCTGATCCATCACCATAAGCAACTGCTGTGATGGTTTTTCCTCCTTAGCATGGTGGATATCTTCCTCTTTTGTCACCTCAGAAGGGTTGCTATCTTCCAAGTTGTATCTTCAACTTCATCATGACATCTTATTGTAGCAAACATCTTCATTAAGCCTTTACTTGCTTCTTCAACAATGGATGGGTTTTCTTCCCTCTACTTGGTTGAGATTCCTTTCTGCCAAGACCCTTGTGCATGAGCTTGCAGGCCTATTATTCCTTGTGCCAATTCCCACTCTTGAATTTTCTTGCATTTCCCACAAACTCAGAAAATGACATGGGCATCACAATCTTCTTCCTCAAGATGATATTCTTCTGTCAATTTGTCACATTATTAACTTTGAAACCCTTTTCTCCTTGAACGGATCTTGAAGGGTAGAGGATCAAGATCTCCCTAGTGCCATCATGTATTGTCCAATCTTTGAATCTTCCATGCTTTTGCAAGGGCAAGGGAATGATGCTCTTGCCATTTTCAACTTTGTATCCATTTTTTCTTCTTGCATGAAACCCTTAGGCTGGGAAGACCGAAGCTCTGATACCACTGTAATGTCCCTTTCTAGGGCTGAAACTGAAAAATAGGAAACAACACCAATCCCACTTGAGAGTAATCTGATTTTTATAACAACATCTAAAAATATCAGAAACCCTAGCAATGAACTGTATAGGGACTTCAACTCATCATACAACCATGTAATAACCGCTGAAAATGCTTCTAAATAATTAATCCAATCACGAATTTATCAATCCAATTTACATCAAAGAAATGGAGAAAACAAGTGATTACACCCAGCTGCAATTAATTTTATGACAGCAGCAATGCAGCCACAACCAAGGGCTGGAAATAGCTCTTAGACAACTCCTAAAATCACCAAATTGTAGATTTCACCCTTATAAATTATGAGGAATTGAATGATGCAAACCAAACATGGAGAAACCCTTCAAATCAATACAAACCCCACTCCTATGCAATTCACCCCACTTGGAAAGGCTGAATTATTGGCTCAACATGCAAAGAAATGATTGCTTTCACCTTTAGAAATTAGTACAAGTCCATCCATGCAAGAATCAAACCATACATCCATCAAAACACCTCCAAATTGCTCATGATGCAAATCGCCTAGGGCTAGATAAAAGATATCAGCTCCAAATACCTTAAGATATTCAATGATTCCAAATATCCTTGCTTGAGGGTTTTCGTCCCCAAGGCAAGTTCCACCATCAAGGGTTTTCGTCCTTGAAGGGATCTCAAACAAGGGTTTTCGTCCTTGATGAGAGAGAAAGGAAAGGTACAACCTTTACCAAGAAGAAATAATAAGATTCAACATATGACATAATGGCCAAGCATCCTCCTTTTATAACATAAGGGGTGCTACATCATAACTTATGGCCGACCTTATAATATTAAAGTCTATTTCTAATTTGAGCATATATGCTCACCAAACAACTAATTAACTAAGTAATTTATTTCATCTATTGGAGCGCTAGGCATCCAATAGGAATACAACATAAAATAGTGCAATATTTCCTAAAACTAATCCAGATATCTTCAGACAACTTTCCTCTAAAATGGCCAAAATGTAGATATGGCTGTAATTATCAAGCTAAGACGAAGGCATGTACTATCTGCCTAGCTATAGTGGATAAAAACTTCTGTGTGGTATAGGCCGAAAAACTAGTTGCAAACCCATAGTTAATGAGTCATATTTCTTCATTTACAATGTATGCGAAGAACATGTAGCACATGAGTCGTATGAACTAAAGAATGGTATGCAAATATTACAGTGATAATTGCTATGATATAGAGGAGGAACAAAGCAAAAGGATCAAGCCTATTTCAATTGTTAAGTTTGACATGTATCAGACAAATGTCCAATAGAACATTAGCTGTCATGAATGGTTGAGGTGATCCTTTGTAGGGATGTGAAAAACAAGAGTAAGTAGAGGTTGTTGATGGTGATAGAGTGTTGTGGCCAACCAATGTGTTCTAGAGTTAGAAAGGTTCAGTATAACTAAGGATTCAAATGATTCTCTCGTGGATAACCAGTCAAAAAGAGTGTTAGCCAACCTCTCCATATGATGTCAAGCAATGGAAGGTTCTAGAAATTAGGGGATGATTTTTGTCCCAATCTGGCTAGATCTATAGAGGCTTATGAGTTACCTTAGTGCTCTTAGACTGCTAAGTTTAGTTGGGTTCTGACCTGATTTGACAAAGATTGACCATAAGGGGAGGAATCTAGGATTGTATCCTTGTCATGGGACATGATCTTGGGTACTAGTATTTTGTGCAAAAATATACATGTAGAAATTCTATAATTTTCCTTAGAATTCACCTATTATACATGATGTTTTCTAGTTTTTCGAATCTACACAGAATAAATGTAATGCCTAGAACTAGATGGACTTCTAAAAAGTTATGAATCCGATAAAAGAGACTATCATTGCATCTGCAATCAGATCGAATCTGTCATTGTGTGTCCCACTGGAAAATGCAAGGATCTGTTGAAGGCTTGGAAGATCTGACCCTGGAGGTACTAAGATCAATGAAGTAGCAAGGGGGCATTCTAGCATAGGTACAAACCTACATTATGTCTCACCATTGTAATAGAGGATTTCATTTTAGTATTGATCAGAGGAAGTGAAGGTAGATAGGACCAAGTTAATCAAGAATCCCAAGGAGTAAAACAATTAACACAATACTTAGGAATTGTAGCCAACCATTAGACATGTAAGAGGGCATCCAACTGATAATGATAAAGGTGGAGAGCAGCACAGTTATGCCTTCCGTTGGAAAGACTTTCTCCGTGTAATCTAGGCTAGCCAGTTCAGGGTACAAGTTGTCATATTGTGAAGCTCACCCGACATGTTGGTACGGCGATTTTTTTCGGTGACTTTGTGTACGATTGCACAACCAAATGATATAAATGATATGTAAAAAATATAGCCGATGAGTAAGGAAAATTGAACCATATAATCCATGCGTTAGAGCAATGGCAAAAATAAGCTACGCAATTATTGACAACATACTTATAATTCAATGCCAAATGTCATGATATTCATTAAGCAGCTTGAACTTCGAATCAATATATTGAGTTCACATCTCAAGGTGATGAGACAGATTGGGCATATGTGTCAGGAGATAAGTATTGTGAGGTACAATGTGTTATGGTTGTTTAACCAAAGAGTGAACTTGGCAGTGTCTTCCTAGGGTCAGGTTTAGTGTTAAAGTGGGATTGACAAGACTTTGGAGCAAAAAGAGTGGTAAAGAAAAAAATTGGTTTGAATGCTAATCCGGATAGAAAGCAGTGAAGCTACATGTTGGACTAGTATGTGAAACATGTGCTCGGGTATGCATGTTCCATATATTGCCCCCCCTGGTGAGATTTGTGGCTCGTACCCATACCGTTAGATGTGTTGCATGTCACCTATTTTTGAAGCGCACTGGTACAAGGGTACCTGCGTGTTCCTAGGATGTCATGTCTCCTCCAATGGAGACTGAGCGCAAGCTATTATAGCACCTTAGAATCTGGACAAAGCATTTTCTTCCCCGTGGAGTTTTAAGAAGCAAGGGGACAGCACTTGGATGACTTTTTTGTCATCTATTTAAGCAAATGATTTTTATCAACGTCATGTATTCCTATTGGGAAAGCCTAAGTGCTCCAATATAAGAACTTATGGTTTCCTTAGAAAATAAAGTATCTCCGTTGAGCATGTTTGTGTCTATTCTCAAATGCATTTATGTCAGATAATTAAAAAGTACTTTTATTTGGGTCGGCCATCATTTGAAATTTACACGAGACCCTTATGGTCTATGAAAAGGAGATTGCTTGGCCATTTTTAAACAGAGTAGATGAGCTTGAGCTATTTTACTTGTTTAAAGTGCTATTCAAAAAATAGAAAAATCAATAACATCTCCCTTCTCCTAAGGTACGAAAACTCTTCAAGTAGAAGCCTTGTGTGAGGACGAAATCCTTCACCATAGACTAGGGATATGCACCAGTTCAACAACAGATGAGTCTACCAGCCAAAATGCCTTGAAGAGATCTCTGTATGCTGAGTGATAATCTTTTAATCCCTTTCAGCCGTTGTGCGAATTGCCCATCCAATCCTATTCTCTTGTTATGGTCATCAGGGAGGTGGAAATCCTACTTGCACTACTAAGCTGATTGTTCCATAGCATATTTGGCTTGAGAGCTAGAGTGGAGTGACTTCAGTCTTTATGGTGTAGATTTGGCATATGTACATGGCTGTTCCAAGTAAAGCGCATGACCAGCTTGGAGGAATAGTTTGGTGTGCTTCTTGGGCAACGAATTTTTTGGACTTTGAGATTAGTAATCATGGGTTCTTCATATTTTTAGAGGCCAAGATCTGAAGTTGCATTTTCCAGATGTGTATTTGCTATTTTTCCAAGCTCTCTCAAGTTAGTTACAGTTATGGAATATTTACTTAATTCCTGCAGTTGAAGGTTTCATTCATAAAAATCCAGCCATATCTCACTTCTAAGCTTATAAAAACCAGTTTATCTTGTCATGAAATGGGCTGCTTGTAATATATAATAATTTTAGAGACTTAAGAGTAGCCGATTTTGAAGGGTTTGGAGGGATTTATTTCAAACTGTTTTGTGTGTGTGAAACTGCCAAAAAGGGTCGCTGCCCTAGAAGGGTCAGTTTGCTGGCATCAGTTAAGGTTTTTATATATTTATTTCAGTCACTAACAGCCTACTAAAAATCTGAAAAGGGTTGTTTATCTTCAGTTTCTGCATAGTTTCAGATGTGAGTCCCAAAAAGGGACATTACACATTTTGTGTTCCTTTACAAGTTTCCAACTACATATTGCATATCTACATTTTGTTGGAGTATCATTACCGTTTTTTGCCTCTATTGGTTCAATGAATGGATATTTAGCTACCTATTCAAACTTAAAAGATCTCCCCATTGTATATCTACTTCTCTTCCCTTGCTCATATTTGTTAGTATTTTTAACTGAAGTTGGTGTTTGATGTGTAGAAATCTCTTTTGTTAGTTGCATCTCATCATCAAGAATGTCCTTCAGTCTCCTCTTGGCACAAAATTGTTAGTCGAATTTTCAACTGAAGTTGGTGTTTGATGAGAAGTAGAAATGTCTTCTGCTAGTTGCATCTCATAATTAAGATTGTCTAGTGGTGGCCGTGGCACATAATAAGGATTGTCGTCTAGTGGAGGCATATTATCACAATAATATTTTGAAGTAGTGACATGCTATTGTGATTAATTCTTTCATGTTTAATATCCCTATCAGTGGGTTCTGCATGAAAAAGGGTTTTTCATATTATTATTGAACCTTAATATAAAATTGGGGGCAAGGGAATGCCCATATCCCATATAGGGGACGAGAGGGGAGGGGGATTGAGCTGGTCCCTCCCTTCGTCTCGGTCGAGTTCCTCTCCTCTGCACTTATCACTCGACCCTGCCACTACCAGGCCAATCTCTGACTAGAATTAATGATGGCCTCGGCCACCTCGACTATATAGAGTTATTTTGGGGGTCCATATAGACGGCCCATTTACATACATATATATATATATATATATATATATATATATATATATATATATATATATATAGGAGGTGGGAGCGGGGCTATCTAGAATCTAAGCTCCCTTAGCCTCCTCCTCTAGATAGTGCCCCCTCCCTAAACCATCTAAGATAATAGACAGGGGAGAGGGGTAGAGGCGCACTATCTTTATCTATAAATTGATAGGGTGGATAAGGGCATCTATATAGATGGGTGAGAGAAAGGGAGAGAGGGAGATGGGGGTGCTATATAGAGTTCTTCACGCCAGTTTATCATTTAGTACCTGTATTTGCTGTGGATGTCGATTGCGTCGACTTGTTTTGTAGCTGGATAAAATAAGATAATAGGGTTATTTTTTTAATGATTGGCCTAGCCCTTTACCATTATCATCAGAAGTTATCACATCAAATTTCAGGGAGAAGTCATAGAATTCTTGGGAATGGCTGGGACACACCTATAGCTAGTTGCAAAAGGGTGTCAGATGGTCGGCTTTTATGTAGCTGAACGATTGTAGGATATGGTCGCATCGAATTTGTAGGTGGTTGATGATTATGTAGCTGGACCACTATAAAAGAAGTGTGCGTTTCAAATAACTGCGAGCAGTTGCATACGCATAATTGTTATGCAGATGAACGGCTATTATGCAAACGGATTGGAAAGAATTACACTTCTGCGAGATCTGCTCTTGGGCTCAAAGTGTCAGAGTCTTATATAGTACATATGTTGGCGATTGCGCCCAATTTGAGTTTTGAGATAGAGGCCATATACATTTATAACTATGGAATTTATTTTAAACTGTATGTTAGCCGACCCGGAACAGTAACTTGCATCCTGATAATTTAGGTGAAATGGTGTTGTGTACTACTCCACATCGCCAAATGGCAATTTCAAAGAACCAAATATTCGTGAATGAACAAAACCTCGCCGCTAATGTTTTCCTTGTACTCTCATATTCTGCTATGTTGTTATGTGGTATGTACTTATTAGTGTGTAATTAATATTCTGTGGTAGTGTTGTTTCTCTAGAAACAAAATGCAATGAAGGAAGAACTAATCATAATTACAATGCATCCAAATTGCATAATTTAGATATTTCTAAGATTGGGCTATTTCCAATCAGGACAAATTTAAACATTACAGAGGACAGAGGAGGGAAATGTTGTCTAGGTTCTCCAATCATCTTAGAAAGAACAAAAACAATACAGAAACCAGGAAAAAAACTTGAACCATCACAAGAATGTAGCTGGGCAGGGGCAAGGTTTACCCATCAATCAATGCAACATTTTATACCAATCGTTAGTAATGACAAATCAAAACTAGAGACCTTTTTCGATTACAATCTAACTTGTAGTGCAGATATTTTTAACCATGGAGAGCAATATAGCAAACTAGCTATAAATGTTGTATTGGTTCTTCCTAGCATACGGTGGTTTGCAACCAGATCACAGAGAAATATTCACTGTTACATATATCAAAAATCAAGAAAAGACAATAGGAGTGGGCCACTTTTCATTGGAAGAAATTGATAACATTATACTACATAAAGTAAACATTTTCCTCTCAGATTTAGGCGACTTAAAATGCAGATAATAGCCAAATAGTTCTTCTCCTTGTTTTCTAAGATGTTGCAAGGAGGCTAATGCATTAATCTATATTTACACAAGCTATTTTTTTGTTCCCATTTTCAATGCCAGCTAATAATGACATAAGAACTTCAAATAAATACACCACACAAGCGTGAAAGTTTTCTTTTAGCAGAGGCACCCTATGAAAAACACCACATAAGCATCAATTAGAAGTTCAACTTCAGATGTGACTTATAAAAAGCCATCAGGTCTACAAAGTTTGTTCTGTGTTTCAAAGTCAAAATTGTCTCTTCTCGATTGAACTGTTCCATTATGTAGTAGAGGAAAATACAAAGACAATAAAAAAATCCAGTAAACCATGTACACAACATGAACCATCGCTAGAATACAACTGAACAGAAAGGTAGACCCAATGGGAAGTGGTATATATTGTACAATAGAACAACAACATAGTAAACCTTGCGATCACTAGCCAAAATCCAGACTACAGCACACAGTTCCTAATGCTAAATGGGATAAAAGAACTAGGTAAAATTGACTTCATTTGTATGTGTTTTCCTCAACATTAACTGTGTAGTATCAAAACCACAAAAATATGCTAAATAGTACACAAGGAAGAGACCAACACAAGGCAATAATAAGGAAACACATTGCAATTGATTGCGAGGACACCAAAACAAGAAACAAACATTTTTTTACGATTAGATATAATGTTTTCATGATCCGTATGATTGGAGAGACGGCCTTTGGAAAAAAAATTGCATAAGAAGTTTTTGATCAATGTTTCTAATGACAATCTGTAATCCATCATCGGGATAATTTTTTTTGTATGATATTCAGGTGATTCGCATTGCAACGCTAATTTTCTTTAAAAGCCATTCAGGGAGATAAACATACCAGATTATTTGCATTAATACAATCCATGTTGCTTCCATAAATTGCACTGTCACAAATATATATTTACAAGGCCAAGCATTATCACTGCCATAGAATGTTGTTGCTGGCCATTTTACACAGAGTAGGGCAGGGACAACAAAACCAGAAGGGAATTACCGTGTAAAAGAGCATCCTTCTAGCAAGTTATATTAGTTTTTAGTGTTGTAAACAAAAAAAAAATGAAAATAACTAAAATGCCCATTGGCTAAAAACTTTCAAAAACTAGTGCACTCTTCAAAAGCACAATTGAAATAAGTAGTGATCCAAAAGTTGTATTGTTCTGGCCCAACAAGGGGTCGAAGAAATATCCAAGTATATCATAGAAAGCTTTCTCTAGATGGCATTTGCATTGGTGAAGTTGGATCAAACAGGCTCTGAAAGCTGGCCAAAGATAAAGAATTGTCAACACCTTTGTTAGCATGTTGCTTGCTAAAGAGAACACAACTGGGCTAATGTGAAAAACATCTTCTTTCTCATGAAATCAACTTCTACTAAAAAATACCAGCTTGTGTTAAAACGTTAGAAGTCATTTCATACTCTGCTGATGGCAACGATGTTCTCCATAATAGGCATGAACACACCTCATATCTCGGATCATTGCATCATGAACGTAACAGGTGACATTTTTGTCCAAGTTATATCCAAAAGTAATGTAAAATATCTGCAGGAGGATCTCTTCATGCAACATGCCATCAATCCTTCCATCCTCTGTGTATTGTGCATTTCAAGGCATGGTCATAAGAGCATATTTTTCCCATGCACAGTAAAAAATCACCTGTTGGAAAGCCAGGAGATATGATCAACCATAATATGCTTGACAATATGGTTCCAAGTGATGAGAATCGAGATTAAACATTATTTTCTCTTAATGCACCTGTGACCTGCATTTGTTTTGGACTTTCATTTGAATGCTTGTCAAGGGGCAATTATTGCTGACCAGGAGATCCACAAAAAATTGAGCACAAGTTAAAATAAAAAACTAGGCAAGATCACTGGGAGATGAATGCATGCATCTATATTGATATGTGCAAGAAATTGCAAATATGTCCTGATGCACTCTTCATGCAACTGGTCGAAGAAAAGGATAAGACCATTCACTTAGCAGTCCTAAATTGTAACATTGGCATGTACCCAAAGGTAAGTTGGTGCTAGACATAGAGGTAAAAATCATTATATTGGTCACTAAGCAGAAGCTAGCAAGAAGCATCGAGGGAAATGCCAGAGCTAAGAAGCAAGCAAGGAATGTTATTACAGGCCAATCATACATGAAAGTAGGAAGGAATGAGGGGCTGGGAAGTGGAAGAATGAGGGAGTGCATGAGAGGGGACTGGGGCGCGGTGAGGGATCAAGAATGGGTGCAGATTTGTTGAAAAGAATAAAGGAAAATTCAAAGGTTATCCCAGAACAAGAATATAGGCAACACGGCATGCATATGCAGAAAAACTTACCATTTTCCTCTCGTCTTTCACATGCAACTCAGACTGAGAATTGTTTTGATGTTGTCAGGTTACAACTGCACCAAACAGTCTATGTATGATTCATTTGACAACTAAAGCTTGCAAATGGTGAGATCCAGCATGAACTAGTGTTCTTTGCAAACAAGAGGAATGCCCTCAACAACATAATTTTCATATAGCAAAATGAAGCAATCTGCTCACTTCTTTCAGGAGTAGGTGCAGATTCGTGAAAAAGATAAAAGAGAAAATTATAAAGGTTATCGTAGAACAAGAATATAAGCAACATGTGTGAAGCATATGCAGTGAAACTTACTGTTGCCCACTGGTCAAGTTCTGTTCCTCCATATTTCACATGCAACTCGTACTGAGGATTGTTTTGATGCTGTCGGGTTACAACTGCACCAAGCAAATCCACCATGCATGACTCATTGGACAACTAAAGCTTGCAAATGGTGAGATCCGGCATGAACTAGGGTCCTTTCCAAACAAGATGAATGCCCTCAATAATATTATTTTCATTTAGCATAGTGTAGCAATCTGCTCAACTCTTTCAAATTTATCTGTGTTTCAGAGAAAATTTTGTTGTTTGCACACTATAGCCAAAAAAGAAATCTGAAATGAAACTCTCTAACAAATTGTTGATGATGTTCATAGTTATAGTTATTTGCCGGTGCTTTTCTACAATGTCAATGGGCACCAATATTATTTTCTACAAGCGAATGTTTTTTGAAAAGAAAGGGCTGTAGACAACTAGAATATCTCCCTCAAAAACTTTGGTGGATTTCCTTGTGCAAAGGTGAACAATAATAAGAAATATAAATTTCCCTTCCTTTGGTATCCAAAGAAGGGATTATACCATTATTCTAATTAGGAATCAAGCATGGAAACAACAGCTCCTATCAACTAGATTTTCCTTATTTTTGATGGAAGAGCAAAAGAAAAAGCACCGACTAAGTTATATATTGCGAGGAGAAAACGAGGAAAGCAAAGTATTACCGCTTTCGCAATTGGTGTAAAATTATTCTATAATATTTGTGGATTAAAAAATTCAATACATGCACCATTGTTTATAATAGCTAAATTATTGGAACACATCAATATATTAACAAACAATACAAGACGGTTACAATAAAAAAGTGGCCGGAAAAAGGTTACAGCCCTAAAAAAGTAGGAGAAACACACGACACCACAAAAAATGCCACAAGTGACAAATCGTGAACAAAAGAATCCACATGAATAATGACGCATGATAGGTGTAGTGCCCACCATTGCAAACATACATTGAACCTCAAAATTATTCAAAATAGACTGTGGGTCAATCCACCCTTTTTTATTTTTTATTTTTTGACTTCTGTCTAACCCTTAATATGAGGGCCTAGAATAAAATTGTTGAACATCCTCAATTTGGGGATGGCCTTGCTCCTTATCCACTTCGGAAGAATCCATTTCATGGGATCTCTTTGTTCCCCCTAGTGAAAATTTCAGTGTATATGACTCCTTCCCTAGGGGCTCCTTTGAATCGAACTTGTGACATGTGACTTTGTGGACACTTGTACTTCTGAAATCTGCATTTCCCTTCCATAGTTATCAGTGGCCGAATCTTTCTCTGTCGGATTATCCTCATCTTCCAATGCTAGATGAGGATAGGGCTTCCATGTTTTGGGTTTGGAGGGGCAATATTTTTCTGTTTCGGCTGCCCGTTAAGGTGTGGGAAGGAGTCTTGTAGATGCTTTGTTTGCTTACAAATCCAACAGCGAAAAGCCGTGTTTTCGTAGTCTAAGATTTGAGACAATTGTAGTTCGTCCTGCTTTAATATCGTCTTATTTGGCAGTCCTTTCGTTGAGATCTATCTCCATGTATATTCTATCTGATTTAAATTTTTAATATATTTGAGCAACAAATTTCCAATACCTTCCAGAACTTCAAGATGCCAAAAATGAAGGGGCAGATTCGAAAGATGAACCCGTATTGGTATTTTGGAAACTAACATTGTGTCTGGGTTAAAACCAGGAAACAACGGAGTCAAAAAAGGCCTGCATTGCCCCAGAACCAAGGTCCCTCATTTAAAACCATTTGAAAGTCTTCCTTTGAAGGAAATTGTACAATGAAAATCCCTTTGGAGAAAAATTGGACTTTACAATTAGACCAGTTTGTGAAGAGCCATTGATACAGCTCAGTAGAGCTGGGCCAAAACCCATTAAACCTGCAAATTACCACATATTGTTTGTATTGGCACATTTCTTTAGCTGCCTCACTTGAAATCAGCATGTTAGGCACCTCATAAGAAAGA
Organism: Taxus chinensis; assembly: GCA_019776745.2. Classification (NCBI taxonomy): domain Eukaryota; kingdom Viridiplantae; phylum Streptophyta; class Pinopsida; order Cupressales; family Taxaceae; genus Taxus; species Taxus chinensis. The sequence continues at coordinate 297,593,935 of CM034157.1, read as the reverse complement.
AAAGAATTAGAGAGAGAAATAGAGAAGGTACAGCATGAATTGCAGCTGTACAGAATACTGCAGGCATGATGATTTTATTATAGGAGAGGATACAGCTAGAAGGTGCTTGTGAATGCACACACACACTTTATTGCAAAACCAAAGATATCACCAATTTTGTCTCTAAATTTTTCATCAAGAATAGGATCAAGAGGTTTCATCACTTTGTCAGTAGTCTGCTCATGAAGGGCACAATAATGAAGACAAATATCTTTGTTATCAACCAACTGTCGAATGCAGTGATGATGAACCTCAATGTGTTTGGTTATAGTACGGTAAACTTGGGTTTTCAACAACTTTAAGATACCTTGATTGTTACAGTGGAGTGGAGTAGCTGTATTCTGAGCCGGATGAAAATCAACCAATATTATCCACGGCCAGACTGCCTTGCAACCCGTACTAACAGCTGCCTTGTTTCTGCTTCGGTGGAAGATACAATGACAGTGTTGTAGTTTGATTTGCCACAAAACTCCTGAATTCAACACAAAAGTGTAACCATTGGTTGATCCCTGACTATCAACTGAACCACTTAACCATTTGTATACATTAATAATGTATAGATAGTAAAGAATATAATATTTTCATAAATTTTGAGGATAGGGGTTTATTGTATGGAGCTTACATGCAAGGTATCTTACTTTATAAGAAATTAAATATTTTATAAATTGTCTTAAGATTACGCGGGGACGCGTCCCCCCCATTTTTGACACGTCTGGAACGTCCTGGACGTCCTAGGGACATGGGGACGTGGGGGAAACGTTTCCCCCACATTTCCCACTGTGCATGCTTGATGGGAAACGTCTCGGGGATGTCTAAAGAGGCTAGGAAAAGGTCTTGGGGACGTGGGGGACATGTGGGGGATGTCTGTGTCCACTGTTTTGAAAAACACTGTCATTTTCTTGCATTTTCAGAACTGTATGGTGGCACTTGTGACAGATGCAAGTTGGTTGAATCGTGGCTCGTTTCTCCTGGTTCGTGGCTCGCTTTTGTTGTTCGTGGCTTGAGTTTGTGACTACAGTTTTTGGTCAAGTGTTTTGCTTCACGGTTTTTGCTGGTTCGTGGCCCACGATCTTCACAGGGCTTTCTCTGTTGAAGGAGCTCTCGATTCCTACAGTCGAGGCCCTAAAATTCGTGATCTATAGTCGAAATCGTGGCTCGTATTCATCTGACCACGTCTTTCACAGGTTTAGCTCAGTAACCTCCACGAATTCGTGGGCTCCTGTTTCGTGGTTCACATAAACTCGTGTCTGGTCGTGGTCGTGGCCTTGTACTGTGGTCGTGGTCCAAACTGCACTGTACTGTACTGTACTGTACTGTACCATGGTCATGGCTCCCTGGGAGTGATTCGTGGCTCTGCACCTTACACAGAACACGTCTTCCAACTGTATTTCCCTTCATTTCGTGAATGCCCTTCATGGAATTTCGTGTTTCCTTCTGGTTCGTTACATAGACTCCTTGCTCGTGTTTCCTTCTAGTTAATTTGCAAAGGCTTTATAGCTTCATGGCTCTACTCCGCTGAACACTAGAGGACACAGTCAAACACCACCTGCTACAAAATCGTGGCTCCTCCTCTCACTCTTGGGCTCAAAGTTTGCCTTGATCTCTCATCGTGACTTTGTTAAATAACTTGCTAAGAGACTTGTTAAATAAGGGCAACACATGGACTTGGTGGAGACCTGATAGAAACCTCCGTCATAAGCTTGAAAGAGATGTTCTTAGTCTTCTCAGTGTGACAAACCCTGTATCCCTGTCTTAAAATAGTGAACTCGGATATGGGGTTATAATCCATGCTCAAATAACAGTGAGGTGTGAACATTAAATCCAGTTGTCGTCTCCTTAGTTCTCAGTTCTCACCAAGATAGAGTGGAGGAATATGATTAAGGCATGTAGAATAATGCTTGGAGTGTCTAATATGGAGTATAACTCACAGTTCACCACAGTCGAGTGAACAGAGCAACATTTCAATTGGGACTCTATCAAGATCTTGTGAAGAAGCGAGTCACGGGCCTGTGCAAGTAATGATCAAGCTAATATATCCTGAAACGCTACTATTATTGTTTGACAGTCTTAGTCTGACTGTAGAATCTGAGTGAGAACCTGTTTTCTGTCATTCTTTGTTTTGTCACTAGAAGGTTGACAAGAGCAATTGAGGGTCAATAGATCACAACTGTCAACAGTGAACCATAACACTTGGTTATAGTTTGGGAAGATTGCTATCAGAGAATTGAAAGAGAACATAATAGAAGTTTATAACAAGTTTGGTAAAGCTGAGTGTTTTGAAATCACAGTATCATGTCTATAACAGTTCTAGGAATGTATTTGATGTTTACGAGTTCAAGTTTCACTTTATTTAAATCTCAAATGGTTTTATTTCAGCTTATTTATGTAATTTAGTCACTATATCTTTATATTTTAAATATTTATATATTTTTTAATTAGCCGTCCCCCCGCCGTCCCCAAAATTTAGAAATTTTTTGCCGTCCTGGAAACCTCGTCCCCCCGTCCCCCCATCCCCCCGTCTCAGGTAACTATGCTTGGCAGGTATTGGTACCTAGGTGTGCCCCGGCCCCCAACAGTATGCTGGCATGGCCTGCATATATGGTGCTTTTATTGCACAAATCGTGGATTGTTCAAAAAAGTCTCGCTAGAAAGTAATGCCATAAATGATAAAACTGGATTCTGTTTGCCAGGAAATTTCATGGTAGTCAAAAAAGAAAAGGTGGAATTAAAATTTAAAATTGTACTTTTGGAGGAAAATGAGACTTGAACTTTCAAATTAATTTTATAAAATCTGCACCAAACTTTTGACCATGATTTTCTACTACTTAAGGCCCAAACCACAAAATGCAGAAGAAAGAAGATCCTACTCAATTTTCTTCATAGAATTGATTGGTGTAGAGTCTAGACAATCTGCAATTTGAGGTCACATGCAACAGATATCAGAATCTTTTCAAAAAACCTTTAGTGGGCAATATATGAAACGAAAACGATTTCCGAAGGATGTTGTTGGAATTGCATGCTCCACAAGATAATACCAATAGGTTGGTCAAGTCCGAACAGAAATATAATAGGTGGTGTTGAAGATATGCTTTAGTTTCTAACTTTTACATATACTTTATAAATGTAATTATTTATAAAGTATTTATCGATTTAGGTTACTTGAATTGTAGGAATATTTTAACTTTACTTTATAAATTATACTTTAATTTTTATATTTACATATACTTTATCAATGTAATTATTTATAAAGTATTTACATTTACTTTATAAATACATTTACATTTACATTAAATGTATATAAATTATGTAGTCTTTATTTTTAAATTTAGATAACTTTGGGCATAAAATGGTTCATTAGGTTTATAACTGTTTACATGACAATATTTACAAAATATATACGCACATTTGTATAATGCATAAGTCTTTAGTTGGTCCAAAAATGATAAATATTTAAAAATATATATGTAGTCATTGAATTTTGTAGTCATATATTTAAATTTAAAAAGTTAAACTTGTTTATAATGTATTTAACTTCGTTGTAAATTTGTAATATTAATTAATATTGTGTTATTTGAATGCAGATTGTAATTCGATGGGACCCCCAAAATCAAATGCTGAGGGATGGAAACATGTGAGCCGCGACGGTAACAACCTCAAGTGCCGCTTGTGTGGTCATGCTTTTACAGGTAGTTTGACAAGGGCAGTGGACCACTTACTTGGGAATTCAGCCGGTTGGGGAGGAGGGGTTACAGCATGTGGATCAGTGACTCCAGAGATTAGAGCTGCTCTAGAGAAAGAGCAATCCTCTTCGATTGTAGGAAAGATGCAATCGGCCCAAAAGAAACAGAGAGTCCAAGAGAACATGTCTAAGTTCACGACATCTGTTGTGTCTTCTTCTACCACTATGCCCAACACCTCAATAGGTGGATCAATGGGGAGTGCAACATTGAAAAATTTGTGGAAACCATTAGAAAAACAACATGTGGATGATGCATTCGCCGATTTATTTTATTCAAGTGCCATTCCATTCAATGTAGCTAGGAATCCACATTTTCGAAACGCAATTCAGAAAGCTGCAGAGTTTGGCAAAGGCTACACACCTCCTTTAGAGGCTTTCAGACCAACTCTTTTGCAAGGGTCAAAAGATAGGGTGATTGAGAAACTAGCTGAGGTCAAAGCCTCTTGGAGGTCAACAAGGTGCACTATATTGAGTGATGGATGGTCAAATATATGTCAAAGACCACTGCTTAATGTTTTGGTGGCTTGCCCTCAAGGTGTTGTGTTCTTGAAGGTGATTGACACCATGAACCATAAGAAAACTTCAGAGTATATTTTTGAAATATTAGAGGAAGCCATTCTTGAAATAGGTGTGGAAAATGTGGTTCAAGTGGTTACTGACAGTGCTGCAAATTGTGTGGGAGCTGGAAAGCTAATTGTAGAGAAATACCCACAAATATATTGGAGCCCATGTGCAACACATTGTTTGGATTTGTTGTTACATGACTTGGCTAAATTTCCATGGATACATGAAGCAATTCACAAAGGGAGAGCAATTGCAAATTTTATCAGAAATCACCGCCTCACATTGAATCTCTACAGGCAACATGCATCGAGGGAGTTGTTGAGGCCATGTGAAACAAGGTTTGCTTCATTTTACATCACTTTGAAAAGAGTGGTTGAAGAGAAAGCAACTCTAAGATTTGTTATGTGTTCCAATGAGTGGGAAAATTCAGTGCTTTCTAAAGGTCCTAAGGGGAAGAACATAGAGCAAATTGTTTTAAATAACAATTTTTGGGAAAGTGCAACAAAGGTTTTAAATGTGTGTGAACCAATTGTTGATGTGCTTCGCATGGTTGATGGCGACACCCCTTGTCTCGGTATGCTTTATGAGAGCATGGACCGTTGCAAGGAAGCTATTCAAAAAGCACTAAATAATGTGGAAGCAAACTACATGGAAATATGGGATACAGTTGATTATAGATGGAAAATGATGCACACACCTTTACATGCAACAGCATGTTATTTAGAGCCTAAGTTATTTCAGGTAGATAGAGATAGTGATCGTGAGGTTATGACAGGGCTTTATGAAGCCATTGAGAAGTTCGAACCAGATCTACAACTGCATGTCTAATTAGAAAGCAGTGTTGGGCATACAAGGCAAGAGAAGGGATGTTTGGAATGTCAGCAGCCAAATATGACATGTCACAAGTTGACATGCTTGGGTACAGATGGTGGAAGTCATATGGAGCACAAACACCTGAATTGCAACGCTTTGCCATTCGAATATTGAGTCAAGGAGCAAGTTCATCAGCTTGTGAGAGGAACTGGAGCTGCTTTGACCACATCCATTCTAAAAAGAGGAACAAGTTGTTCTGGAAAATTGGGAGATCTTGTTTATATTCGTAGCAATTTACAATTGTCTATGAACAATGCAACAAAAGACTCCACCTCTTCTTTGCAACATAAAATTCCAGATAACACAATGGATGCAGATGAGCCTGACTTTTGGATGATGAATTGAGTGTTGCATCTAGTGATGATGATACTGCATCAACTCAACCAAGTGCTCTTGATGACTTGGAACTTGTTTAAGTTTGAGTCTTGACTCTTAATTGTAACTTTTTGACGATTTCATATGTTCTTGATAGTTTAACTTTGATAAGCATGGTTTATAAATGTAACAGAGACATCTTTTTATATAGATTTCAAGTTTATATAATAATGTTTTAGCTATTTTGAAAAAATTGTGCATTTATATCTTATTTAAAAAAAAAAATGAAAATTATAACAGCCGAATTTAATCACGAATTTTTTTTTTGCCGAATTTTATCATTGCCGAACTTAATCCGAATTTAATCCTCGCCGAACACGAACACGAACACGAACCTGGTGACTTATAAAAAACCTTAAATGAAACTCCCAAACTATTTTTTAAAAACAATAATTGAGACTCCTAGCTTGAATGCTTCCATTAGTTACCTTTCATTGCCCGGCTCAGTTTAGAGGGTACTTAGGACAACTTGCATAGTAGAGCTTGTAGGAGTGGCATGGCTACTGCTTGTGGTTGTAATGAACCACATGATGCTTTTGATGCTCTTGATGAAGACATTGAAGAGATTTGATTATGAATATAATGTATATGCTGATTTTTCTTGATTTTTGCATAAACGTTATAGCATTTGCATAATGTACTCGTTTTCAAGTTAGACCACTGCATATCATGACATTTGGCATTGAATTAATTATTAAAGTAAATTTTGTGGTTATTTAACTTAATTTGTTTACTCTGTATATTATATGATTAATTTGTCTTATTTGTCTATATTTTTTATATTTTTTATACAGCCATATTAAAAAATCGTATTTGGCCATTCAAAAACAATTACCATACTGGTATCACCCAATCCCTGTACCCATACCGGTACCAGAATCAGCTACTTAGGAAGATAATTATATTTCTTAGGACTACACTGTCGTGAAAAGGTGGCATGTGCGGTGGTATATCCATATTACCCCACTTAGTATGACATTAAAATTGTTTGTATTATATTGTGCTCACCCAATGATTTTCCAACCTCCAACATTAAATTAAATAAAGTAGTATATTAAATATATAGACTAAAATAATATCTGGTTGACAAGAATTCTCGTAATGATAGATAAACAGGAGTGAATTTTATCAAGTACAAAAAAATGAAGTCTTCAACGATGAAGAAACTATGTGAATTATAGTTTCTTTTTCAAATATTGGTGAGATGTTATTACTCTACATATTTACAATCAATAGAGAGAAATGGAGAGAAAAATATGATAAGTATTAGTCGTACATAGCCTCTATTAAATAGATGCCAAGCGGTACATATCCTATGGGACTAACCTGTTTACAAATGGAAGAAAAAATCTTTGAAAGTGTTATATATAGTCTTTGTTATTCTAAAATTAGAAGTTGAATAAATTTAGTTTTGAAGGTGTTCTAAAGGATATTGACTGGATTAAATTCTGTTATGAGATTGGCGCAGGTGCATCTTGACCACAAGCACATGGGCTTAGGAGGAGATGACAGTTGGTCACCAAGTGTACACGATGAGTATTTAGTGCCTCCAATACCTTACAACTTTTCTATAAGGCTCACACCTACAAATACATCTCGTTCCCCATATAGTGATATTTTCTTTTCACTACTTCCAAAATAAGGCGTTATAGTAAGCCTTTTCTTCTTATAAATAGAAATAGACTTCGCAGGTTATTTACAGATTTTATACAACATGAAATGGGTAATATGATTTCATGTACTTAGTGTAAAATTGAATATTAAAATCTGATATTTTTTTTGTTTCTAATATTTTGTGTATGTTTTAACAAATCATGTATCTCATGGATAGTTTTGAAGTAATTTTTGAATGAAGTGATTTCGCAATACAGTATTTTTTTAAAGAAGATTCAATGCTAATGTCGCCTTTTGGTAATTGGCACGGAGTGTGTTTGAATAAATAACATTTTGCTAAGAACTTGAATGTTGAAATTTATTAATCTCTATTTTTTTGCCTAGTTAAAAAGTATATAAGATACATAATTCAAGTCCATTTCGGTTGACCAGTCATAATTCTAAAGTCCCAAGCAAATTCCCTGAAAAATCCACTTGAGGAAGATATTCTAAAAGTTTCAAAAAAACCAACTCATATCAGACGTTACATACATAAAAAAATGAGAAAAAACTTTATAAAAAAGTACAATCTTTTTTGTTTGGTGCATGCTTTTTATAGTCATGAAAAAATCAAATCACTCTAGTGTTCGGTAGTATTTTGGAAAAATGAATATTTGTGGGAAAATTAGTGAAGATTTGGGGTTTTTCCTTGGCTGAAGCTTCAATCTACCATTTTTTCTTCAAAGTTGGTTTAGAGAAGCTCGATGAAGATTTTTATTTTGAAATAAGGTCTTGCTAAATCTTGGGTGAGGTATGGACAACATACTTTTTGTGGAGTAAGCATGGTCTAGATTAAAATTCATAATAACCAAGCCGTAATTTTCAATGATAGAGAGATAGCCTATTAAATAGGCATACAACAAGCTCCTATAAAGGAGGTGGGTGCAACAAAGAATGACGGGAGGTAAGAAATAGCTTTACCTGTAGAACAAACACAACAAATTACCCAAGTTGTTATAACCCCTATAACAACACATTAAACAATATAATAAACTTTGATTAAGCTTATACAAGCTAATTATTCTAATACCTTCCCTTAATGACTGAACTTGAAACAACTTTAAGCTTATCTCAGAATTCAACAAATTTATCTTTATATAAAGGTTTAGTCATTATATCACTGGTTGCTCAGATGTAGGACAATAATGAAGAAATATGTCTTCGTTAGAAATCAATTGTCGGATGTAGTGATGGTGACCTTCTATGTGCTTTGTCCAGGCATGAAATACTGGGTTCTTAACCATCTTTAGCACACTCTAGTTGTCGCAGAAGATAGGTGTAGGTGTTGACGATTCAAGTTGAAGATCCTCCAATATGACTGAATCCACATCAACTCTCGACTCGCATTAATAACCGCTTTGTACTCAACTTCAGTAGAAGAGAATGCAAGTGTACTTTGAAGCTTATTCTGCCATGAAAATACTCCTAAACCAAGATTGAAAACATACCTCATGGTAGACTTTCTAGACTCAACAAACACAACAAATTACCCAAGTTGTTATAACCCCTATAACAACACATTAAACAATATAATAAACTTTAATGAAGCTTATATAAGCTAATTATTAATACCCTCCCTTAATTACTGAACCTGAAACAAATCCAAGCCTATCTCGGAATTTTACAAATTTATCTTTACATAAAGGTTTAGTCATTATATCGGCTGGTTGCTCAGATGTAAGACAATAATGAAAACATATGTCTTCATTAGAAACCAATTGTCGAATGTAGTGATGGTGAATTTCTATGTGCTTTGTCCTAGCATGAAATAATGGATTCTTCACCATCCTTGGTACACTTTGGTTTTCGCAGAAGATAGGTGTAGGTACTAACAATTCAAGTTAAAGATCCTTCAATACTGACTGAATCCACATCAATTCTCGACCTAGACTAGCAACCGCTTTGTACTCAACTTCAATAGTGTGTGGTCGCAGAAGACAATGCAACTATACTTTGAAGCTTACTCTGCCATGAAAATACTCTTGAACCGAAAGTGAACACATAAAAATTTATTCCTGAGTTGTAGATTTTTCTAGAATCAACTGATCCTGCCCAATTTGAATCAGTATACCCTGTCAGCTCAAAATCATCAGTTTGTTTATATAGAATGCCAAAGTCAAGAGTTCCTTTGACATATCTAAGAACTCGTTTTGCAACTTGCCAATGTTCTTCATGTGGTTGACTCATGAAGCGAGAAAGATAACTTACTGCAAAACACAAATTTGGTCTAGTAGTAAGATAAATCAAACTACCTACTAATTGCCGATACATTATTTCATTGACCAGTGGTGAATCAATGTTAGTTGAGAGTTTATTCCGAACGTCCAAAGGTGTAGTTTTTGGGTTATAATCATACATTCTAGATTTTTCTAACAAAGATTTGGCATATTTTGTTTGTGATACAACAATTGTATAGCCAAAATTGTAGCATTGCCAAAACTGTACACCTAAACAATATTGAAGCAGTCCTAGATTAGTCATTTCAAACACAGAACAAATTTCGTCTTTCACCTTAATCAAGTCATTATTGCTTCCGGTGATGGCAAGATCATCAACATAGACAACTAGAACCACTATGTCATCACCAACCAATTTAACATAGAGAGTAGATTCAACATCACATCTTTTAAAACTAGACTCTCTAAGATATTTATCGATTTTGAAATACCGGGCTTGAGGAGCCTGCTGAAGTCCATACAAGGAATGTACTAACCTACAAACCAGATTTTCTTTCCCAGGAATCTAGAATCCCTGTGTTGTACCATGTACACCTCTTCCTTTAAGTCCCCATTAAAAAAAAACACTTTTCACATCCATCAGAAATACCTACCAACCAAAGTAAGCAACAATAGATATAACCATTCTAAATGTTACCATTTTAGCTGTAGGAGCAAATGTTTCTTCATAATCTACCCCTTTTTCTTGTGCATAACCCTTTGCAACAAGATACAGTTTTATACTTATCTAAGGAACCATCTGACTTACATTTCACTTTGTAAATCCATTTGCAACCAATGGATTTCTTACCTTGGGGTAACTCTGACAACACCCAAGTTCCATTTTTCATTAGAGCATCATACTCCACCTTCATGGCAAATTCCCATTCAGGATTTCCTTTAGCATCTGCATAAGTAGTTGGCTCAAAAATTTGTGAAACAACTGAATTGAGAGCAAAGTTTACCTGCTCAAGATTTTTTACTGCTTATTTCCCAAATCTGGTGGATCTACCTTCCAATGATTTTGGAAGCTCATCTTGTTGAACATCCTACAGTGTGCTATGATGCCACTTTGGCTTTTTATGCGGACTAGTTGGATCACTATTTGTTTCACTAGGTCTTGCCATGGAGCTAGACTTCTCTGGTGTTTGCCCTTTAAGTCATGTTCCATTTTAGTACTAGAACTTGATTCACAATCATCATTAGGAATCCAAAGATTACTAGTATCAGTAGGTGTACCATCTTTTGAGAAATACGGGATTTTCTCATCTATTGTCACATCTCTACTTATAACAACCTTATTTGTAAATATCTCTAGTAGTCTATATGCTTTGAATTTCTCACTATAGCCCACAAACATGTACTTTTAACTTTTAACATAAAAACCACTCCTTTTTTCTGTAGGAATTAATGCTAAGGCAATACAACCAAAACTACAAAAATCACTTACACTCAATTTTCTAGCGTACCATTCTTCATGAGTGATATCCCACACAACTTTACATGGACTTCTATTTAAGATGTACACTACAGTATTTACAGCTTCTGCCCTACATCGAAAAGGTATATTTCTTCGTTGCACCATACATCATGCCATCTCCATAATAGTTTGTTCCTCTTTTCCACTAATCTATTATGTTGTGGAGTGGTATACTGCTGGTGTATACCTTCTTTTGTGCAGTAGTCATTGAATTGCTTGGAGACAAACTCTCTACCATTGTTTGACCTAAAGGTCTTAACCTTTTTATTTGCATGATTTTCAACTAGTGTTTTCCATGCAATAAAATTAACAAAACACTTTGGTTTCTTCTTAAGAAAATACACCCACATTTTTTGAGAGAAGTCATCAACTATCAACAAGAAATAAAAAACACCATATGCAATATTAGTTTTCATAGGACCATAAAGATTTGCATGTACCAAATCTAAAACACATTTTGCCCTCCATGCTCTACCAATAGGAAATGAGTTTATGACTTGTTTATCGAACTGACACCCTTCACAAACATTTTGATTTTCTTGAATAGATGGGAGTCCATGCACTGTTTTATTTTTACTCGACGAGATTAAAGAATGGTAACTTAAATGACCATATCTTGCATGCCATAGAGTACTAAACTGCCCAATTGTTGCAAAAGCATATTGTTCTATTGATTTAGGATCTACAAGTCTGTACAGACCCCTTTCCCTTATACCAACAACAAGCTTATCACTAATTGTAGTGACACTACATTTGTTTCCTTCAAACTTAACTACCTGTTGTTTGTTTATGGTAATTTCACTGATGGGAAAAAACTTTTAATTCATATTTGGTACATATAATACATTATTAAATGTATATTTGTTATCATTGTTCAAAATGATTTGTACATCCCCATATCCCTTAATGTCATGTGTTCATCCATCACCTAAGAAAACGGTTTCATTAGTACTATTATCCTCAATGAAGTTTACATACCAATCTCAATGACACGTGCAATGTCATGAAGCTCTTGAGTCAAATTACCAAGTGTGAGACTCACTAGATTTGTCATGTGATGTTGTAAAGACAAATTTCAGTAGATGTCTTTTCGTTTGCTTCTTATGTAATGTTAGCATGTTTATATTTCTTGTTTGAATTAGCCATATCTTCGTTTCTTCTTCTGCAATCTTTCTTAAAATGTCCTGGTTGCTTGCAATAAAAACACCTCCATTTGGCTTTCCTAGATCACTTACAATACTTTTGGGGTTTACCTGTGTAGAACTGCTTGTATTCCACTGTTTTGCCTTCCCTTTTGATTATGCCATAAATGCACTCTCCATAGCCAATGATGTCGATGAAGTTGCATGAGTTTGTCTCCTCTCCTTTTGCATGATAAGTGTAGACAATTTCTCAAAAGTAAGCTCCCGTGTTTCCACAATCATATGTAGAGACTCAACAAATGAGTCAAATGATGTTGGCAAGTTTTGTAGTATTAGAGATATCAGATCTTTGTTCATCTATAGTTTTCAATGACTGTGAACTGATCACAAATGTCCTTCAACTGGAACAGAAATTCAGAGATTGATCCTCCCTCCTGCGTTTTAATAGAAAACAACAATTAAAAAGTATAGTACCCTACTAGCTCCTAAAGTCTAGTACTTGGATGTTAGTCTTTTCCACAAATTTGAAGCACTAATAGCATTTCTAACTTTAAGAATCAAATTATTAGCCACTGCAAGTTTTAGCAACATTAATGCTTCTCTATGACGTTTCTCATAATTATCAGGTTCATCAACGAAAAGTTCTTCATCTTTTGACCGTTTTTCTTTGTCAAGAACAATTTGATCAAAATTTCGATACTCAGAGATGGTGAGTATCTATGACTCCACAAACTAAAATTTGTGTCATTCAATTTTTGAGAATCTGGCAGCAACAAGAGTTGTAATACTAACCATTTTTTACCTAGTTTTTCATGAAAACAATTAAATCGGAAAAACTATGAATTTTACAAGAATTCTTTTTGCAGACATGAATCTACCCTAAAACTGGACAACACTGCTAGTTTTCAGCAAACAATCTTATACCATTTGTGAGATTTTAAAGTTTCCTTTAAAAAAATTGCTTTAAAAAGACAAAAACAATTTAATTTGGAGTTTTACCACTGTGTTTGCAAAAATTCCTTTTTGCATGTGGACAAGGATCACATTCCAGACAATGTGGAAAAATTTGAGGAGGGTATCTCTTTATGATTTTCCAAAATTGGAATTAATCTTAGGTTTTAGTAAAGTCTTAAGCCAAAAATAAGACATTCCTAAAGTTTCAATGAATACCTATTTAAAAATAGTTCATTAAACTTCTTTCTTTTCCCTAATTTTGTATGAAATTTTAAAACTTTGGCTAAAATGATTTAAAATTTAACTTGTCCAATAGCAAATTGGACCTGTGTATGCAGCTCTCCAATGAATGGCGTTTGGCAACTTCACCACGCCTTTCCTCCACCAGTGCATAACCTTCCTTTCAGCATACTCAAAGTATTGTTTCAGCTGTTGCTAGACGTACATAATGTCAATGAGCTTTGAATAATGAAGCGGCCTTAGTAGCATTGTTGCAAACAGTATTCAACAAAAGCATGCTTCACAGCCAGATTGAACCATCTTCAAATTAGAATGCCAGAATACTGCTGTTAACACTTCAGACTGCTTCTACCTGCAAAGTTTCTTTGACAGTAAAAAGCTGGAACGCCTCACTATCAGCTTTCTTGGCTGTTTTCAACTTTCTCTTGCAAAATACAATACCTTGTCACATGCACTCATCTCCTCGCCTCTCCAAGAGGCTCTTTTACACAAGGTAAGTGAAATCTGTCACACTTCCTTTGCTAGACCTCCTGTCTCACAGGGTTTCCCAGGCTCTTCCTACCATGAGCTTTGATACCATAAAATTCAGAATAACCAAGCCGTAATTTTTATTCATAGAGAGATAGCCTATTAAATAGGCATACAACAAGCTCCTATAAAGATGGAGGTGGGTGCAACAAAGAATGATGGGAAGTAAAAATTAACTTTACTCATATAACAAACCCAACAAATTACCCAAGTTGTTAATAACCCATATAACAACACATTAAACAATTTAAAAAGCTTTAATTAAGCTTACACAAGCTAATCGTTCTAATATAGATTCTCAAAAATTTGTAAGCCACTTGACCAATGGAGAGGGTCCTCAACCTTTAATTGCTTGCCATATTTTTACTTCACCGATGGAAAGGGTTCTCAACCTTTATGTCCTTGTCAGATGTCCACTTCAAGTCATTGACCACCTTATTGTAACAAACCATCAAGTGTGTGCTTTATATTTAGAGACTCATGAAAGAAAGAAGTTCTCAATCTTACACAAATGTTCTAGAACATATGATTAAATACTGTGAATATGCTTGCAATTGCATGGAGTAGAAATTTTATCAAAAGAAAATCGAACAATAATAGATGTCATGCAGGGTATTGAATTTTTAAAATGCTTTTCTTTCTTGGAAATAATCGCTTCCTTCCAAAGGTGTGTGACACTTTGTAATGTAAAATTTGGAAGCAAAGGGAGTCTCTCAACAAAATTAGGAAACTGTAAATCCTACTATGGAGGTCTATTTCCATTCATTGCCCCAGAAATGTCCAATATTAAAGTCTTGTTATAAAAAAGCAACTTTGTCCTTAGATATCATTTTTGAAGATTAATTGCTTTTATTATTTAACCCTTGAAGTCATTTCTTTAGTGATCCATTTCTTCTATATGCATGATTATTATTATTCATTATGATCCTTGTTTGGGAATGGATGTCAAAACTAGTCCCTAGCAAATCACAAGAGTCCATCTCATATGACAACCCCCACACATTGATCATTTCCTAGTTCAATGGTCCTACATAAGGATGTTGGTTCTAGGTGCTCATAGAAGTTCCAAGATAGTATCTAATGAAGTAAATCCATAGTTTTTCAAGATTTCCTTAAATTCCATACAATGTTCTATCTATTTTGATATGTTCTCTTTAGCTTGTATTTTACAGTGTTTTTAATTTGTTTGTTAGTTGTGCAATGTGCTACCCTAATTTGCTCCCTTAAAACATGTTTGATTTAATTAAAGACACAATACACAGAGATCTCTTCAACTCATCTTTCTTTTGTCACATTCTAAAATTTTATGCCCCCCCCCCCCCTCGATGTAGACGGGGTCAAGGTGCTCAACAAAGAGTTGCCTTGCACCTTGTAGCCCTCAAAATTCGTGGGGAATATCACATCAACGAAAGAAAACATGCATTAAAAAAAGATCAAATGAACATATATTTAAATGAAAACAACGGTTTGGAATATTTATTGAGAGAAATAATACCCTCACAATGATAGTCAATGATATAACCTCATATAACATATGTCATATAATCAACTCCTCTTATACCATGCCGGTCAAGTGTAAAAAATCCTTCATGTATTCTAATACAATACTCAATCAACTTAGACCTTCATTAATCCATGTCATGTCACATCACTTACAAGGCATGTGTTGTGAGCCTTAAGCTCACATCTACACATTGTTTTGAGTTCCCTGTTGGACTCCCGATTGAGGTCCCAAAACTAGAACTACTTTCCTAAAGCAATTAGGCTTTACTTATGTAGTCGTTGGTGTTACCTCATAAGACTCCTAAACCCGTGGAATTCAAATGCAAAGTCTGAAGGACCCAACAAATGACCCAAAACACAAATCACAACTAGTCAACCTCCTCTGATACTTGTACCTTCAAACATTTAATTATTCCAAGTTTGTGGCTTAGAGAAGATTGTATAGATAATGCTACTAGCTAGGCACTAAACAATTGCGTAACTAACCAGACATTGCATGGATGAATTGCTCGCTACACAAACATTACACAATGGACTTACACATTCAATAGAATGCATTATGGTACTCCAATACTCGCCATTAATATAATGCTTCGAAATATTATCTCTAGAATGATCCAAAAAATGCGAACACAACTGATTCAAAAGTATTCAACTATTTTTGTTTGATACAAGATTGCATGTGAATCAAGATGCTCTTGTATCATACACCTCGAGTAATTTTGAAAACTTAAGTTCATGCTCAAAGAATTAAAATGCCATATTGTGTAGCATCCACAACACTTGGTCAAGTCAATCTTCAGTCTTCTTGCCTTTCCGAAAGAGGTTACGGAAACCCCAATGATGATTCAGATCTCTTCGCAAGGTGTTCAGAATCCAGAAAGCACGCTAAGTATATATTTTGCATCCTAAAATGCCTTATTGGCCTTTGCATGCTTTGTTCTAACCCCTTTCCTCTTTTTTCTTGCATTTTGGTCTTTAGTTACAGGACCGCTACCCTACCTGGGTGGCGGTCCCATGACCACCCCAGGACAGGGAGGCGGTCCCGTAACTACCGCCCTGCTCTGGGCAGCGGTCCTGTCTACATTTTCTAGAACTTTTTGACGCACTCGTCAACGTGAAAAATCAAGTTGCGCTTGTAATTCTCAACCACTCTTGCTTTCATTAAAGTTTTAGCCACCTTGTAAATAGTAATTTCTTTTTTTAATAGGTAGAAGAGTTCAATTTGATCTTACCTTCTGGTAAATCAAAATGCTATAAATACCAAGCTTGTTTACAAGCAAATGGCCCCTCTCTCTCTATGATTTATTATTCAGTGTGTTTAAAAGCTCCTCAACAAGTCTCAACAGGTCTAGATTTTGTATAAGTTCTCATCCTCTCAGTTCAAGGCTCCTCTCCTTCTTTTTGATCTAGAGATCACTTGATCTCTCTAGTTTCATCGTGTTCCATTGTTGTTCTCAAAACAACTAGCTTAGCATAAAAAAGTTTTAGTTCTAGATTAAGTTCATTTGAATCTTAATTCTACTTAGAGTTATAGGTCGTTGTTTCATCACAGGAAGTATAGGTCCTAGATTTTTGGTGTGTTTGTGTTGTATCCCTGCAACAATCCTGCTAGGAATCACATAGCCAAGCTCTGTTCTCTTGCGCTATCCCTCTCCTACTTGCATTCTGTTCAGTTTACATCCAAGCTGCCACTGTTCGAATATCTTCTCCTGCTGCCACTGTCACATTCCCACTTTTCTGGATTCACGAGAACACGTAGGAATGAAGAGATCACACTGAGGGGACAAGCTACAATACAACTAGATTTTCCTCTGTTCTGTAAACTCCAGGTTTGAATTGTCAAAGTTGTAGTTACAATATATCAAATAGAATAGTGAATCATTTCATTTCAGTTAAGCTCACTTTCAACATTACCAGGGAAGCTGTGGGGAATAATAGCTTCTGAGAAGCTATGATTTGTTCCTCACTTCTGAGGTAAGATTGAAGGTCTTTCAATTAAATTAGTTAGTTATTTATATTCAGGATCAATTCACAAGTGCACAGGCAAATAGCTACATCTGGCTACCTTGCTTGTTTTAGTTCTATTCTTAGATTAATTGCTCGTTATCTGAATTTATTAGATTAGTCACTCTTTAATTTCATTCAAATTCACATCTTTGAAAATACAAAAAGAACAAGCATAGTGTAGATTTATTTTCATAATTAGTTTACTTCATTCAGTTAAGTTTGGTTATTTCTTGCATGACAATTACGGGACCCAGAGAGCCCAGGGATTACATATTCGAACCAGTAATACCTCAGCCAAATCTCTTCACAACATTAGCAGATATAGATCAAGGTCTTAGAATTCACGTCTTCCAAACAACAACAAACCCACAAACAATCAGTGAGCAATTGAGAGAATTAAACATCGAAGACGACAAAGCATATGAATTCTGGTCAAATCAACCCAACTATAGATTACCTTGATAGGATATCCACATGACCATACAAGAACCTGAAAGAGAGAAAACATTTGGTTGTGATCCATTAGTTCCATAGCCAGACGCAGGAGACCTTCTCATTGATATAGACATAGGCTTACGCATACAAGTTGCTAGAACACCCGTAAGGTATTCCGAGAAGATCACACAACTCCTGGTATTAAACATAGAAGCTGAAAAATCTTATGACTACTGGATAGTCAGAAGAAGAGATTGATTCTTCACATGACCATAAAAGGTCCACAACAACCACGAACTCATGGTTGTGATCCCCAGGTCCCACAACCCAATGGGCCTGCTAATCAATTAAACATTGACACCAGTTTACGTACACTCATATTTAGATCTTCACCACTCCCACTAGATATTATCACACAATTTTCCATGTTGAACATAGAAGCCAATCAGGCTAATATTTTCTGGACTAGACCAGAAAATCACCCATAGTTTCCTGCAAATCCATTACACCTCTCACCATCATTTTCATGACCTTGTCTGGAAATATACACGAAGTGCCTGCAGGTCACTTTCCACGCATCCAATAGCCAATAAGTGTGATCTCAGTAGAGCTCGACATTGATTGGAGCCTCCGAGTGGCTATTATATCTGAACGATCCATTACACCAATTCAGGTTAGGAGAGCTTTCTTTTCCTTGGACTCGCAGATCCCATTATTACGTGTTGAGGATATAAGATTTCCCAACTAGTTTGTCCACATCCACATATATTTCATTTCCACCGGCTGTCTCGGCATGACCTCGGGAGGTCGGGTACGAAGAAAGGCTACTTGTCGATTCTCATGCTCGCCTGTCACTTTTCTATCGTACAAAATTGGTGAACCCAACGTGAACACAACAACTACTCCCTTTTCATTTCCATTTCTTTCATCCATCTTCACTCCTTCCCATTATTCTTGCGGGTATTTATATACCCCCCGAATATGTCAGGATACGACACATATGGCAGACCTCTCTCAGGTCTCGAAGCATATTATGGCCAATCGAGTAGACAACAGTCACCCTCACTTTCTGCATGGGCTGACAACTACTCAAGCAACTACCTTTCATCACAAACTCCTCCTCAAAGAACTAACTCTAGTTCTTCATTCTGAATTGAGGAGCTAGACCAACTCACACAAACACAACAACTAGAGCCCTTAGGATCTAACACTATGACATTTACTGGAGAATCCATTTCATCTCCTCAGGTTTTATTTAGACTGCAAATCAGTAGGCAATTGGATCCACTCCCATTCTTGGATGAGGAGTACTTATCACGCTACGCTAGAAGTGAGCAATGCTTCCAAAACATGTATCCACCTCTAGGAAGTTTGCAAACACAACCCGACACCCTGCTTCAAGAAAATACCCCCATTCCTCCACCAATGGAAAATACTCTTGGTGAAGTTTGGCAGAGTAATGAACAATTCATAGCAGGGTACCATACCCCTCTGCAACCTCAAGGGGTACAACAACAACCACCAAGGAAAAACACTGTGTCATCACCAATCGAGGTCATCTCAGCTTTAGTTGAGAGGGTTAGAGGACTAGAACTTGCTCAAGCAAATCAAACTTCACATTCGGGAAAGCAGGAACTTCTAACCCTCCGCATCATCCTAGTCAGGTTGACCTCCTCACAGGAACATGCACGTTAGGCATGCCTCCTCAACATTCATATAACTATCCACAACAAACACCAACTAGAACCACATTTTCAAATGCTGCTCCAGTTGAAAGTATGATACCTCCCGGTTTAGTACCAAACAACCCATATCAGAGCAATGCTCCTCCCTACTTAAACATTTATTCAAAATCACCACAGGGAGACATGTTCTCTTCTCCTGGGATGTTCACTCAACCACAGGGGTTTCCTTACACCCCTACAAATACATATGTTATGCCATATCAACAACCCATTCCACCTCCACCCCCTCAGCAGGCACCATCGATGGTTGAAACCTATGTGGTAGGGACTTACTCAGAATATTTAAAAGAACCTCTAGATTTCACCATACGAAGCATCATGCTTCCAAGACCTCTTCCCAATTTTCCTAAATTCAAGGGGGAGGGAGATCCAAATGCACATATCAAGGCCTATGCCATGGCCATTCGAGAATTTCTCCCTTGGGATGCGGTTGTTGCTAAGATATTCCCTAAGACCTTAGAGGGTATTGCCCTTGATTGGTATTATAGAATACCTGAAGCCTCGATACACTCATTCAAACAACTTGTGTCATAATTTATCAAAGCTTTTGACATGAACAAATTGTTAAGAACAGGGATCAGGGAATTCTTACACATTAAACAAGAGCACAATGAATCTGCTGCTCATTTCATTCAAAGATGGCGTACAGTCCTCTACTCATCAGCAAGTGCTCCAAACATGGATCAGATGGAACTATGTGACTTATTCCTTCATTCTCTCAATAGAGAGATAAAGGAAGAAGTCCAGAAGTTCCCACTAAGGACTTATGATGAAGTACTCGAGAGTGCTCTCTGAATCGATCAAGCAACAATAGACAATGGTCGTAAGACATATGGAACAAACGGGAGATTAATCACTCCCAATCAAAACACTACGACTTATCCTAATGTCAGGAATACCAATCAAGGACCCAAGATCCTTAACAAAAACTGTGGGGTTACAACAGATGGAGTCACAGACCAAGTTAAAAGGGAAAATGTCGTAAACACTCCAGCACCCGTTAACAATCAGTGAAATAATAACTTTACTCTAACAATCAACACGGTGGATTTTAATCATCCATCACACAACAACAACAACAACAACAAAAAATCCAGACACAAGGTCCAATCCGAAACCCAACTGGATATCAGAACCAAAGCCAAAGGCAACAACCTCAAAATTTCAACTCTAACAACCAGCAACCTAATCAGAATTTTGGACCACAACAGGTTTCAAACCAACAACCTTGGGACTATAATCCCAACTTGTATTGTGGTTTCCACAAGATTCAAGGCCATGATACTAGGACTTTCCACGACTACAATAAATTCATGCAACATTTTCCAGAAGATCAAAGACAACTCTTTGTAGATATGTTTTTAACAAATTCTACATTACCCACGCCGAACACCTATACGGGATCAGTTTCCCCTCAAAATGCACCCCTCAAGATTTTTAACGATCCTCTCTCAAATCATTCTAACAATAACAGGTTAGATCCAAATGGGACAAACAAGAGTTTCATGGCAGGAAATAACGATCATGAAGCCTCAACTTCATCAAATCCACCGGTCGCACCCCAATTAGGAACTCAACCACAAACCAAGATAGTTGGTCTGGTAGAGTTAGACACCGAGCTACATGTAGAAACCATAACAAGAACACGAGATTATTCTTCTCAACCAGTTCCAACCTACCCATCAGTACCAGACAACGTTCAACAAACACTGGAAAAACCTATAGGTGCTTACGACCTAATTAATGACCTAACAAAGACCTTCTCTCACATTTCCTTCTTGGATTTGTTGAAAACTCTCCCACTCACAGGGCTGCTCTCTTAGAAGCACTGGGTCTTGGTCATCTGATTAACATCACTCCTCCTCCTGAAACACAAGTAAACCATGTAGACTTTGACGTCTACCCTCCGGGGCAGCCAGATAGGGATACTGAGTTTATATTTGATATAAGAAAAATGCCAACGGACGCTGAAATTACACGTAGAGGTGACCCAACCTTGCATTTGTAGGTATGGGTTTATAATAATTATGTTAAGCATGCAATGATTGATGATGGGGCAGCAGTTAACATAGTCCCCTTCACTTTTCTTCAAAAGCTAGGATATGGAGAAACAAATTGTTCCTCAACACGAAATACGCTAAGGGGTTATGATAGCCTCAAGGAAACTTCAATTGGGACTATAGTGTTACCAGTCACCTTAGGACCCAAGACAGTCCTCACCAAATTTTATATTATAGATCAGGAAACCAACTATAATATGATTCTCGGTCGACCATGGATACATCGCATGAAGGCAATCCCTTCCACGTTATTCCAGGAAATAAGATTTTTACACCTGGGAAAAATCTTTGTGGCACAGGGTGACCCAAAACCTTTCGACATACACTTAGCAGATTTGAAAAAGAGACCAGGCATCCACTCTGAGTTTGAGCTCCCAACGAATCAACTTAACAAACCAGTCAATTCAAAGCCAGAAGTAAAGTTGGTACCTACAACAGAATTAGAAGTCACAAATTTGGTCGAAGGCATTCCGACAATCAAAAATGAGACCAACATCATAGAGACAGTATCATTAGGAACCACCGTAAAAATTGTTCAAGTTACTAGAGAAAGATCTACCTATTCTCCTACCATTTGATTCCATGGGTATAGGATGTACCATAGGAATTGGCTCCCTTCCAGCAGACAAAGTTTATATGGTAGAGGTAACCGAGGCAAAAGAAGAAGATACGAAGAATGTTCCAACATCCATTTTTCTGAGAAATTATTGGACTCTCCACTTCGATGGAGCTAGATGTCATTTCGGCACTGGGGCAGGTGTGATCCTTACTTCTCCCGAGGGAAAGATCCTACCTTTTTCCTTTAAGTTAAACTTTGAATGTACAAACAACGGGGCTGAATACGAAGCCCTCCTCCTTGGCCTCATCATAGCCAAAAGGATGGGTGTTGATAACATTAGAGTGCTAGGAGACTCACAATTAGTTGCAAACCAAGTATCTGAGGTATATGAGACTAGAGCTGAGCACTTGCAACTCTATAAAATGGCAGTATTAGATCTAACCAAGGGATTCAACTTCATATCAATCGAAGCAATTCCACGAGAACAGAACCTTCTCGCAGATTCAATAGCAACCTCAGCTTCCCGTTTCACTCCAAGCAGTGAGTTGGAAAATACAAATTTCATGGTATCACTTCATGTACTGAACCATTGGTGCGTAAAATACCAATAACCCCGATCTTGACACACATAGAAGCTGAGAATGATTTTACCATCCTAGATCACTTTGACAGTGATAGGGTCACTCTTGGATATCTAAATGCCTATGCAGAATTACATCTCACTCATCACATGGTAGATTTCTCCCTAATCCCATATTCCTCTTCCTATTTTGGAAATCCCATGATAGAATCTCCCCCGCAAAAGAATCTCAAAATCTACGAGGTAGAGAATGAAGAAATTTTGGAACTACCTCCAGCCCCACCTGAATTTGAAGAAGGCAATGCTTCCTTAATCAAAGGAACGATTGATATAAATATTGGAACAGAGGAAGAACCAAATATTTTGAAGTTGGGATCCTCATTAACTCCAGAGGAGGTAGAAATACATACCCAGATCCTCAAGGAACATCAAAAGGCTTTCACATTTAGTTACAAAGAAATGACGGGAATTGCACCACATATCACGGTACACAATCTTGTCACCAAACCAGATGCAAAGCCAATTAAGCAAAAGTCAAGACCAATGAAGCCAAAAGTGGCTCTCATGGTGAAAGAAGAAGTAATGAAACTTCTCCAAGTGGGATTCATCAAACCAGTCGACTATTCACAATGGGTATCTAATATCATCCCCGTTCTAAAAAAGAATGGGAAGATACACATTTGCATAGACTTTCGGGACATTAACAAAGCTTGCCCCAAAGATGACTTCCCTTTACCATCCATCGACGTTATTGTTGATGCAACAACTGGATTTGAGCTTTTGTCTCTCATGGATGGGTTCTCAGGATATAATCAAATCAAAATATCTGAAGAGGATCAAGCCAAAACTACGTTTATAACTCCTTGGGGAACTTACTGTTACACTGTCATGCCATTCGGTCTTAAGAACGTTGGCGCTACATACCAACGGGAAATGACATACATATTCCATGACCTTATTCATAAGATCATGGAATCCTACGTAGATGACTTGTTGGCCAAGGCCAGGAAGCGTTGTGATCACCCAGAGGTGCTCCGTATCATTCTCTCATGATTGATCGAATATGGCATCACATTGAATCCAGAGAAATGTGTATTCGGTGTAACAGGAGGCAAGCTTCTAGGTTACATTATATCGTCACGAGGGATTGATGTCGACCCAGCCAAAATCTGGGTTGTTCTTGAAATGATTCCACCATCAGACGAGTCTGGTATCAGATCATTTCTTGGGAAACTTGGTGCAATTCGAAGGTTCATCCCTGACTTAAGTTTTGTTGTTCATCCAATCAACAATTTATTGAAAAAGGATTATAGCATTGATTGGACAGAAGAATGCAATGAGGCCTTTGAAGTAGTTAAACGATTCTTGTTGTCTCCTCCCATGCTAATTCCTCCTAGACCCGATCATCCTTTGATCTTATATTCACGGGCTACAATGTTTCTCTAGCCTGCATGTTGGCTCAAGAAGATGATGATAAACGAGAACATGTAGTTTATTTCATTAGTCAGGCATTGCTTGATTATGAGACACATTACACACAAGTAGAAAATGAGTGCCTAGCTATAGTCTTTGCAACAAAACAATTGAAACATTATATGTTGAACCAAGAAACAAGGGTGATCATCAAAACTAGATCACTTACGAACCTATCTAAATCAAGGTTCACTTTCAAAAAGGGTTGGACATTTCATAACACTAATAGGTGAATTTGAACTTGACTTTTGTTAACGAAAAGTCTGTGAAAGGACAAATTATTGCAGATTGGTTAGCTGATAACCCAATGGATGGTGGTGATCTAGTTGATTTAGAATTTCCAGATGAGTGTGTATACTTTGTCGAAACTAGGCCCCCCATTTCTACGTGTCCATGGTACACTGACATCATCAATTTCATAAAAGACCATACTTACCCAGAAGGGGCAACATTGCAACAAAGAAGGTGGTTACACATTATTGCTGCTAAATACGTTATTTTAGAATAGGTGCTCTATCGTAGAGCCTTCGACGGAATGCTTTTAAGATGTGTTGACATGGAAGAATCCAAAAAGATTCTTTACGAATCCCATAGTGGGATATGTGGAGGCCACTTCAGTGGCCATGCCACTGCTCACAAAATACATCAGATGGGCTATTTCTGGCCCACTCTGGAACATGACGCAGTAGAGTTTGTGCGTAAGTGTCATAAATGCCAAGAGTTCTCCCACGAGATTCACATGCCAGCACAGGCTCTGCAACCAATCGCAACCCCATGGCCCTTTTCCACGTGGGGCCTAGATTTGATAGGGAAATTCTCTCCCTCATCAACAGATGGCCATAACTTTATAATCACGGCCACATAATATTTTACTAAATGGGTAGAGGCCATGCCTCTCACCACCGTACCAGGTTCTGTAATCGCTAAGTTCATTCTGAATCAAATCATTTGTAGGTACGGTGTCCCACAAGTCATTATCTCAGACAATGGCACATCCTTCAAAAATGATGAGGTCCATGAGTTATGCAGAAAATTCAAGATAAACCATCACACGGCCTCTCTTTATTACCCCCAAGCCAATGGACAGGCTGAGGCAACAAACAAAACATTAAAATCCATTCTCCTCAAAACAGTTAAGGAGAACAAATGGGATTGGCATTTAAAATTATACCCAGCCTTGTGGGCCTATCGAACATCAATAAGAACACCAACAGGGACAACCCCTTTCTCATTGGTATTCGGGGCAGAAGCAGTTCTCCCACTTGAGGTCAAAATACCCAGTCTCCGCATCTCATTACAAGGGATCTTGGGAGAAGAAGCCTATAGAGAGGCACACCTCTCTCAACTAGAAAGCCTTGATGAGGCCAGGTTAAATGCCGAACAATGGCACAGAGCCTATGCTGACCGGATGTGCCGGAAATATAACAAGAAGGTTTACGAATGAGAAATATATGAGGGAGATCTAGTTCTGAGACTAGATAGCCAGATTGACAAGAAGACCGGTGAAGGAAGGAAATTCCAGCCCAAGTGGTTGGGCCCATACCGAGTCATGAAGGACTACGGAAATGGTGCGTATCTCTTGTGTACACTAGAAGGTGAGGAATTTAATGAAACTATTAATTCCTTACATCTTAAATGGTTTTATGCATAGGTCATCAACATCACCATTTGTATATTATGTTCACCTGCATTGTATTAGTCATTTAGTTCATTCTGTTCACTCATTTCGTAAATTTTGTGGTCAAGGAACTTATTCTTAAGCAATTTATTACAAGCTTCTGAAAATATTGGCAAAACATTCAAATCATATCTCTTCAATTTTCATAATATCATCAAATGGTTTCAAAATCATCTCATCAATTCAACAGACAAAATCTTGACAAAAACCATACCAAGGCCTGCATACTTGGTCATACTCATTTTCTTCTACTAGGTTAAGTTGTTCTTACCTACGGTCTGTTCTAGAAGCTTCTTGGTGTCACATCTATCCCTCTTACATCTCTTTGAAACAAGGATACTCCAAAATCACATATCAGAAATGTCAAAGTCAAATTGAATCAAAAATACTAAACAAACAGAATATTTTATTTTACACACTTCTTTTCCCTACCAACCTTCGGTGATGAGCCCACATCTCTTACTAGTGGTGCGAGGTTGGGAAAGGAAAGAAGTGCCCTTACTCACCTATGTCCTGCCTTCGGTGATAAGCCCATACTTCTTACTAGTAGCATGGGGCAGGGCATAGGGGGTCCATTCACGCAAATTAATGAATCTTAGTGTTTTAAAATTCAAAACAAAGTGTATTGTGAAAAGTGAAATTAAGCATCCAAGTTCCAAAGAGATCAAATCCTCAAAACCATATTTTGTCAACCAAGTTGCCATTTATGGATCTAAGTCTAGATAAACTGGAAAGTAAGTTGCATTCTGAGCTATGTAGTAGTTTTTGAGTAAGGTAAGTACGTAGGTCTAAATTTGGTTTCTGTCAATACCTTGTCTTTCTCTCATCATTTCCATTCAGTCAAACTCATACAATTTGTGCCCTTCCCAGCTCTTGGTGTTGAGCCCTCGCATCTTACTAGTTGCGTGGAGTTAGGAATGGGGCAAGTTCATCTCATTATCACTACATATTCATCACATTTTTCCAAAACAAGAAGAAGCAACGAACATTGCCCAAAGAAGCCAAAAGTTCAGTACTACAGTATGTTTGCATCATCACATATCAGCATTACAAAAACAAACAAAAAGAGAAACATTCTGTTCAACATTTGTTATCACTTGTCATCCATTGCATACATTCTGAAAAGCATATAAAAATAGAGATTCTAAAGCATCTAGTGTACACATGAGAAACAAATCACAAAACTCTAGATACAAAGAAGATCTAGATCCAAAAAGATATATATATGGGAATCATGTTTTACATACAATGCCATCATGCACTAGGCATGGTCAAAATGCTCAATGAGCCCAAAAAATACAAAAAAAACATATAAATATCTGAAAAATCACTACAAAAAGATAAAGGCTGGCCCTATCAATCCCTGTGGGATCCCTCGGAGGGTGCACGACCACGTCTAGGGCTCCTGCTACAGCTGCGATGATGCTCTGAATGCACTGAATGATGGGAGTGCTCATGATCGTGACCACTGGCTGTGGTCTCACTACGAGAATGGCTCCACCTCATCAGGCACTCAGCAGTCTCATATCCAGCTACCTGAGTACGAAGGGAGGTCACTAACTCTGCCACCTTCCAGACAGGGGCAAACACATCAGTGTGTCTGCCAGCTGCTAAAGGCTCTCCAACGTCCTCAATAAGCTTGAGCCGAGTCTTCCCCGAAGGGAGCAACAGGGTGTCCACACAAACCCAATGAATCAGATCCCGCCATCCCTGTGCAGTCGCTACAAATAAAAAAGGAAATAACAAGTTAGAAAATCACCAAAAACAAGTAAAAAAAAGCAAAACAAAAAAAAAGAAATATCAACTAACATCTCTAGCTAACAGGGTCGAGAGAAGAGTGGTAACTCACTCGGATCTCCAGGCATCCAGGTAGGGTCTCTAGGATCTGTGCCTGCTACTGACACTGCTGCTGACTGCGGAGCCTCCCCAAAATCTGGAACAAAATGACATCCTGCCACAGACTCATCATCTCCCTCAATGTCCTGAGAAGGCAATCCCTCTGAGACCAAGGTCTCCTTCTCCGCACTCACCTCCACCCTCTCCACCCTCAAGATATCCTGAGTGTCATGCCACTCAGAATCACTATCATCCTCCTGGGCCACCCCACCAGCCTCACCTCCAACCCCCTCTCCCATCATCTCCTCCTCAGTCTCCCCTCCTGTGAACTCCTCAGAGTCTGAGTCCACATCAATGGGCTCATCCTCCTCCCCACTAAAAGCAGGAGCAGCCCTGATCTGAAGTAAGGGTGCTCAAGGAGCACCAACTACCTATCGGGCATGAACCACTCACCTAACTACAATAGGTACTCCAGGAGTAACTGTGGTCCAACCTCAATCTCCTCTAGGACCTCCCTGGGCCTCACGAATAGTCCTATACATATGCCCCACTGGAGGAAGCATATCAATATAAGGGAGACCAAACTGCTGAGGGACTCGATCAAAAGGGTGGATCTCCACTCTCCCTATCATGTCCACCAACTGACCTGTGGTAGAGCAAGCAACCAATGTAGTCACCTCCTGCCCCCACAATCCTGCCATATCCTGATAAGGAGTAGCCTCCATATCTACAGTAGTCAGTGAAGCCACTGGCTGGTGTGGCATCCTAAGCACTGACATCCCTATCCACCTGGCTGCCCTGACAGCCCCCGGGTCCTCTACTAACACACCCCTCCCATAGGGAATGATATGCTCATACACCCAACTCATAACCAGAGTAGGGTGACTCAAAGACTGCCCCTGTAATCTGACCACCCTGTATAAATCATGGTAGGTGGTCCCAAGAATATCTACTCCCCAAACATAAATATGGCCATGGGCCTCAATCTACAATCACAGGAGCCCAACAGTATAACAGAGTGTCTCCTCCCTTATCCCCAATCAACCGTGAGGCCAAGATACCCATGATGGCCTTACGGAGGGTGGGGATAGGAGCAGTAGCAATGGATCAGACCTTCACCCCCTTCTTCGAGCCAAAGGAGACAACAACATCCCCCATGTAGGTGGCCCACTAAATCATCTGAGGCCTGGATCCTGCTGTCTTGAGAGACAGCCACCTCCCAAGAATCGGAACCCCCAAAATGTGATAAACGTCCTCCAGGGTGATAGTCCACTCACCCCTAACACCTGGTAACCGGAAAGTATTCTGGTCTGCATCCCAGTATGAGAATAAGTCACACAATATGTGACTGGCAGGAGCAACATGAGGAACCCATGAAATCCTCAAAATACCAGCCCTCTGAAGAGTGTCTCACTCTGTCTGGGTCAGTATGTCTAAAACTATCAGGAGCCAATCACACTCCCTCTCTCTACTCCACCATATATACTCCTCCTACTTCTACCCAAAACAGAGAAAAAGAGCAAGTTAGCAACATAATCTGATAGATAAGCTCATCAAAAACATAGTAAAATACCAAAAATACCAAAAAATTACTTTTATGGCTATCTTTTGCTTTCTGTCCAGAACCGCCACCCTGTGCAGAGTGGCGGTTCCATGACGGGATGGCAGTCCTATGACCACCGCCATCATAGGGTGGTGGTCCCATGACCACCGCTCTGTGTAGGGCGGCGGTCTTGTGCCAATTCGGCGTACGGCTCTAATGCCCTAAAAACACTTAGAAAATGCAAAAATACACCATTTTGAGAAAAATAAAATCCTACCCTATGGGCGCCCCCCCCCCCCCCCCCCCCCCCCCCCAGAGACTCATTTAACACTAAGATTTTTGAAAATAACCCCCCCAAGACAAAGATTTCAACATTTTTATATTTTAGGTTTAAAAACAATAAATTGAGAAAAACTAACCTGAGACTTCACGGGTCGATCTCCTGCTCTCAGAGGCATGATCACGATCTCGCAACGAACATTTTGACTACACTCTCGTCGAAAACGGTTACCGTGGGCCCCAGAGCTCAAAAATTACCAAATCGATACGCACAAATGAATAGGAAAATGAGCTCGTTATATATATATATATATATATATATATATATATATATATATCTAGCATTATTTTGAATGTTCTTTCACAGAGTTGGAGTGCCGATGGAGGTAAGTTCTTATCCCCGCGCAAATGGTAAGTCCACATTTCATTTTAATTTAGTATTTATTTTTTGATTTCTTTTATCTATCTGCACTTGAGTCCTCTTTTCATTTTGCAGATAATGGGAATCTGGATGGTGACATTACGACACACAAGCGTGTCAGGTATAGCTTCTAACTCCCCATTTCAGGACCACCATACTCGAACCCACCGTTTTATGCCCCTTCATGGCTAAAATGCTTCTCTGAGGGGGCAATATGTACGTACCCAAAATTGTATGTACTATACTATCAGAAAGAGGTTACAGAAACCCCAATGATGATTCAGATCTCTTCACAAGGTGTTCGGAATCCAGAGAGCAAGCTAAGTGTATATATTTGCATCCTAAAATGCCTTACTTGGCCTCTGCACACTTTATTTTAACTTATATCCTCTTTTTCTTGCATTTCGGTCTTTAGTGTCATAGGACCCGCCCTGTTTGGGCTCCCATGACCACCACCCTAGGGCGGGCCTAGGCCACCCTACTCTGGGTCTGGTCATGTTCGCATTTTCCAGAACTTTCCGATGCACTCGTCAACGTGAAAAATCAAGTTGCGCTTGTAATTCTCAACCACTCTTGCTTTCATTAAAGTTTTAGCCACTTGTAAATAGTAATTTCTTTTTTTAATAGGTAGAAGAGTTCAATTTGATCTTACCTTCTGGTAAATCAAAATGCTATAAATACCAAGCTTGTTTACAAGCAAATGGCCCACCCCTCTCTCTCTATGATTTATTATTCAGTGTGTTTGAAAGCTCCTCAACAAGTCTCAACAGGTCTAGATTTTGTATAAGTTCTCAGCCTCTCAATTCAAGGCTCCTCTCCTCCTTTTTGATTTAGAGATCACTTGATCTCTCTAGTTTCATCTTGTTCCATTGTTGTTCTCTAAACAATTGGCTTAACATAAAACAATTTTAGTTCTAGATTAAGTTCGTTTGAATCTTGTTTCTGCCTAGAAGTTATAAGTCATTTTTTCGTCATAGGAAGTATAGCTCCTAGAGTTTTCAGTATGTTTGTGTTGTATCCTTGCAACAATCCTGCTAAAAATGCATAGCCAAGATCTGTTCTCTTGCACTATCCCTCTCCTACTTGCATTCCATTCAGTTTACGTCCAAGTTGCCACTGTTCGAATATCTTCTCCTGTTGCCGCTATCACATTCCCACTTTTTTGTATTCACGAGAACATGTAGGAACGAAGAGATCACACTGAGGGGACAAGCTACAATACAACTAGATTTGCCTCTATTCTATAAACTCCAGGGTTGAATTGTCAAAGTTGTAGTTACAATATATCAAATAGAGTAGTGAATCATTTCATTTCAGTTAAGCTCGCTTTCAACATTGCCGGGGAAGTTGTGGGGAATGATAGCTTCCGAGAAGCTATGATTTGCTCCTCACTTTTGAGGTGTTATCCTGTAAAATTGATAAGGGCAATTTTGCAGGTAACCTTACCCAAGTTTTTGTTTTGGTTCCTCGCCGAGGTCCCTTAGCGTTCGGAGTGGCATAAAATCCCTTTCCGGTGAATTTGGTTTTTCGAACTAAGTCTTTTGGTCCTTTTTGATTGGGCGCAATTTTTGTTCATGCAACATAAAATGAATTTGCACCCCCTTTATTCCTTTGGCGCACCCTCTGTCGTGTCAACATCAAAAATGTTGCACCCTCCCTTGATGCACCCTTTAAAACTGCGCGTTGGCGCATGCGCCACCCTGTCAACATCAAAAATGTTGCGCCCCTAATCAATGCGCCAAGGTGCTAACAAATCAATGTCGACAGTTCCAAATCCGCGCCATTGGTGCACAAATTTTAATGTTGGCATTCATTTTCGTGCACCCTTTGAAAAAGTTGGTGGCGCATTTATTACACCTTATGCTATATATAGGCGCATCTGACCTATCATTTTCACGATTAAGAAACACGTGAAAAACTCGTTTCTCTACACCTATCAGCGCTCCTATCATCCCCGTGTCGCTTTACGTCGCGTTCGTGGACCCCACATCGTTTCTTCCATTCTATATATACTTGGTAAGTGGTCCTTGCTTGTCTTGTGGTATTTGTCTGTTGGTTTTCTGTGTTGTTTTCAGAGGTGGTGATTGTTATAAAAAATAAACAAATGAACCTAAGAGGCTCCCCCCAAATTAGTTTTGTCGCCCTCCCAGATCTGCTGGCTTGGAGGGCTTTGTCTCAAAAGAGATCCAAGATCCTCTTTGCTCTGTTCCCCCTCATTGTCTAGATCTATGCTAAAGAGCCCAAAAACCCCAAAAAACCAATAAGGACAAAGAAAATCTAAAAAATATCACAATCCAATGCCGCGGTTTTCCTTTGGTGCAAACGCCATCACTGTTACATAAAACACAATTGTGCCAAATGGCGCACTATCCCTGCCTGCAGCACGTTTTTCCCCTGCAACCTATTAAAACCCTCAAAACCCAAAACAAGGCGTAGGCGCAACTCCGACTACACCAACATTTATTTCATGTAAACTCTTCCTACACCGCATCAAAATCCCCTTGGCACACCATGACTCAATGATGCATCCTTTATTTATGTGCCCCTTTGGCACACCATAATGTGTTGCAACATGATCAATATCTGCGCCATTGGCACATCCTGCTGCCATGCAACACTAAAAATTATTTGCGCCCAGTTAAAACCTTTCATATGGCGCAGGCGCAAATCCTTTTACACTAACACTGAATGTTATGTGTAGTATTCCTGCACCCTGCGCCCTTTGGCACTATTTTCTTCCTTGCAACACTCTCTATCAGTGCGCCTTGCTTTTCTGACCCTGTAGCCTGTAGTATAACAGCGCCCTGCACCCAGAAGCTTCTAAATTGCTAACTCTTCCTTCTATAAAGCTTTGATGGATAATCTAATAGCTGACATGGCTCTTATGCGATGGACTTTGCTCTTTCTTGCAGATCAGCAGTTGAACTCGGAATCGCATATGTCTTCATCAAGTAAGAGGCCGACCAAGTCTAAGGGTAAGGCCAAACTCACAGAGGAAGAAATGAAGTATAAGTATCAAAGGGTCAGGATGCCCGAGTCCCATGCAGAAGTGTGACTTAGACATCAGGGATGCTGAACTTGGCCACATTGACATGGAAGATTTTTGGGCCAGAACCAGAAGGGTCACAGGTAGTCCATGGATGGAAAAATTGGTCGGTAGTGGTCTACACTTCGTTGGGGGAATTCCCGTAAGCGCAGTAAATAATGAATTCATGATGGTGGTGGCCCGCTGCTATAATAAAGACACAAGGTGTGTCGAGAATGAGAAGGGTGAGGTTATAATCAACCTCACTGCCTGACACTTTGAAATCATGCTAGGTATCCCCCACCACCGGTACTTTGTGGCCATAAGCCAAGAGGACTGCATAAAGGCATGGGACGAAAACAAGGACAAATGCATGCAGTTGATGAATGAAGTATATCTAAAGAATAAGAAGGTAATAACCAGGTGGCCCCAGGTTATTCATCGCAGTGACTTTTTGGAGGAGCTGAGCGACACCATTACCTTCCTGAGTAGGGTGTTTGGGCTTCCTGATGCCCATTACTTCCACAAATGGATGCTCAGATACCTGGAGACAATGAGCAAAAACGTCCTGATCAACATTTTGAGTGGGCAGAGATCATCAACAGCACCATCTCTGAGCAGCTCCAACAACTCTCAACAATGGGGAGGTTCTACATGAACTCCTACGTGGTCTACGCTACCGCCTCAGAAAGAGATTATCCAGCACTGAGCCGATGTGGGGTGTGGCCCCAGGTAAAAATATATGAATATTATCTAGAGTTGAGACTGGAGAACAACATCCCACAGTTCAGCAAGATCAACGATGCCTTCTTCTATGGCATCATCTGCCTATTGAGGCCCAATATGACTCACAATCGAACGACCAAGAGCATAGTGACTACAACAGAGAAGTGGGGGGCGTTGTTTACGCAATTCCCCACTTTTACTTATCTCAGAGCTGCCAACTTTTTGGGGGAGCCCACCAAGTTACCAAGATATGCGGGCCCTAAGCTGATCCTATTGGAACTTTCCAGACAGCTCATCACATATCATGAGAAGTGCCTAAAAAGAAAGAAGGGCGGAACTCCATTCCCCCTCATAGTGGGCAGGTACACTTGCACTTCTCACACCAAGGCCTGGAAATGTTTGCAGAACTGGAGCTGCTCAACCTGAAGCACAATTTCCCGGTGAGGCTGACCTTTGATCCACGTAATTACCTCCCAAAGGCAAAGCTCGATCCGATCCACGTCCCACAGATCGAGGATATTTACATCGACCTGTATCATGAGGTCGAGCTCAGGAGAAAGGATCACTCCTACCTGGCCCTAACAAAAATTATTCAATATGGCGTGGCCATTGTCCCGAAAGGTTTCCAAACGACCGATCAAGAAGTTGATCAGGTCTATCTAGATACGGATGGGGACAACTAGCCATTTATCGAGATAGACAGAACAAGGGCACCTCAAACTATTGAGGAGAGGGCTAAGGGCACTTTATAGCGCACGGAACATTGGTGCAGGTACAATGGTCTCATCTACCTTGGGGTAGACTTCACCACATCTCCCTTAGGTAATGCACCTGCCAGGCCAAAGCACTTGCCAAAGGGCAAGGGGAAAGACAAAGAAGGGGAATCAAGTGCTACTCAAGAGCAAGCTCCCGAGAGTCCTCCTTCTGCCACCCAGGAGCAGGTTGTACGCCCTGTCTCTCCAGAGAAAGAAACACAATAAGTGTTCCAACGGGCACATCCACTCAGGATGTTGCCACTGCTGTAACTGCTGAGGTTCCCACCGTCCCTTCTCCCACTCCTCCTTCCCCTCCTCATGTCACTCATGCAACCACTCCTTTGGTTGTATCTTCTCCCCCGTCTTCTACTGTTCCCCTTTCCTCTTCCTCCATCTTTTCTTCCCTCGCTGAGCTGTCCCCCAGTATTTCTTCCCTCATCTCTCAGCTCCCTTCCACCCCACAGTTTCCTCTCCTACAGTGACTCCTACCCCTGTGAGCACTTGGAGTTTCAGCTTCTTTATCAATGCCGCCACCAAGCATCTCAACCCATTTCCCCTCATACACTGTAGTTGCTCCTTCTTCTTCCTCCGTTCCCTCTTCTCCTTCTGGTCCCACTCCCTTAAGTCCAGCATGGATCTCCCAGCACCTGAGCCAGCATAAGAGGAAAGTCCCCATTGCACCTATGGACTTCTCCGTCATTCCAACAAAAGGAGCTAAGAAGCAAAATCCAATAACCCGCTTCTCTCAGAGTGCGTCAGGTGAAAGAGTTATGGAGATCGCGTATCCCGATCCCACAAAAGATAAAAAGGATCTGTCTCCTACAGATTACATAGTGACACAGGTCACAATGGGAACATCCTCCGAGATCCTGCAAGGAGAGGCCCTATCAGCAGTGGATGCCCTTTGCAAGAAGCTTCAGGAAGCAAAGGAAGAGAAGAGGATACTGAAAGAACAAAACAAACACCTTCTCCAAGCCCTGCAGAAAATGGGCAGTGCACCTCCTACAACTGCCACTGAAACTCCTGAGGCCCTTAGTCAGGAAAAGATAAACGAATACGCCAAGATTGGCGAACAAGGCATGGCAGTATCTTCCTGGAGAGACCAAATCCTCAAAGATAGTGAGGAAGTAATCGTGAAGTTCACTGAGCTATATCAGAATATTGGTCAGGCTAACAAGGAACTCCAGGCGATTGTAGGACCTATCTCCGAAGAGTTGGACCATGCTAGGTTACAACATGAGACTTTCCAAAGGATGCTCGACTGCTCAGTCGATGATTTAGTAAAATTCGGCATCTTTGATCACCCAGCGGACACCCAACAAGGTCCTTGCTGCTTTGGATTATCGGGTTGATCAGATGGAGTTCGTCTTAGAGAAGATTGACAAAGTTAAGGAGGAAGCCCTGGATGCAATGCATCAAATGGAGCAAATTGTCCTAAGGATGTCTCCGGGCTTGCTCACTCCATCATACGTCTTGAGGAAGGTAGATGAAACCATTTAGCTCTTCAAGGAGATCGTCTCGCAAGGGTTAGGGCCAGAAGCTACTTTTGACGCTGAATCCATCAACAACCTTCTGGCCTGTCGCGACTTTGTGGGATACCTGATGGAGGCAGGTAATGAATACTTCAAGCTCCTAGAAAAACTCAGAGATGAACGGGAGACTTGCGAAGTCATCGGTGATCACACCAAGGGTCCTGCTCAGGATCAACTTCAACTAATGATTAGCAAATTCATGGAGTACCGGGCCCAATTCCACATTGCCTCTCCTGAGCAGAAGCAGGATACTCCCTTCCAGCCGCGTGACGACGATGAATAGCCTTCCTCCTCTTGGCTTTCTTTCCATTTTTGTAATATTTAAAAGTATGTTGACACAAACGATGACATCATCCATGTTGCACCATGGGATGTTGTCATCCACCAAGTTGCCCCAAGGTCAACAGTTGACTTTTAGATATTTTGTAAATATTTTGTAATTAGTTGTTGGTTTCTTTTTGCCTTCTCTCTCCTTCTCCTTCTATATATACTTGAATACTTGTTGTATTCAAGGGGTGGACACTTTTTAGATGAAAAATAGAAGTGAGAAGAAAAGGCTTTGTACTTTTTGTAACAGAAGAAAACATTAATACAAATATTAAGACTTTGTGCTGAATACATGTGTTATGAGCATCTGATCTTTCTTATGTCAGATCTATGTGTTTATTCTGTTAGATCTATCTCTACTTTTTTGTCATTTGTTCATCAGTATTGCTTTGTTCGTTTATGCAAGTAGGTTTGGCTCTGTTTACTACCAGCCCAAAACATAAACCCTCTGACCTTTCTGCTTTGGAATTCATTTCTTTTCTCCCTTCGGATCTATCCTATCTTCGTCCTTCCCTTCATTCCCTTCTTTTCATAGTCAGAAATACCCCAACTGGGACGAGATCCCAAACCCCTGAAGGTAGAATACTGTAGGATTTGCGCAGATTCCTGCTGGTAGAATAGCAATAAACCAGTTTCGCTTTGTTGTCTCAAAGAGGGGCTATGCCCTGCACACTGTTGGCTCGTCTATCCATAAGGTCTTTCAATTAAATTAGTTAGTTATTTATATTCAAGATCAATTCACAAGTGCACAGGAAAATAGCTACATTTGGCTACCTTGTTTGTTGTAGTTCTATTCTTAGATTAATTGCTTGTTATCTGCATTTACTAGATTAGTTGCTCTTTAATTTCATTCGAATTCATATTTTTGAAAATACAAAAATAATAAGCATAGCATAGGTTTATTTTCATAATTAGTTTATTTAGATAAGTTTGGTTATCTCTTGCATGACAATTACGGGACCCAGAGAGTCCAAGGATTACATATTCGAACCGGTAATACCTCAGCCAAATCTCTTCACAACATTAGCAGATACAGACCAAGGTCTTAGAATTCACGTCTTCCAAACAACAACAAACCCATAAAAAATCAGTGAGAAATTGAGAGAATTAAACATCGAAGACGACAAAGCATATGAATTTTGGTCAAATCTACCCAACTATAGATTACCTTGATAGGATATCCACATGACCATACACGAACCTGAAAGAAAACAAACATTTGGTTGTGATCCGTTAGTTCCGTAGCCAAATGCAAGAGACCTTCTCACTGATATAGACACATGCTTACGTATACAAGTTGTTTGAATACTAGTAAGGTATTCCGAGAAGATCGCACAACTCCTGGTATTAAACATAGAAGCTGAAAAAGCTTATGACTACTGGATAGTTGGAAGAAGAGATTGATTGTTCACATGACCATAAAAGGTCCACACCAACCATGAACTCATGGTTGTGATCCCCAGGTCCCACAACCCAACGGGCCTACGAATCAGTTTAACATTGACACCAGTTTATGTACACTGGTATTTAGATCCTCACCACTCCCACTGGATATCATTACACAACTTTATGTGTTGAACGTAGAAGCCGATCAAGCTAATATTTTTTAGATTAGACAAAAAAAACTGCCCATAGTTTCCTGCAAATCCGCCACACCTATCGCTACTACTTTTATGACCTTTTCTGGTAATATACATGAAGCACCTGCAGGTCACTTTCCACGCATCCAACAGCTAATAGATATGATCTCGGTAGAGCTCGACATTGATTGGAGCCTCCGAGCAACTATAGTATTCAACCAATCCATCACACCAATTTAGGTTAGGAGAGCTTTCTTCACCTTGGATTCATAGATCTTGTTATTGCGTGTTGAGGATATAAGATTGCACAACTAGTTTGTCCACATCCACATATATTTCATTTCCACCGGCTGTCTCGGCACAACCTCGGGAGGCTGAGTACGGAAAAAGGTTGCTTGTCAATTTTCATGCTCGCCTTTCACTTTTCTGTCGTGCAAAATTGGTGAACCCAACGTGAATGCAACAACTGCTCCCATTTCATTTCCATTTCTTTCATCCATCTTCACTCCTTCCCATTATTCTGATAGTTTAAAGACGATTAAAAAGGGGAATAGACCATGTGTAGGGGCTTATGATCAAAGGATAAGTTGGACCCTATTCTTTGGCAAAAGACACAGTGCGCGAGGGTTACAGTGCGCGAGGGACAGTGAACGCGCGAGGGAGGTGAACAGTGCGCGGGGACAGTGCGCGCGGGACAGTGCGCGGGGACAGTGCGCGAGGGTTTCAGTGCGGGCTGCGGGCCAGGGACAGTGCGGGCCAGGTTTTTCAGTGTGGGCCAGCGAATGCGGGCTGGATACAGTGCGGGCCAGGGATATAGTGCGGGCCAGGGAGGTGGGCCAGGGCTGTGGGCCAGGGACAGGCGGATATAAAAGGGGACAGGACTGCGGGCCAGGGCCAGGGTTATAGATAAGCCAGTTTCTCAGTTTCTCAGGTAGATCCACCAAACCTTATCATTCTTTGCAATATTCTTTAATATTTTCTGTCAAATCTGGTTTCAACAAGACATGCAAACCATGGTTAAGCATGAGGGTTTCAAAGACAACCCAAGTATGGCAACACAAGGATCTATTATCTCAGAAACTCATACAGCAATAGAAAACAAAATTTGGGGAAAGGCAGAAGTCTTCCAAAATCATACAGCGGGTATAGCTAAAAAGTTGGTATATGTGAATGCAAAACAATACAAAGGGATTTTACGGCGTAGGCAAGCTAAAAAACTAAGAAGAAACCAGAAGAAAAACCTCACTTTGATTCTACCGAAGGCAACAAACAGCAAAGAGAATTTTGTTTTCAGAGAACATAAAATGGAAGAAAAACAACCAAATCAGAAAGATAATAAAAAGGAACCAAAGATGAACAAAATCGACGGAACTGCAGCATACAGAGAGGAAAAGGAAGATGGAGTCCAGGACTCTAAATACCTATACAGTCCGACCTCAACCCCTCTTTTATGGTCTTCAGAACTATATGTGAAGGAACTCATGAACATGAAGGAAAGGCTTGGAATTTTAGAAAACCAGAAATTGAAAGAAAACAGTGAGAGGAAAGAGCTCACAGAAGTCAGATACAAGTTAGAAAGAGAAAATAAAATTCTCAAAGAACAGGTTCTAAATCTTCAAAACCTCATGGAAAGAGGGCAACAAGAGTTAACCATGATAAAACAAGATCTAGGACATATGAAAACAGGGGGAGAAAAAAGAACTGAAATGGTAGAAGAGAAGGAAACAATTCAGATAGATGAGATACAATCAGCAATTAAAGACATGGAAACAAAAGAAAATCAACTAAAGGATCGGATAGAAGAAGCTAAAACTTGGTCTCAATTAGTAAGTGGATCATCAAATGAACAAAGACAAGTCATGGAGAAACACATCAAAACACAGATAAGAGAAGAGAAAGATCAACAGAACAGAGCAATAAACTTTATTATCAAGGGGCTAAAAGATTTTGGCGAAAATGAGAGAGCTGACATATTGGCAAGAGACTTTCTTAAAGACGAATTGAAGTGGACAGGTTACATACAACAAGCAAACAGGATTGGCAGGAGAACAGAGGGAGGAAAGGACAGACACGTGCGAGTGGTTATGAGAAAAATAGAAGACAAATATGCTATCCTAAAAAACAGGGGACTCCTTAGAGGCACACACATATACCTAGATGAGGATTTGACATTCGCTCAACAAGAAGATCGAAGGAAAGAATGGGAAAAAGTGAGAAAAGCAAGGGAAGCAGGAAAATGGGCACAGATGAGAAATGGGAAAGCCCAAATCAGTGATCATTTATCAAACAGGAAATAGGAATTAGGGGCCCCACGGGAATTCATGCACATAGTAAGCTGGAATTGCAGAGGATATCCATGGAGAAGAGGACCGGGTTTGGGGCCCATAGCAGAAGGGAAAGATATTATCATTCTTACGGAAACACATGAGCACGAAGGTTGCAAGGTTCCTGATTTTGAAGGCTACAAAAAAATTTCAGTTTGGAATGAAGGGAATGAAACAGGGAAAGGCCACGGCGGAATCACAGTGTTAATCAAGGAAATATGGCTCGAAAATGTCAAAGTTGAAAAAGAAGATCCAAATAAACAATACATATGGCTGAAAATAACAGATAGCAAGACAACAATCAGATTAGCTGCCTGTTACTTTGCACCGAAAGGATCAAAGACATATAAGAGAAGAAAGCTAGATAGCGAAGATCCATACGCTTCAATAAAAAAAGACATTTCTGTTTTCAGTACATCCGGAGAAATAATTCTATTGGGTGATTTCAATGCAAGGACTGCCAATAATCAATCCCTTCAGTTGACCAGTTTAGAAGGAGGTGAAGACAATCCGTTGTGGCTTAAAGAAGAAGAGAACAAGTTTTGGGAAAGATTATCTCAGGATGGCAGTGGAGGGGTGTCACATTTTGGAGTTGAGCTTCTAGGCCTATGTAGCTTATACAACATGGTCATTTGCAATGGCATGAGAGCTTGGCCCAGGTCAGGCAACATCACTTGTAAAACATACAATGGACAAAGTGTAGTAGACTATGTAATTTGTTCTCAAAGTTTTATCCCCACGCTTCTTGAGTTTGAAATTGGAGATTGTCCTATCGAATTAAAGTCAGATCATAGTCCTCTCTTGGTAAAGCTTGGGACCGTCTTCAATCAGCAACAAAGGAATCAAGCTCATCACATGCAAAAGGCATCTCAAAAACAGGGAAAAATCATTCTCAGTAAAGAGAATCAGGGAATATTTGTTGCAGCCCTTAAACAACAATTGCAAATAATGAGGAAAGATACAGAGAACACGGCGTCCAAGGGACCGAGTGGTTATATGCGTAGTAGTCTGCTGATATCTTTAATTAAAAAGGCTCTAACTGTATGTGAGAGATCTAAGCCTAGAAAGAGAGCGGCAAATACTTTTCCGACAAATCCGTGGTATGATGAAGAGTGTAAAGCTGCCAAGAGAGCTTTGAAAGAAAATGGGATGAACAAAGAAAATAAAAAGGTTTATGAGAGATTGGTACAACACAAAAAAGAAAGCTATGTGTGCAAGAGAAGGACAGAACTAATTTCTCTTGGAAAACACAATCCCAAAGGTTTTTGGAAGGAGCTACAACAAAAGAAAAAATACATAGAAAATAATATCACAGGTGCACATTGGTTAGAATACGCGAAGACCCTTTATGAGCGTCCTCAACAAAAAGATGTCCCTCCCATAATTGAGACTTCGATTGAGCTTTTCTCGGCAGAAGATATCAAGCAGGGCATAAAGAATCTGGCAAGTGGTAAAGCTCAAGACATCGATGGTCTGCAAGCTGAATTTTTAAAATGGGGGGTTGAGGTCCTCACGCCGCACATCAGAAAAATATTCAATGATGTCAACCAGAATGGCTTTCCAACAGAGTGGACGACTAGCGTTGTTATTCCTCTATTTAAAAGTGGTGACGTTAATAACCCGTCCAATTATCGCACCATTATGATCAACCCTCTTCTTGGCAAATTATTTGGAGGCATGATAGAACGGAGAATCAGCAGCTGGGCCGAAAGAGAGGGTAAAAGAGCAAAAGGGCAAGCGGGTTTTCGACCTAAGCACTCAACAATTGATCATTGTATCACTCTTAGGCATTTGATTGAAAAAGTTTGGGACACCCAAGGAGAAGAAGCTTTTTGTTGTTTTGTTGATTTCAAGAAGGCTTTTGACACAGTGCCCAGAAAGAAACTTTGGGATAGGATGGAGGAACTTGGGATTCCAGATGAGTTTAGAGCAGCAGTTCATAAATTGTATGAGCAGGTCAGAGCTAAAATTAGAACCAGAGAAGGTATGTCCGAGTGTTTCGGCAGCAACATAGGTGTC
The DNA here is from genome assembly GCA_019776745.2 of Taxus chinensis. Taxonomy (NCBI): domain Eukaryota; kingdom Viridiplantae; phylum Streptophyta; class Pinopsida; order Cupressales; family Taxaceae; genus Taxus; species Taxus chinensis. Next base: position 297,551,722 of record CM034157.1, on the reverse strand, counting down.
AAGCAAGGATGCCCTCTTTCTCCCACGTTATTTGGGTTATACATTGACAAGCTTGAAGATTGGTTAAACAAAACTGAGGGAGGAGGTATTCAGTTAGCAAGTTATGTGGTGAAGTTACTTCTATATGCTGACGACCTTATCCTAATTTCAAAAACAGCCCAAGGTTTGAGGGAACAGTTAAAAGCGCTAGAGCTCTTTTGTCAAGAAGTCGGGATGCAAGTGAACACCAGCAAAACAAAAATCATGATTTTCACCTTGAAAAGGAATGAGAGACAAAACGTCTTCCTTTTTGAGGGGAGCCCTTTAGAAATAGTCAATGAATACAAGTATCTTGGGATTGACTTTCACCACAAACTTAGCTGGGAGACTTGTAAAGCAAAAAGGATACAGGGAGGTTGGAAAGCTTCTTTCCTACTTCAAAACAGGTGCAGGAAAGCTGAACTTTGGGACTGGAAAACTAAAAAAACCCTTTTTGGTTTGTTGGTCACCCCGGTTGTTCTATATGGCTGCGAAGTTTGGGGAAGTAGCATGTCAAATCATGGGTGGAGACAGATAGAAAGAATCCAGAAACATCTAATCACAAGCTCCCTTAAAGTCAAATCAACTGTTCCTTATGAGATCTTGTTGGCGGAAGCGGGTTCTTTCTCGCTGGAAGCATCGGCAATAGCTCGGATGATAAGCTATCTGAAAAAAGTTGAAAACATGGACAACCTTCGCTGGCCCAAAATGGTTGTAAACGACACTTTGGAACGCAGAAAGAAAACATGGATGAATCAGAATACTAAATGGATGTACAAATGGGGCATCAACATGCAGGAGTGTCCTAACAGCAACAGGGAAATAAAAAATTATGTGATAGAAAAGTTCAGGACTGCCATGTGGACGGGTCAGATTGGTCGGAAGAAAGCGCATTATATTAGAGAATTCAATCTCACTGGGGAACATGATGAAAAAGCTTATCTAGGGACGGTTATCAAGGGTAAAGCAAAAATTCTAGTGGCGCAGTTAAGAACTGGATCACATCATCTTCGATGTGAAACTGGTAGATGGACTATTCCAAAGGAAGATTGGGAAAGGAGAATTTGTCTCTTCTGCAGCAAAGGGGTCGTCGAGACAGAATGGCATTTTGTCATGGAATGTTCTGCATATGATGATATCCGTATTCAGTATAAAAACAATCTAAAGGTGGACAGACTGGAGGAACTCTTCGAAGGAACAAAGCTTCCAGCGACAGCAGGCTTTATCTTCAAGATTCACAGCCGAAGAGCGGATATTGAAAAGAGTCTGAAATCTGATTAAATTACTGTTTCTGTGGTCCCATAGACTCTTTAGTCTCGTGGACGTCATTAAAATCTTTCATTTCATTTCATTTTTCCTCGAATAGATGGAAGCTTATTGATGAAGCTAGGAGTATGCACAATGATTTTCATTCTGATTTTTCGATTTGCTAGGGCTCCGCCAAACGAGCCATGCATGAGTTTGAGTTGGATGTTTACGTTATTTTTTGACAAGCCATTTTGAGCAGAGCATGCTCAATTTAGCTCGGTAGAAGAACATGAAGTGCGAGTTAGAGTTGCAGTTGTATTAAATTAGAACCCTCAAGTTAAAAAGAAGAGGCCAGTATTAGGGAGATTGGAGAAATTTTGTGTAGCACTAAAATCCGTGGTTTTCTCATTGGGAAGAGATCTCAACTACTCTGACTTTGGGCAAAGTTAACGAGGGTCTCCATAAATCACAATCCTAAATCGCCCTTTCTCCCTCCTAATAGCTTATTTCATTTAGTATTTGCATGTCTAATCTTTTGCAATATTTTTGTATGGTTGGAACTAAGTTTTTGGTGAGCTTGATACTTGGCTATGTGGTTTCTGCGAAGTGTAAATTGTGTGGAAATGTGTGTTTCGTGGGCGAACTGTCAAGCTTGTCTGCAATTTTGAGCATGTGTAAATTATGTTTTAAGAGTGGAAACATTCTTAGGTATATCCGTTTGTTCAATATCGTAATCTAGTACGTATAAGTTTTAGTACATACAGTAGTGACTGTAACTGTTTGGGGCGAGGCTATTTTATGGTTTTTTTGGTGCGGAATGCCCAACTTAGATTTGGGTTTTTATGGGATCATGTACAAAATTAGCCTGATTCGAATGTGGGTATTTCATTTATATATTGTGTTTGTGAAAATTGATCTGGGTTTCATTTTAATGACCTGTATGGGGTCGATTTGCAGTATATAGAATGAAGAGTGTATTGGAGTTTCTGTTATTAGAGACAAATGCCTTCGACCCGTCATCTTTAGGGCTTGCGAACGATTTCATTTTCAACTTGGGTATTGTAACCTCTGGTTATCAAATTGAGCTTAGATCGAACCCCTGTATTTGAAGAGGGGAAAAACTCTACTAAGTCTTATTAAATGGAATACTCACCACTTCTGGTTATGGTTTTCTAGCAAGCTAGTACCAACTTAGCTATTATGGTTTTGTAGGAGAATCCAAGATATTGTGATTGTATGGGCACAATATTGTTAAAAAGTAATAATATGGTATCGAGTGATATTGAATCTCGCATTCATAGTTTATGTTTAATGTATGGAGGCTGCAGGTGTTTAGGGTTTCAATATGGATAAGGTAAATAACAATTACCTTAACATTCATGAACAAGCATATATATATATATATATATGGTATGGTCACATTCCTGATAAACAATAACAGTTTACTTAAATGGCACAAATAGAGATGATCTTCTGGCACGCGTTCAGTTTGTGATGTTGTTACTTTCCTTTGGGCATCATTTGATAATGTCAGTGGTAGTTGTGATAGCTTCAGGGAATTTTGGGTACTTTCATTTTTATCAAGGTAAATGAAATTTACCTTAATACCTACGATATGTTATAGGTTAGTTTGATGTCGATTTTCCCCTAGATTATGGGTAACGTTTTACTTGAGTTCTAGGGTAGCCTTACTTGGGTTATATGGCACGTGTATGAGCCCTAACGACATTTGGAAAATAAGATTTAATTCTTGACGGTCATTAACCATGCTTATTCCTTTTGTTAGTACACTGAAACCACATTGTAGTGGTGGCCTTGACTTTACTAGAGAAGGATCGTGGGTATTATTATTATTATGTTCTGATAGGTGAAGGAAAAAGAAATCTACCTCAACCTTGTTGAAATAGTTATAATTACACATGATTAACAATTATTACTGCTATGATTGTTGTTTGACTATATTTTTAATATTAGGTTCATGTGTAGGCTATTAAGAAAGATATGTATTAATGATCTAGCTATTTCCCAAATCAATTGAATAACATGGAAGGATTGATTTTTGGAAAACATAAGGATGATTGTTAAATATGGGATAGTAGGGAATTATGTTAAAGTAACAATCACCTTATAATAAACATGCATGACGAGTATTAAGAGAGGCTTGTTATTGACTTACATTCAATATTTGTATTGATAGTATACTAAATATTAAGAATGTTGTTACTATTAATGGTTATGTATCTTGATCATCCAATTCTGTCATTAAGGCAATTGGACTTATAAGACAATGATAAATTCCTCTGTGATGAATGGTAAATCATGTTATGGGATAGTAAATGATTCTTTGTACTACTAAGTGGTTATTTGATTAAATATTGCAACAGTTTTTTATTCAAATATTGAATGACATAGGATGTTAAGAGGGAAAGAGGACTTTTCATGCCAGTTCGTAATGAGTTGACCATGTTAACATTTTTCACTTGTAGGGGATAAAAGGACTTCGAGACAATTATAGAAATGGTGATTTACAACTATTATTTGTACCTAGAATCATGAATGAAAGAATGTAACCATTCTTGTTTGAAAGTGTAATATTCAGTTGTTATTGAAAATGGAAGCCATATGGGTTGATGGTGTATTTGACTATGGTAGACTCTCTTTGAATGTGTATCAATGTATAAATCTGAGTTATTATCGAATAAAATGATCATCTAGTTTGTGTTCATGACTTGTTAAGTGTTGTTGTTATAATAAAATATTTATATGGATAAGTGCTTAAATTTATTCTTAAGTTTGAGTATATATATACTTGTTTGTCATAAAATATAGACATAATATGGTATGGTTGTTTAATTAGAATGATACACGATGTTTTATGATATGACCATAAAAAATTAATAAATGGTCAGATAGTAAAATATGCAAGAACATGAATTAGAAGAACTAGGGAGATAGCCCTAAATGACATGTTATAAATATTGGCCATCATGATTAGTAAGATGTTCTATGGGCAACAAGATATTATAATAATGATATAGGAGGGAAACGTTACTAGGAAGACTATTGTCTTTTAACATCAACAACACATAATTCCATAACTAAGTGAGAACGTTGATTGATCAAATCACATAACTATGAATGAGGTGAATTTAAGGTGCTTCATGTTCACTTGAAAAAGGTACAAACACATATGGATCTGACCTAGGTAAACTAATTAGAAGGAAAGATATTTAATACCTTAGGGAGGTTTACATTGCCATAAAAGAATAAGTGAATGGGTATGAAACAAAAGGCGAATCAACTACTGCACCCTTACAATATCATCTTACACTTCATAAAGGCTTAGTATATTTGGTGCTAGGCAAGGTGTTAAGACTATGATGAATGATGAAAACAAATTGAAAAATACTTCTATATTTTAAATAACAGTGCCATTTAATTAGGCATTGGTACCATCGATGTACAACCAAATCACAATGGTAGGAAGCAAAGTACAAGGTACTTTGTGAACTCTTAATATAGTAAAAACATACTTATCAGTATTCGTAATTTGAATCAACTTAATAACGAATAAATGACATTAATGAAAAATTGTTAACTATGAACATAATAACTTAAGAGATGAAAAATAATTTATATAATAGAATTAGGTGAAAGACAAGTTCCTAATGACGAGTGTGTCATCACAAAACCGAGCATGGAAATCATGTCTCTGAAACTTTGATTAAAGTAGTGTAAGATGTTGATTACATTGTTATGATTTCACTAGGATCTAAGATGTCGGATGCCCAATGGGATTCAAGTGATTAAGTTCCAAGTATGCACTTAGAAAATATTACTTGATTATCAATGCTTGTAAAAGGAAACCAAAAGTATACTTTGTATACACACTCGTAAAGAGTAATCTATTAGAGATCGGTTTCTAACCGTCTCATGCAGTTGCACATGGTTTATGGTTGTCATCAGATGGATTCAATTTCATATTTATGTTGGATTTAAATGTAAGGTATTTAAATCAATGAAGCATGAAGTTAATGTAAATGAAATAAAAAAATCCCTAGATGAAAAGTGTAATAAAGTGGGTGTTACAAGAGATATCAACACCTTTAGGCAACTGATAGAGACATAAAGGAGCGAGAGACCATCCGACACTATTTGTAGAGTAAAACACAACAAAACTAACTCTAACACAATACCAAATCTTATTAGATCAAAAGGCCTTATCGAAATCTACAATCGATTTCCCTCTATTAGGGTGGTTACAATGCTTATAACATAATTAGGAAACTATAAGGGGTGGTGTTTCATAAAATCTAAAATCTCTCTTCTTTTTATAGATTCAACAATGGCTCTCTCTTCCTAGATGTTCTCATATCAACTTCCTGGCAGCTTCAAATGAGGTGTTGGGTTGAATTTTATAGACCTTTGTTCCCGCCCATTTGGATTTTGAATTTCCTACTAGAATCCTCTCCTTAGCCCACTCAAACTTGAATTTGAATTTCTATGGATTAATGGCAGCCAATAACCTTGATCTAGTAGTCGAGGAAGTTCCACATCCTTTGTTAAGTTGGTGGTTTTGGTCTTTACCTACGAATTAGTCATTTTTTTGCATTTGTCTTAATTCTCCCATGCAATCTGTCTTCCTTCAAGTCTCATGCGTTGATCTATGGAAAGATCCACGCGCCCTTGGTTTTATCTACCACATAATCTTGTGCACTATTTCTTTGCACCTTATTAAAAAAATGCTTCGCATGATTGTGTGCGCCCCATCACATTTCAAATACACACTATTTTACAAAGCTCCTCACAAAACTTCCGCACACTACCACATTACCCAATACATGTAGAGTTTTGGGTAACCCATGATGCTCATGAATCAAACACCCTAGGTAAGATAAAAGTGAGCTCTTTTTCACGAGTTAGGCTTCATAGTATGGCCAAACTAACCAAGCTCCTTTGCTCTTATCCATGTCATGTTTTCTTCCTTTTTTCCACTTTACCTAGTATTTTTTGTTTTCTTTACCAAACATCTTCTTTGGTATCCTTGAGTCCAATATAGCCTTAATTTACTTTGCTTCCTTCTTGGGTATTTGCCTCCTCAAGTCTAAATATACCTCTCTTTCATGTGTGACCTCATATGATCCTGCCACTCATTGATCTCTTGCACTTTGCGCACTAGGTTCTCCTTCATGGAATTCATACAACCTTGCAACATTGAATATTGGTGAGATATCCAATTCCTTGGGTAACTCTATCTTGTATGCATTTGGCCCTATATTTTTCAACATCTTGCATGGCCCAATTTTCTTCAACTTCAACTTATTATGTCCCTTTTGGAAATCTTTCCTTGTGTAAATGTGCCAACACTTGATCTCCTTCCTCGAAGTCCTTGATTATGCACATTTAATCTGCATGCTTCATGACTCTTGGTTACTTCACTCCAAATTCTTATGCACCTATTTATGTAGCTTGCACATGTACTCCACATATTCTTCTGCTTCCACATTTCTATTGTCCACAATTTCACTCAATTTAGTGACTCATCTTAGACTTGCTCTGTAAACAATTTAGAATTTTGTCTTTCATGTGCTTGGATTTACTGAGTCATTATAAGACAATTATGCTTGCACTAATGCCACATCCCATTGTTTTGGCTTGTATCCCATGAATTTGTGGGATAAATTTCCTAATCTTTTGTTCACTACCTCTGTTTGTCCATTAGTTTATGGATGATATACTGAGATAAAAGTTAGCCTTGTTCCCATTTTATTCCACAAGGTTCTCCATAAATGACCTAGGAACTTTGTATCCTGTCAGACACAATGCTCAACCTCAACCCATGTAATCACACTACCTCATTAAATAATAAATGTGTGATGTTGGATGCATCGTTGGTCTTCTTGCATGTAATGAAATGTGTCATCTTTTAAAATCTATCGACTAATACAAAGATGGAGTCATTCCTCTCTAAGTTCTTAGAAATCCTAGTGAAAAGTCCATGTTGATATCCTCCCATGGCCTCCTTGGTATAGGTAAAGGTTGATACAAACCTATGTTTTATTTGCGCCCCTTTGCTAATTGGTAAACTTTACACTTTTCCACATACTTGTGCACATCTGCATGTTCATCCTTGGCCAATAATATCTTTTCTAATTGTGCTAAAGTTTTGTCACCTCCAAAGTGACCTCCCAAAAACCTCCACTGTGCTTCTTGAGTAAATTCTTGCCCATTGACCCTTTAGTTATGCACAATTGCACTCCTCTAAACAACATGCCTTCTTGGATGAAATAATCTAACCATGGAATCCTATTATGTGGGTGGTTTTTGCGCACATGCCTCCCATGTTTCCTTGAAGTCTTTATCTTGCACATGTTGTTCCTTCATGGTCTCAAAACCCATGACTTCATTACACATTTCCTTCAACACCAACACTCTTCTACTTAGTACGTATGCAACTTGTTGGACTTCCCACTTCGATGATTCAACACAAATGGATAACTTTATAGGAATTCTACCCACTTCATGTGCCTTTGGTTCAAATTTTCCTGACTATTAATAAACTACAACACCTGATGATCAATGTATAAAACAAACTCACGTTCAGCAACAAGTAATGTCTCCACTTCTTTAATGCTTGTACAATTGCGTAGAACTCTTGATCATAGATTGAATATATTTTCCTTGCATCATTCAACTTTTCACTGAAATAGGTAATGGGTCTCCCTTCTTGGCTTAACATTGTGCCAATTGTGGCTCCACTTGCATCACAATCCACTTGGAATACCTTCTCAAAACTTGGCAATGCTAATGACAATGGTTGCGTTGTAATCCTCAACTTCAATTCCTGGAAGTTGCACTTTACTTCTTCCATCCATACAAAACTTTTGCAATCTCCCTTCATTGTCTCTATGATCATTGTGCATATTCCACTGAAATTTTCTTATAAACTTCCTATATAAAGCTCACTAATCCATGAAAGCTTCCTCACTCAGTCACATTTCTTGGTGATGACCACTCTACTGTCACGCACACCTTTTTTGGCTCCATTCACAATCCTTCCTGGGATATTACAAAACCCAAATAAACTAACTCTTTGTGCATAAAAGTGCACTTCTTTACATTCAAAAGCATATTTTACTCTTGCAAGCTCCTCGTCACCTTGTGTAGATGTTCGAGATGCTCCTCCTTTGTTTTGCTAAACACCAATATATCATCCAGGTATACAATCACAAATTTTCCAAGGAATGGCTTCAACACTTCGTTCATTAACCTCATGAATGTGCTTGGGGCACTGGTTAACCTAAATGGCATGACCAACCATTCATAAAAACCTTCCTTCGTCTTAAACATTGTCTTCCATTCATCTCTTCTCTTATGTGGATTTGGTGATAACCACTCTTCAAATCAATCTTTGAAAAATATTTTGCACCACTAAGGTAATCCATTATATCATACAGCCGAGGCAATGGAAACCTATATTGTATTGTGATCTTGTTGATGGCTCTAGAATCAACACACATGCGCCATTCTCCTCCTTTCTTTGGTTCTAGTACTGCATGTACTGCACATGGGCTTAAATTGTTACGCACTAGTCCTCTGTCTAACAACTCTTGCAATTGTTTTCGCACCTCTACATTCTCTTATGAGTAATCATATATGGTGCTTTGTTTTGAAAACTAGATCTAGGTATCAAGTCAATTTGATGTGTGATACTATGCACTGGTGGCAATCTGGTAATTCCTTATCACTATGTCCATAAATCTTTTTCAACATATTCCATGCACTTCTATTTGGGACTTCTTCTTTCTTTGTGTGAATATTCACACACTTCCTTTGGTACTAGTGCATAACATGCCCTTTCTTCCTCAACTTCCCACAGGAATTCCTTTCTTGACACAAGTAGCACCCTTGTGAAAACTCCACTATGTACTTCTTCCTCACTTTTTCCTTCAAGGGTGATAAGTTAAACTTGTGCCCATCCTTCTCAATGTGGATAACATTTACATGCCCATCATGAATGAATTTCCTATCATATTTCCAAGGTCTACCTAGCAATAGGTGAAAATAATCCATTCTCATTATGTCACACAACACTTCGTTGCAATAGTTCCCTATCTAGAATTTGACAATACTTTTCTCATTGACTTTGACTTGGTGACCTTTCTGAGCCAAGACACTTTGTAAGGGTTGGGATGTGCCAATTTCTTCATCCTTTATTTCTCCACCATCTCACAGGAAACAAGATTGTTTGTGCTCCCACTGTCGACAATCACCTTACAACATTTTCCTTATGACTTGCATATTGTTCTAAACAAGTTTTTTCATTGTGCAGGATAATCTTCTCTTTGTGAATTCTTTAACAATACCTTTCTTATCATCAAAGCTTCTCTCATGTCTCTGGCCTTCTGAATGCTCATGGATCCCACTGATTCCACATCACCATGTGCTACATGTGTGCCTGCTTCTATGTACACCTACTTGTAGCTTCACTTTGCGCACTTGGGCATTCGAATGCACGATGTTCAATAGTTCCACACTTTAAACATGTTCTAGAAAAACCTCTTCCCTTTCCTCAAATAAATATTTTGTGCCCCCTCAAAGGGTATGATGCTCCATCATCCTGTGCACTACCTTGGGTATGCATCTGTGCACTATTGTGCTCATCTTCTTGTGACTTGTTATATCCTTAACCGCTTCCACCTCTACCACACATTGTGGCTTCCTCTTTTGGCTACACTCTGGTTCTTGCACACCAACTTTTCTTCTCCACCTTCAAGGCTAGTTGATAAGCTTCCTCCACCATCTGGATGCAATAAGGCTGAGTTCTTCTTGAATTCCAAACCTCAAGCCATTTATATATCATGTGAACCTTCTCCTTGTCAACTTCAACATGCCTAGATTATATCATGATTTGGTGAAATTCCTCAATGTAATCCTTAACTGACATCTCCTTTTTGCCTCAAATTTTGCAACTTCTTAAACAAACACATTGGTAGTCAGATGACAAAAACTTTACTCTTCATTTTTGTGACCATGTGATCCCAACATTTTATTTTGTCCTTGCCTCTCCTTCGTTTTTCATTTTGCACATCCTTCCACCATAACGCTGCATGCTCCTTCAACTTTGTTTGCGCCACTCTAACGCGTTGTGGGTCCACTATCTCCTCGAACTTAAAGTACTATTCCATGCTTGTGAGCCAATCTACGAATTCTTCTGGATCCAACCTTCCAGAGAATGATGGGACATCCATTCTTGGTCCACGGCCCATTCTTGAAATAAACTTGTAATAATCATGCTTCCCCCACGCCAATGGCTTCCTCTTCACCTTACTCTTCATCCCCAATGGCTCCTTCATTTCACGTGCCTCCTTGTGTTTATGCCTTCATCATCACTTTGTGCATTTGGCCCACAAATCCTCTTCGTCGGTCTTCTTCAATGACATCGAGACTTAGTCCTTACACCCCTTAGTTACTGTCATAACTTTTTCTAGCACTCCCATAATAGCTTCTTTTTCTGCATTTTCTACATTCATTGCTCCCCCATTGATAGATCTTCTCGGAGGAATTTTTTCTCCTTTGACTAGTTGCTTCACGGTTGACATTCTACCAGTCCTTTCACTTTTATCTTATTTTAAAGGTATGTAGACGTGCTCTTATACCACTTGATAGAGACATGGAGGGTCGAGAGATGATCTAACATTGCTTCGCAAAGTAAAACAAAGTGAAAATAAATTTAACACAACACTAAATCTGATTAGATCAAAGTCCCTTATGGCATCTACAATCGAATTCCCTTTATTGGGAAGATTACAAGGCTTATAATAGAATTATAAAACTACAAGGGGTGGTTTTTCATAGACTCTAAAGGATCTCTTCTTTTTATAGATTCAACAATGGCTCTATCTCTTCCCAGATGCTCTCCTATCAACTTCCCAAAACCTTAAAATGAGGCGTTCGGTAGGATTTTATAGACCTTCATTCCCATGCATTTGTATTTTGAATTTCCTTCTAGAATACCCTCCTTATCGCGTTCAAACTTGAATTCAAATTCATGTGCATTAATGACATCCAACAACCTGAATTGGTAGTTGAAGAAATTCCACGTCCTTTGTTGAGTTGTCGGTTTTCGTCTTTACCTCCCACTTTGTCATTTTCAACCTTTATATTCATTCTCCCATGCACCCTGTCTCCCTTCAAGTCTCACGCGTTGATCTATGGAAATATCCACGCACCCTCAATTTTCTATATCACACAATATTACACATCATTTCTTTGCACCACGTGAAAAAACATTCGCGTCTCTACTTCATCAAAACACTTTGCACAATTGTGTGTGCCCCCTCACATTTCCAACACACACTATTTTACCGGGCTCCTTTCAAAACATTGTTACATTGCTACATTGCACTCTTGCATGCACTCCAATGCTTGGCCAAAATTAAAAAATACATGCAGATTTTTGGGTAACCCATGATGCTCCTACATCAACAACTCAACCTTATAATCATTTTGGGAAAACTTCTTGATGATTCTACATGGCCCTATCTTATTCCACTTAATCTTATTATATGTTCCTTGAGGAAACTTTTCCTTCCATAAGTATGCTAATACCGTGTCTACAATTGGATATTAAATTTATTTTTGTTTTTTTATTTACATGTTTATACTGGGAATTCTTTATCTGCAACTGATTATGCACTTGTTAATGCACTTACTTCATGTGTTATGCAAAATATATTGATTCAACACTCCTTTTCACAGTAAGTTTCTTAACTCTGCAACTTCTCTTTGGATGTTCCTATATATAATTTGGAATGTTATTTTCCATGTACTCATGCTTATAGAATCACTATAAGCGATTTCTACTTGAGCTAAAGTCAAATATCATGTTCCTAGCTTATCTCCAACCAGACATTTGAGTGAATCTCTAGGGTTTTTGTTTACAACTTATGTATGTCCATTAGTTTGTGGATGGTATACTAAACTGAATTGAAAACAATATTCAACTTATTCCATAATGTTTTCCAGAAATGACCAAAACAATTTGTATCTCTTTAAGACACTACATTGCACGGTAATCCACAGTCTCACAATTTCCTTGAAGAAAATATTTGCAATATGTGTTCCATCATTGATATTTGGTAAACATCAAAATGTGTCATCTTCGAAATAATTTTCACCACTATGAAAATGGAATCAACACCCCTTTTTGTCTTGGGAAAACCCAAAACAAAATCCATACTTATGTCTTGATAAGGTCTCTTTGAGTGGGAAAGAATACAACCATACATTTTGAGATCTTCCTTTAGCCAACTGATAGACACATCATGTTTGTAAAAACTTACGTACATCCACACTCATTCATGACCAAATGTAACTTTTCCCTAGCCAAAGTAAGATTTTATCCAAGTCAAAGTGCTCTATTAATCCTCCACTATTTTTCACTCACCAACTTTTCCTGCATTGATCCTTTTGGGATATATACATATTTTCCTCTGAAGAAAAATCCTTTCTACACAAAATATTCCATATAAGGTTTCATGTCAAGGTTTGTATGTGCTATGCATAACTCTAATGTTTTTTTGAAATCTTCATCTTGCACATTCAACTCCTTCATGGATTTAAAATATACTTCTACTCTCATCTCTTCAAAAGACAACTAAGTCTATTGACTGCATAGGCCACCTTGTTATATTTTCTAGTCTTTTGATTCAACAAAATTTTGTATCCTTGTAGGAATTCTAACCACTTCATGTGTGTCTAATTCAATTTTCCTTGGTTAATAAATTGTAATGCATGGTGGTATGTGTATAACACACACCTTCGGTGACAATTAGTGTCTCCACTTATTCAACACATGCACAATTGTGTAAACAATATTGATCATAAAAATTATAATTTCTTCTTACATCATTAAGCTTTTCACTGAAATACACAACATGTCTATCGTCTTGATTCAATATTGCACCAATGACCATACCACTAGCATCACAATCAGCCTAAAATATCTTTGCAAAATATGGTAATGACAACATTGGTTGTTATGTTATTCTTCTCTTCAATTCTACAAAACTCTTTTCTATTATTATGTTCTAGATAAAACTCTTCGAATTTCCTCTTATGGCATGCATAATCAGTGTGCATACACCACTGAAGTTCCTGATGAATTTTTAGTAAAATCTAGCCAACACATGAAAACTACTTGCTTAAGAAACACTTTGTGATGATGGCCATTCCACAATTGTGAAAAAATTTTAGGGTCCATTTTCAATCCCTCTTAGGAAATCAAACATCCTAGATATACTAATTTCTCTTTCATAAAACTGCATTTCTTCATATTAATCAACACCTCTTCCCGTAATCACTACAACACCTTCCTAATGTGTAGAAAATGATCTTCATGCATCTTGCTGAAAATTAGAATATCATATATGTACATGACCACAAGCTTGTCTAAAAATAGTTTTAGGAATTGATTCATCAACCTAATGAAATTTCTTGGGGGCATTTCTCAATTTGAATGATATTCCAAGCCACTCATGCAATCCTTCTTGATTTTTAAACACAATTTTCCATTCATCTCCTTTTCTTATGTGAATCTAATGGTATCCACTCTTCAAATCAATCTTGCCCAAGGTGAGAGAACCTAAGGGGTGGCTTGAAAGAGAGAGGGAGATATTATGTTTCAAACCCTCAAACTTGTTGGAACCTCAATATGAGATCAAATGCAACCACTAAATGTAATGCTCATTCAAAATAATGGTCACACAAGCATTGCAGACACTTGATACATCAAACACAAGCCACTGAAGACAAATAAAATGTGATCACAAACATCATCTCTTGAATAAACTATTGAAAACTTGGGGTATGATGATGTTGAGATGTAAAATTTACAAATCATGGAAAATACACTTGAAATATGCAAATATGTGTGATTTTAGGAAAACACATGTAAAATATGAAAAGGTAATGTGATTTGCAAGGGTAGGATGGGATAATACTTAGTTAAATGAAGGTGGGTGGTGGTGGATCTAATGGGGAGAAGTATCATAACTTTCCATCTTAGACTGTTACTTCCAAAATCCAAACAAGAAAAAATCAAAACAACATAATCTTCAAAGGGAATTTGCATTCATTGATACCAAATTCATGCAAACACTACCACATAACCTCTGAAATCTTTAACACAAACACTTGTGCATGAATCTTCAATATAATTTTTAAATCACTTCATAACACCTAAGATACACTCAAGGTTGTAAAAATTCACCTCCTAAGACAATATTGCAGAAAGGATTTTATAACCAAACAAACATTGTAAAGGTAACACTACAACACAATATTTATTCAATAACCAATCACATGCAATAACCAAAAGGAAATCCTTTGTATTTCATTAATTTAACAAGCATAAGATTACATCAAAATTATATTCCTCAACTATGTTCTTACTTACATTCCAAAATGCCTGACTAAATCATGGAAAATGATTTTGTGTAATTTGAATTAGACAAGGGAGACATATACAAAATTCTCTCAATGCTTGCTAATGACTATACAATGTAATCACCTTAGCAAAAACCTAAGAAAACTAGAGCTTCCCAAAAATTAGAACCAGAACCCCTAGAATGAAGACATGCCTTCATTCTTATACAAAATTTCCCAAAAGGGAATATACCTAGATGCCCCCCAAAACCTTTTTGAAAGATGAAAAATGTGGGGCAAATAATCCTCAATCCACCAAAATGAATGGGAAGGTCATTCTAACTAAAAATATTCGACCTTGATATGCCAGGATGGAATGGTTTTAGATCATGATTGAGCTTGTGGATAAATGGAGAATATTCCTTTCGCTAACAAACTCCTTTTTGTCCCTTTCTTCCCTGTCA
This sequence comes from Taxus chinensis, assembly GCA_019776745.2. Lineage (NCBI taxonomy): Eukaryota > Viridiplantae > Streptophyta > Pinopsida > Cupressales > Taxaceae > Taxus > Taxus chinensis. The sequence continues at coordinate 297,536,564 of CM034157.1, read as the reverse complement.
TCATCATGTGTGCACTCTCAGGGAGAGTTTGTTACTCATTTCCATTATCTGATTTGATTTCTTTTACTTGGAAGAATGATGGATAGAAAAGAATAAAGAATGAGGATGAAGAATAAAGAATGAAGGAATTGTTCAAGAAGGGTCAAGATCAATGTGTTCACTCTATGCCTTCTTTTCCAACTTATTCCTATATGCATCAAGATGTTCAAACATCCCCAAAATGGGGTCTTCATCTGGCCCCATATGATAGAGAAAGATTATTTCCTATTTAGATAAGACATTGTCCATTTCAGTAGAAATAACTTTCTTCTTCTTAATTCTTTTGGCCAACTTATTGATGCAACCTTCCAAATGAACAAATTTCTGAATGAAAGAATAATCAAAATCTTGTAGAGCTTCTAGCTCCCCTACAACATGTTGCTTAGAATTTTAATTAACTTTTTTTATATCTGCAGTTCCTAGAGTGTATGCACGCATGAGGGGAAGCATTTTTTCAATTTTAGACTCAATGTCATCAACATATTCTCTTGCTTTCTCCCTCATGTTCTGGATCTTTCTTATGCAATCTCCCAGAGTCTCAATTCATAGCTTGATAGCCCCCTCATACTCATATTGTCTTCCTTTGTAGTTGGGGGTACTATCCCTTCCTTTTCTACCTCTTCATCATTCATGGTAGTGATGGCCTCAAGCTTAGGCAACATGCCATCCCAATACTCAACTTCATCCTGATATTTTTCAATTAATGCTTTACCTACCTCCATTTTCTTAGAGACCTGGTTATAGCATTCAATCACTTCCTTGAGGACTTGGCTACCTCTACTTACCAATTCCTCTTCCCATTTTTTGGTAATCTCCCCTGTTCTTCAAATCCTCAACATTCTTCATCATTTCAAGGGTGATGATAGTGATAATTTCTTGAATTTCCATGGGATTTTGTAACCATTTCTGTGCATAAGTTAACAAGATGTCAACCTTTTTCCTTAGTTTCTTCTTGGTTTCCTTGTCCTTATCTATCTTTTGGAAAAGGCCTCCCATTATCATTGTGACCTCATGCTTGAGCCCTTCTGTAGTTGGTTTCCCTAATGGGACCTTAGTAATATGGTAATCAGAAGGGGAAGCTTCATCCCTTAAGACATCAATTTGTGGGGTGGAAACTTCCACAAACCTTTCTCCTTGAGGACCCACCATTGTTCTTGATAAAATTTTTTGTTTTCTTTGTTTTTTTAGATGGTCTCAAGGAGATAATAGTCTCTAGGTCAAATTCTTCTACTTGCACTCTCACTTTTCTTTTCCTTGGGAGTGTTTCTCCCAACCATCCTTCACCTAGAGTGTTTCCTTCCCTTGTGTTTTTTGTTGGGAGGCACTTGGTACAATCACAAGTTCTTATGATTTGGAGAGTGTGAGGCCAGTCATGAACCTACCTTGTGGTGTTTCCACATCTTTCAATTTTTTACACTTGGGTTTCCTCCCTCTACCCCTTTATATTTCATTTCTTCCTCTCTCTGTTGAAGGGTGTGAGGTACTTGCATTGTTATTTTAACCACTTCAACTTCAACTCCCTCCTCCATGGATGGAGAAGATCTCTTGGTTGGCTCAATTTGATTTTTTGATTGATTTTGAGCCTTAGTTTCTGCATCCTTCTCTACAACTTCATGAGTTGCAATCAATGCTTCTACCATTTCTAAATCTAATTGGAGAGGATCCATGGTTTTTGAGCGTTCAACCTTTGTCAATGAAACCTCTTCAACATTTGGTTGCTCAACTTGTGTTGTCATTGTTGTTTCTTCCATGGTGGATTCCTCATGAGATGTTGGGCCTCCTTCCTCCACTTCAATTGGTGTAACCTCAGTAGGTGCAACTTGAACATTCTTAGAGTGAAGGTTTTCTCTAACATCTTGACCTAAGTCATGCAACAAATCAGCCAAGACTTGTTCATGAGATGGATCTTGCACTTCTTTTTCATAACTTCAACCGATGCAACTTGTTCTTCATGAGTTATGATTGAGATAGGGGCTTCTTGTGATAATGGGAGTGTGGTAGTATCAAATACATTGGGAGTCTCTAAAATTTGGGATGGTACCTCAAGGCTAGGGTAAGCTCCTTGTATGGGTGCATTTGTAATTGTTTCTACTGCAGGTGTTGCCACCTTTTCTCTTTTTGTTCTCACAAAGTGTTTGGTTATTGGTTCCTCCTCCACTTCCTCAAGGATAGGTTCCAATGTTGGAATCACCCTTGGTTTCTTTGGTGAAACACTTCCCCTCATCCTCTTTCCCTTGTTAGATGATCCCTTTGGAGCAGAGGATGATGCACCTACTTGGGCCTTCCCATGAGAAATAGCTACTTTGGGCCTTGAAGTGGGATGGGGAACAACTTGGATTGGAGTGGTTTGAGTGATAGGGGCTTCCTTCATTGCTTTCTTCAATATTTCCTACGCCTTTTGTGTCAATTGAGACACAAAAGTCCCATTCTTGCTTGTGGTTGCACTCAATTCTTCCACAACTTCTGAGGTTGGTCCTTTGATGGAAATATATGGATATTTTCCCTTCAATGGATCCAAACTTGTTTCTCCTTTCTTCAAAGGTGGAAGCACATCCTTGACTGCTCATGTGGCTCTGTATTCCCTCAAAACTGTAGTGTTTTGAAGGGATAAATCAATTCCTTTTCTTATGAGCTAAGAGAGAGTTCTTATGATTACATGAGTTGTCCTCTCATGCAAGTATATTGGCTCTTACACAATCCAATCAAGAAGTGGCATTGGTTGAGCTGCAATATTATTTTCTACATAGTACTTAATCACTAAGAATTTTTCATCTGCCAAACCCTCAGGGAAAACTGTAATTTTGTAATCAATTATCTAAGAGAGATTCATTCTAGAAAAATCCTTTGAGTCTCACCTCTTCTTCATCTCTGAATTCCATCTAATAGTGGTCATAATGAGCCCCATGCTCATAGTTATTACCCAAGGCTCCTTGCACTATCCATTTGATGTCATAATTGGGTCTAGATTGAAACTTTTGCATGATGAATCCATTCATTTCAGCTTCAAGGAGTTTATATTTGACCATTTTGGGGAAAGTGTATCTCCTAATATTAATTTAAAACTTAACATTTTTCTTATGCTTCCCTACAATTAGCTTATGGAAATATACAAGCTCTCTTGACAATTCAAGAAGTGCCCACTTATCATCCAAGTACTTGGGAACCATGTATGGTGTGAGGTGGAAGCCACTTATCCTGATATATTTGAATAATATGAATTGGATGAAGTAACATCCATATTCAGTGATCACTTCTTTGGCCCTAGATGACATCCTACATTGCTCCCACTCAGGTTTGAACAAACAAAGGACAGGGGAAAAGAAGGCATCATGAACCAACCTGAAATTGTACTTCTAATTTTCCAAGTTAAGTTGTGGGTATACATCATATACCATGTATTGAGAAAAATCCTTGGCCCTTACCAACCCAAGGAATGACCTGTGGCATGCAATGTTGTAAACTAGGTAGGAAGTCATGTAAAATTCACATTTTTGTTTGACCCCTCTTGAATTTGCACTGCCATTTTGATAAGTTGTTGATGGATGGAGTCACTTATCAATTCCCCAAGTGAATATGTGATTTTTGACTAAGAATGATTTGGATGAACCTAAACATCCAATCATGGTAGTGATATGTAGATTCATTCCCCACAATCCTATTTAATAGGGTAATAAGGTCTCTAAATTTCTTCAATAAAATCATCTCTTGTCAACCTCTTGGGAATTTAGGTGGTAGAGATCCTTGGCTTCTCAAGCCATTGATTGTTTAACACTTTAGAATAATTAGCATTGTTGGTAGTCCAAAACTTATCTTCCTTTTCAACTGTTATGTCTACTACTTCATCAACATCAGGGAGTCCTAACATTTCATTTAAAGTATTCGGAGTTAGGGATAAGACCACAACACCACTCCCATCTCTAACTTCCCTTTGTTCTAGGTTATAATTTTCTACACAAGCCCATACCAATTCCAGGTATTGAGCTGAGGGGAGAAATGTAGCTGCTAAGGCAATGGAACTTGTGCCAATTTTTTCCATAATTTCACTTCTTGTCAGCTGCATGCAACCTCTGGAGGAAATCATTCAAATTTTGCATTTCCTAGGTTTGTATCAGTTATATTATCCAAGTCAGAAACAAGGTGGGACAAGGTTTGGGCTCTAGTCAATTGGATCTTCATTGTTTCAAAGTAAGAGGGTAGAAAAATTTCTTCAAGGGTGGACTGGAAAAACTTAGGACATTCAAAAACCTCCTCTTAATTCACTCAATAAAATCTTGTAATACAATGAAACAAAGGAAACCACGTTCAAAGAACTTACCTGCACACAAAAAGTAGTCACAACTTCTTCTTTCTGAACCAACAAAATCACTTTAAACACCATTGGAGCTTTGAAAAACAATTTTCACACAACTTAATCACATGAATTAGGGATTTTTTACTCATTCTAGGGCTCCAGAGTACTCAATAACTTTTAATTTGAATGCAAAGTGTGGGACTTAGCCTAATTTTCCAACCATATAGTTCTTCACATGCACTCATTAATGGTGGCACATCCTCCTAATTTTTTCATATTTTCATGTTGTGGTCATTGATCTTATAATTTGTTTGAATATGAGCCTTACATGTGGACATATTTTCCACATTGGATTTACTTAAATGACATGTCATTTTCTCATTGGCCAATTCTTAAAGCTTTCATACATGGCCCAAAACTGCTTTACTTTTTATGAGGTGTGAAATATATGTCACATGTCCACTCTTTCAGGGGTGGGGATAGGAGAGTAGTTAGTAGAAATTTTGCAAAAACTGTGAAGCTTCCAACTTGAAGGCTAAAGTTTCCCTTGCCACATGATGCCTCCATATGTATGCCATGTGTCTTTCCCATTGGGCCTCGGGGATAGGAAATGATAGTTTAAACATTGTAAAAACTACAAGACTTCCAACTGTCAAACTGTAAAATGCTCCCCTTGAAGTTACCATCATGGTATGCCACACATGTCCCTTCCCTTTTATGGGCCTTAAGATGGTATCATGTAGTTTGTAACATTATTGCAAAAAATGCAAGACTACTAACTACCAAACTACGAAATGCTTCCTTAGCCAAACTGCCACTAGATTATGCCACATGTCCCTCCCATCATGCTTCAGAGATGGGAGTGCAAACTTTGTAGTCTTGCAACAACTACAAAGTTACAAACTGTAAAACTACAAAATTTTCTCCATCCTTGTATCATTAAGATTCTCTAATATTCTCTTTTTTTGAGCCTTCAAGGATGAACTTGCAACTTGCATACTCACATCAATTTTGAATTTGCAAAAAAGTAAGAAAATGAAGGAATATTCATGAAATATTCCTTTTTGGGGATTAGACTTCATAATTATAGTTTGTACAACATTGCAAATAATGTAAAGTTTCTCATAAGGCCCACATACCCCCAGATGCTCTGAATATTCCTTTTGTCGTGCCTCAGGGGTGAAATTGCTAGTTGTAAACTTGAAAAATTGTAGAGAAGTTAATTCGAAAAGCTAAGGGCCTTATTCTGAATGATTAACCATGCAACTAATGCCATAGTAACATCACTTACGCCTCTCAAACCTACAAATCATCAAATCAACAAGAAACATAAGAAACAATAAGGAATTAGAAAAACATAACAATTGAATAGGAACATGAAATGATTTCAAAGTTTGAATCTCGGGGAAACACAAACATGACCTTGAGAACCAAAAGATAATAAAAAATGGGAAATATACATAACATTTTCTTAGGACAGGATACAAAATGTGACATGATTTTCAACAAGATCAAATTAGGCAACCAACATTGGCTCTTTCTTGGGGATGGGCACCCCTAGTGGGTGCCACAAGAACCACATAAATACTCATGGATGAAGTAGACAAGATTCCTGATCCTTTAGGTAAGGATTCACATAACAATACTCCTGGTCACTTGTAATTCATAACACCATGAGCACAAACCTGATAAAATTGATCATAAAGGACCATAAGGGAACACAAAACAAACAAAACAAAAACTATACACTGTACATAATTACAAGGACACACACAATTAATCCAAAAAGTGCTTGAGATGCTTTCCATTAACAGGCAGCTCAATTAATTCTCCATCCAAATCCCTTAAGAAGAAGGTATTCTCTCCAATTCTGATGTCAATGGAATAAGGACCCATCCATAATGCATCAAACTTCCCATGTTTTCCTTTATCTTCATGTCTGCTATCCCATAACAGGACCAAATCACCAACATGGAAATTCCTTGGAGTGAACCTTTCTTATCAAATATATTCTTAAGTTTTTATTTGAATTTAATGTGTCTCTGATGAGATTCTCTCCTTGAACCTCATTAAGCTCAATAATTTGGTTGATCCTTATAACATAAAGATCAACTCCCTCTTCATCTCCCAACTATTATATGAGCTGATAAGAAGACAATTGTAAATGGAGATGTAGGATTTCTTGTACACCACATACCAACTCAAATGGGATTTTTCTAGTAGATCTCTTTGATGTAACCCTATCATCCCATAAGGAAAACTTAAGTTTCTCACCCCACTTTCTCTTGTTAACTTCCAAGGTTCTTCTGAGTATTTTGAGTAAGTTCTTGTTACTTGATTCATCTTTCCCATTCCCTTGAGGGTTGTAATTGGAAGCATATGTGAGGCTTATTCCATACTCATCACAAATGGTTACTAAGGGTTTAGCTCTGAAGCTCATGGTATTGTTAGTAACCAATTTGATAGGGACACCAAATCTACAAATGATGTGGTTTAAGAGAAAATCCATGACCAACTGGTGGTGTTTCCTTCTTGGTGGGGATTTATTTAACCCATTTAGTGAAATAAACACTTGCCAAAAATATCCATTTGAGGCCACCACTAGAAGAATCTGACATTCAACCAATTAAATCCAAGCCCCTTTTCCTAAAAGGATCCTCAACTAAAACAAAATGCAAGGAGATAGATCCAGAAGCTCTTAACCTACCAGAGAAATGTTGGAAATCTTCACACTTTCTCACCAATTGAGAAACATCTTTAAAAAGGGATGGCCACCAATATCCTGCTCTCAAAATCTTGTGAGCAGTTACTTTGGCATCATAGTGACCACCACACACTCCACCATGAAATTCATTAATCAAATTAGGAGCTTCATCTTCAGTTATACACCTTAATAAGACCCCTTTAGGATTCTTCCAAGCTAAGCCAAGGTATTTTTGGGACACTAACTTTAGTGTCCTTCTCTAATTTTTATCCAGGACTGAATGACAATTTATATTTTGTAAATAGTAAATTATGTCCTTATATACCAGATAGATACACTTACCTTTCATGGGGGTTGTTTAAATCAACATAATCATTGTGAAATTCAAAAACTTGTAAGTTTTCTTCTATTTCTTTCCAAACCAAGGTCTCTCACTAATTTAGTGGTTTGGATATCCATGTCATACTCCTGGATTTTTTTGACCCATATGCACCTTTTTCTCAAGACTTCCATCTATGTCAGGATGTACTTGACCATAATGTGTGGCATGTAGATAATGATCCTTAATCTCGGGATGTAAGGTTTGGATATCTTAGTTGTTTTCACTAAGACAAAAGAATGTTTTTCCATGATTTTATATTTCAATTAATATCCTTGTAAGGCCATGCTAAAAAATGCAATTGGTTTCTCGTGGCCTTCATCATCCTTTTGCAACAAAATTGAAGCAATAGTAAACTCAATTGCAAATGCGAAAAATTGAAAATCCTTCTTATAGTCAGGAATGAACAACACAAAGGAATTCTTTAATGCATCATTTACTCCTTTGAATTCTTGTATAACATGGTCCTTTTTAGCATATTTTTGATAGGTAAAGTGTTTCTCAGCAAAATTGGATATGAACTTTCTTACAAAGTTGATTTGACCTTTTAGGCTTTAGAGGTTCAAAATTTGAAATAAGGAGGTTTCCCTCCATTTTTTTGCCTAGTTTGAAAATTTGAATGTTTTAGAGCCACCTTTTTGGATTTCATATGTAGGTGTCAAGAGGTACTTTTAAGTTTTTAGAAGTTTAGTATCTATAGTCATATTTTTGTATGAGCCCATTATGCTCTTGGGGAATATTGTAACTCCCAGTTCATTTTGTAACTTCCCTTCTTAAATGTAACTCCCTACTTGTCATCATGAGTTCTTGAAGTCAATTATAAAAGCACTCGAGCCAAGGGATGTATATATCCATCTTGTAACTACTTTAGAACATCATTGATCAATCAAGGAAAATTCAAATTGGAGCTCCAAGGAAGTTAACATGGTAATAAATGTTTGTTTTTATGTTATGGAGTATGAACTATGTATGAATCTTGAATTGTTTGAAGTGTATTGTATTCCATTAACTGAAGAGGAGGAATATGTTGGGTGAGGGTTCTCCCACTATAGTTTTTGATAGATGTTTGGTTTCTTGAGTTTATGTAACCGTTTATTTTGCATGATAGGTTGTTAGAAGAGCATTAATGTAGCTCAATGTAGATACAGTTGTAAGGTATATGCTCAAGATAAAATTGTTGAGTTTTGAATTAAGGAAGAAGGGAATCATAAGATAGTTCAAGAATTAGTTCATGAAGGACCTTGAGAAGCACTACCAAGAGAAGAACCATTGTCTTTTTGAAAAACCCGAACAATCTTGATTACTCTGCTTTTGAAGGGAACATGAAAGTTAAAGATCATTGCAAAGATCATCAAGGATAAGTGGAAAATTACACCTCACTGGTAAGATTTGGAATCGTTTCATAAGTGTGTATAGACCTCCCTATTTGAACTTAAAAGCTTTTGAAGTTAAGTGTAAAAATTTGAATTGGCCAAGGAGAAACCCTTCTTGGGCATGAATAAGGAAACCCTATTAGGGTTTTAGAGTAAGTGGTTATTTAAGGGTTAAATTTCTCTAAGATAACAATTGCTAAAACCTAATCCTTCCCATTTCCAAAACAAGATTAAAGGAATTTTTTGAATTCAGTTGGAAAGATATTCCTTGGGACATCCCTCACAAATCCTATAGCATGCAAATGACCTGATTGCAACCTTGTTTTAGTAATTTTGAGCAATGTCAGGCAAAGGACTTGAGCCTTGAATTTTGCACATAGAGGGACTAATGGGTATTTGAAACTATTTATGGTAAAGTAAAATTCATTTACTATTTATGTTGGGACATGATGGTAAAGAAGAGTAAATCTAGGGGAAGAATTGGAATAAAGGAAGATTTTCATGAAGAGTTAACTAAAAAAATTTTACCCACATTTAAAATTGATAAGTGTGTAAAAAATTCATAAATAACTTCTTCAGAGACCTTATGGAATGCTACTACTCATAACATTCCATTTAACCTTCTCAAGAAGCCCAATTGACAATTTTTGGCAAAAGTGATCAAAGTTAATTGAATTTATTGAGTTGAATTAAATTTACGATAGGTTTGATGAGGGATAAGAAACATGCTTGAAGAATTGCATGAAGCATATCTTTAATCTCATTAGAACTTGAGTTAAATGGCAAGTTTTGGAGGTTCCTAGAATGTGCGAAAACAAACATAATGCAAGCTAAGTTGAACTGATGTAGTTGGATTTTAACCCATTTTGTTGAGGGTGTATGTGATGTTGATGATGCTCTACATCATATTGGTATCAGAGATAGAAATGAAAGAAAGTGACATGAAGAGATAGAAACAATCAGTGAAGAGGAAATAACTTGAGAAGAGAAGTGAAGAGTTTGACAAAATGCCACCAAGAAGAGTGGGTGGAGGAGGAAATAGAGAGAAAATTAGGGGTGCTGAGTTAGATGTTGTGTTAAGAAACATTCAAGACAAGTTAGGAGCACTAGAAGTCTCTCAAAGAAGAGGAAAAACATTGGATGATGATAGTGATGATGAGAGAGAAAGAGAAGTGGCATCAATAGAAGGAGAAAAAGAAGAAGGAAAAGATTAAAATACTGAAGGAAGTCATGGGAGTAAGTAATAAGTTGAAAGATGAAAGTGCCAGAATATGGAGGTAGTTTACATCTAGAAGAACTCATAGATTGGATAGCTAAGATGGACAAATACTTTGATTTTGAGAGCATTGCAGAGAACAAGAAAGTGAAATTTGTAGTCACCAAGCTTACAGGACATGCTGCAGTATGGTGGGACTTTGTGCAAGAAGAAATATTAAGTAGAAAAAGGAAAATATCAAGAAATGGGACAATATGGTGGAAATATTGAAAGTTAAGTTCATTCCTGCAGACTACCAAACTAGTTTATTCAAGAAGTTACAAAATTTGAGACAAAGAGAACTAAGTGTAGTTGATTATACTGATGAATTCTACAAACTAGCTATGAGGTCTGGTCATATACAAGATGATGCTGAAGAAGTGGCAAGGTATGTGAATGGTTTGAGGTTGAATATACAAGATGAAATCAGCTTATTTCATTTGAGATTAGTAGAGGAAGCATATCAGGAAGCCTTAAAGGAAGAAGAGAAACTATTAAGAAAACAAACTCAATATTTGAGAGGTAGAGGAAGAGGAGTGAGGAAGAGGTCAACAGTTAGGAAGAGGACAAAAACAACAAAAAATGAGGAAGAAGGGAATAGTTCACAAACACATAGCATCATTCAAAGAGGTGGATACTCATATAGAGTGAAAAAGTGGATATGGAAGAGGTAGAGGTGAATTCATTGGAAGATGCTTCAAGTGCAACAAATTTGCTGGAAATAGATCATTTGAATGTATTGAGGATCCTCAAGAAAGAAGAAGAAGGGTTAATGAGGCAAGAAACCAAATAACACATGCAGATGAAGAGGAAAGTATAACATCACCATCATTGGTGGAGGAGCCTTAAACTGGAGAATAATTGATGATGAGAAGAGATTTGGTGAATGTAAGAAAGTATGAAGAAACCAGTGCAGAGAAGAATTTTTTTTAGACCAATATGCAAGGCAAGAGGTAAGTGTTGCAAACTCATTATTGATAATGGTAGTACTGATAATCTAGTTTCCAATGAAATGGTAGAAAATCTGAATTTGAAGATGATAAAGCATCCACATCCTTACCAAGTATTTTGGGTACAAAGAGAACATCAATTGTTAGTGAATCAACAATGTTTGGTTGCTTTTCAAATAGGTAGATATCATGATCAGGTGTTGTGTGATGTAATTACCATGGATGCATTCCATCTTCTATTGGGAAGATCATGGCAATTTGATAGAAAATCCATCCATAATGGATGGGAAAATACCTATACATTTGTAAAGGATGGAATTAAGCATACTTTGAATCCATTGAAGGATAGATGTGCATCGCCTAAACAATAGTCAAGAGTAATGTTCATGGGGTTGAAGTCATTCTTTCAACAAGGAAAGGAAGGTGAAGTGATGGGGGAATGAGCTAACACAGTCAATAAGGTGTGGCAATGGATAACTGGAGAAAGGGAGTATCCAAAATAACTTGCAAAAAAGAGTGAACCTGAAAGATGAAGAAGCATATGCAGATTATGTTGAGAACAAGGGAAATGGTATGACTAAGGAAATATGTAATTCAGACCATGAAAGAAAAATTCAACAGTCAGTCCTAGAAGAGAGTGAAACCAGTCTTGAAGCATGCCTAAAAATAGTCCAAGAAGACCAAATAGTGCAAGAACAAGAGGAAAACATGTATGAAAATAATGTAGCAAGTCAAGTGTGAAGGGAAGAATCATATTTTTCCAACTAACTTTACTTGGATGTTGTGTATACATGTCAAGTACTTGAAGCAATGAAAGAATAGACACAAGAAGATGCAAACTTCAAAAAAAACCTATAATTGCTCAATTTTGAAGGTGTTATGAATCAAGGAGAGAAACAAGAAGGTGTCAAGCATAGTTTACAAGTAGAACACCTCAAGAACCATCCCATAAGTGACCATGAAACAAGTGTATAACCTTAAGCAAGAGATGTAAGGGACAATATGCAGCATTATTCCAGTCCAATGAAATCATGAAGAGGATTACTTCAAGGATGAGAGAAACTTGAAAAAGTAAGGTAAACCACTAAGGAGGCTTGAGGAAACTAAAAAAGGAGTCAAGAGTGCACCTTCAAGGATTATATGCAGTTGGAAACAAAGAAATAAGGAAAAGATCAACTTGCAAGCCAAACACTACAAGGAAGATTCTTTTTCCCCTTAGTAGTATGATGCAGGGGCATCACTAAGGGTAGTCTAGGAAAGTTGATTAAATTTTGGTTTTTAGGTTTTTAGGTTGTCTTAGGAGTCATCATTAGTGGTCCATTTAGGCTTTAGATTTCTAGAATTTAAATAAGGAGGTTTCCCTCCATTTCACCTAGTTTGAAAGTGTGAATGTTGTAAAGCCACCTTTTTGGCTTGCTAGCATATGTAGTGATCAAGTTGGTTTAATAGAACCTTTATAAGTTTCAGACTCTTAATCATTATTGTAGGGGATCCATTATGATCTTGAAGGAATATTGTAATTCCCATTCTTTTGTAACTTCCTTCTTGCTATGTAACTTACACCTATGATGTCATCATGAGCATGATAGGAAATTTACACACCAGAACTCAAGCTGGGGAGCATAAATGAAGAATTGTAACTATTTATAAATCATTGATCAATCAAGGAAAACTGAATTGGAGCTTCAAGGAATGTGTAATAGGGTAATATTGTTTACAAACCAATATTTGTAAAGGGTATATATGTGTATGAACTTAAATAAGCATTGAAATTCATCTTCTTTGAGCTAGGAAGGACCCAACAAGTGGGTGAGGTATGATATCTGTAGATGTGTTTATTTCTAGAGGAATTAGTTTCTTTGGATTGTGTGTGATACTATGATAGGAAGAGATTATTGTAGCTAACTAAGAGAGATATGCCCATGATAAGAAGGGTGAGTTTAAGGAAGGAATGGAATTGTATCGTGAAGATATTATGAGAAGTTTCTTAAACTCTTGTAGTAACCTATGAAGATACCTAAACCATATCCACATTGTTGAAAACGTGACCAAGTTGAAATACTTTATTTTTAAATAGGAATGGCAGGGAATTTTCATTGCATGCATGATATTAGTGTATTATTACATGTATTAACTTTGGAAGCCTTCATAAGTGTGTACAGATCTCCCTAGGGAGATTTAAAACCTTGAAGACTAAAAAGTTTGAATTGACCCAAAAAACTGTGTTCTCGGGCTTGAGCAAGGAAACCCTTAGGGTTTTAGAGTAAGTGGTGATTGGAAGGTTTAAATTTCTCTTCAAAATCCAAAACCATCAAGAAAATTTATGTACAGAACCATTAACAAAAATGAAGTGGAAATTTTCCATAGGAAGCCCTCATAAAGAATAAAGTATTGACAATTGTAATAGAGGCACTGTAGGAAAAATGGGAAACCCGATTTAGAAGATATAGGTGAAGTTTTTAAGCTTATATTCCAAAGGAAGCTAGGTTTAAAACTTTTACACATGTTGTTATCTCAAATGGGTATTTTAAAAACTTGTTAGATAGTGGAAAGAATCTTAAAATCAAAAGGTACATTCATATTTATGTTAAGTCAGGATTGGTAAAGAAGAGTAATCTTAGGGGAAGAATTGTGAAGAAAGTGGGAATTTCATGAAGTGTTAATATAAAAACCTTTCAACCTCATTTAGGAATTGATATAGGGTAGTTAAAAAAATCAATAACTTCTTCAGATTCCTTATGGAATGATACAAATCATGAATCTCCACCATCACCCTTCTCAAGAAGCTTATCTGAAAATTTTGGCAAAGGATGATTAGAGTAGTTGAATTGATTGGTTTGAATCAAATTTTTGGTAGGTTTGACCTATAAAGATACTAATAATCATGTTGGGAGGTTATATTCAATCCATTAGATCACTTGAGGTCCAAATGGAAAGTTTTTGAGGTTCTTAGAATGTGCTAAAATAAACACAATGCAAGCTAAAGTGTGTAATTGGATTTGAAGAGATCATTTAATAGTTTGAGGGTGTTTATGTAGATTATGCTCTGAATAACTTTTCCTTTTGGACACCAAAGTGGCATTTTCTTGGATTCAATGAGATACCAAATTCTATGCACCTTATCAAAAAATTCAAGGTGGTGTAAGTGGTCACCTCTATTTTAGAAAAGACTATTATATCATCTTGATAGACCACAATAAACTCATTTATGAATCCAAAAATGCAACATCCATTTCTCTCTGGAAGGTAGCTCCAACATTCATCAGTCCAAAAGGAATTCTGACATAAACATAGGTTCCCTAGGGAGTGGTGAAAGTAGTTTTGTATTGTTTTGATTCCTTAACCACCACTTGATTATATCCTAAGAAACCATCCAATGTTGATAACATTTCTGACCATGTTACCTTTTGTAAAAGGCTATCCATGTTTGGTAAAGAGTGGTTATCTTTCAATGAATCTTTGTTCAAATTTCTAAAATCCACACACAATATGATATCCCCATTCTTCTTTCTAACTGGGACCAAATTAGCAACCCATGAAGAATACCTTATGGGTTGTATGATACCTCCATCCTTGAGCTTCTTGAGTTCTTCTTGAATTTTAGTTGCAAGGATGGGGTTTATTGGCCTTTTATTTTTCCTGAAAGGATTGGTATGAGGCTCTAGGGGTATCACATGTTGAAATAAATCTTCCCTATAAGCCTTCAACTTAGAATAAGACCAAGCCAAAAAATCTTGATATTTCTTTAGTATTTTGGTATAGGCATGTTTTTCATCTATGTTTAAGTTGTTACCCAACCAAAATTTTCTTGGATCTTTGGAAAGTCCCTAAGTTACATTCAGTTGATCTCTTGGAGTGTGATAAACTTATTCATAGCCCTATCAGTACACCATCAAAATAAAATTCAAGGTTGACTAGCCCTCTTGGGATGGTGTTAGTTTTCAATTGAATCACCTCCTTCCCAAACAAGGTTTCCTTTCATCACACACTTCTATCATAGGCTCAAGATCAATTAGTTGATTAACAAATTCATCTTTGCAAATTAGGAATTTGATGATATGGGAGTCATCATCAAACACTTGCCAATGTTGAATGTTGTTAGGTATGGAAGGCCTAACAAGCATTTCAACTTCAAACTTGCAGTACGGGGATGTACTTTGATTATCATACTGATAAGCCAATATCACCAATATATCAGTTGTTGCATTCTGACTCCTTTCATGGTACTCAATATTGAATGAATCAAAATACTCAATCAAGTCCCACAATGCATTCCAGTATTGTTTTAACCTCTGATTTTTGGTTGCATATAATTTTCTGATCTTCTTTACAACCAACTCAGAGTCACCTCTCACAATTAGGTCCTTTATTCCATTCCTCCAAGAAATCCTCAAGCCAAGTAAGAGTGCCTCATATTCAACAATATTGTTTGTGCACTCAAAACATAACTTGAAAGAAAAATTGAAGGATCCTTGGCTAGGGGAAGCCAACACTATACCTACTCCATTTCCAAGACTAGAGCATGCTCCATCAAAAAACATGGTCCAAGGAGTAGTGGGGTCTTCCAATATTTCTTCAAGATCAAGGCATTGATCATCAAAATCAACATTACCCACAAAGTTACCCAAGTCCACATCTGTGTATAACACTTCATATGGTCTTCAATCAAGTGCAATAACTTGTCCTACCTATGTAATTTTACTAAGTTTCCTTCCAGAGGAATAGTAGTATAAGAAATATCCATCTACACACTTCCTCCCACACTTTCTTCCCATTTTCTTGACAAACAAATTCCCCATTTAGTTGGGAATCCAAACAACTACATTCATTGTCAAGTACTTCCTTAGGTGGGATACTAGTTCCAAAATCAATCCCTTAACACATCCCACAATAGGTACTTATCTTGAATCCATATCATATCACCTTCCATAAGCAGTTGTTATCTTTATACCCAACTCATTCATAACTACCAATGGAATTATATTGTAGGAGGCACCTGAGTTAAACATACAATTATGCAAGAGCCAACCATTCATAATCAGTGTGGTGTAAAAAGGGTCCACATTCAAATGACTCCCTACCAAAGATGTACCCAAATCAAATTTAGGGGAGGGATCAATGATCTCTCAAGGTTCCTTAACCTCATTTGTAGCAATAATGGGAGGGATTTCTTTGTTTGCAAAAAAAGTCTCATCAGCAATGACACACTCACTAAACCCTAAATACTCAAATGCCCTTCTTCCTATGCTCAGAATCCTAAGAAATTCCACCAAAGGAAATGTTATCTTCAATTGGCTTAGGATTTGGGCCATGTCACAAACATTGTACTTAGGAAGGGATGTATTGGAAGGGAGAGTGACTATTTTCTCAGATGGTATACACTCTTTCAAAATAAAAACAATAGGGGGATACTTGGACTTGGATCAACAACAAGAGTTTTGCAGGGTATATTTTTCTTGGGGGCACCTTTGGGAACATTGGTTAGGATGGGAATTTTAACTTTTGAAGCTGGGGAAGGACCCTTTAACTTTCCTACTCCTCATATTATACTCCTTTTCCTGAGAAACAACTACATTTATCAACAATTCCCTATCCTCTTTGGAAGGGACTTCTCCATCATACTTATTTATCATCAAATCTCTAAGATACTCAAAATCATGATTGGGAAATTCAAAATATTGAGCCATATCAATCTCAACATTAACTTCAAGAGGAAGATAACACACCTTGTTTACACATGCCCAAAAATCATCTACAATCTTATAACATAGGAGATTAGTAGAGGTAGTACCTTGTTCAAAGTTTACTTGATGATCAAGCACACATGCATCATCAAAGTTTGATCCAGTAACATCCTCAGCCAAGGTAGGTTGTTCACAAGGAGCATGAGGTAACAAAAATTTATCACACCAATCAATGATGTGTTCTTCTTCAACTGCTGCAAATTTCCTCCCCTAATGGATCAAGAACTACTCTATTGTCTCTAAATGCATGTTTCCTATCATTTTGACCCATAGGTCTCTTTCCTCTATCATCATTTCTATGATCTCCTCTAAATTTATTCTGATTTTGAATTTTGATTTTGATTTTGATTTTGAGGGCCAGAAAACAACCCCTTATCATCTCTTTCTATTTTGTAGGAAATCTCCTTTACTTCTCCTTTCAAGGTTTTGACCACTTCTTCTAGATCAGTAGATTTACTTGCTTGTGGTTTCTCAGGATTGACAAGTTTTACCCCTTCCCTTTTTGGAGGTTTACCAACAGCCTTGATGTTATTTTCAATTTGGATAGCCATGGTAAATGCTTGTCTCAGACTGATATGATTCTTATCTCTCAAATAATAGGTTGCCTTCTTGTCAAATGCATCAGAATATTTGATTAAACAAGATTCATCACTGGGTCTCAAACTAGTTGGAAACCTTGTCAAAGTCTTGTTGAATCTTGTGTTGAAATCCTACACACACTCATTAGGATTCTTATTTATATTTTCAAATTCAGACAAGAGGAACCTAGGGTCAGTCCTATCACCATATTGAATCCTGAAGACATTCTTCATTTCTTCCCAAGAATCAATTGACCCATGAGGTAATGCATTAAACCATTCTCTAGCATCCTCTTCCAAAGTGTGTACAAATAACTTCAAACAAACATCCTCATATTCCATTTCATAATCATCCATAATATTTTGAAACAACTTAAGGTGTTGATCACCATTAATAGCATTATTACCTTGAAATTTAGGAAACCTATTCCTAATTTCATTGGGCACCTCATTTGGATACCCAATCATGCCTTCAAAATTGATAGGTCTAAACGCATTAACTCTGAAAGTAGCACAGGGAGGAGGATGATCCATATTGTTATGAAATATTTTCTAGAGGAGGATCAACTAGGTTTTAAACAAGTGGCCTGTGAACCAAAGGAGTATGGTCAGTGTTATGGTGATTTCTTGGAGGAACAGTTTCAAAACCAAAATCTCTATTCTCACTTGTGAACAAATGGGTAGGCTCAGGACAACTCTTAGAAAATTTAGGCACAAGACCTTGTTGAAACAAAGAGTGGAGGTGGTATTTTTGGATATTTGGTTCCAATCTATCAGAAGAGATAAAATAATCCTCAATTAAAGGGGAATCCCCAAACTCAGAAGGATGAATGTTCTTTACCTTTTGAACTCTGACCTCTTATTGGCTTCCAAACTTGCTTCCTTCTTCTTTGTAAGGCATTTAACTCAAGAAGAAGTTTCTTAGTAGGATCTGATTTGAATGATGATCTTAGTCCTTCTATCTTTGTAAATGTGGGATCACCAACATATAATAAATAATATAGCATTGGTCTGACCCAAAACTTAGGATGGAGTCACCACTAGAGATTTGCACTCTAGAAATAATAAATCAACTTGAAATGCACTTGAATAACACTTTGAGAATAAAAACAAGATGATACTTGATAAACCCTTCAAAAACCCATGTGCATCAAACAAGTATCATAACATTTGAGATCAGGAAAACATAAGTAGATAAACCCTTCTCTAAAACCTTGTACTCAAATATCCAATGGAGTCACCCAAAATGTTATTTGATAAAAAATAGATCATATAAGAACCATTTAACTCATAAAATTTGAAGAGAATCATCAAAAAAACTTCTTACAAACTAGGAATTGATAAAACTTGTTTGAAACTCACTCTTTATGTCCCCAGGAAATGGTGCCATTTTGTGTTGGTTCCCAATCTAACACCCCAAACAAGGAAAATAGTGAGGAAGGAGGAAAGGAGAAAATATATACCTCTTGATGTGTCATTTTGTAGCCAGGGATGGATCTATCTATCTATCTTGACCATGCCTTATGGGAATGACAGGGAGGCATGTGACTAAGGATGTGGTTTTTATCCTTCTACTTTATGGCTCTACCTGAACCAAGGTGAGAGAACCTGAAAGGGTGGCTTGAAAGAGAGAGGGAGATATTATGTTTCAAACCCTCAAACTTGTTGGAACCTCAATCTGAGATCAAATGCAACCACTAAATGTAATTATCATTCAAAATAATGGTCACACAACCATTGCAGACACTTGATACATCAGACACAAGCCACTGAAGATAGATAAAATGTGATCACAAAGACATCATTTATGAAGGAATTGTTGACAACTTGGGGGTGATGATACTTGAGATGCTAAAATTTACAATTCATGGAAAATACACTTGAAATATGCAAGATAAATGTGATTTTACAAGGTAAACACATGTATAATAGGAAAAGGTAATGTGATTTGTAGGGGTAGGATGGATAATACTTCTTAGTTAAATGAAGTGGGGTGGTGGATCTAATGGGAGAAGTATCAGTGCTCACCATTTAGACCATATTACTTCCAAAATCCAGTAGAGAAAAAATCAAGAAAAAATAACCTTTAAAGGACATTTACATTCATTGATACCAAATTCATGTAAACATTACCACATAACCTCTGAATCTTAAACACAAACACTTGATGCATAAAACTTCAAAATGTTATTAATCAATTCATAACACCCAAGATACACTCAAGGGTTGTAAAATTCACCTCCTAAGTAATATTGCAAAAAGGATTTTAAAACTAAATAAACATTGTATAGTAACACTACAACACAATATTTAACTAATCACCAATGCATGCAATAACCAAGAAAGAAATCATTTGTATTTCATTGATTTAATAAACATAAGATTACATCAAATTATATCCATCAAAATATGTTCTCATTTACATCTAGAATGCTTGACTAAAACATGGAAAATGTTTCTGTACACTTCAATTTAGACAAGGGAGGCATACAAACTGCTTGCAGTGCCTATTAATGACTATACAATTTAATCACCTTAGCAAAAAACCTAAACTAGAACTAGAATTCCCCAAAAGTAGAACCAGAGCCCCTAGAATGAAGACAAGTCTTCATTCTTATACAAAATTTCCCAAAGGTAATATACCTAGATGCCCCCAAGAAACCTTTTAAAACTAGAAAAAATGCAGGGAAAATACCCTTAATCCACCAAAATGAATGGGAAGGCCACTCCAACTAAAAATATTTGATCTTGATATGCCAGGATGGAATGGTTTTGGATCATGATTGAGCTTGTGGATAAGTTGAGAATATTCCTTTTGCTAACAAAATCCTTTTTGTCTCTTTCTACCCTGTCACCATCATGCATGCATTCTAAGGGAGAGTTTTTTATTTATTGCCATCATTTGATTTGATTATCTTTACTTGGAATAATGATGAATAGAAAAGAATAAAAAATGAATAAAGAATAAAGAATGAAGCAATTATTCAATAAGGTTCAAGATCAATGTGTTCACTCTCTACCTTATTTTCCAACTTATTCCTATATGCATCAAAACATTCAAACATCCCCAAAATGGGGTCTTCATCTGGCCTTGTATGATAGAGAAAGATTATTTCCTGTTTGGATAAGACACTATCTATTTAAGTAGAAATAACTTTCTTCTTCTTGATTCTCTTAGACAATTTATTGATGTAACCCTCCAAATGAACAAATTTAAATGAAAGAATAATCAAAATATTTTGGAGCTTCTAATTCTCCTACAACACGCTGCTTTAGAATTTCAATTAGATTTTCTATATCTGCAATCCTTAGAGTGTATGTACCTTTGAGGGGAAGCATTTTTTCAATTTTAGACTCAATGTCATTAACATATTCTCCTTCCTTATCCCTCATGTTTTGGATATTGCTTACAATTTCCCAGTCTCAATTCAAAACTTTATAGCCCCCTCGTACTCATATTTTCTTCCTTTGCAGTCTGGGGGAACTGTCTGTTCCTTTAATACTTCCTCATAATCCATGGTAGTGATGGCGTCAAGTTTTGGCAACATACCATCCCAATACTCAACTTCATCTTGATATTTTTTAATTAATGTTTTACCTACCTCCATTTTCTTAGAGACTTGGTTATAACATTTAACCAATTCCTTGAAGACTTGGCTACCTCTACTTACCAATTCCTCTTCCCAAATTTTAGTGGCATCTCCATTTTTCTTCAAATCCTCTGCATTCTTCATCATTTCAGGGGTGATGGTAGTGACAATCTCTTGAATTTCCATGGGAGTTTGTAACCATTTTTGTACATAAGTTGACAAGATGTCAAATTTTTATCTTAGATTCTTTTTGGTCTAATTTTCCTTTTCTATCTTTTGGAAAAGGCCTCCCATTGCCATTGTTACTTCATGTTTGAGCCCTTATGTAGTTGGTTTCCCTTATTCTCACCTCTTCTTCATCTCTATATTCCATCCAATAGTCCTCATAATGGGGCTCATGCACAAATGTATTACCTAGGGATCCTTGCACTATCAATTTGATGTCATAATTGGGTTTGGCATGAAAATTCTGCATAATGAGTCCATTCATTTAAGTTTTAATGAGTCTAGCTTTGACCATTGTGGGGCAAGTGTATCTCCTAGGAGTAATTGGGAACTTAACATTGATCTTATGCTTCCCTACAATTAGCTTATGAACATCCATAAGATGTCTTGACAACTCAAGTAGTGTGCACTTATCATCCAAGTATCTAGGTAACATATATGGTGTGCCTTGGAAGTTACTTACACTGATGTATGTGAAGAATATGAATTTGATGAGGTAACATACATATTCAGTGATCACTTGTTTAGCTTGTTAGAAAATTAATATTATTCGTGTGAACATTAATAATGTGTGTAGAATTATATTATCTAGATGATAATATAATGTTGTAAATGAATAATGAGTTGTACATGAGTGAAAATCACTAGAATGAGAGATTATAGGGATATGAGAGAGATTATAGTGATTATAAGTTATTCAAGGAAATATTGTACAGATTGGAGATTGGATTGACTTCTAGTTTTTAGGATATCATCATTGTATAAATATATCTCATTATATGAATAAAAGTATCTCAAATGAATTAGATTGAAATATTTTTATATTCGGTGTTTATTTTTGCATTATTATTCTAAATGTCATAACAAAGATCTTAAAAAAACAACATCTAGTATCATAGCAAAGTCAATCATGATGAGATTATAGAGGGAGGAGAATAAAAAATCATTTGTGTAGTAATTTGACATAGGAAGATTTTAATGCAAAATGTATATTTTTCTTTTTCATATTTTGTTTATCATTCAAGTCACATTTTCTTCTGCTTGAGTACCTTATTATCATATTTGGGTTGAATGCTTCAAAGGTGTGAGATTCAAATTTTGTTTCATGTGTAAGGGATAGAGGGAGAAGTTCTTTTCAAAATATTTACAAATTTGTGTCAGAATTAAATATGGGATGTAATCTTGAGCCCCTTGTCATTTTTAAACTTTTTTGCCACTCTTACCACCTACTCATTGACCGGTGTTTATTTCTTTGGCCTTAAATCACCTAGATCCTTTCCATGTGGCTTCATTATGTGGACTCCCCTCTATTTTTCCTCATATGGACATGAGAATCTCAAGATTAATTGGTTTGGAAGATATTTGCGAGTCCACCTTCGTTATTTGGTCATGGTTTTTATGCGGGCCCAAATATATTATAATATATATTACAATAATATAATACTATATTATTATATTTTTGGGTATGGTTTGTGTAGTGAAGAGTACATATATATATATATATATATACACGAAAATGTTAAAATATAAAAAAGGGGATATATATATATATATGAAAATGTTAAAATATAAAAAAGGGGATATATATATATATATATATATATATATATATATTCAACAACATAAGGAAAAATATATAGAGAGCCACAACTCAAAATAGATAGAGAAAGAAAAGAGCAACAAATCAAAGAATAAGACAAAGAAAAGGAAAATAAAATTTTACAGCAACACATAGAAATAAAAGAGAAAAATACAGAGAAGAACTATTGCAGAGAAAATATATGCAACAACATAATATAGAGAAGAATACAAAAAAGGGAAATTTTTGTAAATAGACATGTGCAAAAGCATAAAGATTTTTTTTAAAGAAAAATAAACAAGAAATTCGACACAAGAAGAGAAACAAAAGAAAAATAGAGCAACAACTTTGTGATTGTATGAAGTTTTCCAAATTAATGTAATATATATTTTGTGTGTGTTTTTATTGTGTTATGGTTGTGTCTTTCCCTGTGTTTGGTTTTTTAGGCACTAAATTTTTCCAAGAGTTTGGTATCAGAGAAAACAAAAAGCTCAATAACTTATGGGTTTGAGTTTTTATTTTCTAGGTTGAGTTGCAATGGCTCTTAACAAAAAATCTTGGTAATAACCCTCAATATTTGATACAAAGAACTATTACATTTGGTGCATTAAAATGAGGACATTGTTTTCCTCTCAAGAGCTATGGGAACCAGTTGAAGGAGGATATGCAGAGGTAACAAACCATACTGTTTTCAATGCACTAACACTGTTAGGTTGTGGAGCCTATTTTCATGTGTGAAAGTGTTGAAGACTATACACTAAGAGTATTGTACACTTTTCTTGTATCCTCGCCGGGGTTTGGGGCCGGGTTGGGCCCCGAGCAAGGGTTCAGGGGCGGCTATCCTTGGTAACAGGGGTTTAGGGGCGCGGCCCCTGATTTTTTTTTGGCCTTAAAACGTGCCCCGATATATCAGGAAACATGATTTTCTCATATGGGCGAGATTTTGACCCACAGGTTTATGGGATGGTTTTTTCCCATGGTTTTGATACCCACAGTTTTGTAAAACTGCTTAAGTAGATGTCTATTTATATGGTTTTATGCGTATGATAGATGTATGAAAAACATTGCAGATGTGCTTTGAATTCAGGTGTGAATTCTGTAGAGTTTGTTGAGCATAGCTCCAAACAGATCTGGGTATTGTATTGAGAGAGTGGTGGCTTGTAATAAAATATGAGCAAGTGATTCTTGGTGGATGTAGCCCAAATTGGGTGAACCACGTTAAATACTGTCTCTTTGTGTTGTGTTATTTTATTCTGCACTTTTATTTGAGATCTGTAATATTTTCTGCATATTAGTTTCTACTGTTGCGATTCTGTGAGGGATTATTCCACATATTTTATCCCTTATTCCCTAACAAACACAAGCAAAAAATAATGCTTTAAAGGAAAATAGAAGAAAAGATGCTAAGGATTTGAGCTATATACAAAATGAAATCACAGATTTAGTATTTCCAGGGATAACAATAGCTACAAATTAAAAGCAATCATGTGACACCTTTAAGAATGCATATCATCAATTATAAAGTAAAAGTAGTCAGACTGCAGATTCTAAGGAGAGAGTTTGAAAATATTCTCATGAAAGAATTAGAGTTTATAAATTACTTTTTCACAAATACTATGACCACTTTCAATCAGATGAGGATCGCTAGTGATGTGGTAGAAGAGAATAAAATCATATAGAAGGTATTGAGAAAATCTTCCAGTTATATTTGACCCAGTTGTGGTAGCCATAGATTCCTTCCTTGTCTAATTTTTTTATTTTATTACTTTCATAGATGAGTTCAATAGAAGGACATGGATTTATTTCTTGAAAAATAAATCAGAAACATTTGAGATATTCAAGAAATTCAAAGTCATGGTTGAGAAGCATAATGGTCATTATATAAAGACATTGAGAACAAATAGAGGGGGAGAGTATTTATCAAATGAGCTTTTAAACTTTTGTAAAGATCACGGGATCAAGAAACAATTCACAGCAAGGTATACACCTCAGGAAAATGGTGTAGATGAGAGGAAGAATAAAACCATTCAAGAAATGGAAATAAGTATGCTAAAAGCAAGAGGATTTTCTAATGAATTTTGGGAAGAAATAGTTGGAACAACAATATATTTGTTGAATAGATGTCCTACAAATAGTGTGAGGAAAAAAATACCTTAAGAAGCATGGAGTGGTAGAAAACCAAGTGTTGAATACTTGATAGTTATTGGATGTGTGGCATATGCACATATTCCAAAGAATAGAAGAATAAAATGGGATAATAGAGGAGAGAAGTGCATTTTCATTGGATATAGTGAGTAATTCAAAGGTTATAGATTGTATAATCCAGTTACAAAGGAGCTCATAATCAGCCAGGATGTTTAATTCATTGAGGAAACATCTTGGGAATATGCACAAGTAGTGGAGCAGCCACAAACAAATGTAAATGAACCTATTATTTTTCCTAAAGAAGCAGATGACAAAGTAAACAATGTACCTAGTTGGACATCCATTTCTCATAGGGGTGAATCTTCTAATGGAAGAAACCAACAAAGCATGCAAGGAAAATAAAATGAAGTGTCTTCATCATCATTTGATTCATTGCAGCAAAAATGAAGAATGAGGAATGTACAAGAGATATATGACTAGTTAAGGTATGAAGAAAATTAAGATGAAATGATTAATTTTGCTATATTTTCAGCAACATTTGATCCAATTTATTATGAATAAGATATTAAAGTTAATAAATGGTGTGAAGCAATGAATTAATAAATGCATGCAATATAAAAGAATCAAACATGGGAGTTAGAAGATATTCCTGAAGGAAAGAAAGTCATTGAATTCAAGTGGGTTTATAAAACCAAGACTACTCCTGAAGGAGAAATTGAAAGACACAAGGCAAGATTAGTTGTAAAAGGCTATAAAAAACCTGGATGTGATTATAATGATGCATTTTTTCTAGTAGAAAAAATAGAGACAATGCGAACAATTATTTCCATAACTACTCATCATAAATGGAAGGTCCATCAAATGGATGTAAAGGAAGATTTTTTGAATGGAGTGTTAGAAGAAAAAACTGTATGTGGGCCAATGATCTATTTATGAAATTTTAGGGCATGAAACAAAGGTGTACAAGATGAAAAGAGATTTGTATGGTTTGAAACAAGCACCAAGAGCTTGCTATAGTAGGATATATTCCTATTTGACAAGTAATGGATTTAGCAAAAACAATAGTGAGACCACACTCTACATCAAAGAAAAAATGGTGATATTTTAATTGTTGTTTTGTATGCAGATGATCTAATTTTTACTGGAAATTTAGACAAAGTAATTTATCAATTTAAATCAGCCATGAAGAAAGAGTTTGAAATGACTGATTTGGGGATTTTAAAATATTTCCTTGGCATTGAAGTTAAACAAATGGAGCAGGTAATTTTTATATGTCAAGTAAAGTATGTAAAAGAAGTTTTACAAAGATTCAGAATGCTGGACAACAAACCAACATCTACACCAAGTGACTTAAGTCTAAAATTGGAAAAATATGATTGTAGCAATAATGTGGATCCTATAAGGTACAAAATCATGATAGTAAGCTTAATGCATTTAACTATAACAAGACCAGATATAATGTATGCAGTTAGCTTAATTTCCTAATTTATGGAGACCACAAAAGAGTCTTATTGGTAAGCAGGAAAACAAATATTGAGGTATGTGAATGGAACAATTTTTTTTGGAGTTCTGTATGTAGCTAATAATGTTTTTCAATTAGTTGGATACACATACAATGATTAGGTAGGTATCCTTGATGATAGAAAGAAAACATATGGATATGTGTTCAATGTTAGACCAAGAGCCATTTCATGGGCTTTGAAGAAACAATAAGTTGTTTCATTATCTAGTGTTGAAGAAAAGTATATTGCAACAAACTCATCCACTTGTTAGATGATTTGGTTAAAGATAATCCTCTTAGATTTTCAAGAAAAGAAACAAGGATGTTATGTGATTTATTATGACAATATGTCATCTATAGAATTATCTAAAAATATAGTTTTTCATGGCAGAAGAAAGTGTATTACAATCAGATATCACTTCTTTCATGAATTGGTTAAGAAAGGAAAACTTGAGCTAAACAATTTGAAGTCAAAGCAACAACTAGCTGATTTTTTTACCAAACCTTTATCAAAGGAAATGTTTGAGCATTTTAGAGAAAATTTGGGCACCATATATGGACCGCCTAACTCCAGAGATTAATTTTTTGTTTGGATCAAGATTAAGGGGGAGAGTCAGAATTAAATATGGGTTGTAATCTTGATCCCCTCACCATTTTTAAATGTTTTTCCACTCCTCCCACCTACTCGCTAACCAATGTTTATTGTTTTGGCCATTGCAAATTTTAAAAGGCGTAGCTCCTTTCCATGTGGATTCATTCTGTGGACTCCCCTCTATTTTTCCTAATGTGGGCGTGAGACTACAAGCTTAATTGGTTTGGAAGTTATTTTCAGGTCTGCATTTATTAGTTGGCTGTGGTTTTCATGTGGGCCCAATTATATTATAATATATATTACAACAATATAATATAATATTGTATTTTTGGGTATGTTTTGTGCATTAAAGAGTGTATATATATATATATATATATATATATATATATATATATATATATATATTGGCTCTCTATATATTTTTCCTTATGTTGATGCATTTATATATATTCTCTTATATATATATATATATATATATATATATATATATATATATATTAGAGAATATATATAAATGCATCAACATAAGGAAAAATATATAGAGAGCCATAACTCAAAATAAACATAGAGAGAAAAGAGAAGCAACTCAAAGAAGAAGATAGAGAAAAGGGAAAATAGAAGTGTGCAACATCACATAGAAATAGAAGGGAAAAATACAAAGAAGGAAAAATTGTAGAGAAGATATATGCAATAACATAATACAAAGAAGAATACAGAAAAGGGTTTTTTTTTTTCAATTAGACATGTGCAACAACACAGAGAAAATTTTGTAAGAAAAAGAAACAACTCTATGATTGTATGAAGTTTTCTAAATATTTTATATATAGTGTTCCCTGTGTTTGGTTGTTTTGGCACTAAATTTTGCCAACAATTTGGAAAGAGCCTTATCATTGTTTAGATTTGGTTGTGGATGAGGATCATTAGTATTGGTGGGAATTGAATTGAATTTGTTATATTACTAGTGGAGGTGTTAACCTGAAACATGTACATTCCAATCAAGATTGGATAGATGCGTGTATTGATTATCTTGTATGGTCAATGTAAAGCTATAAATTTCTTAATGATTAACATTGAATATTGTGTGCTTGCATTTTCCCTTTCCATTGATTATTTTGGATTTGGCCATCCGGAATGTGTAGTTTTCAAATTGGTGAAGTGATTTTGGTTCTTCCAAACCATATAGATATGGGAATATTTATTCATGATCTTTGTGGAGAATTTTTACAAGGCCACATCCCACATATTGTTCGTTCTTATCCATTTTTCCAATGTTGATTGGGCTTATGTAATCTGCAGTAAAAAAAATAGATCTACACAAAGCTCAATGTGGAGGAATTTCATAGACGCTGGTGTCCACACCATAATATCAATATGCCTCTACATAATGCATTACACCAAAATAAAATGGAATCATGTCAAGCATTCATCTACATGTGAGCATTCTATCACCACTGTATCATTGATTTGTGCACCAAATTTTCAAGTCAATATTTTTTCCTTGTTTGGGTCAATTTTATAAATGTGGTGTTTAGGTTGTTTAAAAGGTTTAGTCTTATTGTCTAGTTTTATTATATATAGAAAAAATGGTGACTATATGTTCTATGGTTTTTGGTTTGATCTAGTAGGACCAATATAGTCAAACAAAATTTATGTAGTATATTGTTTCTATCATGGTGATATTTCTCCTTTGTTATAGTAAATATCATTTTAAATAATTTTTTATAAAAGTGTCATTTAGTCCAGATCAAATGGTATTATAAAAATAATTGTGGAAGATTTTGTTCCTTAGGTAGTAGATTATATAAATTAATTAGAAACCATCATTATGTTATGTATTTATCATTTTTCTGTGTCATCAAAGTATTAATTTTCATAGGTGTGTAATATGTCAATTCAGTTTTAGTAGTTGTTTTGTTTCATGAAAATTCATAGTCATGTCAAAATTGTGTCATTGTAAATGTTTAACAATAATAATTAAATTTTCCTACATTTCACTTGGACACACTATTGCTTGTACACGACGTCCAAAATCACCATTATGGGGGGCATTGCAATTGTGAGATTGAATTACAATTTTTTCGAGTAACTAAGTAGTTTTTTTAGATGGAGGCTGGAGACAACAAAAGAAGGAGGTTGATAAATGTCTCTCATTAGTCACCAATGAACGGGTCACATTTTGTTATGGGGAATTCATTTTAAGTTATGTGTTTGCTTTGTTTTGGTATGCAAAATAAGAACATAATATTTTTTCCTATTTGCTTGGAACATGTGAGCATTCCTAAAGTAAATTCTTGAACATGTTGTGATATGGCGTGAAAGGTGTAGAATAGTGAAAAAATTGTATAGGAAGGAAGCTAGCTACAGAAATCCTCTGACTATAGAGATTCCTTGACTGTCATACTTATTTATGAAGATAATTTTCTAGTGAAATGTTCATTTCATTCACATGGAGTAAATTTAGGACGTGTTCTTCGCATAGTAGTGGTGATGTGTAAAAAGATTCAGACAATAGTATGCAGAACTAAAAGTGTGTGGTGGCATATGATTCTGGTTTTA
Organism: Taxus chinensis; assembly: GCA_019776745.2. Lineage (NCBI taxonomy): Eukaryota > Viridiplantae > Streptophyta > Pinopsida > Cupressales > Taxaceae > Taxus > Taxus chinensis. The sequence continues at coordinate 297,507,063 of CM034157.1, read as the reverse complement.
GTTCCATTTTTCCTCATGTTCATAGTTAAGGGGGTGACTCTCAGGAAATTAATACTATTAGCGTGAACATTAATAATGTGTGTGGAATTATATTGTCTTGATGAAAATATAATGTTGTAAATGATTAATGAGTTCTACGTGAGTACAAATCACTAGAATGAGAGATTATAGGTGTATTAGAGATATTGTAGTGATTGTGATTTATTCGGGAAGATATTGTAGGGATTGGAGATTCTATTGAATTCTAGTTTTTTAGGAGATCATCATTATAAAAATATCTCTCATTATACGAATAAAATTACCCCAAATGAATTAGATTGAAATAATTTTATATTCGATGTTTTTTTTGAATTATTTTTCTAAAATTCATAACGAGGCTCTTACCAAAATAGCAGGGTTATGGATGACATTCGATACTACTCCCACTAAGGCTTGAAGAAACAAAAGACAATGATAAACAAGGCATCATGAAAAAACCTGAAACTAGACTTATGATTTTCCAAGTTAAGTTGTGAGTATACATCATATACTATTTACTAGAAAAAATCCTTAGCTCTTACCAAACTAGGGAATTGCCTATGTCATGCAATGTTGTAAAACAGGTAGGAAGTCGTGTATAATTCACATTTTTTTTGGACCCCTCCTGAATCTACTCTACCATTTTGATAAGTTATTGGTGGATGGAGTCACTTATCAATTATCTAAAGTTTATATGTGCTTTATGGTTGAGAATGATTTGGATGAACCTAAACATACAATCATGGTAGTGATATGCAGATTTATTCCCCACAATCATGTTCAATAGGGTAATGAGATCTCTAATTTCTTCAATAAAATCAGATCTGGTCAGTCTAAAACTTATATGCCTTTTCAACGGTTATGTCCACCACTTCATCAACATTCAGGAGTCCAAGTGTTTCATCCAAATAATTTGGAGTTAGGGATAAGACCATAACACCACTCCCATCTCTAACTTCCCTTTGGTTTGAGTTATAATTTTCTGCATAAGCCCTCACCAATTCTGGGTATTGAGCTGAGGGGGGAAATATAGTTGCCAAGGAAATGTCACTTATGTCCAATTTTTCCATAGTTTCACTTTTGTCAATTACATGTAGCCTCTAGAGGAATTCATCCAAGTATGTATTCCCTAGGTTTGTATCAGTTATATTATCTAAGTCATAAATAAGGTGGGATGAGGTCAAATCACTAGTCAATTGGATTTTCATCGTGATTGGGTAAGAGGGAATACAATTCTTTTCAAGGAGTGTGATAGTTAAAACTAAGGGTGCATAAGAACTTCCTCTATTGCCTGACTCAATCTCATAATCCAATGCAAAAAATAAATGCATTGTTCAAGAACCTAATTGCACACCAAGGTAGTTGTAAATTATTCTTTTTAATCCAACGAAAGCCTTCAAACACCATTCATGCTTTGAACGCAACTTTCACACAACTCAATTGAAGGAATTAGGGATTTTCACTTGTTCTAGGGATATAAAGTACTCATAAATATTGAAAATTGAAAGCAAAGTGTGGGAATAATCCTAATTTTCCAACCATATAGTTCTTCGCACGCACTCATTAATGGAAACCACATCCTCCTGAATTTTTTCATCTTTTCATACTTGTGGTCATTTATATCGTAATCTTGTTCCAATATGAACCTTACATGTGGAAATATTTTCCACATTGGATTCACCTAGGTGGCATGTCATTTTATCATTGGCCTATCTCTTAAAGCCTTCATACATGAACCTAATACTACTTTGCTTTTCATAAGGTGTGAAATGGTGCCACATGTCTACTCTTCTGAGGTAGTGGGGATAGGAGAGAAGCTAGTAGTTTTGTAATTACTGTGAAACTGTCAACTATGAGGATTAAAAGTTTCCCCCATCACATGATTTTCCCACACTATGCCACATGTCCTTTTTGTTGGGCCTTTGAGGGTAGAAAGGAAGTTTACAACGTTGCAGAAATTGTAAGACTACTAACTACCAGATTGTTCAAATGCTCTACCTTGAAGTACAATCATGGGTTTCCACATGTCCCTTCCTTTAGGCCTCGAAGATGGTATCACAATCACCAGTATTGCAATAACTTCAAGACTGCCAAACTATGAGGATGCTTCCTCAGAAAATTACAACTACTTGGCGCCATGTGTCCTCTCATGTTGTGCTTTGGAGATGGGAGTGTAACTTGCAGTCTGCAACAACTTTGAAGTTACAATCTATTAAACTACAAAATTGCTTTCATCTTTACATTGTTAAGATTCTTTGAATATTCCATTTTTCAGGCCCCAGGGAAGAACTTACAACTTACATACTCGCATCAATTTTGAAGTTGAAGAAAAGTAAAAAAATGAAGGAATATTCACATAATATTACTTTTTTGAGGCTCAGACTTGTAGTTTTTTGTTTACAACATTGTAAATAATGCAAAGTTTCTCATAAGGACTGTATACCCACATATGCTCTGAATATTCCTTCTACTGTGCCTCGAGGGTGAAATTGCAGGTTGTAAACTTACAAAATTTCAAATATTTTAATTTGAAAATCCAAATTCCTTATTCTGAAGGTTTAAACATGCAACTAAGGCTGAAATAAGATGTCCCATGCCTCTCAAAAATTTAAATCATCAAGTCAACAAGAAACATAGAAAACATTAAGGTATTAGAAAAAATAAATAGAAAATTCAAGGGGAGGATGACATGATTTTAACAGTTGGACCTCGGTAAGGCACAAGGTGAATTGGGGATCAATAAGATAACTAGAATGATCTGACCACATTTAATTTCTCAGGGAGGGATAAAAATCATGCCATGGTTTACAATGGAATCAAATCAAGCACTAACATTGTACACATATGTTACTCACCATTGTTCTTCGGTGTTAAAACTATAGGAATTGAGAGAAAACTCAAACTCTCTCTGATAATTCCTTTATCCAACAACTCTTTCACTTTCCTTTGTATCTTTGCATTGTTATGTGGTGCATCTTGTAAGCTTCCTTGTCTAGTAAAATCGATCATGGAATTAAATCCATGCACTGACTAATGTCTCTCACAGGTGGTAACCCTTTAGGTAATTCATTAAATACAACCCCCACAAACTCTTCCCACATTTCTTTATTCCATATGGAATTTCTTTCTCCTTTATCTACTTCTTCCATGCCTTCTCTTTTCACGGTTTTCATTATGAGCACAAAACATGCACTATCTCACTTCACTTCACTCAAGAACTACTTGAGAGAAACATCACTTTTGGTGTTGCTTCACTCTTTTCCAGAAATGGGTTCAAAGTATACTTCTTTCTATCCTTGTCTACTATGTAGGTGTTTATGTGGCCATCATGTTGCATATTCTATTCAAATTTCCAATGCCTACAAAGTACCACATGACATGTTTCCATGAGCATGATGTCACACATTACTTCATCCTTCTATAGTATAATTTGGTATTTAACTAGACATTATTCTTTCACCAATAGTTTCCCTTATATGACCATGAAAGCATGTATGGATTTAGATTCTCAATTCTATTCATCTTTAATTTATCCACCATCTCTTCTATCATCAAATTATTTTTGCATCCACTATCTAATATCACATCACAAAATTTTCCCCTAACTTTCATGTTGTCCTAAACAAACTTCTTCTCTATTTAGGATCAATCTCTTTTTTATTTCAACAATATGTGCTTGAACATCATCACCTATCCCATATCTAGTTATTCTTCATGACTTAAAAAGTAATCTTTTTATCCTTACACAATGTGCATAAATTTATTACCACCATTTAGGGCGTGCAGGAGCCTATATGTTCTTATGCCTTTTTTCTCCACACCTATAATATGTGATGCTAAATTTGTGACCTCTTCCATGACTAAAATAATTCTCTTCCCTTGCATGCATTTCCACATTCTCAAGATTTCCCTTCACTGCGTGACTTTGAACATGAATCACCTTGACCTTACAAAACATTGTCTCCATCCTTATTTTGTCGACAACCTTGTATAACCTTCCCTTTTCTACATATTACACTTTGTTGTTTGTGCACCATTTTTTAATTTTCCTATAGAGAATACTGATAGGATTATTCCATATAATGAACTTGAAAAAAATTAAACTCATCTTTAATCACACTCCACAATATACTCGTATATTTGGAGATCTTTTCCACATTATCCTCCATATGTCTTGCTCTAATGAGGAGTTGATAAAATTCCTTAGTGTGTTCTTTCACACTAACCTTTCTCAGTTACAAACCTTGCAACCTTTTAAATAAAATATGATGATAATTTGTGGAAAGAAAATTTTCCTTAAGCTTCAACACTAACATTTCCAATATCTTGATCTTTTTCTTGCCACACTGTATTACATTGGTCTAGATATTCTGCCACCAAAGAGATGCCCGACCTTTCAATTTTTTTCACACAAACTTAAACTTCTTGGGATCTTCCACATATTTATGCTAAAAATATTTCTTCAAATCTATTATATAATCCACAAGATTTGTTAGTTCTAAGCTACCAGAATAATAAGGGGTATCCAATCTAAGCTTATTCCCCACTCTATGAATTATGCAATGTAGTCTCTTTTGGATGATATTGTACTTCCTCTTCTTTTGAATTTGTATTTAAATCCACTTCCTATGTTCCTTATTACGTGGGTCCACCTTCATCATCATTATTCTTTTCCAAAATAACATCTCGGCATTTTGAAACTTCTATGGCCTCCAAGCAATGTTGCATAGTTCGAATCATTTCTACCATGTCTTAAACTCTTGTGCCCTAGTTTTGGCATCCTATATTGGCATTACTTTAGTGCACCATTTTCCTTCCTCTAAAATTTGAGACCATGAGCTCTATAATATCTTACGCAAAAATAATCCTATTAGAAGATGCTTGTAAGGACCTTCTACCCACAACTCACACATGGAAATCCACAAAACTTACTGTGTCACTATCTCACACCTTCTACCCAACAATTACCCATTGTAAGATGTCTGCAATAATTTTGTACCCCACACTCGCAAATGTGGAAAACTAAAATTTTTGTCATCCTTCAACTTACAAGGAAAACAATCCTCATGCTGATATCAAATGACATAGACGGGGTTAGGGTTCTCAATGAAGAGCCACATTGACCTCATAACCCTCAAAATACACGTGTAATATCACATCAGTAGAGAGAAAACATGCATAAACATAAAGATAAAATGAAAACATATTTAAATAAAAACAAAATCTTGGGATATTTATTCAGAAAAAGAGTACCATCAGGTTGATTTTAAATGATGCATCCTCATATAATCAACTCCTCTTATCTTATGCCATTGAATTATAAAAATCCTCCATGTACTGTTATACAATACTCAATCAACTTACACCTTAACTATGACATGTCATATCACATCACTTACAAGATGTGAGTTGTGAGCCTTAAGCTCACATCCACACTTGTTCGGAATTCCCTCTTGGAATCTTGATTGTGATTAAAGTTATGATGATTATCTTGTGATTTAGGTATGATTGACTTTGTCATCATTATATTTTTATGACTAATTTGTTTTAATGAGAAATTTTTTCTTTGACAGTGGATATGTTATTATGGATAGTTGAACGCTATTGTGCCCACACACCTTATCACAGTTTGATTAGCCATTATTTTTGTTGTTTAATGACATGTTTCATCTTCTTGACTTCATTTCTATTTTATTTTATTTTTGTTATTGTACTTTCTAACAATTAAATAGACAATCAATATCAAATTACAACTTTAATTCTTCAGAAGGACCTATGGCTTGACCTATCCTAAGAATTATTAATGAATGGATCATAGAGGATTAACATGGATTAGGACTCTCCTAAACATTATAATTGAAGAATTACTAGACCTTTTTTGGTGTGATAACATATAATTCCACCATATGCTATTTTATGCTACATTATGTGATTGGCAATTACATTTAAATAAGCCATTGAATGGAAAAAAATTCATCTCTTGCAAAATCTAGTGGAATGTAGGGGAGCATTGGGGTCTTGAATCTAAAGGATATTTTAAATGAGTAAATGGACCTAAAATCCGTTAGAATTTTTATAAGGTAGGGTTGTAAGCTATTGAAATTTCATTTCGTAATTATTTTGTTTAGTAGGTGACAAAAGGAGAGTGATTCCATAGTCATTTTGGGAGATAACTTACTGATAATCATGGGCTTTGCATGTATTATTTGGGGTGAATCTTATCATTAGATTTGTAATTATTATTCAGAAGATAAAATTCTATTTACATTAAATATTTACAAGGTTATTATCTTGCCATGTAAGCTAGTTGTGTTATTTTGGCCATGGAAGTACATATATAATTGTTATCCAAAACTATCTTTTAGTTGTCTTGATAAGGCCCAATAAAAGGGGGTACGAAGACTAGACATCACTATTTAGAAGTTGAAGAAGCTACAAATATCTTTATACACAGTCCTATTATACCCACAACAAAAGTGCAATGAGGAAGAAACTTAGAACTGATAAACTAAGAGTATCCATCTAAAGTCAATACATAGTGACTAAAATAGAGCATGTAATGGGGATGTTGAAGTACAGATGGGTGCTCCACTTGAGTTGTTGCATAGAAATGGGGTCTCTCTTTCCTTCTTTAACTTGATGAAGATGATATAACTGATAAAATGGTTAATTATCATGCAGGAATTGGTTTAGATTATGCAAAGGATGACCCTAAAAGGTCGTATGGGATTCGACTTGAAAGATTAGTGAAAAGATCTCATCTTGATCAGACCCCTCCTCACAATATGAAGTGTTATGAATTCGAAAGGGTACTTGTGTATGCAACTGCACATTCACCATTTGTAACTAAAAACCCAAGCAGTGTAATCACTAAAAATTGATATTAAAATTGGCCCTAGTCCCAAATATTGATGTTGGATACGTGCATGCATTTGAGAATTAGCATGTAGTTGGATTGAGGGGTTAAGCTCACCTTCACAAGTAAACAAACCATAATGAGATCTAGGAGGGGAATACACAACTAGTGTATAAATTTGGAATTTGTCCAATACATGCTCCAGTGCCTTTTTTTTTGCACATGTCATGTGCTCTACACAATGCAGGATGTGTGCACATGTTCTTATATGTGTCACTACCCATAGTTCTGTAATGTGTGTGGATTCATATGATTGATGTAATGTGTGTGTGTGCACACACAAAAAAAAAAAAGTGCATGTATGATTATTTATTGATTCCTACCACGCTGAATACCTAATAAATATCATAAAATCAAGTGTGTAAGTGTAAGTGTGTGTGTGTGTACAGATGGCTCATGTGCACATACCTAAAAATGTGTGTATCTATGTGTGTGTATGTGTACACACACATTCACACTTGGTTGGTGCCCCCACAAATAATAAAATATGTAATGGTAATGATTAATACAATTGACTTTTTATGTGATAAAAATATTTGTAATGAGGATAAGTTATATTAGAAATAGTAAGATCTGATGTCTTTTCAATTCCCCACTTTCACAAATGGTAAACATAATTCTCTTTTTATGATTGTTGTATCAAGATTTCTTGTTACAAAATGTGTCATTCAAAGAATGAAATTACAATGCATAATGTGTCTATTAGAAGTCTTAATAATGGGAAACTGATTGATGCAAGAGAAATAAAGGACTTAAATCAACCATTAAAATGCATTTCTCGAACCATTAACTTGAGAAATGAGGGGGAATGGAAAACAATCCGTTTTGGCTAGAGGAAGAAGTCAGACTAGGAAGTTCAAGAGAGGACTTCACATCTATTTCAATGGGGGTGATCCAGTATGTAAACGAGGTAGAATTTAATCTAGGATATAAAGCCTTCATAATATGGTTAAACTGCATCGATTGACATGAGAACATGGTCGAATTTAGGTTCTTGAAATCACTTATAAAACATCTAATGGTCAAAGTGTGAACACATTTTACTATTTGTTCACATGTATGTATTTGAAGATTATTGGTATTAGGAATATGAAGATCTAGCCTATACAGATTAATATCAAACCATAACCCAATATATGTGATATTAACATGAATATATAAATAATCATTTTACCATGAGAACAAACCTTTTGTCAGGCAAATGCGTTGTATGAAAATATTCAAACTTTTAAGCATGATAACATGACCCAAAATAAAATTTTAATGAATCCAGGTCTTTCCATTAGCTCCCTTGTCAATGATCAGGATGTACATATAGGAGGAGGGAAGTGTCCTTTTACCACCTAGATCAGTGGTGAAAAATCTCCCACTAATTGATACTAGCAATGAGGTATCAAGGTTAACTCCATCTCATATAACTAGTACACCTTTGAAAGCTAACTCAACAAGTGTAGGACATAAAAAGGTAAATTTTAGATCCTAGGTAAAGCCATAAAGATTTAAAGAATAACCTACACTAAGTGGTGTCCCCCCGTAAGTATATATCATAGGTGGGTGATTTAAAAGTTTGGGTCCCAAGTAAAGAAGGTTTATGAGGTAAGTTGTGCATAAATAACTTGGGGAAAAGGAGCTTACATTGATGAAAAAAATCACTACAAGGTACCCAAAAATCTGAGTATGATAACAAAGTAGAGAGATCTCTGTAAGGATTGCAAGGCATCCCAATAATACTCATTTTAAATAAAAATTATCTACATGATGAAGAATAAGTTTGGTCTGATTCACAAGTGTTCTCAGGATCCAGTTGTTGGAAAACAAAACTGTAAAATCCCAAAGAACATATGGGTACAAAAATAGCTCCATGACTAGGAGAATTTTAATGGTTTATGAAAACATCCCATTATTAATTTAAGAATCTTAAGAGTAATTTAATTAATAACAATTTTCATCAAAATACCTAAGGATCTCTGACAAACTCATGTCAACAAGTTCTAAAAAATTCTCCAAACAGGTACATAGTCTTATACATTAGCCAAATTTCAAGGTGTGTCATGAAACAATCACCTCCAAGGAAAGGACACAATTTTTTTTCCCAAAGAATCCCAAGGATCATATGGGACAAATTTTTTTCCCTACCTCATACCCTACTGAATGGTTTCTCATAGTGATGTTAAGCTCTAAAGGGCTATACCTGGCTTCTTTCCAAAACATACCCATCCTACAACACTGATAAACTAACACTAGGCATTCACCAAGGGATAAATCCATTGTCCCCATCATCCCCTTGGGACAAGGGTTAAAATGGTTAAATACAAAATTTCTGCAATGCCAAAAGAGAGATACAACACCTACTAAAGAAAATATACTCAAAACAAGGATCATTATGATGCAAGATGGTGAAGGAAAAGTGAGAAAAGAAGTTGAATGGTGGAGGAGTCATGCTTGTAGAGAAAACATTCTCTCAATGAATTTCACTTTATTTATTGACACACGAATCAAGGTATCCTTCCCATGGATTAACATGATGGAATACCTCTGAAAAACTATAAAAATATATGATTCTGTCAAAATTTTCCTAGAGCATCTGTGACTCATGAAAGGAACATTTTCTCATGTGTCAGGTTGATCCATATTCCTGAAGCTAAAATCATAGGTCTTCTCAGCGTTTGAGTGAAGGTGTTATCCAAGGACTATATGTGATAGCTCTCAGTGATCCTTAAAAGATTAAGTAAACAAAAATAAGCTCTTCAATAGAATGATCCTTTTTTGAATTACCTGCGGTCGGAACACAATGAAATGGAGTATGAGATCTTAACAGGAGTTGAATAGGGGAAAATACCCTGTGAATGTTTTCCAATACCTCTCCAAAATATGATGAAACCCACTAAAACAGGATCATGTGAGATCCAAATCTAGTGGTATGCTTCTCAAAGGATCCAATATTATGTCATACCAAGGAGATGAAATGGGATACGCATTACAATGTGTTATGTAATAGGTGATATTTGTTTGAATAGAACATGCAGTAACAAGATTCTTGAAAATAGGATCCTGAGCTGTTAAAAGTAGAATATAGACTTTTTGAAAAGAGTAAAACATTTTGAATGGAGTTTGATTGAGTATAACTATCAATTGGATTGAGAAGCATAAAATAAGCCCCTGAGCACAAGTGAAATGATCCCAAAATAATAGGTCAAATTTTCACTTTAAAAAGTAGAAAGTGTCAGTCTTTGATGTGAATGAGTTGTATGTTGAAAGTTCCAATTTCACTGCTCTTGTTAAGCAATTTTTGATGTCTTCACAGGGTTGTACTAGGTCCTCCAGATGAATTATATCTTCAAGTAAATGAAATCTCACTCTTCACAGGGATCGTGAAAGAATCCACCCTAGTCAAATTTGAGACACTAAAAGCAAGGGTAGAGCATAGTAGGGTGGAGGCTTAGGTGAAAATCCAGAGACATTTTGATTGTCGAACACCCCCCTAGATTTTGGCAGATTTATGAAGTAGTGCATTTTACAAATTAAATCACTCAATGGAAAGAGCCTTAAAATTAGATATGATGGGGTAATTATAACATCAATCACTTTGGTATCCACCATCACCTCTTCCCTAGTGAGCTGGTCAAGGTGATTGGTTGAGTGAGTTATTCAAGGTGATTAATGGTCTCAGGTGAAGTCATTGTAATTAAGTATCTAACAATTTGCATGGGTTTTCGAAAGGAAGGATAATGAACAAAGCACTCCACAAAGTCACCCATCCAAATTCTAGGAGATCTCTCATGTGGCCAAGGGATAAGGTGTTTTGTGATCTCTCAAAAATCCCCTTTTTAAGAAAGATGTCATAAATTGCAACATATCCTCTTTTCATAAATGGTGATCAATGTATGTTTGCGGCCAACTGAACAAACAACTCTTGAGCCAAAACGAAAGAAACCAAAGTGATCTTGCCATCAATTTCTTGAAATTTCTCTGCCATGATAGACATTATATCAACACCTGTCATTATAGACATGATAAAATGTCTACGTTCTGGATCTACAATTACTGCTAAAGGCAAGCCATAAACAACGCAAAAATAATGCCTAACCTCACTATCCTCAAGAACGTTGAAATCCAAAATGGAAAAGTCCTTGTAAAACTCCCAATGTAAACTCGGTTCAAACTACAAAAAATCAGTAGAAAGTTTCTAGGCCCAACAATGAAAGAAACTATTGACCACAACGATATCTACAATCAAGGATTAACTACATGCCGTGTAGATCCACAATCATTGGATCAAAAAAACCACACATGGATGATAATCATCTGTTAAAAATCAGGTTCCTAGACCTCCTCATGACATAACAAATAAATAAGTAGACACTTGTAGAATTAAGGAACAGGTAAAAAAACCAGTAATTTCATTTTTTTGGAATACCTATTCAACAACTGCATCTGAACCCATAGATATACAAAGTTCCCTCAGCTATTGTATTGATTTTGATCACGCCCGTAGACTCAAGAAAACAACAAGGTTACATCCATATGGGACCTGATCCAGAAGTGGTTGTATTTACTATCGATCTTATGGTTTTGGCACCTTCTAAATTCAATGGCACTCTCCATTCTCCATAAAAATGCATGAGATAGATTGTCTCCAAGCCGCGATCTATCAGATGATAATAGTACACCACATTAGATTTACAAAAAGAAGATTGTTCCAAGCCATACCATCTTATATGGAAATCCATCATACATCCATATATGCTCAATGACATTACAATACAAATGACTTAGAATTATTCAATAAGAAAGATGTACATATAGGAGGAGGGAACTAAAACTACAACCTAGATCAGTGGTGAGAACTCTCACTAACTAATACTAATAGTTAAGCCAACTCTATAAGACTAGTAAGTTAACACCACACAACTAGTAAGATAACTCCACACAAATAGTACACCTAAGAAGATAACTCGATAAGTTTGGGGATAACACAAGTACACAAATTATCCTAATAAACAAATAAAAGGATAAATAATAACCTACACTAATAATTATTGCTACAAGGATTCCTTGTTTAATTCTTCATAGGGTTATGTGGTCGTGTTGCTATTTAATCTTGAACACCATGAAAGAATTTATCATGAAGACATTGTTTGTATTCATTAGTAAAATATGAAGGGATTATTATAACTTGAAGATATTATTTATGAAAGTCATACCATGACTATAATGACCTATATTCCTTTTTCTATTGGCTATAGCTATCTATTTGGTTTTATTTTTGTTATTCAATTTCTTATTGAGAATATTTATTCAATAGTCAATGATTATAGTAATTCCATGGTAGATGGTTGTATTTATTCCTTTTTTTGATTTGATGTACTCAATATTAATATTTATTCATTTATCCTGGACTATAGACCTTTGTTATGATATATCTAAACAATGTGATAAATAATCTTATTGCCATTTGAATATTTGTTGATAAATAAAATGTTTGATTTGTTTGGATTGCTAAAGATAAATCCATAACATTTAATGTGATTACATTTAAAAAAAATTATTTGAAGAGTGATGAATCCCAATCAAGATACTTGACTACATCTTTGCTAAATATTCCTATATGGAAATTTATCTCTACTATTTTAATCATTAAAAACACCTTTTATACTTATATTATGAAGATCAAATAAGTTCCAACCTATGGGAACTTATAACGATAATAAGGAATTGTGATACTCATAGGTTTATGATTAAAAGGTAAACAATCATTGTAATCAACTTAAGGGAACACATTTGAGTTGCAAATTCTGTTTGATTACTTTTCAAAAGGTATCAATCTTACGAATGAGACCAAGAACCTTACGTGATTTTTTTACCAGAATAATAATCATAATAATGAAAGGTTTGAGATTTTTGTGAGGTGATAAGTTGAGGAATCTAGGACATTCATCACCTCGTAAATATATTCTCCTACTTTTGATTTATTAATTGTGATGTGTGGACTACTCAATGTATGTACAAAAACTATATAAGACCACTTTGATGCTTATAAATGTTGTGAATGATGTAAATATAAGAAAATAATCATGATACAAATTTGAGATAATATTCAGATAATTTATTATTCATTCTAAGATGATTAAACATGAAAATGTTAACCATTATGTTAATATTATCTTTCTCACTTCTTTATAAACATGAATTTCCTTGATGAATATTTTGTTGCACGTATGTAATGTAGTCCTTATAATGTGTAACTTCGAGGAGATTTTTACTAATATATTACACCACATCTATGTGGTTTGAGTTAATGGTTAAAGTGGTAAGATATTTTTTTTGGATGGGAAAATAACACTATTCTTATTGGATTGACCATGACCAACATTGATGGACACAATGTAGATTACTCTTGGACACATGTATATAGTATTGGAATTGCTTTTTTATGATTATTTGATATCTTTGTATATCTGTAAAGAATTTGTTGGTTGGATTGTATCATTTAGATGATGCATTTATGACATGTAGTTTAAATTTATTAATGGTATAAATTTTACAATATACTCTATTTAGATTATGATTCTTACTCATGTTGAGATGATATAGTCATGAATTTAATTCATTCATTTTTTTAGATGTGTACTTCATTATGTATAGATGTTACGTTTCATTTTGATCATTGCATGATGTACTTTATTTGATTAAGTTAAAGCATGACATCATAAACTCTGTGAACAAGAAATTCACTTACACCTATTAGTCCATGAAAACTATGACATGGGTTATATGATGCTCGTGTGTACTTTGATAGTTGTTACAAGGAACAAATTTGAGATTTAGATAAAAAATAAGAATACTGCATAAAATAATTCAGGTTCAAACTTAGAGGGCATTATTATTCTGGTAAGGTAAATGAGATTCTCTGAGCTCAAGGTAGATGAACTTAGCCATAAAATTAGTTTTGTAGTATTTGATAATTTCTAGAACCATAGTGATATGGTTATGGATGTGCCACTAAGGAGTGTTATTGTTTTCATCAAGGTTTTTTATTTTGGTTGATTTTTTTGGGTATATTTCAACTTATGTGGACTTGTTTTCCATTGATTTTTTTTACGAATGTCTCCGAAATTGTGATTAGACATGTATCAATCTGAACACCTAATTTTCTTTTCTTTTAATTATTTAAAAATATTTTACACTCCTCAATTAATAATTAATGCAACTATTTTTAATTCATTAATTTTTTATGATTGATTACAATGTATTTTGGTTAGTTATAATGTATTTTTAATGAAAAACTACTTTCCATGTGTACATTTTGGTGAACACATAAAGAGTTTGCACCCAACATAGGTTCCACATTTTTTTGAAGCCATAATGTCATGCTTACTTATATCATGTTAGTGTTAGATCACACTTCTTTAGGTATAGATATGATTGTTTTAAGGATTTCTTTATTCCATGTTAGACTCCTTTATCCAAAAAAGGTATATTCTTCTTACTAGGTTTAGAGTTATAGTTATTGTATTCATAATCGTTTATTATAGAAATCGTAATAAATAATGTGATTTTATGTGTACATTAACTAGTGATATGAATAGAAACATTTCCATATGGGATTCCATTATGGCATGTTCTACAATTTTCATATTCCCATAACATATTCCTCTCATGTGTGTATATTATTGTTTAATTTAGTCTTATATTTGTACATATTTTGTGTATTCATAATTAGATTTTTTTCAATGATATATCATTGATGGCTAACTTACTTTTGTGACATTTTAGGGTTGTATACAATTTTGATAGTATATCATCTTTATGCATTTCTATAATTACCAATCATAGTGAAGTTATGGTGTTTTGTAGAGTTATATCTTGTGTTTCTTGTTTTATGATGACTATATATGAGGTGAATAATACCATGAAAAGTAATAAATCAAGGAATGAAATAGTCCCTCCCAATCTTCCTCAAATTAAATGAAGGATCGACCTAAATCTTTCTCAAAATTGAAATCTTAGGTTTCATGTTGTCAAATAATTTAGTATTATAGATCAAATGTAAAATGTACAAGCTAAAATATTTGTAAATCTTTACAAATCTTACAAGTATATCAGTTACAATTTTTTTATGAAACCACATTTTCAAGTATTGTTAAGCCTCCTCCTTTTCCTTCTATTGTTAGATCTCTTTAATTGTGAAAATATTATTACCTTTTATAATGGTGAAGAGCCATGAAAATATATTATTAATCAACCTCTTTCCTTGCACATTTGATTCAAAATCAACAATATAGGGATCCAAATGGTTCTTGTAGACAATGGTTAAGGATTAAATATTTGTAATGAGACCTTTCTTTCACTTTTATATATTAGTAGGCATGACCTCACTAATCATACATGATCACAATAATATTTAACAACCATTATAAAAGGGATACTAGAGTAATTAAATTGGAATATAACTTGGACCCAAACATTTAGAAACATAATGTTATGTTATAACACGATGAACTATAATATTTTACTTGATAGACCTTGGATACATGATATATGATATAAGAACATTTGGGCTCACTTGAGATCTTGTGTCACCTAAAAATACCTAGAGTTTCTAAATAACGGATTTCATAATCTCATGCCACCTTGAAAATCATGTTGTGTATGTCTTGATCCCTTATTCATACCATGTAGTATTACTTAATACCACCCTATTCTATCGAATGAAAGGGTATATGAGGAAATCGAGTATCTCCCCCTAAAAATAGATTTTTTTTTGAATAAAAACTTACGCAATGTCAGTGCTACTCTAGATCATGCTGCAAAAAATATGGAGCCTTGTCTATTTCTTGTAGAAAACATGAATACCTATATAAGACAAGAATGACGTTCTTCACTAGAAAACACTATTTTTATCTATAATACACACAAAATATAGACAAAAACACAAGCCAAAACCAATATTTTTTTTCTTTGAACACTTGCATGCACGACACTTAGGGATCACTTGGTAAAACACAAAAAAGTCTATTATGTTTACACAAACATGGACTCACTCAAGAGATAAAGTAAGAGAAGGACTTTACACCACAGATAAAGATGAATAACACTACTAAGCCTACTTATAAGGCTTACAAAGGGGAGAGACCATCATATGTACTAATTTTTTTTCTCTATTAAGGAATCCTAGCTAGCCTTTTGTTCCTCCAAGATAATCACACCAAAACAAATTAATACCCATTATTCCTCCATTCACTAACAACCCCTTATCCCTACAAAAAAGATGATGTAGTCTCGCCACCACATATCAAAGAAAAACTTACATTGATGAAAACAATAAATTCACTTTAACACTTACTTGAAGGTGAAATACAACACAATAGATAACATAAATAAAGAGTGAAGAAGGGATATATCCAAAATGTGCATGGATTGCAATGATTACATTTGTATTAACATTAATGTCCTTTTTTAATCAATACTTACATCAATTTTAAGGTACATAAGAGTAAAGTAAAACATGATTTAAAGTTAGGTATTTCTATTTCCAAATATATGTGTTTTTCCCATGGAAAACCACAACTTTACTCTTGTAAAGAAATTCAAAGGTTTGATTAGATGTTATATGGGAGAAACTTAGTGTTCAATCTACACCTTCCATGATTATTAGTAACACAATTAAATCATTTCACATAGCTTGTAAAATTCAAATGTTCATTCACTTATTATTCACAAGAGAAAGGAACTCCCAAGAATTTCCATTTTAGATCAACATGAGTAGAATGCGAGGGTGCGAAAATAAAAGAAGCAAGATCCCATTTCTCTCAAGGGTGGCAACTTGCTAGATCTAATATAATTCAAGGGTCCACAAGAAAGGTTCAACAAATAACCACTCATTCTCATAAATAATGTAAGTATACATATTATAGGGTAAGGTTCATATGTGAATCTATCCTTTTAAGTTAAGAATTTATAAGACAAACATTCAAGAAAGAAAAATAAAAATAACTCAGTGACACAAGGTGTTTTCCAAAGGAAAATGCGATCAAGTTTCACTAACAGATTGTAGGGCCTTGTATCCTATCAATTCCCATCTTACACATTCAAGTGAATGTTTATTTTGTGAAATTATAAGGTTATTTCCTATGGGCTTAAGGGATTTCACTGATAAGTTTCAGTTCAACCAAAGAAAAATAACATAATAATATCTATAGAGAACTATGTAGTTTTAGTCTATCTGATTGTTACCTTCCATTACATACATTATTTATTTTTTGTATTAGGCTACATGATAACAAAATGAAAACCAATCCATTGCATATAATTGATTGATTTAGGTACACCATAATTGCATAAGTACACACTAATTTACAATTCTCTTAAATGATATTATCATTTCAATATCTTTCAACCAAATCCACAAGTATGACTATGAGAATGTGACAATATAAATCCCAATTTTTTTTCAAGTGATATTATACAAATTAACAACTAAATACAAATTCAATATTTGAGTATCACCAATCATTTACATTTTTCATGCAATGTATACCATGTGTAGCAACATGGGTAACCACAAAATTGTCATGTATTACCCTTTATTTCTATCTGTGAAAGCATAAACATACATTCACTATTCTAAATTTGAGATAGATAAACATTCAATTTCATCACACAAACATCCAATTTGTTACAATTCTAAAGAATATTTAAAGAGAGAAACATCATATTCCACCGAATATAAATTTCCAGTCACATTATCAAGAAGGATTTCATAGGGAGAAATAATCATTCGTTTAATGCTTTGTGTTGAGTTTCCATTTGTAATATTTAACGAAGAATATTTTATTTGTTTCATTTGTACATGTTTTCATTTCAAGTAGAATATAGGAATGAAGGTGACTATGTTAAAGTGTTTTCATCTTACCACATCTATGCCACCATGGGTGGAACATATTACTAATAAGATATCCAATTTTTTTTTATATCCATGGCTATATACAATGAGACATCATACCCACATTTTATACTAAAATAACCTGCCACTACTCAAAGGTCACTTGGCAACCATTACATTGAAAAAATAAAAAAAATTATTGTACGAAATTATGAACACATTCTGAAAGACGAAAAATATTATGAACCATTACCATAAGGTAAACTAACAATTGTAGAGAAAATTGACGTGTAAATTCAAAATTGAATAAGTGATACTTAGTAACTTCATAGTTTAAAACAATAGAAATAGTCACAAAATGACCTTAGAAAGAGGTCACCAACCCCTTGTCAAGGGAAGTTTTCACTCCTAACCCATTCTCCTATATGGTGAAAATGCAAGAAATCTTACAGAATTGAAAAAATTACAAGTGGCACTCTATTTAGAGACACCATTCTAGAGTGAGTTAGTGAAACTTGACCATTTGCAGTTAGACACCATAAGATAAAGCGTCTCCAAAACTAACATAGAAAATTGTTTCTTAAGGAGATAATTTGAATATAAATATGGTGTAAAATTATTGGTGTGGGAATGAATAGGTTTGAGGTGGTATGATAAAAACCATTGGCTTGTAACCATTAAAAAAAGTCCAATTTCAAATTGATTTCACAATATGGAGTGGTCACCTCCTACGACTAGCTCATCAAATGGGCTTGAAAACCCGTGTTAAATTGATGGAAAACAAGGCCAAAAACATAGTTTAAATGATGTTTTGATATCTATAGATACCAAGGGATAAGTTAAAATCATAGAACTAGAAACAAGGATTTTACAGATGTTAGCCACATATTGATTCCAGAGCAAAATTATAACTTTTAGTTTAGGTTGTTTTTTAGTATTAGAATTTTGCGTTTCACACATTTTGCTTCCACCGTTTGGAGACCCAAATAGAAAAAACACGGGTATACATGTTTTGGTTTATGTTTAATAAGGTATACATGATTTGTAACGAATTTTCTTGAGTACCAGGTGTTTTTGAAGTCAATTTTTCTCAAAACAAATCTATTTTATTAATTGTCACAAACTAATTGGAATAATAAATATATTTGCACACATTTCTCTCAGTTTTTAAGTATAATCTATTCAAAACAAAATTCAAATATGGTAATAATCTAGTATGGAAATAAAAAACCATTCTTTTTTTGAATGTGGCTATTGTAGTTGTGCCAAAACTTTGTTGGGCATATCTAGCGATTCATGCACTCCAAGAGATGCAAGGTCAAGGGAACTTAAACAAATTTTCACATGCTTCAGTGTATTATAACTTATAATGCATACTTATTTACCTAGTTACTCGTAAGGCTACCCCACATTACAACCACACCATACATGTTTGATAGATGTACATAAGAAACATGATTTATAGGATCTAACTCAAAATGTGTTCCAACAAAAAATCACTTTCCATTATGATTTGACAAATGTCCGTGGTTTGTTGAAATTTGGTTCTGAAAATTATACTACCAAGAAATAAACTCACCAACATAAGTTAATGATACTTGTAGAAACCCTCCTCTCATGTAAAAAAATAAGGATTATATTCAAAGCATTGTAAGTATCCATTAAATTTTTGCACATGTCAAATAGTTCATGAAACTTACAAATACCGACATAAATAAATTGGGGCATTAGTATGTTAGCAAAGGTTGTGTAGTCTTTTTTTACACTTGTGAGATCTACCCATTAAGGAATTCCAAACTACACCATTGATAAAAAAACCCTTTCCATTACACTTTAGAAATGTGCATACTCTGTTTCAAGCTTCCATTTTTGGCCAGAGATCGAAGCACGCTAGAAGATGTTATGTATATTCTAATAAATGATAATTTCTTGGGTTGGGTTTCGATAAAAACATTATAGGCCTGTCACATTATACTCCTAATACACTTCAAAAAATAAATTTTGGGTAGATGAAAATCCTTGTAAGATAGGACAACACACCCCTTTGAGGTATTTTGTCAGATGGTTCACTTTATTTATATAAGCTTATATATTTTGTGTATCTCTTGCTATGAAAAAATGAAAAACAAATAAATGGAAGAAAACGAGTAATGAAATGCAAACCAGATCCTTCCTTCATGTTTTTTTGCAACCTCGAATGAGATGGCTAAAGTGTGGAGTGAAGTACCAAGATTTTTGAATCTCTTTGATGGATTATATGTGGATTCTCCAATTGTAAATATAAATGGAATTATGCTTGTGCTATGAGAAAATGGATGAATGAAGAGTTTGATTATGAGATATTTGATCAAATGGGTAGCCTATTTGTGTATGAATTTGAGTGCCGATTTGATAGAGTAACACTATAAATGAATTAAGCTTCCCATAGGTGGAATTGTGAGGAGATGAGTCTCTTATTTATAGTTGAAGGAGAGGCAATAGATTAAGGATCAAGATTTGATTGAGTTGGAGGTTAATGAATGCATTTTCCTGATTTAACATGTTGATATGGTCTGTGTAGCTGGCTTGTTTAAATAAGAATTTAAGTGGATTTAATTTGAATAGTTGTATATTGAATTATTCAATTGTACAAGAAATTTAACTTCTTCTTTTGTAGCTTTCTAGAACTAGAGTGAGTAGGCTAGTGAAGTGGAGATGAGTGGATATTTATCTTTTTATTTATTTAAATAGCTAATTAAATTAGCTAAGGATTGTATAATGTATAATTTATAGGTTGTATAATTAATTAATTAATTAATTCTAATGGAATGTGGATGCGTATAATTAATTCTAATGGGATGTGGATGAATATAATTAAATATAATGGGATATGGACAAGTAATGATCAAAATAGTAATGTACAAAGAGTAGTGTGTATTTTTAGGGTGTATAAATTTTCCACTCTTTAAAGTTTTATTACAATGTAATAACATTTTAAATATAGTAGACATGTGTCTATTAATGAGTTGATGATAGGGAGGTGTAGTGGAATGCCTAATTTTTCCTGGTGAAGTATTTGGATGCCCTAGTATAATATCCCTTTCTAGGGATGAAACTAAAAAATCAAGGAAATGACACAAACCCCATGTGAAGTAACTTCTAATGTTTATTAAAAATCTAAAAATATCAGAAAATGCTTGCAAATTTTTTGATAGGGACTTCAACTCAGTACACAAACATGTAACAACAACTAAAAATGTTTCTAAATAATTATTTCAAGCATTACAACATTAATCAATCCAACTTACATCAAAGGAATGGAGAAAACAAGAGATTATACCCAAATGCAAGTAATTTTATGACAAAAAAGGAAAACAAAAAACAAGGGATGAAAATGATAGATAAACTCCTCTAAAAATTATGAAATTGTAGATTCCAGCCTTATAAAATATGATAAATTTGAATATCAAGGAATAATGAAATTTTGTGCCCTAGAAGGTACCAAATTCCTCTTCTACACTATTTGTTCGATAGGAGAGGGGATTTAAATAATGTCAAAATACTTTGTATGGCTCCTGCTTGATTCCATAGATGAAAACCAACAAGATGGTCTTCAATGAGAATCTTCAACACCACCAAATTGAAGGGTTTCCATCCTCTAGTATCCCATAAAGAAGGGTTTCATCTTATTTAGATGCCACACTTATGGATTTCTGCTCAATAGTCAAATGGACTAAGAGCAATCAATCTAGAGACCAAGTATACAGTGTTTATGCCAAAAGATGATGTGAACATGAACCCATAAGACTCCTCTTATACCATTTTTTTAGCACCAAGAGCCATAAGGTGAAAAATGATCTCTTAGGCTTGCTTTATCTTCTAATTCCATGTTGGTAATCTTCCCAACCTTACTAACCTCTCAATGATATTCACTTTATCTTTTAATTTCATATTGGGATCATATAATCCTAGCTGACTTTCCTTAGGGAGTAAAACACCAAAGAGAAACATTAATAATGATAAAATAAAACCTAAGGAATTCCCTTATGTAATTCCTTCTTGGCCACGAGAAGAGATTTGGAAACAAGTCTTCAATTTGTGCTATTTTGAAAAAGGGGACATTACACACAAGGAGTTTAGATTATGCTAAGTGAGTGCCCCATCAAGTGGTTGGGTGACACATGGAAGTAGTGGACCACCGCTTGATATGAGGAAGGAGAATGATTATAATTCAAGAGTGATTAGAAGGATGATGAATGTGATTTTTCTCATAGATTGAACTTCCATTCAAATATTGTATTTTAGAGTAACTTTATTTTGTTGTAGCACAATAGAGTTAGCACCATGATTATTAATTTTTTTTGATGGTTAACCCATTATGTGTGTAAACAATCACCCACACATCAAACACCCATACAACAAACAATGAAGTAAAAATAAACCCAATATACATAATAAACGTATAAGCCATGGCTATAAATGAGCTGTAGACACCAAAAATTTACACTCCCTCATTTTTATCCAAATAATTAATTAAACATATGACACCCCACAAGAAACACCATTTATCTCTATTAATCAATTAATTTGATTAATTAAATACATACCTTAGACCACATTGTACGCCTCCACCTTATAATATTTCATAATATACATACTACATATCCACGTATGAAAAATAATCATTTTAATAATATCTAGCCTATAATTTTCCTAAATCCCCCTAAATTTAATTTATTCCCCAAAATATATTTTATCTATCCCTAACACAACACATCTATCTCTAAACCACCTATACACCTATTAAAATCATTTATACACTTATCAAAATTATCTAGACATTTATCCAAAATCACACCTAAATTAGTATGATATAACTTATTCTATGAACTTCTGAAGCAAACAAAAACACGTCTACAAACAACTCAAAAAACATATCCCTCGAAAATATGAACAAGAATCCTAGATTAGCTAGATATTCCAACAATTTTCTAAACAAACTCAACTAAACGAAATCGTCGGTGATTTGGTAAATCGCTAGCAATTACTTAAGTCCATTTTTGAGTCTCTCTTTGGGGTCATCTGCTGACATTATCGAGCCTAATTTTTCTATTGGAGTTTATCAACATTATTCTACATCAACGTGAATGTACCATCATCCAACACTCTTTCTCACACTCAATCAAACATCTTGGAGTTCATTTTGGAGCTTGCACATCATCCAACTACAAACTACATTAGCTCCTTACATCCTTCAATATTGGCTAAGTACAAGAAGGTGTGGGCACACAACCTATATGAAGAAGGGTGGGGTGAAGGCGCACATGACAAGGGTTTTAGGAGGGTTTAGTAAAAACCACGGTGCGCGCTAGGAAAAGAAAAAGGTTTCAGGACTTAGCCATATTCGACGTTCTAGGAAGCACACGAAAAAAGTGTGACCCGACTGAGCATGTGGAGTGGATAAGGTGCCAACCTGAAACTTGGTGGTCAAGAAAGGAATATTCCATGTGATGGAAGGATCCAGAAAGACATCATTGTAGAGAGTGGAGAGCTCAGATGGGAAGAAGCATGCTCCATTAAGGACCACATGGACACTTGGCAACCATCTATTACTTCAGAAAGGCATGGTGGTGGTGGAAACTAGTCTATAGAGATGCTCGGGTAGAAGGAAGGGACTGACTTTATAGAGAAAAGTGTGTGGTCAAGCATCACATAGTGATTGAAGAGGTGAAGCTCTGCAGAAATAGTAATGGGTTCTATGGACTCTCATTAGAGGACTGTAGGAGTAGATGGCATATCTAGAGGGATGGGTCTGTGATCATTTTTGTAATATGGGAAGCATAGTTAGGATTTCTGATGCATGAGTCTTATCTGCATTGATACATTGGTTGTTATGGCCTTGGTGAATGTAATGTGGTTACTGAACTAAGATCAATATGAATATATGGTTCTGTTCTAAATATACATTGTTCATGGGTGTAAACCCTAGTAAATTCTCTTTATATTATGGATGGGATCTATTATCTGTTCGATGTTTCTCTTATTATCTGAATGGGAATATTGATACAATGACTCATCTTAAGCTCTCAGAATGAATGCATGGTTCTTTACCTTTTTGCATCTAAGTTTCTGTCATTGATCAATGTATTCTCACAAGACTCACATAAAGGAGGGGCTCGGCACCCGCACGTGCCTCGGGTGAGTGCCCAGTGCCCGCTGGGTGATAGGCCAGTGCGCATGGGATTAGACTGTTGTTCTAAGGGCATAAAAATGACTACATCTTGGTTCCATTTCTGGGACCTCTTTTCAAAGTTGTTGTGAGAAATGGATACATCTACATCTTGGTTCCATTGATGTGTGATGACTGAGTGCCTGACCTTGGAGAGTGTTGAAGCATGGTTTAAGAGCACAGAGGATGAGTTTTCTCAAAGATTCAGTACTAGACCTGAGTTTGATGCACGTAGATGGGTAGAAGAGCACCTGTACCATGAGTTGTATGAAAATTTATTCTGCTTGCTTTCTAGTAGAATTGTATGAATGGATTTCAGCATATGCATCTAGATCAAGTTGGTACTATAGATCACACATATGGACCCAAGATGATTACCAGAAGCTGCAGGATGTGGATCTGACTTGGACACATGTGTTTGTTGATCACTGGTGGAAAGGAGTGCTGACCAGTTATACTCTAGAATACACCATTTCTACGTATTCTTCTCCAGAGGTTGCTGAATTTGAGTTCCTAAGGGAACCTAGAGGATCATTTTTACATGTTTTCCCTTTGGCTATAGAGATATTGATCATTACTCCAAAGTTTAGAGGCATTTCCTATGGTCAGATAAGCTTCTCTGAGCATTGGGTGAGGAAGCTAGGGTGGAGGAAGATGGTGGACATTGTGGCTGAAAAGGAAAGGGAAGAGAGATGACTCAAGTATAGTGAAGCTCATGAAAGGGAGATGGCTAGACAACATGAGGTTGTAGGTGTGATGGATCTATGGAGGTAGACATTGCGGGAAGGAGTTGAGGTTCACGCAGAGGACATGGAACCTGAGCAGTTTGTGCTACCCCATCTTGGCAAGCATGTGGAGAGAAGCCCCTTCAGCTTCTGATGAGATTTCATCACATGGAGAAAGGAGAGCCATCAACACGCATCTGAACCCACCTAGTGACCAACCCCTAGTGCTTGGTTTTTGAGATCAAGGGAGAAGTATTGTTAATCTAGTTGGTATCAGTGGAAGTAACTGATCTACACCTAGGAGATATAATTTCTCATTTGGGACATCTATGGCTGCACAAACCATTCCCATATTTGGAGGAATTTTTGGACAAGGTGAAAATACACAAAGTTTGGGTATCACATCTGGGAGTGGCATGGGACACACAACTGGTAGCGAGGAAATATCACAAACCATCAGCACGTAGTTCAGTGGGACATTGGGGACACTAGGCACAACCACTTCAGGCCATTTTCTAGCTACAAGGTGGATCTGGTGGTGTAGGGGCCAGAGGACCTGGTGGACCTAGTGGATCTAGAGGATCTGGTGGGTCAGGAGGGACAAGACCTGGTGGGTCTAGTGGATCTGGTGGTGGAGGAAACATGGGAGGAAACCAAGGTTCTGGGTCAGGTGGACAAGGGCCTCAGCCACCCCCACAAGTATTTTTTGAGATGTCTTTACACCTACCAGACTACAGAGGTATTGAGGATGTTGCAGAGCATGTGCACAAGTGTGAATTTCTATGGTGCATGCAAAGGGGATCACTACCCCAGAGTGAAAGGAAAGTCAGTTTGCAACAACATTGCAGGGGCACGTGCATAGCTGGTACCACAAGTATGACCCCCATCAGATGGTCATGGATTACACTGCATTGAAGAATGCCTTCCTAGAAGAGTTCCATATCCCTGAGTTTGAGAAAAAAGCATCAGTGCCCTGAAGGAGATCCAACAAGGAATGGTAGAGAGTGTGTGAGAGTATGACGCATGGTTCAAAACTCTCTTATCAAAACTATCCTATGACATACACCCCTCTCAGCATGCTCAATGGTTTTTTGGGGGATTGATAACACCATTTAGAAGGGAACTATCACACAAGACTTTCACAGACCCGTGCGAGGCCTTGGAAGCTGCCCTGTGCTATGAGGCTGTTGGGAGCATTGATACTAGTGTGAGCCCTTTCCTAGAGGCTCAAATTGCTGCAATGGCCAAGTAGTTGGAGAAGTTGTCTATAAATTCAGCGCATGAGGTTCGTAGTGGTCTTTGGTGCACAGATTGTGAAGTGGAGGGGCATACAAAGGATAGTTTCCCTCAGAATCCAGTACATGCCATGATGATATAATGTGAGATTTTTCATAGGGATCATGATGCAAATAGGTGTCCTCTACTACAACATGCAATCCACAAGAATGTTTCTTGCTATTGCAAGATTTATACCTCTACGACCCATGATACCAAGGATTGTAGGTTGATTGACCAGATTCATGATGCTATTGATCTTGGTGTGCACCAGACTAGCCTTGCAAGTAGTTCCAAGGATGATGATCACCACTATGAAGGGCACGTAGAAGGAGGAGTGCATGGAAGAGGTTTTCATGGAGGATTTCATGGTCACAGTAACCACAAGGAGGAAGAAGTGAGTTCCCATGTGGAACCTGTTATAATTGGATCGACGGAGCATTATAAACATGAGTGTCCTTACCTATTGCAATGCTCATGGTGTGGAAAGAAACATAAGTATGAGGAGTGTCCTGTGATGTTTGAACACATGAGCCAACAACACCAAAATGATAAAGGCACTGGGATGGTAAGTATAAAGAAGGCCAACCCATAGTGGATGCCAAGAGTGGTGCATGAGTCAGGATTAGAACCTGTACTAGTGACAATGTGAGTAGAGGCTGCGCGCGCCAGGGAGATGCCAAGACTGAAACTAGTTGTTAGGGAAGAATTGGTACGTGGGAAGTATCCAGACCCTGCTCATAAAAAAGAAGTGTATCAAGAGACTATGGATGTGATTCAGGGATTACAAGGAGAGATCCAATGTCTAAAGGAGTAGTCAAGGTAGTTGGAGCAAAGGAAGAATGTTGAGGCTCCGCAGAAGGATCTGGATGAGGTTAGGGAAGTGTGTAAAATTTTAAGGCAGGAGAATATCATTCCCTTGCTAGGAGAATGGTTATGGGAGAAGGTACCATGCACTGAGAGAGAGTGAAAGGTAAGTTCTACATGCCAACCTTCCTCCTCACAGCCTTGACTATGATAAAGAGATCACATTGAATGTAGTTGTTGATGGGTGGCTTCTGAGTAATATCCTCATTGACACATGAGTGGAGGTCAATGTTCTCACCTTGTATGCATGGCATCAAATGGGAAGGCCCACATTACAGCCATCTTCAAATGTGTTGTATATGGAAAACAAGACAAAGGCAATGCCCATTGGAGTCTTGAAGGATGTGGTTATCACTATTCAAGGGGCCAAGTTCACTGGGGACTTTGAAGTCTTGGCACTCACCGAGGTGGATAATTTTCCAGCATTACTTGGGTGCCCTTGGTGTTATAAAAATAATGTCAACCTATGGTTTAACAAGGGGTATATCAGTTTCAAGAACAAGGAAGAAAGGGTGATCATCCCTTTAACAGATGGGAAGTCAACACCCTATACTGAGCCTTAGGAGAGGAAGTCCTTGATAGAATCTATGTGTGCTCCATCAGAGACCTTGAGGTAATTCATCCTACAGAAGGAGTTATCCAATTTGAAGATGCTCAGTCGATGAGTGATACAACTAGCATAACATGTGACAATTGGGTGCACATGGGACTTATGAGTTAATTGGGTGACAATTGAGAGGATCTGTAACAAGGATGACAAAGGCATGCTCAGTCAAGCACCTGGGAAGGAAGAAGCTACCAAGTTACTCTGGAGGAGCAAGCCCTGATGATTTCTTATGAGAAATGGAGGCTCAGTGGAAAAATGAGGACAAAAGAAGAAGTATGCTCAGTTATAACTTTCTCAGGACTACAGCGTGTTGGTGGGAAACACATCACGAGAGTCTCCTAGAATGGCACAAGGTAAGAGTCACATTTTTTGTAAAGTTATATAGAAGCAACACGCCCACTGTTATCCAAGACTACCATGGAAAAGAACCCACCTCGTCCCATATCCAAGCTTGTGAGAAGGCCTGGATGGAAGGCACAAAAGCTTTACCACCTTCATTATGGGTGCATAAGTTATATTCCACCTTACAAGGTTGTGCACATGCATGGTATATTCACTCAAAGATGTGCCATCAGACAGGGAATTGGTAAGAGTTGGCGGCTAATCTCATTTAATATTTTAAGTATCAAAGTACCAAGCCATCAGTGGATAAGGCATTGCAAGTTGTCAAACATCTTACAATGAGAGATAGTGTTATGGAAAAAGATAGGTTACTAAAGTTTCTGGGTGAACCTAGTTTGGAGACATGTTTCAATGAAGAAGAATTAGAAGAGATTCAACTTGAGCATGTGCATTGAAAAGGAAAAAGGAAAGATGGTCTATGTAGTAGATGGTGAAGAAATGGAAAGTCTGGATGTTAACCATTCTGAAGGTACACGTGAAGTCATAGATAGCACTGATGAGTGAGCATGCACCTACCATGAGCCCTTGAAAACAAATAAGGTTAACATTGGGATAGAGACAAAACCTAAGGAAGCTATCATTGGGGATTATTGGTCAGAGAAAGAGGTTTCAAAAATCATTGATCTGTTGCACGAGTTTCAGGATCTATTCCCACATGGGTACCATGATCTCAAAGGTTTTCACCATGCCTTGGGGGAGATGAAGATCAAGTTAAAGGAAGGTGCACACCCAATTCAGAAGAGACCCTATCAGATGAATCCAAACTTGTGCATAAGAGTCAAGGAGGAGATAGACAAAATGATAGCATCAGGTATCATTGAGGCTGTGGAAGAATCAGAATGGGTAAGCCCAATGGTGATAAGCATTAAGAAGGATGGAAGGATAAGGATCTGTGTTGATTACAGGGACTTGAATGCAGTGTGTGTCATTGACCCTTTTCCAACCCCATTCACTGAAGAAATTCTGGAAGGAGTAGCCAGGCGTGAGGTCTATTCCTTCACGGATGGGTTCTCAGGGTATCACCAAGTCAGGATTGCAAAGGAAGACCAGAGAAAGACAAATTTCACCACTGAGTGGGGAAGCTTTTCCTACACTATCATTCCTTTTGGATTGAATAATGTGCCTGTTGTGTTCTCACGCATCGTGGTACAAGCATTTCAGGACTTCATCCATAAGTTTCTTCAAGTCTACCTAGATGACTGGATGGTGTATGGGCTAGTGAAAGACCATTGTGACAATTTGAGGCTAGAGATGTTGGTAGTTGAGGATATCCCTCAACATTAAGAAATGTGTCTTTGCTACTCCATTTGGAACCCTGTTAGGACATATTATATGTAAGGAAGGCTTGTTAGTGGATCCCACCAAAGTTGTTGTTATTGTGGGATTGGGAGAGCCTACTAGTCAGAGCACAGTGCATGGATTTCTTGGGCATACAGGGTACTACATGAAGTTCATCAAAGGATATGCCAAGATCACCACACCCCTTGGAAGAATTTCTTAAAGCACAAGAGTGCCTTTCATTGGGGAGAGGCACAACAGAAGGCATTTGACACTTTGAAGGATAGGCTTGTTACTGCACCCATACTACATTTCCTTCTTGGGATAAGCCTTTCCATGTGCATGTTGATGCCTCAGGAACAACCATTGGAGCAGTACTAGCACAACCTGGTGAGGGGATTGTTGATCACCCCTTGTGTTTTGCAAGTAGGAAGTTGACACCAGCAGAATAGAATTACACAACTACTGAGCATGAGGCACTATCAATGATCTACGCACTGCATAAGTTCAGGTAGTATCTGCTAGAAACACCTTTTATATTCTACACAGATCACATGGCACTGAAGTACTTGGTAAATAAGCCCATTTTGCAAGGGCACATATGTCATTGGGTCCTATTATTTCAAGAGTTTGAGTTCACAGTGGTTGTAAAACTAGGAAAAAGTAATTCAGGACCTGACCACTTATCAAGGATTGACTCAGGAGAGGACGCACAGAGTATTGAGGATACCATGCCAGACGCACAACTATTTAGGTTGTGGTGCACACCCTCAGACTTAGAAGATATTGCGGTGTTCCTTAAAATAGGTGTGGCACCAGACGGGATGAAGGCTTTGGAGAGAAAATAGTTAGCAATACATGTCACACCCTACATGTTGATTAGTGGAGATCTGTACAAGCTAGGTCATGATGAGGTTCTGTGCCCGATGCATATTAGAACATGAGCATGTGGTGATTATGGAGGAAGTGCATGGTGGGATTGCAAGAGGGCACTATGCAGGAAATGTAACCACACAAAAGATTCTACTCATAGGGCTCTGGTGGGAAACCATCTACCAGGATTGTATTGAGTTTTGCAAGGCCTGACCATTGTCAGTGCCTTGGAAAACCTGGAAAGAGGGATGAGATTCCATTAAGACCTATAGCCAGCACTGAGCCATTTGAAAAATGGGCAATCAACTTTGTAGGACCAATTTCACCAGCCACGCGAAGGACTGGTTCACAGTATATCATTACTTGCACTGATTACTTGACAAGATGGGTAGAGGCAACACCTACAAAGGATTACACTGCAGTGACAACTACTAGATTCTTATGGGAAAACATAATCAACAAGTATGGATGTCCTTTGAGATTGACTAGTGATAGGGGTACATATTTTCTTAATGAAATGGTCAGGATTCTACTAGCAGAGTTTATGGTGGCCCATCACAAGACTACCCCTTATCACCCTCAAGTGAATGGAACTACTGAAGGTTTAACAAGATACTAAGTCACACAGTTGACCAAGATTTGTGATGTTGGAAGACAAGATTGGGATGAAAAATTATCAACCTTTTTATGGGCATATAGGACAACCTACAAGAGGTTGAATAAGGCCACACCATTTCAGTTGGTGTTTGGCACAAAGGCTATTTTTCTAGTTGAATTCATGTTACCATCACTGCGTATAGCGTGCACAGGAGGATTGGCTGATGAACAAGTGCTAGAATAAAGGATCGATAAGTTGATGCAGTTAGACAAGAGATGATCACTTGCTAGATGGAGTCAGAAGACTGAAAAGGCCAGACAAAAGGCATGGCATGATCATCATATCAAGAACAAGTAGTTTGAGGTTGGGAAGATGGTTCTGTTGTATGATTCCAAGTTTTTGTGCCATCCTGGGAAGTTGAAAGTCCATTGGTTGGGCCCTTACATCATCTCGTACATCCTTGATTCAGGCACATGTCAGTTACAAGCACTGGATGGGATGAAGGTTACCTGGTCATTTCAATGGGAGTAGGTTGAATCCATACTATAAATAAGCCTTCCTTGTGTTTGTAAATAAGGTAGTATTTCCAGTTAGCTTAGGATTTCCCTTTATGCATTTTCTTTTCTTGTGTTTCCCTTTCTCATTGCTTGTTCCTTTATTCTTGTTTTGTTTTATGCCTTGTGCGCCAGTAACCACTTATTACTTTCAAAATATTGTGTATGCACAGAGGACCACACATCTGATTTAGTGTGGGGTGGAGTAATGTGGAGTAGTGCGAAGTGCAATACAAGCTGGTAGTGAAAGTTGTAAGGCCCAGATGAAAGGATTAAAGGCACAAAAAATAGAAGAATGCACATGGAAATGGTGGATAAGAATTTTGGTGTCAGGATAAGGCTTTACAAAAACCACACACATAGAAGAAAAAGCGCAAAAACAACATGAGGTAGGCAAGGGAAAAATCAGGTCAAGGACAGAAGAAGTGCCTTCGGCACTGTAGACGCACATGCGTAAGAGTCTTCAGTCAGTTAGGATTTTTTGCATGCCAGAAGGTTGTAAAATATTTTCACACAGGTTTGGGCACATGGGTAAGGGTGCTTAAGGTCAGATTTAGTGGAAAAATCCACATTTAATGCTAAGTACATTGGTAGGTGGTGTAGCATTTATTGCTGGAAAGGAGGAAAAAGCTATAAGTATGAAGTCAGCACATTATTATTTACCTTGCGATTATGAAATTGAAGAGCTCTTGCAAACTAGGGAATCCATGAAGAGATATTTGTGTGAATAAGGAATCATAGAGATCTGAGTGCGTGACTAGGGTTGATCTCCAAACCAGAGTGGAAGGAGTACACGGGCGTAGGGAGGAAGTTTCAGTGGAATACGTTGTCTTGTGGAAGAGTTTTTCCAAGTTAGGGTTCTGCAGCTAGGGCACAAAGATAAAAGGATTCTTTCATGGAGTTGAGCCACAGGATTGGGAAGAGTTAGGAAGAAGAGCAAGGAAGACAAGTTTAGGGTTTGGCCCACAAGTAAAAATGGCACCAAAGAAGGTGACCATTTCACCAAAGAAGAAGGGAAAGGGAAAGAAAACTACCGCAACAAGTTTTAATGAGGAGTGGTATGCAGAGATGCAGTACCCAGATGGAGTATTGTTGGGGAAAGAATGGGTATCACACATCAGGAAGATGGCCATGAGTGACTACAACCATCACATGAGTACCACAGAGAAGGAAATGGCATTGGAACTGGTTCATCCAACTGATACAAGGACACCAGAAGGTATGTCTATCTATAATGATGAGGTGAAGGTAAAGTTGGGTAAGGCTAGGTTGCTACAACTATATAAGTTTCCCTATTTTTTCAAGCCCAAGTGGTTATACCAGTGGTTGATGTCATGCGTGCATGAAGACCACTTCTATTTTGTAGGCCACAAAATGCACATAACTCCTCAACTCATATCAAATTTTACTGGCCTGATTTGTGAAGGAGACTCCATAGATGATGACTTGGATGATAAGGAGGCCATAAAGGAGACTATGGAGGCCTATGACTACAAGAAGGGTTCATGCTACTTTGATATCACAGATATCCCTGACCCTATAATGAGGATGGCCACATGCTTGGTTACAAAGCTGAATGGTCAAGAAAGGTGGACCCAAGTGAACAAGGCATGGTTGAATGTATGCCAGAAGATCTCAGCAGGAACCATCTACAACTTATCTACCTTTATTGCAGATGAAATAATTAGTAGTGCACAGGAGGGAGAAAAGATAATGTTTGGAAACATTCTCCTCACCATCATCTTCTCAGATATTGGAGTTCCCGATGGGCCAGAGAAGTTTGTATGGGAGTATCCAGAAGAAGATCCCTCGCCTGCAAAGATATTTGAGAAATATACTTGTGATACCATGATGACTGCTTATGAGGCGTTCCTGGAAAAATGGTATAAGTGAATGCACAATGCATTCAGGGTAGAGTGGAGGATACCTAAGAAATTTCCCATGCTTGTAGGTGAAGAGGATGAGTTTTTTGTATATCAACACTTCTGCATCAGAAGATTCACTTTGACAGATGGGACTAAGAGTCCATGGTGCAAGTTTCCATTTTCCTTCACCGCACAATAATTCTAAGCAGGGTCAACCATTTTAAGGAGGCCAAAAGACTAAGTTTTGACCTTAGTGAAGTAGACCAAGACCACCATGAGTTGCGTCAAAATTTTGTATACCCAAAGAAGTGGGAATATGTGGAGAAGTATGTCTCCTATGAAGTGCAGATGATGAAGCCTTTGACACTGCCAATCGCTGGGAGGACTACAACAAGGGTATATTTACACATCAGGTCAAAGTTTGAAAAGGGAACCTACCTGGAGAATGATGTCTCCATTCCTGAGGACCCCACAGGAAGGAAGAAGGTTGTGCAAAGAAAAGGGAGAGAGAAGTGCAGGAGAAGAAGGCACCAAGTGTGCAGACAACACAATCTGTGGGTGCACCGGAAGCAAGTGCTAAGCCAAGCACTTACGTGCATAGGAAGAAGTCCCCAGTTAGGGAGAAGACCCTAGAAGAAGAGGCACCAGAGCAAGAGGAGCCTCCCACACAAGAAGAGTCACCAAGGAAGGAGTCACCTGATGGAGAGAAAAAGAAGGAAGAGTCTCCTATACTAGAATCGCCAATTGGGAAGAAACAGAAGGTGGAGTGGAGAGGGACTCAGAGGAAATGGAGGGCTTAGAGGCCTACAGGGGTGAGAAGGATGATGATGAGGATGAAGAAGTTCAGAATCATCCCATGTATGATATACATGATTCAAAAGAAGAAGGAAGTGAAGAGAAGGATGGAAAGGATGAAGCAGATGCTCAAGGAAAAGGGGTGAGTGAAGAAGTGAACACAAGAGATCAGAGGACCCCAAGCCTCACCAAGGAACAAATAGAAGAGGCCACAGAGAGAGAAGTGGTAGGTATTATCAAAGATTTAGTAGAGCAGGAGGTAGAGCACAACGCAAATGAAATCCTCAAGGAGATAGAAGAGGAGAGCATTGGAAAAGAGTATGGCAAGCATGGGTGGAGACCCCAGCCTAGTAGTAAGCTTTCCAAAGGCTGCACAAATAGGTGGGAAGAGCATAGTGGCAGCACAAGGGAAAGGAATGGGTTACATCAATGATCCAAGAAAGGTGTTACACGCATGCACTTCCAGAGCACCATGCCAACAGAACAACTCCTGGCCATGCCCTCATTTGACGTAGAAGGTGCATACCCATGAACCAGGAAAATGCTATCTTGGGCATTTGAATCCCATGTCGATGAACCTGAGTTTGAAGGTAAGCCAAGGGGTGCTAATGAAGATGCCAGAGACAAAAGGGATAAACCCCTTGGTTAATGCTCAATAGTTGTCAGATGAGAAAGTCTGTAATGCACTCAACAAGGTTTCAGTTGAGGTTGAGGCCAGACTTTTTGGAAGGAATGATAGGGTGAGATTCCTAGAGGAGGAATTGGAGAAGGAGGAGGAGGATTCTCAAGAAAATAAAGGATCTAAAACAAGAAGAATTAATTACCGTACAACTAAGGAACAAATTGAAAGAGGATAAGGAAAGGGTATGCAAAGTATATAAGAAAATTGAGATGATTACGATGTTATTTTCTTAAAGCATCCCACCCTAGCACTACCCGAGTAAAAATATGAATCAACCTTGCAGTGCCTAGAGGATTTGACTCACATCCTCACAATGGAGAGGCAGCCACTCACATTAGAATCTGCAGAAGAGGCGTTGGCGTGCCAAGAAAGGGAGGAGAAGCTGAAGGTGGTAGAGATCATTTCTCGGTATACCAAACTCCTCGCTGATGTAAAGGTCATCGCATAAGTTTCTGAGGCTGCTTATGATAATTGCACTGATAGGGATAGGGTAGCAAGC
This sequence comes from Taxus chinensis, assembly GCA_019776745.2. Taxonomy (NCBI): domain Eukaryota; kingdom Viridiplantae; phylum Streptophyta; class Pinopsida; order Cupressales; family Taxaceae; genus Taxus; species Taxus chinensis. The sequence continues at coordinate 297,472,016 of CM034157.1, read as the reverse complement.
ATTTTAGTTGCTACACATGAAGCAGAGCTCAAGGAATTTCAAGAGAAGAATAAGGGAAATAGTAGAGAGGGATAAGATCCTGGCCAAAGTGGAGAAGAAATCAGAAGCTATCAAGACCTTGCGGGGCTCAATCAAAAATCAACTGAAGGAGTTATATCCCCATATCACCCATTGAATGGACACACTCGATGACCTTGGAAAAAAAATAGAAGGTATTGTTGATATGATGAGTGCCAAGGGGGAGGAGCTAAGTTTTGAGGAGGTGAGCACCCTAGTAGGTGACCTCTGTCAGCAAGCACAGAGTGAGGTAGATGCCTGGGAGAAGCTCGAGGAAGATATTGGAAAGGATTTCCCACTCCTCCTTCAACAATAAACAAATTCTTCTGCCCCCCCCATTCTTTAATTCATTCTTTCCTCATTCTTCATTCCTTCATTCTTTATTCCAACTATTCATAGTTCTCCATTCTTTATTCATTGAAGTAAGGTGTTCCCGCAGACAGAGAACAAACTTAGCATGGGGTGATGTTGGGCCTCAGAATATTGGCTAAGTACAAGAAGGCATGTGGGCATGTAGGACCTATATAAAGAAGGGCATGCGGGGTGAAGGCACACACGACAAGGGTTTTAGGAGGGTTTAGTAAAACCCATGGTGCACATGATAGGAAAAGCAAAGGGTTTCAGGACTTAGCCATATTCACATTCCTAGCAGAACACAAGAAAAGTGTGACCTGACTAAGCATGCAGAGTGGATAAGGTGCCATCCTGGAAACTTGGTGGTCAAGGAAGGAATATTCCATGTGATGGAAGGATCCAAAAAGACATCATTTCTGAAAGTGGAGAGCTCGGATGGGAAGAAGCATGCTCCATTAGAGGACCACATGAACACTTGGTAACTGATCTATTACTTTAGGAAGGCATGGTGGTGGATGTTAAAGCTATATATAGAGATGCTCGGTTAGAAGGAAGGGACTGACTTTTTGAGAGGAAGTGTGTGGTCACTAGAATCACATAGCGATTGAAGAGGTGAAGCTCTACATAAATTGTAATGGGTTCTAAGGATTATCATTAGGAGGACTGTAGGAGAGATGGAATATCTAGAGGGATGGGTCTGTGATCATTTTTGTAACATGGGAGTATAGTTAGGATTTCTGATGCATGAGTCTTATCTGCATTGATACATTGGTCTGTTATGGCCTTAAGGAATGTAATGTGGTTACTGAACTAAGATCAATATGGAATATATGGTTTTGTTCTAAATATACATTGTTCATGGGTGTAAACCCTAGTGCATCTTCTTTATATTATGAATCATATTTGTTATCTATTTGATATCTCTCTGGTTAACTTAATGGGTGTATTAAAATAATGCCTCATCTTAAGCTCTCAGAATTAATGCATGGCTCTTTACCTTTTTGCATCTAAGTTTTTATCATTGATCAATGTATTCTCACAAGACTCACATAAAGGAGGGTCTTTTTGCTGCTAACATTTTATCAAGAATGGCTTCTATTAGATGGAAATAAGTGGACCAAGCCATGAAATAATGAGCATCAAACTCTCTTCCTATTATCCATCACCCATTGCATTGGGAGAAATACAACATTTTACATGATACCTCAAGTTGTGTGCCATCCATTCAGCCCCTTTGGATCAGTTGTACAAACCATTTTTGAATCTACTCAATGAATCCACGAAGCTACAGATGAATTTTGGGAATCCTACTTTGAGGTTCTATGTATCTGAGCTGATTTAGCCTGGTTTGAATATCAATATGAAGTTGAATTAGAAGAATTGAGCTCTGAGACTGAATCTCAAGACCAAACTGATTCTAAGCATTCTTATTCTGATTGTGAATATTAGAACAACACAAAAGAGGAAGATCCAGAATACATTTCAGACTTCTTTAAGGAAGAGTACACTCAAGATGAGAATTTATATTCTTCTTCTCAAAAAGAAATGGGGTCCACTGGAGAAGAGAGTTCTCCTTCCTCTGAGAATTCAGATACTGATTTGGATTCTGATTTCTAAGCATAGTTCTTATCTATCATTTCTTATCATTATCTATTTTATATTTGTAATAACAAAACATTTGTCAAAACATTTATTATTACCATTTATCATATGTCATTTACCCACTTGATTGTAAAAGCGGATTGACACCCTTGTCACGAAGTCATTTGATTTCTAGGGATTGGCCTTTGCCAAGCAATCCACCTAATATTTTATTAATCCTATTTTGTTTAGTGGTTGTGATCTGCATAGGTATTCTCACAGGAAAGGAGCTTACATATTTTATACAGAGTGCAACAATCAAACACCATTCATCCACATCCATGGGTATCTCTAAACCCCACCATACTGAGGTTAGGTAAGTTTTATTCTCTTGCTTATTAGGTTAAGTTGAAGAGGTAAGATTTATTCATAACATCTTGGCACGCCCGGTGGGACCCTATGTCCTTTTTCATTATTAATCAATTTTATTAAAATATCATCTGTTTTTCATTTTTTTGGTTCTCTGTGTGGAATCACTTTGATTGGGTAATCACCAATTATTTATTGAATCTACCAATGATTTTTTGTGTCTTTTTGATTACTTTGCATATCAACAATTTTCTTTTTTATTACTTTTTTTTTTTTTTGTTTTTTGTTTCTTCTGCTAACCTAATTTTGGTTGTTGTTGTTGGATAGCTTTATTTTTTTGTTGGATTGATGGATTGTTTTCTAAAAAATTACTAAAAATAAAAATATATATAGGAAGCGTTTATCACGTTGAGTCCTAAAATCCATCTTTTTGTTTCAGTATTGCATTTTTGTTTGATTGTCTTCATCAAAAACAATATTTCGATTTGGGTTTTAAAATGAACCATTCATCCTTCTTGTTTCACATAGTATTAATTAGGAAGGTAATCTGTTGCATTCACTTTCCTTTCCCCCACACACAACCAAACCACTTAAACATAAAACACATTTAAACAATTCCTACCTAGGTGGATACCTACTTGGATTTGATCACCAAGAGGAGAAGCCAACTCAGTGTTCTGGCCGAGTATAATCATATATCTGTTGGTATATATCAGCTAAGCACCCGACACCCTTATCACTGTGGGACTGTGAAGTGAGGGGGTAGGCCCCAATACCATGCCTGTATTGGCAGTTGTACAGAGTTGGGCCTCACGTACCTTCAGGTATATCGAGGACTCCATCCTTAAACACACCTGAAACCAGCCATAGCTTGCCATTTCCTAGGACCTTTGTTAACCATTTTACACATTTCACTCTTTTTAATTAAATTAAGAAAATCTAAAAAATCATTTTTCTTGCTTTTGATTGTTGTTTGTAACTAACTCATTTAGTTTATTTTTAGGTGAGTGTTTTTTTTTCATTATGGTACAAACTAGACAACAAGCCCGAAACCAAACCTCTGAAAACATGTCTAAACCATTATCCACACCCTTGCAACAAAAAATCCTGCTATCTACTCCATTGTCTACACTGTTATCTACACCTTTATCCACTACTGTATATACACCATTATTTACCACACCATTACAAGAAAAACCCATTTCATCAACCAATTATGTCTACTCCTCTATCTGATGCTCAACAAACTTGGAATGAAATAGAGGAGGAATATAATGAAGAAATGAGACAACATCTCTTACATTCTTCATGTCAGATTCGTAGTCAAATTTTCCATACATCTGAACAAGAAGAAACTGAACAACCATACTCCCCTAGCTCACAATCAAAATCTTCTGAACCCACTTTCTTTGAAAGAGGAGACCCTATTTTTGAAGAAATGTTGGATTCAAACCCCATTTCTCTTAATGCATATCTGACAGCTAGGGTGTTCAACTCCAGCCATTCACACCCGAACCATCCTCAAACATTCTCCTTTATCTAGTTATTCACAACAATTTTAACCTGAACCATCCTCAAACATTCCTGATCCTTTATCTAGATCTTCACAACAATTTGAACCCAAAACCATTTTTAAGTATTCTTGATTCTTCACATCCTATCGATTCAAACCAACAATCTATACCTGAACCACCACCTTATGTCCTTGATCCTTCATCTAGGGTTTCACATCTTATTGATCCAAAATACCAAATTTTCATTCAACAAATACATTCATATCCACCTTTAAGTCAACCTGAAATGTCAGAAGTTTCATCTTCCATTCCTATTCTTAGTCTTCATATGGTTTCCTCTCAAGACACAACTTCCCAACAACATACATCCTCACCTAAGCCTTTTACTAGTTCAACACCTCCACAAAATAATACTAGTGCTTCATTATCTACTCCTCCAGCATCCTCAGTTACCCAGGAACCTCCAATGAGTTTTGTTTCTACTTCTACTATTATATCTCAACCAGTTAGCAGTATTCAGAATATCACTATGTCCATTCTGACATCTATTCCCTTGATCAATACTAGTGCTATCACCACCACTCACCTTGTTTCACAATACATACCACAACCATCACAACCATTAATCTCCATACCACAATCTTCTCCTACTCAAAGCATTCCACAACAAGCACCATCTTATGTTGCCTCTACTATGCCCTTTCAACAACCACCTCCTTATTCACAACCTTTTACTACCCATACCAATACCATCACCCTTAGCCTCAATATATACAACCTTCACAACAAAATTTAACAAAACATTCTCAACAATACATCCCTCAACAAAATGTTCCACAAAAATATTCCTTCCCAATAATACATTCCTCAACAAAAACTCTCACAACAAAACATTCTGCTTACTTATAACATTCCTCAACAAATTGTTCCACAACAAAATATCCCTTCACAACAGAGCATTCCTTCTCAATAGTATGTTCCTCAGCAAAAAATTCCTCAGAAGAATGTTCCACTTCAACAAAACATTCCACTCACTTATAACATCCCATAAAAAATATCCCACAACAAAATACCATAACAAAATGTTCCTTATCAGCAAAATGTTCCTCAACAAAACATTCCTTACCAGCAGAACATCCCTCAACAATACCAGATGTACTCACAACCTAGCCAGTTTGCATTTCAACCTGGCTCATCCTCACAAAAACCAACACAAACTGACCCCCTTCAAGCTCTCATGAATCATATATCCAGTCTAGAAGCTACCTCATCTACACCTAAAAATGTGCTCTCCTATGATCAAATCTGCAATGAGCCTATTCATCCCTCAGTCCCATACAAAGCATATCCACCTCATTGGGAACTTCCAAAATTTATTAAATTCTTTAGCAAGGAAGATCCTCAACAGGATATTTGTGTTTTTTTCCATGCTTGTTATCTAATAGCCCATGATCAAGACCTCATGTTGAGGAATTTTCCCATGTCCCTCATCGGTCCTGCGTTGGACGGGTATAATAAAATTCCATAATATTCCCTTTTCTCCTTCACACAACTTGCACAATTGTTCTTAGAACACTTTTCTATAAACATAGCCCACAAAGTCACTATTAATGACCTTTATGCTATCAAAAAATTCAAGGATAAATCCATTGTTTATTTTATTTCCCACTGGAGGGGTATAATCAATCAATTATCCTTTTTCATTACCACAAGCCAATTGATTGAAGTTTTCTGTCGATCATGCACAAACATATTTCATCAACATTACAAATTCAATCATTCCAGACCTTGATTAAGCTTTTACCATGGCCCGTAAATTGGAACTGCGAGCTCTAGAAGATGGTTGTGTTAAGCTTCATCCTAAGAAACCATGAACTAATTTTCCATCTAAGTCATCCTCTAGTCCCAATAAATCCAAATCAATTGCTAATGCCATAGTAGTCAAATCCACTCCCAAAGAAAATCCCACTACCAAACATTCTCATCCACAACGTAATTACACACCAATAGGAGAGACTTATAGTGTGGTCTTTGATAAGTTACTCACCAAAAATATGATAACTCTCCCACCTATTCAACCCATCGATACATCTATATCTAAGCCCTCTTTGTATCAAGATAATGACTATTGTAAATACCATAGGGTCAAAGGAAATGACATTGAAAGGTGTTGTACTTTTCACAATGTTCTTCAAGACTTGATTGACAAGGGTGAACTTCACTTGGATAATCCAAATGCACCCCCAAATCAAAACCTTGACATATTCAAACAACCCTTTCCAAATCATCCCCCATCCACTGATCAACCACAAACAAATGTTGTTCATGCTCACCACACCATTAACACCATTACTAAAATGTTACCCATTCCTGAACCAATATCCAACATCTACTGAACAACATCTATACTGAACCAATATCCACACCTAATGAAAAACATACACTACTGAACAAACATCCACATCCACACAACCAACAACAATACCCACTGAACCTAAATCTGTATCTACCGAAATCCCCATCTACTATCAACATTACTGAAACTATCCTTCCATCCTCATCACAAGTTATTACCAATCTATCTCTCCACCAATCATATCCTCTAGTATAGTTACACCTACAACTACACCTTCATTTACAAATATAACTATGATACCTCTCGAAACATTTATGACACAAACACCTCCACCTAAGGAAATTACAAGCCACATTCATCCTCCATCTACAAAATCAATTATCTCTACATCAACCAATCCCAAAACTACAAAATCCACAAGTCATTTGGATCTCATCAATCACATTATTCAAACCCCCCTTCCTTCATCAAAAAATACCTCTACATCCATACCTAGCTCATCCAAAACCACGAAAGGACCTCACAAACAAGGTATTGTCCAAGTTTTCAAAAGTCCTTATACTTTTCCTGAACCATATCGATTTCATGGTCCTCAGCCTTTTCTCCCACCTCCTCCTAGAAGGGTCATTTCAACTCCTAGTAATCATCCTACCATTCCATGTCCAAGACTTCCTTATCAATCTTCCCCACTAGGTCCTCATCCCCCATTTATTATACTATCTAGGAATCATCAACAAAAAACAATTCAACTACATGCTAATGTCTTATTGCCACTAGAAGATAAGATACCTAAAACTTCATCCCCATCCACATCAGCACCTAAGGGTGTTATGGAACCATTTTAGATGACCTCCTCCAAAAATCACTCATAACATTACCACCACAAAAATTATCAGATCCACGAGGATGGAAACCAACTTGGTATGATTAGAACATCTCATGTGATTATCATAGAACAAAAGGTAATTCTATTGAGAATTTTAAAGCGTTCCACTTGATCACATAGAAGCTGGTAGATTCAGCTTCCCTTCCTTCTAAATCACATGCAACATCAACATCAACATCTTTGTCACCGTTGCCTTAATCAAAATAACCCATGTCTTAAAATCCTTCTCATCATGTCAATGTCATACATATCACTACTCATTCAAAAAATTATGACACAGACCCTTCTAAACCTAAAAAAGGTAAAAATTTTGTAGCCATACCTCCACCCCTAGAAACATTTCCTCCATTAGATAAACCCAAAATATCCATCCCTGTAGCTCCCTGAAACATCTAGGTCAAACAATGTCACCTAAAACTAAGGTTTCCATCCTTGCTACACCACCTTCACCATCCACCACGATGCAAAAGGTTGTCATTAAACAATTACACCAAGCTCCCATTAAAATGTCATTATACGAACTTGATACAAACATCACCTCTTCATAAACAAGCCATGATTGAAGCCCTCTGATCAATAACAATACCTTCAGATGATCCTTCATCCTTTACAAACTTTATAGGAGCCCTCAAAGCATCTGCCACCATATCATTCGAACCATCTGAAATACCTTCTCTTAAACCAGAAGATCATGACTTACCACTTTTCATCACTGCTCAAATTAATGACATTCATATCAAAAGGGTAATGATTGATAGTGGTGCTGCTATTAACATTATATCCTCCCTCACTTTTGATCAACTTAAGATACCTAACACTTTTATCGCTCAAACTCCAGTCTTACTATGATCCTTCAATGACACTATCACACCTACATTAGGCACCGTTATCTTACCACTTAAAGTCGGTGTTAAAACCTTACCAGAACTCTTCTACATCATAGAAGGAGAGTTTCAATATAATATGTTACTAGGATGCCCATGGATACACACTATGCATTGCATTCTGTCAACTCTCCATCGATGCCTTAAATATGAACATGAGGGCCAGACATTCACCATTCATGCAGATTCAAATCCTTTCGCTGATTGTTACATGATGTATCATCCGAATGACATACTTGTTCCCAAGTCCACATCCAAATCATCTAATGAAGCATCTACTAGCATGTCCATACCTTCCTCTAAACTACCAGATGATTCCTCCCTCAGTGATGTCGTACAATGCCTGACATTAGGGGAATACCATCTCCTCATGCTTAATCACATTCCTTCACCTAAGACTTATGGTCACCCTGATAAACAACCCATGTATGACCCTAATGTAGGAGATATTATCTCTTATGTCCACTTATCTAAAAAAAATCATGTTTATGGGGGACTCAAATATCCTTCATCTCATATTATTAATAAACATCATGTCATGCCTTTTACATCAAATTTCAAATCTTTTGATAATCCAAACTTTGCTTGTATGTATCTTCACCATTGCATGTGGAGAGGTTTTGGTCTAGTCTATTATGAACAGTGAATACATGATGTGGTTATCTAATGTTCCCTTAAAACTTATGAAAAATATTGTTTAGGTTATAAGAACCCCAAATCCAAAACATTCCAAACCACTACATCCAAATATGCCACATCCATGCTCATTACTGAATTAGACCCTTCATCGCTCATGGCCCCTAGAGATCCTATGGATGTAGATGACATTGCATCCATCCCACTTAATTTTTTTTTTCAATAAATACCATATCTTTAGGACCACTCACTTTTCAGTCCAACCATGCCATTAAACAACTTCCTCTTATTTGTCTATAAATGGTCGAAGAAGAATCACTTGTCATAGATATCCTTCAATGCAATGATGACCAAGAAATCATTTCTCATATGGGAGTTGAGGATCACCTTTTCCTAAAATTCCTACTATCTGATACAACAAATCTTCTTAACGAATCCACCATCGACATAAATTTAGGAACCCCTCAGGATCCTTGCATAATTAAAGTCGGTCAATCATTAAATCCATAGGAACTAGATGATTTTATCGTATTCTTATAAAAAAATTATCAAGCTTTCACCTGGTCATATAGTGATATGCCCATAATTGATCCTAATTTTTTTTTACATAATATTGTCACATATCCAAATGCTAAGCTAGTTAAACAAAAACTCCATAAGATGCATCCACGCATAGCTCTCCTTATCAAAGAAGAGTTACAAAACCTTTTATCCACTAATTTTATCATACCCATTGCTTACCCATGATGGATTTCTAACATCATTCCCATAACCAAAGTCTTAGACAAGTTACATAACTACACAGACTTTAGGGATCTTAATCTTGCTTGTCCTAAAGATGATTTCCCTCTTCCAAACATAGATCAACTCATTGACCTAACAATTGACCATGAAATGCTTTCCCTTATGGATGTTTTTTCTAGTTATAATCAAATTCTTATCACTATTGATGATCAACATAAAACATCTTTCATCACCCCTTGGGGAACCTTCTACTACCATGTCATGCCATTTGGCCTTAAAAATTTAGGAGTTACTGCTATCCAAAATTCACCCCCAAGGTAATTTTGATAACATGCATCAAATTCTTTAGTCCCAAGCAATTATATTGATTCAGGGCAAAAGGTCATGTTTCTAGGGTCCCCTCATATTTTTCTAACTCCCCTGTCCAAGTAGAAGAGAGCAAGTTCTGAGGAAAGGTAAGAAAAATTGCAAAAAACAGGCTCGGGCCAGAAAAAATTGCACAAAAATGGCTAAGTCTTAGTCGTCGCAGGCAGTCGGGACAGTGAGGGACATCTGGGCGCGAACCGGCCGAAAGGCCGCCAGGCGGTCTGCGCAGCATTTGGGACAAAGGGACGCGCGGGACGCGGAAATCCGAACTGGCTGAAAAGTGGAAAAAATTGACTAACTGTTGAAACAGGCAGTCTGGGACATCTGGGCAGTGAGTACGCGGAGGATGCGGAAAGTCAATCAGCCGGAACAGTTGGGCCAAGGTACATGAAGTACGCGAACCGGCCGGATTCGGCCGAAATGAGAACTTAAAGTCCGGGACAGTTGGGACAAAAGGGCGCGAACCGGCCGAAGGTGAATCGGGAAAATTTGTCCGGGACAGAGGGATGAGAGTACGCGAACGAGCCGGTTCGGCCGAAACAGGGAACTTTCAGCACTGGGACAAATGGGACAAAGGGACGTGGGGACGCGAAAAGCCGAAAGAGCCGAGAGCCAATAATCTTTTGTCTTCACCAGAAAGAGGGACAAGGAAGCCCAATCGGGAAAGAAGGAGATTTTCCCAAACAGCATTTGGGAAAAAGTACAAAGGGATGCGTGGGACGCGAAAAGCCGAAGCGGCCGAAGGCAGAAGAAGAAAAGTCAACGTTTGGTCCGTGAAACTTCAAACGGCCATAACTTTTGACTCCGAGCTCCGATTTTCACAAAATTGGACTTTCTGGAACGAGCACGATGTCCTCTATGCCACAAAAACTATTTTTATTTTTAATGAGGGTAGATATATTTAAATAAGAGAAATATATTCGGCTCCAGTCAGTTAATGCTCATTCCCGTCAAATGACAGAAAACGCCTGCCAGACCCAAAATAGCTGCCCGCACTCAGAAGGCCATAACTTTTGCATTTCTCAACGAAATCACACAAAATTGGTACCGTTGGAATCGTGGCTCTGAGCCCGATGCACAGAAATCAAGAAATTCTAGATTTGATGAGAAATTGATTGATATTTTTAAGAAAACGTGGCCGGGTTCATAACAGTGTTTTATTTGGTAGTTGGGAGTGCAATTAAGAGGCATGGTCATCATTCTTTCTCTGCTGCAGCACATGGGACAGTATGAGGAGCCTTTTGCAAGTAATATGTAATCATTTCACTCAATTTAATACCTCTTACAGGTGGTTGAAGGACAGATTTTGGGATTTCCATTTTTCCCTTCTCTTCTCCTTCTCATTTTTTCTATAAATTGGAGTGTTGGGCTCATTGTAAAAGGAGAGTTTTTGGGTAGCAAAGCTCTGCCAAAATTGCTTTGTGAAGCCAGTGTGTTGCAGGCCCTTGTAGTGGACTCCTTGCATGGTGATCCAGGCCCTTATCTTGTAATAGATTGAACTGTGCATATCATGAAGCAATAAAATACCAGTTTGTGGATGTATCTTCCCCTGCTGTGTTTTCTTGCATTCTTCTTGCCCCTTTGATCTTTCTATAAGAATATTGTGTCTATTTATTATGTTCTTGCAGGGATTCATTATCATTGTGTATGCTTGGAATATTGTTGTGAATGCATTTTGCTAGATTATGGTGAACTGTCATCACCTCTTCTAGTGTGCACTTTGCCTCTGTATTTCACACATTTGGAGACTACTCTCACACCCTCCTTTTCTGGTGTATCACCGCTTTAGTGTAGGCTTTCATTTTATGCATTCTCTCTCCCTGGTCCCTTGGAAATTTAGATTAGAATAGTTAGCTTATCCTGCATTAGAGTAGATTGTGGCAGGTAGTTTAGGAGCAAGAACCAGCTTTCTCTGGAGGTCTATCTCAAGTAGCAAGTCCCACAACTTGGAGATAGTACCCATGTTATCCAATCACACTGTGAGTTCAAGTATATGCACTTGTATATCAACAGGGGTGCTGTGATTCGGTGATAACAGTTCTGGCACGCCCGGTGGGACCTTAGAGGTCTTTACTTTCATTGCAACAAGATTGATGTGCACTTGTTGTAAGTTCCAGCTTTGAAGGAGCTTTAAAATCACACATTTGGCGACTCCAAAAGAGGCATAATCCGCTGGTTTCTGCAGTCCAAGCCTGGAAAATTTATGAGAAGAATACAGACCAGATCAAGAACTAGGGAGGAAGGATTGTTTGTTTATCTGCACCTATCTCCAGGTAGAGAAAGAAGGGGAAGAAGAGCTCAAAGATCTGCGTCTCCACCTAATAGAACTTTGTCTACACCTCCACCTGGTAGACCTTTTCTCGCATCAACAAGGGTTCTCAGGCCAATCAGAATGGCGCAACCACTAAATCCCTTTGTCAATTTCACTGGCAGCAGCCCACTTGCCCTCAATGCACAGAATCCAGTTCCAATTGCAGCATTGAAGAACATTCCATTTTTCACTGGAGAAAATCATACCACTCCTGGTGATCATGTCAAAGACATTGCTAACGTCTGTGCAATCCATGAGATAAATGAAATGGATGTGGCTGTCAAATTACTCGCATCATCGTTCAAAGGAAAGGCATTACAATGGTTTAAGAGCCTTACAGCTGATTCTATCACAAATTGGAATCAGTTGTGCATAGTTCTCCATGAGGAGTTTGGAGAGAAGGGAGACAACTTGTCTCTTCTAGAACAATTGACAACTATCAAGAGAGCCCCCAACGAGCAGCTGACTGACTTCAACTTCAGATTTCAAAGGTCTTGGGATAGGATTCCAGTGGCAGTCAGGCCAACAGCAGAAGGTGCTTTTCTATATTACCTTAAAGCTTTGAATTCTGATATTTCTATGTTAATTCAATCTATGGGAGGCACAACCTTACCTGCTGCTTATAGCATTGCCATTAGGGCTGAAAACTGTCTTATTCAAGCTGGTAAGCTGGCTCCTAGGCCTCCCATGCCCTTGTATCCAAACTTAGAAAATCCAAGCACTAGTCAAGCACCCACTTTGGCTCCTATTCCCACTCCTAGAAATCAAAGTTCAAATGAGACTTCTACTTCATCCTCTAGTGCTTCAAACGAACTCCAAGAGGTCATGAAACAATTGCAAAATTTGGGAAATGAGCTGGTTACTATCAAAAGACAGCAAGCTCAAAGTGCTAGACCGTATCAGCCTCAAGCTCAGCCTAACAGGCCCCCATACCAACAAAATAGACCACCCAATCCAGCTGCAAATCAGAATCAAGCAAGGCCTCCCGCTAATAGACCATTTCAGCCCTATAACCCCAATGTCGTATCTGCATCCAGAGCTTTGGTGCCAGTCCAAAATAACATGGCCCAAGAATATGATTGGTGTTTCCCGTGCAGTCAGCCACATAACCAATCAATGTGCTTTAACGGTGCATTAAATCAGGCTCTTATGGTGCAAACCATTGGTGGGTCGCAAGAGTCCAGCCACGAAGAAGATCAGCAGCAAGGGGCACCTCAGCAAGGAACATCTCCGAACGAAACTACTCTTGTCAATTGGCAGGCTGAAGATTTCTGTGGTATGAATCAAATACCCTCTCAAAGTGTTGCAGCCAACACAAGGTCAAAGAGGAGAAATTTGGGTGAAGAACAACCATTGGCTTCGAGTAATCCACAACCTTCTACCACTCCACAAGCCGCTGGCAAACAAAATGTAGTTCCAAACATGCAAGGAGCATCCAAACCAGCTCCTAAACCAACTCAGATGCCAGCTGCTGCCGCTCATTTGCAAGGAATGAATGTGCAGGCCAAGGGACAGCAGAGGGATACTTCATCTCCATTCAGTATCATTGATCAGATGAAGAAGACAAATGTAAACATATCAATGTGGGAATCACTATCTATCCCAGGACAAAGAGATTTGCTACAAGCTGCCATGAAGGACTGGTCAACTTCAAATCAACAGGTCCAAATGCAAGAGAAGGTACTCACAAATGCTGCCCAGCCTGAAGGAAATCATGGAGGACAGCAAGGTAAAATGTTGAAGCCCCCTCCATTTTATGTTTCATTGATCATAGGAGATAAGTTGGTACATAATTGCATGATTGACTCTGGGGCAAGCAGTTCAGTAATGCCAAAGCAAATAGCTGATCAGCTAGGACTCCAATATGAAGTCATCTCCAAGGGTGTAGTGCAATTAGATGGGACAGCAGTGACAACGGTTGGAGTAATCAAAGGTTTGAGCCTCACACTGCACGCATGTCCCAACGTAACAGTGTTACAAGATGTGTCAGTCATAGACCTGCCACCACTCTTTGCATTGTGCTTGTCAAGAGACTTCACTGCTAAAATTGGAGGCTATCTTTCGGCGGATTGGTCACACATGTTGTTCAGAACAAGATATGGAACCAAAGCCACAATCAGGTCTGAACCTATTGCAAACTTTCACATTGAGCCTTACACTCCAAGCCAAATCAATACCAACTGTTCAGCATTTGATCAAGAAGATTATCCAAGCACTGATGAAGCTGACACCAAGGTTGGAAGCATCCCAGATTTGACTCTTGATGAATGGGCAAGCAAGGTGCATGCTTTTGATCCTTATCAAGAAATAGAAGAATCTGAGCTAGGAGTTTATTGTTTACATGAAGAGAATCAACCTCTCCCCAGCATCACCAAGCCAGATCATAAAGACAAGAATGAAGTATGGCAATTGTTCTTTGATGGGTCAAGGAGTAGACAAGGTGCAGGAGGAGGAGCTATGCTCATTTCACCGCAAGGTATAAGGTATTACTCAGCCTTCCGTTTCCAGTTTTCCTGTTCAAACAACACAGCTGAGTATGAAGCCTTAATTCATGGATTGCACTGGGCAAAGAAGAAAGGCATCAGGAATTTACAAGTATTTGGTGATAGTGAGCTGATCGTAAACCAAGTCAAAGGAAAAAATGCTGCCAAAAATGATCTGTTGAAGAACTACAAAAATCGGGTATGGGATCTTATTGAAGATTTTGAAGCTTTTAGCATCAATTCCATCCCAAGAAAAAAGAATGAAGCCGCTGACAGACTGGCAGCAATTGGGGCTGCGTTTGATGTTGTAGAAAGTATCAAAAGTGAGAAAACTCAGCCTCATATCAAAGTGGTTGTGAGACCAGCTGTTCCGGATAACAACACAAGTTGGCAAGTCTTTGAGAATGATCAGCAAATTGTTAATTTCCTACAAGAAGAAGCTGAGTTCTCCGCCAGGAATCAAGACAAGCTGGAGCAGCAGTATGGTGACCAAGTGGTGCAGCTGAGGACTAACAAATTACCAAAAGGCCTCATAACCTTGGAGTCAATCTTCAACCCGAATGATCAGTTCCGGAAGGAGAAAGTGAACATTCAAGTAAAGGGTGAAGATTCAGAACCTATTTTAGTAGATGAAGGCAAGACATTGCAAATTGGCAAAGTAAGTACTCCACAAGAGAAATCTGATTTTGTTCAGCTTTGTCAAGAATTCCCAGATGTCTTTGCTTGGACTTACAAAGATTTAAGAGGTTTCAACCCAAAGTTGGCACAACATACTATTGAGTTGGATCCGGAATCCAAGCCTGTCAGGCAAAAGCAAAGGCCAGTAAATCCTCATATTGAACCTCTCATGAGAAAAGAGTTAAGCAAGCTCATTGAGGCCAGTATCATCTTCCCCATCAAACACTCAAGTTGGGTTGCAAACTTGGTGCCGGTAAGAAAGAGAAATGGAGAAATAAGATTGTGTGTGGACTTTCGCGATCTAAATAGAGCATCACTCAAAGATCATTATCCACTTCCATCAATGGAACAAATATTGCAGGTTGTAGCTGGTTCAGAAAGGTTTTCATTGCTAGATGGATATTTAGGCTATAATCAGATAATGGTGAAAGGAAGAAGATCAATTCAAGACAGCCTTCACTACAAAATGGGGCACGTATGCTTACAAGAAGATGCCATTTGGACTGTCAAATGCCGGAGCAACATTTCAGCGAGCTATGGATATGGCGTTCAAAGGCTTAATCAACAATATAGTGCTGGTATACCTAGATGATATCACTGTCTTCTCAAAGAATGCAGCAGACCATCTCTTTCACCTCAGACAAGTGTTTCAGAGGTGTAGAAGGTTCGGAGTGTCATTGAATCCAAAGAAGTGTATATTCTTGGCACACGAAGGCAAATTGTTGGGCCACATTGTCTCTAGGGAAGGGCTAACAATTGATCCTGAAAGGGTTGAAGCCATCCGAACACTTCCATTGCCACACCACAAGAAATCTCTCCAAAGCTTCTTAGGAAGGATAAACTTTGTCCGCAGATTTGTGCCTAATTTTGCCACTCTTGTGAAGCCTCTAACTATGATGTTGAAGAAGAGTCTGGCATTCAAATGGACAGCAGAAGGCAAAGAGAGTTTTGAAAACATCAAGCATGCAATATCACAAGCTCCAACTCTTATCAACCCAGACTTTTCAAAGGACTTCATGTTGTATGCATTTGGAGGATCAGATACAATCTCAGCTATCTTGACACAGCTGAATAAAGATGGTTCGGAACAGCCCATAGCATTCTTCAGTCAAACCTTGGAAGATTACGAAATAAAGTATTCTTTCATCGAAAAGCATGTCCTTGCTGTCATCAGAAGCTTGAAGAAGTTCAGACACTTGGTCTCAAACAATAAGATTCAACTGCTGGTGTCTCATGCTGGTGTCAAGGACTTCCTCCTAAACAAGGATTTAAATGAGAAGAGAGCAGGTTGGATCACTCGGGTGATGGAATATGATATTGAAATCAAAGTGACCAAGCTAGTTCGTGGCAAAGGCTTGTGTGAGCAGCTCGCTTCCAAACAACCAGACGGCTCAAAAGGTGAAGAAGATGTTGTCCTGCTACTACAGAATGATCAAGAACAACCAGCTGATGATGCACCCATCCCATGTTGGACTCAAGACTTGGTGCATTACCTCCAAACAGGCTTGTGCCCTCCAGAAGTGAGCAAAGCAAAGAGGAGATACTTCAGATTACAAGCCATTCCATATGTACTTGTTGATGGAGTTTTGTTTAAAAAGGACATCAATGGAGTTCTATTAAGATGCATTGGAACAGGTCAAGTTGAGAAGATCTTACACGAGTTCCATGATGGGGAAGCAGGAGGCCACTTTGCTCCGCGAGTGACAGCTCTCAAAATCATGAAAGCTGGTTACTATTGGCCTACTGTGTTCAATGATTGCTACTCATGGGTCAAGAAATGCAGGAGATGTGCATTCTTCACAGGGAAAGAAAGGTTAGCAGCGCTGCCCCTTCGTCCAATTTCAGTAAATCAGCCATTCATGCAATGGGGATTGGACTTCATTGGGGTTATCAATCCCAATTCAAGTCAAGGCCACAAGTGGATACTTACAGCAACAGACTATTTCACCAAGTGGACCGAAGCAGTGGCACTCAAGGAGGCAAATGAATCTAATATCTTAGATTTCTATGAAGGGATAGTCACGAGGTTTGGTGCCCCTGCCACTATCATATCAGACAATGCATTGGCATTCCTTGGCACAAAGATCACTGAATGGGCTGTCAAGAATTGTGTGTATCTCAGCACTTCATCGAACTATTACCCTCAAGGTAATGGCCAAGCCGAGTCTACAAACAAGAACCTACTAAGAATCATCAGAAGGACTCTGGATGAAAATCAAAGGACTTGGCACGCAAAGCTCAAATCAGCCCTATGGGCTGATAGGATCACACCCAAGAGGTCTACAGGAAGCTCTCCATACAAGCTTGTGTACGGGAAAGAAGCAGTTCTACCTATATCACTCGAGTTGCCAGCATTGGAACTCATGAAACAGTTGGAACTAGCTGAGTTTGAACCTATGGAAATCAGGTATGCAGAGCTGATGGAATTAGAAGAGACAAGAGAGCACGCAATGCAGACCATAGAAAAGGATAAAGCATTGGTCAAAAAGAGTTTTGACAAGAAAGCTAAGGCCAGGATATTGCAAACTGGAGATTTGGTACTGAAGTGGGATGCTGATCGTGCAAAACCGGGAAAGCACTCCAAGTTTGATGCCATCTGGAGTGGCCCATACATGATCATTGAATGCAAAGGTAGCAATGCTTTCCGACTGGCTAAGTTGGATGGTGAAGAATTGCAGATTCCGATCAATGGGATCTATCTCAAAATAGATTTTCACCCTTGTAAATATTAATTTAGAATTTCCATTCCTCTCAGTGCTTATGCACATTGTACTATTGTTAGATTAGTTTTTATTTCCCTAAGTGCTTGTGCACATGTCCTATTGCTTCTAGTATGTGCATGTTTGCAGTTCATCAAGCTCCTGGAAAAGAATTGCAGCCACAGGAAAACCAGCTCAACGAATGTTTCAATGGCTCAAGGACACAGGTTTTCAAATTTCAGATCAGCTGAGAGGTTATCAAACAGACTCCATGCCCAATGGATTGCTACAAGCAGCTGGCCGTTCTTCATCTGGCAGTCAGATACCCCGCTGAGTTGCCAAAATTGTTATCCAAAATTCACCCCTCAAGGTAATTTTGATAACATGCATCAAATTCTTTAGTCCCAAGCAATTAGATTGATTCAAGGCAAAAAATCATGTTTCTGGGGTCCCCTCGGCTTCTTTCTAACTCTCCTGTCCAAGAAGAAAAGAGCAAGTTCTGAAAAAGTAGAAAAAATTGCAAAAACAAGCTCGGGCCAGGAAAAATCATGAAAAATGGCTAAGTCCTAGTCCTCGCAACAGTCGGGACATGAGGGACATCTGGGCGCGAACCGGCCGAAAGGCCGCCAGGCGGTCTGCAGAGCATTTGGGACATCAAAGGGACAAAGGACGCGCGGGACGCGGAAATCCGAACTGGCCGAAAATTGGAAAAAATTGACTAACTGTTGAAACAGGCAGTCTGGGACATCTGGGCAGTTGGTACGCGGGGACGAAAAAGACTTAAGCAGCCTGGAAACAGTCGAAGGCAAGTTTGGGAAAGGCCGGATCGGCTGAAATGAGAACTTTCGCGCGGACAGTTGGGAAAAAAGGGCGCGAACCGTACCGAACCGGCGTGAATCGGGAAGTTTGGGACAGTGCAAGACAGTTCGCGATTTACGTGAACCGGCCGTTCGGCTGAAACAGAGGACTTTTCGTCCTGGGACATCCGGGACAAAAGTACGCGTGGGACGCGAAAAGCCGAAAGAGCCGAGAGCGAATCAGAATCACGCCACGTGTCTTCCGCAAAGAGGGACAAGGAAGCCCGAATTAGGGTGAAGAGGAGATTTTCATCCAGACAGCCGGGACAAAAGGTACGCAAAGGGACGCGTGGGACGCGAAAAGCCGAAGCGGCCGAAGGCAAAGAAGAAAAGTCAACGTTTGACCCGTGAAACTTCAAACGGCCATAACTTTTGACTCCGAGCTCCGATTTTCACAAAATTGGACTTTCTGGAATGAGCACGACGTCCTCTACACCTTTGATTTTAATGAGGGTAGATATATTTAAATAAGAGAAATATATTCGGCTCCAGTCAGTTAATGCTCATTCCCGTCAAATGACAGAAAACGCCTGCCAGACCCAAAATAGCTGCCCGCACTCAGAAGGCCATAACTTTTGCATTTCTCAACGAAATCACACAAAATTGGTACCGTTGGAATCGTGGCTCTGAGCCCAATGCATAGAAATCAAGAAATTCCAGATTTGATGAGAAATTGATTGATATTTTTAAGAAAACGTGGCCGGGTTCATAACAGTGTTTTATTTGGTAGTTGGGAGTGCAATTAAGAGGCATGGTCATCATTCTTTCTCTGCTGCAGCACATGGGACAGTATGGGGAGCCTTTTGCAAGTAATATATAACCATTTCACTCCATTTAATACCTCTTACAGGTGGTTGAAGGACAGATTTCGGGATTTCCATTTTCCCTTCTCTTCTCCTTCTCATTTTTTCTATAAATTGGAGTGTTGGGCTCATTGTAAAAGGGAGAGTTTTTGGGTAGCAAAGCTCTGCCAAAATTGCTTTGTGAAGCCAGTGTGTTGTAGGCCCTTGTAGTGGACTCCTTGCATGGTGATCCAGGCCCTTATCTTGTAATAGATTGAACTGTGCATATCATGAAGCAATAAAATACCAGTTTGTGGATGTATCTTCCCCTGCTGTGTTTTCTTGCATTCTTCTTGCCCCTTTGATCTTTCTATAAGAATATTGTGTCTATTTATTATGTTCTTGCAGGGATTCATTATCATTGTGTATGCTTGGAATATTGTTGTGAATGCATTTTGCTAGATTATGGTGAACTGTCATCACCTCTTCTAGTGTGCACTTTGCCTCTGTATTTCACACATTTGGAGACTACTCTCACACCCTCCTTTTCTGGTGTATCACCGCTTTAGTGTAGGCTTTCATTTTATGCATTCTCTCTCCCTGGTCCCTTGGAAATTTAGATTAGAACAGTTAGCTTATCCTGCATTAGAGTAGATTGTGGCAGGTAGTTTAGGAGCAAGAACCAGCTTTCTCTGGAGGTCTATCTCAAGTAGCAAGTCCCACAACTTGGAGATAGTACCCATGTTATCCAATCACACTGTGAGTTCAAGTATATGCACTTGTATAAACACAAGGGTGCTGTGATTCGTGTCCTTACTGGAAATTTTTTAGGATTCATCATTTCTATCTGAGGTATTGAAGTTGACCCAAAAAAGGTTAAGGCCATCATTGAAATTCCTCCACCATCTAATATTACACAATTGCATAGTCTTCAGGGTAAGTTACAGTCCATTCAATGTTTTATATCACAACTTTCTCACCATTGTCAACCATTTCATCATCTTCTCCATAAAGATGTTGATTTTCACTAGGCTTTTGATTGTCAGAAAGCCTTTGACGAGATTAAACAATATCTTATATCACCACCTGTGCTTACTCCACCTCATGAAGGAGATCCATTTTATTTATATATATCTACTTCAACACATGCTCTTGGAGCCATGCTTTCTCACCGTGATAATCAGGGTCGTGAACAAGTTGTATATTATATTAGCTGCACACTCCATGAATATGAAACCCATTACACTGAAGTTGAAAAGATATGTTGTGCTTTATACTTCACCACTTCCAAATTACATCATTATCTTCTTAATCACAAAATGTATGTTGTCACTAGCTTCAATGCCCTCAAAACTATACACTCTAAACCATATCATATCTATCATATCACTCAATGGCTTATGCTTATGACTGAGTTTTGACCTAGAATTCATATCACAAAAATCTATTAAGGGGTAGGCCATTGCAGACCAACTCGTTGATGCTCCCTTTCCTGAAAATCAACTTCCTCATGAATACTTTCTAGATGAATCCATCAGTAATGTCGATGAATATGAATTCATCCCTATCAAAATGACTCTCTTCTTTGATGGTTCTAAATGCTAGGAAGGGGGAGGAGTTGGTGTTGTTATCATACCTCCTTGGGGAATTCCTATTCCATTATCATTCAAACTTAACTTTGAATGCACTAATAATATGGCAGAATATGAGGCTTTAATCATGGGTCTCACGACCACTATTCTCCTAGGTGTTCACATCTTAGACATCTATGGAGATTCACAACTTGTTATCAGTCAAGTCAAAGGAGAATATCAGTGTAAAAATGAAATCTTACAAAAATATAAAGCCAACGTTGACTTTCTCCTCGACACTTTTGATCACTACACTATCCAAACCATCCCACGATCCTCTAATAAGTTTGTAGATACAATGAAATCTTTAGGAGTCCTCATCCCCTTAGAAACGAAAGAGTCAAAAGACAACACTAAAGTATTCATCATTGTTCAATGATTGAATCACCCTTCACATCAAAATGAACTTCCTCCTATCAACATCATTGATGATAATCCAACTGATTTGTGGTATACTCAGATTTACGACTATCTTTCTGAATCAAAAATTCCAACCAACTTATCACATAACACTAAATGATCATTTCTTCAACGTGCCACTCACTTTTTCATTATCGGTGGTATCCTTTACAAATGTAGTTTTGATGGTATCCTATTAAGGTGCCTTAAATCACATGAGTCAACTAAATAAATTGAAGAAGTCCATGATGGAGTTTGTGGAGGACATTTCAGTGGAAATTCCATCGCTAAACATGTCATATGGTTAGGGTACTACTGGCCTACTATCACCAAGGATTTTTGTGAATATGTCAAGAAATGTGTTAAATGTCAACTTCATTCAGATCTCATCCATGTCCCTAGTCAAGCATTACAACCTGCTCAGGACCTATGGCCTTTCTCTCAGTGGGGGTTAGACCTTATTGGTGTTATTAATCCTAAATCATCTCAACAACATCACTCTATTATCACATCTACTAAGTAATTCAATAAATGGGTTGAATATATCCCTTTAACATCCACTATGGACCTATTATCAATTTCATATATCAATACATTATATGTCATTTTGGCATCCCATATAAACTTATCACAGATAATGGAAAATATTTTAAAAATAAAGAAGTTAAAAATATCTATGATACCTTCAACATCAAACTCATATTTTCATTCACCATATTATCCCCAAGAAAATGGACAGGCTGAGGCCTCAAATAAAACACTTAATAAAATCCTCATGAAAATAGTAAATGATGCAGGAAGGAATTGACATCTCCAAATCCCATTTTCTCTCTGGGCCTATCGAACTAGCATCCATACTCCTATGGGAGCTACACCCTATTCACTCATCTATGGATTCAAATTTGTCTTACCTCTTGAAGTTCAAATCCCATCACTTCATGTATCACTTAAGGACTTCATCCCCAATGAAGAATATCGACAAGACCATCTAACACAACTTGAACTGTTAGATGAAAAATGTCTAATGGCCCTTGAACATCATCAAGTTTATCAAGAACACATTAAATGAGCATATAAAAAACATATCAAAGAACATGACTTTAAAATTGGTGATCTTGTGCTTAAAGAAAATCAAAATGTCACTCAATTAGAATGAAGTAAACATGGAAAGTTTTCCCCTAATTGGATTGGTCCATACATCATCACTCACAAGTATGGGTCAGGAGCATATCATCTCACTTCCCTTGATGGTGAACCTGAAAAGGAACCTTTGAATGCCTTGCACTTGTGGCCATTTTACTGTTAAATGATTGATCATCATGACAATAGTTACATTTAAAATCTTGTCACTTCATCATATCATCCATCTTGTCATAGTAATGATTTGAAAGCATGTGGTTATCTGTCATTATTTTAGATATACCTTAAAGATGAACACCACAACTCTATTCATCACATCTTTCACTTTGGACAAGTTCCTCTCTTGTGGGAACCCCTTTAATCATTACACTCACCTACCATGTAAAAGGTATGACATGGGGCATGAATGTGTAGATCATATATATCTTCTCCCCTCCTTGAAATGGTCTATTAGGGATTTTCCCTCAGCTAAAAATATATGTATTAAAATCATTTGGATGCATTTCTCAAAATTCAAAAAAAAATGATAGACCGATCCCTTGAAGGAAAATATCCATCAAAATCATAGAACTGATCCCTTGAAGGATGGCTACTATCTATAAAAATCAAAAGTAAAAAATTAGACTGATCCCTCGAAGGAAACAAAAGACAACTACCAGTCAAAAAATGTAGACCATACCCTCGAAGGATGGCTACCCATAAAAAAGGCTTCCCACATTGATCAACCTTCAAAATAAATACATCAATATCAAAAGCATCTAGGAAAGCTTCCCACATTGATCAACTTTCCCCTCATAGAAAACTTCCCGCATTGATCAGTTTGCTTTAAAATCAAATATGAAAAGATGGGGCATTTCTCTATGAGCCTGTGGAAAAGGAGAACCTTATTCCTATCTTGACCTACACATGTTCAAACCCCTTTCATGTCCTAGAAAGAAACATTCATTTAATCCCACATTTTATTAAGATTTGTGTAACTATCCATTGATAATCTCATTTAACTTTCATTAAGGTTACTAGTGCAAGTGTGTTCAAGATTTCAAAACCCATCGTGTATGTGTCAAATCCATCATGGGGAAATCATTTCATTTTACTTGGTTCATTTCAAATCACATTTTAAAATCAATTAATTAAACAATTCAACATTTTATCAAACATATTCATAAACCATAATATCACAACTAATGCATCCATCAAAATCCATCAAACACTAATATATTAGAATTAAAAACATACATTAAACATGAAAGTCAAACAACATAAGTCATAAACCTCATCATCATCATCATATAAATCAAGTCCATATACATCATCATCATCATCATCATATAAAAATGGGATTCTAAGAGAAATACATCAAAATACATCATATCAATGTCATACAAAAAAGGGCTTCAATGAGCCATATATCAAATACATCAAACATGTCATCAGCTAGTAAACTAAAAACCTCCAAGGGACTAGCTAGGAGGGGTTGTACTACCATCTCCTCCCTGAGCATCTCCACCTCCAACTATCCCACACCACCAATACCAACATCTCCACCAACTCTTCTCTCACTATCACCTCCTCACTCTAGTCTCCAAGGTGGGTGACCCACACTCACTGCACTAGTACTAGGGCCTTTACCTTAGTGGCCAAGTGATCAACATACAAAGTGGTGTCAGGATAATCATGTGTAATCATATCAACATAATAATCATCTCTACCCGTAATGCCTCATAATGAGCCCTAGAAACCATCCTAGGTACCGCAGTGTTCTCTTTCGATCCACTAGCCTCTGTGGCCTCTATCCACTAGCCTGGTCTCTGTCTAGCCTAGCATGTCTCTCTATCTACTAGCATGTGTCATCTCTACCAACTCCGCACTAGAAACATAAGGCCTAGTAATCACTAAGGAATTCTTTATCCCATCTCTCTATCCCTTATACCGATATCTATCTATCAATGGCCTGAGCTAGTTGTACTCTAAGTCCATCTCACTCAGTAATCAAACTATCTCACTCAACAATCAATGTATCCCAAACTCCTAAGAGGTCATCCCTCTCTCTCCTAGTTGCATCTCTCTCCCCCTCTACTACGGCCTTCTTGACCATCACTACTACAATAGCTGTAGCCAAATCATCATCACCCTCCTCCTCACTTTCATCCTCCACACACTCCACTACCTCCTGTGTTGGTGCTCCTCCCTCGGCCCGAGCACGTACCCAACTAACTCTCTGTACTTCTCTCTGTGTAACTCGAGTCCTATCAAAACCCCTCAATGCTTGGGTCCACCATGTTTTATACTCAGGAATAACCCCCACATCATCAATAGGCACAATCACACCCTCATCATTAGGACCCATGCCCCCTGGCGATCAATGATAATCTCAGGATCTGTCACCACTTCCCTCAGAGTCTCTGTATCTCCATCCTCTCACCTATACTGGGAAGGATCCTTGGGTAATCCCTGTACCAATCCAAACTATCTCCTGAACACATGATCAAAATGAAGTAAATCATGCTCACCCTAGTCAATGATCCTGAAGCCACCTAGCTTGTTGTGAACCCATCAACTCATGTGAGTACTCACGCCAGACAGGGAAATCTAGATACGGCCTCCATACTACATCCCCCACCTACAATCCAGATAATAACTCTCGATAATATCTTATCCTCCTCCTCTTTAACCCATGACATGCATCCTCCCTCCATCTCATAAATCCAGGATGCCCATCACCAATCCCCCATGGAAACCCCTGTGGTCAAGAAATGATAATGTGTTCGAAGGCCCAAGCCTATAGTAAGAACCCAATATCAATACCATACCACTTGTGGGCCTTCCAGGCCCACAACTCTCTAAATTTTTGTGCAAGTAGGGTAGGACCCCACTCAAAAATAGTATGATGCTCCATCATCTCGGCCACAACCCCTATCATCATCCATGGAAATGACCACCCCCAAAATTTGGTAAAGCATAAAAAATGATGGCCATCATCATCATGGTCATCCGAGTATGACACTCTATATCAGCTGAATATAGTTTTCCATAAACAAAGTCCCCTAATTCATGTCTAACATCCTTTACATCTTCCCCATATAATCTAGTCATCACATCAGCCCTCTCCTACCTCAGTAATAATATATACACCCTCTCCTTGCAGATAGGCAGTCTCAGGATGTGGTGTACATCCTCCAAAGTAATCGTAATCTCCCCAGTAGGTAACCAAAAAGTACAGGTGGAAGGATTCCACCACTCTAACAAAGCCAACATCAAACTCTGACATCTGTGTATCCATCGATAATGTCTCATGGCACCAAAACCAACAGCCTCAATGTGTTCCCATTCATCGTCTATCATATCAGCCCTCACCTCATCTAAAATCAGTGGTATACGATCACAGATAGTCAACTGAGCATCTACCTGCAAACACAAAATATATAAACAAATATTAGTATCATCATAAAAAATATCAAAAATATCATCCACAACATATCAAAACTTTTTACAACATCAACATCATCACTTAAACAAATACCAACAACATCTAAAACATCAAAAAGTTGTGATGGCACATCATTATCCAAAACCATAATTTTCCATTTGTGAACAAAAATTAACCATACAAAATTACTTAAACATAAACGTTGACATCAATCAATATCAATATTGACATTAACATAATACATTCAACACCAATGAACTAGATTGGAACCGCAAACACCATATAAACCTAGAAAAATTTCTTAAAAAACATGACAATAATCACAAATGCAAACTATCCACATTACAGGTGAATCACCGATGATTCATTTCAATCAATGGAGATTGCATGAATCACTGGTGATTCCTGTGATTTTAACCTAAGGAATCCGTACCTCCCCAAAATGGTAAAAAAACCCTAAAAACTACCAAAATCAACAAAAAACAACAAAAAATGGGTTAAATCACCTACCTCAACCATTATGGGCTTACGCTTCCTGCTCGAAGATGCCATTTTGTCTAAATCTTTCCTCTTTTGACCCCAAAAACACATGTTTTTCACCATCACTCACTCTGTCAAATCATTTTCACTATGGTAACAATGAGTGAAATGAATTTGCAATCAGCTATTTATAGCCCAAATTTTTACCTTGGGGAAATCACTGATGATTTCCTTAATCATCGGTGATTTTGTCAATCGCTAGCGATTAGCCCCTATTTTAGCCATTATTCTCTCATTTTCCCTAAAAACATGTCAATCATCACTTTTTCACAAATTTTGTCTCCTTTCAATGGACCCTAGTCCTTGAAACATTAAATCGAACAAATGAAATCAACATTGGGATTCATCATTCATCTATGGGATGTGTGCCCTTTGGCCCCCATCACTTGACTTTCCCCATCTATTTAGCCTGCCTTCATGAATCATACGTCTATAGGTGTCAAACCCCTTGGTTCCCCTATCATTTGATTCCTCGGTAGCACATCTTGTTTCGTATTCCCTTGGACTGGGGAAACTTTTACGAAACACATCATATACAAACACTGGTGTTCCCTGTATTGCGTTGCAGTTGGATCACCCATATAAATCAACTCTTCATTATTTTTGTCTAACACTTTGTCATTAAAACCACTAGACAAAAGGGGAAAATGTAGACACCAAAAATCTACACTCCCTCATCTTTATCCAAATCATTAATTAAACATATGACACCCCATACAATGCACCCACCTCTCTATTAATTAATAATTAATTTGATTAATTTAAATAAATACCTTACACCACATACACCCTCCACTTTTTAATATTTCATAATATAAATTCCATTTAATAAATTAATATATCCACGTATGAAAAATCATATTTTCTTAAATAATACTAATTAATCATTTTTAATAAATCCCCCTAAATTATTTATTCCCCAAAATCTATTTTATCTATCACCTAATCTATCATAAATATACACCTATTAAAATCATTTAAACACTCATCAAAATTATCTAACATTTATCCTAAATCATAACCTAAATTAGCCATGATATAACCTATTCTATCACCTTCACTAAACAAACAAACACATTCTCAAACAATCCCAACAAACCCATCCCTTGAAAATATAAACAAAAATCTTAGATTAGCAAACTGTTACAACAAATTCCTAAACAAACCCCAAACAGGCCGAAATTGTCGGTGATTTGGTAAATCACCAGTGATTACTTAAACCCATTTTGCAGTCTCTTTTTGGGATCATCCACTGACATTTCGAGCCTGAGTTTACTATTAGAGTTTATCAACGTTATTCTGCATCAACGTGAATGTATTATCATCCAAAACTCTTTCTCACGCTCAATCAAACACCTTAGAATTCATTTTGGAGCATGCACATCATCCAGCTACAAACTGCATCAACTCCTTACATCATTCTCAATCAAGGTCAGATATCATTTTATAATTATTTTTCTACATTTAAGTGTTTTATTTGATCATTTATTATCTTACATATTAGCCTTTCAAAAACCATAATTTTGAATTCAATTAGTTAAATCCTTTGTTTTATCAATATTTTATCGTTTATGAGTAATTGCCAATGATTACTAGAATCACATGTGATTCCTGTATATTTTGGTTTCTTGCAACTTTATTGAACTCAATCCAATAATTCATATTATATCCCTTTTTTTTGCTAACATTTTATCAAGAATGGCTTCTATTAGGCAATAAAAGGATCAAGCCATGAAATAACGAGCATTAAATCTCTGCCTATTATCTGTCACCCATTTACATTGGGAGAAATACAACATTCTTACATGACCTTGAGTTGTGTGCCATCATTCTACCCCTTTGGATCAGTTTACAAACCATTTTTGAATCTACTCAACAAAATCCACAAGCTACAGATGAATTTTGGGAGGCCTACTTCGAGGTTCTACGTATCTGAGTTGATTTATCTTGGTTCGAATATCAATATGAAGTTGAATTAGAAGAATTGAGCTCTAAGACTGAATCTGAAGATCAAACTGATTCTGAGCATTCTAATTCTGATTCTGAATATCAGAATGACACAGAAGAGGAAGATCTAGAATACATTTCAGACTTCTTTAAGGAAGAGTACCCTGAAGATGAGAATTTAGATTTCTCTAAAGAAGAAGAACTGAGAGTCCACTGAAGAAGAGAGTTCTCCTTCCTCTGAGAATTTAGATACTGATTTAGATTCTGATTTCTAATCATAGTTCTTGTCCATCATTTCTTATCATTTATCTACTTTATATTTGTAATAACGAAAACATTTGTAAAAAATATTATTATTACCATTTATCATATGTCATCTACCCACTTGATTGTAAAAGTGGATTGACACCCTTGTTAGGAAGTCATTTGATTTCTGGGGACTGGCCTTTTCCAGGAAATCCACCTAATATTTTATTAATCCTATTTTTTTAGTGGTTGTGATCTGCAGGTATTCTCGCAGGAAAGGAGCTTGCATTATTTTGTATACGGAGTACAACAATCAAACATCATTCATCCACATCCATGGGTATCTCTAAACCCCACCATACTGAGGTTAGGTAAGTTTTATTCTCTTTCTTATTAGGTTAAGTTGAAGAGGTATGCTTAATATAAAATCAATAGACGCAAGAATGTTTTTGTATTTTTGCTGCTATTATGCTATTTTTATGCTCATTTTTTGTTGTTTTGTGCTTGTTCTAGGATCCTTGTAGGCAGATGGCCTATGCCTTAGTTTTTTTATGTGTATCTTTATTTTTGGATTTTTGTTGGGGTGTGGTCCCCACATATTAAAAACCACTTTATTGTTATTGTCTCATCTAGATTTTGATCCCTTTTGTAATAATGGACATAGTCCCTTCAAAACCATTTACCAATATTAAAAAATATAAACCCAGGAAGTTCTCCTTTAAACCCACATTTCAAAATCAAAACAAGCTTTTACTAAGTAAAATTTACCGTATGATCTATGTACTAACTCTTTTAGATTAATCAAGAAATAATGATGGTCTAAGTGATGAAAGAAGCAAGGGATTTAAAATTCACAGTAATGGCCTACGACGTAACAATATTTCAAATGGGGCATTTTCTCCTCCATTTCTAAATACAGGAGTGTAAAATGTAAAGTTCTCTTCGGTGCATGAAAAAGGGGAATATCAAGGAATAATCACTATCATGGGACTTTCATGAAAATATAAAAATCATGAAATGACATTTGCATGATGCTAATATATTACTCATTCCCAAAGATGGGAGTTCTCCAATCCTTAATGTGTTAGTGTGATTTCCTAGAGAATATGTAACCTGGTTAATACGTGTAACTTATAAGTAAAACCCCATGGCCCAACAAAAGGAACATTCTTGGGAATATTGGGAAGGTGGTCCCTTGATATCACATAACAAACCACCGTATAAAGCTGTATAATGTCATCTCATCCATACTCCTCACTACATAAGTCAAGTAAAGTACGTGGCATGATGCCGGTATTCAAGAAAAGGTTACAACTAATCAATATTATTGCCATTGCATTTAGACATTATATTCCCTATTCCTCGAATCCCGCAAGATAGTGATATTTGACATACATATAAATGATGGCCCCAATGGTTAGAAATATGAATAAAGGAAGTGTAGAAAATTACCAAGTGGATTTTGTACCATTAATATAGCCATAAGTGAATTTATATAATACAAAAGAGAAAATAAGAAGCATAATTTTGAGTTTGAATTAACAAATTGAGAAATATTTTTGGCAAGCCTTAGGTGACTTCTAGAAAAAAAATTATAGTGCGAAGGATTTAAGCAAGCTAAAAAATGTTTATTTACATCCAAATCAAATAATTGAGCATCTAGAACAAGTAAGTGCATATCATTGATAATTCTCTAAGTTATGCAAATAAAAACTGATCATTAAGTGTTAAGATTTATTTGAAAAGGGTTGGAAAGTTCATTCTACCTTCTGATTATTAAATCCTTTATAAAAAGAAAATATGAATACTATCTAGAGTCCCATACCAACGAATTCCTATGTAACATCTTGTTTTGATTCAATAATGGATTACAATTTACACATGGTAGATTTAGCCGATTTTAATTTGAGACTAATGGCCCGAAGAAGGAATGATATAATGAGGTTAATTGATGAGAGTGGTCTAGATTTAGCTTCTTCATTTCCCCCTCTATATTATATTCTGAATTGATATAGACATGTGCACGAAATTATAATCTCGTGTCCCACAAAGTAAGGGATGGGAGTGGTGCATTGGTATTATCTGTGGTAGTTGCATTAATCGAAAAAATATTATGGCTCCTAGATCTAACAGATGTAGTGAATGTCAGTGTCAAGCAAGGAGAGGAATATTGGGCCCAAAATTCTAGTGACTTGTTGAAAATTATGAATGAAAAGAGGTTTCTATAACCTAAGGCATCACTTACCCAATTCCCAAAGAAGATTCCTTGAAAAAAATTAAAAGAGGAATTTGGTGATTATGTAACATTATTGAACCTCATGATTACGAATGAATCCTCCATGTTTTTTCAAGAATGGATGTGTATGTTTATCTTAATCATATTAGCACCCCAATCTCTAATTCATTGGGGAGATTTAATCAGTGATTCCGTTCATGACCAAATGATGCAACTAGGTCTTGTAGCTAGAGGAGAATCAGATGATATCCCTGTGTTTTACATGAGTTCTTACTTGGTGTATACCATATCATCCCATAGACCGTTCCTAGGGCTAAGATCTAAAAAATATCCCACAAATTACAAAATATATGATGTATACCCCTAACTAAATTTATCAAATTATGGAGCACAATTTAGGAGAATAATTTATGCATTCTTTACTCCAGTAATATGTTAGTTTTTACCTACATGACAATATGCAAAAATGACCCTTAAATATAAGAAGGGAATAATAGAATGGGGATGATACTTCATCTAGTTACCAACTTTCTCTTACATCAGGGTAAGTGGTTTCACATGGGCACCATTTCTACTACCAAGGCATATGCATGACATGTGGGTGATATTGGAGTTGGTTAGGAAACTTATATATGTTCAAAAAAATTTGGCATCCAAGAATAAGACAAACATTAAGTTTCCAATCACTATTGGTAGATATACATGCCCAACATTGGTCAAGGAAAAACTGGTTGAAGTTATGGAACCATTTTCTTTAACAGGAAATTATGATATCAAGTGGTTTCTCCACCAAGCAAGGGGATAATCCTTAGACAATGAGTATCACTATGAATACTATTGGATGGATTGTAAGGGAAAGGATGATGTCAGGTTAAGAGATCATTCCCGAATGTCTTTAACCCAAATAATTGATTATAAGATAACAATTGCACCATAAGGGATTTTGGATAATGAGGACACACAAATTCCTAGATATGCTAGGGATGATATTGCACAATCACCTCTTCCCATATAAATTGTGAAGCTCAAGAGATGAAGTATTTACATCACCAAAAAATGAATGTTATAAAGAGAATGCTCATCTCATTGTTTGATAAAAAAGTAGACCTTGGTCAACAAAGCACCATTATTTTGGATGAATACAGAGCTAGTGGTATAATTGAAGATGTGTTACCACATTTTAGGAAAGAAAAAATAACAATCCAAAAAACTCCCCAAATATCATTCAGATCCCCACTTACCGCCAAAACTAGAGATGAGTTAAGTTCATATGTAAGTAAAACTGGAACATTAGTATCAAAATTGGTACAAAGGACTAAGGACATCACGAGAAGAAAAACCCATATTGTTTTCACCCCTATACAAGATATCCCAAATAGTTCATCAATGAATCAAGTATATTATTCCAAGGGGTGAGGTAAGAGGCTAGGAAAAATTCAAACATCTAACACAAAAACTAAAAATAATAAGGGTAAGAGGCTAGGAAAAATTCAAACATCTGGCACATAAAATGAAAAGAATAAGGGTAAGAGGAAGGCCCCTTCAAGAGGGGTAGTCCAAGGAATTAAAATTGAAGAATTAGAATTCTCTGATGACATTCCTTTTATAAGATGTAAGAGACCAAGAAATTTGACTTCGGTGATGCCAGAAGGAATTCCTCAAGTTATAAAGGTGTAAAATATAACATAAGAAGAATTGGTGTAAGAGGTCATAATTCCCCCTATACCATTAGTTCCCCCTCATCTGGAGGATTTTCTCAAGTCAAGAACAAGAGTGACATTGGCCCAAGTAGCCAAATATTTTCTTTAAGGACATGTTATCCCACAAGTTCATGGTGTTGGGATTCCAATACTTTAAGAAAGTCAAAAGGATAATATTGTTGAAGGAGTAAGCAAGATAGAGGTCACCATAAAAGAGGTAGAAGAATCCACTTTTAATATTAAACCTAAACATAAAAGCATGGAAATAATAGAGAAGGTTTTAAAACATCTCGTGGTTGAGTAAAGTATGGGGGACTTACAAAAAAATGTTGAAAAACTCCAGACCATTGAAGAAAACTCTGTTCTTGAGGTTGGAGGTTTAGGAGAGTTAGAGGTGATTTATCAAATATTGAAATTTATAAAACCCTAATTGTAGAGTCAAAATTTAATAATAAGCATTAAATTATATATATGACCTTATAAATAAGCTAAATAAAAATGAAACCCTAGGTGTAAGAAAGGGAATATAAGACTTACCTGATTTCACAATAAATCCTAAAGTGTACTGGGATGGAAAACTGATGAAAAAGGAGGGAAAAATATTGCAAAGGAACCTAGAAAATTATGGAATTTCCAGATCTGTTGGGATTAGGGTTCCTTAGACAAGACTAGGATTCCTGGGCACCAGATACCCCTGATAGGTGCCTATAACTGCGTAAGAGCTCAAAATCTGATTTTCCTGGTGTCGCAAGTTTTTCACTAAACTTCATTTTTGATTAAGCTAGAATGTAAATAAGATCCTAATATGAAAGTAAGAATGAAGTAAATGAAATAAATTAAATACAAATATTTTCCCAAGTAAACGAAGTAATAAATTTTGAAACCCTAATTGCAAGGATAGGGTAGAAAGGCTTAGCTGATTTGTAGAGTTCTAGAGAATGCATAGAGTTGGAGAATAGGAAAATGCAAAGTACTGACCTTCACACCAAATCTTAGAAAAAAAGTAGAATGGGAGGAACAGGTTAGACCAAGGTGCTTGGAGAGGGACAAGGGTGCCCATGGGTGCCTTGGACCTATTTATGGGTGCTTGAGTATGTGGAAATGCTCATAAATTTTTTTATGAGGTGTCGTAAGGTTTTTTCATTTTGTATTCTTTGATTTCTCTGAGGTTGGACTAAGATCTCCAAGGTCGCTATAAACATGCAATAAAATATGAACCTATAAAACCATCAAATAAACATCAAATCCTAAAAAATAAATATGCAAAATGAGGGGTCAGACTGTCCTCAACTGTCACAATGGTAAACTTAAAACTAAGAACTACACTACATTTTAGACCCAATATAGATCTGTGTGTGTGTGTGTGCGCGCGCGCGCGCATGCATGTGCATGCAAAATTGTGCCTTAGGTTGATTTTGTGTCAGTCACTCTTGGATAGCGAGAAAGTAACTAGATGTATAATGTAGTAAATGTGTGCATGGAATAGAATGAACTTCCCTCCTATGAAGTGTGATGCAGAAAAACAACCCTTGTTTCCAATGGGATGGATCTAGATGGATGTAATGGAGATCTTAGATGCCTTTATTGATGCAACCTTATGTGGTGATAACTAATTATTAGTGTTTGGTCCCTATTTATGATCATATAAATTTACATTTATATGATTCCTTTATTTGAATTTCATAATTTACCCCGAAAAGGCCGACTACCAAAAATATAAGATGCTCAAACAGCTAGAAAGGACCCAAAAAGTGTGAGTAAGTTACAAAGAGGACAAGGGCACCCCTGATGGGACCAGGGTGCTTACGGGAACCCTAGTATCTTGCTGGGCGAATCAGTGTCCAGGATTTAGAAAATGATGAAATGATTAAAAAGGTCAGACTAGGCAAGCACAGGTGTAGTAAGAGCCAATAAGTGACTACTAGAAAGAAACAAAAATGGCCCAAGAAATGGTTTAATTAGTACTTTTCTTCACTTAGGAATCATATGAATAGTAGTATGTAGACTAGGACCTAAACATCAAATCCTAAAAAATAAAGATGCAAGCATGGGGATTCAAAATGACTAAGAAATGTCACCTGACAGGGTGAACTTATGACTGAGCGCTGCCCTACATCTCATACTCCGTGTAGTTCTAGTGTGTGTGTGTGTAGAATTTTCCCTAGGAAGATCTTGTGCAATAGATGCACTTGAATAACGAGACAATACCTAGATGTAGCAATGTAAGTAGATGTGTGTATGGAAAAATGAACTTCCCCTCCTATGCATGTATGCATAAAATGTAGTCCCTTTTCCCTTGAATAATAGCTAGATGGATGCCTTTGATGCTCTTAGAATGCCTTTGGATGCAACCTTAGGTGGTGATAGTAGATGCTTAGAGCTTGGTCCTTTATTATGGTCACATAGCTTTGTATTTATATGATTCCCTTGTTTGAATTTTTTAATTGACAACTAAAAGGATGACCCATAAGAAAACAAGATGCCCAAAAGATAAAAGAGTCCCAAAAGAGGCAAGTAAGATATAAAGAGGTCAGGGACACCTAGAGGGGATGAGGGCACCTGGCGTTAGAATCCTGGTTAGGCGCTGGTGTCTAGAGTCAATAAAGATAAATAAATGAAGATCAGATTGGGCTGTGGGGTGTGTAAGACCAAAGAGGAAACAATAAAGACAAAAAAGAGGCCAAAGATAGATGTCAATTACTAGTTTTCTCGCTTAGGAATCATATGAATAGTGGTATGTGATTAGGAGCTAGAAATATACCCAAGTGTGTGAATTATTTTCGACATTTTCCCCCACTTTATGTTGTTGAGTGAATACTTGATAACATAAAGTAGATAAGAGATGTACTTGACTAACCATGTAGATCGATGGTGAAAATGTGTTAAGGAGACAATTTCCCCTGACATGTTTTCCTTTCCTAGTGATAAAAAATGAAGTTTGGAAGCTAAAGAAGAGGAAGTGACCCTAGGGATGAAGTGTATGTGTTGTGTCATGTTGTACCTGTTGTCATTGTCACTTGATGAAGTAGGTTTCTGTGTTGCATTCTCATAAGTGACAAACCTTTTGTAAAAGAAGAGTGAAAGAGTAGTCAAATCATGTGTATATGAAAAACTCATGATCCAAATATGTAAAAGTATGTAAAAATGTATAGTAAAAGGAACATGTGCACCTGATCCATGATGAGTGAAAAGGATAGAAAGTGTCCTGAAAATGAGTGTAGAAGAATGAGTTTTTTGGGTGATCTCATGCTAAGAGTGATTTTTTTGGCGATCTCACACCAAGTATGAGTTTTTTGGGTGATCTCACACCTAAACAGAAGAAGTGTTGGGGAGAAAGGTCTAGTGTTATTCTCCATCCCTGACTTCTTCTCAAAATTTATACACCACTACAGATGGTGTGATCCAACACTTTGTTCCATGTTTGATCCAGTTTGATCCAATAGAAAATAAAAATATAGAATGCATTTTGATTGTTGGAGGATTGTGCCTGTAATGTGAAAACTACTATGTAAACTGCCGAAAAAACATGCTTATCTAAGAAAGTGACTGTAACTTCCCCTGGTCATAGGTTCCCATAGAAAGGTCAGGATTGCCCAGTTCAGCACCAGCTAGAATTTGGTGCATTTGTATGTATTAGGTAACTGGTGTTTGTGATGTATTGAGGACCCAAGTTAGATTCTAGGCCATTGTTTCCATGCACTATAACTATGTTTTGTTCTTGTATTGTAGTTATGTACTGAAATTGTGAGTTGTGTAATAGTTATGGGGTGACTGATTCACCCAATGTATGCCCCTCTTATTTGGGTGCATGCAACATCTAGGAGTATGTGGCCTAAAGGAGAGGACCAAAACATGTTGTTCTAAACTTGTACCATACAAGGGGAAGGGAATGTGCATAGTAGAAACCAAGGAACATGCAAACAAAGTGGCTAGGAAATATGTGTTAGTATTGAAATAAGACATTGTGTAATACACATATAGAAGACAATGTGTAATCTAGTAAGAAAAAAGATAATGTAGACCATAAAAATTGGGTTTCAAACATGGGACATCACTCACAATGTCATAAGACAATCAGGCATGCCAAGGATTACCAAAATCAATACAAGCAATGAACAAGCAAGACATAGGGCAAAGCCCGAAAATGCAATGGCATACAATGGAAAACAATGGAATATAATAATAAGAAAAGTATCAGACAACCATGGTGGAAAATAAATCCTGCAAAGAAAATGATGCACATGAATTCACTCATTAGCATGTTATAAAGATAAAAATTATGTCAAGATGTGTATATATCAATAGAGTAGTGTGCTAGTAAGAATAGGAGTATTATAAAATGAAACAATAACACCTATGTAACGTGTACATGTAGATATCCCCAGGAGTCTCAGTGGGACTGGTAAGAGGTACAATGCCAAGCATCCATGTTACATGTAAAAACTATGTGTAAATTATGCATTCACAAGTAGAGAAAAAGTGAACGTGCATGTGTATATAGAAAAGATAATGACATAGAAAATATTCATCTATGCATGTGAGCAAAGTGTACATGTAACATAAGTAAAACAAGCAATAGTAATGTAACCAAGATATGTAGTATGTTGTGAGTGAGTGAGATGGAATTATATGAATTATGACTGTGATAGGAGAAAATTTCCCCCTAAGTGTATGTGTGTTGATGTATGAGAAAATTGATTCATTTATAAAAGACCCCTCAGATAGTCAAGAATGACCATAAAGAAAGAGTGTCAGATCATTATGGATGATGGTTTGAACATGTGCAGGTACTGACTAGAAGATAGGAGAAAAGGATAGATGTAAATAGGTAGTGAATTTGAATGAGTGTCTGAGGTTCATTTCAGAAGACTAGACCCTTCAGTTTAAGTATGGTGAAACTAGAGTGGGTCATAGGCGCTTTGATATGAAAGTGTGTAGTCTTTGAAATCAAGATATTCACTATGTGTGTAAGATACGTTCATGAGTAACCTTCACACCTGTCATGCTAGAACAATTGATGTTATCATACTGAATGTACAAATGTGCAAAAATCATATGTAAGATTATAGATTGAGGTTCATGTATTAAAATGCCCTCAAAAT
The DNA here is from genome assembly GCA_019776745.2 of Taxus chinensis. NCBI lineage: Eukaryota > Viridiplantae > Streptophyta > Pinopsida > Cupressales > Taxaceae > Taxus > Taxus chinensis. The sequence continues at coordinate 297,434,091 of CM034157.1, read as the reverse complement.
TCAAAAGACTGTTTTATGAATCAAGATTAGTGTCATACAATAATGACTTATAGGACTATTTTATGCATAATATTGGACTTAAATGCAGTTACCATTAAGTGGGTTCTTAAGTGGCTTACCCAAGAGAGTGCACAAGGTGATATGCACCACTTCCAAGCGTGTCGTGCATGTGATAAAATATATAAGCCATATTAGGTTTGAATTTTCCCTTTTGGGGAGCTTCATGTAGTTCATGTATTATGTTTTATGGAATAACATAAGATCACCCACATTGAACTCATGAGGAATGCAGTTTTTCAACCTTGATGCATGGAACTATGGTTGAGCCTGTGATATTGATATACTCTAAGATGTTCAAGAGTTTGAACATGGTGATAGTCAAGAATTTCAAGGTCATGTATAGGTGATTTTCATAATATTAATTGTCCTTTAGGATGCCTTTAAGTGAGACCTGTAATGAAAAATATTTAGAAAGATCCCAGTGGAATGAAGAGTACCAAAACTAGTAAAAATGGTGTAGCATTGGTGGGTGTAGGTACTAGTGTGGTAAGCCTAAAGAGCATCATAGTTTATTTGATAATGCACAATCATCACGTAGTTAGTAGAAACAACTAGGAATGTATGTAATAATTGTGAAAATGACGAAATTTATTGGTGGCCTCTTCTTGACAATATGGCTAATAAGGAGTTGGAGAATTATTTTTCTTCACTCAAGAACCCTCTTTCGTAGAGTTTTTAACACCTTAGTTGTATGAAATAATGTCTAATGTGCATATTTTAGTGACTAATAATCCAAGAGGGAATCCAAAATAAATGAGAATTATGTGAGTACAATATAAAGAATCAAATATTAGGACCAGTGATAGTTTGTACAAAATGAATGTTTCCAACCCATTTAATAAAATATGTTGGATGCTACAAATACATAGATCTTTGTCAAATTCAAGTCTGATTTAAGATTTTATTTGCCAAGAAGGATCTAAAAATCCCATTAAATTCGATAGGTAGTTGACGTTGACTGGAACTATGCATTAATGTTCGTTAAATTTCCTCCCATTTTCATCTATCATATCCTACAAAATATGATTTTGTCCAATTTAGCCATAGTGTAGCAAATCTAGGTATCAATATTTTCCAATAGTACCAACCATGCATAAGATTTTGTACATATTCTTTATGGAAGAAGTGGATGACAACATAGACTATGAACCATCTTATGTGCAATGGTGAACGCACCTAGACACTGACATGTCTTGATTAGTCAACATTTTCAAGATGAGATGACAAAGTGAGTGTGGCTTCACCACGTTGTCGTACCTGAATTTGCTATAAGTCCCTTAAGAAATGGCACTTTTCCATTTATCAATGTAGATATGCACTTTATTGTTGAGTTACCAATTATGTGTTAGTGCAAAATCACAGCACCCCTGGATGCAGATCAGGTTTCTAGGTTGATCACTTTGGCATCCAGTGTGATTGCATAACATTGAATCCTTTCTCCAAGTGTGGGACTTGAAAAAATGAGAAAGGATTCTCCAGAGAAGGCTGGTTCCTATTCCTCTGTTCAGATGCACACGAAATATGCAGAGGGTTTTCTCAAAACCTAATCTAATCTACCAAGGAGACAAGGTAAGAAGATGCATAAAATAAATCTAAGCTAATAGAGGTGATGCACCGAGGAATGAAGAACACCTATTTTGCCAGTAAACACAGACCATTTGAATGTGATATAAGATCATGCACAGATGACAAAAATGCAGTGAAAGACCAGGAGGATGCAAAAATGAACACATGAGAGGGCTGAGAATCATCCACAGACATGCATTACTTGCTCCAAAGATTGATACAATACACTACAGAATGCCATGAGGCAGAATAGTATTACAGTTCAAATGAGAGGTTCGAACTCCACAAATTCACCTGAGGAGAAGAAGGGAGAGGCAAAACAGAAAAAACATGTTCGACCTTGAAAAGAAGCTCCTCTTTACAATATATAGAAAGAATGAGAGAGGAAAGAGAGAGGGGGAAGCCAAATCTACCCCAACCACCTCCAGGTTGCATTCAATTCATCTCATCATGGCAGAAGCGGCAGATCCTGGCAAAACGGCGGGCTGCCTAACAGAAGCGGCGAACTGTCTGCTGCATTAAAGTTGTTTGTTGAAGCATTACTTCTGCTTGTTATTTCGTGCCAGAGGTGTTTCTTGATTTTCTCTCTCCAAACTGAACCAAAATGCAAGATTGACCCTGGAATCGTGTAGAGAATCTCACAAGCTTTCCGTTGATATAAAGAACGTGCAAATCCGAGCTCTGGATCGAAAGATATGTCGATCTGAAGATTTAGGGCACAAAACAGGCCAAAACGGATTTTGAAATATTTTCCCGCGCTCTGCCACCTGGATGACACGTGGCAGGCATCTGATTCGCTGAGCAACTCTCTCTCCTCCACCTCTCGGCGGGCTCTCTTTTGAAATTTCCTTGTGGGCCCTAGCTGGGACACGTGGCACTATCCCATTGGTTCGGGCAGTGCTTCGAAAACTCGCCCTTTGACCTTTTGGACCTTTTCCCTTGTGACACGTGTCATGATTTGGTTGGTTCTCGGCCCTTTTCGGCTCCTTCGCGTCCACCGCATCCATTTTTCCCGGATGTCCCAGTGCTGCTTGGGACAAAATCCTCCGGTTCACCCGATTCGGCCGGTTCGCGTGCCATTTGTCCCACTTGTCCCTGTGCTTTGCGGGACAAATTCTTCCGGTTCGCCCCGATTTACCCTCGGCCCAGATGTCCCATTTGTTTCCGGACTGTTTTGACTCATTTCGGTCGAACGGCCGGTTCGCGTATCTTTGTCCCAGATGTCCCAAAGCAGTTCAACGAAAGTTCTCATTTTCGGCCGATCCGGCCTTTCCGCGTCCGCCGCGTCCATTTGTCCCACTTGTCCCAGTTTTCAGTGTGCTGAAGTTTCTTGTTTCGGCCGAACCGGCCGGTTCGCGTCCTTCGCCGCACTCTTGTCCCATTGTCCCTTTGCTGTTTGGGCCGCCTGTAGGATTTTCGGCCGATCCGCACCTTGACGTCCCAAATGTCCCGACTTGTCCCGGGGACTAGGACTTAGCCGATTTTCACATTTTTTCTGGCCCAAGCTTATCTTCTGCAACTTCTTCCACATCTTCTCAGAGCTTGCTCTTTTCAACCTGGACGGGAGAGTTAGAAAAATTTCTGAAGGGACCCTAGAAACATGACTTTTTGCCTGAATCAATTTATCTGCCTGGACTTGAGAATTCTGATGCATGTTATCAAATTAACCCTGGGGGGTGAATTTTGGATAACAATTTGGCGACTCAGCGGGGTCACCTGCCTGCTAGGTAGAAGATCAGTGGCCTTTGAGCGATCCATTGGGCATGGAGTCATAAGCAATAACCTGAAACGAGCCTGATATCTAATCCCGAGCCTGATACTGCAACTTCTTCTCCAACAACACTCTGAACTGTAGAAAACAACCTGAGAGCAGCAAAACCTGTGCCGAAGCACTTAGGAAAACTGAAACCTAACTACAACAGGACAATGTGCACAAGCACTTGGAGGAATGAAAATCTAATTAATATTTACAAGGTAGTGAACTTCCCTCTAGAGGCAACGCTTGAGATAGATTCCATTGACTGGAATCTGCAGTTCTTCACCATCCAATGAGGCCAATTGGAAAGCATTGCTGCTCTTGCGCTTCGTGACCATGTATGGGCCACTCCAAATGGCATCAAATTTGAAATGCCTTCCTGGTTTTGCCCGATCTGCATCCCATTTCAACACTAGATCTCCAACTTGAAAAGATCTATCCTTGGCCTTTCTGTCAAAGGTCTTCTTGATCAAAGCTTGATCCTTTTCCATTGCTTGGGATGCCTGATTTCTGATCTCTTGCAGCTCCATCAGCTCTGCATATCTCACCTCCATAGGCTCAAATTCAAGCAACTCCAGCTGCTTCATGAGTTCCAATGTTGGCAACTCAAGTGACATGGGCAAGATTGCCTCTCTTCCATAGACAAGCTTAAATGGAGAATTACCTGTGGATCTTTTGGGAGTGATCCTATCAGCCCATAAGGCTGATTTCAGTTTGGTATGCCAAGCCCTCTGATTCTCATCAAGAGTCCTCCTAATGATCCTCAGCAAGTTCTTGTTTGTAGACTCGGCCTGGCCATTACCTTGAGGGTAATAGTTTGATGAAGTGCTTAGGTAGATCCCGTTCTTGACAGCCCACTCAGTCACCTTAGATCCAATGAATGCCAATGCATTATCAGAGACTATTGTAGCAGGTACACCAAATCTGGTAGTTATCCCCTCGTAAAAGTCCAAGATGCTAGACTCATTCGCCTCTTTGAGTGCTACTACTTCTGTCCATCTGGTGAAGTAGTCCGTGGCTGTCAAAATCCATTTGTGCCCTTGGCTTGAATTGGGATTGATGGCTCCAATGAAGTCTAAACCCCATTGCATGAATGGCTGGTCAACTGAGATTGGATGTAATGGAAGGGCAGCGAGTCTCTCTTTTCCTGTGAAGAATGCACAATTCTTACATCTCTTGATCCATGCATAGCAATCACTAAAGATTTTAGGCCAATAATAACCAGCCTTCATGATTTTTAGAGCTGTCACTCTTGGTGCAAAATGGCCACCAGCTGGTCCATCATGAAACTCTTTTAATACCCTTTGGATCTGACCTGTGTTAATGCATCTCAGCAGCACTCCATTCACATCCTTCTTGAACAAAACTCCATCAATGATGGTATATGGAACAGCCTGCAACCTGAAGTATCTCCTCTTCGCTTTGCTCATTTCTGGAGGGCATAGGCCTGTTTGTAGGAAGTGCATAATGCCTTGGGTCCAGCAAGGAGTCGGGGCAGCATTGTCTTCTTCTTGTCTGCCACTCGGCTCATGGCTGTCTTGAACTGTCAAAACAGCCTCTTCTTCGTTGCATACTTCTTTTTGCTTCCCCAAAACCAGCTGCTCACACAATCCTTTCCCTCTTACCAGCTTGGTGATCTTGATCTCAATGTCATACTCCATGACACGGGTGATCCAACCTGCCCTTTTCTCATTCAAATCCTTGTTGAGGAGGAAGTCCTTAACCCCAGCATGTGAGACCAGCAACTGGACCTTGTTGTTTGAGACTAAATGCTTGAATTTCTTCAAGCTTCTGATTACTGCAAGCACATGCTTTTCAATAAAAGAGTACCTCACTTCGCAGTCATCTAGGCTCTGGCTGAAGAAGGCAATCGGCTGTTCATCATTATCTTTGTTCTGCTGTACCAGAATGGCAGAAATAGTGTCATCACCTCCAAATGCATAGAGGATGAAATCCTTGGAAAAGTCTGGGTTGATGAGAGTGGGTGCTTGGGAGATGGCTTCTTTGATTGCTTCAAAACTCTCCTTGCCTTCTGCCGTCCACTTGAAAGCCATGCTTTTCCTTAACATTTTGGTGATGGGCTTGACAAGGGCTGCAAAATCTGGGACAAACCTCCGAACAAAGTTTATCCTTCCCAGGAAACTCTGAAGGGCTTTCTTGTGGCTTGGCAATGGTAGAGCTCTTATGGCTTCAACCCTCTCTGGATCAATTGCTAATCCTTCCTTGGAGACAATATGGCCAAGGAGCTTCCCTTCATGTGCAAGAAAGATGCACTTCTTAGGATTTAAGGACACTCCGAACTTTCTACACCTCTGAAACACTTGCCTGAGGTGAAAGAAATGGTCTGCTGCATTCTTTGAGAAGACAGTAATATCATCTAGGTATACCAGCACTATCTTGTTGATCAAGCCTTTGAATGCCATATCCATAGCTCGCTGGAATGTTGCTCCGGCGTTCGACAGTCCAAATGGCATCTTCTTGTAAGCATATGTGCCCCATTTGGTTGTGAAGGCTGTCTTGAACTGGTCTTCCTCCTTTACCATAATCTGATTGAAGCCTGAGTAACCATCAAGTAGTGAAAACCTTTCTGAACCAGCTACGACCTGCAATATTTGCTCCATGGAAGGGAGTGGATAATGGTCCTTGAGAGAGGCTCTATTCAAATCTCTGAAGTCAACACACAGCCTGATCTCTCCACTCTTCTTTCTGACTGGAACTAAGTTGGCAACCCAACTAGAATGCTTGATTGGGAATATGATTCTTGACTCAATCAGCTTGTCCAATTCTTTCCTCATGAGAGGCTCCATGTGTGGATTGACTGGTCTCTGTTTCTGCCTGACAGGCTTAGTATTTGGATCCAATTCGATGGTATGCTGAGCTAAGTTGGGATTGAAACCTTTCAAGTCTTCATAGCTCCAAGCAAACACGTCAGGGAATTCTTGACATAGCTGTATGAACTCACACCTTTCTTGCTCAGTTGTCATCTTTCCAATTTGCAATGGCTTGTTCTCTTCTACCAAGATGGATACCGAATCTTCTCTCTTGACCTGAATGTTTGCTTTCTCCTTTCTAAACTGATCATTGGGGTTAAAAATGGACTCCAAAGTGATAAGTCCCTTGGGCAGCTTGTCAGTTCTCAGCTGTATCACTTGGTCACCATATTGCTGTTCCAACTTTTCTTGATTCTTAGCTGAGAACTCAGCTTCTTCTTGCAAGAAATGGATGATTTGCTGGTCATTCTCAAATACTTGCCAACTGACATCGTTATCCGGCACTGAAGGCCTCACAATCACGTGGATGTTTGGCTGTACCTTGTCTTGTTGAATGTTTTCTACAATGTCAAAGGCTGCCCCTACTGCTGCAAGCCTGTCAGCAGCTTGATTCTCTTTCCTAGGAATGGCTTTGATGCCGAAACCCTCAAAATCTTCCATGAGGTCCCACACCCTGTTCTTGTAGCACCTGAGTAGATCATTTTTGGCAGCATGCTGTCCCTTGACCTGATTTACAATCAATTCACTATCCCCAAAAACTTGCAAGTTCTTTATTTTTTTCTTGATTGCCCAATGCATCCCTTGCACCAAGGCTTCATATTCAGCAGTGTTATTGGAGCATGCAAATTGAAATCTAAAAGCTGAATAATACTTTACTCCTTGAGGTGAAACAAGCACGGCTCCACCTCCTGCACCTTGTCTACTCCTTGATCCATCAAAAAACAATTGCCATACCTCATTGTCGTCCTTGTGGTTTGGCTTGGTGATGCTAGGAATAGGTTGACTTTCTTCGTGTATACAATAGACTCCTAGCTCAGATTCTTCTATTCCTTGATAAGGATCAAAAGCATGCACCTTGTTTGCCCATTCATCAAGAGTTAGATCTGGGATGTTTCCAACTTTAGTGTCAGTTTCATCAGTGCTTGGGTGATCTTCTTGATCAAATGCTGAGCAATTGGCATTAATCTGACTTGGAGTGTAGGGCTCAATGTGGAAGTTTGCAATAGGTTCTGACCTAATTGTAGCCTTAGTTCCATACCTTGTTCTGAATAGCATGTGAGACCAATCAGCGGACAAATATCCCCCAATCTTGGCAGTGAAGTCCCTTGACAAACATAGGGCAAAGAGTGGTGGAAGGTCTATGACTGACACATCTTGTAAGACAACAACATTTGGACATGCATGCAAGGTAAGACTCAAATTTCTAATCACTCCAACTGTTGCTATTGCTGTCCCATCCAACTGCACTACTCCCTTAGATGTTATTTCATACTGAAGCCCTAACTGATCAGCTATTTGTTTAGGCATTACTGAGCTACTTGCCCCGGAATCTATCATGCAATTATGCACTAGCTGATTTCCAATGATTAATGAAACATAAAAAGGAGGGGGTTTCAACATCTTACCTTGTTGTCCTCCATGATTTCCTTCAGGCTGGGCAGCATTTGTGAGCACTTTGTCTTGCATCTGCTGATTCGAAGCTGGCCAGTCCTTCATGGCAGCTTGCAGCAGATCTCTTTGGCCTGGGATGGATAGGGATTCCCACATAGATATATTGACGTTTGTCTTCTTCATCTGATCAATGATACTGAATGGTGATGAAGGATCTCTCTGCTGTCCCTTGGTTTGCACATTTACTCCTTGTATGTGGGCAGCAACAGCTGGCATTTGAGTTGGCCTAGGGGCTGTTCTTGGCTGCCCTTGTGCATTTGAAACGGGACTTTGCTTGCCAATCATTTGTGGAGCCATGGAAGGTTGTGGATTGGCTGGGGCTAATGGCTGCTCTTCACCCAAATTTCTCCTTTTTGACCTTGTGTTTGCTGCAACACCTTGAGAAACTGCCTGGTTCATGCCACAAAAATCCTCTGCTTGCCAATTTACCAATGTGGTGTCATTTGGGGCTGATTGCTGTTGGAATGTTTCTTGTTGTTGGCTGTTTTCTTGACTGTTCTCACCCTCCACACCAGTAGTTGTTACCATTAAAGCTTGAGTCAAAGCACCATTGAAGCACATGGATTGATTATGAGGCTCATTACATGGAAAACACCAATCATACTCCTGGGCAATGTTGTTTTGTGCTGGTACTAATGCCCTAGAGGCAGATATGGCATTTGGATTATAGGGCTGGAATGGTCTATTGACAGGAGGCCTTGTTTGATTCATATTTGCAGCTGGATTGGGTGGCCTTTGAGGCTGATATGGCTGCCTATTAGGTTGAGCTTGAGGCTGATACGAAGGTCTAAAACCTTGAGCTTGCTGTCTTTTGAGAGTGACCAGCTCATTGCCTAGATTTTGCAATTGCTTCATGACCTCTTGAAGCTCATTTGGGGCACTTGGAGATGAAGTGGAAGCTTCATTTGAACTCTGATTTCTAGGAGTGGGAATAGGAGCTAAGACAGGTGCTTGACTAGCACTTGGGCTCTCTAAACTTGGATATAATGGCATTGGAGGCCTAGGAGCCAATTTACCAGCTTGAATAAGACAGTTTTTGGCTCTAATGACAATGCTATAAGCAGCAGGTAAGGTTGTGCCTCCCATAGATTGAACCAACATAGAAATATCAGAATTTAAAGCTTTAAGGTAATATAGAAAAGCACCTTCTGCTGTTGGCCTGACTGCTACTGGAATCCTATCCCAAGACCTTTGAAATCTGAAGTTGAAATCAGTCAGCTGCTCGTTGGGGGCTCTCTTGATAGTTGTCAATTGTTCTAGTAGAGACAAGTTGTCTCCCTTCTCTCCAAATTGATCATGGAGTGCAATACACAGCTGATTCCAATTTGTGATAGAACCAGCTTCAAGGCTCCTAAACCATTGCAATGCCTTCCCTTTGAATGAAGACGCCAGCAATTTGACAGCTACATCCATTTCATTTATCTCATGGATTGCACAGATGTTAGCAATGTCTTTGACATGATCACCAGGAGTGGTATGATTTTCTCCAGTGAAAAATGGAATGTTCTTCAATGCTGCAATTGGAACTGGATTCTGTGCATTGAGGGCAAGTGGGCTGCTGCCAGTGAAATTGACAAAGGGATTTAGTGGTTGCGCCATTCTGATTGGTCGAAGGACTCTTGAATACTGAATGAAAGGCCGAGCAGGTGGAGGAGTTGAGAGAGTTCTGTTTGGTGGAGATGGAGACCTTTGAATCCTTCTTCCTCTTTGCCTTCTTCTTGGAGATAATTACAGGTATTCAAACAGCACTTCTTCTTCTCCAACTCTTGACCTTGTGATTCTTCTCATAAGCTCTCAGGCCTGCACTGCTGAAACCAGTTGATCTTCCTCTTGGAGTTGCCAGATATGCGAATAATAGCTATTTTCAAGCAATAAAATTGCAGCAGATGCATATCAACTTTGCTGCAATAAAAATGAGACCTCTAGGTCCCACCGGGCGTGCCAAAACTGTTAGTGCAAAATCACAGCACCCCTGGATGCAGATCAGGTTTCTAGGTTGATCACTTTGGCATCCAGTGTGATTGCATAACATTGAATCCTTTCTCCAAGTGTGGGACTTGAAAAATGAGAAAGGATTCTCCAGAGAAGGCTGGTTCCTATTCCTCTGTTCAGATGCACACAATAAAACGCAGAGGGTTTTCTCAAAATCTAATCTAACTACCAAGGAGACAGGGAGAGAGAAATGCATGAAAATAAACCTAAGCTAAGGAGGTGATGCACCGAGGAATGTTGAACACTATGCTTTGCAAAAATAAACACAGACCACACAGATGTAATACAACATCATGCACAGATGACAAAACCTGCAATGGGAGATCAAAATGCACAGCAATGAATACATGAGAGGGTTTAGAATCAATCCACAGACATGCATTACATTGCTCCAAAGGTTGATACAATACATTGCAGAATGCCAAGAGGCAGAAAATGGCATTACAGTTGCAAATGAGAGGTTTGAAAACTCCACAAATTCTCTTGTGAGCAGGAGAAGAAAGGAGGATGCAAAACAAAAATGTCCGACCTTGAAAAGAAGCTCCTCTTTACAATATATAGGAAGAATGAGAGAGGAAAGAGAGGAGGGAAAACCAAATCTACCCCAACCACCTCCAGGTTGCATTCAATTCATCTTATCATGGTAGAAGCGGCGGGTCCTGGCAAAACGGCGGGCTGCCTAATAGAAGCGGCGAACTGTCTGCTGCATTAAAGTTGTTTGTTGAAGCATTACTTCTGCTTGTTATTTCACGCCAGAGGCGTTTCTTTATTTTCTCTCTCCAAACTGAACCAAAATGTAAGATTTGACCCTATAATCATGTCGAGAATCTTACAAGCTTTCCGTTGATATAAGGAACGTGCAAATCCAAGCTCTGGATCAAAAGATATGACGATCTGAAGATTTAGGGCACGGAACAGACCAAGACGGATTTTGAAATATTTTCCCGCGCTTCGCCACCTGGATGACACGTGGCATGCTCTGATTGGTTGAGCAATTCTCTCTCCTCTACCTTTCTGGTGGGCTTTCTTTTGAAATTTCCTTGTGGGCCCCTAGCTGGGACACGTGGCGCTATTTCATTGGTTCAGATCAGTGCTTGAAAACTCGCCCCCTTTGACTTTTCTGGACCTTTTCCCTTGTGACACATGTCATGCGTTGGATGGTCCTCAGCCCTTTCAGTGATCCGTGTCCACGCGCGTCCCTTGTCCCATTTTCCCTTGTGCTGCTTGTGGACTGATTCCTCGGCCTGAACCGGCCGGTTCGCGTCCTCATTTGGCCCAGATGTCCCAACTTTGTTTCGGACTGAAGTTCCTTATTTCGGCCGATCCGGCCGGTTCGGGTCCTCACGGCCCATATGTCCCATTTGTTCCAACTGTCCCAGAAACAGTTTGATTTTCCCCAGATTTCCAAAGCAGTTAGTGCGAAAGTTCTCCTTTTCGGCCGAACCGGGCTTTCCGCGTCCCACGTCGTCCCGACTTGTCCCAATTGCTTTCGGACTGTTTGTTCTCATTTCGGCCGAACCGGCCGCGTTCGCGCATCTTTGTCCCAGATGTCCCAAATGAATAGTTAGTGGAAAGGACTTCTCCTTTCCGGCCGATCCGGGCTTTCCGCGTCTGCCACGTACTTCTAGCCCGATTGTCCCAAATGCTGCGGGCTTATTTTTATGCAGGCTTTTCGGCATCGATCTACGTCTTTCTGTCTTGGGTGGGGGACGTTAAAAAGGCGTCCTTGAGCAGGACTTAGCCAATTTTCATGATTTTTCCTGGATCAACCTTACTTGCCTGGGACTTGAATATTCTGATGCATGTTATCAAATTAACCCTAAGGGGTGAATTTTGGATAACAACTATCTGGTAGAACATTTTCTGTAAGTGATAAGGCTCTTATGCCTTACTTCAATCTACCACACACCCTCTTATCGACCTCAAACTTGTGGTCTAGATGTCCTATGGTCTGCATGCTTGTATCTGACATAACACATATGAGAACCTATGAGAATGGAGTCTTTCTTTCTTGAATCATAGATGACATGATACTGCGTCAAGGTATCCTATACCAGGGCTTGCATATTATTGATAGCCATGTCCTTTAACTTGTCAAAATTCAAAGGTGTCCTACATGTTGTCAAAAAAAAAGAATGCACTTAGAGGGTTTTAATGGTGATTGTACCAATGCAAGCACTTAAAGCACCTTTTATTTTTAACTTTTAAGCAAAATCTACAAGACATAGATAACGAATCCAATGAAGAATTACTAGTTCATTATAATGCGTTTATGTCCTCAAAAAATTCAAGTGACAACCAAATCCTTTGCTTTTATACTAAGGCAAGGCTATAAAATTTATTGGATTAGAATGAGGACATGTGGCAACAAATAGGTATCTCCAAAACCTTGGGCACTTAACTACTTTTTACGGTGGCAAAAAAACACTTTGGAGGTGGATTAATGATAAATTATCAAAGGGGACACATCGAGATCTTTCAGTGAAATCCCATGCATTATTCCCTAGGTCTCATCCAAATACACTCGCGTAACTTTTCACTAGTTGTATAGGTCTCCTTCTTCACTCGAGAAAAATTACATGCTACACTTCATCAATGTTCGATACCACCATCGCGAGGTTATGGCAGCATTTTTGATATCTTTACAGTTGGTAGCCCTACTTTTCGAGACTCTACAAAGTATCGATTTGGTGTCCCATTGGCAACGACGGTATAACACGTGGTATACAAAAGGATTCCAGGAGGGTCCTCTAATGAAATGGCCTTCTCCTTCTGACACTCTAAATTATGAGACTTAAATCAAGATATATCTTTTGATAGAGACGTCTAAATGACCTAGCAACTGGGTACCAATATCTAAGGTCTTAGCATGCATCTTATTCACCCCTTTGAGTATGGTTTGAATAAGGTGCACGATGTGGTTGAAATCTACAAGAATATTGTATCTCAAATCTCCATCCCTAGGCACATATATCAGACCCATGTTTCTTAAAAGTCCATCTAGCTTAGGTTCCAATCCCTAAAACTTCCTCTCAAGGGTTATTTGAGACTCAATATCTTCTCTTGCTGAAAGTTATAAGTTGTCGTGAGGAATTGCTCCAAGATCATGCTCCCTAAATCAATATCTACTCAAGTAGTGAAAACCAATTTCCTCCAACAGCTCAAAGCATCTACAACCGCATTCTCCTTCCCTTCACATGCTCAATCTCTATATCATACTAAAAAAAAAGCTTCATCTAATGTCATTGATGGGCATTGAGATTAGGTTATGTGGAGAGGTGCCAAAGGCTCATATAATTTGTTTTGAGAATGAACCTCCTTCCTAACTGAAAATGATGCCATCAAACTAGATCGTGAACAATAGCTACAAGCACAAGATCATGAGTCAGGTAATTGAGTTCATAATCCTTTAGTTTTTGAGACTCAAAGGAAATAACATGAAAATCCTACATCAAATCTCCTCCTGTCCTTCCCAACAAAGCATCTATGCGAATAAAGAAGTCCCTCTATGGGTTTGGCACTATTAATGTAGGAGTGGTAGTAAGGAACTCCTTTAGAGTCCTTATGATCTGCCCACATTTGTAATAGCCAAAAATATATCCATGAAAGAAAGGATATCATATCGAGTAGCAGAATCAATAATGGCAACAATGTGCAGCATTGGAAAACTATCTTTGGGATAAGCCTTATTGAGTTCCTAACAATAGTTATAACAACAGAACCAGTCATCCAACTTCATAACAAGAATGATGTTAGACACCCACTTAGGATAGTCCACAACGTGAATGAAACCATAATGCAGTAAGAATTGTATTTCTTCCTTGACTAGGAGTGTGACCTTTCGGTGAATTTTGCAGATTTTTTGTTGAACTAGTTTCACACTGGGGTGAAGGACGATGTTATGCATGGCTACAGAAGTCATCAATATGAAGATCTTGTTAGTGTAGGTTATTATTTATCCTTTTATTTATTTATTAGGATAATTCTTACACTTGTGTCAGCCCTAAACTTGTTGGGTTAGATTTCTTAGGTGTACTAGTTGTGTGGAGTTATCTTACTAGTTCTGTTGAGTTAGCTTCTAAGTTATATGGAGTTAGCTTACTAGTCTTTTAGAGTTAACTTAACTACCAGTATCAGTTAGTGGGATTTCTTCACCATTGATTTAGGTAGTAGTTACACTTCCCTCCTCCTATATGTACATCTTTCTTATTGAATAATTCAAGTTGTTGTATTGTAATGTATTGAGCCTTATGGATTATGATGGAATTTCCATATATGGTATTTTAGCTCTTTTGTTTTGAAAATCTAATGTGGTGTGCTATTATCATCTGAGATCACAGCTTGGAACAATCTTCTTATCATTCCTTTCATGGTATCAGTTGTGATAGATGATGTTAGACATCATATGTAATGTTATGGGTTATTTAAATTTTAAGGGTTTACACTAGGATTTCACATTTGGAATTTGTTAGTACTTTTTATGCAGACATAAATTTTTATGCAAAATAGAGTGTTGATCATAGATTTGGAAGGTGCCAAAATGCTAGAATTGATATGTAAACTTTACCATGTTTTGAGACAGTCAAATTTGGCAGTGTAGGTAACCTAATTCTTTTATCCATTAGGTTATTAAGTGTGTACCTTCCAGATGCATTCTTTTACCAATCTGGGTATTTCTAGTTTTGGATGCAGTCTTTTAAATCATTGGACACCTCTGTAAGTTTTATATTGCAAGACCTTTTAAACATTGGATATAAGCATGTACCATTTCGGATGCATTCTTTTACCCTCTAGATATTTCATAAGAACTTTAAAGTGCACAACTTTTATCCATAGACGTAGATTTTTACTACCCTCTATAAGTGCATTCTTTTATCCATTTGATATAAGCCTATCAAATGAGCTAAGTCCCATTCATTTTTGTATTTTAAGGAATCTTTTCCATTTTTTACCCTCTATGGATATTTATATTAAAAGTTATAAGTGGTAATTTGGACCAATTAATTCTTTTATTCAACTGGAACATTTAACATTTATGCATAAGATCTATCATCCCACACTTATTAGATTTGTACATTGGGTGCATTCTTTTATCCATTGGATATAAGTGTGTACCATTCAAGAATGCATTCATTTACCCTCTAGATATTTATGTTTTGGATGTAGTCTTTTATCCACTAGATGCAAGATTTAACCCTCTAGGTGCATTCTTTTATCCATTGGATATAAGCATGTACCTTAGATGGTATATATATTTACTTGTTGATTTATAATCAGAACATTTAGGTTTTAAGCGCATTGTTTTATCCATTGGTTGCAAGCATGTATTATGTGGATGCACTCTTTTACCCTTTGTGACATTTGGGTGTCACCCCTACCTTTTCATAAAAAAAAGATTTATCATTAAAATATTATTTTAATAGCAAAACCTTGTAGAGCTCATAACTTTTGATCCGTAGCTCAGATTAAGGTGATCTTATTTTTCAAATTGAGTATTTTTTCAAGATCTACACATTAGTGATATTTTAAGATACATATTTCAAATTTAAAAGGTATTTTACTCATTGTAATATTAATATGAATTCAATTATAAAGTTCCAAATTCGGGAGGGTGTTTTAATCACTTGTGGACGTAATTTTGGTTGAGCCCAACATATCTAAAATTTTGGGTATTAATTATAGTATCTATGGGTGTATCTTTATTATCTCTTGTTTGTTGATATATTTTGGATCTAATTTTTGACACTTTTTTTAGCATGTTGAAGAGTCTTTCTTTTAATTAGCTATTCTAGTGGAGCCCGAGTGTTATTTTGAAAGTGTTCAACTAGTTGATTTTGAAACTCATACAAATTACTGTGGTGTCACTCTACCCTATTCATCTCAAAATATATATGGGGGGTATGTTTTTGTGTTGATACCGTTTCTTCAGGTTTCATGTCCTTATTTTATTTGGTTGTGGAACTTGGAATTGGAGTGGATCCAAATCATGATCCGCATCCTCCATTAATATTTCCTCTATGGATCCTCCCGATCCTATTTCATGACTTAGGGACCTGCCTTGTTGCCTTGGTTGTTCTTGGATTGTGGCACATGATATTTGTAGTAGTTGATCAAATTATGTTTGGTTTTTTTTTTTGTATTTTTGACATCACTCCATTGATAGTCTCCTTGCATGGAGCTATTTTGGTGAAGCCCAGTGTTAATTTTTTTTGAGTTCTATGATCGAGTAATGGATTCAGACCACTGTGTGCACCAACTTCTTCAACATTATACAAGTTTTTGGAGCTGATTGTTCTTGAGGATATCTTGTAGCAGGATTTTATCTCTACTTTGTTATTACTAGTTTTGGGTACCTTGGCTGGTGTCCAATTTTCCTAGTTGTTTCTACTTTTCCTCATCAGGCCTTGTTTATTCAGGACCCACCTTTTTTTCCACCCACCTAAGCTATGCTTACGGGAGGGTGTTAGTGTAGGTTATTATTTATCCTTTTCATTTATTTATCCCATAATTCTTACACTTTTGTTAGCCCTACACTTGTTGGGTTAGCTTGCTTAGGTGTACTATTTGTGTGGAGTTACTTTCTAGTTGTGTTGAGTTAGCTTCTCAGTTATGTGGAGTTAGCTTACTAGTACCTTTTGGAGCTAACTTAACTGCTGTATCAGTTAGTGGGAGTTCTTCACCACTAATGTAGGTAGTAGTTGCACTTCCCTCCTCAATATGTACATCTTTCTTATTGAAAATTCAATTCATTCTATTGTAATGTATTGAGCATTATGGATTATGATGGATTTCCATATATGATATTTTAGCTCTTTAATTTTGCAAATTGTAATGTGGTGTGCTATTATCATCTGAGATCGTAGCTTGGAACAATCTTCTTATCATTCCTTTCATGGTTTAAGAGAATCAAAGATGGTTTGATACTTGGATCTTGGCTCCAAACTACTTAGTTGCCAGTGGAATCCCCTATTACAAGTGCATGGCTCATTTTTTGTAACCATTCATATAAGTCAAATTATTGATTAGAAACTGAAGAACAATTTCGTAAGATGAATCATATACACCTTATTATTTCTTATTTGTGTGCATTGAAGGGGTTGAAATAGTATATATCTATGAGAAGAGAGTCATTATGACATTCATGTACCCAATGAGCTCAATTTTATCATTGAGTAACCGATGGGTGTGTTCACCATATATACATAGACTTCAAAGACATTCTATAGTGTAAGGATATGTCATAATAATGAAGAACCTCTAAATGGATATAAAATGATGATGTTTAGTTTCTAAAACCTAACTAAGTTGGGTGCACTCAAAATTCACCTAGACAAATTATAAGTGACTCTCTCTTACTAATCATAAAAATTGTCATGTTTATAAATAAGACATATATGGAGAGATCATGATGGAAAATCTAAGTGTCTATGCATGCTCAATAAATATTACATGTATTTGTAAATGAGTGACTTAAACAATCATCATAGACAATTGGCAATTAAGGAATGTTGAATATACATTGAAGAGTACCATGGAATCTACATGCAATGACGTGGATCTAACAGTTCATTCATTCAATATTATAATGTAAGATTTATTACATATATTACATGGCATGAGAATGGGTAGCTATTCATGTCATACTTAGATGGTGACAATTCTAATAAAATAATACCTAAATGCAACACTTGGGGATATTATCATGGGAATTTTCATATTAGTTGTGACTTACATGCTTTAAAAAGACTAATTGATGGATAAATAATATTAAAAATATTGAATCCTTCTCTAATTATCTCACACTAAGGCATGTTTAATCCTAAATGTATTGTTAGAAACCTGAATATATGGGGGTATCATTCATGTAACATGGCTTGAGATAGCATTGTTTTATCTGAAATCGGTTCTTGATCTTTCATTGAGAATTTTTGAGCCAAAGTAAACTTATTGTTACACATCTATTTCATTGTGAATTTTGAGGATTTTATAAGGTTTATTAGATAATCTTAGAGGTTAGAATCATGATAACCTCAAAAAGTGCATGTGTATGCGTAGACCTTTAAAATGAAGGATCTTCTTCCCTATGAGTGAAAAAATACCTATTCAAGAGTGTTATTGAATGGGTTCACCAAATGATTTAATAAATATTATAATTTGTAAAACCCTAATTTGAAGAGTCACATATAATAAATAATAAATGAAGTAAAGATTTGATGAAAAAGCAATAAGCTAGAAAAATTGAAACCCTAAATGTAAGAGAAGGAATAAAATACTTATTTGATTTTGCAATTAATCCTAGAAGCTGTGTTGAGTGTGGAAAATTGATGAAATAGGATAGGAGGAAACCACAACCCACATGTAAAATTATGGGTTTTACCTTTTGGAATAAGTTAGACTAGGGCACCTAAGATAGGTCAGGGGCACTAGGCGCCAAATACTACTTATGGTTGCACCGTGTCTACTGTAAAACCTCGTGAAAATGATTTTTATGTGTCGCAAGATGTTCAGTGACTTCACTTTTTTGCATTATCACCTGTATGTCACACATTTCCAAAGAATTTTGCATGTAATTATGTAAAACAAATGATATCCTACAAAACCCCAAAACACATCAAATCCTACAAAATTATAGATACAAATGGGGATTTGGAACTGACCCTACAATCACCTGACATAGTGAACTTATAACTACGAGTGTTGCACTACATATCATACTCCATTTAGTTCTATATGCATGTGTTTTAGAATCAAAACCCTAGGAAGCTCTTGTGCAAGATGCACTTGATAGCGAGAAATAATAGATGTAGCAATGTAAGTAGATGTGTGGATGTCAAAATGAATTTCCCCTCCTATGAAGTGTATGTAGAAAATGCATTCCTTGTCCCTTTAATGATAGCTAGATGGATTTTGATTCTTTTAGAATTCCTTTGGATGCAACCTTAGGTGGTGATAGTATAGATACTTAGAGCTTTGTCCTTTATTAATGATCACATAGCTTTGTATTTATATGATTCCCTTGTTTAAATTTCTGTAATTGACAACTAAAAGGACTAACCCATAAGAAAACAAGATGCCCAAAAGATAAAAGAGGCCCAAAAGGGGTGAGTAAGATACAAAGAGGTCAGGGGTCCTGAGAGGACCTAAGGGTGCCTAGCAGCTTCCTGGGGCACTTGTGTCTAGAGTCAATAAAGATAAATTAACGAAGATAAGATTGGGATATGGGATGTGTAAGACCAAAGAGGAAACCAGAAAGATAGAAAAGAGGCCATATATAGATGTAAATTACTATTTTTCTTGCTTAGGAATCATATGAATAATGGTATGTGATTAGGACCTATAAATGTACCCAAGTGTATTATTTATTGTCTGTAAAAGGTGATTGAAATGACCAAAGGAGAAGAATCTATGCAAAAAAACATGAGTCAATTGCAGGGACAATTTCCCATAGTAGATCATGAAGAAGGATTTTCTCTCCCCATTAAACTAGTTATGATGTAAAGTTCATCTATACCTGAGGGATAAGTTAATGATAGTAAAATATGATATGGATTGTTATTATTTGCAAATGGTTGTTACACATGTTTGATATACTATTGAAGTGTAACAACATTGCTTTAGAGTTGAGGGATTATCCAAGGGATCACAACAAGATTTTAGGCTTAAGCATTATGGATTTGGTGTAAACAAGATAGTTCCTGTTGTGAAACTGGATGAAAATAGTATTAATAAGGAAATTATAATATTAGGAACTTGCCTCTAAAAATGATTGGAAGAAGCTTGTGTTCCAAAGAAAAAGTATCTATTATAGGATAAACAAAAAAGCACTAAGTAAGGTTTCTATCTTTCATTATTTAGGCTAGTCAGGAGTCATATGATGGTATCGGTTGTCAAGTGATCATTACGATGGGTTGTATGCTTTAGGAATTTGGGTATATTACGAATAGTTATTAATTACTATTCTTGTTGAAAGTTAGAATAAACTCTGTCTACCTTCGTGAAGGGTTAGGCCCCTAGATGAGCTTTCAAGAGGTTGCAGGAAAACCGAAAGGTTTTGTAGGTTGGATAATTAGTTCTCTAATGATGTTTCCCTCTATACAGATACAAAAAGATTGATACAATCATGTAGACAAAGAACACTTCTAGAAAAGAATGATTTGATAATAAAATATTGTATGATGAAATTTGTGCTATATTAACATTCAACTTGGCTAAGCTCTCAACCCTAAAATTATAGGTTCATGTATTTGATAAGATGTATGAAGATTCAAACTTAGATATTAAATCAAAGTATTAATTAAAAAGTTATTGTTGAAAGGTAATGAGGCCTAAAGAAAATTTATGGGGAAACAATTTATATAGTTTAAATGAAATTTATTGACCTACCAATCTTGATTGAAACATTCCAAGAAAATAATGAACAATGGAAAGGTTGTTTTAACCTCAATTATAAATAGGTAATCAATGATGTATTGCTAAAGATAATCATTTATATGCATAGTTAACATTCTTATAAGTTACCTAATTGACTTTAAAATAAAACTTAAAGAATACAAAAAATCCACTTTTTAGTTTGTAATAACAAAGGGTCTTTACATTTTGGATAATCAGAATCCCATTTTAGCTAGGTTACATTGGACCTAGTAAGTGTACACTACGCTAATAGATCTCAAATCTAATTAATAGTTGAAATACTAGGATACATGATGCAATAGTGAAATAAAAAGTATTTGGATCAAATATTGGATTTCATCCATGAGGCACAAGCATCACATCAACACATTAAAAAAAATTAACTGGGAAGCACCTATGAAGAAGGAAAATGTTAGGAATAATGAGGGATTTGAAAATTTTCTAATATAGGAAGAATAAATTTTGGGATTTGAGAAGGCTAGATGGAATATGCTGTAGAGCTTTTCAATGGATATAATGAGGATACAAAGACTAAATTTGATGGAAGCACCCTATAGATTTAATTTGGACCTAAAATGGTGTTGAGGCTTTGCTCAGTGAGATTTAGAAGTATTTTAAGATAAGGGGTTTCTTCATTCTTTACAAAGGCATTGTGGGGAGCTTAAAATTAGTTATCTAAAGAAACTTCAAATCAAGGTGGAAAAATTTAGAATTATGGATGTATCAAAATTAATGTAGATACCATTGTCATGTGAATGCAATTTAAGGGGATATTTTTCCAATGCCCTTGGTTTATTAACAATATTTTTTATCATTTATGAAAGAGTTTCAATAGCTAGGCAAGGAAATGTCAATTACTTAATATTCCTCTTTACCCACCTATCTCAAATACGTACCCCTGAACTAAAATCCTTGAGGTATTGAGAATTCTGAAAATATTTTATGGGATTAAATTGCTATTGGTGGAGAATAGATGATGCAACATAAGATCCTTAATGTATGGATGTAGGGTTTGAAATATCTTAAATCAAGAAAGAATTAATTATGCAAGAGGTAGACCCATTCTTGGAAGAAAATCCTTAAAACATAATTTCTCGTTTAGCCCCTTTAGATACCAAGAAGCCTTGGTGGAAAAATGATAACAAGGAAGCAAAATGAGTTAGACAAAATGTTTTAGGAACTAAAAATGGAAAAAAATTTTCATTTATTCTGTGAAAACTCCAGTTTCAATGAATTCAAAATAGAGAGAAAAGGGCCATTGGTAGAAGCTTTACTTGTGGAAGTGACCACTTCACCAATACAGGCCTTTCCAAGGAAAACTATCCTATGCTCCAACTCAGCCAATTTGTGATAAATTGATGATATATCTTCTAGAGGATCTTAATCAAATGCTAATAGAATGTTGAATGATATCTCTTTTTCCACCAATTCCTCATTAACAAATGATGGATATATACAAATAAAGTTTGTATTGATACTTGTCCTGCAATGGAGCCAAAACCTCTTCAACTTCTATGGAACTACATGGTATTCTATTCAAAATAAGTGATAAAATAAAATTTGGAATATTGAGAACAAACGAGTCATTTTGACGAGTTTTCTCATTAAAGTCACTTGAATTATGTGATAATTTAGTGGTCATATGTGCTCCTGTTGATCTTCAATTTAGAATAACATCCCGATGAATGCTTCATCCAGACCTGAAAGATTAAAAAAGTGAATGCAGAGTTTCTTAAGATAAAGCCTTCAAATCTCCTTATAGTTCTATTTCCACCATTTCTCAAGTAGAAGTATGAATACCAATTATTTCATAGATAATTCCACTTATAATCCTATAATGAAATTGAGAATTCATAACTCATAAGTAATAATTTATTGGAAAATAAATCCCAGGGAGGTCTGTACAAAGTATCATGGCGAGAGTAAATGTATGGTCATTTTGGATGCTCAACACGAGTCAAATAAAGAGAGAGATAAATGATATATAGAAAAATGGCATTTGTTTGGTCTGATTTAAGATCTTTCATGACGAAGAAATTAAATTCAAATATTTACCCATAATTATCCCTTTCTCAAGGTATGTTTTCCAAAAAGATAAAAATCAAATTAATTAAAGGGATGGCATTAGAAAGAAAATGGTTATGAGTAAGCACATGAGTGATTGAGACTAGGTGAAAAAGATATGAAGACATTTGGAAATATAAGCTAACTACTTTGCACACATCCACACGTGTAACAGAAAAGTGAAAGAAAATTCTAAGAAATGGTAACAAAAAATAAAATCTTTGCAGTTGGAAAAAATGCCTTCCCACTCTGATGAGATCTTGGGATCCTTGCCATGAGGGAAAGGAATACTATCTCACTAGTTTTGGGGGAAATTGAAACGTGAATCCATGAATTTTTTGTCTAAATATGAGGGAATTTCCTCATATCAATAGGGTGTTAGTTTTCTATTTAGAGAAGTTGAAATAAATTAATGTAACTCTCCATGTTTCCATTTTTCTTGTATGGAATACATATGAACTTTGATTTTTTAATATTTTTTGTCAAGGTGGTTACACTCTATAACCATTGGTGAACACTTAGGGATTTAAATTCATGTCCCCCTACCTAAAAATTGAAAGTTTGAATGAAACATGATTACTTATGTTTTTAGTTTTGTGTTTTGGATCTTATATGTTGAAATTTGATTAATGAGTCACAATGTTTAATACAATTTTATGTTTATTGCTTCTTTATGTAATACACTAGATCAACCCTTGGTTGTTGTATTTTGGTTACTAAATCAGTATTATTTTGTAAGCATTTACTCTGAAATATTTGATGTAATTCTAAAATCCTTATTGCAATCATCTTGTTGAGTGATTTTTGTCAGCCTTTGAGTGTATCTTTGGAATATGAGAATATGAGCAATAAGTACTTTATTTGAGCTCTTGCATAAGCTTTTATGTTAAGATTTTTAAAGATTGTCTTGAAAATATTTTCCACTGTTGAGTATCAATGAATGCAAATATTTTTACTCAAGAAATTTCCACTAATTAATCATATGTTCTTTACTTTTTAGGATATCATGTTGTTGTGGTAGTTGTCGATGCTTTGTTGCAAGAACTTAACCATCATTTAATCCCATTATTTTATAAATCAAATCTATTATACTTTTCCCCACACCGTCACACTTCAATCCAAGGATCCATTTAACACCCTGATTTTTCTATTTCAAAGAGCATTTTAACAGCCTTAATCATACCAACATTTAGATCAAAAGTGATGCAAGAATTTTTTTGTTGTTGTCTCTAATAACCTGTGTTTGATACACTAGATATGTATATCATTATTATGACAACTCTTACAAGTGAGTGTTATATTAATTGATATTCTTATCTTAGATTGACCATCCATTTATCAAAAGTATCTAAAATAAAATTATCCCCCATCCATTCATGATACCCAATAGGTTCTCTCAACCTAGTTTAAGGAAAAACAAAAAGCAGGAGGATCAGGCCATCACCTTTGTATGTGCCTCTCAATCATCCCAAGAGCTTGGTTATAAAGATAATGTTAGACATCTCCCTAGCTATACATGACATGTATCACACATTATGTCATCCTCCAATCCCTCCTATTCTTTGAAAGCATTTCCAGGCCCTAGTGGGTGTAGAATTGGGAACCAACGCATTTATGACATTTTCTTGTCTGGAGTCTTTACTGTAGGAAAGGTTAAGAATACTTACCTTTATAGACTTTTTATAAAAAATATGTAAATAAAAGACAAATTTTCTAGTATTCTCCATGAATTTCCTATTATAAGTAGGCTTTGAATATAAATTGTGTTTCTGTGAGTATACCAGAGGTTGGTTGTCAAGGTGTTATCCAATTTTACACACATGTAAAAATTGGACAATGGGGTCCTACTGAAATTTAGGTCTTTACCAAAGGACTTAGGGGCCTACATGTAAGTTTTTGTGTTTCGAGAACATTTACGATGTTCCAGAAGGATTTAGGAACATATTGAAATATTTTTCCTTTCCCAAGTTTTCAAATCTCAGGGTTTACTGAGAGCAAGGAAATTGATATTTGAGAGGCTCACTCTCAAATGATTCATGCAGAAATGATAAAAATCCATAAATCAGGTGTAAAGGGTCTTGTTGTACTTACATTACCCTCTAGTTTCAAGAAATATCCTAAGAAATTCACTTATTAGAGCAAACTAACATTATGAGAGGATCCACATTAGGGGGATGAACTCGCTAAGTAGCTTGGTGAGCTACTTGGTGAGCTGAGATCGACATAAAAGATGCTTCATAAGTTGGAAGGCCCGAGCGGGTCCATGAAAGAATTATTGCATTAAGAAACCAAACCATGATATTGTACATGGTAAATAATGATATCCTAATGATTTGTGGAGTGGAAAAGTAGTGGGGCCCAATATTACAAGCTACAAGATCATGTGGTGAGATCAGTTTGAACAAGTCCCGTAGATCCCAGTTATTTTTAGTTCAATATAACCATAGGATGCTCGAGCTCAATGGATTTTAGTTTGATTTCAAGCTAAGATGGCATTTGATAATACAAACTTGGTGTGATGAGCTCGCCAGAGTCTAATGAGCTCGTAGAAGCACACAAAAAACTCGAAAAACATTAGGAAGGAGTCTTTAAAGGGAACTAAAGGCTCACCTGATGTTGCAACATTAAGTCAAGCTCATTAGGTGAGGCATAGCTCGAGATCCATCAAAATTATAGGCTCATCTCAAAGCTAATGCAAAATAGACAATTCCATGAGAATAGGGTAATTTGAAGCATGGATCAAATAGGTGGATGGATGACATCCTGGGTGAGGATGCATTACCATGATACCTAAGTCACTTGGGGCCATGCGAATCAGGGAATCTTGATTTGAACCAAGCTAATTCTCAATAAATAAAATGGAATCAAGTTCAATTTTGAAGCTCCACGGATCCTCTGAGATGACTGATCTTGGGAGTGAGTTTGAATCAAGATAACATGGAAGATAGCTCAGGGATTAAACGTTAGACCACACATGTCAAACAGAAAGTTACTAAGTTTAAGGAGGATGAGTTTGAGGATGACTCATCTTGAGAATTTGATGAGATCATAGCTTGGAGGTGGCTAGGTGGTCATGGGAAAGCTAAACCTCAAGCTCAATGTTGAGTTACTTAGGAATAAGAGAATGATAAAATGAGGTAGAAACATGATGGATATGTATTGGAGAAAACATGTGGGCTCACGAAATACTTAGGTGAAATGTATTCACAATGATAGCTTGGTCGTAGGAAAAGCATTGTAGTGAACAAGTGAAGCATGAAACAATTAAGTTGCATACATGGGTAGGCTCAACTCATAGCTCAACAGAGTCATAAAATTGGTGTCTCACTGTAGAACTTGGGCAATCAGACAAGAGATGTTCTATCAGGTGGTTCGTTCATAATGGACATGAGCTAGCTCGACATCAATACTTTGAAGCACATCTTTTGGAGATGAATGAGATATCGGCACAAAATTTGAGAGAATTTATGGGGAGAACTGTGTCAGTGAAATGGAATTCAAATCAACATGTGAATAACTCATCGATGCTTGAAGAAGAACAAGATCTCATTGTGAATTTAAAGGGTTGGCTTGGAAATGAAGCAAGTAAAAATAAATAGAATGGTAGGTCGGCCCATTTCTAAAGTATAGAAAGGAGGTGAGGTAATAACTCATGGGTCGATGTGTGATGGAGAGCTCAACGTATCGAGCTAAAGAGAATGACCATGGAGATTTGAGCGAGTTACTCAGTGAAAAAATAAATCAAGTTGTGATTTAATAGAGGAGGATGTTAATCGGTGACATAATGCATGAAAGTTCAACTTAGTACTGAGAAATGAATCAATGTAAAGAGCTCACATGCTTGTGGAGGAGGTGGATAAGCTCTTGAAAAGAAGTTAGGCAAAGACCAAGCTTTTCAAATTCATCAAAACCTGGTGAGAAGCATTGATGAGGAGATGATGAAGTTTCTCATAGGTCTCCGAGTCAAGGTCCACCGGAATCGATGCAGGAGCTTAACATAGGCATGAGGGATGATTTTGGGCTCACATGGGGCCAAGTTCAGATCTTGCAAAGCCTAAATAGATGGGCATAAAATTTCAGCTCTATGGTAGATGTTTGAGTTGGAGCCAGTTCACAATTTTAGAAGTGGAAATTCAAGGTAGAAGTTCCACGCTCATTGGAATTACGGAGATTAGAGACCAATTCGCTGATTTGGTGCCAAGGAAAAGTGACCTTAAAATCATGAAGCCTGTTACTTCAGATTGTTTGGTTATTTTATAATGGAAGCCAAGGAAAGTAACTCAGTGTGGGATAAACAGTGTCTAGGATCCCAAGCTGGAAGATTCAATGCGGGAAAATCATCGACAAAAATGGGGAGTTCATCTATGAGTTGGCCAAGTAGTGAGCCAACACATTCAGTAGAGTACATGGCATGATGGTTCTGAGGTATTTGGAAGGTAATTTGGTGAGGTCAACAAATTGGTTGAGATGATGATTGTAATGATTTTTAATGTAAAAATTTCCGAGTAATTAGGTGTTAAGCTTATATGAAGGTGCCGCATGGAGAAAAATTCTCACCGAGCTAACAGGCAAGGTAACTCTTCAGAGTCAGTGAATGAAATTAGATTGAGTCAAGAATGATGATTTAGAGGGGGGAAGAATAACGTTAAACTATGTAAATAAAAAGGGAGTCGGTGAATGAAATTAGACTGAGCCAAGAATGATGATTTAGAGGGGGGAAGAAGAACATTAAAATATGTATATAAAAAGAGCTCGAGTATGGGAGGTTAGGCGTATTAGCTCATGGATCGAGCTAAGTAAACAAATCCATGTTTTTCCAGAAATAAAATCTCAGAGCGAGCTATGTAAATATGTCACACCCGCTGCAGGATTCAACTCATCCTAGCATAGCAGAGAATACAAATACCATCAAAGGATTTGGCAAGTTGAGGGGCAAGCTTAATAGCTAGGATCGAAAACTAAATCATTTGAGTGAGTATAACAAACATTGCAGAGGATTTTGGATTATTTTGACTTGACCTATACATGAACATGGTCGAGGCGTGGTGAAAGATCTTGTCATGTGGAATGTCATTTTGGAGGAAGATTTTATGCTTAGAATGATAACATTGAGTGATTTTTTTAAATGATGTGAAGATGGAAATTAAAATGGAGTTGGCTCGATGGATTGAAATCAAATTAAAATTTTACAAGTTGGGCATGATGGGAGCCAATGTATATTTGAGATGTTTGACGATCTCTAGGAAACTCACTTATCTGAGTTATGAGTGAGCTCACTAGGAAAATGGAGTGTCAGTCGAGATGTTGAGAGCTCGTCACATGGATAGTGAACTGAAAGAATGAATGAAATCGTGAAAGGAGAGTCATTTGAGTTTTTTTATTTTTATTAAAATATTTTAATAAATAATATTTTTATTATTATAAAATATTTTATTTAAATATTATTTTTTAAATGGAGGATAAGTTCAAACCTTTCATTTATGAACATGATGGAATGTTCTTAAGTGGTTCAACCAACTTTACAATTAATGTTGACCATCATGTGCCTTCATTTTAGGAAGGAATTTATGATTTCTCCTCTCTTCCCACATGGATTTCTTCTATAAATGTAAGTTGGAAGCTCATTCCAAGGGGTTACACATTGGTTACAGAACTTAGACGTGTGACACAAGTTGGACAAGTTAGACATCTTAGACAAGTGTATATTTTTCAAGAATCCTCTCTCTTCTGCAAGTTAGCTTTGTGGATTGGGGAACTTTCAAGCCTCCTTTCCAAGACTATAATGACAACCATTTCCTCTTCTGAATGTAATGATGCATTGTGCATGTTTTTGAAGTAATAAAAGTGTATGTTTTGTGACTACTATTATTCCTTTTCATCATTCCACATACTTCTTTGTGCCTTTCTCATGCTTACAGATACATTGTGCAAGTTTAAGTTTCTATTGCAGGTTCTTGGAGTTATGTGCTTATCAAGTGGTGGAGTTCTGCATGCAGTTGAGTTGTGGTGTTTATTCACCCTTCTTAATTTCATCCTTCTTCACTAGAAGACTGATATATTGTTTGTCTGATTGAGTTTAACAAAGGGAACACATGCTCTTTGTTTTGTGGTATTATGTTTACCCTTTCCAAGTTGTAGTAGGTGAAGTTGTCTTGTGGTGCACAACACCCTCTTCAAATTAACCCTTCCTGAGTCTAGAAACACCCTTTATTTGGTGCATCACCATCCCTAGTATAGTTTCATTTCTTGCAAATATCTTTCCCTAAATCCCATGAAAATGTTAGCATAGGTCTAGATAACCATTTTATTGCACTAGGAGTAGTATAAAACTTAGTTTAGGAAGAGGAAGCCAACCTTCTCTAGAGGTTCACCTCAAGCCCAAGTCCCACAGCTTGAGAGGTGATCCCATGTTACCCAATCACACCGAACATCTTATTCACATTCTGGCCATTCAGAGGGTGCAGTGATTTGGCGATAATAGTTTTTGGCACACCCGGTGGGACCAAGAGTTGGTACTTCTCTTCTCACTTGCACAAATCAAAGTACCTGATGACTCTATATCTCTAGATTTCAAATCTCAGTGTGTTAACTTATGTGAAGAATTCAGACAAGAGATTCTTCAAAGAAAGGAAATTATCAACATATTGAACTATCCTTGTCTCCTCCAAGGAGAAGGAGAAGAGGCATCTCAACATCACCCATTGCAGCATCACCTCATAGGGGTCATTCAACTCCTCCTTATGGAAGGTTTCCTCCACCTAGGAACAATCAACCTCTTGTTGTTATGGCGAGGAACCAAGTTTTTCCCCCTTTCAATGCAAGAAGTCCTCTTCTATTGGCACAACATGACCCTATACCTGTTGCGGCACTCAAAAGTTTACCCTTATACACAGGGGAAACTCACCTTACTCTAGTGGAACATATTATTGATGTAGCAAGAATTTTTACAGTACATAATATCATGGAGGAAAATGTTGCGGTTAGACTCCTTGCTACTTCCTTCAAGGGAAAATCACTTCAATGGTTTCAAGGGTTAGAGGTTGGTACTATAACCACTTGGGATGAGTTAGGAGAAAATATCTGTAAATAGTTTGAAGACAAGAGTGATCACCTGTCACTCTTGGAACAACTCACTACCATAAAGAGAGCTCCCCAAGAATACATGAGTGATTTCAACTTCCGATTCCAAAGGACTTGGAATAGGATTCCAGCACTCATAAAGCCTTCTCCAAATAATGCATTCTTGTACTATTTGTGAGCCTTGAATAGTGATGTAGCAGTTATGATCCAGTCCATGGGAGGGACTACACTACCTGATGCCTACGAAGTTTCCATAAGAGTGGAGAATTCCTTGATTCAGGATGGAAAGATAGCTCCATGACCGCCAATGCCATTGTCTCTGAATCTTACAAATACTCAGCCTACCATTGTTTTTATTCCAGCAGCTTCCAAGCAACCAGTTCAGTCTACCCCCACCCCTTCAAATGATCTATTTGAATTCAAGTCACTGCTGCAAACTTTTGGGAATGAGCTCGTTGCACTCAAGAGGAAAAATTTCAATATAATTGTCCATACCAGCCACAAAATCAGCAGTATCAAGCTAACCATCCTCCTTTTCAAGGGAATAATCAACCTCAAAATCAAACTGCAAGTCAAGCTGTGAATGTCAGGCCTTTAAACTTTAGGAATCCTCTTATTGCTAGCTCTCTTCCATAGCCCTTGTACCTGTCTAGAATAATCTATTTCAAGACTAAAAATGGTGTTATCCTTGTTCTCAACCCCACAATCAAAATATTTTCCCCAATGGAGTTATTAACTAGGCCTTATGGTTCAAAGTGTATTTTCCCCTCTAGAGCCAATAGAAAATTCATCTACGCAGGAAATAGCAGATCAACCATAGGCACCTGAAGAAACCACTTTGCTAAATTGGCAAGCAGAATATTTTTGTGGGTTGAATACAGATTCCTCATCAGTGGCAGAAAACACTCATTCCAAAAAGAGAGCAATGGAATCTCAACCTTCCAAATCTGATCAAGCATCCACTTCACAGCCTCAACCACAAGTGGTTTGATAAAGATGTGGGAAAGAAACCACCAGAAACACATGCTAGCCAAGCTGCAAGGAAAGAAGGTTCTTCAGGCATCACGGTACCCAACAAGCACTTTCCAAAAGAGGATTCTAATGCCCAAAGAAATGTCAGCAAAGTAGGAGAAATTCCCTTTAGTATTGTAGAACAAATGAAGAAGACCAACCTGAGTGTTACCATGTGGGACACACTCTCAATTCCTTCTCAAAGAAACTTGTTGCAAGAGGCTCTGAAAAATTTTGGTACAACCAATGGATCATCGGGTCATGGGGCAACAACTACTATGAGTTTGTGTCAACCAGAAGGGAAAATATTCCTAAAGAAACAAACCACCACCATTCTATATTTCCCTGATCATTGGTGATCATTTGGTACATAATTGCATGATCGATTTTGGTGCCAGTAGCTCAGTCATGCCCAAACAAATTACAGATGTACTAGGAATACAATATACACCAGTTGTAGAGGAGTTGTTCAGTTGGATGGTACACACCATTAAAACCATTGGAGTTATCAAAAGACTTCAACTTACCATCCATGTATGCCCAAGTTTTTCATTCACCCAAGACATATCAGTCATTGATCTCCCTCCTCTCTTTTCCATCTTCCTATCACAAGATTTCACTACCAAGATGGGTGGTTATCTATCAGCCTATTGGTCACATATGATTCTTAGGACTCGATACAGAACTAAAGTGACTATAAGGGTGGAACCAATTTTCCATAATCATGTAGAACCCTACACTGCTAGTCCTATAAATGGGAATTATACCATCTATGATCCAGAAGAAGAAGATGTTGATCATGAACCGACCACTCTTGTGGAAGAAGTCCCTGATACTGTGTTGGATGAAGTGAGTGGAGATCATCAGTATGATCCCTACACTGATGTGTTGGTAGAGGAAGAAGTTGGTTTGTTATTGTTGGAAGAGATGGGATTGGGTACATACTGCATTCATGAAGAAGGTACGATCATACCACAACTTGTCAAAACACAAAACAATTCTGAAGGACTGTGGAAATTGTTCTTCGATGGCTCGAGGAGTAAGAATGGATCTAGTGTTGGTGTCATGCTAATTTCTCTAGAAGGAGATAAGTACTTCTCATCTTTCTGGTTGTAATTCAGTTGCACTAACAATGTTGCTGAATACGAGGCCCTTGTGCAAGGAATTCAGCTAGCTCAAAAGAAGGGAATCAAAGCCCTGACTATTTTTTGGAGATAGTGAGTTAGTTTTTCATCAAGTGATGGCACACAGTGCATCCAAAAATGATCTTTTAAGATCATACAAGAACTGAGTCTGGGATTTGATTGAATATTTCGAAGCTTTTGGGATCCATGCAGTTCCTAGAAATCAAAATCAAGATGTTGATAGGCTTGCTACAATTGGCTCACAATATGACATACCTATTGATATCATGAAAGAAGGGCAGAAATATGTCAAAATGGTGGTTTGACCTGCAGTTCCCAATAATGTGAGTAGCTGACAAGTGTTTGATAGTGACAAACAAATTGTCCTTTTCCTACAAGAAGAGGTAGAGTTTGCTACAAAAAATCAAGATAAGTTGCAAGAATCATATGGTGATCAAATCATACAATTGAAAAGCAACAAGCTACCAAAAGGCTTAGTTACTCTGGAATCCATTTTCAATTCAGATGATCAAGCCAAAAGACAAATCTCTAACATGGTGGTCAAAGAAGAAGATTTTGAGGAAGTCAAGGTAGCAAATGAAAAGTTTCTGAAGATCAGAAAAGTATGCACTCCCGAAGAAAAATAAGGTTTCATCAAAATTTTCAAGAGTATCATGACATTTTTTTCCATGGAGCTATAAAGACCTGCATGGTTTTGATCTAGGTCTAGCACAACATACCATTGAACTGGATCCTAATGCCAAGCCAGTTCATCAGAAACAGAGGCCAATTAATCCCAAAATTGAGCCACTAATGAGAAAGGAGCTAACCAAACTCATTGAGGCCTGTATAATTTTTCCTATCAAGCATTCCTCTTGGGTAGCCAATCTGGTCCCTATAAGGAAGAAGAATGGAGAGATTTGGTTATGTGTGGACTTCAGGGATTTGAACCATGCCTCATTGAAAGATCATTATCCTCTTCCATCAATGGAGAAAATCCTTCAAACAGTGGCAGGAGCTCAAATATTTTCTTTTCTCGATGGATATTTGGGTTACAATCAAATTTTGGTCCAAGAATCTGATCAATTCAAAATGGCTTTCACTACCAAGTGGGGCACATATGCTTACAACAAAAATCCATTCAGATTGTCCAATGTTGGGGCTACTTTCCAAAGAGCCATGGACATGGAATTTAAGGGACTAATCAATGATATCATCTTGGTTTACCTTGATGATATAACTGTATACTCTAAGCATGCAGAAGACCACATCACACATCTAAGGAAGGTTTTTAAAGATGTAGAGAATTTGGGGTTTCACTTAACCCTAAGAAATGTATTTTTGTAGTGCATGAGGGAAAGTTGTTGGGGCATGTTTTTTCAGCAGAAGGACTGTCAATCGATCTAGCCAGGATTCATTTGATTATGTCCTTATCTCTCCCAAGTCACAAGAAGGGTCTCCAGAGTTTTCTGGGAACCATAAATTTTGTGCAGAGATTCATCCCTCAATTCACAACATTGGCTAAACCACTGACAGCCATGTTGAAGAAAAATATGCCATTCTCATGGACAAAGGAAGGAAGGGAGAGCTTTGAAGCCATCAAAATGGCCATTTCTCAAGCTCCCACATTGGTGAACCCCAGGTTTGATAAATATTTTATTCTTTATGACTTTTGTAGGTCAAGAGAGCATTTCAGGTATCCTCACCCAGTAAAATGATGATCTGATGGAGCAACCAATTGCTTTCTTCAGTCAATCCCTCAAATACTATGAGCTCAAATATTCATTCATTGAAAAACAAGTATTTGTGGTTATTCAAGATTTGAAGAAATTCAAGCACATGTTGTCCAACAAAAAAATTCATCTGATGGTGTCTCATCCAGGTGTCAAGGAATTTTTTCTGAACAAAGAGATGAATGAAAAGTGTGTTGGATGGATCACGAAGGTGATGGAGTATGACATACATATCAAAGTTACCAAAATTTTCAGAGGTAAAGGTTTGTGTCAACAACTTGCTGCAGACATGGAATCAAAAGGTGATGAGGACGTGACACTCCTAAACACTGATGAAGGTGATGATCAGGTTGACTGGTTATCCAAAATGAAGAGTTTCCTTTTCTCAGGAGTATATCCTGTGAACATGGATAAAAATCAAAGATGGAATTTCCATCTTCAGTCTATTCCATATGTTCTAGTAGATAATGTTCTCTTTCAAAGGGATTTGAATGGTGTTCTCCTTCGGTGCATGGGACTAGAACAGGTAAGTAAGATACTAGAAGAGTTTCACAATGGCCTATCTGGAGGACATTATTCTGCATGAAAAACTACTACCAAGATCATGTGAGCTAGTTACTATTGGCTAGATTTGTTCAAAGATGCCCATCTCTGGGTAAGGAAGTGTAAGGAATGTGCCCTTTTTCACTGGAAAGCAGAAGTTGGCAGCTCTTCCACTACATCCAATTCAAGTGGATCAACCCTTTGTTCAATGGGGTTTGGATTTCATTGGAATGATTAATCCTCCATCCAGTGATGGACATAAATGGGTCCTTACTGCAATGGACTATTTTACTCAATGGACAGAGGCAGTAGCATTGAAGGAGAGCAATGAGAAGGTAGTTCTTGATTTCTTAGAAGGTATAATGACAAGGTTCGGTGTTCCATTTACAGTTATTTTAGACAATGCAATGGATTTTCTTGGTCTGAAGTTGAGTGAATGGGTTGTTAAGAATGGGGTCTACCTCAAGACTTCATCCAATTACTATCCATAAGGAAATGGATTGGCTGAGTCTAGCAACAAAAACCTCACAAGGATTATCAAATGCACAATGGAGACTAACAGGAGGACTTGGCACACACAACTTAAAACTGCTTTATGGGCAGATCAGATCACACCTAAAAGGGCCATCAAAAATTCTCCTTTCATGCTTATATATGGAAGAGAAGAAAAACTTTCCACTCTCCTTGGAGTTACCTTCTTTGGAGTTAGCTCATCAGCTTGAGGTTATGGAGAACGATCCTCTGACAGTCAGGTTTGCTGAACTCATGGAGTTAGAAGAAGTACAAAACAAGGCTATGAAGACTTTGGAGCAACATCAGGCTCAGGTTAAGAAATATTTTGACAAGAAGGCATCTGAAAGGAATTTTCAAGAGGGAGATTTAGTTCTCAAATGGGATGAAGATAGAGCCAAACCAAGAAAACACCAAGTTTGACACTCTCTGGAGTGGGCCATACATCATCACAAGTTGCAAAGAGGTGAATTCATTTCATCTATCTAGGATCAATGGAGAAGAAATTATCATTTATGTGAATGGGATACATCTCAAAGCTTATATTTTGAGATCATTCCACCCCTTGTACAGTTTAGTTAGGTGTTTTCCTCTAAGTTCTTTTTACACATTGTTGTGTGTTGTTGTTCTTTTTGCTTTCCTTGTTGTTGTGTTTTTGTGTTGTTCTTGCACATTGTATCATCATTGGAGGTTTTCAAGGAGAATAAGGTTCAAATTTTCAAAAGTTTTTAGGATTTTCCGAATCCTCAGATGTTTCATTCA
The DNA here is from genome assembly GCA_019776745.2 of Taxus chinensis. Classification (NCBI taxonomy): domain Eukaryota; kingdom Viridiplantae; phylum Streptophyta; class Pinopsida; order Cupressales; family Taxaceae; genus Taxus; species Taxus chinensis. The sequence goes on along the minus strand of CM034157.1, from coordinate 297,399,038 downwards.
AAATTCCACAGTGCTCTATAGGTGTTAAACATTTTTCATCTTCAGTACTTTTCCTACCTAGCATTACCGCATCATTCAAGATCAATAAGTTTAAGATTTGGATGTATCACAGAAGATCAAATCATCTTTCAGGATTCCAACATTGACTCCATGCCCAATGGATGACTTAAGGCTACTGGAATCATGCTTAGCATAAAAGCATCCCCGAGAGGTCACCAAAAATGTTATCCAATTTTTCACATGGAAAAATTGGACAACAGGGTCCTATTAGAATTCATGGGACTGGTCTTCATGAAGTATTTCAAAAAATTCAAGAAATTTTTGAGCTTTGAGAACATTTACGATGTTGGGAAATTCCAGGATCATTTTAACTATTTTTCCTTTCATGGGTTTTCAAATCTCAGGGTTTACTTATAGAAAGGAAATTGATATTTGAGAGGATCACTCTCAAATGATTCATGCATAAATGATAAAAATCTGTAAATTATGTTTAAAGGGTCTTGTTGTATTTAAATTACCCTCTATTTTCAAGAAATGAATCGTTACAAGAAGTTACTGATTCAATTTGAAAAATAATATTATGAGAGGATTCACAAGGGGGTTCGAGTTAAGTGCATAAATCGCTGAGCGATCCACTGAAGTGTTATTTCATAAGAGTTTGAGTTGTGCATTTTGTAAAGAAAGGGATCAGCTCATGTGAGAGCTCAATGGAAGTTGCTCAGAAAAAGTTCGAGAATCTATGAATCACAAGTTGGCATGCAGAAAAAGTTTGGAGTCTCGTGGGAGAAGCCGAAAGGATTTTACAAGCTAAGGCTCATTCAGAGATGCTTAAACTCATTAGAGTGAGCTTTCAGTCCCACGATGTGAACGTGGGATGAGTTGGGTCGAATTCAACATATGAGTGGGAGCTCTCATGGAGGTGAAATTTCTCACATCAAGGAACTACAGTATCATTGGATCATAGCGGGCTCGGTCAAAGAATTACCAGTGGTCAGCTAGATGTAAAAATGACCAATCTTCGATTAGGTGATCTCGCATACATGTTTGAGGTTTTTCAGAAATGGCATAGGGTCAAGCTTAGGTCAATGACAAGACAACTCCATCAAACAAGGGGTATGATTCAAACTGAAATCATTTCGAAGCAGAGTAGATAGGAATGAGCCATGGGCTTAGGTGAGTGAAGAAAGGCTCGATACAAGTAATTTAACCATAGGGAATCATGAAAGATTGGATCAAAAGCTCAATGCCCAACAAATAAAAGGAAGCTGTCAAGCTCAGGTGAAGCTTCAAACGACCAAGGTTGATCCAGAGCTCCGTCTTGGGACAAAATTTGAATTGATTAGACATGGTATGAATGATCTATGATCAAAACATTGAGACCAAGCACATCAATTAAGAAATCCAAAGAGGGATGAGGACTCTAATTTTAGGCATGATTTTTCTTGAAAATTTGATGGCCAAGCTTAAGCTTCAATGGATTCAGGTGGTTATGGGTGTGATCTCAAGGTGGAGCAATGGAGCTCAGACATTTTTCACAAGGGAATGTTGCATCGAGAGGACATTAAACTTGAGGATCATGTTTGGACAAATTTTTGTCATATGCAATAATTTGACTGTTTCATGATGATGTTTCGGAAACAGTGTTCTAGCTAAATGGTCAAACAAGTCGAAGATTTTAGGATTTTCAAGTTCTCATGTGTAGCTCAACTCACATCCTCAATAGATTCATCAAATTGGAGCTGTAGCACTATAGAATAAAGGGAATAGTATTTGAAGCAAAACTGCTCTCAGGTAGTGTTTTGGTGAAGCCAATGAGAAACATGAGGCCCTTGAATTGAACAAAGTCATGGAGGCTCGTGGTAGATGAACACAGAGCTCAACTTAGTTTTGGGAGAATAGATTGAGAGCTCTATGAAATTCAAGCTCAAGCGGGGTGAATGTGAATAGGTAACCAAGTTGATGAGTAGGTGATAAACTAGTTCATTCATATGTTTGCCAAGTCGACTTTGAAAATCTCTAAGCTCAAGAAAAATTCAGGGAATCTGGTCTATTTCCCTATGAATTGGCCAAATAGTAAAGCAAGGAGTGGTCATGATAAGTCATTGTCGTGTGTGATGGAATATTGCTCAAGGTAGGTTAGCTAAAGAGAATGGCCAAATGGCTGATTTGACAAGGAACTCAGTAAATGTTCCAATGGAGTTTGATACTTATGATTCAACAGAGGATGATGCCAATCGGTGACACAATGCATGAAAGGTCAACTTTAGTGTAAGGGTTTGTTGCAAAGTGAATGCATGCTTATAGAGGTCAAGTGGATGATGCTCTTGAAAAGATAGATTAGGATAGAGATAAAGTTCAATGAAAGGTGATTCATGGGAGTTCCATGGTGGTCAGAAGTTATTAGGAGATTCATGATGACCAACTTTCATGAGGTAATATCTCATTAGCAAGGTCCATGAACAATTGGAGCTTGAGTACCCATTGTTAGTTGACAATTTTAGGCTATGAGGGCTAAGTTCAAAGCACATTCCAATGTCAAAGGGAATATGGTGTTAAGAATCGGTGATAGATGTTCGAGTCTAGTGCCATGATTTTGGTTGAGTGGAGAAGTCCATTTTAATTGTAAGAGATTCTATGTGAACTTTTTGGAATTAAATATTCAGTGACCAATTATCTGAAGCCATGGTGGTAAGGCACAAAGACCTCCAAAATCTTGAAGTCCAGATAGTTTGGGATTGTCCAACTTGGAAAATTCATAGAAGGTAATGGAATCTAAGGTGGCAAGAACATAATGTGGGACTATTTTTCAGAATCTACATGCATGAAACTAGAAGAGTCAATGTGGGATAATATCTAGTGAAGAGCTAAATAGGTTTCCATCTCCATGGAAGTCAGAAGCTTTTCAACACATTTGAGTAGAGTAGAGCCATGAGATGGGTTCCATCAACTATGGTTTGGAAATCGGGAGGCACAACCCAATCCCTGAGTCAACTGGCTAAAGCATGATTGATCTCAATGCACAAATCGTGCCAAGTAAAAATAAAGAGCATTAATACCACTATGAGAGAGCCGCATGGAGAAAACTATTCACCAGCATACAAGTGAAATGTTTGTGCTTTCACAAAATTGGTGAAATGAACTTGACTAGTCAAGAATGATGGCATTCCTTTAAGGGGGAAGAAGAATGTTGAACCAGTCTAACATGTAGGATATCTAGTATGGGAGGTTAGGCAAATTAGCTCATGGATTGAGCTAAATAAACAACTCCATGTTCATCGAGAAATAAAAGTTCAAAGTGCGCTATGTAAATACGTTGCACCTATTGTACAAATTAACTTGTCCCAACATAGTAGAGGATCCAAATACCATCAAATGAGTTGTGAGTCGATGGGCAAGGTTGATAGCTTGGATTTATGATTGAATCATTTGAGCAAGTATAATTAACATTACAAAGGCTTGTGGATCATTTTGAATCGTCCTATACATGAACATGGTCGAGGCGTGGTGAAAGATATCATCATGTGGAATGCCATTTTGGAGGATGATTTCATACTCAGAATGGTAACATTGATTGACCCTTTCAAATGTCATGAAGATGGTGAGTTAAATGGAGTTGGCTCGATGGATTGAAATCAAATTAAAATTTTACAAGTTGGGCATGATGGGAGCCAATGTATATTTGAGATGTTTGACGATCTCTAGGCAGCTCGGTTAGCCAAGCTCTAAGTGAGATAACCAGAAAAATGTAGTGTCAGTCAAGCCATTGAGAGCTCGTCACATGGATAGTGAGACAAAAGAAAGAATGATCTCGTGAAACCCAACCCAACAAACCTCTAGGAGATTTACATTTTGAAGTTATAGGCCAAGTCATTGATAATTGGATCTTGCCAAGGAAAAAACACAAGGTAGTCAACTCTGTCAAGTAAACATGATAGGATGGTGAGCTGGTTGACCAAGTTAGCATTAAGGTTCCTTCAAAACACCAACCGAAAATTAGGGGTTCCAATTAATAAAAATTTTTTTTCATTAAAATATTTTTATAAAAATATTTTTATTATTTAAAATATTTTATTAAAATACTTATTTTTATTAAATGGAGGATAAGTTCAAATTTTTAATTTATTAAGCATGATGGAATGTTCTTAAGTGATGCAATTAATGTAGGACATCATGTGCCTTCATTTTAGGCCAAGGATTTATGATTTCTCCTCTCTTCTTGTTGTAAATATCTCCCCCCTGGGTAGATATAGAAAAACAGAAGAATATGGAAATCAAAGAAACTCAGAGCTTGATTTTTTATTGCATCACCAACAGCCCTAGGCGCAGGTAAGAGGTGCACAACATAAGGTGTCGACATGAAAATGGATGCCAGCCCTTGGCACAGGTAAGAGGCGCAAGGCAAGGCAGAAGGTGTCAACTCAAAAATGGATGCGCCCTTGGCACAGGTAAGAGGTGCACGATAGAAGGTGTCGACACGAAAATGGATGGGCCCTTGGTGCAGGTCGAGGCGCACGAGAGAAGGTGTCAACACTGAAAATGGATGCGCCCTTGGCATCAGGTAAGAGGTCATCATGACAAGAAGGTGTCTTCACAAATGTAGCCTAGAAAGGAGGAAATCAATGAGGTTGCAACAAGATAAAAATGTTGAAGCCCCCACCATTCTATGTTTCATTAATCATCAAGGATAAGTTAGTACACAATTGCATGATTGATTCTGGAGCAAGTAGTTCCGTCATGCCTAAGCAAATAGCTGATCAGCTGGGCCTCCAATATGAAGTTATATCAAAGGGTGTAGTGAAATTGGATGGGACAATGGTAGCAATGGTGGGAGTGATTAAAAGTTTGAATCTTACCTTGCATGCATGCCCCAATGTTATCCGTTTTGCAAGATGTGTCAGTGATAGATTTGCCACCACTATTTGCCCTATGCTTATCAAGGGATTTCACAGCTAGAATTGGAGGCTACTTATCTGCTGATTGGTCACACATGTTGTTCAGAACAAGATATGGTACTAAGGTCACAATCAGATCTGAACCAATTGCAAACTTTCATATTGAGCCTCATACTCCAAGCCAAATCAATGCCAACTGTTCAACATTTGATCAAGAAGATTATCAAAGCACAGATGAAGCTGACACCAAAGTTGGAAGCATCCCAGATTTAACTCTTGACAAATGGGCAAGCAAGGTACATGATTTTGATCCCTACCAAGAAGTAGAAGAATCTGAGCTAGGAGTCTATTGCATACATGAAGAAAACCAGCTTATTCCTAGCATCACCAAACAAAACCATAAGGATGACAATGAGGTATGGAAATTATTTTTCGATGGATCAAGGAGTAGGCAAGGTGCAGGAGGAGGAGCTATGCTTGTTTCACCTCAAGGCATCAAATATTATTCAGCTTTTCGTTTCCAGTTTTCTTGTTCAAACAACACAGCTGAATATGAGGCCTTGATTCATGGACTTCATTGGGCTAGGAAAAAGGGCATAAAGAACTTGCAGGTGTTCGGGGATAGTGAGCTGATCATCAATCAAGTCAGGGGACAACATGCTACAAAGAATGAACTGCTAAAGAACTACAAGAATAGGGTATGGGACCTCATTGAGGATTTCGAAGCTTTCAACATCGTGTCCATACCTAGGAAGAAAAATGAAGCCGCGGATAGGCTCGCAGCTGTTGGAGCAATGTTTGATGTGGTTGACAACATCAAAAGGGAAAAAACACAGCCACATATCCATGTGATTGTGAGGCCAGCAGTTCTAGATAATAACACAAGCTGGCAGGTGTTTGAGAATGATCAACAGATCATCAATTTCTTACAAGAAGAGGCTGAATTCTCAGCTAGGAATCAGGACATATTAGAGCAGCAGTATGGGGATCAAGTAGTGCAGTTGCGGACAAACAAGCTTCCTAAGGGTTTAGTAACATTGGAGTCTATCTTCAACCCTAACGACCAGTTCCGTAAGGAAAAGGCTAACATACAGGTCAAGAGAGAAGATTCAGAGCCAATTCCGGTTGGGGAAGGCAAAACACTTCAAATTGGCAAAGTGGCCACTGAGCAGGAGAAATCAGATTTCATACAACTTTGCCAAGAATTTCCAGATGCCTTCGCTTGGAGCTATGAAGACTTGAGAGGTTTCAATCCGAAGTTGGCACAACATACCATAGAATTGGATCCAGATGCTAAACCCATCAGGCAGAAGCAGAGACCAGTCAACCCTCACATTGAGCCTCTAATGAAGAAAGAGCTAAACAAGTTAATAGAGGCAAGCATTATATTCCCGATCAAGCACTCAAGCTGGGTTGCAAACTTGGTTCCGGTCAGGAAGAAGAGCGGAGAAATCAGGCTGTGTGTAGACTTCCGAGACCTCAACAGGGCATCTCTTAAAGACCATTACCCACTTCCTTCAATGGAACAAATATTGCAAGTGGTATCCGGTTCGGAGAGATTCTCTCTCTTAGATGGCTACTCAGGGTATAATCAGGTAATGGTGAAGGAAGATGACTAGTTCAAGACGGCTTTCACCACCAAATGGGGCACATATGCCTACAAGAAGATGCCATTTGGCCTATCAAATGCTGGAGCCACTTTCCAAAGGGCAATGGATATGGCATTCAAGGGGTTGATCAATAAAATAGTTCTGATATATCTTGATGACATCACTGTATTCTCCAAAAATGCAGTGGATCACCTCTTTCATCTGAGGCAGGTATTTCAGAGGTGTAGAAGATTTGGGGTATCATTGAATCCCAAAAAATGCATATTCTTGGCTCACGAAGGAAAACTTCTAGGCCATATTGTTTCAAAGGAGGGATTGATGATTGACCCAGAAAGAGTTGAAGCAATTCGAGCGTTGCCATTGCCAAGTCATAAGAAGGCTCTTCAAAGCTTCTTAGGAAGGATCAATTTTGTCCGCAGGTTTGTTCCAAACTTTGCAGCTCTCGTAAAGCCAATAACACTGATGTTGAAGAAGAGCATGGCATTTAAGTGGACATCTGAAGGCAAGGCAAGTTTTGAGGCAATAAAAGAGGCTATATCTCAAGCTCCAACTCTCGTCAATCCAGACTTCTCCAAGGATTTCATGTTATATGCCTTTGGTGGTGGAGACACAATTTCTGCAATCCTGGCACAACAAAACAAAGAAGGATTAGAACAACCAGTTGCTTTCTTCAGTCAAGGCTTGGAGGAATACGAAACTAGGTACTCTTTCATTGAAAAGCATGTCCTTGCAGTGATCAGGAGTTTAAAGAAATTCAAGCACCTAGTCTCAAACAACAAGATCCAATTATTGGTCTCTCATGCGGGAGTCAAGGACTTCCTTCTAAACAAGGATCTGAATGAGAAACGTGCAGGATGGATAACTCGTGTCATGGAATATGACATCGAGATCAAGGTCACCAAACTAGTACGTGGGAAGGGACTATGCGAACAACTAGCCTTGAGTCAACAAGTTGAAGCAGGTGATGAAAAAGAGACTGTCTTGGTATTACAGGGTGGTCAAGAACAGGAAAATGATGATGTGCCTACTCCTTGTTGGACTCAGAGTATGATAAACTTCCTACAGACAGGCCTATGCCCTCCAGAAATGAGCAAAGCAAAGAGGAGATACTTCAGATTACAAGCCATTCAATATGTGCTTGTTGATGGTGTTTTGTTTAAAAAGGACATCAATGGAGTTTTATTGAGGTGCATTGGGACGGGTCAAATTGAGAGGGTGTTACAAGATTTTCATGATGGAGATTCTGGAGGACATTTCACCCCACGAGTAACAGCTCTCAAGATAATGAAGGCAGGATATTATTGGCCGACAGTGTTCAGTGACTGCTATACATGGATAAGAAAGTGCAAGAAATGTGCACTCTTCACAGGAAAAGAAAGACTAGCAGCACTTCCATTGCACCCAATTTTGGTTGACCAACCATTTATGCAATGGGGATTGGACTTCATTGGGGTCATAAATCCTAACTCAAGCCAAGGCCACAAGTGGGTTCTCACGGCAACGGACTATTTCACCAAGTGGACCGAAGCAGTAGCGCTCAAAGAAGCAAATGAGTCTAACATACTAGACTTTTATGAAGGAATAGTGACCAGGTTCGGTGTGCCGGCCACTATCATATCAGATAATGCATTAGCATTCATAGGTTCCAAGATTACAGAATGGGCTGTCAAGAATGGAATCTATTTGAGCACCTCTTCAAATTATTACCCGCAGGGTAATGGACAGGCAGAGTCCACGAACAAGAATTTGCTAAGGATCATCAGAAGGACTCTGGATGAAAACCAAAGGACATGGCATACCAAGCTAAGATCAGCATTATGGGCTGACAGAATAACACCAAAGAGGTCTACTGGTAATTCTCCCTACAAGTTGGTCTATGGGAAAGAGGCAGTATTGCCTATATCATTAGAATTGCCAGCATTGGAGCTCATGAAGCAGTTGGAGTTGTCTGAGTTCAAACCAATGGAGGCCAGGTATGCAGAGTTGATGGAATTGGAGGAAATCAGAGAGCATGCAGTTCAGACAATTGAGAAGGATCAGGCCTTAGTAAAAAGATGGTTTGATAAGAAGGCAAGAGCAAGGACCTTCCAGGAAGGGGACCTAGTCCTGAAATGGGATGCAGATCGGGAAAAACCAGGAAAGCATTCCAAGTTTGATGCCATTTGGAGTGGCCCCTATATGGTCATGGAATGTAAAAGTAGTAATGCCTTCCAATTGTCTACATTGGATGGAGAAGAACTCCCGATTCCAGTTAACGGAATCTATCTTAAACATTGCTACTAAAAGGAAAAGGTTTACCCTTGTAAATATTAGCCTAGATTTAAAATTCCTCTAAGTGCGTATGCACATCGTCTTGTTGTAGTTAGGTTTCAATTTCCCTAAGTGCTTCGGCACAGGTTTTGTTGCTCTCAGGTTGAATTTCTACAGTTCAGCATGCTCTCGAAGAAGGAGTTGCGATACCAGGCTCAGGATCAGAGATCAAGTTGGTTTCAGGTTATTACTTATGACTCCATGCCCAATGGATTGCTAAAAGGCCACTGATCTTCTACCTAGCAGGCAGGTGATCCCGTTGAGTCACCAAATTGTTGTAAATATCTCCCCCCCGGGTAGATATAGACAAACAGAAGAATATGGAAATCAAAGAAACTCAGAGCCTGATTTTTATTGTGTCACCAACAGCTCTAAGGCGCAGGTAAGAGGCGCACGACAGAGAATGTCGACATGAAAATGGATGCACCCTTGGCACAGGTAAGAGGCAATGACAGAAGGTGTCGACACATGAAAATGGATGCGCCCTTGGTGAAAGAGGTGCACGACAGAAGGTGTCACACGAAAATGGATGCGCCCTTGGTGCAGGTAAGAGGTGCATGATAGAAGGTGTCGACATGAAAATGGATGCGCCCTTGGCGCATGTAAGAGGCGCACGACAGAAGGTGTCGACACGAAAATGGATGCACCCTTGGCACAGGTAAGAGGCGCACGACAGAAGGTGTCGACACAAAAATGGATGCGCCCTTGGCACAGGTAAGAGGTGCATGATAGAAGGTGTCGACATGAAAATGGATGCACCCTTGGCGCAGGTAAGAGGCACAGACAGGGTGTCGACACGAAAATGGATGCGCCCTTGGCGCAGGTAGGAGAGTGTCGACATGGCAGAAGTCGCGCCTTGGCGCACGTAAAGGGTGCATGACATAGAATGTCGACATGAAAGAATTTGCACCTTAGTGCACACGTAAGGGTATGTCGACATGAATATGGATGCGCCTATGGTGCACCTTCAGGAGGCGCAACATTCTGAGCGCTGACAGGAAGCAGACCCTGACCCAGATATTCAGACGGCCATAACTTTTCACAGGGAGCTCGGATTCACGCAAGGTTGGAATTTTTGGAAAGCTTACGAGGTCCTCTGAACTACGACTAGATATCTTTAATTGGGTGGGAAAAAGTTCTTAAAAATGCAAAATACAGTTTGCCACTTTTTAAGTTTGCTAGGGTTCTCACCTACCACCATAATGAGATAAATTAAATGCAACCTGGAGGTGGTTGGGGTAGATTTGGATTTCCTCTCTCTTCCCTCTCTCATTCTTCCTATAAATTGTAAGGAGGGGCTTCTTTCTAAAGGTTGGACATTCTTGTTTTGCCCCTCCCTTCTTCTCTTTGGCAGGTGAATTTGTGGAGTTCAAACCTCCCATTAAAAACTGTAATGCAACTTTGCCTCTTGGCATTTTGTAGTGTGTTGTATCAATATTTGGAGCAAATAATGCATGTCTGTGGATGATTCTCAACCCTCTCTATGTTCATTTGCATCCTCTTGATCTTTCACTGCAAATTTGGTTATCTGTGCATGATCTTGCATTGCATTTTTATGGTTTGTGTTTATTGGCAAGACAGGTGTTCTTCATTCCTCGGTGCATCACCTTTGTAGTTTAGGTTTTATTTTATGCATCTTCTTACCCTGTCTCCTTGGCAAGTTAGTTTAGGTTTTGAGTAAACCCTCTGCATTTTTACGTGTGCATCTGAACAGAGGAATAGGAACCGGCCTTCATCTGGAGAGCTTTTCCGATTTCACAAGGTCCCACACTTGGGAAAAGCTCCATGTTATGCAATCGCACTGAGAGTCTCAACCCATCGAGTTGCAGACATTCAGGGGTTGCATTGTGCACACTGTTGAAGTAATAACATTTTATGTTTTGTGACTACCATTAGTAATTTTCATCCAGTCCACACTACCATATCTTTGTGCATTTCTCATGCTTACATATACATTGTGCAAGTTTAAGTTTCTATTGCGGGTTCGTGGAGTTATGTAATTATCAAGTGGTGGAGTTTTGCATGCAGTCAAGTTTTGGTGTTTATTCACCCTTCTTAATTTTATCCTTATTCATTGGAAGACTGATATATTGTTTTTCTGATTGAGTTTTAACAAAGGGAACACATGCTCTTTAGTTTGTGGTATTATGTTTAACCTTTCCAATTTGTAGTAGGTGAAGTTTTCTTGTGGTGCATAACACCCTCTTCAAATTAACCCTTCCTCAGTCTAGAAAAACCCTTTATTTGGTGCATTGCCATCCCTAGTCTAGTTTCATTTTTTGCAAATCTCTTTCCCTAAATCCCATGAAAATGTTATCATAGGTCTAGATAACCATTTTATTGCACAAGGAGTAGTATATCACTTAGTTTAGGAAGAGAAAGCCAACCTTCTTTAGAGGTTCATCTTGAGCCCAAGTCCCACAACTTGAGAGGTGATCCCATATTACCCAATCACACCAAACATCCTACTCACATTCTGGCCATTCGGAGGGTGCAGTGATTTGGTAATAATATAAGGCTATTGTCAAAACCATAAAATACTTACAATAGGACTTAAGTGAAGTAGGTTTTTCTAAACATCTTGAGTTATACTATAATATATAGATATATATATATACCATATATATTATGTTTTTGCTTACCCATTTGTGAGTAGTTTTTTCTAACACATTTTGAGTGGGTGCAAGGCCCTAGTGGCAGCTCCAAATTTCAAAGAAAATATTTTTTATACTAGTGCAAATGTTTCATCCTATCCACCTTGCAAATTAGCTATTCCCTTTACAAAACTTGAAGGACAAAGATCTTGTTTACGATCAGACCCCACTAGAAGGTTACTCCTAGAATTAAAAAGTGCAGATTTAAGAAGGATTTTTTTTTTGAAACATGTGGGTGGTCAAAGTTTAGGAAGAAAGGGTATTCAAAAATATAAATTTGATCCTCCTTTGATAGATGATTACTCTAGCAGGACTGGTAATTCTAATACATGTAGTCCTCAAGAATATTTGCATTCTTTGTTTCAAGAAGGTTTAATTCCTACAAATAAGAAGGGTATTCCTCAGCTTGGCTCCACATTCCATTTACCACATTGAAATAGATATTCCCTTTTGAGAAAAAATCCCCCGAAGACTTCGAAATGTGTGGAACATAATGTAATTTCCCTATAGACCTCCCGTTTTGCCATGGTTTTAATCCTCCATTTGAAAATCCACCAGTTCATTTAGAACTCCTACTCATTTATTGGACATGGCACATATTTACAAGACTAATATATTTTAATGGTATGGTAGGTTATCGTAATGAAGTGCCAAATGGGATCAGAAATAGATTGTATCAGTTTCAAGGGAACAACTCTATTAGTGGAGATCAACATATGAAGTTATTCCAAAATATCATGGATGATTATGAGGTTGATTTTGAAGATGTTTATGTAAAACTGTTTATACATACATTAAAGAAAGATGCTAGAGAGTGGTACAATTTATTACCTACTAATTCAATTGACTCTTGGTATAAAATTAAGAATGATTTTAGATTGTAATATGGTGATAGAACTGATCCCAAATTTATTTTATAATAATTTGAAAACCTTAAGAAGTATCATAATGAATGCGTACAATATTTCAACACCAGGTTCGATAAGATATTGAATAGGATTTGTACCTGGAAGTCTCAGTGATGAGTTCAATGTTTAATTAAATGGGATGTATGCTATGATTTGAATAAAAACAACTTATTATTTAAGAAACAAGGCCCCTCGAACTCAAAAGATTACTCTATGGAAATCTAGATATAAAATAATATCAAAGTAACTGGGTGTTGTCACTTACCCAAACATGTGTGTTTTTGTCAATTTTTCAAATTTTGAGTAAGTTAGCCTTTATGAAGTATTTTTTTTGCCTTTGTGAAGTCTAGAGAGAAATATAGTTTCAACAGTTAGTCAATTTTCAAACATTGGGGTATTTTTTTGATTTGTTGGTTTTTTAGGTTTTTATGACCCGCATGTCCTAGTTCTTTTAGGCCCTCATCCTCTCCATAGGACCAATATTTGAGCACGAAATTGGTCTTTCTTTTTTCTATGAAGTATCACTATTTTTGTGAACCCATTTCCCTCGTGCCTCCCATTCGTTACTTCTCTGCATCTCCACAGTACCCACAAGCCTTGCTAGCCCGAAATCCTTCCTTCAAAATATTCTCAGCCTCTCTTAGTGTTGCAATTTTAATGGTCTGAGGAGTGAACTGGTGTTGTAATGTCCCATGGACGCTGATGCCTCTTTTATCGAACTTAGCAGTACTTTCCATTAGACATTGGTGTAGTGTGGAATTTTAGGCTTTTCTTGTCCTGGATGTCTCAAGTGCATCTTGAACCTCATTTCTCTGCAAACCCTCCCTTTCTGCATTGCGATGATTTTCTTTTGTGTTGTAGAGATGTCGGCTCTTGGCATTATGAGTGTCCCATGGGCCCCTCATGCTCCTTTATTTAGCCATACCCAAATTCTAAAGGCTGAGATGACATCTTGTGTTGCGAACACCACCATTTTTTGTAATGCATTGAGCCCTTCATTTAATGCACTATGCTGACCCTTTCCAAATGGGATTTTATATATAATAGAGTAGACTTGTCATTTTTACCATAAGTAATTACAGTAGAGATCACATACTATTCCCACATTTCCCAAAGCCATTTTTATCTGTAGAAAGATCACCCATTGACCATTTTAAAAAATTCCAAGTATGTTGTACTCTTGGGAGGGTCGTCATTCATCCTGCAATCAAAATTGGTGTTTCTAGAGGCCTTCTATGAGAATTTAAAGCTATTTTTTTATCCTATGACCTATTGTAATGCTGTTCTTACAAAACTTCTTTCCAAGCTTCCCTTTTCTCTATTTGAGCTCTTTTTTTTCAATTTGTACTGCCATCATGAAGATCCATTTCAAAGGCCATGAGAACCTCTCCAAATAGGATATATCAATGTGCAACATCTCGACTTCAATGATTTTTGGGAACGAATCAAGTATGATAATCCTACCCCTATGGCCCAACTCATCAAGGATTGTGGAATAGCTCATGCTAGAGGCTTTCCAATTTTAGTCCAGTATGCATACAATGTCTTGGCTTGTGGATCCTATTTTGATCCAAACATAAAAGAAATCAAAGATCCCCAAGGACAGGTAATTTCCAAATTGAATATTGGATGCATTAACATTGCCTTTAAGATCCACGTGGTAGAAGGCTCAAATGTTCTTACTATGGTTCAAGCCTAGTATCTTTTTGATCAAGAAACTGAGAAACACAAGAACATGGTAGCCAAATATTGGTTTAAAGTCCCAAAGAAAGGAGCATCCAGGATTCCCAAGACTATGTATAGAACTGATTTCAAGGAAGAAATTTCAGATATCATCACTCTTGTAGCTAGAATAACGGGTCTTCCTTTAACCAATGAGTTCCATTTCTAGATGTGCCCATATCTTAATATTATTTGTGAAGGAAAGAAAATTCTAAATTGTGGGGAAATCATTTGTGACAACCTCAGTGAAAAACTAGCTAATGTGCAAAGGACTAAAACCTTTCACATGACTTCTTACCTGATGTATACTATTGCAACATACAAAATATGGTTGGGTATCTCTCCTAATGAAGATAAAAAGGATGCTCCAGTATATGAATACTACCCACAATTGACTCTAAAGAATAGTAATCATCATTTTAGGAGGGTCAACGATACCTTCACTATGTATATTATCAAAATTTTGAGGGCAACATAGCTAAAAAGTTTTTTGATGAGGCTAAGAAGATGATCTCTACTTATGGCCGCTACTTCATTCAGTTCAAAAAATTCTCTTACATCAGACTAGTAGGATTTGAGGGAGCACCTCTCAAATTCCCAATGTTTTGTAGTGACAAGATTTCCCTTGTTGAAATCTGCAAACAACTTGATATGTTACATAGAACCTGCAAAGACAAGAAGATAACTATAATTCAATTCCCAATTACCTTGGGTAATTACACCTGTAGGACTTTCCTTGACGCACCAAATATTGAGAGGATCATTGCTACTTTTAATTTTCATTTCTTTCACAAGTGGTATTGCTTTGATCTCAAGGTTTTCATTTCCAAAAATGTCAGGATTTCTTTCTACCATCTCCTTGATTTAGAAGACTACTGGGTAGATTGCTCAAATAACTTGTTAGGATAAATTAATTATGCATTATATGATTAATTCTTTAATTAATGTTATTAATTAAATAATGTTGTTATATGGTTATATTATAAAGCATATTATTGTTGTATTTTGTTACGTAGTTTTATCAACCATATTTGTCTTTTATTTTCACATGTATAATTGTTATAATTGTTATAACAATTATGTGCTTCTCGGATGTAATATTGGAAGCAGTTGTGAGTTTAGTTTTACCTGTGCAACTTATTTCTTTGTCTGCACATGGCTGTTCAATTCCTATAAGAATTATAGAATTCCATTGTATTTTGGATTGATTTCACATTAATAAAATCTATAGGATTTCATCCCTATTTTGTGAAATTACATTTGGTGTTAGAGTAGGTTGAAGGATATTGGAGGATTGCAGCAGAGTTTGAGGAGCATTGGAGAAGCTTGTGTAAGAAAAGGAGAGTCAGAGTTGCCTCTGCAACTTCCCAACCCCATCCCATGCAATACCATCATCAAATTCCTCAAAACTACCATCATCTTTCCTCAAAACCACCTTTATTCTTTGCAATTAAGGTTGAGGATAGAATTCACCAAGGAAGAGATTACAAGCTCAAAGGAAGGAAGAAAAATGATTTAAGGCGCCATACACACCCAAAACCACATTCATTCTCGCCAAAACTACCTATCATTTTTCTCTTTACTGAAATTTTTGCTCAAAATCACCTTTCCAAAACCGTGGTTTTTTGAAGATGTATGGTTTTACAGGTTGGAAGTGTTTAATTACATTTTTCTCTTTACATATTGTTTAGCATAGCTGCCCAAGTGGCTAGCATAACTTTTGTAAGACACTTCTCATCAAGAGAGGTCAAGGGGTAAAATCCCCCTCCCTCACCCACTACCAAATTTGATAGAAAATTTAGTGGAACTACTAACTTTAACATAAAATTCAAATTTAGTTATAACTAACTAAATTTAGCGAGAAAAACCCTATTTTAGGGTTAAAACTTTTTTTCTCCACTCTGCATATTTTTGCATTTTGAGCACATTTCCCAACGGAGGGCTACCTAAAAACTTCATTTTGAGCTATTTTTTAATGGTTTTTTGCTTAGCAAGCTGTATTGGGCTCCACAGGCCACCAGGGCCCGTAAAACAATTTTTTTTTCCTGCCATTCAATTTTTTTATAAATTTTTTAATGTAATTGCATGCTGCAGTATATTGTACTAATTTACAGGTTACCATAAGTCAACTGCAAACTTTGTAACTGATCAGAAATTGGCATAATTATAATTAAAAATAGTAAACAATTGGTTTTGTAACACTCACGAGATCCTAGATCTCATTCGCAGCATTCGGTATATACGGTGCCTCTGGGAAGCACTTATAGGTAAAGCCGTCATGACTACTACTGCACTTAATGCCTAATATAGCTGCAACAACGTCGTCTGGGCATCTTCCCTATAAATTGATGGGGAGTAATAAGGTCACAGTGCACACACTATGAGCCATCCCATCTGTCTGTGAATGATTGCATGACATAAATCCAGATTGAGAAATTATCCAAGTATATAATGAAGTTACAAGCGTGTATGAGGATATTTCTTTGAGCCGGTGTCAATAATGACATAGACCCCTTTCAATACTATCTTAGTACCACATATTGAATTCTTTCATGTACTGTTGGGAATATAGAAAGGGCAAGCTTCTTCCACATACCATTGATTATATCAGAAGGGTGCATTTATAGAAAGGTTTGTTATATCGGATTGATGGTATATAGATTGGGAGACCTTATACCTGGAGTGATAAGAGCCAAACCCTGTCAGTGATCTCTACAAAATGGGCACTAATGCTCCCAAATTTTTTCTTCCAGATTCACAACTACTCAGAGG
Organism: Taxus chinensis; assembly: GCA_019776745.2. Taxonomy (NCBI): domain Eukaryota; kingdom Viridiplantae; phylum Streptophyta; class Pinopsida; order Cupressales; family Taxaceae; genus Taxus; species Taxus chinensis. The sequence goes on along the minus strand of CM034157.1, from coordinate 297,382,170 downwards.
AAACAACTATGCTACATGGAAGACAAAAATTAAGACACAACTTGAGTTTGAAGAGATCTGGCCTGCTGTGAATGGTACTCTGACAAGATCAACTACTGATACAACACAACAATGATAGTTTGATAAAGTAGATCAGAAGGCCAAACTCAGCATCTTGTTTGGAGTGTCTGATGATGTGAAACCTCACATTCAAGTTGCCAAAAAAGCCAAAGAAGTGTGGGATAAGTTAAGCATAGTATACAAGGCCAAGAAAAAGAATGTTATATTGAATTTGTAGAGTCAATTACACACATTGAAGTTCAAGAAAAATGAAAAATATAAGCTTTTTAAAGAAGAGTTACAGAATCGAGGGCTTCACTTCTAGCCCTAGGAGTAGTCAAAGATGATGATCTCATTCCCATTTTTCTGAGAGCACTCCCTTCTTCATACCATATTTTTGTAACAACACTAAACTTTTCAGATACGACAGTTAGTTTTGAAAACTTGGTAAACTTACTGCAATAAGAGGAAGCAATGCATAATAAGGATGATGAAGAAGAATAGGAACTTTCTTCACATCAAAAATGGAAAGGAAAGGTAAAGGAAAACCTGATTCCTATCAAAAGTACCAAAATCAAAATCAGTATCAAGGGGATAGACAATAAAAGAAGTAATGTCCAATCTGTAAAAGAGGACATAACCTACAAGATTGTTGGTATAATACTTACAAAAAAAGTTCATCAAGAAACTCTGGACCTCCCTCACAAGGGACATTCTAACTATAATCAAGGGCAGAAAAAGGGGAACTAGAAAAGAAGACCCCATCAGCAAGGAAATATCGTTGACCAATAAGAACAGTCAAACAATGAAGGCTACTTGTTCACTGCTTGATCACGTGAACCACCCACATCATCTAGTGATGTTTGGTATGTTGATTCAGGGGCCACTCGACACATGACCAGCTAATGAGACTGGTTTATTTCAATTAGGGACACACCATCGAAAAATCATGTTTCGTTAGGAGATGATTCTTCATATACAATTCAGGGGATTGGGAACATTTCTCTACTCCTTGGTTCACACAACTGTAGACTTTCAAATGTCTTATATGTCCTTGGGTTGACAAAGAATCTACTTTTAGTCAGTCAACTCCTTGATCACAACCTAAAAATTGACTTTGATAATCATTCCGGAAAGAGAACATGTTTAATTCAAGATAAATCACAAGGCTCAAAAATAGTTGCAAAAGCCTCCAATGTGGGATGCATGTTCCAACTTGATTTTTTTCACAAAGATGATCAAGAACTTGTAGCTAAGAAATATACCTCAACATAGTTTTGGCATCGGAGACTTGGTCATGTAAGTTTCAAGTATTTTAAGACACTTTGTCGACGTAATATGGTACATGGGCTACCATCTCTTCAGAAGGATACAAACAAGTGTCCTTACTGTCTAGCAAGAAAACAACATAGAGCTTTATTCCAGAAGAGTACATATCGAGCTCATGGTCAGCTTGATCTGGTTCATAACGATCTTTGCAGTCCGACGCAACCAAGTCATTCTAGATTTCAATACTTTATGTTGTGTTGATGAATATTTAAGGAAAATATGGAATTTTTGTCTTCGCAAGAAAAGTGAAGCTTTTGAAACTTTCAATAAGTTTAAAGTATTAGTTGAGAACGAAACTAGTCATCACATCAGAACTCTCCACTCAGATTGAGGGGGGGAATTCAGCAGTAATGAGTTTAGATACTACCTAAAAACTCATGGTATTCATCGACAAATGCCTCCTCCACACACAGCACAACAAAATGGTGTTATTAAGAGAATAAATCATACCATCATGGAAATGGTGTGATTCATGATTGATGACTCTAGACTTGTAAAGACATTATGGGTAGAAGTAGTAAAGACAACAGTGTATTTGTTGAATAGAGTGTCCATATTTTCTCTTGATGGAGTAACACCACAAGAAGCATGGTCAAAATGGAAACCATCTATTGCACACCTTAAAGTATTTAGGTGCAAATCAAGTATGCACATACCCAAGTAGAACATAAAGAAATTGGACATGAAGTCACACAAAATCATCTTCATTGTGTATAGTGAAGAGACTCTTGGGTATAGATTGATGAATCCTAAGACCAGAAAAGTCTACACCAACAGAGATGTTGAGTTTTTTTAGAAGAAGGAAACAGAGTCTCCTCCTCTATACTCACAAGATGTAGATTTTTCTCTAGTTGTAAAAATTGAAGTTAATGTTCCATTAGAAGATGAAAGTGATGATGGTGTTGATCAGATAGAACCATGACCCTTGGGAACAGTTCAACGTATGCCCAAGTGGTGTACTAACACATTATGAGATGCAAGAATGGATGCTCCATTGAATACATCCACCCCTGGACCATGGACTCGCAGTAAAGAAAGAGAAGAAGTTAAATTTGCTTTTATGAGTAGAGTTATTGAATTTGATGATCCCTCTACAGTCCAGGAAGACCTATAGTCAAAAGCTTGGAAAGATGCCATGGATTCTAAATATCAATCAGTGATGAAGAATAACACTTGGAAACTTGTCGATCTTCCACCAATAAAGAAACCCATTGGATACAGATGGATATTTAAAACGAAGTACAAAGTAGATGGGACAGTGGACGAGTATAAAGTGAGACTAGTAGCAAAGGGGTATGCAAAAAAAGAAGGCATAGACTACGAGGAGACATTTTCTTCCATAGTTAAGATAAAAAATAATCATAATGATCTTTTCTCTAGATACACAGTTTGGCTGGAAAGTCCATCAGATGGATGTAAAAAGTGCCTTCTTAAATGGAGATTTACAAGAAGAAGTCTACATGACTCAACCTCAGGGATATGTAGTACCTGGTCAAGAAGTAAAGGTATGTAGACTCAAGGAATCTTTGTATGGCCTCAAACAAGCACCCCGGGCATGGTACATCAAGATTGATGAGCATCTCATATAACATGTATTTTTCAGAAATACATACAATCCCAATCTTTACCTCAAAAAGTAAGGGGGGATATTTTGATTTTCATTTTCTATGTCAATGATCTAGTCATCATTGACAGTTTAATGAGGATGATTGATTCAACAAAGAAAGATCTTAATCAATCGTTTGACATGACCGATCTCGGGCTAATGTATTATGGTCTTGGATTGGAAGTATGGTAGAAAGAGAATCAAATTTTTGTTTCTCAGATGAAATATACCAAGACAACGCTCGAGAAATTTAGGATGATGCATTGCACAAAAATTGCTACACCCATGGAGAATAGATTCTAGTTATCTCATTCAGATCCATCTCTTGAGGTAAGTACCACTTTCTATCAGTAGTTGATTGGGAGTCTCATTTACCTAACCTACACTAGACCAGATATTAGATTTGCAGTAAGATATCTATCCAGGATCATGCAGGAACCCAAGGTTTGTCATTTCAAAGTAGCAAGGCACATTTTGAGATATCTCAAAGGATCAGTGGATCTTGATCTAGAATACAAGAAGAATGAAAACTTCTTCTTGACTGGATATTCGGATTCAGATCATGCATGAAATATTGATGATAAAAAATCCACTTCTGGTTTTGTATTCTGTATGGGATCTGGACTAATATCATGGGGAAGCAAGAAAAAACACTTCATTTCTTGCTATTCCACAGAAGCAGAGTATAGTTCTATAGGAGAAGCTATCTGTGAAGTGATTTGGCTACGTCGCATACTAGAAGGACTTGGAATACCACAAGACAAACCAACCACCATGTATGTTGACAATGAAGGTGTTCGAAAACTTTTTCACAATCCATTCTTTCATGAGAGAACAAAGCACATTGAAGTACAGGTTCATTTCATACGTGAACATGTATTAAAGCACAACATCCAACTTCAATTTTGTCTAATAGCTTAACAATAGGAAGATATCTTCACAAAGTCACTTGCACGTGACAAGTTCAAGCTGTTCAGAGAGTTCCTCTCCTCATCTCTTGAGACAATGCACAATAAAGGGGGGAATGTTAGGTTAATTAATTATGCATAATATAAATTGATTATTTAATTAATTTTATTAATTAAATAATGTTGTTTTATGGTTATATTATAAACCATATTATTGTTGTATTTTGTTATATGGTTTTATCAACCATATTTGTCTTTTATTTTCACATGTATACTTTTTATAATTGTTATAATAAGTATGTGCTTCCCAGATGTAATATTGGAAGTAGTTGTTAGTTTAGTTTTACCCGTGCAACCTATTTCTTTGTCTACACATGGTTGTTCAATTCCAATAAGAAGTGCAAAATTCCATTGTATTTTGGATTGTGTTCACATTAATAAAATCTACAGGCTTCCATCCCTATTTTGTGAAATTACATTTGGTGTTAGAGCAGGTTGAAGGATATTGGAGGATTGCAACAGATTTTGTGGAGCATTGGAGAAGCTTGTGCAAGACAAGGAGAGCCAGAGTTGCCTCTGTAACTTCCCAGCCCCATCCTATGCAATACCATCATCAAATTGCTTAAAAATACCATCAAATTCCTGAAAACCACCATTATTAATTGCAATTAAGGTTGAGGAGGATAAAATTCACCAAGGAAGAGATTACAAGCTCAAAGGAAGGAATAAAAATGATCTAAGGTGCCATACACACTCAAAACTGCCTTCATTCTCGCTTTTATCTCAAGGTTTTCAAAACTTCCATGAAGCTGATCTATACTTATGGCAGCTACTTCATTCAGTTAAAAAGAATTCTCTTACATCAGACTAGTAGGCTTTGAGGGAGAACCTCTCAAATTCTCAATGTTTTGTAGTGACAAGATTTCCCTTGTTGAAATCTGTAGACAACTTGATATGTTACATAGAACCTGCAATGACAAGAAGATAACTAGAATTCAATTCCCAATTACCTTGGGTAATTACACATGTAGGAATTTCCTTGATGCACAAAATATTGAGAGGATCATCGCTACTTTTAATTTTCATTTCTTTCACAAAAGGTCTTGCTTTCATCTCAAGGTTTTCATTTCCAAAAATGTCAGGATGTCTTTCTACTATCTCCCTGATTTAGATGACTACTGGGTAGATTGCTCAAATAATTATGAAGCAAGGGAAAGGTACAATAGTAGATTATATCTATAGTAAATCAGATAATTTGGAATATACAAAGTACTAGATGAATTAAAATATGATTCTAAATATTTATAATCCCTTGAATACATAAAATCTATCAGACATATTCCTCTTGTCACCATTGATTGGTTCAAGAAGGAAAAAATAATAATTACAAGAAATCATAAACCCAGTTTCGGTGAGAACAAAAATCAGGTTTGACATAAAAGTGAAAGCATATAAGGTGGGTAGTTGTATTCCCCTTATCATGAAGCCTCTACATCTCAAAGGGATATTTCTACTCCATTACTTGAAGTACGTGCTCATTCAGCTCCCTCTCCTCTTGAATCCACAACTTTAGTATACACTAAGAAAGGGAAGTCTTAAAAGGATGAAAATGTAGAAGAATAAATCAAGCAACTTCCCTCTCTAAATAAAATATAAATAGTGTCAAGAATTGAGTATATTTTTTACCTCTCTGGTGATGATGAAAAAGAATAAAGAGAGAATTAAGAAAACAACCATGAATGGGGCAACACAAATAAATAACTAGAAGAAGAGAAGTGAAAGGATGTCACATCAGAAGCTGAGACATTGGTCATTCTAGATCCACCTATTAAAGAGACCCCTGCTTTAAATGTTGAGACATTTAGGGTTGAAGTATCTGCTGCACAGACTCTTGGTTCTATGAGAAATATTTCCTTAGGACCTCTTGTCACCCCATCTTCAAGTACCACTTTCACTTAGGTCCAACATTTTTATATAGTAAGAAAATGAAAGCTTCATCCCAAATTGTTGCCCCAAAATTTGATGTTGTAGCTACTCTCCTAGGCACAACTCTTGCCCCATATACTAAGAAAGCTAAAACCACTTCTAGGTTGGTGTTTGATTCTAAAGACCAACAATTTTTGGAGATTTCTATACCTAGAATTGAGAAGGATGAGAAAGATTTGGATTTTAGTGACTTGGAGTTGATAAGGATACCATTGGATGAATCCACTCATGAGAGAGAAGTTCATAAATTGAAGGAGACTATGTCAAAGGTAATTAAAAGAGTTGAGAAAGGTAAGAAAACAAAAAATAACTAGAAGAGAAGATGCAAATCCTTTCTAAATTTATCAAGTCTCTATTAACAAGTGACAAGGTGTTAGATCCATCTCCTTTGACTTCAATGTCACCTCTTGTTGTCTTGACTAATGAGGAGGTAAAAAATATTAAATACATTCATAAGCATACATCCTATGGAAAAGCAATAGAATCTATGGTGGATAAAATGCTGATCTCTGGATTGAATTTCATGGAGGAAGCATACAAGGAATATGATAACATTTGTTCAACCCAGCAAAGATTCACCTCAACCATTACAAGCCTAGAAAAAGATCTCAAGTTGTGGACGAAGTGCATAAAAAATATCATACAAATGAACAATAATGATGAGAAGATTCTCATTGCAAACAATATATTTGATGATCCAAAGAATAATATTTCAAAGAAGTGGGTATACAGTGTGGATTGGAAAATAAAGGTCTTGGAGGAGGCAATTGATTAATTGAATAATATGTTCCAGAAGGGTGAGGTCTTTAAATCTTTTTTACTGGATCAATTTCGAGATCTTTAATGCCATTTCTTAAAGGAATACTCTGTGAGTAGAAATATAGTACAAGATATTTAAGCAAATTCAAAGTACTCATCAAGGAATAAATTGTTCAAGTCTGACATCATAACCAAGGAAAGATGAAGGAAATATGTGCATTGCAAACTATTGTTATTGAAGCAAACAAAGGCTTTTCACAAAATTTAGATTTATGGAAAGATATGGAAGGTTGCTTGAACAACTGGGAAAATGCTACTGAAAACACTTATATTCCTCGAGGCATGGATATTTCTAGAGCGCTTATAAATTTCAGGAATCATATTCTCAAGATGAAGACTACAACAACTCCTTCAAATGTTCCCTTGACTAGTGCACAGACCTTACTTTTAATTTCTCATGTATTTGAAAGTTGACATTGTTATAATAATATAATTTGTAATTAGAGCCAACTTAAAGTACAATATTTTAATTCAATATTAATGTTTAATTAAAATAAAGGAAACTAAAAGGATTCAAGTTGTAACTACCTAGGTGGCTATAAAAATGGACTTCTTTCCATTGTGAAAGGGATGGATTTTGGATGATTGGAATGTGATACATAAATATTATCAATACAGAATAAATTTCCCCCTCTTTCCTCTTGTCTCTCTTATTATTTATGTTTTGTTCCTTAATTTGCATATGTGCTTTTGCTATGTTCAAATAAGAAACTTTGTGTTCAACCTATTGAATGTGGTGTAAATAAATTTGTGTCTGAAACATTTATATTTCATGGGTTATTTAGATATGTGTAAATTCATGTAATTCTTAAAGCTTCATGCATGAATTAATAGGATATTACTATGTAATATATCTATTTGAAAGGGATTCCTTCTTCTTGTATTACTCATCATAATAGTTGGTTATCTTAGGTAACCAATGGGAACACTCATGTTCTTGATTTAAAAAAGTGGAATTTGAAGTCCCTTCTAGTATGTCTTACCATTCTAGGACATTGTTTCCTCCAACTATTTCTTACATTCCTTCTATCTTATGTATTGAGGACATTATAGATATGAATACATTCACAACATCAAAATTTCTAATTCAAATGTAAATAATTTTTATATTTTTAAATAAGTAGTTTGATTCTTTGTGTCAAATAAAGGAATGTATCCCATAAAGAGGAGGGAGTAATGTCCCATGAACTGTTACGTAAATCAAAGATAAAATTTTCCCAACCAACACTGGGAAACCTACTAAGAGAGAAGGTGTCAAGTTGATCAATCTAGAAAATACTCAAGCAAGTAAATATATTAATTTACAAGAGGTGGTTAAAACCTTGGTTGGGGCAGTCAAGGAGATCTCATACAAACTAGATAGAGTAGAGAAAGGGTTGGCCAAAAAACCTCAAGTTCAACATCAAGCCTCTAAACATAATTGATTTTAAAATCATCCCAAAGGAGATCACAAGGTAGAGTAAAGAGGAAAATGGCCTATAGGTTGAGGAAAAAAACAACTATCCTTCAGAGATAGTAAGATAGTCCCAGATCCATTGACAATAAAAGTATATGTGATAGAAGAGGAGCACACCATTGATTTGTGAGATAGATGTCTATTGCCTTACCCTTCTTGTGAGAAGCCTGGTAAAGATGATGAAAATAATGATGAAGTTGATTTTGGTGACATGTGTATGATGGAATGTCCAAAATATTCAATACAAGGGGCCACTTCTACTGACCTCTTCTATGTTAAAATTGTGGAAGACTATTTGGATTGCACCAATAAGGTATTCTACCTCCCTTTTGTAGTTAATACTAATGTAGATATGGCTCAATCATTTGTGCTCCCTAATCATGAAAATATCTAAGAGAATTAATGATTAAAAAGTATGATGGTGGAATTCCTTTATAAGAGGATATGAATTTATTAATGAATGATGTCATTTTCCAAGAGAAGGAATATAACATTTGTTTTAGAAAAGTTAAGGGACCTATCCCTACTCCTACGAAAAAATTTCCTTTATTGACTAATATCCCTAAGGATACTCCCAAGAAGAGTATGTCTGAGAAATTTCCTATCATTACCTCAAGGAAGAACAGTTACGGCTCAGCCCAAGAAATAAGGGAAAGTATCCCATCAAAATATACAGTCACCCTTTCCCCTAATACAACCTTTCCCAAGTATGTTACATGTGACATGGCCCAGATCCTGAGTCAAATATAGATCACCGTCCCTATTGTGGAATTACCTATTTCAGAACATATAAGAAGGGAATTTGAATATTTTCGGTTGAAAGAGAATGTGGTTTTCAAAGAAAGGAGTACAAGTAATATGGCGACTATCTCCACTATTTTTTAAATTGAAACAAAATAAGACCAAGAAAACACATAACCCCCAAAGCTATATTTGGGTATTTATTTGGTAGAATCACAATTGAATGTGGATCCTTTCTTTATAACTCTTATTGTCAATGAATGCATTCTCCATAATTGTATGTTTGTTTAAGAGGTCTCTTGTAACATCATGCCACTAAATTTCACGAATGAGTTAAACATCAAAATAATAGTTTCTTTTGGGAAGTGTTGTGCCATGGATTCTAGGGAGGTACCTATTTTTGGATATGTCAAAGGTTTGGTAGTATGACTTTCTCTTTATCCTAGAAAATATTTAACTATGAATGTCATTATATTTGACTACCCTACTAAATGGGGCATGTTTATATCAATAAAATGGGATGCAAGTGTAGGGGCGGTATTCAAATGGATATGTATTTCACATCCTTGCCTTTGGAAGAAAATCTAGTCAAGCTACATAGAGAGGATAAAATGTTGCACTGTATTGAGGACCCTTTGAATGCTTCTTATGAAATATTGTTTATTGATACAAACTTGGGAATCTTTATAGGTTGTGCTCACTTTGAAGATCAATGTATGGATATACATGCACACATTGAATATTTCAATGTCCCATGGAATATTAATTTTTATGGAACATGTTCTAATATTGGAAATGGAGCTGGAGTGGTTTTGAATTCTTCAAAGAATGGTTATTTAAAATTAAAATTTGAATGTACAAATAATATAGTTGAATATGAAGCATTGATCCTTGGTTTAAGAGTAACACGAATGAATGAGATTAAAGATATCATTGTCAAAGGATATTTTGAGTTAGTTGTAAAGAAAATTTAAAAAATGTATATAAAAAAAACTATAGGTTGAAACAATATAAATATGAGGTATAGGATCTCATTGAATCATTTGATTCCTTTAATCCCCTCTACCATGAGAGAACTCAAAATACAAAAAATGACAAGTTGGATTTCCTGGCTTCTCAATATGAGAATCAAACAATGTCTCCATATTGTAATTATGAAGTAAAAATTATGGTTAGACCCTCATTCCTTGATAATATTCAACATTGGCGGGTTTTTGAGGATGATGCTCAGATCCAAAGGTAATTAAATTATATAGGTGAGTTCACCAATAAACTCATTAGCATAGAAGATATGGTGGTGAGGTGTAATGGAAAGGAGACCCTCTTTGGGAAGGATATAATTTAGTTAAAAAAATACCATCCATAAAGGACTTGTTAGCCTTGAATCAAATTTTGATAGTGCAGATAAAGTTATGAACATGACCTATCCATATACCTAGATATGTTGTGGAATGAAATTAGGAACTTCTCATAACTTCCAAGAAATATTTGGTTAGGAAGTAACATGAATGAAGAATAAAGACAAAATTTATACCAAATTACTAAGAAAATACTAGGATTTTCTTGCATGGTATTATTCTGAGTTGAAGGCTTACAGGGAATATTTGTTTCAACATGAGATACCGTTGGAGCCTCATACCAAGCCCTTTAGGAAAAATAAAAGGCCTATCAACCACATCCTTGAATTTAAGATGAAATAGGAGTTAATAAAGTTGAGATATGGTAGGATAATCCAACCCACTAGGTACTCCTCATGGGTGGAAAACTTGGTACTAGTTAGAAAAAAGAATGGGGATATTATGCTTTGTGTGGATTTCAAGAATTTAAAAAAATCATCACTCAAAGATAATTACCCATTTCCCAACATGGAAAATATGCTACAAAAGGTAACATGATCTGAGATACTATCTATATTAGACGCATTTTTAGGCTATAACCAGGTAGTGGTGAAACAACTAGAATAATTAGATATTACTTTCAACACCCCTCGGGGAACATATATCTATGCTAAAATGCCTTTTAGATTAATGACTGCTGAGAAAATTTTAAAAGATCCGTGGATGTGGCCTTCTTTGGTTTTTAAAATGATTTCATTATAGCATATCAAGATGATATAAGTGTCTTCTCTAGAAAAAAGGGTGATCATTTGGAGAACCTTGAAAAGATAATGATCAGATACTGATAATATGAGATCTTATCAAAACCAGATAAGTGTCATTTTTGGGTACAAAAAGTAATTTTTTGGGACATATAGTATCACAAGAGGGAGTTATGATAGACAGTGAAAGAGTGGAGGCAATTGATAAAGTCCCCATCCTCATGTCTAAAAAGGGTATCCAATATTTCTTTGGATGAATAAAATTTATAAGAAGATTTATCTCCAACTTTGCTGAAATTACTCTCCCGATCACAAGTATGTTGAAGAAAGATCAAGTTATCAAATGGGGAGAAGGGGTTGTCTAAGCTTTTAAAGAATAAAGGAGGCACCCAAAACTATCCCTATCTTAACTAGCCCTAATTATAAAAAGGAGTTTTAAATATTTTATTTTTCCTCATAAAATACAATTGATTTTGTGTTGTTGCAGAAGGATGAAGAGGGGCAAGAGAAACCCATTGAATTTTTTAGTAAATCCTTGAAGGGGTATGAGTTGAAATATTCCATCAAGGAGAAATAATATTTTTCCTTAGTAAAATCTACTAAGATCTTTAGACCCTATATTATTAGTTCCAAAATCATATCCTATGTACCTCATACAATGGTGAAAGACATCCTATCTCAAATGGAGATGTCAAACAAGAGGTGTAGGTGGGTGAACAAGCTTCAAGAGTATGATATGGAGATTCAAACTACAAAACTTGGTTAGAGGCTTGGGATTGGCAGATTGATGGCAGAAATAAATTTACAGGTTGTTGAGATACATAGTATTGATGAGGCTGAACAACACCCCCATGGGAAAGTGAGTTCCTCGACTTGGTACAAGGACATAATCTACTATATTAAGAAACTTGAATTTTCCTATCACCTAGACAAAAATCAAAGAAGAACACTCACTACTGGTATCCCAAAAATACATTCTTAACTAATTATGGAATGGCTTGGAAAATACTAGAAGGATTCTTATTAATATGTGTTACAGAAGATGAGGCTCCCAAGCTAATTGTTGAGTTTCATGGAGGATTGTGTGGTGGCTATTTTTCCAGAAGAGTTATTACTCATAAGATATTGAAATTAGGATATTGGTGGCCTTCCCTTTTCAAATATGTCATCTTTACTGGTTCAAAAATGTGAAAGTTACCAACGTTTCTCAGTAGGATAAAAGATTCTAGATCTCTTCCCTTGCAACTCATGTCTCAGTAGAAGCTCCATTCAAATAATGGGGGTTAGATTTTATAGGTTAGATATCATACTATTCAAGTGTTGGTCACATATGGATATTAGTGGCCACTGATTATTTTACCAAGTGGGTTGAATATATTCCTATAAAAAGGAAACACATCAAGTGTTTATGGATTTCATTCTTAATCACATAATTAGTAGATCTGGTGTCCCCAACAAGTTGGTTGATGATAATGCCATGAGTTTCATATCCAAACCATTGGCAACAATGTGCCATGAATATGGCATAACCTTGGCTTATGCCTCCAACTACAATCCCCAAGGAAATGGGCAGGCAAAATCAAGTAACAAAAACCTACTCAAGATCCTCAAAAGAACATTGGAAATAAATGAGAGAAATTGGGGTGAGTAGCTCAAATTTGCATTATGGGAAGATATATTTATCACTAAAATATCCACCGATAAAAGCCCATTTGAGTTGGTTTATGGTATCCAAGCCCTTTTTCCCCTTCATTTGTAACTATCTACTTATCAGTTATGCAATAGTTAGAGGATGTAAGGGTGAATCCTTATGATGCCAAAGGATCAACCAGATTGGAGGAATTGGATGAAGTAATAAGGGAATCCCATAAAATTCATGTAAATTTCAAGGAGAAACTCAAGAAAATATTTGATAAAAAGGATACTCCAAGAACATTCCATATTGGAAATTTGGTTCTGTTGTGGGATAGTAGTAATGAAGACAAGGGCAAGCATGGAAAATTTGATGCCCTAGTGGATGAGTCCTTACTCCATTGACATTAGGATTAGAGAACACACTTTCTTCCTTAGAGATTTGGAAGGACAATTGCTAGAGTTTCCTGTCAATGGTAGGCATATCAAACATTTTTGACTAAGTATGACATTTCATGTGTATATTTGTATAGTGTACAACTTTGTTGTTTGTATTTATTTTTTGTTGTTGTTTCCCTTTTGTTGCTCTGATCTACAACAATCAAGTTTTACCCATTTTTGTTTTATTTGTGAGTATGTATTGTACTTTGTTAAAAAACCATGGCTATTTTATCTCTTATAACTCCTTGCCCAATGGACTAGGTAATTAGTCTGGGTTTTGTGAATTTTTGTTTATGGTTCTTGTGGCACCCATGGGGGTGCCCCATCCTCAAGCTGGAGCCATTGTTGGTACTCATTCTTCGTTTAATCTTGTATCTAAAATTAGAGTACACCATTCCAAATTTCCCTTATTTTTCCCCAACTTATTTTTGTATAAGTAAATAATAACCCAAAAAGTTCTTCCTTAAACTGATATTTGTTGAATCAGAAAGCTAGCATGTTGAATGTAAAATGTTGTATTATTCTATATAATAAACTCTTTTGGAAAATTTTTGAAATCTGTGAATGATAATCTAAATAAGTAAGTTGAAAAAGAATTAGGCATGAAAGCTCAATAAAAAATGAAATCCTAGTTACAGTTTATTTGCATGAAATCTTTAAAAGGGGGCATTCCTCCTCATTTGTAAGTTGGATTTGATTTCACAATGTCAAAATGTAAAGTTCTAGACCCAGTCACCTGACAAAGGGGAATATTTAAGGAATAATCACACAATTCAAGGATCTCATGTAAATTGTACAACTCATGTACAATAAATGTAATAATGCTAAAATATTCCCCGACTCTGAAGATGGGAGTTCCCGTGAATCCTTAAATGCTAGCGGGATTGTTTAGAAAAGTATGCAATCCAATTAATACGTTCAAAATGTAAAACTAAAAGCATGTGGCCAACATGAAAGGAATATTCCCGGGAATATTAGGAAGATGGTCCTTTTTATCAAGAGGAAGCCATCAATAAAGCTATCACAATGTTGGTCACATCCACCGCTCCTTGCAACGTATGAAAATAAAAATCGTGGTACAATGGCGTGTATTCGGGAAAAGGTTGTGAGTAATAAATTAGCTTATTGCCGTCGATATTGGCACGTGGACAATGTTCCCCTTTTCCCAAATCCCGCAAAAGATAGAAATAACTTGACATATTAAATAAATGATTTATGGCCCCAATTGTTAGAAATGAAAATAAAGCAAGTGTAATAAATCACCAAGTGGATTTTGTGCCATTAATCCAACCATAATGAAAATTATATAATACTTTAGGAAAAATTAGCATGGATTTTGATTGCAATTATCAAACTGAGAGCTTTCTAAATGCCCTAGGTGGGAATAAAAAGTATCAATTATGTGAAAATGGATTTGAGCAAGCTTAAAAACATTTCTTCACATCGGGATCAAATAATTGCGTCAGAAAAAGTAAGTATTCTTAGATAATTCTCTGATTGTGCATATAGTAATTTTTGAAAAACATTGTTGTCTGATAATTTGACTAACCACAGGGTTATGAAGTTCATTCTATTTTGATCTAGTCAATAAACCCTTTAAAAAACTAAATATGAAAACTTGTCCCAGTAATCCTATCAAAACTAATTCTTATGTAACATCTTATTTTATTCAATAATGGATGACAAACTTACAGTGGGGCAAATTTAGGTAGATTCAATTTGGTATAAAGATCCCCAAGAAGGAATGTATCAATGAAACTTAATTGATGAGATTGGTATATATTTAGCTTCTTCCTTTAACTCTTCTACATTATATTCCAAATTGATTTGGACATGTGCCATAAATTATAATCATGTGTCCCGTGAAATAAGGGATGGGAGTGGTGCATTGGTAATTATCTCTGTGACAGTTGCATCAATTGATAAAATATTATGCCTCCCAGATATAACCCATATCAATGAGGCCAGTGGACATTGATAGTGTTAAGATCAAAGATAGAAATGACATGGAAAACCATTTCCTGAACTGACTTGTTGAAAATTGTTAATGAGCAGTGGTTGTTAAAACCTAAGGCATAACTTACCCGATTCCCAAAGAAGATATATCAAAACAAAGTTCTAACATTAATTTTGGGATTGTATAAAATTACTGAACCACCTGATTAGGAATGAATCCACCATGTTTTTTCAAGAATGGATGTGTATATTTGTCTTACTCATATTAACACCCCAAGCTCCAATTTTTTGGGGAGATTTAATCATTGATTCCATTCATGACCAAATGAAGCAAGTAAGTCTTGTATCTAGAGGAAAATCAGTTGATATCCATGTGTTTTACATGAATTCTTACTTGGTGTATAACATAGCATCCCGTAGACCACTCCCAAGGATAATATGTGAAAATTATCCCACCATTCAAAAAATATATGATGTATACCCCCAACTAAATTTATCAAATTACGGAGAACAGTTTAGGAGAATAATTGATGCCTTCTTTTCTCATGTATTATGTTTGTTTTTCCTTATGTGGAAATATGAAATAATGACCCCTAAAGCCAAGAGGGGCATAGTATAATGGGGATGTTACTTCATCCAGTTCCCAAATTTATCTTACATCAGGGTAAGTGGTTTCATAGGGGCCCCTTTTTTGGTACCAAGACATATGGACGAAAAGTGGGTGTTATTGGAGTTGGTCAAGAAATTTCTATACATTAAAAAAAAATTGGCAGCCAAGCACAAGACCAACATTAAGTTTCCAATCATCACTGGTAGATATACATGCCCAAATTTGGTCAAGAAATGCAAACAGTTAATTTTCAAATGATTATTACCCTATAGAGTTTTGGCTCTCAGAGACCAGCTAGGATAGCAAGACACATGCCTTGCAAATATCCTCCCTAGACCATGAGTATCATTGTATGATAATGAACCTATTTAACCCTTGCAAAAAGGGGGTCTTAAAAATTGGAGACCTGAATAGGAAAAGTATGAATCTTCAATGTATGATAAATGAACATGTATGAGTTAGTTGAAATAGTATACATTGGCTTTAAACAAACAATTTATTAAGCAGGGCAAGAAGGCTTTCAAAAAATACACAGTTAACGACTATGAACATTTACATGAGTAGTTCCGAAAAAAACAACGTGGGTTTATTGGTGACCACAACACCTCTACCTCACAGAAAAAAAACCCTTTGAACTCTTCTGCCTCGCATTAGGGAAGGGTTAGAAACATACGTTTATGGGCAAAAAATAGTGTTTTTTCTAGGTAAATATATATTCACCATACACGAAGGAAATAGTTTAAAGCATTGACGACATGAATGGTCCTAAGAAATAACAATCCTTGAGCTCATTTGTGATTTGTAACCTCCTTCCATACACAGATTCAATTTTTTTTGACCAATTAAAACTGTGGTTATCTAAAATTTACCATAAATGATAGATATAACAGTGAACATCTGAGAAAAACTGACGTTGCTAATGCCAACTATACACACTACGATGAACCACATTAAAATAAAAATTGGCCTTTCACTTGAAGAAAGAGGGGTGATGGCTCGACAAGTATCCAACTTCATAGCCTGTAATGTGCGTTGAAAGTGGCTAAAACTATAGATTGACAGCCTCTGGAGGTCTGTGCACCAACTTTGTCTACGCCACAATTTCCACCATCTAGTTTTATGATTGATGTCAACTAGGGAAGGCTCATTCTCATTTAGAATGCCTTTTTGCGTAACAACCAAGCCCAACTATTGATAGTATGTAGCATTCATTTTGTTTTCCTAGAATTAAGCCACATCCTTTGGGGTTCTGAAAATACGATAAACAAACTATTAACTTATTTCCTTTCTACAAGTAATTGTACACAAATCATGATGTATATAGTCTTAGTATATTGTCAATCCTTTAAGAATAAATTTTCTCTGTAGGAATTGTTCAATGTTAGAAATGAAACACGTGGTATCTTTTCCCTACATGGCAGAGGGCCATTTCATTATTTTCCTAAAACTCAATAGTTTGCTTGTTTTTGAAGGTATTACCGCCAGCTTTGTCACCACCACTAATAGTCTCAAAAAATTGCAATCCTTGGCACTGGGATCAGATATTCAATTTTTGCCTGTCTTTTCCATATATCGACAGCCTCTCTCCCGCCTGCGAAAGTGTCGATGATGTGTCCATGGCGGAAAGAATTTTGTTCTCCTATTCTTCGTGTAAACTCTTTGTGTCATTTGAGAATGGTTGGAGCAAGTCATAGATGAAAGTTTGCAAAAACCCGCATGCATCATAAGTGATGTGTTCATATGTAAATTTTCCATGCTGATCTAAAGAAGCTAACACCTAGTAGCTTCAAATCAATAATTAAACCTACTATAGAACCATCAAGATAAGAGCTTATGAGAAACAACTTCTTCAATGTATGAACAATCTCAAATCAAATGCTAAGCTATTTCTTACTCTCTAGATTGCTAATCTAACAAATGAACCTATTTAGATCACTTTAGCAATCAAAATGGAGTGGTTTCCTCAAGATTTGAAGATGAGATCTCACCAAGAAATGGCTACAAGGCCATTTTTGGATCTTCCCATGCTCTTCAATTTGAGAGAATGGATGCAAGATGGAGAAGATATTTCCTTCAATGGAGAATGGCTCAAGATCAAAATGCCTATAGTTTACTCCTAGGGAAAATAAGGTGTAAGAAGAAAGGTAAGGAGGAGGGTTTCTTATATAGCTTTCTTGTTCAGGAAAGGCTAGCAAATTGATGAATGTGGGATAAACCCCAAAGAGGAAATACAAAGGCCATGTATGTTTAATAAAGTATGTGCACTTTGTGGGAGTTGAAAGGGGGTTTAATTAATCAAAGGTGATTAATTAATAGAAGGGGTATGCTTATAGAAGCTTATTAGAAGGAAGTTAATAAGATTCAGAGGAGATTTTAAGAGGGGAAATTGGTTCAATAAATTGTGATTTATTGATTTAGATTAGTGATAGTAATTAATTAAGAATAATTAATTAACCTAGGTAGAAGTGAATGTTAATTAACGAAAGGTCATTAATCGACATCCTGAATGATAGGAGGGATAATTAATTAGTGAAATGTAATTAATTAACAATGATAGAGGGAAAATTTTGGTTTATTGACGAAGTGTCATCAATTTATGGGAAAGAGGATAGTTAGTGCAATTTAAGTATTAAAATTTCTTGACTGAATTCTAGGTGTCTACATTTTCCCCTCTTTGGGGTGGCGTAAGTGATGCCACTTCAAAGATAGTAGACAAGTACAAACAAGTGAATTTTGAGAGATAGAAGAAAAATTAGTAGAGTGAAGGATTTTCCCTCGAGTGTCAATGGGGTAATGAAAGAGGTCGATCGAAGATCGAAAAGATGAAATAAATGGATAGAAGAATAAGGAAGGGGAGGGGGGATAAAAGGTGATCCCTATTTCCCCAAGTGAGTTGGAAGAATAGTATTGATAGAAGAAAATGATATGGAAGAAAAATGAAGATGAAGGGGATGGAAATAGCTTTCATCCAACTGATGTAAAAACAACTTTATTTCATCATATTGCTTGTGATCTACGTCATCGGTCCTTATTAAAATATACGCATACAAAAAAAGTGTATAATAACATGAAAATCTATAATAAGAACATTTTTTCATTGCTAAAAATGCTTAACTCAATGCAACATACATAATGTAATGCAATACAAGAAAGTAAACAAGCTAACCTAACAGGGAAACAAGTACAAACACACATACTCAAACAAACAACATTCAAGACAGTTACACCAATGTTTTTGTTATCAAGCTTCAATTCCCAACCTGTTTGAATTAATGACAAGGGTTAAGAATGGTGCCCCAAGCAAGGATACATGTGAGGTGAATAACGAAGGATGTACAAGGGTCCTATGAAAAAGCAATCATGCACTATGAAACTACCCTAAGCAATGTCATTCGTGTAAGGGAAGACAAACATAGTAAGCAAACCATTTTTGTTGATGGAGGTAGATCCAAATGATCCACAAGTCATTTGCAAGAACAAGGAGAGAATCAAAGAAATATGTTTTGTAGGACCATTTTTTCATGTTTGAGTACAATGTATTTGACACAGGCTTCAGTTGCATGCATGCTTGTTACCAATTTTTGAAAAAAATTTTTACAATTTTTTGGATTTTTATGAAATTTTTACCAATTTTTTAAGATTTTGTTTTTTGAATTTTTTTTTAAATTTTTGGATTTTTGAAATTTTTATGAATTTTTTGGATTTTTTGATATTTTATGTACAAGGGTTTTTGAAGAAAATGACAGATGAAAAAGATGCCCCCAATGAGAGGTGAGAATGTACAAGGGAAAATATTACACATGTATACAAGAAGAAGATAATTGGATCAAGGCCACCAAGGATAGGTTCAACATGATGATGAACTCAAACCAATGAAGTGCCAAGAAGGAGCAAGTCATGCCCCCAGTGCAAAGCTGGCCAAGAAACATATGATATAAAAAAGTAGAAGATTGTTTTATTAAAAGGGGACAAAGTTTCTTGTAAACATGGTAAAAAGGCAATCTTATACACATGGATGTTTTGAATGAAGTAGAAGAACAAGCGTGAATGTTATGAAAGGATATGGAAAATGTAGCTAGAATATTGGTGATGAAAAGGTGATTAGCCCAAGGCACAAATCATGAGACAAAATATAGACTAAAGCAAGAGTTTGAACAAGGTCCAAAAAAACCTGGTAACATACTAATCTTGTTTTCTCATAGAGATCCAGTGTGTGCACATGGAAATTAATTACCTCTTGAAGTGAAGATTTGATAGGAAATAAGTGAAGAAAAACTAGCCAATGTGTAGGAATGATTTATTTTGAAAGGTGATTTGTGAATGGAGGGTGGAAGGAGAGTTGTACATTGCTCCACTGCCAGCCAGGCGTCCATAGCCCTGACAGAGATGTATTTGATTCTAGTCACAACATTTCTCTACTATCAGCCAGGCATCCATAGCCCCGATAGAGATATTGGAAATACCCCAAGAGAGAGTTATATATTGATTTTATTTTTTCATTTTATTTTTGATTTTTGATTGATTTTTTTCTTTCTAAAAATTATTTCATCTCTCTCGATTGTTTTGATAAGGGGTTAAGAACCACTAATGGCTTGATGGAAGGATATGGAAGTGATTGTGATGATGACATTGGCTAGTGTCAACAAATATGCCCAAAATTTCTTCGCAACAAGTTTATTAGATGCATATAGTGATGGGATCTCTAATAGGTTCAGTCATTCTTTAATCTACCATGGTGATAAAAGACCAAGGTCAAATGGATACCATAGAGATAAATGTCCACACAAGGAGCGAATAGACTAACCAAAATATCACCGAAGGGATGAAAATGGTGGGAGACTTGCAGAGGAATGGAAAGAAAGGGAAGAAAGAACATCCATGTGTATGCAATACCTGATTACAATGTTTGATCTTTGTACCTTTGATTTTTTTAATGTAATGTTTTCTCATTTTTTTATGTATTTTTTTATTTTTTGATTTTTTTTTGATTTTTTAGGGAGAAGATTTTAAGGAAGTTGGGACCAAATAATGTCACTCTGTGTGATAAGATCCAACAATAATTTTTGTGATTTATTTGATGAGGGAGACTAGGAGTTTTTTTCTTATCAAGAGTGATATTATCTCCAATCTCGATGACCGTAGTGAGATCATATTCGATAAGTGATTGTGACTTATCTTTCAACATGGATTTTGTATGTGGGATCTTGAGTTCCCTATCCATAGGTTTCTATGCACTTTGCACCATACTTGATGGTTGTGTTGGTGTGCATTCTTGAATCACATTTGATTTTTAACTTTATGGTTTTTTGACTTGTTGGGAGCTTTGGATATCTTCGGATATTTTATCTTAGCTTGATGAAGAAACTATTTGGGTTTCATATAAGATAATGTGTGATTTTTTGATCCCGAGAAGTGGGAGAAGAAAGTGGATGTTTAGGATTGATGAGAGGAATGTTAGGGATGATGGTGGGCTTGCCACGGTTATTGATAGGAGGATGATATGTTGGATGAACAGGATATGGTCCAAGGATTGAAGAGGATGGGCTACCAGAGGTGAGCCATAGATAGAAGATGAAGGGATACTAGGATGTGGCCCCAAGGATGGAAGAAAATGGGCTACCATGAGGTGTCCCATAGATGGAAGATGAAGGGATACTAGGAGGTGGCCCAAGTATAGAAGATGAGGGATACTAGGATGTGTCCCATAGATAGAAGATGAAGGGCTACTAGGACGTGTGGCCCAAGTATAGAAGATGATGGGATACTATGAGGCGACCCAATAATAGAATATAATGGGCTACCCCAAGTATAGAAGATGATGGGACCCAAGGTGACCCAAATAGAAGATAAAGGGATACTAGGAGGTGGCCCACATATAGATGAATATGATGGACTACCAGGAGGTGACCCAAGGTAATATTGTGATTGAAGAATTGTGATATGTGAAGAATGATGAGGTGATGAGAAGATAGGCCAAGGATCAATGATAGACCCAAGATTTCTCCATGTAATGGGGAATGTGAAGATGGAAGAATAAGAAGAGGAATAATTTCAATGGTATTAGGATATTCCTCTATTTTCTGAAAAAAGGAATCAACCTCTTCCCCACAATACAAATGCATCGAGGTCAAAAGAATCCTTTCTCATGATCCTCTAGAGGAATGTCATCGTGTAGCCCCATGAATTCTCCCATTGCTTCTTCATTCTGAAAGAAATCTATCGGTATGGGTTATTGTTCTTGATGATAGTAGGTTGATTGGAAGAAAGAGGTCCAACAAGTGTGGAAGATTTAGAAGATGTTTGATGATGATTGATAGAAGAAGATGACTTAAGAGACGAAGTAGATTTGGATTTAGATGTCTTGCGAGTGGGAGAAGATGGGGGTTTGGGATGGGTTGGTATTGGTTTGCCTAGAAGATGGCATAATAGTGCAGGTAGATAAAGAGGATCACTGTAGATCCATTCAGTGGATTGTGACATAGGGGTTGACTTGGATGATTGATTAGAGGAATTTTGAGTCACATGGATCTTTGATGAGGAAGATGTCATTGAGGTGACTTGATAAAGGGGGTCCTACGAAGAAAGGGAGGACTACTGATCAGGAGTCGAATTAGATGTTCGATTGGAGAGACTTAGAGTCACACATATCTTCAAAGGAGGAAGACATATTGAGGAAACTGATAAAGGGGGTCCTGCAAAGAAAGGGAGGACCACATAGGAGTTCAAATTAGGAGAATGATAAGGAGAATTTTTGGTGACATAAATCCTTAGAGGAGGAAAACATTGTTTAGGTGACTGGTGATTTCTTAGAAGAAAGTTTGATTGGATGAAGGCTCAAGAGACTGAGGGAATCTAAAAGATAGTTTGGATTATAATAATCATCAGAAGAGGAATGAGAAGAATAACATGGATTAGAATAGTCAGAAGATTAAGAAGGAATAAGGATAGTTTGGATTAGAATCATAAGAATATTTTATGATTAGAATCATTATAATCATACCACCAACTATGAGATGAAGGTGGGGAAATGGGTAACCAAATAGGTTCTCTAGCATGAAGAACCAATCGAGGTTTAGTCAATGGGAATTTAATGTGAATGCCTAAACCTAGGTTCCCTATTGTCATAATTGTGAGGAATCCATGTGATAGTGAAGTCATTGTTGGCATCGTTGGGTCCAAATGGTTTAGATCAGATAGTTGATTGAACCCTTTCAAAGGGAAAGGAAAACTTTCCAATGTCAATTCGTCTCAAGCATAACAGATACCAACTAGACATTTTGCTAAGTATGGAGATGCATCATGTGATTTTCCAAAGGGAACCTAAGGAAAATAAACATAATTGATGACACAATTTTGAACAATCCAACAAGGTTTGGACAACAAGTTTCAAGTGTAAATGTCAAAATGAAAAATTTACCAAAAGAGAACAAAGGATCAAAATAATTTTCCTAAGGTAAAAACAAGTTCTAACAAGATGAAATATCACAAGGAAAAATCATGGATAAGTTTGGAAACATAAACCAATCCAATCTACAAGGAAATACTCCCTATGTAAAAGTGTCTCAATGGTAGTTTGACACAAGATGATCAACACAATGTCAACACTTAAGTCAAGTTTAAAATAAACAAGGCATAAGTATTAATAAGGGGTTGAAGTGACTTCCAATCAAAGTATACTATAACCATTTAGATATAAACAAGGCCTAAATCCCAAAAAGTGAAGTTACAAATGTGAGCAATGCAACAATACCACTTAGATACATTTAATCAAGCTTTGTGAAAAAGCAAGATATTAGTATCAAAATAATATTGATACGACATGCAAAAATGTAACAACAACACCTTTTCAAGGTTGAGGTAATGTTTGGAAGGAAACAAGGCCAACATATACCAAGGATTTGTTAAGATGCGAGCAGCGTAATGGTATAATCTAGATACTTAGATCAAGTTTACGAGAAACAAGATGTACGTATTGAAATTGTATCAAGGTGATGCGAGAAACATAACATATCAAGGGAATATCGATGATGAATTAGTCCTAACTATGATGGAATGTATTGATGTGGGTATCAAGATTAAATGGCTATCAAGATATGAAGATGTACCAACACACTTTCAACATTTACCATCCAGTCTCAAGCAAGGAAGGATGTAAACGGGTGCAAAAGTGGTGGACACAAATCTCAATTAATAGCACATATGTATGATTTCCTTCTTTTGATCCCAAAATATCAACAAGAAAAAAGGAGTAGATCAAGTGGGATGAAAAATACTTGGCCTCACTTCAAAGATTTTTTCCTTATCTTATGGGCAAGTGATAAACTAAGACAAAGTAATGCTTCAAAAATTTCGTGATGAATGACACTTGGCTCAAACTTTAATGGACTCTCCCCTTGTTTGACTAACAAGGTTTTGACTCCGAAAATGTTATTTCTTCATGAAAGCTCTTTGAAACATGATTGGCTTTGAGTTGGTCAAGTTGGCTCCAAGACGAAATGGCTTCCTAATTGGTTCTATTAACTAGGTGTCACAAACTACCTTTGCAAGCTCGGTTTGCCAAGGATTTCACACTGAATAAACCTTGGAGTATCACGAATTTACTTTACCCCCTTCAATATAATGAGCAATAAATGTGTTCAGTTGTATTTTCACTGGGGTCACATGAAGATAATTTTGATGCTAATATTTCCAAGGTGTACTAGTCAAGTAGGTAAGCGAAGTGCTTCCCATTTCATCCACAAGGTTCCCTCTTGGTGTGGACTACTTTGGGGTTCCTGGGGGCATCCTCATGGGTTATGATGGCTTATGCCAAGGCACTTCCCCCAGTTTTAAGCAAATAAGCCATAGCTCTTAATCGAACCTGCAAATACATTATTTTGAATGTGGTGTTTTTTATCTTTTAGCTTAGTGTGGTTTTGTACACCATTGGTAACCTGTAAAAAATTATATTATTATTGGTTTAGATCTTGATTCTTTGACAAGCGTATTTTTGGTCCTACATGCAAAGGTTAATAGTTTTCTAAATGATCAAAACATCATGAAAGAGGATAAAACGTTGTTTCTAATTCTCAAGATCATCCTAAGATGTAAGAGAAGAGCATACACAATTATTAACCCTACTATATTGCCAAAATGGAAAAACTTGTAAAAATCAAATGCAAGGCAATTCATTTTAACCAAATTTTTGTTCATTCCCTTAATCAAGAATTTTAATGAAGTGTTTTGAAAGTGTGAAAAAGGCCTAGAGTTGTTTCTGATTCCCAAGATCACCTAGAAGGTGCAAGGGAAGAGCATACACAACTCTATCCTAGCAAATGAAAACAAGACATTCATTAAACTCATTCAAACAAGTTAGCAAAAACATGAATCAATATATCCCTAAAACAATAGTTAGCTTCCAAAAACCTACAAGATGTTAGCAATAACATAAATCAAAATTTTGTAAACTTGAAAAATAGTTCCCAAAATTTGATAAAACATACGTACGTGGAATTTGCAATGCCTATGTGGACCTTAGAACACCTATGCACCCATAACATTAGTTGTTTGAGTATGACAACACAAATCCAATCTTGATAAAAACACAAACAAAAATAAAGATACGTGGCTAGAGACACAAACATGTGGACCTAGAAGCATATGCATGGGTCTGATAAGAAATAAGACTGCATAGACTTAGAATCCTACATAGACGGATGATGCAATGTGCAGCTAAAGAGGCACCTACGTGGACCTAGTAAGTAATATACAGAGGGCTGACAAAGAAACAACAGAGGGTAGCCAAGCAAGGTACATGGGGATGTCACACCTATGGTGTATGGACAGAACAAGACACCCACATAGAACAAAAGACACATGCGTGGACCTTAGAATAATAGTGCACCATACTCAATGGATACACGACCCTTAAGATGCATACGCAGGGTAACCTCACACCTACACATGTACCTAGGAATGACATCAAAAATACAAAATTAATGATGCAAGGAACTTTAAAAAGGTTAAAAATTTGATCTCTTAGCCAAAAATTAACAACAACCCATCATAATTAAACCTATAAGAGTAACTCAGCACACGTAAAGTTAGCAAATTACCCTAAGGAATTCAAAATATTTCACATGTGCATATTAGGGTTAGATAAAAATGAGATAAAGAACAATAAAGCTTAAAATCAAATGGAAGGGACTAAGGATCCATCCCACCAAGCATGCCAAATATGTTCATATGTAAATTTTTCATGCTAATCTAAAGAAGCTAACACCTAGTAGCTTCAAAGCAAAAATCAAACCTACTATAGAACCATCAAGATAAGAGCTTATGAGAAACAACTTCTTCAATGCATGAACAATCTCAAACTAAATGCTAATCTATTTCTTACTCTCTAGATTTCTAGCTAACAAATGAACCTATTTAGATCACTTTAGCAATCAAAATGGAGTGGTTTCCTCAATATTTGAAGATGGAATCTCACCAAGAAATGGCTACAAGGCCATTTTTGGATCTTCCCATGCTCTTCAATTTGAGAGAATGGATGCAAGATGGAGAATATATTTCCTTCAATGGAGAATGGCTCAAGATCAAAATGCCTATAGTTTACTCTAGGGAAAATAAGGTGTAAGAAGAAAGGTAAGGAGGAGGGTTCCTTATATAGCTTGTCAGTTCAGGAAAGGCTAGCAATTTGATGAATGTGGGATAAACCCCAAAGAGGAAATACAAAGGCCATGTATGTTTAATAAAGTATGTGCACTTTGTGGGAGTTGAAAGGGGGTTTAATTAATCAAAGGTGATTAATTAATAGAAGGGGTAAACTTAGGAAAGCTTATTAGAAGAAATTTAGTATGATTTGGGAGATTTTAAGAGAGGAAATTGGTTCAATAAATGGTGATTTATTGATTTAGATTAGTGGTAGTAATTAATTAAGAATAATTAATTAACCTAGGTATAAGTGAATGTTAATTAACGAAAGGTCATTAATCGGTATCCCGAATGATAAGAAGGATAATGAATTAGAGAAATGTAATTAACAAATGATGATAGAGGGAAAATGGTGGTTTATTAATGAAGTATCATCAATTTACGGGAAATATGATAGTGTAATTTAAGTATTGAAATTAATTAACTAGATTCTAGGTGTTTACATCAATCATCGAGAATCATGAAGTTTGATTTGTAGTTCCCTAATTTTTTCATGAAGTGTTGCATTGGTGAAGTGTTGGTTTGGAAACAAAATGGGCCGCTTCACTGTTTTGAAATTATTTATGACACCTTTACGCCTTAGAAAAAAGTGAATGTCTCCAACATGTAGAGGATTTAATTAGCTTTCTAATGACTATTTTTTTTCTAACTCCTTACAAATCTCTTGGAATATTCCAAAGAAGTTAGGTTTCACCATTAGGGTGTTTGTTCCCTGTACCTAGAAAACTTGATGTTGAGGAGATAGTCCCTGAATGATCAAACCTTTCCTAAATATTCCTAAATTACCTTCAACACTTCCAATATTCCCTAAAATTACCTTTGGATGCTTACTATATTTTCTAAATTCTCCCAGAGGGTGTTTTAATAGCTCTAGTATGGCCAAAATAACTAGCATGGAAATTGAAAAATTGAAGCATGAAAACTAAGCCCTTAATTAAAAATAAGGATTCTAAGTCACCGTGCATCCTTCCTTTAGTGATGAAGGAACATTTTTTTTAATAATCAAATTTGTCTTTCTTGGGTGATTATGGGTATCTTGGGTCCACTTGAGATGGTCATAACTTGTACTAGTCCATTTGGACTTCACAAGAAAGAATAGGTAGTTTCCATCCAAATGTATAATTTGAATAATTTAGCTAGCTTTAGGTATGTTATAGGCTTAGGTATTAAGTGACAGAGTCCTCTTAGACTGAGATATTATATTTATAGGTTATAGACTATTTTGCAAAGCATTTTCACGTGTAAATATATTGTTTTGGATTATCTTCTTATCTATAATGGTGTTTAAGGATTCATGGAACCCTCACAGTGTCTAGGGAATGGAAAATAGATAGAAAGACTTACTCACACCATACTATACCATGTTTTATAAGTTTAGTAGTATGTAGCATGAACATAATGATTCAATCGAATCCTTGAGTCTATTTTAGGAAATTGATTGCAAGGACTTGGTGTTGCAAAAGTCAAGAAAAGGTAATAATCCATCTAAAGGAGGATTTCTTAAATTAAATTTGCGTGAACACAATCCTAACTATGTGTTCTCAATATTAAGGTCCTAGAGTAGAAAATTCATTATAAAAGTTAATAATTATTCCTTGTAGAGTCCTTGATAAGTGTGGAGGAAGGTAATAAGAAGACCAAGTGTTTCAAAATCCCTAGTATAAGTTGGAATAAGAATAAAATAAAAGGACTGTGCAAATATAGTCTAGCAATGTTAATGCCTAGTTTGAGGGCTAGGAAATATGTAATTTTAGAAAAAATACTCTTTATTCAATTTATTTGAAGTTGGCGGATCCTCTGATAAGTTGGAGGAAGGCCTAAGGGAATTAAGGACTCATAAAATTAGGGCATAAGGACAAAGTATTGATCGGCTAGTAGGTAAAGGGAGCAATGTAAAATTATGCTTATTTCTTGTGACTTTCAAGACCAACCTTCATAAATATTTATCTTAGGAAATAATATCAAAAGGAATTTATATCTATCATTGAGGGAGTGTTCTTATAATTTTTTGAATCCTTTAGGAACAGGGGAAAATCCTTATACAAATTTAATCAAGGAGACCTAATGACTATCCTACACAATTCCATAAAGAATCCTAGAGAGAGTAAGGGTTTGTATGAAAAACCTAAAGTGAAAGAGGAATAATTGAGAGATTTTCATTAGTGAATTAGGAGAGGGGTAAGAACATAGTGAGATGAGTGAAAAATATATTGATTAAAATTCAATGTTAAGGTGAAAAAAAAAGTTTAGAATAATGTTAGATCTTGAGCAAACAAGGAGTCTTAAAAAGCCAAAATTTGAAAATCTAGCAAGATGATGGATAAATGAGTAATGGAGCATTGAGGTGTGCTTGAGTAAGGTGTATGTGTGTGTTGAAAGGTGGATGTAAGGATGAAATAGGTGGTAATCCATTAAACCCTTAATTTTTCTTTCAAAGCGTAACTATACCTACTTGAAAAAGGGGAAAAGGACAAATTTGAATTGGGTAAGTTGTATTTTGAGTTAAAATTATATAAAGAGGGTTGCAGGGTACTTTGTATCATTTGGTCAACCTATCATAAGTTCAACCTTTACCCTAGCTCAAAGGAAAGTCCTAATAATATCATTCAGTGTGTAGGGAATAATGTGTAGAAGGTGATTGATCAACTCATTTAGTTTTGATGAGAGACTACTTCCTTTGAAGGCCTAAAAAGGCCATTTTTGGCCATTCTGTAGCTAATTGAACACCCTTAGGAAGTTTTTAGAGAAAATATAAAGCATATGAGGGTGATTTCAGAGAGAATTGAAGATGTCTAAGTAAATTTAGGAAAGTTTAGGAAATAAAATCTCATTCAGGAGTAATCTATTTAAGACTGGGTTTTCAAGTGCAGGGAATGAAAGCTAAAATGATAAAAGATGAATAATTTAAATGATTCTGTGATTTATAGAAAGATTTAGGATGAAACAAAATAGGCATTTGAATTCTATTAGAATAATCTACAAGGTGGAATAATCAACATTGATTCAAGGCTTAAATGTTTCTTTAGGTACTGCAAAACTCTGAAACTACTTGTCTTAGTTCAAAACAAAATAAGACCTAAATTTTGAGTTGCAAGCATAATTATATTTTCAAAATAGTTTCATTGATTGTAAATTTTTTATTTTTAGTGTTTTAGTGAAGTATGGAGGTCAAGAACATGTAACTCATCCTCAAATTTAATTCAATAATTCATTCCCTATGTGTAGGAGGAAACCCATTTCCACGAGGAGCAACTTGAGAAAAAGGTGTCCATGTACCATAAGCATGCTTACACTTAGGTGTCATCTTAGTGAATAAATTGAATTGTGAAGGATTCATCATGTTCAAAGGTGAAATGTGGATCTCAAGGAGTGATTTAATGATCACCATATCATGACTCTTTCATTGTACTCAAATCTCTCCAAAGAACAAGATAAAATGAGTTAGTCATGCCACCGAGGTATCAAGGATCATAATCTGTGAATTATTATGGCATCATCTCTCTCTAAGAGACACATATGAGAAAAAAAAATGTACAAGAATTATGAATTTTATTTCATGAAAGGATGATTTTAGAGCCAGGAAAGATGAGGGGATGATCTTGATATGGAGCACCTTGTTTATAAGAATGAGCAATCATCTGAGTTTGCTTGATGTAATTAACTTGGTACTATTCATAAAAAAAAACTCATTCAAAATTGAGTAGTGTGATCACACATTAAGGAGGAGGAACATTACAATCACCTCATTTTTTCCATAGGACAGGAATCCCATTTAGGGAGCAATCTTCTATCTACAAAGTGAGGATTTCATTTTAGTAAGAAGTAGACAAACATTATAGAGTTGATTCATGGTCACTAAAGTGAATTATGGACCAAATTTAAAAATTGGTACCAATTAAAGTAGTGGTATGGCCAAAATCCAATCCATAAGGTAAAAAAACCTACAAAATGACTATATGCTTTCCGAAAATAAAGACCAACTATAATATACATGCCCTAAAAGTTGTAGGTTGTTTGCTGAAATCCTAAAAATGAGTAAGTACTGACAAGATTAGATTTTGAAAAACAATCTTCTAGATTATAACTATTGGAGCTACATGACCATTTCCATCAAGTGAAAAGTGATCCTAACTTCTTATATTTACTAAAATAAATTTAAATTATAAAGAAATAATAAAATAAATCTTACATACTATAACACACACTCGTTATAGGATCAGGTAATACAAAACTAGGAAAAATAAAATGCGTGTACGTTATTTAAAAAATCATACGCGTATATCCTATTTTCATATTTTTTTCCACTTTTTGGCCCCCAAGATTGGTCCACTTACCCCACTATGAAGACTAATTGATGGATTGTAGGGGAGATGAGGATATCAAGTTAAGAGATCATTCCCGAATGTCTTTAACCCAAATCATTAACTATAGGATAACAATTTTCCCAGAAGGGATTGTGGATAATGAGGACATAACAAGTCATAGATACGTTAGGGATGGTATTGCAAAATCACCTATTCCACCTATAAATTTGTTAAATCAAGAGATGAAGTCTTTACATCACCGAAAAATGGATATTATAAAGAGAACCGTCATCTAGTTGTTTGATTAAAAAATATACCTTAGTCAACAAAGCACTGTTTTTCTAAATGAATACATGGCTAGTGGTATAATTGAAGATGTGTTAAATTTTTTTAGGAAAGGCACAAGAACAATACAAAAAATCTCCAAATATATTTCAGATCCCCACTTACCACCTAAACCATAGATGAGTTAAGTTCCTATGTAAGTAAAAATGGAACATCAGTATCAAAATTGGCATAAAGGACTAAGGAAATCATGAGAGGAACAACCCATATTGTTGTCAGGTTGTCTAATCTATCCCAACGAGTTCATCAATGAATCAAGTATATTATTTCAAGGGGTGACAAAAAATAATAAGGGTAAGAGGTAATCCCCTTTAAGAGGGGTAGTACAAGGAATTAAAATTGAAGAAGTATATATCTCTGATGACATTCCACTTATAAGATGTAAGAAGGAAAGAAACTTGACTCTGGTGATATCAGAAGGCATTCTTGGAGTTGGAAAGGTGGAAAATATAGTATAATAAGAAGCATTGTAAGGGGTAATAGTGCCCCCTATACCATTAGCCACTCCTCATATAGATGATGTTCTCAAATCAAGAGAAAAAGTGGCATTGGCCCAAGTAACCAAATCTATTCTTCAAGGATATAATATCCCACAAGTTGATAGTGTTGGGATTCCAACACTTAAACAAAGTCAGAAGGATAATCTTGTTGAAGGAGTAAGCCATGAAGAGGTTAGCATAATAGAGGTATAAGAATACACTTCAAATATAACACCTGAAAAATCACAGTATCAAAGGATTAGAGAAGGTTTCATAATGTCCCATGGTTGAGAAAATAATGGGGGACTTGTAAATTTTTTTGAGAAACTCTAAACCATTAAAAAAACTTGTTCTTTAGGTGCGAGATTAATGAGAGTTATATGTGGTTGAAATGACAAAAGGAGAAGAGATGTATGCAGAAACACTTGACCTAATTACAGGGCCAGTATCCCCTAGTATGGATGACAAATGACCATCTCTCCTGATTAAAACAAATAAAAATTTCCTATACCTAACACAAGTAAAGAGGCCATAATATCCCATACCCTACAGTTAGATGTTTTGCAAATCCATGGGACACAAGTCCAATATACTAGTGAAGTGTTATAACCTATAGTTGAGGACAATCCAAGGGATACACAACTAGTTGAGGCTGGAGCAATGGCCGTTGGTATAAAATTAGTTCCTCACATGATATAAATGGTGGTTACAACACCAAAAAATCCATTCATATCAAGCAAGGAACTAAGTCTTGGAGGATGGTTTGCAAAAGATCTTCCCACCAAGAAAAAAGGTAAGAGTGTAGATAAACACACAAGAACTAATAAGTTTTGCATCTTCATGCTCATCCAAACCACCTAATAAGGCCAAAATCATGTCAAGGAAATTTGTGGGTAGTCAAGAAAATAGATACATGGAGAGAGCTACTCCATACAATGAAGTATTGAGAGGAGAAGAAACTCTATCAGATTACCAGGTTACATGGATTCCATTGGGAAAACATTCCACATAGGGACTAAAGCATGATATCCAAATACTTTTCCAAGATGTGGTACAAAAACTTGCCAAGCCTAATTAGAGGAAAAGGTTGAATCCCTATCCTATATTGTGAAGAATTTTTCCCAATTACCTTTAACTTCACAAGCTCTCACCCTTGAAATCATAGATGCTAATTTGAGATATATTAAAGATTTCAATGCCTGAAGTACAAACACCAAAGAATGGGAAGGAAAATTAATTGATAAAGGCAACCATGCCTTAACCAAAATTAAGGCATGTTATGATTATATCAAAGAACAAGTTGAAGATGACACCAAGTAGGTTAAAATATTACAAGAATAATTGGACTAATGGAAAGGGATACTACCCAAGCTCAAGGATATAAATATAATCAGAGATGAAATATTGGAAAATGAAGGAATCATACCCCTAGATGGGAAAGGGGTACATATATTATGTGAAGAAGGAATCAATATATAGATAGAGGTACTAGAGAAGGGAATACAGAAAATACATGAGGCAAAAAATAAGGCATAAGATTATGTGGATGACATTGAATTCAATATAGAAAGGATAATTCCCATCCAAGGGATGTACACCCCTAAAAGGATAAATGTAGAGAAAATGATTGGAATAATCAAATAACATGTTTCAATAAGGATTGAAGCCCATAAAGTATTTTATTATTCCTTCATCCAAAGGCTTATGCATTTATAAAAGTATATTGAAAAATTAACTGAAAGTATAAATAATAAGGAAACAATGTCTACAGAATGTGTGAATGTTTTCTCCATGCAAGAAGTAATTTTTTGCTTCCATGTAGGTCCAGATGAGGAATATGTCTTTGAAATTTTCAACAAGTATAATGCATATATAGACAAGCCAAAAGAATCAGAAAAGGTTGAACCTGATCAAGCTTAGACTTTTTCCCTATCTTTATTTTTTCTCTCTTAAATTTTTCCATCATTCTTTACTTTCCAATTTTTGTATTTTCAAAATTATTAATTAAACTAAAAAACTTAGTGAAATTTAGGATTAATTAGTTAGATTCAATCATACACAAAATTCCACATAAAAAATATGTTTCTTGTATATGTAAAAAACAAAATGGGGATTCTATAGGGGCCCATGCCCTTAGAAAATATACATTCACACAGTGTGTTTATACATATTACAAATAGATATTTGATAGCTAACATAAGATTAATCAATAATTATGAATCTCCTTTACTGAAGTAAATGGGAATGTGAGATAGTAAATTCTTTCTTCCTAAATTCAAAATCCATGTGATTTTGATCATTTGTATACATATTACTAAATATTTTTGGCTAAGTCATGATACACGACCCATATCCAGGAAGTTCCTCTATATTTACATGTGGAATTCCTACAATACTAATCAATTCCAATTGTCTTTGTGTAAGAGGAAACCCACTCCAGACAGGTTGAGCCCTCCATAGCAAATGTGTCTTATTGCCATGATGAGTACTGGTCCCAGACATATATAGATGGCCTGGACAAACTGGTTGGTTTTGCAAAAATAGAAATTGGATACATGCATTACATAGAAACTGTTGAGAGACCCTTTTGACATTTCTCTCAATGGAGACAAGGGATGCAACAAGATTCAATGGACAAAATGGGCATCCTCGAAGATTTTGCATCAGAAGAAGATCTTTCAGAAGCCTTTTTAAGGAGCAATTATCCTTCTACTCTAGTTCAGATCCAATTTGTTGAGAGGTTGATGACACATCCTCTAGAGGACTCTGAGTCAGATGAAAAAGGAATGATCGACGGGATATCTCCTTCACCGCTAACACCTTGGATAAAGAATTTTGAAGAGATAGCAAGTAGTGTTTGTAGTTAATAGTTTCCCTGTAGTGAAGCCAAAACCTCTATTCAATTTACTCAAAAGCTACATGATAATCTTCGGTTCAAAAAAAGTGACGAAACAAAATGGAGAGCACTGAGAAAAAGAAGGTTCATCTTAGCAAAAGTTTCTCGTCATTAAATTCGCTTTGATGATGTTAGGAGGTCAGTCATTCCTTTAGGTTCCTACTGATCCTCAGTTAAGAGACAACATCTTGATAAATGTTTTCATTTGGACCATGAAAGATTGAAAAGTGGAATGACAATGCCTCTAAAGACAAGTCTTGAAAATATCCCTCCAAATACATGTAAACCGTCTCTCAAAGAAGAAAATATTTCACCACTCCTTTCACAGAGAAGTCCACAAGTGATTATCATAGAAAGAACTTGCAAATTCATGTCTACAAAGTGAAAAATTTATAAGAAAATGCATTCACATGAGCAATCTGTTGTGAGGTATCATCGCGTGAAATTAATTGATAGGATCAAGTTGGATTCTTCAACATGAATTGAATATAGGGAGAGCAAAATAAAATCTGGCGAAGGGGCATTCCATTAATATGATTAAAGGTCTTAGCATGAGTTGAAGACATTAAATTCAAATATTTGCCCATAATTAATTCCTTTCTCTAAGGTATGACTTCCAAAAAGAGTAAAAATCAAATTAATAAAAGGGAGTGATGTTAAGAGGTAGGCATTGGTGATGGGATAAGCATGTGTAATTGTGGCAAGATGTGAATAGGCAAGAATTACATTTGACAGTACAAGCTAACTAATTGTTGAAATTGCACATGTACAATAGAAAAGGCACATAACTGACTCTAAGAAATGCTAGCATAAAATAGGATATCTTTGCAATTAGACAAAGTGCATTCCCTCTCTAATCAGATCTTGAGCTCCTTCTCTATTATGTGGAAAGGAATATTCTCTTACTAGTTCTGAGGGGGGGGGGGGATATAATTAAAAAATTTCAATCCATGATATTGTTTTTATAAATATGAGGTCATGTCCTCATATCAAAAATATTCTTTTTTAGTTTCTATCTTGGAGAAGTTGAGAGACAAATTAATGTAACTCTGGATATTTTCCATTTTTCTTGTATGAATACATGTGAATTTTTGGATTTTTCAATGTTCTTTGTGTCAAGTTGGTTGCATTTGTACAACCATTGCTAAAACACCGAGGGCATCAAATTTATGTCCCCGTGTTAAGAGATTGAAAATTTGAATGACATATGTCTGTACTTATGATTTTATTTTTGTGTTTTAGGTTCAAGTATGTTGGACAATTTGATTAATGAGTACATTTTTACTGTTGCAATCTTGTGTTTATTGCTTCATATATGTATAGTACACTAGATGATAGTCCTTACGTATTTGTCATTTTTGGTTACAAAATTAATATTGTTTTATAAGCATTTACTTTGCAATATTAGATCTAATTCTAAAATACTATTGCAACCATCTTGTTGAGTGATTTTGTATCAGCCTTTGAGTGTATCATTGGGTGCTAAGAGGTTAGGAGCAAATAATACTTCATTAGAGCTCTTGCATTAGTATTTTATGTTGGGTAGTTTGAAGGATTGTCTTGAATATTTGCAATTGTTCAAGCATCAATGAATGCAAATATTTTTATTGAAGAAATTATCACTACCTAATCGCATGTTTATTACTTTCTAGGATACTAATGTTGCCATGATACAGTTGTTGATGTTTTGTTATAGGAAGTCTGTCAATAATAAGTTAATCCCCCCCCCCCACCTTTTACAAATCAAAATCTAATTATCCAAATATCCCCATATCATCACACTTACGCCAATTGACTCCAAGTTAATACCCAAATGTTATACTTCATCACAATTGAAGGGACATTTATTCGTACGCCAACATTTCCATCAAAATTGATGCAAGAATAATAGAAATCTATTGTCTCTAGTAACTGTGTCTGATACACCAGTATGTATAAAATTATTGTGATAAATCTTGTGAGTGAGTGTTATATTCATGGTCATGCTTAGCTTAGACTAATCTATTATTTATCAAAAGGAAGTAAGTGAAAATCATACCCCCTCTTATTTCAAGGTTACCCAATTGGGTTCTCTCACCCTGGTCTTAAGGCAGAACCAAAAGTAGAAGGATCAAGGCCATCCCCTTTGTACGTCAAACTGGAAATTATCCAAAGTTGCAATCCATCTAAAGAGAATCTCAGACATAACAAGTTAGGAGTATGGTGAATAGACAGTGTAATCACACTAATCTAAATCCTCCACTCCCTCCAAGTTCTCTAAAGCATTACTTTGTAAGCCCCATTAGTTTTGTAGAATTGTGACACAAGTCAATAAAATTATTTGTCACCACACAACCATCTCTACACAGTTAATCTAACTATGCTCCATTTCATGTGTTCCATAATGAAATTTGATTTTATAGAGTTTCCCCCAGAGGTAGGAACTAGGACTCATCATTCTGTTCAAGAGGATGTTATCATTGGATCATATTGAGGATCCTGGTCAAGTGAATTTCCTCAATATTATTGGATTGGGTAGGGTTCCACAGATCATAATCCATAGGGATCTAGAAAAACACACCACTTCATCAGTTCCAATAGCACCAAAAAGGAGAATTGAAGAAAATTAAGGAAATATGGTAAACAAAGGTTCTAGATAGAACCAATGCATTGTGCAGAGCATCAGTTGTAGAACTTCCACCTAGGAGGGGTAGGTAGTCATAACACATTATACTTTCAGTCAATAGAGGTAGTCTATAGTAACTTATTGAGTTTGCTCAAGGCTTTATTGGTCCTAGCACTTTTGATCAGAAAATATTGCAATTTGATGTTATCATTCAAACATGACTTTAAGCACCCAACCAGTATCTCATTCCCTCCCTAAATGATCCAATCACTCCAAATTAGCATAGGTATTACATATCATTAGGCATATTATTATTTTTGAGGAACAAGAGAATCACATTTGATCAAAGATCCAATATGAGATTGAGAAGAAAGTATTCCATAAGAGTACATTGACTGATAGTAACATAGTGCTACGAGTGGAATTTTAGGAGAAAGGACAATAAGAAAACATTTATCTTGAAATAACATCTCTTAAACACTTTTCGCATAAATAGGAGTAATGCAATCCAGAGAGGAGGTTTAAATTGTTTCTTAATTTTCATAACTTATTGTAATCTATACAATTTGATGTTAATTATCCAATACAAGTGGGAAGAAATAGCAGTTTCCCTTCCCGACAGGTTTTCCCTCATTATTGTCCAAATAAAATTTCTTGTCATTGTAATGAATCAATGAATTATATATAGCATTTCTCTAAAATTATATCCTAAGCACTAGATTCATACTCAGTCACTAAAACTCTAATATTCAATCAATCTGTCATTTTCCAAAGTTGAAAGTAGAACAACATAATTGTGTGATTTTGTAGAGTTCCAAAGTAGAAGTTTACGGATCATCCACATTGAAGATTGATTTGATTTATGGGGTTATTCCCTCTAAGAAAGGATACATAAAATGGAGAGAATGAGAGTTGATATTTCCCAAAGTGAGGATGAATGAAAGGGTTTTGATTTGATTTAGGAAAGTTTGAATGGACAATAAGGATAAGAGTCAAATGTTCTATGTTTTGATATTATTGTTGATTTTTGTTTTTTTGGTATTGTTTCAAAGAACACCTTAGTGTTTCATAGTTATGTGAAAGTTTTGAAGGTTGTGGACAATGTTGGTTTTCTTTTTCTTTTTTTGACTAACTGTAGATAAATGAGTATGCTGGGATTTACTTAAATAATAAATTTACAAAATTTGATAATTTGGATGTTTATATATCATTTTTAAGTAGAATTATTGATGATGAAATGAAGTTAACTTTTACTGGTTATTTGATAGAAAATCATTTTATCTAATCTCATGTTAAAACAAATTGTAATGAAATTTAATTAACACATTAATAATAATTATAGTGAAAGGGTTCTTATCATATCATTGACTGAAATCAATAGAGTAAGATGACTTAATATTCAACATTCAATAACAAACTAAGATTAAGAGTAGACACTTCATTTCTAAGGAGATAGTGATATGAAAATCATGCTATGCTCATGGATGCAAAGATTTCCACAATTTCAGTAATCTCACTGGTCAGTATCATGAATGTAAGAATTTGACTAATCATTTCTTCAATATTGATCTGTCATGATAAGTTAATGTCAAGATGATCATCAATTTATAGGTTTTGATATACTCAAACCATTGATGGCCTATTTCCAACTAGATCCGGTTGAACTAAGTTTTTGTCCCTCAAGGTTAAAAAGATTTAACTACAATTATTTATCCTTTTAGATTGTCTAAAGGAACTATTTTAGCACATATTTTGGATTAACCAAGGATTTATTTACCCATGACACAAGTAAATAGTAATGAGATATAAAATAAAGAAAAAAACATGTATGTAATGTTAACAGGAAAGATATCTTATTTTGGATAAGCCATAGGTTACCTTATTTGAAAGCTAGTAATAGACAAGTCTTCATAGAGGAAAGCCAAAAATAACGAAAAGATTTGCATATGAAAGGAAAAATCTGTAAATGACTAATGGAATTACACATACATATAGAAGAAGCCACCAATATAGAACAAAGATATAAAGACTAGATAAAGATGCATCGATAAATGGAAAAGCCGCTGTATATGAGAGATTGGAAGCCTCCAAAC
Organism: Taxus chinensis; assembly: GCA_019776745.2. NCBI lineage: Eukaryota > Viridiplantae > Streptophyta > Pinopsida > Cupressales > Taxaceae > Taxus > Taxus chinensis. Next base: position 297,343,132 of record CM034157.1, on the reverse strand, counting down.
ACTGGAAAGAGCCACATAAGCTGAACATCAAGTCATGGAATTGAAGACAAATAACATACAGTATGAGACAGAATCCAACAGAGGCATGAGTCAATGGAAGTGTCTTTTGAAATGTATTGAGTTTTGTATATTTATTGTAACTAATACATTTTATATGGGTCACAAGAAATGTATGTGTGAGTTCCATTTTGAGAGATTTTATACAAGAGTTGAGATAGATAAGATAAAATGAGAGGATTATATATGTACTTGAGAATGATGTAATTATTATTGATAAACAAATAAAGACTAGAGTTTGGATGAAATTTGTTACATGATTTCCTTTACATTTATGTTCTTAGCAGTAGTATGGTGTATTTCCCATGTACATCCTTAACTAAGGTCGAATTTCCTAAGCCTCACAATAGTGTCGGGGTTTTAGGTCAACATTTGGTGTTTGAGCCCAGGTTCCTTATTGTAAGCAGATGTTAGGAAATATTTCACCACCAGGGTATTGGAAACCCACATTATTAGAAATTGAAAAGTGGTGGGAGAAATAGATTGACATATTCGTAAAAGGAGAATAAAAAAGGTAGAAGATAACTTATAAAGCAATAGAAGCAGAAGTGTTTAGGGAGTACAAAGAAGAATTTTGGGCCCAGTTTCTTCATCAGTTGTGGCCCTATTTACTAGCACATGCAAAGAGGATAGAAAGGTCACGGAAATATTTAAGAAAACCTTTTGAGCGGATTGCAAAAAAATTAACCATAGTAAAATATATTGAAAAACCATGTACCAGAGAAATTGATTAATGATAAAAAAATACTTTGGATTCCTACATAATCATGTGGGAAACTCAAGGTTGGACCAGTTTTGATAATAAGAAACAAGAAGTTCTAAGTGGACCCCGTGGTCGATTTCTTTAGTCAGTTCCATTCTTAATTAAAGTTTTAATGATTGAAAAGGAATTAATTCGAGAAGCATAAAATTTCCTTTACGAGGACATGCACCACTAGATGGCATATGCAAAGGGGGAGATCCAAGAGTCATGACTTATTATAACTAATGGGGTTCTAGTTGAGGTGGCAGAAATATAACAACATGGGGAAAAAGAAAAAAATAAAAATAAATACTTGGCAAAGAGGAGATTAAGAAAATTAAGGAAAGTTAAATTAAAAAGAGTAACTAAAATGAGAAGGATGGAAGAAATGGAAACGATAGCCTCAAAAAAATAAGGAGAGAAAAATTTGGAAAAACAAAGGATGGAAAGAGAAGAGAGAGCGAAGAAAATGAATGAGAGGAAGGAAAAATTGAATAAAGTTAAGAAAATAGAGAAGAGAGTAGAGAAAGAAGAATCACCCACGTTAAGTGGAGGAAAACAATTGGCTTACCCAAAAAACAGAGGAAGATTGATCAAGTTTAGTTATAATACCCACGTCATGTAGAGACCAATAAGGTTTTGTAACCCCACGGAATCCCATGGTTCAATACACTATAGAAATTCCAGTCTAACAGGCAATAATAAAACAAACAATCCTAATGAGGGATAAAAAAAAATTAGTAGGAGGATTAGAAAGAACATTTAAAAGGGTATTAGAAGTAGAAGGATGGAATGAAGAGGAGTTAAGAACCCCATTAATGATTAAGGAAAAGGGTGAAGAAGAAGAAGAAGTCATTGGAATGAAGGAGTTAATTGAAGAATTCGGAGAGAAAATAAAAATAGTAGATGAGGAGAATAAAGAAGAAAATATAGATAAAAAAGAAGAAGAAAAGATAGAGGCTATAGAAGAGAAAAATGAGGAAAGAGATAGAGAGGAAGACCAAGGAAGAAAGGAGGAAAAACTGAATAAGAAGAGGAGTGATGAGGGATTATAAGAAATACATAGATTAAGGAATAATAAAGATAAGAAGGTAGTTGTGGAAAATATTAGTTATGAAAAGTCACCAAATAAATATGCACCCCCCAAACAACACACAATCCCAAAGGAGATAACCCCTAGAGCGGATGCCATTCCATGTGTTGCTTAATAAACCATTTGAGAACATAGAAAAAGGAATAATTTCTGAGGAAAGATATCAAAAATTGCGAGAAGAGAGTCAACAAAGACAAGAGATAGTGAGAGAATTTTGAGAACTACTAGGTGAAATTTACTTTGATATTGAATTAAGTAGAGATAAGGGAAGAAAGAATAATTCAAAACCAGTTCATAACTAGACAAAGAAGGTAAAGCAAGTTAAGAAACAACTTGTTATTCAGTCAAGAGAATAACCAATCATAAATGGCTTAGAAAATCAAATTGCCAATTTTTGAAAAGGATTCCAATGATGCCCTGGAATACATGTTCTATTATAAGCTTACTGGAAAAAAACTAATACCAAAAATTAAGCAACTAAGCTACAAAATTTTGTATACAAATTAAACTATGATGCACTATGTTGGTACATGAAAATAATTGCTCAAGGAGCAAAACCATGTGTTGATATTGAAAGAGAGTTTAAAAAAGACTTCCATTTTTTAGAAGTGTTGATGTAAGAAGTAAGAAAGATGAGATATATTATACAGAAAGAAGGGGATTCAACGAAATAATATAGTCAAAGATTTAAGAATGTTCACTAGAAAACTGGAAGAGCCCTTGATAGATATCTAGAAGATTGAGTGGTTCATGTCGGGGCTACTTCCCTACCTCAAAGAAACATTAGATTCATATAAATTTAAAGCATTATCAGATGCAATTGAGATGGAAATTAAACTAGAAGCCCAACCATGGAAAAGATACGGTGAAACTTCATTGAAGACTGAGCTAGAAAGGGTGCAACTTTAGAACTAGCAAAGTTAAAATTATAGCAGGAGATTCAGAGGACTGAAGGAATAAGAAATATTTCATTGCCAAAGAGCAATATGAGGCCAAAGATATAGTGAATGGTCTATTGTAATGAATTCCATAGTAGAATCAAATGCCCATATTTTGAAAATGAAAAAGTACCAACTGCAATAAGAGTACATTCATCATAGAGAATGTATTCTAACAATGTAATGCCATCAAAAAGGACTTGGTGTGGTATTTTAAGACTTTGGGACCAACATACCTAGGATACTTTTCCTTTACTCAAAGTAGCTACTCCTACAAAATAATTGATGTACTATAATGCATGTGGGTTGTATAATCATTATAACCATACTTACCCCTTGGTCAATGCACTGGAAGACTTAAAATACTATGCCTCTAGGAGAGTAATGGCCACTAGACAGATTGCAGCACCAAACCCTCCCCCTTCTCAACCCCAGATGTTTACAGTAAATGTGACACCTTCATAACCAGAAATAACTACACCATAGTAATCAAACTAGCAAGGTGTCGAACCTCATTTTGGAGGCGTGTATCGGGGAGGTAACTATAACCAGAAATACCAAGGCTATAATGATAGAGGATATCGCAGAGGGAACTAAGGTAGATATATAGGAGGTTTCGGAGGTGGATATCAAGGTGGGTACATAGGAGGATATGATAAATACCATGGAGGTAGAGGATATCAAGATACATAATGTTCTCTATTCTAAATTAACATAATTTAGAACACACATTCCAATGCCAATCCATCTCATAACAAAAAACCATATGCAGCTGGAAATGATCGGTGAAACACCGATCTCTCATTTCATGACTCGATATTAAACCAATCTCTCATGTTAACTCAATAATGTGTATACTATGTATACTTGGTTTCTTTACCCTTTTAGTGGTACCCAAGAAATCTGTCTAAGAAGCATATCTAAATATCTATTATCGATATTCATCTGAAATCCTACATCTTAAACTAGGTGACATAGGACAACACAACCAGTAACTTGTGATACTTTGGCGAAAGTTTTTAAACATGTTTATCATGTTTACATTCCTAGACAACATACTCATCAAATGGAATAAGTCCCTCACCACACTTGTTCTATTATCTAGAGTGGTCTTTCCTGAACTTCTGTCAGTCCAATCTGATTCAAGGTTTCACACTAGACAAGGTTAGCAACATGCCCTAGTGTGGAAGACTACTCATGGTGACTAAGGGTACATAGACATACTCAATCGACTTACATCGATTGGGTGTGTCTAGTTATCCTAAGTCAACATGAGTTGACCTCGACACTAGATCATGTTTCTATCCCTGTATAGGATAGAACCATGATCCAGTCTTACACTTATGTCAATCAAGTTAAACAAACTAAGTGGGGTGTTGAGACATATCAACTGCATCATAGTATCCTCGTAATGACTCCTGTCATTATGAAGGTACTACACTGTAGTTGATGTGTACCAACATCCAACTGAGTTTCCTCAACTGGACTAACATACCTTAGATTATAAGTTTATTAACCCATTTAATCATTGTCTTAAAGATTAATTACAAAAACACTTAAAGATTCAACTAGATCATTTAACCTATAAGGTTACAAGTTGAAATTACATGTGAGGTAGGTATGCAGGTAAAATATTCTTCCTAACCTTTTAATTACATGTTTAAGTTTGTCTTTAAATGAAACAACTTGTATCATATAACGACATGATTAATGTTAAAGTTATGAAAGTGTGTTCATTAGGTCCTTACTTATTTCAGCCTTAGCTTAAACAAGTTCATTATAAACCCTTTATTTTAGACTTCATGAAGATGAAGTTCTAAATCCATTTAATTCCTTTTTAAGCATTCCATATTTTGATTAAATAAATCTTCCTAAGGAAGTACACATTCAACCATTCTCTTATTATATTCATAACACTTTAACAAGATCTTAAATTATGTCTCTATGATTGATTTTAAGGGAATTATCCTTTTCCCTAAATCAAGGACTAATGTCCATTTATGAAAACCGATTACATATGTTTAAATACATCAAGAATTCATACACATACATCTATATAATTCAATCATAGTTCCTTTTATATTGTTTAAGGATCTACTTATGAGTGTCAACTTATTAGTTGCATCTCTTTATGTGAAAATTAAACCAACTAATATTTCAGATCCCCAAACCAAATTCCATAACACTTAAGTATATAAACTTCCCTCCTTCATTTAGGATAATTACTTAATAATGCATCTCAATTTATGCCAAGAAGGTATTACAATAAAGTAATATTCAACAATCAACAAATCATTTATTCATCAAAAGGAGTGATACATTCACTGATTACAAAAGAATCTCAGAGATTACAAAGTGTCATAACAACAATATAAAACTATTTTTATTACAACTTTCTTTTCCAACAAAAGTACATCTCAAGTAATGACACCACATAATCATCATAATAAAGATACAATTTCTTTAGTAAAACAGATGTAACTTTCTATATGTCTTTCTCCTTTCATCTTTTATGAAATCCATCTGCAAAATTGTTAGCATGGTCAGTTCATTTGAACTGAGCATGATAAGCACTATAATCATTAAAATGTTGTGCTTTTATCTAACTGTTTCATAAAAAGAACCTTGTTGTTTATGAAATAGTTCCAAAACACAACAATAAAACATAAAATACTTTTCCTAAAAGATTACAACCAAGAAGGAGAGAAAAGATTAAAGTTTCTAATAAAAATGTAAGGTTTAATTAATCAACATATCATTAATCCTAAATTTTCATCATAAAAACTCTTTTCAACATACTAGGAAATTAAACAACAGAGTTAAAGAAAGGAAATTTCATTTCATCCTAACTTTACCTTCTTTTCATGTATCTAAATTAAATTTCTCAATCAACCAGTTCTAATTTTCAAGAAGTAATACAAGATATATATAAAACTATCTTTCAGATTAAATAACTATTTGTACAACAATAATTTGCATTTAGAAGTAATATCATACTATCTCAGACTTATCCTAATATCCTAAGAAAGTACATATTTATCATAAATAAGTCCATCAAAACATGTAAGGATAACTTAATCATTATAAACAATTAAAGTAATTTTTCAAAATCATCCTATAAAGTCATACACAAGTTCTAAATTTGTATTCAATTCAAGGTATCAGTTAAATATAACATCATACAAACCTTATCAACAATATTTTGATTAAAATTTCTCATAGTCCAAAAAAAGCTATCTTTCAGGATCACACACAAGTTTAAACTTTAATCATTATAGATTCCATAAAAGATCAAGTAGTTTAAGTTCAGAACCTACACAAGTCTCAATAACTTCTTATAAATAAATAAAATCTAAATCATTATAAAGTTAAGGTAAATAAAATTCAAACAAGAACTATCAAAGGACTTAAAACTTGATATAATCAAAGATATCAGCCCAAAGATGAAGGAACATCAATGATACCCTAAGTAAACAAATTTCCCAACTTAATATTAATGAGGAAAAAAGAGAATAATATTGTAGTCTCTCCTCATCAAGCTAGACTTAACTGAAGAAGATCAAAGCATTTATTTATTTAAAGGAATCAATTAAAAGAAACATGAAAAAATATACATCATTCCTTAAGAGAAACGCACAAAGTGCTTAAAAAATTAATTGGAAATCTCACTTAAGATCAACAATATCTTACCAGAGGTACAACATAGCCCAAAATTGGGTGAAAATTAAAGAATCAAAAGGAAAAAGAACCAAACCAAAACATCAACCTAATATCTGTCATCTCTTTCAAAAGATAAATACCAATACATGATTCTAAACCAATAATAAATGAATCAGTAATTCCTAACAACCCAGTGGAAGGAAGGAAAAGAGAAAAACCAAAAATCCATCAAAAGGCCTCCAAATGAACTTAAAATAATTTAACAAAAAAGGTAAGATTAAGCATTCAAAACCTCCAATAAAAAAGTTCAACATCCATTGAACAATTCAAAAAAAAAATTCCCAAATCCAAAATATCCATTCAAAAATCTGAAAATCCCAAAGTGGGTTTATGAAACATACACAATAGAAATTAGAGACAAGAAAAGAGAGTAACTCAAGATAAATTTATATTCCCAACTTGAATATAATTAACAAAATATTCAAGAAAGAAACAAATCATTTACCAACCAGTTCCCATTTGGGGTAAAAGTTCAAATCATAAAACCAAGATCTAAATGATAACTTCCTCTAATCAAAAAATACAGTCTTCAAAACAAGTTGAAACAAAATAATGGTTCCCATAGAGTGGGTTTATCAAAAACCATTCAAGAAAAAAATAAACATTTATACTTCCCAAAATTATGTTGTAAATTTCACATAAAGAATCCTTCAAATCTACTTTCAATGACAACAAAATGAGGACATACAAATTATTAGGGGAAACCTAAGGATTTCTACATAACCATGAACTGGTTATTCCATACAACTCAAAGCATAAGTTTTTCCTCAAGTTCAAAGAACAAAAATGGTCTTCAAAGTCTATAACAAGCAAGGGAATCAAACATAGAACCAGATCATCTAACCTGAACAATAGGTCTTGAATGCCAAAATGAAGACTCCTTCAAGCTAAGTCTTCCAACAACAATAATAATATGAGAGCATTCGAAGTAAGAATCTTCAGATTCTATCAAACCAAGACACACTGTAATGCAAAAACAACCTCAAGTCATAAGTTTTCACTTAATCAGAGAACAAATAGACTTGTTTCAATAGCAATGTTAAGGTTCAATTCGACATAAGCAAGATTACCCAGAAGTATAAAAATGATACTTCTAGATTTCATTTTCCAACTATCATCACAAAATCAATAATGCATCCAAAGAAACAAAACAAAAACACCATTGAAGCAAAGAATAAGAAACATAAAACCAGAAGGTTTCACAAAGAGAAGAGTTGTTTGTATGAAGCATTTAAGTAAAAGTAAAAGACTTAATGGATAGGGCCTATCATGCCTGATAGAGCTATTGTCTTCACTTTCTCACAGAAAATCTTCAAGCAGAGCTTCGATTCCTTTCCACGAAACGCCAAAAAAATTCCTCAAAACCTTCTTCACTTACTCTTATAACTTCACAATGTTATTTTCATCATTTCAATCACCATGAAAGGAAAAAAAACATGCAAGGATTCAAACTGTGGGTTCAAAGAGAAAAACCACATGCAGAGCTAAAGCTATCAAAAGACCAAATGATCAAAAAAAACCAAAACCATTATGTTTCCCCAACTTTCCTTCTTCCTAGGTAGTTTTTCACCATTTCCAAAAATATTAAATGTCCAAACAGGACTGACAGTCCTTCCACTTCTCCCACCACCACCAACTTGTGTTTGGTTGGATCTAAATTTTAAAAATGCATGCAATAATCACTTGGCAGAGGTGCCAACTCAACCTCCCTATCTTCTTTCATGCATTCGCCAAATTTGGCAACATCAGAGAGATAAGACCACATTAAATTCCTCATAAATTCCTAGAGGTTGGTGCCACCGACCTTCCCTTTTGCATGTCATCCCATAGGCCCCTTTTAGGTTAGCCAAACATTAGGTTAGGTTCAACATTAGTTTAGGAACTAACTTAGGTCATTAGGTCTAAGTCTAAGGTTTTAGTCTTAGGTTTTTTTCCTCTTTTTTTATTAACATTCACATTAATAAAAGAACTTCATAACTTAGGATAGGTTACAACTTTAGGATAGGATTACCAATTTAGGAACATAGATTAATTAGGTTCCTTTAGTCAATAGCTAAGAATTGCATCATAAAACTTACCAAAGAAGAAGCAGAATACCATCCAAGATCTCATACGAAAGCAGGGAGCAACAAGATCACCCGACTTTCAAGACAACCAGATTCAGAGATCCCATGATCTTTCCAGCTTGGTAAAGATGACCATAATATGATAAAATCAAAAACATGCCTTGCATCACTAAAATTGATCCAAGGTATTGCTATCCTGCATCCAAAGGTTATGAAAACTGAAGCACAAGTTCAAGTGCAACAAAGACTATGAATTAGTTTAAACTGAATCAATTTCTTATTTCCACAAGTAGTGAATTATTCAACATAAGAAGAATGAATTACTTCATTTTCAATTCAGCTTAAACATGGCAGAATTGTATCTATTTCAGCATATAACCTTTTATCTATAGAAAACATGATTTCTTAGTTCACAAGAGTACACCGTCTTCAGACAAGAATCACATGTCAACGTTTGCAACTTCCAAAATAGAAGTCATCATAGATATCAACCATGTTAGAGGTGTTACATACCTCCCTCCTAAAAAGCATCATCATCCCGATGATTAACTTAGTCCACATTCTCAAACAAGAAAAATAATCATAATTATAGTTCTTTCATTCAAAATTTCACAAACAGAAACCAGATTTGAGAATTCAAATTTTTCACAATTTATTAGAATAGTTGTTCAAGTACTAATGAATATAGTACCTACCCAAAATTGGTAGAATTTTTGATAATTAAAAAAAAAAATTTAAATTTTATTAATCAACATAATTAATTCTGTTTAAATAAATGAGGAAAAAAATTTCATGTCCTCAAGGTTTTCCCATGTTGTACTTTCTTCATTAAACTGGTCCCACTGAACCTTGCATTAACTAATTTCAAGATTTCGCAAGTGTAACTGGAGAGTTTCCAGCACTCTAATGGGTTCAACCATGATTATTCCTGGGTCTTGGACCTGCAAGGAATCCCAATTTTAACACATGTGATAAATCTGAAATGTATTTCTTAAGAAAAGAAATATGGAAAACATCATGCATTCATGACAAAGCAGGGGTAATGCTAAATGATAAGCTACAAGATTGATTACTTCAACAATCTCAAAAGGTCCCACATAATGAGGTGATAATTTGGCTTCCTTTCCAAAGGTTATAAAACTCTTTTTAGGCTTAACACGTAAAAAGACCTTTTCACCAAGTTCAAATTTCTTATCAACCCTTTTCAGATCTGCATAACTTTTCTTCCTATCTGCAGCTTCTTTTAAATGTTCACGAATCATTTTAACTTGTTGTTCCATTTCAGTAAGGATTTCAGGTCCAATTACCTCTCTGTCTTCAATGTTATCCCAACTAACTGGAGTTCTGCATTTCCTTCCATACAATGCTTCGAAAGGTGTCATTTTCAAAGAGGCATGATATGTATTATTGTAAGAAAATTCAACTAAAGGAAGGTATTCTTCCCATTTGTACTGTTGATCCATGTAGTACATTCATAACATATCTTCCAAAACCTAATTAACTCTCTCAGTTTGACCATCTGTTTCCAGGATGGTATGCGGAACTAAAATTCAGTTTTGTTCCTAAGGCTGCATTAAGCATTTTCCAAAATCAAGATGTCATTCTAGGGTCTCTATCAGATATAATCAATTCAGGTACTCCATGTAATCTAAAAATTTCATGCACAAATATTTTTGCTAAAATAGGTGAATCATCCTTAAGATTACCAACAATAAAATGTGCTACTTTTGTCAGTTTATCAACAACAACTAAAATAACATCATGTTTATTTCTTGACATAGGCAGCCCCTGAACAAAATCCATGCTAATTACCTACCACTTATATTGTGGTATGCTATGAGGATACAATAAACCAGCTGGGTGCATATGCTCAGCCTTAACACGCTGACATTCCAAGTAGTGTGTCACAAAATCAGTTATGTCTTTCTTCATCCCTTTCCAAAAATATTGTTGTTTTACATCAGCAAGCATTTTTGTAATACCGAGATGTCCTGAGTAAGGTGAATTATGAAATTCCATCATTAACTTTTTCCTTAACTCATTTCCCAAAGGTACATACACCTGCTTATCATATCTCAAAATTCCTTCATTATCAAAGTGAAAACCTTTATATCTTACATCATTTGGATCTACAGCAAGTGTTGTTTTTACCTGCTGAAAGTAAAAATCAGATTCCATGATACTTTTTACCTCATCCTTAAACTGAGTTCTCAAAGTTATAAGTGCAGAAATATGTTTCCTATGACTTAGTGCATCTACCACTCTATTTTCTTTTCCTTTTATGTAACTTATGTCAAAATCATATTGTGACAAAAACTCTAACCATCTTCATTGTCTTGCATTCAGATTTGGCTAAGTGAAAATATTCTTCAGCCCAAGATGACTAGTCTTTAATTCAAAAGGTCTTCCTAAAAGATAATATCTCCATAATTAAAGTACATGAACTATGGGAGCAAGCTCTAGGTCATGGGGAGCATAATTCAACTCATGTAACTTGAGTTTTCTACTCTCGTATGCTATAACATGTTCATTTTGTAACAGAATACCTCTGAGTCCTTCTCCGGAAGCATCTGTAACTACCATAAAGTTTCCATTTGGATCAGGTACAACCAAAATAGGTGCAGATGTTAATTGATCCTTAAGATTTTTAAATGTTGATTCACATTTATCACTCCACACAAATTTCTTATCTTTCTTTTGTAATGAAGTTATTGGTGCAACGAATTTTGAAAAGTCCTTAACAAATTTTCTATAGTAACCAGCAAGCCCCATGAAGCTTCTGACTTCATGTACATTCTTAGGTGCAGGCCACTCAGTTATGGAAACAATATTTGATGGATCAACTACTATTCCATCCTTACTTATGACATGTCCTAGATAGTGCACTTTTGTTTCATAAAAAGAACATTTGGACAACTTACCATACAACCTTCTCTTTCTTAAGATTTCAAGTACTATTTTCAAATGCTCATGATGCTCATCAATGCTTTTAGAATAGATAAGAATATCATCCAAGAATACAAGTACAAACTTGTCCAGGTATTCTTGAAAGATATTATTCATTAAATTCATAAAATTTGTAGGTGCATTTGTCAAACCGAAAGGTAAAACTGTAAATTCATAATGTCCATACCTTGTTCTAAAGGTTGTTTTATGAATATCTTCATCTTTGATTCTTAACTGATGATACCCAGAATGAAGATCTATCTTAGAATATACTGATGCACCATGCATCTGATCAAATAGATCATCAATTCTAGGAAGTGGATATCTATTTTTTATTGTTTCTTTGTTTAACATCCTATAATCAATACACAGTCTAAGTGTTCCATCTTTCTTTTTCACAAAAATTACCAGTGCTCCCCAAGGTGAGACACTCGGTCTTATCAAACCCTTAGACAATAGTTCTTGTAACTGTGCCTTAAGCTCTACCAGTTCAATGGTAGTCATTCGATAAGGTGCCTTGGAAATAGGCTCAGTTCCTGGTTTGATCTCAATTGTGAAGTCAAACTCCCATTTGGGTGGAAGACCAGGTAGTTCTTCTAGAAACACATCGCTGAAATCTCTTAACAATGGATATTTTTCCAAGAAATCACTATCCCCTTCAGTTGTTTCAGAAATTTTTACTGCATACAAGGTGCAACCTTTGTTTTTGGCCTTTTTAAGTTGCATAGCTGACAATTTTCTAACTGAAATTTCTCATTTTACCCCTTGGATGTCTGTTGTTTTCTACAGATCATCAAGACAACTAATGTGTTTTTCAAAACAATCAACTTTTTCTTTATGTTCAGCAAGCTAGTTAACACCTATTATGACATCATAAGACCCCAAAGGAGCAACATAAAGATCAACTTCAGTGGAAAAACTAGGTAATTCTAGTAATGCTCCAAAAATACATTTACTAATGCTATGGACAACATTATTTCCATAATGAACAGTCCAAGATTTTTCCATTATTCCATCTTTTATTTTTAGTTTTGAAGCTAATTTACTAGAAATAAAGCATTCAGTAGCTCCAGTATCAAAAAGTATAGTAACAGGTATACCAAATAATTTACCTGGCACTTCTATAGGCGTAACTTGCTTTTCAACTTGTTTATCAGCTACTGCAACATGTATCTTATGTTGTTGATTGTTGTCATCCTTCCTTAGAGGGAACTGATTTGCATAATGATCCTTTCCACAGTTGTAGCAGCCCCCTACAGGTCCTCTTTTAGGTTCAAATTTATTTCCAACCTTGAAATTGTTGTTTTGTCCTCCATAGGACTTCTGTCCATTATTATTGTTCTTTACGAAGTTGTTTCAAACATTTGCAGTAGGTTTATTTGTTGTTTTTTCTTATTGTTTTATCAGCAACAAATTTATTTTTAGTACCAAAATTTTTCCATGCCCCCTTTTTGGGTGCAAGAGATGAAGAAGAATTAGGAATTTTCTTTCTATTCTCTTCCTTATGGGTAGAAATTGCTTTTAATTTATGTTCCTACCGAATGGATTTTTCTACAACCCCTTCCATGGTGGTTGGGCTGTGAACATCTACTTCACCCCCTATGATAGGGTTTAATCCCATAATAAATTTTTGTATCCTGAACTTCTCGTTAGTTTAATATTGAGGCATGTACTTAAGAAGTTTAGTAAACCTCTCCCAGTACTCTGTTACAGTTAAATTTCCTTGAATTAAGTTCTGAAATTCAGTCATCTTCTGATCATAATAGAGTTGTGGTAGCCAACGTTGCCTAAAATAATTCTTAAATTGATCCCAAGTGATGCTTGATTCATCAATGTTTAGTTCAGCCTTACGGCTGTCCCACCAGGAGGATGCCTCATGGGAAAGCTGATAAGCTCCCCATACTACTTTAGTTTCCTCTGAGAAGTTCCTTATTGCAAAGTACTTCTCCATTTCACTGAGCCAGTTCTCAGCTCCATCCCCCAGTGTAGTGCCATCAAACTTAGGTGGACTTATCCTTTTTATATCATTTGTGAGTTCAGTTGCTAATCTTGCCTTTTTATTTTTAGGTTGATTGGGTACATTTACATTTGCATTTGCATTAGCATTTCAACATTATTATTATCAATGCCCAAATTTCCAATATTGGCATTTGTCCACAGGAGGTGGCTGATTGTTATTACCAACATCTTCTTCCTCCTCATTACCCATAACTTGTTGTTCAAGTACAGCCAGACGATCTCTTGTGTCCAACAGGGCATCAAGAATCTCTTCAATTTTTTGTGTGGTAGCTTCCTCTCCACCTGGAGGTGGGTTATTTGTAGCACCTCCCCTTGTTCTAACCATTTTCTGTTAACAAGAAAATTAATTTTTTATCAGATTATGGACTCAATAGGTCCAAGAGCTGCAACCTTCAGCTCTGATACCAAGATGTAACATTCCCATTTTAAGACTTTAGAAACAAGGGAAAAAAATTATACATAATGTTCTTTGTTCTAAATTAACATAATTTAGAACACACATTCCAATGCCAATCCATCTCATAACAAAAAACCATATGCAGCTGTAAATGACTCGGTGAAACACCGATCTCTCATTTCATGACTCAGTATTAAACCGATCTCTCATGTTAACTCAATAATGTGTATACTACATATAATTGGTTTCTTTTACCCTTTTAGGGGTACCCAAGTGTTTATGTCTAAGAGGCCTATCTGAATATCTGTTACCGATATTCATCTGAAATCCTGCATCTTAAACTAGGTGACATAGGACAATGTAACCAACAACTTGTGATACTTTGGCCAAAGTTTTAAACATGTTTATCATGTTTACATTCCTAGATGACATACTCATCAAATGGAATAAGTCCCTCACCACACTTGTTCTGTTATCTAGAGTGGTCTTTCCTAACTTTTTCAGTCCAATCTGATTCAAGGTTTCATACTAGACAAGGTTAGCAACATGCACTAGTGTGGAAGACTACTCATGGTGACTAAGGGCACATAGACATACTCAATTGAAATTACATCGATTGGGTGTGTCTAGTTATCCTAAGTCAACATGAGTTGACCTCAACACTAGATCATGTTCCTATCCCTCTATAGGGTAGAACCATGATCCATTATTACACTTATGTCAATCAAGTTAAACAAACTAAGTGGGGTGTTGAGACATATCAACTACATCATAGTATCCTCATAATGACTCCTGTCATTACAAAGGTACTACACTGTAGTTGATGTGTAACAACATCCAACTGAGTTTCCTCAACTGCACTACTAACATATTTAAGATTATAAGTTTAAGTAACCCATTTAATCATTGTCTTAAAGATTAATGACAATGCATAAATATTCAACATCATTAAACCTATAAGGTTACAAGTTGACTAGAGGTATTAACCATTCCATTACATGTTTAAGTTATTCTTAAATCAAATTGAGTAATCATAGCTGTATGTTCATATCATAATGTTATAAGATTCCAGTTTACAACTTAAATAAATAAGTGCATAGATCATTTAACCTATAAGGTTATAAGTTGAAGGTTACATGTGAGGTAGGTATGCAGGTAAAATCCTCAGATTACAAGTTTCCTAACCATTAAGGAATATTACATGCTTAATTTAGAATTATTTAAGGTTATGAAACATATAGGTATTAAAATCAACCATTTTAATTACATGATTGATCTTTAAGTTATGAAAGTGTGTTAATTATTCTTTACTTATTTCATGATTGACCTTAAGTTATGAAAGTGTGTTCATTAGATCCTTTCTTATTTCAGCCTTAACTTAAACAAGTTTATTATAAACCTTTATTTTAGACTTCATGAAGATGAAGTCTAAATCCCATTTAATTCCTTTTTCAACATTCATATTTTGATTAAATAAATATGCCTAATGAAGCACACAACCAACCATTCACTTATAATATTCATAACACTTTAACAAGATCTTAAATAATGTCTCTATGATTGATTTCAAGGGAATTACCCTTTTTCCCTATAATCAAGGACTAATGTCCATTTATGAAACAAATTACATATGTTTAAATACATCAAAAATTCATACACATACATCTATATAATTCAAACATAGTCCTTTTATATTGTTTAAGGATCTACTTATGAGTGTTCAACTTATAAGTTACATCTCTAATATGTGAAAATAAACCAACTAATATTTCAGATTCCCCCCAACCATTCCATAACACTTAAGTATATAAACTTAACTCCTTCATTAGGATAATACTTAATAATACATCCCAATTCATGACAAAACAGTTATGTCATAAATCAGGCTTGACACAGATCATCTTACATTATTCATAAAGAAAAGACTCATACATTTCAGTTAATTAACCAAAGTTTATCTAAGGATCAAAACAAGTCCAACATAACACGATACAGCAAGACTTCATACAAACCTGAACTCACTTCAAAGTTGGATCTAGCCAATTCCATCAATGTAAAACACTTAATCAAGGCTTTCTAAAAACATCTACATCAGGAAAGGAAAAATCTTTCAATGTCCAACTGAAACAGAACTTCATAACTAAAGATTCAGATACACAAGCAGTCACTTATTTATTATTAAAAGAATAGTATATACAAGAATTTCAAGACATACTAACTAAACTTAACAAAAGATCACAATCTTACCCAACTGATGAAATTCTATCATATAGAAGAATCCAAGAAAGAATGAAATATAAAAATAACAAATAACACAAAGAACCAATCATACCAAGGTTCATACTCCTAACTCTAATCATTATCCTGGTTGAAAGAATGTGATACCTCAAAATTAAAAATAGAATAAATTGAAAACAAGGAGTGAATGTTGATAAACACCCACTTATTTCCAATTACCCCTAAACTAAAAATTTAACAGTTCATGAAGAGATCACAAACATGATTCAATTATTCCCTCACAAAATAAGGTTGAAATTTTCCAAGTAACATTCATTACAAAACCCATTTTTCATTATGATAAAACTCAAAACAAACAACCAATGTTTCCCAAAGTGCAGGGTAATAGAATAGAGTGGGTTTGAGCTCTAAAAGACTCAGCAACCATCTCAAAACAGAATAAAATTCAAATTTCAACGAACTAATCGCCAAAGAATTTTTACATACCAACAAGTTTAGAACATAAAACAAATAATTTTTTCCCAATAAAATTCCTAGAAATAAAAGGAGATCTGCCAAGGAAACCACAAGCCCTGAGTGGGTTAAAAAACTACCCAAATACATCAAGTAACCGAAGATCAAGATGATGTATTGACGTTAATCGAAAATGGAGTTCTCATGCTTATACTTCCAACTTGAATGATAACAACAGAAAACATTCAAGGAAGTACAAACATGAATTTTTTTCGATCAAAACTATTGGGTTTCAGCAATATTAACAAAGACTAACCCAATAATAGTCCAATCTAAAAATCACTTAATAGAGAATAACCCAGACTTCATTCCAATATCAAAAGGTTTGAGTATAATAAAGATTAACACAAACAGTATTAAAACATCACTTCAAGATTTCATTTTCCAACCATCACACAAAAATCAGTATGCATCCAAAGAAACAAAATAAAAACACCATTGAAGCAATGAATAATCAAACACAAAATCAGAACCAGAAGGTTTTCACAAAGAGTAGAGTTGTTTTTATAATGAAGCATTTAAGTAAAAGTAAAAGACTTAATGGATAGGGCCTATCATTTCTGATAGAGCTCCTGTCTTCACTTTTTCACAGTAAATCTTCAAGGAGAGCTTCAATAGCTATTCCCATGAAAATGCCAATGAAACTCCTCAAACCTTCTTCTCATTTCTATTATAGCTTCATAGTGGTATTTTCATCACTATCACCACCATGCAAGGTGAAACACCATGCAAGGATTCAAATTGTGGGTTTGAATTGATAAACCACATGCATAGCTAAAGCTCAGAAAAAGAACCAAATGAGCAAAATGAAAACCGAAACCATTCTTTCTTCCAAGTTCCCTCTTCCTAGGTGGTTTTTTTTCCATTTCCAAAAACATTAAATTTCAAATAGGACTGAAGTTCCTTCCATATCTCCCACCACTGCCAACTTGCATTTAGCCATCACTAAATTTAAAATTTCATGCAACTAACACTTTGGCAGAGGTGCCAACTCAACTTCCTTATTTTCTTCATGCATTCACCAAATTTGGCCTAACGTCAAAGAGATTAAAACCGCATTTACTCCTCATAAATTCATGGAGGTTGGTGCCACCAACCATCCTCTTTTGCATGTCATCCCATCTAGGCCCCTTTTTAGGTTAGCCCAAGTCTAAGTTAATTCATAATATTAGTTTAGGAATTAACTTAGGTCCTTAGGTTAAGTCTAAGGTTTAGTCATAGGTTTTCCGCTTTCTATTAACATTCCACATTAATAAAAGGACCTAGCAACTTAGGATAGTATTACCACTTAGGAACATAGATTTAATTAGGTTCCTTTTTTTAAATAAATAATTTGTATTATACAACTTACCAAAGAAGAATTTGAATTTCATCCAAGATCACTTAAAAAGCATAGGAGACAGTAAAGATCACCATGACTTCAAGATAGCCAGAATTCAGAGATCCTATGATCTATCCAGGTTGGTCAATATGACCACAAGGTCATGAATTAGAAGCATGCCTTGGATTAATGAAATTGATCCAAGGTATAGCTATCTTGCATCCGAATGTGATTATGAAAACTGAAGCACAAAGTTCAAGTGCAACAAAGACTGATGAACTAGTTTAAACTGAACCAATTACTTATTTTCCCAAGCAGTGAATTATTTAGCATAAGAAGGAATGAAATAACAAGAAAGAAGAGGAAAAAGAAAGTTATATGAGAAGGAAAATGGAAAAAGTAGGAAAAAGTACTGAAGAACCTCGATATAGAGTAGTTGTTACAACCAGAAGTGCCACCAAGAATGAGGTGGAACCTAAAAAGAAAAAAATAATAAGGCTACCACAAGAACAACATTCTTCTGATGAAGAGGAGTGGAATGATAAAGAAATTAGGCCAGGTTTGCACTTAAAAGAAGTTGAAAAGAGTAGGGCATTTGTAAAGGAAGCACAAGCCATGGAAGAAAGAGAGAAAAACTATTTTGTAGAAGAAGAGATCCTTGCCTTAAAGGAACTAGCTAAATTAACAATCAATCATGGGTTGGTAGACAAGTTGAAACAATTCAGCAAGTATTGGAATAAAGAAGAAAGGAATTTTCACATCCACAGAATTGAAGGAGGACATAATAAGAAGAAAAGAAACATATTTCATACTCAACGAACATGGTGCAAGTCCGCCATTTACTTAGAGGTGGATATCTTTGATACCACTGATACCAAAGTACTACTAGATCTCGAGCACAGAATGTCAATATGATGTCTAAAACTACATGGGAGATGCTTGGGAGGCCTACATTAGAACCCGCGAGATACTTTATTGGGTTAGCGGATGGATCATCAAGACAACTGCTAGGAGTTCTAAAGAATGTAGTAGTAAATTTCATGGGAATAAAGAAGATGGTAAACTTTGAAGTAGTAGAAAATGTGGCCAAGAATCCTTCATACAACACCATTCTAGCTTTGGAATGGTTCATAGACTGCAATGGAACACTAAATTCCGAAGAAGAAGAAGTGACATTAAACACAGATGGTATATGTGTTCATGTACCCTTACATGCAGGAATGAGTGCCGCATGGGCAGAGGAAGTATGACACGACACAGAAGGTGAAGATTTTGATGAAATACAAGGGGTGTATGCATTGAAAAAATTCTTTAACATTGAAAAAGAATTAAAACCAAACTCCGATGGTGAGATTTCAGTTAAATCAGAAGATACCACTGAAAGTTTAGATAATGTGGTAGAAGCTTGGATACATGGGTTTCCAGAGTCAAGAACTCAAAAATTACACTACGCAAGAAGAATACCACCTAGATTTATCACACTAGAAGACAACTATAATACCACGGGTGACATTTTTGTGCCCACCAAAGACACATTTGAAGAAGAGGATGGATACTATTCCACACAAGAAGAAGAAGAACATGATATTTTTATGCCAGCTCGAGATATATTTTTCTCAGCAGAAGAAGAGGTAAAAGAGGTTCTAATCAAAAGAGTTTACAGGTTGAGCCACGGGGCATCCCACCAAACCCTACCAAAGTATTCAGGATTTGGGGATCTAGAAGGTATATTAAAATCATGGAAAGGATATTTCCCAATGAGAAGGCAAGAATGGAGGCATTGGATGATACCCTAACTATAAATTCTGCAAGTTGGTGGGTGATGCATAAGCCTAATGTATCTCACTGGAACTCAGTAACAACATTGCTAAAATCCAGATATATGGAGAGTGAAGGCTACTATGCCACAATTCCCGAATACACCAGTGAAATGATCCGCAGAAGCATATTCAAGTTTGTGAACAACATTGGTGACTATGCAGGGAAACTTCTCCCTTGCTATGGATTCAATTGTTCGTATGGACCCTAGGGCCCATGCCACAATCTTTCTATTCACATCAAGAAATTAGATGAGAGACCAGAGATTGGGATCAGATAGTTAAAGACTTTTTCCATACCTTTAATTTTTGGGACACGGATTTGAATGTCTTGAGGGCATTACAAAATATTCAAACTTTCTTATTTTTGACACCAGATGAAGCAACAAAACAATATTCTAAAGAAAAGGAGGAAACAAAACCTAAGATTTTGAAGCCATAAGAAATTTTAAATAAGATTCCAGAAATGACACGATGTTTTATTGTCAAAAAAAAGAAAGAGAGGAGAAACATGAGAATTTAAGATACAAGGTCATAGAGGATGAAAGAAAAGTAGTGGAGAAAAAATATGAAGGGGAAAAATATTATTATCAGCCCTTAAAAATCAGAAATGAGAACATTGGGACTAATGGAGATGAGAAATTTTCCAAGATTGGAGACTATTGGTCAGAGGAAGAAGTGGCCAAGGTAGTAGAATTACTACAAGAATTTCCAAGATATTTTTCCTAAGGACTTCAAAGAGCTAAAGGGAATAAAAGAGGAGGTAGGAACAATGAAAATTCAAATTAAGGATGGATTCAAGCCAATGAAGAAAAGACCATATAGATTGAATCCTAATTTGAAGGTGAAGGTGAAGTCAGAAATTGACAAAATGTTAAATGTTGGGATTATTAAACCCGTTGATGATTCAGAATGGATCAGTCCCATGGTAATTCAAAACAAGAAGACTGGAGAGATCCATGTGTGTAGATTATAGGGAGTTAAATAAAGCATGTGTGCATGATCCCTTCCCAACCCCTTTTACAGAAGAAGTATTGGAAAATGTGGCTGACAGAGAGGTATATTCATTTACAGATGGTTTCTCTGGTTACTACCAGGTAAAAATTTCCCTAGAGGACCAGCCCAAAACCACTTTTTCCCACATAATGGGGGTCATTTATGTATACGGTTATGCCATTTGGGCTTAAGAATGCACCAATAGTGTTCAGTAGAATCATGATTAACATGTTCAAAGATTTCATTCATGATTTCCTAGAGGTCTATCTTGATGACTGGACAGTTTATGGACTACTGAAGAACCATATACAAGTATTAAGGCTAATGTTTCAAAGATGCAGAGCATTACAAATATCATTGAATTTGAAGAAATGCATCTTCTTGACTCCCTTTGGCACATTACTAGGACACATAATTTGTAAGGAAGGTCTATTGATTGATCCTTTAAAGACTTATGTGATTGTTAATCTACCACCACCAAAAACATAGAAAGAGGTGTGGACAATTCTTGGTTACACTGGTTATCACAGAAAATTCATCAAAAACTATGCAGAGATAAGTGCCCCACTAGAAGAACTATTGAAGAAAAGAACAAACAAACAAATCCCTTGGTCCAAAGAATGTGCGGATGCATTTGAAATCTTAAAAGAAAAATTTTACATGCACCCATCTTGATTTTCCCTGATTGGAAGGTACCCTTCCATGTTCATGTGGATGCATCCGGGATAGCAATTGGAGTTGTATTGACACAACCTAGAGATAAGATGGATCATCCTATAGCATTTTCTAGTAGGAAGTTGGCTAAGGTAGAAAGGAATTATACAACAACAGAAAGGGAAGCATTAAGTATGGTTTATGCCTTGATGAAATATAGACAATACTTATTAGCCACCTCCTTTGTATTTTATACTGATCATGAGCCTTTAAAGTATCTATTGAATAGACCAGTCTTGCAGGGGAGAATATGTAGATGGCTCATGCTTTTCTAGGAATTTGATTTCACTGTTGCAGTAAAACCTGGGAAACTAAACAATGGTCCAGATTATTTATCAAGAATTGAAAATGGAGAAGATGAGGGGCCCATAGATGATGATTTTCCTGGTGCTCATTTATTCAGGATTGAAACCATACCCAAAGAGTTTGATGAAATTACACAAGTGTTGCATACAGGAGAATTTCCAAGTAACTATACTCAGCAACAGAAAATAAATTTTTAAGTAGGGCATTTCCATTTAAAAATTACATTGATTCAAGGGAAGTTATACAAAAAGGGACAAGATGATGTCCTTAAAAGAGTAGCTCTAGAGCATGAGAGGAAGAATATCTTGATCAAAGCACATGAAGGTATAGTGGGAGGTCACAATGGAGGAGAGAAGACAACAAGAAAGGTAATGATGGTTGGTCTATGGTGGCCTACGCTTTTTAAAGATGCACATAAACATGCTAGGTCATGTGACATATGTCAGCAGGTAGGGAAACCAAATACAAGGGATGAGATGCCACTGAGACCTATTTTGGCATTAGCTCCATTCAAAAAATGGGCCATTGATTTCATCAGACCTATCAAACCAGCCACCAAACATTCTCAAGAAAGGTTTATCATAACTGGGACAAAATATTTAACAAGATGGGTAGAAAGTGGTTCCCACAAAAGATTGTACTACAAAAATAGCTACCAGATTCTTATATGAGAACATCATTACAAGGTTTGGATGTCCTTTGAGCATTACCAGTGACCAAGGTAAACATTTTGTGAATGCAACTATTCAAGAACTATTGAGTGGTTTTATGATCAACCATAATAGAAGCACTCCATACCATCCCCAAGTGAATGGAACATAAGAGGCATTCAACAAAGTATTGGAGAAGGTATTAACAAAAAATTGTTCTTTACAAACTGTAGATTGGGATTTGAAGATACCCGCACTCTATGGGCGTACCACACAACCTATAAAAGGCTCACAAAATACTCCCCATTCAGATTAGTTTATGGACTAGAAGCCATGGTCCCCATAGAGTTTGTGCTTCCAAGTTTGAGGATTGCAATGGCATTTAGAATGACTGAAGATGATTCACTCCATGAGAGGCTAATAGAACTAGAAAAACTAGATGAAAAGAGGTTCATAGCCGCATATAACTAGACTCAGG
The DNA here is from genome assembly GCA_019776745.2 of Taxus chinensis. Classification (NCBI taxonomy): domain Eukaryota; kingdom Viridiplantae; phylum Streptophyta; class Pinopsida; order Cupressales; family Taxaceae; genus Taxus; species Taxus chinensis. Next base: position 297,320,121 of record CM034157.1, on the reverse strand, counting down.
AAAAAAGAAGACAGAAGGCGTGGCATGACCACCACATTAAGAACAAATAATTTAATGTTGGAGATCAAGTACTCTTATATGATAGCAAGTATAAGCACCCAGGAAAATTGAAGGTAAGAAGGTTAGGACCATACATTGTTAAGGAGATATTCCCTTCTGGAGCAACAAATCTGCAAACCTTGCAATTGAAATAACTCCCTGGATATGTGAATGGGGTGACTCAAAATATATGTGACTTAGCCAAAAATCAAGAAAAAAATAAAAAAAATAATAAATACCGACCTATCTAAAAACTGGAAATTCAGTGGGTAGGTCGAGGGGTAGGATGAAAACCCACAAGGGCATCTCTACCCTTAGAAAAAGAAAGATGAGGAGAAAGAAGAAACCATGGAGGAGAAATACCCATGCAATAAAAAGAACACCAGCCTATCTGAAAACTGACAATTCGGTGGATAGGAGGAGGGGTAGGATGAAAACCCACAAGGGCATCCTTACTCTTAAAAATAACAAAAACAAAAAAAAAGAAAGAAATAATACACAGGAATAATACCACAAATAAAGAGAAGGAAGATACATGGAGGGAGCATACCCGCACAATAAAGATAAAAAAAAAGAAAAAAAAAAAACACAAAGAAATTGAAAAACCATGGAAAAAAAAATCCACACAAAAAGGAATGAAAAGGAAAAAACCACAAGGAAAAATAGAAAACCCATAAAAAAAGAAGGAAAAACCACAATAAAAGGAAGAATAAAAATCACCAAAAAAAATGAAAAAAAAAAAAGGAAGGAAGAAGCGAAAGCCACGAAACAAAGAAAAATGGAATAAAACCACAAAACAAAGGAGGGAAAAAATAAAAATGTCACAAACCACAAACAAGGAGGGAAAATCCACGTAACAAGGAAAATATGAAACAAAGCAAAAGCCTGTGAAATAAAGAAAAATCTGACCCACCAAGAAGACAATAAATACGGTAGGTGGAAATGAAAGCTTTATAAAGGATCAATTACAAAAAAATAAATCACAAAATCTAAAGAAGAGATCGAGCAAAACATCAAGTGTGAAAAAAAAGAGAGCTAGGGAAAAACAAGGGAAAATCGAGAATAAGGCATGGATATTCCAGTTGAAGTCACACAAGCAGAGCTTCCAAGGCCAAAAGTTCATAAGCACTCCATGAAATCAAACACGCACAACCCAGAGGGAGAATTTTCACATATTCCTTTCAAATTCACATGCACACATGACCTCCAAAGGTATATCCATTCCCCCATTGTCGAATACGATCACACCAGACTCGAAGTAGACAGGGCATTACTGGTAGTTACAAATTCAGATACCCACCAAGAGGAGTATAAACATAATGTGAAAGTAATCAGGGAATTAAAACTTGATGCATGGAGAAAAAATTTTCTACTTCCCTAGGGAAGACATGGAAATTAAAGTTCTCCTCAGTCATCTACATAATCAAATGCTCTATTTGGATCAACCATACCAAATCAATACAAAAGTAATGGCTAGGGTTACTGGGCTATGGGTGGCAAGACAGTCTGCACTAACAAAGAACAAGGTCCCAATGAAGGATACGATGAGGGTGATGGGCATCACGACATGCAAACAAGGCATCAAATCTCCAATATTTCAAACCCTACTTTGAGGTATGCTGCCAAAGCCATTTGTTTGAAAATTTATCATACTAATAGGGAGGATGGCACCCATGGTGTGAGTGCCCAAATTTCATTAGATATGGTCACAACCCACTCAGAATATAACTTAGCAGAATTACTAGCAACATAATTTCATGAAAATGTAAGGAGAATAAAAGAAGGAAAACACACATTTTGCTATGGGTCAATACTATTATGTTTGGCAATGTATTTCACAAGAACACTCCCTCAAAAAGAAGAACTAGTCGATTGGAAGATGGATACCCCTGTAGCTGAGAAAATATGGGAACATATGAAAACAATGGATGCAGTCACCCAAATAACCTCACTCATTGGATGGACAGATAAAATCAGGGATATTTACAAATAAATCAAGAATATTAGAACAAGTGGTGGTAAAATATGAACAGGAGGTCATGTTTATTACATATATTGATTATACCTTTATCAAACCATTAATTCCCCATACTAGCCAAGTACCTCCATTTCCCTATGAAGCTTCAGATGAATTAGTAGCTACATCCATACAAGCATTGCAAGCATACCCAGTGGATCCTCAGAAACCTACCCTCCCTAGCTTTGATGAAGTTATTGAAGAAACATTTGAAGAATATAGGAAAAAATATTCAGTACAATCTGGAAAACCATAATCAAGTGGAAGAGTTCCCAAGACATATAAAAGAAATAAATCCCCTACTATTGCAAGACCCATTACTAAACATCAAAAATCCCTAGTAGAAAAAGGGAAGTTAAAATAAGCCTCGACAAACATAGAAAAATAAGAATATGAATCTAAATACATAAAAGAAGTTTTAGGGTAAAAAGAAGAAGAAGAAGATACTCCATCACCTGTACACCCACATGAACAATAAGTACCACATAATTTCAGAAGAGGTAGAGCCATGGGTGGAAACACATTAACAAAAATAGCATATAGGTACTATCAAAAATGCCTATCTCCAGGAGGCATTTCTCAGCTAGCACAAGAATACAAGGCCAACACAGGAAGAGAACAAATGGAAATAATTGAAGCAATAGTCTACTATTTAGAAAAATTTGGCTTCGTACTTGAAGACATCATGAGGTTACTCCCAAATGAATTAATAAAGGAGATACAAGAACAAATAGAAGCAGAGGAGACAAGCCACCTGAAGGATCTTCAACAAGAAAGATCATAATTAAAGAGTAAGAAGAAAAAGACTTCCATGGAACAACACAGGTTCAAAGAGGTCGAATAAATCATTGGGTTATTGATTAAAACAAGAAAGGAAAGGGAAAATAAAACATCAAAACACACAGAGGCAACAATAGAAGAAGAAAAAGAAGAGGAAACATATAGAAAAGGAAAAATAGAAAGCTGCAGAAGTGGCTAAACAAAATAAAATACAATTACAAACACAAAAAGAAGAAGAAGAGAAACCAAAAATAAAGAAATAGAAGAGATTAAAAAGATAGCTGAGAAAGAAAAATAGAAAATAGAATTTGAAGCTGCAGAAAGGAAAAAGAAAGAAGAAATAGAAAAGAAAAAGAAGGAGCAATAGGAAATAGACAAGAAGGAAAAAGAAGAGGCATAAAGAAAACAAAAAGAAGAGAAGGAGAAAAAGGAGCTAGAAAAACATAGAGAAGAAAAATAAAGGATAGTGGAAGAATAGGAAAAGAAAGAAGAAGAAGAGAAAATGAAGAGGGAGAAGACAACCAAAGAAGACACAACTCAAAAAAAGAAGGAAGAAAAAATCAAGAACAAAGAAGCACAAGAAAATAAGGAGAAAGAAGAAACAACCAAGAAGGAGAAAGAACAAAAGGAGAAAGAAGAAAGAGAAAAGAAACAAAAAGAAGAAGAAGAATAAAAGGAGGAAAAAGAGGAGGAAAAGGAAAGACAAGAAAAATAGATCTTACAAACATCCTCCTCCACCAGTATAGTGACAACACAAGCACCCCATGACTCTCTAGAAAAGATCAAACAAACACTACAACAAAGGAAAAAGGAACATTCAATACAGTTGCAACAAAGGGTTGTGGAAAAAACCATCGAAGGTTACAAGGTCCACTTAGATAAACTCTCCCCATTGTAAAAGTCATCATGTGGAAAAATAATGGAACAAAGTGCTAAGTAGGATTGGATGCAAAGGTGCATCAAGCTTAAAGAAGCATGCAAAAGATGCTCTCCTCCATCAAAACAGTAAAACCACACATCAAGATTGATCCTAATCTATCAATAGAGGTGACCATAGAAAAAGTGGTAAGTGAAATCTTAAGAGAGCACCACATAGATCTGGAAGTAGAAAAATAAATAATCCACAAGAATGTAGTAGAAGAGCACAAACTAGAAATTATTAAACCTCACAAAGTGGAGAATCAAAAGAGAAGGAGTGAATTGCAAGCCATGATGACTAAGCTAGAAACAGAGTTGAACAATGTCATTGTATATTATACATACACCATTGGATGGCTGAGCATGACCATAGAAGATAAGGTGGAAATGGAAAACTTAGAGCAAGAGATACACAAGGCTTCCACAGAGTATGATATTTCCAAAGATACAAATGGAACTTAGAGGAGGAAGCTGGCAGAACTCACCAAAAATACCAAAACCAGTAGAGGGCACAGACAGAGAAAATTTATGATATGCAAGAATGTAGTGGTACCTTGGATAAAGCCTTGATAAGAATGCAACAAGAAACTACAATAGCACAGACTAGATGGAATAAGGTACATGCACATCCCACCCCATCAGATGTAATTCCACTAATTCAAGAAAATACACAACTCCAAGAATGGACTGATCAGGTGAACAATCATTTGGCTTCTTGGTATATTTATGAAAATAATATTACTCCTCAGATCACCAAATATATGCCACAAAGTACACCATAAAGGCTTAGAGGCTGAGGCATCCCACAAACCCAGTCGGGTGAGTCAAGTGAAGGAACTCTTCCTTACACCAGATGTCTAAGTTTCTGGGGAGGTTGATGCCTCTATAAGTTGGCATCCCATAAATCCAGTTGGGTGAGTCGAGTGAGGGAATCCTTCCTTACGCCAAATGTCTAAGTTCTGGTGGTTGATGCCTACATAAGATATTTTTGAAGAAACTTTTTGGAGGAAAGAACAGGGTTCTTCATTAGTTGTTGTCTCGAGGATGAGACAAATTTTTAGTGGGGGGATGATGTTGACAGGGTTCTTCATCAAATTTTGGATAAGCCACGGAGTTAAGGAAATAACCACCGAAGCCAGTAAGTAGATACAAAGGATAGAGGATAGGATAAAGAAAAGATCCACATATAAAGGACAAGCCACAAAATACTAAGGTAACTCAAAACATATAGAGAAGTCATGGACAATAGAAGATGTAAACCAAAGAAAAAAGCCATGATAAACTAGATAAAGCCACGATACATGGAGAAAGTCAGGAGAGATTGGAAAAATCTTTGTTACACTGGATAGAGCTACGGAAGCTGACATCAAGCCATGGATTGAAGACAAATCAAACCTTGATGAGATAAAAGCTGACAGAGGCACGAGTCAAAGGAAGTGACTTTTGGAATGTATTGAGTTTTGTATATTTATTGTAATTAATGTATTTGTATATGGGTGCATCACAAGAAATGTATGTGTGAGTGCCATTTTGAGATATTTTGTACGAGAGTTGAGATAGATAAGATAGAATGAGAAGAATATACATGTACTTGAGAATGATGTAATTATTATTGATAAATAAATAAAGACTGGAGTTTGGGATGAAATCTATTGCATGCTTTCCTTTATGTTTTTGTTCTTAAAGTAGATGTGGTGTATTTCCCGAGTACATCCTTAACTAAGGTCAAATTTCCTATTCCCCTAAATATTAGCCTCATGTGACTAGTAGGACACAAGGGATTAACACCGTATATTGAGATGGGTAGTCAAATGACCAATGTAAAGAAGTTTAGTTTTTTTTGTTAAAGAGAGAACTTCTTATAAAGGTTGACTTGCCATCTAGAAGATTCTAGACAAGACCATAGCTAAAAATATATGAAATTGGAGAAACCATAATATAGATGAGATACACAATATCTACTAGGAATAATATTACCTTGTGTCTTATAGTTAAAGAGTGTGATTTTTGGATGATGCAATAATTAAGAAATCTATCTAATGGAGACGAAACAATTAAAATTGTTTGTATCCAAGTCAAACTCCCCTAGTGTGGAGAGTACCCATGGATAAAAAGTTTTTACTTATGTGTTTTTTATTTTCAAATAGCACTTTGATGAGGGATTGGCTGATTCTAGACCTTTTCTATTCCTTTTTCACTTTTTCTATGTTTTCTAATTTTTATTGATTTTTTTGTTATTCCATGGATTAGAATCTACAATGAACTCATCATTTGGGAAGAGATGCAGAGCTTATGATATTTGATTGGTCATGATTTATGAGACTTGGGTGGACAAGTTCCAAGTCAATGGTAGTGCCCCATTGACCATATTTCCTAATGCACAGTAAACATACATTCAACCATTTCATCTCAACTAATGAAGTAGGTTCGTAGTCATACTCATAAAATCACCTAATCTCTATAACAAGGTTTTATGTGTGTCCCAGTCGATGAAAGCCTGGAATGGATTAATCTGTAAAAAATTGTATCAATTTCTCCAAAAATGGCTTAAAAAGTCTGGTCTACCCTATCTAAACCCTGCACTCCTATGTCAACCAATCATTGGTGAGAGTATGATTCACCACTAAATAAATAATCAACTTCTCCCTTTTACCCAATTTGTCATTTATCCTTCCTCACTAGTTTCTTGTAAAAATGAAGCAAAATTGACTCTTTATGGATCTTATTTCCTCACATCTCACTATATAAATCCTAATTTCTACAAAACAATAATATTATAAAGATTATTAGGGTCTTAGAAGTTACTTACAAAAAATTATAAATAAAATGAAGCATACGCGTTTATATGTATTTAACTTTCAAGGTAAAATACCTCAATCTTAATAATAGTTGTCCCCTTAAGACCATGGATTATGCTACCTTCATGGTGACGTGACTATATAAGACATACCCGATAAGTTATATATAGTTATAAAATAGCATTATGTTCAAACATAAGTTCAACACCCCTTTGGGGTATGCCAATTTCCAAAACGTAAATTTTTAAACTAACTTTTCTCAAGCCTATTTTCCTTACTTGGCTTACTAGATCCATTCTAGACCTAGGAAAAAAAAATAGTCTACTTTATAGTCCTACTAACTTCCTTTATATGAGCTTTCGCAACCACAACCGATGGAGAAAACTATTTTAGATACGTGGTTTCAACAGTTTTTCCTATCTATTAATTTCTCACATCCATTATCTAAGAAAAATTCATACTTCCTTTGTAGGATTAGGCCCTCTCAATTTGTGGCTTATAAACTGTGACGCTTGTGAGCTCGATTTACGAGCGATTGAGTAAGCCCTAGAGGTACTCTCAGTGCAGTTTCTGCACCTTCTGGCCATTTCAGAAATTCTACGCACTAAATACTCTTCATTGGAATACTGACAATAGGTAGATGTCCGGCCAAGTTTCGACGGTTATAAATTCATTAATTTGGTAGTTCAAATTGCATCCACACCTAGTTAAGTCTTGTAGAAGGTATCCTTCAGAAGCCCTAGACATCAAGGAAAATGCTATAAAAACCTCTAAAATCGATGTCAAGACACGTGGGAAATTTACAGCCAGAGTGATTGTTTCAATCTTGAGTCAAACAATTTAATAATCCCCTACACAGCAAGACGTCTAAGTTCTAGTGGTCTATAGCCTACTCTCAAACAATGTTATTCCTTAAAAATGTACTTCCCTGAGTAAAGCATAGGGTTCTAAACATTAGTATGTTATCTCAACTAATGATAAAAACTTAACTTACCTGGGTCAGAGGATGTTGTCATTGATTCTATCATCATAGTCAAGATAAGCCACGGACTTAAGGAAATAACCATCCATTTGTAACTCCAGTAATGAATCCATACAAACTTTTCAGGACTTTTGTTAATAGAATAATTAAGATCTTCTTATTTGCAAGCTTGAAAACAGAGTTGTAATCTCCCTACTTTGGAACATTGTGTATTAATTTACGTACATGCATACCTTGGAAACATATATATAAGTCCGCTAAAGATTAGAAGAAGCCACCGATCATCCACCAAAGCCAACTATCTCATGCTTGTCACTTCAGGAGAGATTGGAAAAATCTTTGTTACACTGGATAGAGCTACGGAAGCTGACAATTCACAGCACGTTGCTTGTAACTAAAATAGAGTATACCTTTCTTATACAGATCTCTAATAGACTGAACGAGTTAAATCAAGTGACATTTGGAATGATATTGAGTTCAAGAAAATTCATAACAAACATACATAAACACTATGAATTATGGGTGCATCATCAAGATAATGTATGTTTGACTGTCATCTTTCACACATTTTTGTATGAGAGCTGACATACACTCACACAATATTATTTCTTACAAAATTCATATACCTGTCCCTCTGAGAATCCTTTCTTTATCTCATCCTAATCCAATATGTAAAGAATGGACCTCAAACTGGACTCATAATCCCTCATTATATTCGAATTTACTCCTTTTTGATAACTTATTCTTGAACCATTAGACTGGCTTGTGTGACTCATCATGCCTTTTCATATGCCTTAACTATAGAGTCAATAGTTCCTAAGCCTCACAATATTTTCATCATTTTAGGACTTACAATAGACAAGTAAGGACCCTTTCCTAACATGTCCAAATATCACATTCCTAGTACCATCCTTTTAGACTTATAACTTCAAAGAATATGAAGCTTTAGAAGGTGTAATGAATTACAAATTTTGTAGGACACTAGTTAATTTGAAGTTTGAACAACTTAAGAAACTAAGACTTCATTGGGAAGGAACATTTTCCCCTGAGACTCCTAACCTCATCCTGACTAGTAGGACACTTGAAGGAGGTTAATTTTCCATTCTTGAGATTCATTTGAGGATGCCTAGTGCATCATGACTCCAGGGAGGTATAAGAAGTTTACCATATCCTTTGTTTACATAGTTAACTTCTTCCTCACAAGGTTGACTTGCCATTTAGAAGATTCTAGACAAGACCATAGCTCCCATTGTCTGAAATTGGAGATTCCATCATATCCACATGAGATTCACAATGTGTAGTAGGAATAATATTGCCTTGTATTTTATAGTTACAGAGTCTCTTTTTATTCTTGATCTCCATCCTTGACTTGATATCATCTAATGCATGAAAGAATTAAAATCCTTTGTATACAGTAGCATACACAAACATGAAAAAAACAATGGATAATACATTGTTATCCATTCTTCTAACACCTTCTCCATCCATGTACAATCCATATATTAGCTTATTCTCTTCATGAGGGGTAGGCTATGAGAGATATTTTCTTTTCTTTTCTTTTTCTTTTTTCCTTTTTATTATTTTTTTGTAGATTAGGATTTGCGATGGACTCATCATTTGGGAAGAGATCCATGTTTATGATATTTTATTGGTCTTGATTTACAAAACTTGGGTAGATGAGGTTGGTAGTGCCCCATACCATTTTCCTAATCAGTAAACATAGTTTAAAGGTTTTTATCTCTTTATGGTAGCTTCGTAGTCATTCTCTTAAAACATGATAAAACAAGGTTTTATGTGTGTCCCAGTCGATAAATCTAGGTGGTTTTTGAAATTATGGTATGAGTTTTTAAATCTATTTTTTTGGTTTTATGTGCCCCACCCCTATTTTACCTCGTTGGTGAGAGTGATGGCAACCACGAGCGATGGAGAAAACTATGGCAACGTGGTTTCTGCAGTTCTGGCTGCAGAATGTCTGCGCACTAAGCTTAAAATTGCTGAGGAGAGGCTGATCTGTGGCCAGAATCAGACGATTGTAAGCACGAGTACGAGCGAAGGAGAAAGCACTGGAGGTACTGTCAGTGTAGTTTCTGCAGTTCTGGCCGCAGAAAGTCTGCGCACTAAACCTAAGAATGCTGAGGAGAGGCAGATCTCTGGCCAAAATCAGACGGTTATAAATGAAAATGTGGAAATGCTGGGATCCACACCTATGGCCTGGAATAAGTTGCTTCAAAGCCCTAACATCAAGGTGGGTCCAAAAATTACTGGTCAGTTCACGTGGGAAAAGGACAACGAGGGTGCCACCTGCCTGAGGGTCCCAGATGGATGTGTTGATAGAGCCTTAAGCAAAGTGAATCTCTCCCTCATTGGTAAGTTTCTTGGCTCTAGACCTAATATTGATTTCATTAGAAAATGGGCTTTGAGAAAGTGGAAACCTAAGGGAGCCCTGAGCATTACCATCATGCCAAAAGGCTTTTTTCTGGAAAAATTTAATCAGCAAGAGGATTTGGAATCGGTGCTTCTGGGAGGACCTTGGTGGTTGGGTAATATGGGCCTTTTTTTGAAAAAATGGTATCCTGGATTTGACCCTAATACTGAAAATATAAACACCATCCCAATCTGGTGTAGGTTACCTGGACTACCATTGCATTTTTGGGATGATGAAATTCTGCTAAATATTGCAAAATCCTTAGGTGCCCCTATCGGGCTGGATGGGCCCACGAGAAACAGATCCAGACTTGCTTTTGCTCATTTCTGCATTTTCTCTGCAATGGAACAGGAGTTTCCGGAGCACATAATCTTGAAATCTAGATATGGGATATGGACCCAAAAAATTGAGGTTGAAACTTTGAGATGTAAACATTGTCATAGCATTGGACACTCTGACAAAAGCTGTTCCAAGAAGAAGACCCCTACAATGGAAGCTGAACAAGGATAGTAGGGTTCCTAGCACGGATAGCCAGAATGAAGACAAAGCCCCTAGTCAGAAGGAGTTGGAGTTAAATAGAAATGGAAAAAAGGGGTTTTAGAACTCAAATAAGGAAACATCTGGTCTGGCGTCCCAAAGTCTCAGCAGCAGCTTTTCCTGAAGCACCTAGCAAAGAAGACTTGGAAAATCCTGTGAAGGTATCCATGGTGGTGAACGAGCAAGAAGGCTCTGTGAAGATTAATATAGTCCCTATTGAGAAATTTCAGAGCAGTAAGGAAGTCGAGATAGATAATCAGTTGTGCATCACTGAGGAAACTTCGAACAAGGACTGTATGGCTCTTAAAGAACCTTTGCAGAAAAACTCTCCTAGGGGAGATGGTAATTCTTTTACAGATTTACCTCCTTGTTCCAGCAACATATCAGTGGTTTCACCTGCTTGCTTCAGCACCAGAACAGCTGATACACACACACCTGACAGGATTCAGAAAGAACGTGAAGAGGGAGAAGTTACGCCTATCATGGATGAGGAGGATCCAGATTCTGGATTCACAAAGGTCATTTCAAAAAAGAAAAAAAGAATGAAAGGTTTTGAAATGATCCCAGAATCACTTTACAGTGATAAGAAAAAGAAAAAAGACAACTGGGACACCTCAACATCCAGAACAACTAGATCTTCTGCTAGACGAATAGTTGACTTTGGAGGAAGTACAAAAAGAGGAAGACCCTCTAAAAAGGCTCTTAGATCTAAGAGAATGGAGAGGGACATTGCAGATGGAGTTCAGCGTCAGTTGAACCATCAGGAAATTCCAACCACCAATCATTCCAAATGAAGATTATTTCTTGGAACATCCGAGGCCTAAATGGAAACTCCAAGCAGAGAATCATCAAGGAGTTACGGGATTCCAGTAATCCTAGTATTTTGATTCTGCAAGAAACTAAGATGAAAGCTAAGACCCTAGAAACTATTAAAAAGAGTTTTTGGGATAACTCTGAAATGGCGGCTGTTGACTCCCAGGGAGCTTCTGGAGGACTGGCTACTCTTTGGGATAAAAGACACTGTACTGGTATGGTTCTCAATGCTAGTATTAATCATCTTGCAATCAAATTTGTTGCTATTGAGAATAATGGTGAATGGATCCTTTCTAACATTTATGCCCCTAATACGGTTAGTGGTAGAAGGAAGCTTTGGGCTGACCTTAAAACATTTAGAAACCAGCATTGTTCTGCTAACTGGCTTATTATGGGGGATTTCAACTCCCCACTAAACCTAGGTGAAAAGTATGGAGGTACCTCCAGCTTTTCTACTGGTATGGAGGATTTTGCTGATTTTATTGCTGAACATAACCTCTTAGATGTGGATCTTCATGGGAATAAATACACTTGGAATAATAGAAGGTTGGGAAAGGAGTTTATCCAGGTGAGATTGGATAGGGCACTAATTTCAGCGAGCTGGATTCTCAGTCAAGACTTCCACCTCTCTTCCTTGCCCAGAGTTGGATCGGATCACAATCCGATTGCTTTAAATTTTCTCAATTGGACTAAACCCACCAGAAGCTCATTCAAATTTGAAAAGATGTGGATGGAGCATGACAATATCTATGACAAGATAAAATAATGGTGGGGATGGAATGGCGAAGGCACTGCTCAATTTAGATTGGTTCAAAAGCTCAAAAATGTCAAAAAGCAAGTCAAAATCTGGAATAAAAGCGTTTTTGGTAATGTATTTGACAATAAAAAAAAGTTAAAACAAAAACTTCAGGATCTGGAATTAAAAATGGATACTATGGGGAGATCGGCTGAAGACGAAGTTAATGAAAAGAATATTCTTTCAGAGTTGCATACGATCTGCAGCAGAGAGGAATCTTTATGGAGACTTAAATCTAGAGCTATTTGGCTTAAAGAGGGAGACAGGAATACGAAGTTCTTTCATATGACCACTTTGAAGCACAGAGCCTGTAATAGGATCTTAGAAGTTTCTAAAAACAACGGAAATATCATAAAAGATCCCAATAGCATCAAGAAAGAAGCACTTGATTTTTATAAAAAACTTCTTGAGGAGAGGAATATCATCAACTCTGAAGCTATTTCTTTTATGTTGGAGGCCATTCCCCAAAATAAAATTGAGGAACAGAAATTTAGAAGTATCACCAAAGCGGTCACGCTTGAAGAGCTGCAAAAAGCTGTTTTTGCTTTAGAGGGTGACAAGGCTCCTGGTCCGGATGGGTTCTCCATAAATTTTTTCCAGAAATTTTGGGAAATCTGTTCGGAGGATCTTCTCAGAGCGGTGAATGAATTCTATAGAACAGGAAATCTTTTAAAAGAGCTTAATAACACTCACATTGTGCTGGCCCCAAAAAAAATGGATGCTAAAGATTTCAAAGACTTCAGACCTATCAGCCTTGTGAATGCCATCTATAGAATTTTTACCAAAATTATTACTACTAGGCTTCAGCTCATTATGAATGAACTTATCTCAAGGCAGCAGAGTGGCTTCATCAAAGGCAGGATTATACAAGACGGAGTGATTATGGTTCACGAGACCATACATTCTATGGAAAATAATAAAAAGGAAAATATGGTCCTCAAGCTTGATATGAATAAAGCTTTTGACAAGGTCTCTTGGGTTTTCCTTGACAAAGTCTTAACAAAATTTGGGTTTCCGGAAAAATTTAGAAGAATTATTAAGGCTTGTATCTCTACGGCCAGATTCTCTGTGGTAGTTAATGGTGAGCCTGTGGGTTTTTTCACTAGCAGCAGAGGACTTAGACAAGGGGACCCTATCTCCACCTTACTCTTCATTCTTTTGGCTGACAGCCTTAGTAGAACAATTGGCAAAGCGGTTAATGACGGGCTTTTAAATGGCTCTAAGCCCACTTCCATCAGTCAAGCTGTCTCCCATCAGCAATTTGCGGACGACACTATCCTTCTTCTTCTGGCGTCAGTCATTGAAGCCAAGGCTACCAAGGCTTTACTGCGGCTCTACGAATCTGCTTCTGGGCAAGAGATCAATTATGATAAAAGCACCATCTTCTTTTTCAACACTCCTGAGGAAAGGCAGCTTAAAATTGCTAAAATTCTGGGTTGTAAAATAAGTGCGCTTCCAGCCACTTACTTGGGCCTTCCTCTCGGCACTAGGAAAGTCTCTTGCAAGGTGTGGGATGATTTATTGGAGAGATTCCAAAAAAAAATGGCTGGTTGGAAAGGAGCCATTTTATCTAGTGCTGGTAAGTGCCTGCTCATTAAAAGTACTCTTCAAAATCTGCCCATTTATGTCATGTCGCTCTACAAGATCCCCTCTTCCTTCAGAGATAAGATTGAAAGGATTCAAAAAAAAAATTTATGGCAAGGCATGGAAGAGAAGTTCAAATTTCACTTAGTGGCTTGGGATAAGGTTTGCACCCCGAAGTTTATGGGAGGTCTGGGTATAAAAGATATTGAGAAAATGAATGAGGCCCTCATTGCTAAAATGGGCTGGAGAATGTTGTCTGAGAAACAACCCTGGATTGATTTAATCAAAGCAAAATATTTAAATCATCAAACTGTGTACTCTTTCCTACAAGATGAGCACCTCCCCTATGGTTCCATTTTTTGGAATAATCTGGTCAAGAGCAGAAATTTCATCAAGCAGGGCAGTAAATGGAGAGTGGGGGATGGTAGGGACATAAACTTCTGGGAGGATAATTGGTTTAATGGCAATCTCATGGATAGATTTGGGGCGGTTAAGGACAGTCTTATAAGCAAGTATGGCATTAAAATCAAGGACTATATTGAAGGAAATGGTACCAGCAAGAATTGGAAAAAACTTACTGTGGAGAGAAATGATCTGAAGCAAATTACTTCCTCCCTTCAAGATCAATTAGATCTTATTCCATTAAGTCAGCTGGATTCCAAGGATGAGCTGGTATGGAATAATTCCAATGATGGGAATTACTCTGTCAAAACTGGATATAATAATTTCTTCCACAGTAGTCAAACAGAGTTCAATTGGAACAAGATTTGGATGTCTGAATTAACTCCCAAAATAAATTTTTTCCTTTGGCTGGCTATCAGAGGCAGGATTCTTACCACTGACAACCTGATGAGAAGAGGATTTATAATCCCTAATAGGTGCCATCTTTGTAAGAAAGATTCTGAGGATATCAGCCACCTGTTCATACATTGTGAGTATGCCACCAGAATATGGAGTTTTTCCCTCTCTAAATTTGAAGCTCTCTGGGTGTTGCCGAAGGATCTTAATCAGCTATGGACTCAATGGAACCCACCCTTTAGGCATTGTGTTGTTAAAAGGATCTGGAAGCTGGTTATCCCTCATTTAATCTGGAGGATATGGAAGGATAGAAATGATATTATCTTCAGAAATAAGAAGCAAAACTATAAACTTAGTATTGGTAAAATTTCTAATGGTATCAAAGAGAATATTGCTAGATTTAAACCCCCCAAGAACAAGAGATATCCAGAGAATGAAGAATACATCTTATCCAATTGGCAGATAGGAACTATCAATAGTCGGAGCAATCCCGGGAATAGCATTGATAGATCTTCGATTAAATGGCATCCTCCTGATTTTAATTGGTATAAGTTGAACTTTGATGGGGCCTCTAAGGGAAACCCTGGGATTGCGGCAGGGGGAGGAGCGATACGGGATCATAAAGGTAATCTGATTGCTGCGTATGCTGGGAAAATGGGAATTCAAACTAATCATTTTGCCGAAGCATTATCTGCTCTATGGGGCCTGAGAATTGCCCAGACTCAAAATATTCAGAACCTCATTATTGAAGGGGACTCCCTGAATATCATTAATCTTCTTAAACAGTGCTCATCTCCAAGTTGGAGCATCAAGGATTTTATCTCAGAGTCCATAAGTATTAGTCATACTTTCAATAACATCAGGATCATGCATACTTACCGGGAGGGTAATAAATTGGCGGATGCGCTGGCTAATTATGGCATTAATGTTAACCTCACTGTTTGGGATAATAATAGCATCCCTAAGTAGCTTCAAAACAACATTCATGCGGATTTCTATACGCAAGCAATATCTAGAGATGAGTTATGATTTTTGGGTGTGGATCAGCATCAATAATACTCCCACACGTGTTGACTTAAAGAATATGATGATGCAAATCATGTCAAATAAACAAGATAGTGTGAAATATATGGGGAATTCCAAGTGGAGTTACATTGATTTGAAAATCGCGCATGCGGGCTGCACTGCGACTGCTAAAAGCTGGATACAAAGCTCCACGGAAACCGAAGACAGTAGTAATGTGATTGATGATAAGGGAGCGGGCTATTCCCACATGTGATTTTCCGCAGGCTCAGATCAGCAGACACGCAGCCGTTCGTGGGAAAAGCAACGGCTCTCATTTCCAATATTGTGCGGATTACAATAGCAAAAAGCGGACTGGCTTCAGCGCTCACAAGAATTTGGGAATTTGTTGCAAACAGTTAAGCACAGAGAAGATGGGGGGTCCCCCTTGCCAAATTGAGCCTAGTGCGGACCCGGACTGGAAGGATAATATTGAGCTATGGAGCATACTCAGCAAGGGTGGCATCACCAACTTCATGGAGAAGGTTCAGGGGCATGATCAAAGCATCTCTGTGTGTTTTGCGAAGGATTGGAAGGAGCGGACTGTTGAATATGGGGGGCAGAAGATCTTGGTCAATGAAGAACTTATTGCTGAAGCGACCGGCCTTGGCTTGGAGGGCTACCATTTCTTTAACAAAAGGGTCGACAGAGATGTTGAAGAGAGGAGATTTGTGGAGGGATCTGAGAAGCTGATCTATGTTACAGCGGGCCTGCTTATTAGCTCGATCCCTCCACCTTATGATGAGGTTACTCACATGATGATACGGTTCATCTCCTTGGAAGGAAGGTTTGTCACTGTACCTGCTAAGCACCTTATCTTTCTTAACCACTTCCGTAGGAATCGCATGGTTTGTTTTCCCCATTACTTGCTGAACTCTCTTGAGCGCTCCATTTTGGAGTTTCAGAAGCATACCCGGGCGGTTCCTTTACACCAAGGGCTTATTTTGCTGCTACATAAATGTTGTCTTCTTAAGTATCCTGGTCTCCCATCCTCTCCTAGCTCGGTTCCCCCTCTGCCGGGTTCTGCTGCTGCCAGCCCTGTTTCTCCATTCTCTGCCCCCGCCACCGCTGCTGTCACCCCCCTGCCGGCCATCCAAGCTTCTTCTTCCATTCCCCCTACTGCTGCTCCCACCCCCCACTTCACCTCCACCTCGAACAGACCGGTTACCAGGGCTTCTAGAAAGCTTAACCTTGAGACTCTTGCTGTGGAGAAGGGGCCTCATGAAATTGAAATTGCACATGACCTCCTGAATATTAGCAGTGCCAGTCCCCGGGATGTGCATATGGAAAGCTCTTCAAAAAGGCTGGAAGCCTTAGAGGCTGATATGAAACTGTTGAAGGATGAGGTTAAGAACTTGGCAAAACAGAAAGGTAAGAGGAAAAAGGAGGAGGAGGTGGATATTGATAGCAGCCAGATTGATGATATCTACAAGAAGCTGAACTCCTTAGACTCCCGTTTAGGGAAGGCCAAAACTCGACATGATTACAACATGGCCATCTTTAGGGCGATTGAGGAGTTCATTGAGCAACATGTCAAAAGTGTCTCCAACCTCAGCGGAGTTTCGGCAACACTTTGGGGTAATGATAAGGAAAGCAAAAGGACCATTGAGCAGCTGGATAATACTGACGCTGCCCACATGACAACTTTGGGTATGTTCCATTCCTGGAAGAATATCAAGACCAGCATTGACAAAGCTGCCAAAAAGTAGTTGTAGATGCTTTAGCTGTTCTTGTATGTTTTTATGCTATTTTTTTGCGGTCTCTCTACTGCTTTTTTGCAGTATTTTTGCTGTTTTGTCTCGTTTGGGTAGCTATTTTTTGGCTACTTTGAGCTTCATTGTCACATTTGGATTCTGATCCTTTTCTCTCTGGTTCTCATTCCTATTCTGGCTCCTAGGCCATCTTTTGTACTCAAGGGTATAGTCCCTTTCAAAAAACTATTTGCCAATAATAAAAAAAACATGTAGTTCAAAATTTAATTAACGTTTTCATAAAATTGATATCATTAATTTAGTAATTAAACCAAAAATTTAAAATAAAATTTAGCTAGGTAATTAATAAAATTTAGAAATCAATTTATTAGGGAAACAAACAACGTCAAAATTAAATTTTACATTTAGGGTAAATTAATAGAGCCAATTTAATATCAACTCTAATATAATTATTAACTATTTTTAAAAAATAGAGATACAATAGAGATGAAATAAAGAATGTAGATTAAAAACTAGAACAAGCACATAAACCTTTTGCAGAATTAAAAGGTTTGTGAAGCCAGAGGTAGGGCAATTAGTTCACATTAGCCTTGCTATGCATTCTGGGACTTGGGCTATCCTTCGACCCTGAAAGACTTTATGATAACCCTCTTAGGCCTTTTTTCAGCTCTATCCTCGAAGCTCATGTCCATGGAATATTCATTGTCGGGTTCTAAGAACAAGCTTCATATTCTACTTACTACCCTCTGCCTTGGCCACTTGATCTTATAGGATAGATATCCTTTTCTCTTTCATAACAAATTCTAGCCACAAATACTATCTGATCCTCTTACTTTGGACCTCAATTTTATGATGGCAATCTCTAACCTCTTGAACAAAATTCTTGTTAACAATGAGGATAGTTTCGGTAGTCGACTCAGCATGCATTAACCTTCCTTACCAGTCTCACCAAATCCCTCTCTCTCTTATTGATACTAGAACCCTCACCCCTTTCCTGGACCCCTTTTTTCAAGTTACAGAGGACATTGGAAATCCCTTCCAAATTGTCTTTCCCACTCTCTTTCTTGAGAAGTTTCATGGTAGAGGCCAGAGTTTCATTATCTGACTCAGTATCCCTAGTATCCTCTGGTTGGGAAGGAATAATAGGTGCTTACAATTCTGAACAAGTAAAAGAATCAAACCCTGGTGAAGGGTAATGTCATTTTTTTGTTCTTAAAGTTGTTTATGGAGGAAATAAGAGATATAAAACAAAAAAATCCAGACTCAATTTTTTGATCCCTTCAAAGATAATTCATGATAGAGAGGTGATAAGAGAATATCTTCCTTAATTTCCCCTCCAATGTAAAATAATTCATCACCATAAGGAAAACATCTACCCAAACATTTAGAAAGAAAAGTGCATTGTAATTCCATCATCATACAACACAATACATTCACCAAGAACAAAAAAGTAGCAAGTTCATGTTTTTTCCTAGTTTTATCTTTGCAAATTTTGAGGCCTTCCATTTTTAAACTAGTTTCCTCAGCAATTGACTCCTCAGAAACCCTTATTTCAACCTCCCTCAAATTAAAAACCCCTCTTGATCTTATGCATTTCCAAAATCCACAAAGATATAAGGATTATTACCTTTTAATTTTTAGATGAACTTGGTGATCCCTCATTTGCGCAACGTTTCCCAAAGGAAATAGTCATTTTTGAGGTTAAGGTATGACAAGCCCAAATGACCTTGTTTCCACCCATCCTAAGCCAAAAACCCTGTCTATCCTTTAGAAATATCTAAAAAGGATCCCTTTATAACCATACCAAATAGTATTAAAAGCAAATAAACATGGTGATTGTCCTTTTCCAAAAAATGAAAAGACTTATGGATTTATATACCGATTGAGAAAACTATGGTACCATCATTGAATTTGAAGATGTTATCATCATTTATCAACTTTAATATATTTTGAAATATGAGTCCCCTATAGCATGAGTCATCAAATCAGGTCATGTTATTACCATGATTGGGATCAAGCCCATTGAAGGTTTATTTTGGAGACCTATAGGTATGTTGATTTTCACTCTATCAAATGATTCCATCATCGTCTTATGTTCCTAGGTGATTAAGTTATTAAGTCTCCACCTCTTTTTAGTGAATATTGAGGGCATTGATGAGTACATAGTGAATCAACCTCAATAATGAGGGATTTTATATTTCAAGGAAATGCACTATTTATAATCCCCAAAGCATAGTTTTGTCATCCAATTGATTGTTGGATTGATTGCCAAATGGTCCCATAAAATCAACTCAGAAGCATCTACCTTGATGATCATGAACAAGGATAACCCCCAGAAGACCCCTCCCTCTGTTTATCAAACCATCGAAATTGAGTTTGAAACAATCCTTCATGTGGTCTAGACCATAATCATATCTATTTTTATGAGTGTCCTTACTAATCATCAAGGCTTAAGGGAATGACTCTTAATGGTAAATGTTAAGAATGCATCTTTCCCAACCCGGATTTGGACTTGGATGGGATTTGATCTTAATAATTTGTAGAATTAAACCTTTAAGGGTCTGTCCCACTCTTTTAGTGACTTTATTCATACTTGAAGATTTGTTCCTGAAGATCTGATTATTTCTCTCAATCCATATTCCCCATAATGTGTGTGATAGAGCTAGTTTCCATATTTATCTTATCAATTCATGTTGGAAATTGAAACTCAATTGTTTCAAGGGTAAGGAAACATCCCTAATCATAACCATATTTATCCTAAAGAACCCTCAGATAATAGAGAAAAATTGAAAGGAAAAGATAAATTCCAAAAAAATATGTTAGATCATCTCTTCTTGCATTTTACACAAGTTGCATATGTTTTTTATGATCATGCATATTTTCATTAACTTTTCCACAATAAGAATATTTTTTTAACAACCTCCTAGAAGAATTTTTTTATTTTGGGTATAAGGTGCTTGTTCCATATCTTCTTCTAGAAACTACTTGGTTTGATTTTCTCAAAATTCAACAAGTAGCTGGATTTAACCTCGTACTCCCTAGAATATGTGTTCCTCCTGATTAATTCATCTGAAGCCTTATTTTAGGGTAAGTGAAATTCCTTGAGAATATAGTTAAGATCATCAAAGGTCTGCAAAAGCACCTGAGTAGTTCAGGGGTGGATAAATATGAGCCCAATCTCTCTCCTCGTTCCAGTAGTTACAAACCATCTCCCCATTATGCCGCTTATAGAAATGTCTTAAGTGACTCCATGGATATTCCATCTTTAGGGCCTTATCATTGATCCATGGGTCTTCCCAGAATTGAGTTTTTTGTTCCATCCCCAAGGTTCCATTTACTTCCTTTCACAAAAAACTACCTAGTCTGATAGAGGTTATTCCAAAAGATTGATCCTCTAGGTAGCTCCTTTTTAGAGAATAAAACCAAAGTACCACCAAAGTTCCACAAATATTTTGCTTTCAAAATATTTGTCTACCTACTGTCTTCTTTATGAAATCTCCAACCAATATTAGAAATTAGAGCTTGGTTCATGAATTCGATGTTTTTAAAACCCAGACACCCCCTATTCTTGGGCTAAGTGAGCTTTTCCCAAGCTATTAACAAAATTATTGTCTTTTATTCTAATCCAGTTAATAATAACCTCTGTTAGATATTTTTAATAGATTTTTCTAACTCTCACAAGGATGATGAAAATAGACATAACATACAAAACAACTCCATGGAATTTTTTTTGAAGAATTTGATCTTTTCTAGCTTGTGAAAGCAGAGATCCCTTCTAGGATTATATTTTTTGTGAAATCTCTCTTTCAATTTGTTCCATACCTATTCTTCCATTTTTTTCCCACAAAGCGGAATTCCTAGGTAGGTGTCCAAAATATTTTTGATGCTACACTTGAGGATAATGGAAATCCTAATCTATTGCTCCTCCTTCACATTCATGAAGAAGAAAAGGTTCCTTTCGAATTCAACCAATTTCCCTATAAATTCTTCAAACCTTTTGGTGATATTCTTGAAAGTGCAAGCCTCCTAGACAATAAATTATCTAAGAAGAACTATATCATCTAAAAATTGATGCAGACTTTGTTTAACAACCCCATTAGAAATTTTGATGCCCTCAAGTATTCCTTCATTTTTTACTTTCAAGCATAACCTACTCAAAGCTTCAAAAACAATAATATAGAGAAGATGGGAAAGGGGATACCACTTCCTGAGACCCCTTTTTGAGTTGAAGAAACCCTTCAGTTTTCCATTTATTATGACTGGAAAAATGGGGGAAAATGGGTACATGATTGAATCATTTTAATGAAATGAGGGTGGAATCCCAATCTATGTAAAAAAGGAATCAAAAAATTCTAGGAGATACGCTTATAGGCCTTTTGTATATCAAGATTTACAATCATGACATATCTATTGTATTTTTCCATAGAATGAATCATCTCATGGATGGTTATTATGTTGTCAAGAATTTTTCTACCTGGCACAAAGGCCCCTTGATTGGGAGATATAAAATGTTTGAGGATTTCCCTCATTCTGAAAGACAATTGTTTTGAAATGAGTTTGTACATTGTGTTACATATACTGATGTGTCTAAAATCCCCTAGATATTTAGCTCTTGGATTTTTAGGTATGAGAGCATTGAAGGTGTGATTAATTTTCTTTAGTAGGTTGCCAGAGTGGAAGAAGTATTGAACAACAGTAAAAACCTCTTTTTTAACTATATCCCAATACATATGGAAGAAGAAAGTAGGGAAGCCATCTGACCCTAGAATTTTATCCCTCTCCATATCAGATAAAATGAATTTCAATTCTTCATTCGAAGGTATAATAATGAGGATTCTATTCTCCTCATGGTTGATGGACCAAATCCGACACCATCAATGAACATGGAACAGATAGCGGTCACTGAGGGAGAGTGACCATCCAGTACAATAGCCACCACCGAAACGACAAGTAACCATCAAAAGGCTATTCGAGGTGTCAATCATCATCTAGTAGAGGGAAAAGACTAATGTAGTGCCCACTTTTTACACACACAATTACAAAAGTAAAATACCAGGATAATTTTGTTTTTGACTTACATTGCTCCAAGTATAGAAACTCGACTCGCATACAACAATCACATAATTCATCGACTCACATAGACACATGAAAACAACATAGGCATGTCAATGCCACACTTTTCCCAATGAATGAATACTAGCAATGCCCCAACCACAGAAAGAAGACTCAAGGATAGGAAAACCCACAACACATCTTTTCTTTAATTGTATTTTAGTTACGATTAACATTCCAAGAACATTATTGATGCAAGGATAAATTTCTCATTTTTCCACCCACAGATTCTTAAGTTCATACCATGGTTAAATTATCGTTCACCCCTTGTAAGATGGTTTCTTATTCTTTACAAAAGTTTCCATAACTTACATTCTTATTTGTCATAATTCAAAAGCATATAAAGTACTTAATTATCTTTTCCTTATGTTAATAATTTTCTTCTCGAACATATATTCAATGTCTACCTTTTTACTCTTACAACTCATGTGAATGTGACTTGGTGTCCATATAGTGATATTAGGATTTAACGGAGATTTAAAATACAAGATAGCTTTTTACCACAAAACATTCCTCGATCACGGGTACAGTTATTTCCTACCATAGTTATTCTAATTCAATGACTTGTGAAATTCCATTTTGTTTATAGATGTATTTTGTTTTCTCGAAGGTTGAACACACCAAGGCCATTCATATTCTTTTGAGCAAAAGAGTATTTTAAAATCAAGATATAAGGTCTCCAAGAGAGGCATTATTCCGAACCTCAAATCTCATTTTTACTCTTATATGCTTTATTTTCTACGTCACATTATGGTCTTATTATTAGCATTGTCTTGTGAAAGGAGTTACGAAGTGTGCCTAACCTCTTGAAGACATATATGATTAGAAGACTTGAAGCTACACACGAACCCTAAGTTAACATCCAAATCAACTAAGGTTTAGATTAATTCCAACTTCACCTAAGGGTCTACCCCTCAACTATATATGAGTTTTAAGCGAGAGGACAAATTTATGCTAAACCACCTTCCAGAAAGGACCAAGGTGTTATGTTGAGAGAAATCAAGGTAACACATTTAGCTGAGCAGGAGCTAAGGGGTTCATTAATAAGAGTATAAAACCTAGAACAACTAAGTCACAACCTCCATCTATGTCGTCTGGATCCAACAGGGATTTCACTCGATGAAGAACTTTAAATTTAAATCTATCTTCAAATGAAAAGGTAGTCCACTAGGCTATGAAGGAGGAGTTAGCTCTACATACTCCAAGTGAAATTTTACTGTGTCGCTCCTATCCACCAGGTTTATGGAAATGTCACTAAACATACTGACTAAGATGATAAACCCATTCTTGGGCTCTTGTTTACTCAAACTAGGAGATTTCCATCGAGTGTAGAGTTTAACTTCACTCTACGGTTTTCAATGTCTTCTACGGTAAGGAGTATCACACATGAAAACAAGTTATGCTCTGATATTGAACAAGGGTAGAGTGTTTCATTTAATCCTCTTTATTACATTTACAAAGTATGAATGCACAAGATGACTCATTGATCATTTATTGAATATTGAATATGCACTACAAGATATTACTTCAAATTCATTTACCTTATATAAATATCAAACCTTTTTACCATGTGTACTATGAATCAAAATTGAACCTAAGATTAAATGCACATTTCCTAGATGTCCTTGAAACTAGCATCTTATACATAACAACAAATTATCAAATATAACCTTCTGTAACATGAGACTACATTATACATTTATTCTTCTAACAATGAACTATATAAATTACAATGATAATTAATGCATTACACATCACCTTTTTCGTCATCATTCTTTCATCCTGAAAAACCACGTGAGCATGATATCAGCGATAATTCGCTGGCATGGCATCCACCCTAATCTAACATAATTATCATTTTTTAGTTTCCCATTTACATATGATAATAATTACAATTTGCAATCGAAATAAAAGGTTTAGAGACATGTATTCATTACATTTCATTTTACTTCTTTTTGTAACCCAAGAGAGAGAAAGAGAAGGGAAGAGAGAGAAAACACCATTTTGTCAAAAGTTCTATTTCACACAACAGTTACACTATAGAGTTTTAAACAGTTATTTACATGTGTCAAAAGTATCCACGGTGGTTTGGCAACCTGACGAGGGTCCCATAACTTTCTATTTTTTACATTTTCTTACTAGCTACAAGAACGTTCAAAACAGGCTCAGAGGCTAAGAAACCGCTTCCAAAAGTTGTCTTCTGATGAGAACACACACCACGATTAAATTTATACGTGTCCACCCATATACCAGGAATTCATAGCAACTGACGGAATTTGGAAATAGCGAACGGTTTTCGTTTGGCGGCTAGTTTTCTGGGGGCCACTGATCGTAGTTGACCCAGTTGCAATGAACAAAAGTTAGCTCAAGGGCTCAGAAAAACACGTCCAAAACTGACGTTCAATGGATAAGCATGCAACGAGACACTTCCTACCAGTTTCCCTGTATAAGGAAAATTCATCAGAGTTGACAGGACTAAGAACTAGACAACCATTTTCAAATGGCGAAAATTTTTCTGGAGTGACAAGTCGAAATTGGTCCAGTTTGACCTCGTCAAATTACAACTGGAGGCCTACAAAATGTCGTCGTCAAAATATCCAAAAAAGTGTTTTTCCCTAAACTGAAGGTTCCATGCAATTTTCTAGTAAGAACACTAGAGGTTTGTGAAAACGGATAATAATTTCTCTATCCAGGTTTCAAATGGCGGTTCAAAACGAAAGCCAACTTTATAGTTTTAACAACTTTCTACTACTATAAAATAGTGTAACAAGGCTCCTATAAGAGCGTCAAAAAGATCACATATGTTTGTTCAGGGTCGATCCAGAGGTCAAGGTGACCCCTCACACAACAAGGTACATGAATGAAGCTTAACATCTCATTTTTAGAGTTACGAATGGTACTTAATGAGTCTCCGAAAATGAAAAAATTAACTATTTAATCCAGGGAGATGATCAACATTATTACTGGAAAGTCAATTTCATCTGGTCGATAAAACAATGTTGTAGTGATCCAGTTGGGTAGGAAGTTTTCTACATCACCTCAGAATGAGGGTGGAAGTTCATGTTTTAATGCAAATGGGTTATTTTGACTTTGTGAGTTTTGATACGACATTTCATTGTTTTTGCAATGAGTTGAAATAAACATTTAACGATATTAAAATCCTAATATTTTAAAATTCTATTAAGTTGCAAAAGATAACTAAAACACGAGAATTATGAGAGGTAAGGGAAGATGAACCATGCCTGGGAAGAAAGGATTCGGTCAAACCCGTAGGCTTCGGTTCAACATCTTGCTTGGGCACTTCGTCATCCAGTTCACGAGCCTCGATCTAACCTCCACAATGTCACACAAACTTCCTAATCACTTGAATTTTTCCAACAGAATACGTTTCCCCTTATGTTCTGACAATTTTCTAGGGCCTGCACAAGGCTCCATTCTTGCACGTGGGTTGAGAGAATGTTGGCAACGGACATGAGGCTCTACACCTGCGAGTGTAGTTGCTTGAAAGTTTCTAAAGCCTTTTGTACAGATCCATTATGTGCATATCCTGCAATCATGGCATTCCATGAGACAACATTTCTTTGAGGAATTCTATCAAACAGTTCACACGCCTTTTCAACAAATCCATTTTACGCATATCCTCACTATATAAACCACATTAAAAATAGGCCTTCTCAATAATACCCATTTCATCGCTACTGCAACACCCACATTTTGAAGTCAATATATATTAACACTACCATACACTCACTATATATATAACATTGCCAAGTTCACAGACAACACTTTCACTGAAACTTTTCAACAATACCCACTTCATCCCCATCATTTTTTTCCTCCCCACTGTACCACAACATATGTCACAACACTAAATAATAGTTGTTTTGGATATATGTCTCATTTTTCCAACACCCACATCATCAGAACACTTCCATGTATCTTCCACCACTATTCCCACCAGTTATACATTCATAACAATGACACCACCCTCATTCTCTCTTATACTCAATGTATAAACCACCTTCCATACTACATCCCTGCAACCCACACCATCTCACACATGCTGTAGAATATTCTACATGAAAGAAGCTACATACGCATTGTTCATGTCTCTCTCTCTACTACAATACCCCTCTATTTTTTTATGCTTTGATAGCTGTCCATGCGAGTACAAAGGCTCATTTTTTTTTGACACAGGATGGGGAGAATGCTGGCGCAAGGAACTCCACTTTGTCATAGCCTTATATAAATCATTCTCAGTATTATTTTGTGACAAACCCTTCACCATGAGTGTAGCAAATGGTGCCATCAGTGTCAAACATGATCAGCTCGCCTTTACCCTTCATGCAATTAGGGTAAAGTAGATTTGACAAGTGTAAAGACTTCCTCTCTAGCAAGGTAACCAGAAACATGCAAAAACAACAAAAAAATGTCCCATCCATCAAGGAATGTGCACCAGAACTCTTCACGTGGCCAACATCAGGAGAAATAATATTAGGCTACAATCACAAGCTAGGGAGAAACAAGGAGGAACATCGATCCAAAAAAAAAATAAAGTGGACAGTGCATTAACAAATTAGTTTCAGTCTGCACAAAACAAAGCACCACTAAAACAATGAAAACAACCCCCCCACACACCCACACCAAGCACATTCCTATAGCCGGGTCAGGTGTTTTAACCACCATGGAAACTAGAGAAATTATAAAATAACAAAAAAGTTACAGAAAAGGGAATGCACTCAAACTCCATGAAAAGCATTTCCTTCCCCCAATGCATGGGCTAAAACCAAGGCGTGAATAAAATATTGAAGGTAACAGGTCAGATTTAATTATAAGATAGCTAGAATGGAAAAACAAGGACAAAAAGGTGGCCACCTCCCAACTTTAATTAAGACCAAGCAAGGGTCAACACGTCTTCTCCTTACACAAAATAAATTAATGGAAAATCAGGTTGATCCTCCAACGCACTGCCACAACTGACCAGAATTAAATAAAACTAAAGTGCGTAGCTCACAAGGAATAAAATATGGTGGGGGGGGAGTTTACATGGTGCCTCCATAACAAAAAAGTCTAAAAAAAAATATGCATGACAAGACCAACCACCACGTCGCAATAGGATACCCTCCTCTTGCACGAATCGAGGCTCGATCCGCAAAGCGACTAATCTAAAAAATAAAACCACTTATTGATAATTAACAATAAAGTTGATAACAAATCAATGTTCAGATGATGAAGTTATCGTTGATCAATAATTAAAATAAGAATAATAATATTATTATTATTACAACTCATTAATACTTATTAATCATATTAACAAGGACCCATTTAAGCTTGACGAAAATAATAATAAGAAAAAATCGACAATTCAAAATAATAATTATTGAATTATGTAGATGTTCCCTCTAGTTGGTCACACCCTAACAACATCAAGCCATCATTCAAACCACCTAAAGAATTCAAGAAAGAGAAGTTTTCCTTAATAGGGTAATCGAAAAGGTGAAGCCAACAAGGATCAGTAGGAGCACAACAACGTTAAACGCTTAGCAACATGGTCATCAAAGAAGAAAAAGAAGAATGAGGGATGGGACATTACACAGAACACCATTTTACTTTTTAATTTCTTTGATCTTACATTTATTTTCTTTAATAGTGGCAGAGATGTGGAAATTTTTCATGTTTCGATCTCCATATTTAAGCCAATTTATTCTAGATTTCTTCTTCTAGTAGATACTTTTCTCTTCTTAGGATGTTGTGGTATTCCATGAGAATATGTTATTCTTTTATTTTATCTTCAATTCTCCATCCTCCCTATTCCATAATTTCTTCTAATTCCCGAAGTTATTCAGAAATTTTGCTTTCTTGAAGGAAAATGTTTCCAAAGATTTCTTTTTTCTAGGGCTTGATTTTGGACTTGAAATTTTTAATTTTTGCAGTTACTTGGAACATATTGTTTCCTTTAAATTCAATGGTCCACCACCTTATATCATTCTCTCTAGATCTGGGTGTGTAGTCCACATTTTTCAAACTTGAAAGGTCAGCCTTCAGTTTTCCCCCTTTCACTAAAATTTAGGACTAAAGGGTTATGGTCTGAGCCAATGCGAGCCAAAGTGGAAAGAGTGTATTGTTGTTCTTGAATCCATTGTAAATTCACCAAAAAATAGTCTATCCTTATTTGAATCAGGTTCTCCCCTTCACGTCTATTGGTCCACATGTATTTAGAGCCACTGAGATCCAGATCTAGAAGTTCATTCCAATGTAAGAAATTAGCAAGATCTTCCATGTTCTCATTGTACAAATTGATTCATCCCTTATTTTCAGATAGGATCAAAGGATTTTTGAAGTCTCCCCTAATGATCCAACTAGAATCATTGAACATCCTTCTAAAAATGGTTAACAATTTCTAGAGAACCCTTATACTAGAAGTAGTATTAGGGGCATAAATATTAGAAAGAGTAAATTGGTTTCTAGAGCCAAAAGAGGTGAAGTTAATAGTTATATGATGTTGGCTATTGAAAAGGAAAAAAATTTAAACACATTATTATTACAAAAGCACATCAAACCCCCTGATTCCCCCACTGAGGATTGGAATTCGAAACCCACTTCTTTCCAAAAAAACCTATGAAAGTCTTCCATCCTTTCCTGGTTCATATTCATTTCCTAAATCATAGTGATATCTGTTTTCTTTCTACGTATAATATCAGATAAAATTCCATGTTTACTGGAGATGTTAAATCCCCTTATATTCCATGATATAAATAATCATCTAAAAGAAGTATTTTTTGGCTTACCACCAATGATATTTGTCGTCCTTCCATAATATCATTTATGGTGGCTCTCTCCCTTTTTTCATTCTCATATGGCCTTCTTGGAGATGCTTTATTGGATCCCACATCCACCTTATTACCTCTAGTTCTCAGTGTTGATTTTATTTTTGGTGACAGTTTGTGACTTCTCTTTACCTCCACTAAATTTAGATCCAGGGATTGCACTTCTCTAAAAAATTCATTTCCATCTTCTCTTGTGTTTACGGAAAAATTATCGTTATGTTCCTCAAATTGAGATTCTTCTAGAATTGGTTTTAAACCCTTGTTTGATTCTGAAATATGCTTTGTATCATATTCCACTATGTGAATATCTTCCATGTTAGTATCGAATATATTAAACATATTACTAGTAACTAACACAAGTTCCTCATGTCTTTGAATAAAAAAAACTAGCATCCGTTGTATCTTGCACAATAGATCATATCATGATTTCTTCATGTAGTTCTTCAAATATCACTATTTCCTCCACATTTTCTGTCTCTAGCTCACCTACCTTGTCACTAACCTTTTCCCAACTTTCATCCTTAACTATTTCCTCTAAGACTAATTCTAACTCATCATTTTTAGGAACCATAACGTATGATGTATTTTTGACTTGCTACCAAGTGGGGTTTACCTTTGAGGGGCTGTTAATGTTAGGATGCATAATTTATTTTCCTTTCAAATAATCCTTAATAGTTCCTTTTTTCTTTTTGAGATGGGATTTCAAAGTAGCCTCTTCCTTATCCTTTGGGTAGGTTTTAATATTATGCCCTTCCTTAAAGCACGAGAAGCACATAAAATGTGAGAACTCGTAGTCAATTTCCTAAGAATGGACTCCCCATAGAACTTTAAGTTTAATTATTTTGGGGAGGGATGACTCTAAAACCACATTAACACATAACTGGGAAAAAAGGAGTCAGGATTTGACACATGTAAAGGGATCAATGATGACTAGAGCACCAATGGATTTTGCTATCCCCTATAAAATATCCATATCCCAATATTTTAGGGGAAAAACTAGGAGTCTGACCAAAATGAGATACTCTTTAATAACTGTCTCCAGCAAATTGAATTCAGGTTGCCACTTTTGAACCAGAACAACTGCTCTTTCCATAAACCATGGCCCTCCAACCAGAATCTTTAATAAATATTCTTCTAGTGACAAAGATACAACAAAAAATGAATTTGGATAAGAAACAATCTTCATTGACCCTTTGGGAATCCACTTCTAGTTGGCCCATTTTCAAAAAAATTTAATAGTCAGTCGACTACCCATAATCTTTTCCAAAATAGTGTTACTCATCAAAGCTCAAACACACTCAGAAACCTGTTCCCAGATGTCTAAAAAAACTTCATTTTCATTACGGATAGAGATAAGGTTAAAGAAAGGTACCTATTTAGGTTTTTTCCCCACCACCCTCTTTACCCACATGATTGTGGGCCCCTTCTCTAGCTCCACCTTGTCCCTTTCTACTGTGAAATGTGCATCTTTCCTTCCCTCCAATGGATTTAGTCCTCTAAATGAATCCCTGCAACTGGTCTCCTCACATTTAACCAAACCATGTAACAAA
The DNA here is from genome assembly GCA_019776745.2 of Taxus chinensis. Taxonomy (NCBI): domain Eukaryota; kingdom Viridiplantae; phylum Streptophyta; class Pinopsida; order Cupressales; family Taxaceae; genus Taxus; species Taxus chinensis. Next base: position 297,289,371 of record CM034157.1, on the reverse strand, counting down.
TTCAAAAACCTCATCTAAATTTCTCACTCTCCATGTTATCCTACATTTTCTGGATTGCTCATCGGATTCAAAAAGCCTCGCTGTTCCCTGACCGAGTATAGAATAGATTGGTAGGCATGTATATTACACTAAGTCTAATTGACGCACTTCATCACTGTGGGACCGTGAAGTGAGGGGGTAGGCCCTAATATCACACCTTATACTCAACACCAACACAGACTTGGGCCTCTCATACCTAAAAGTATATCAAGGAATCCATCCTTAACACACCTAAAAGTAAGCCTTAAAAAAAGAGGGGAACTAGTTCCTTTTAAGCCATCTGTTGGTGGATTTCTGGTGGAGTCTTGGTGTCTAAAGTTAGGGAAATATAATCAAAAGAAAACTTTCTTGTGATTATGTGGCCTTCATATTAGTTAAAAAACATCTGAGGATGTTTTCTTTTTTGTTGTAGTTGTAGTTTATTTCAAAGCGCATGTTCTGACTAGACAACATGTCCCACCTTCAAAACACCTCAAATATGTTCAGACCCACTTAACAATCCCCATGATCAACTCAATAACCTCCAGGTTAATTCCACCACTCAGTCCAAAACATCAGATTGACAGAGTTTAACATACTTAACACACAACAATATTATTATTTCTATATATTAAAAATTCATTCGGGAACCTTACTTTTTTATAGGAGTTGTATGAGCTCCTATAAAATATGGAGAACAAAATAAAACAACTCGACTACCCAAAATATTGGGTTGGTTCTAACAACTTACAATACACTAATTAACGTAAGATACTATGAGATTAGTTTTAACAACTCTACTTACCATGACTTATTTACTAATTAAAATGGAGTCACTAATAATATGAATTCCTAACATTCCCCCCTTAGTGCGAGCATAAGAAGAAAGCACATCTCAAGAACTAGAAACAGAATCGTATGCCTCTACATAGTTTTAGGTTTGCATACTACTAGCTTGGATCTTGTTGTCTAGATCTTATTACTCATGACCAATCTACTTCACCACAGTGAATCCCTTACGGGATGATCAAACTTCCACCAATACACCTACATACATGAACTCAATAGTTCCCACTTTCACTTCCAGTGAATTCTCTTTAACCAGTCAATCGATGTTAGAAGTATGAGCAATCAGAAGAATCTTAGCAATCAGAGGATCACTCTAGTTCAGCTACCCTCCTATACAATTGTTCTCAGATTCCCAAATGCACATTACCCTCATTTAAATCATAATATGGGAAGGAAACCACACACCAATTTATTCTGCACATACCACACATCTGAAAAATAAATTCCACCATACCAAAATGTGACACCATTGTTGGTGAAAGACAAGAGAGGTTGATTGCCCTTCTTCCTCTGTTTCCTTCGACCTCCAGTAAATGATCCAGATAACTCAACTAGATTTGGATATGAAGTTAAATTACTCCCACATTTTTTATCATTCCTCCCCACAATGTGAAATCATTTATTTTTTGAACGTCAGGTAACACTGAAAATGTGTCTGGAAGGCAACGTTTTTATTTTTTAGACTTTTAACTCTCACTCACGATAAACTATGAACTATTATGAACACCAAAAATGCATTCGTAAGGAAATTCCAAATATCATATTATGATATTGACCATTAATTTTTTTTACTAATACTCAACTACAATAATATATTTAAGTGACTATTTACCTAAGACTATAAACTAGAACAATTCATTAGACTAATCTTCTAGATGACTAGCATCGAATGACAAAAACTTTAACAAAAAAACTCGACATACATACTTATTTTTTCCACTTCATTCACCTTCCTTAAATGTTTGGGAGTGATCACCTCATAAAAATTATCTATAAAAGTCAATTTCCAAGGCTATCGATGCTATGAATAGGTAATGGGAGGAGAATAACATGATAGAGAGACAAATTATTCCTCTATACATCTATGCCTTAATCCACACTATGTCGAATAAAAATTGGATGGAAAAATTTATTGAATCTGGCTTTAACAGTTGAATCTTAGATTATGATAATGTCTTTTTAGAATGCTTGTTATTTCTATTGAGATGTCTCATCACTGCCATGACCAGAGCACATAATATACAAAAAACAGAGACATGCATACACATCTATAAGAAATAGCCTAGATCTAACAAATACAGTGACCGCATGGATTCCCACATTGACTGGTTTGATCCTTCACTCTAGTGAATCTAAAATTTGGTGCATATGAATTATCACATGGATCAAGACAAATTATGGGAATAAGGAACACAAATGCTTTTATTTTTTAACTAGTGAGCTTGTTACATGTTGAACCCAACTCGACTTAGATGTTTTTGGTCTCAGAATTTACTCAGTGTAAAAATCTCTCCCTTTGGAAAACATATAGATTTCCATTGTATCATATTGATTACTCAATAAAATAGCATATTGGTGTATGTAGAATGATATTATAATAAAAATTTGACTACATATATACAAGGAAATAAAGTTATTTTCTGTCACACCCAACCTCTTGAGGTCATGCTGAGAAAATAGGTGTAAAATTATTAGGAATGTGAGTGTGGTGACAGGGATCAAGCTAATTGGGCAATATTTATATCTTCAACACGCAATGTTAAGATTTGCGAGTCTAAGTCAAATAATGATATCCTAACTTGAAGTGGTGTGATGGTTCGGTCTAAGATAATGGCCGCTCATAGACTCCAATCAATATTGAGATCGGCCGACATTCTTTTTATTGGTTGTTGAACATGTAAAAAATGACCTGCGGGTGCCTCATATAGATTTCTAGACAAGGTTGTGGAAGTAAGAACGAGAGGCGCGATGGAGCCACAGGTATTTATGGGTGATTTTTTGGTCTAGTCTAGAAAGTCTTAGCCTGATTGGCTACTATGTTCAGTAAGGAAAGCTGTGCAATAATATCTAGTGGAAGTGGCGAAGATCTGAATACTAATGTGTGCAATCTAGTGTCAATGTCTAACTGACTGGCAAGCCCGTTGGGTTGTGGGACCTGAGGATCACAACCAAAGACTCGTGGAGGTTGTGGCCCTTGGATGGTCATGCACATAATCAAACCCTATTTCCAGGAGCAGTCTAATAGTCGTAGGCTTGATTAGCAGTGATGTTTAGTGTATTGAGTTGTTCTATTTTCTCAGCAAAAGTTGCAGGTGTGCGTAAGACTGTTAAACGTAAGCTGGTATCAATGTCAGTTATCAATTCTAGGTCATTGGGTTTTGGGACCAATGGATCACAACTGTATGTCCTTTCCTGTTGTGGACCATTGATGGTCATGCATAATGGGATACAATGATTTCTTGATAAGCGACCTAATTACTGAAAGAAATATAATCTATGTTTTTGGGGTTTTCATAATATTTTGGATCAAAGCAATAAAAGAAAACTAATCTATCAAAGGAAATCTTTTTGTTCTTTTCTAATCTTTAAGCAATGCATTCTAATCTAATAAATAAACTAAAGACAAGTAATCAGCCAGATGTAGTTGGTTACTTGTGCAAATGTATGAATCTAATCTAAAGAAAATAACCTAATCTGATCAAAACCCTCCAAACCCTACCTCAGAGGTGAAGAACAAATCATGACCCTGAAAAGGGCTATTGTTCCTCACAACTTCCCTGGTAATGTTAAAGAGGAAAACTTACTAATGATTTGATCTACTTGTGATTGAATAATTTATTGAAATGAATGATTTTCTACTCTATTTGATATGAATGATTTTATACTCTATTTGATATGGATGATTTAAACTAGTGATTTGAAATTGACAATTCAACAAACAAGGAAAACAAACACACAATTCCAACCTGGACAAGCAAGAGCTTTGGAAAATCTGGTTGTGTTTGTATCTGTCCCCTCAGTATGTTCCTTTCTTTCTCCGAGTGTTCATGTGAGTCCAAGGGATTAGGAATGCAAGAACAATAGTAGGAGGATGGTGCTTGAGCAATGGAAACTTGATGGCAGTTTAGATGTAATGATGGTAGAAGAGAGATAACACAAGAGATCAAAGCTTGGCTATGCAATTCCTAGCAAGATCGTAGCAGCAATACAATGCAAGATACACAAAATTCTCTAGGCCTTTTGCTTGAATACAAGCATGGAATATATAGGAATGGAGGATGGGAGGTGCCTTCATGCACAAGGAAAGAAGGAGCAGTTCCAACCAATTAAATCTATTTTAAAATAGGAGGAAGGAGAACCAAGCAATCAAAGCTAATTTTAGACAATTTGGCTCATGGATGCATGTAAAAAGTGAAATTAAGTGAACCGTCACATGTTAAAACACTCGTGAAGGAATCTGGAAAAAGTGGGCAGGACTACCGCCCTGCGCAGGGCAGTGGTTTCAGAACTGCCACCCTGTTTTGGGTGGTGGTTTTAGAACTGCCACCCAGGAAGGGCGGCAGTCCTGGCACTAAAGGCCAAAACATGCACAGAAAGAGGCAGGAAGCTAAAAAGCATGGGAAGGCTAAGTAAAGACATCTAGGCTACAAATATACATTGCGAATGGAAATTGGAGCTCGAACACCTTCTTGAAAGGACCTGAATCATCATTGGGGACTTTTGTAACCATTTTTCCGACAATGTAGCACATGTAATTTTGGGTGCATACATATTTCCCCCTTGGAGAAGCATCTTAGCCATGAAAAGGCATAAAACGTAGAGTCTGAGTATGGTGTTCCCGAAATGGGGAGTTAGAAGCTATACCTGACATGCCCATGTCAAAATCTCGTCATCCAAACTCCTGCTACCTGCAAGAGGAAAAGAAGACTCAAGTGCAGATAGATAAAATATCAAAAAATAAACACTAAATCAAAACAACAAGAGGACTTACCATCTGTGTGGGGATATAGAAATATACCTACACAACATTATCCAGCCCTATGGACACATGCACTCAAAACGAGGTTAAAACAACATACATATATATATATAATATAATATATATATATATATATCAATCATATTATTCATTTTTGTCATTTTCCAATTCATTTGTGCTATTTGGTGAATTTGGAGCTCTGGACCCATGGTGACCATTTTCAACGAGAGTACTATTGATATAACCATGATGAGATCGTGATCATGCCTCCATGAGTGGGAGATCGACCAGTGCGGTCTAAGGTTGGTTATTTTCACTTTTTTCTTTTAATACCTAAAATGTAAAAACTTTGAAAAGTTCACCTAGGAGGGATCATTTTCAAAAAAATTGTCTTAAATGAGTCTCTAGGGGGGCACCCATAAGGCATTCTTTTATTTGGTCAAAAGTAGTTTTTTTTGTCTTTTTGAGCATTTTTAGGGTAAAAGATCCGTTTGGAAAAGTAGGGCAACCACCGCCCTTCCAGGGTGGTGGTCCTAGAACCGCCGCCCTTGCACTGGGTGGTGGTTCTGAACAGAATGACCAAAATGTGTATTTAACTTGATTTTTTTTGGATTTTTGATGTTTTGTAATGTTTTTGGTGAGCTTATTATTTGGTATATGTTACTAACTTTATCTTTTTCCATGTTTTGGTGAATGCAGAAGAAGGAGGAGTACATCAGATGGAGTCAGGAGAGGGAGTGTGATTGGCTCCCTTGTATCCTAGATCAGCTGACTCATGATGAGATGGATCTTCTCCAGAGGGCCGGTATTTGGAGGATTACACGGGTTCCCCACATTGCTCTTACCAGTCATATTCTATGTGACTTATTTTCCTATTGGGATGCAGACTAGAACACCTTCCAGTTGCTAGGTGTCTGGGGTGAGTGGACCATCACCCTGGAGGATGTGTACCACATTCTTGGGCTCCCGATACTTGGGATGGAGGCTGAATTTGGAGATAGAGGGGTCCAGGGCCAAGATGACACAATGGGCTACATACATGGGAGACGTCATTTTCTCATCTAGTTCAAAGAAGGGGCTGAGGGTTCATTCCATTGCCACCGCTCCCATTCCTATCATACACAGAGCCATCATGGGAATCTTGTCCTCTTGATTGATCAGGGACAAGGGTGGTGACACCCTTTTATATTTTTGAGCTCCTATCATTGTGTAGATCGAGGGGCATGACCGTAAATATGCCTGGGGCACAGATATCTTGGGGACTACCTACCATGATTTATACAGGGTAGTCAGATTACAGGGGCAGTCATTGAGCCACCCCACTCTTGTTATGAGCTAGGTTTATGAGCGTTTCATCCCCTATGGCAGGGGAGTACTAGTGTCAGATCTAGGGGCTGTTCAGGTAGCTAGATGGACAGGTATGTCAGTACTTAGGATGCCACATCAGCTAGTGGCTTCCCTGACTACAACGAACATGACTGCCACACCCTACCAGGACATGGCAAGGATATGGGGACTGGAGGTGTCTATAATGGTAGCTTGCTCTTCAACATGTCAATTGGTTAATAGAGTAGGGAGACTTGAGGTGCACCCATTTGATCAGGTCCCCCAACAGTTTGGCCTTCCATACATTGATATGCTCCCTCCAGTTACACAAGTTTATATGACTATTCAAGAGGCTCGGAGGGGCCCTAGAGGGGATCCTAGTTGGACAGTGGTCATTCTAGGTGTGCCTATTATAGTCAGATGGGTTGTCTACACTCGACAAGAAGCTGGTGCCCCTCGAGCACCCCTACTTCAGATTACAACAGCTCCTGCTTACAGCGGGGAGTAGGATGAGCCCATTGATCTAGAATTTGACTCTGAGGAGGATGCAAGGGATGAGATGGAGGAGGAGTCAGTTAGAGAGGACACAGAGGATGAGGGAGTTGGTGTTGGAACTGGTGAAGGTAGCCCATTTGGTAGAGGAGGAGATTGAACCTGAGTGGCATGATACTCAAGAAATGCTGAGAGAAACATACGAGGAGGCCAATGTTGAGAGAGAGACCTTAGTCTCAGAGTCGATACTTCCTCATGGTGGAGAGGGGGATGACCAGTCTTTCATAGGACAAAATTCTTCTTCCGGCTTTGGGGAAGCCCCGCAGTCACCAGAATCACCGGAAGCAACAACTACCAACACTACCTTGATGCCTGGAGATCTAAGTAAGTCTAATAATTTTCTCTCAACTTTTTTAGTTAGGAATGTTGGCTTATATCTCTTTCTTTATTTTTTTTTTCTAACTTATCGTTTCTTTTTATTTTCTTGTAACGATGGCACAGGAGTAGTGAGAGCTCATCCATTAGGTGTGTGTGGAAACTCTATTGATCCCCTCGAGGAAGACCTGAGGTGATTTGACTTTAGACTTGGGCCAACCATTAACCACCAACAGACACACTGATGTGCTTTCCCCTATGTGGGGGGTAGCGGAGATTGTGACTTCCCTCCATACCCAGTCGAATTGATAGGAGACTACCAAGTGCTTGATGAGATAGATCCATTCTCGCAGTGAGGCCATGAGAAGCAGACGCCACCATGAGTACTCACATCATTCAATTCACTCCCAGCGTCGTCGTAGCTGCAATAGGAGCCCTAGACGTGTTCGGGAACCATTCGAGGGATCCCACAGGGAATGACAGGCCATGGGGACATTTTTATTGATTTGATGACATTTTTTCAGGCTTTATATGATTTTTTATATATTTTAGGCTCATTGAGAGCATTTTGACCACGCCTAGTGCATGATGGCATTGTATAAAAACTTCATTCATCATGATATATACAAATTCTTATTTTTTTGGTTCAGTATTCCATTGTATCTGAGTTGACTTTCTTTTGGTTTATCTCTCATGTGTACTCTAGATGTTTAGAATTTCCACTTTTCTATGCTTTTTAGAATGTATGCAGTGGATGTGAAATGATAACATAATGATTTCTTTTTATATTTCATAATGTTAATATATGATGATGCAAACACAATGTGATGTTTGAATTTTAGTTTCTTTAAGAAATCTTTGATACTTCATATTGTCTTGGAAAAATGTGGTGAAAAAATGATATGATAAGTAGATATTCTTGTCCCACCCCCAACTCCACACAACTAGTAAGATACGAGGGCTCAACACCGAGAATCAGAGGGGGCACAAGTTATGAAAAATTGTTGAATGATAATGATGAGAGAAAGACAAAGGTTTGGCAGAACCAAATTGAGACGCTACAACCCTATTATACTCAAGCTACTTCATAATTTAGAATGTGAATTTCTTTATAGTTTATCTAGACTTGGATCCGTAGATGGCCACTTGGTTGAAAAAATCTAGATTTTGGGTTTTAAGCTCTTTTGGAATTTTGGACATCTAACTCACTTTGTTTTTGACCTATGATTTCACAATATTTGAACAAATTATTTGTAACTTTCAAGTTTGTCAACCCCTACTCCTTGCCCCATGCTACCAGGAGAAAGCATGGGCTCATCATCACAAACGATATCTCCTTTCCCAACCCTACATCACCAATAAGAGATGTAGGATCAACACCAAACGTTGGTAGGGAAAAGAAATGTGTAAAATAAAAATTTTCTAATAAAATGGATTTGCATTTGACTTACTTATCTAGGAAAAATGTTTAGTATGTTCTTATTTCCAAAGATATTTTTATGGGATAGATGTGACACCATGAAGCTTCTAGAACAAACTATAGGAAAATACACCTAATCTAGAAAGAGACTATAAGCAGAACCAAGTATGTAGGCCTTGGTATGATCACGATCAAAACTTTGTCTTATCTTATTTGAACTGATGAAATGATTCATGAAATAATTGATGATAATATGAAGATTTGAAGAGATTGATTTGAATGTTTTTCAAAATCTTTTAGGAGTTGTTATATTAATAAATCCCTTTATCACATTTTTTACAAAATGAACTAGCGGATGAAAATGTAATGCAGATGCAGTAATGTACATATGAAAATGTTGGTAGATCATGCATAGTACCTCTTGAGGTGAAGAGAGTTTACGAATTCACTAAACTCCTCACCTTCTAGTGTACATAGGTGAAATGCCCCATTTTTGTAGTCTTCTACCACTCGATATGGACCCAACCACCTAGGTCTGAATTTCCTCCCCTCACCAGTTTTTTTTTCTATCTGGATTTCGAGTCTTAACACCAAATATCCTTTGTATATTTCACATTTGCAAACCTTCTTATTATATTGTCGAGCCATCTGATCAGCGTAAACAATGTGTCATTGTTTAGAGTTAATTCTAGCCTCATCGAGACTTTCTAATTGGGAGAGTCATGTTTCTCGATAACCCTCCTCTCCTAGGATCCTATGTAGTGAAATACAGAGACTATGTATTTTGACTTCAAGTGGTAGAATTGCCTCAACACCAAACACTAAAGAAAATGGGATCACCCCCGTTGGTGTTCTAACCGACGTTCGATAGGCCCACAAGGCCAAAAATATCTTTAGGTGCCAATATCATTTATTTTCCTTAAGGGTTTTGACAAGGATGGCCTTTAACATTTTATTCATAGCCTCAGCTTGTCCATTATCCTGAGGAAAGTAGAGAGAATCCATTTGATGACTTATTTTGAACTTTGTACACAACTCACGCACCTTTTCATTTTTGAAATACGTGCCAGTATTTCAAATAATGACTTAGGGCACCCTGTACCTATAAAATGATCTGGTTCAGGATGAACTTAGTAATTACAGAGCCACGTACGGTGGTAAGAGGCATGGCTTTTACCCACTTTGTAAAGTATTATGTGGTCGTGATTATGAAGTTATGGCCATCTGTTGACGAGGGAGAGAACTTCCTTATCAAATCTAGGCCCCACGTGGAAAAGGGCCATGGGGTTGTGATTGGTTGCAAAGCTTGTGCCAATATGTGGATCTCATGGGAGAACTCTTGGCATTTGTGACATCTATACACAAAATATATTTCATCATGTTCTAGAGTGGGCCAGAAATAGCCCATCCAATGTATCTTTCAAGCAGTGGTGTGGTTGCCGAAGTGACCTCCACATACTCTATTATGTGACTCATAAAAAATCTTTTCAGATTCTTCAGTGTCAGCACATCTTTACAACATTCTATCAAAGGTTCTGCGGTAGAGAACTTGTTCCAAAATAACATAGCGGAAATGACGTGTAACCTCCTTCTTTTTTGTGACATTTCCCCTTCTAGGTATGTATGGTCCATAATGAAATTGACAATATCAATATACCAAGGACATACAGAGATAGGGGGCCTATTTTTGAAAAAGTACACACACTCATCGAGAAAGTCTAAATCTACCAGAGAACCTCCATCCAATGGATTGTTAACCCACTAGTCCACAATGATTTGTCCCTTGATGGATTTCTGATTTACAAATGTTAGTTCAAACTCACCCATCAGGTTTTTGAAATGCCTGACCTTTTTAGACAATGATCCTTGCATTTAGAATGTCCATAAGTGATCTAACTTAACAATAACCCTCATTTCTTGATTCAACATGTAATTCCTTAAGTGCTTTGTTGCAAAGACTATGGCAAGGCATTCTTTTTCTACCTCTGTGTAATGTGTCTCATAATCAAGCAACGTTTGACTAATGAAATAAACCACATGTTCTTATTTATCATCATCCTCTTGAGCCAACATGTAGGCTAGCAAAACATTTGTAGCTCATGAGTACAAGATCAAAGGGTGATCTGATCTAGGCAAGCATTAGCGTGGGAGGGGATAACAAGAATTGTTTAACTGCCTCAAAGGCCTCATTACATTCTTCCATCCAATCAATTCTATAATCCTTCTTTAAAAAATTGTTGATTGGATGAATAGCAAAGGTCAAGTCAAGGATGAACCTTCATATTACACCGAGTTTCCCAAGAAAACATATGATACCAGACTTGTCTAATGGAGGAACTATTTCTAGCACAACCCAGATTTTGGTTGGGTCAACATCAATCCCTTGTGAAGATATAATATAACCCAAAAGATTGCCTCCTGTTACACCAAATACACACTTTTCTAGATTCAATGTGATGTCGTATTAGACTAAGTGTGAAAGCATGATACAAAACACCTCTGGGTGATCACAACGCTTTTTGGCCTTGGCCAGCAAGTCATTCATGTAGGATTCCACAATCTTATGAATAAGGTCATGGAATATATATGTCATTTCTCATTGGTATGTGACGCCAACATTATTAAGACTGATTGGCATGACAACATAACAGTAGGTTCCCCAATGAGTTATAAACATATTTTTGGCTTGATCCTCCTCGAATATTTTCATTTGATGATACCTAAAAAACCCATCCATGAGAGACAAAAATTCAAATCCAGTTGATGTGTCAACAATAACGTCAATGGATGGTAATGGGAAATCATCTTTGGGTCAAGCCTTGTTAATGTCCCAGAAGTCTATGCAAATATGGATATTTCCATTCTTTTTCAGAATGAGGATGATATTAGATACCCATTGTGGATAATTGACTCACTTGATGAATCCTACATAGAGAAGTATCATTACTTATTCTTTTAACATGAGAGCCACTTTTGGCTTCATGGGCCTTGAATTTTGCTTAATCGACTTTACATCTGGTTTGGTGACAAGATTGTGCACCGTGATATGTGGTGCAATTCCCATCATTTCTTTGTAACTAAATGCGAAGGCCTTTAGGTGTTCCTTGAGGATTCAAGTATGTATTTCCACCTCCTCTGGAGTTAAGGAGGATCCTAGCTTTAAGATTTTTGGTTCCTGCTTTGTTACAATATTTACATCGATCGATCCCTCAATTAAGGAAGCATTTCCCTCCTTAAACTTAGGTGGGGCTGAAGGTAACTCTAAATCCCCTTCTTCTTCTAATTCGTAAATCTTAAGATATTTTCCCACGGAGGATTCGATCATGGGATTCCCAAAATAGGAAGAGGAATGTGGAATTAAGGAAATATCTATCTTGTGATAAGAAAGATGCAGCTTCTTAAAAGTGTTTAAATATCCTAAAGTCACTTCATCACCATCAACGTGGTATGAACAATTCGGCTGATTCCAGGCTTCTACATATGTCAAATTTGGGGTCATTGGCACTTTATGAATCAAGGGTTTGATGTGAACTAAAACCATGAAGTTGGTATCTTCCAGGTCACTACTTGGGGTGAAGCACAAAGCAGAAGTTACTTTAGAGTCTTCAATAAGGTTTTGTTTGTGGGGAATTACTTCGATTGATATGAAGTCCAACTCTTTTTGTCAGACATAGTACTATTATTTTGTAAAGTTGTAGATAGTCAACTCTAGTCTCATAGACTTTGGATATCTAATTTATGACTAGTTGTGAATCACCCAACACCCTAATATTGAGGATACCCATTCTCTTAGCTACAATGAGACCTAATAAGAGAGCCTCATATTCAGCCCCATTATTTGTACATTTGAAATTTAACTTGAAATAAAAATGTAGAGTCCTTCCTTCAGGAAAAGTAAGGATCACACCTGCCATGACACAAAAATGACACTCTGTTCCATCAAAATGGAGAGTCCAATAGCTACTCAGAAAGATAGACGTTGTGTCATCTTTTGTACCTTATCCCTTTACCTTGGTTACTTCAACCTTGCAAACCTTAGCTGCTAGAAGGGAACTGGGTCCCAAGGTATGTCACATACCCATGGAATCAAAGGGGTGGAGAATAGGAAAATCCTTCTCCAATAGCTCAAATTTTTTTGCTGTGGTTCCTATCGACATTGTCTCTACAATAATGGTTTCATCCTTGACCACTAGAACACCCTCAATCAACCCCATGATTTCTGAATCTGTTGTAGGGACTAGATTCTCTTCTGGTACCACATTTGCAGGTTTTTTTAACTGATTCGTGGGAAGTTCAAACTTAGAGTAGACCCCTGGCCTCTTATTTAAGCTATCCAAATGTATATCAAAGGGTTTTGGATCACCTTGGGCCACAAAGACTTTCCATAATTGTAGGAATCTAACCTCCTAGAATAGAGTGGAGGTGATTTCCTTCATGTAGTGGATCCAAGGATGACCAAGGATCATATTATAGTTAGTTTCCTGATTTATAATATAAAACTCAGTTAGTACTATCTTAAGCCTGAGAGTAACAAGTAATAGTATGGTTCTGATTGACGTTGCCTTGAGGCTATCATAGCCTCTAAATGTGTTTTTTGTTGAGGAGAAATTAGTCTCTTTGTACCCTAACTTCTAAAGAAAAGAGAAGGGAACTATGTTAACTTTTTCCCCATCATCAATCATTACACACTTACGTAGTTATTGTAAATCCAAACATGCATAAACAAAGTCGAGTCACCCCTACAAGCTATCTCAACATCCGTGGGCATTTTTCTATTGTCAAACATGAGCGCAATATCTCTCTCAAGATGCCCTGGAGGACTAACTTCAAAGTCTATGTTATTTATTTGTTCCTTTGGCGAAGGGGTAACATTAATCAAATGGCCGATACCTAGCACTTCTAATAGAGAAACTCTATGAGTAGGGGAATTCTTTAGTAGATCCAAGAAGGAAATGTGTGAAAAGGTCTTGGTTAGATCACTGATTAGATCATAAGCCCCTACATGCTTTCTTAGCATATCATAAACATTTTATAACATAGCCAGATAAATTAGGATTGGATGCAAAGAATAATCCTTGGTTCTTGTGGCATCGTTAATTTGGGGTTCAACATCTAACTCTACCAACCCCATAATTTTTCTTTTCTGGTGATCATCCAAAGGAGGTGCCACTTGTGGGTTCAACAAAGTTGAGGCTTCACGATCATGATTCCCTATTATAATACCTTTATTCAAATTGTTGGGATCTAATCGACCATCCTTTGGACATGTGGGGAGAGGATCGTTAAAGATCCCCAGCAGTGTGTTCTGCGGAGATATTAGTCCTATGTAGGCATTTTGTGTGGGTGCTGTTGGGTTTTCCAAAAACGTATCAACAAATAATTGTCTTTGGTCCTCTAGAAAATACTGCAAAAACTTGTTACAATCATGGTAAGTTCTTGTGTCATGCCCATGAACCCTATGGAAACCACAGTATAAGTCAGGATTGTAATCTTGAGGCCTTTGGTTTGTTCCTTGTTGTGGAACAAAATTATTGTTATTGGTTGTTATAATTAAAATTTTGGAACCATTTCCCTTGGTTTTGGAATTGGCTGGGGTACCCACCTGGGTATTGACTAGGGCTTGGGGTTGGTGTTTGTCTATTTTGCTAAGATTGTTGTTGTTGTTATTGAGGATGATTAAAATCCACAACATTTACCGAGGGTGAGAAATTGTTGTTTCTCTAATTATTTCCATTATTGTTATTATTATTTGTAGCACCTATACTGGTAGGATTAACAACTTTAGAATTTTTGGGCTCGTCAGTCACACTGTCGATCATGGCTCCATGATTTTTATTAAGGATCTTTGGTCCTTGATTATTGTTTGTGTTCTTGGAGTAACCAAGATAATTTTGATTAGGATTGACTAACTTCCCATTTTCTCCATAAGTATTACGACCATTGTCAATGGCCGCTTGGTCAATCTAAAGAGCACCCTCTAGCACCTCTTCATATCTCCTTAGTGGGAACTTTTGAACCTATTCCTTTGTCTCTCTATTGAGAGAGTGAAGGAAAAAATCACAAAGTTTTGTTTGATCCATATTTGGAGAACTTGCAGAGGAGTAGAGAACTTTTTGCCACCTTTGAATAAAGTGGGCTGCAGACTTATTTTGTTCTTGCCTAATATGAAGGAATTCCCTAATTCATGTTCTACAAATATTGTTCATATCCAAATATTTGATAAACTCTGATACAAGTTTCTTGAATGAGTGTATTGAAGCCTCTGGTATCCTATAGTACAAGTAGAGAGAAATAACTTCAAGTGTATTAGGGAAAATTTTCGCAACGAATGTGTCCCATGGGACCAGCTCTCAAATGGCCATTGCATAAGCCTTGATGTGGGCATTAGGATCTCCTTCCCTTTTTATCTTCAGAAGATCAGGCAAGGGTTTCGAGGGCATGACTGTCTGAATGGAGAAGTCTAGGGGTTCCTTGATATATTCAGAATAGGTCCCCATTGCATATGTTTCCACCATTAAAGATCCTTGTTGGGGAGGTTGGGGATGCATCGGTTGATGAAATGGGATAATGCAGACATTCATTGAGGCATATGGCATCCCCTGCGGTTGTCCATATGGACCCGGATAGGTATACATTTCCCCCTGCAGAGATTTAAAATACATGTGTACATAGGGGGGTTGATTACCTTGATATGGAATTGAAGGCATGAAGCCAGGGAATGTTGCATTTCTGGCTAGTATGGCATTTGAGAATGCACTTCTAGTTAGTGCTTGTTACAGATATCCATACATGGCTTGGGGGGCATACCCAAGGTGCCCATCCCCATTAGCAGATCCCTAGGGTTTTGAGTATTCATGTAAACTAGAGGATTCTATGCAATGGGTATTTTCCAGTAATTTTACGGGTAGGAAGGAGTTCACACTTGCACTGTGTATGAATTCTACATATTTTGGAAAATTTCTAACTCCTTGACTTTGTCTACCAAATCTGAAATGACATCACCCGTTGATGGGGAACTGCTTTTCTTAGGTACCTTTTATTGAACCCTCGGAGGTTGTTGATGAGTATGGTATCCTGCTATGAACTATTCACGGTGTTGCCACCCGTCATTAGCAGTATTGTGGGTTGGTGGAGGGGTACTATTTGCTATATTTTCTACACAACTGAAAAACCTAGGCAGTCATGAGATGAATCTCCCTCATTTACTAGTGAGGATCCCATGTAAGATTTTTTCAGTTGTATTTCCTAATATCTATTTGTTGGTATTACTTTAACTATGTAGCTCATGAACCATAGCTAGATAGTTTTACAGGAAGTAAGCAGCCATAAGAAATATGTGTAGGAAAGGGAAATAATTAAATATGAAAAGAAGGAAATTAGATGTGCAACCTGACCAATAGTTGACAGATTTGGTCACATGTACATAAACAAAACAAATAGATCTTGAAGTGTAGAATTTAAAGTAAAGGAAAGTTTCAAATCTAGATCTAAGATAACACAAATTTTATGCAAAGATATAAAAATAAATAAGAAACAAATGCACCATTGACACAAAGTTCTCTAGAAATATTCCTCCTCTCTATTCCTCAGCTTTCAGAAATCTATCAAGGGTTTCAGCTCAAAGTCTGGAACACAAGAATGTTGATTACAAATTCTGATCTTTTAACCCATAGGTTCTTCCTCTATTTATACTGTATAAAGATAAATTACAAATAAGAAGCTTTAAATAAATTCCCGCATGCAAAAGCTATGAAAAGGGAAATAGTTGACAATCTTCCTCCTGGAACATGACATGCATGATTTATAGCTGAAAAATAGAACCTTCTATTTTACATGTCTACCACCTATTTCCAAGTAATTGACTTCTTCAAGTAACACCTTCTAAACCAATTAATTAAGTTTTATAATTTAATTGATTTCTCAATTAATTTGTTGGAGAAAATAAAATAAGAGGGAAAGAAATAAGAAGTAAGTTGCAACCCTCCCAGTCTTGTTCTTCTTCCATATTCTACATGTGGTTGACTCTTTTACCTTTGATTCTCACCAAACTAGATCTAAAAGCTATGCATGACTATGATTTTCTTGCGGGTATTTTCTTTGACTTGTCTTCCATTCTATTCTTGAATATTTTTCAATTCTTCTTCAACACATGCACCAGTGTAATGTTTGTCATAAATAATTCAGATAAAACTCATCCTTTTTATTTTTTAATTACATATGAGCAATTTTAAATTCTGGAAAACACTCTAAGTGAATGCAAATACAAGTAAATTCAATGAAGGATTAAATTGAAAGATTGGGAGCACATGCAAAAGATCTTGGAATGATTTTTCCATGCACTAACTTCTACACAAGCTGCATTAGAAACAAGAAGATGAATTTGTTCTGGAAGCCTTTGCAATTATGAGATCTGGATCTGTCAATTAAATCGGTGATAGATTCAAGGCCTATGTCGGTATCAGTGAATTCAGCAAATTTGGAAGCTATGCATGATTATGTTGATCTTTCTCTTTCATCATTCTTCAACATGGCTGGAACAATCTTTGTTTGAGATCTTTTTCTTTTAATTCTGTCAGAATCCCTTGCAATTGGATCCATTTGTGTAGAATTGACAACTTCTTTAGATTTGGAAGATATATTCAATGTACCTAACATTTACTTGAGCACCTGTGACGAATACTTGTAATTTTATTCAGATAGAGATGGAGTCCATGGCATGAATACTTGATTTTTATCACCAAAATTTGTATATAAAGTCGGCTGCCCTAAAATTTGAGGTTTTACTTGCATGCAAAGCAAGAAAGACTATTATTTAATTCACCCGGACATATATACCAACATGCAGATGGTCAGAATGACCAAAATTAGGCTATT
Organism: Taxus chinensis; assembly: GCA_019776745.2. NCBI lineage: Eukaryota > Viridiplantae > Streptophyta > Pinopsida > Cupressales > Taxaceae > Taxus > Taxus chinensis. The sequence continues at coordinate 297,272,038 of CM034157.1, read as the reverse complement.
CCAACCCTAGGTGTCAAACCTTGAAGCTCCTTGGCAATAAAAAACACCTTTTGATGCAAAAACCTCCTTTCCTTAGCGCCAAAACCTATCTGGGCTACAATCCTTAGCAAAAAGAATTAATTTCTTCTTTATTATGGCAGCTCATGCTTATATAACCTCCAACATGCTATTTTTAATAATTTCCCTTCAATTTTCTGGAATTCTAATTAATAAACAATCATGTTTATTCACCCAAATTGGGTGCCCAATTATGTATGTTGCTGGTTGCTTTCAAATACATTTATTTTATTTATTTTTAGCATGCATCCTTGAATTCTCCTTAGCTCTTCCAATTGCATTGACTTTCATTCTATTTATGGCACCAAAATTGGGTGAATAAACCAATTAATAAATATTATTAAATGCATTATTATTCACCCAAGGTGGGTCACACATTTTAGCAAGGGTAATTTCTAAAAATAGGAAGTCAACTTTGATGGGAATTTCCACCCTGCACTACAGCTCCAAAAATCCCATCTTTCACTTAAGTTCTTTGACTTTCATAATGGGAATTTTTACCCTGTAAGGCAGGGAAGAAATTCACGTCGGTGCTTTAAGTGATTTTCTTTTATAATGGGAATGTTTACCCTGCAAGGCAAGGTAGAAATTCCCACCTACCTATCACCTCTAATATTCCCATTGCAACTTAAGTGACATTGGATTTATGGGGAAAAGTACCTTGTAAGGTAGGTAAGAAACTCCTGCGTTCCTGCCACTACCAATATTCCCATTGCAGCTTAAACTCATTCATTCCAATAAGTGTGACTTGTCTAGGAGAGGCTTTTTGTTCTTGACTTCATTTTTTATCAGAAGTTTACTTTTTGAGGTTGATTCCTTCTGGTGTAGCAGTCGTAAATGATCTCTAGATGCTCCAAGAAATAAGATAGACTATACATGAAAAATAATAGACCCAATGGAATTAAACAGAAAGACCATGAGGAAAACTGGAGAAAAATGTAAAAGAAATAAATAAAAATGAAAACACGTTGCCAGAAGTCACAGAAAAAGCTCTGAATTTATTCCTAGTGAAAATTCTATTGAAATGTGTGGATACGGGCATGCAAAACTTCAACAGGATTCAACGAGAGCACAATTTACTTCAAACGGGGCTTTATTTATTTAATAAATAATTAAATAAAACTTTCCTGCTGATAAAACTTGGCGGAGGGATAAAATGAGTTTCGCCATCTGGGTATTTTCCAAAATTGGCTAATATGGTTACTGGGAATATCCTAACATAATACAGACATCTTTTGGCAATAAAAACACAAAAAGACCCATTATTTTAAAAGAATATTTTTTTAAAACATGAGGTAGTCTCATATTTCAGGGTAAACTCTGGAGACACCAGTTGACTTTGTCTATGGATATCTTTACCTCTTTCAAAATGAAATGAGTGAAGATGAGATCCCAACATCTCTGGTTTTGTGTCTTGTCCATGTTGGTGTGTGTTATTTTCCACATCATCAGGTGAGTCATCTCACTTAGGTGAGATCGTAGGTCCATGTGTCATTTAGGGGTCATTATGAGATTCCCTTACGCATCAGTGCATCAAGGCATCAGTGCATCAGCACATCAGTGCGTCAGTGCATCATATGCATCATTGGGAGTTACACTTCTATTCTGGGAATGTAACTCCCCCTCTCTACTCAAGTTGTCATGATTGCAGCACTGGGGGTTACTCAACACCTCCTATATGTACACGTCTTTTGATCTATGAGATAGAGGAGAGTTTTATGACTTATCCAGGTTCTACCTATTTGTCAAATCTTTGCTTGCACATTTGGTTGATGCTCGATCCTCCCATTATCTCTTCACGCTATCATTCGCATGTCCGTTGATGTGCATGTTATCCCTCGTGATCCTCGCTTACGGGTTTTCAAACCCTCTTTCATGGTATCAAAGAAGATCTTGTGGATCCATGCACTCATCGGTGTTTCCGTGCATGTTTTTAGGCTTCCAACATGATATTCAGATTTCATTATGTGTGTCGTAATGGATATTCCGTTATGTGCTTCAGTGCATTGATTCAGGCATCATACCTCTCATTGGGTTGTTTGTGTGTTCGAGGTGGTTGTTCAAGTTTATGGTTTGTTTCAAGTTTAGTGTCTTTGACCGCTCGATTATTTGGGTTTGCATGTGACTTGGAGGTGTTTTCACGAGGTTTGCATACAGTTTTTTGGAGTAGCTTCAGCTTGCATTTTCAAGGGTTCTTAGTGGTGTATCAGGCTCTTGTGCATCTAATCTTCAAAATCTGCTTCGAGCTCCTCTGTGATGGGTTGGCCATTTTCTATCTTGGCTTTTCATACTCATGCATGGATTTCAACTTCTTTGCTCGTAGCTACCATACCCACTCAAAGCTCACTCTGCATGTTGTATTTTGCATTCCATTCCACTTCATGCTTGGCTCACTGCCTATGGAGCTCGCCATGCCTTGGTTTCATTCGAGATTTCTGTTCGGAGTTTGAGCACTTTTTGCACTCGTTTTGGCGTGAAATCTGGTCATGGTCCTTGTTGGTGCACTTGGCATCCATGATTCTCTATTGTCATTCGAGCTCCTTTCACTGCTATTTTTTTCAGCTCAATACCTTGATTGTGCTGGGAAGCTTGAAGCTGTTTTTCTTTTGCCATGCCACTTCGAAAACATTTTTCTGCGCACTGTATTAACCTTGGCATGTTTTTCATTTAAAATGCATTTTTTTTGCATTAAAAAAATGTTTTTTAGCCTACCTTTTGTCTTTGCTTCAACCTTTAGCTCCATCACTCCATCCATTTCCTCCAACGATCTTGCAGACCTCCCACGTGCCTACATCAACCTCCAACTCCACACGTGGCATTTTTTTACTGTCCTGCATAAGAAAACATTTTTTTTTGGCTCGCTGCTCATCAAACCGGCCACTCCAGCAACCTCCAGCACCTTGGCTCCTTCCAACGGCTCAAACCAAACCCTCCTAGCCGTTTTCAACTCCATCCTCCACGTGGACAACCTTCTGCTGGCATACTGCTTCTCTACACATAGTTTGCTACAACTTCAAGCTTGTTGATAAATGACACGTGGTCCTTGACAGGAGCTTGGTTAGTTGCTTCCAAATGTGGGCCTCCCTTGGCACCTTTTTTAATGTTTTAAAGTGTTTTAAAAAAATTAAAACATTTATTCATGGCATGTGATAATTTTTGGGCTGCTGATTTGGCTTGTATTTAAACCTTCCTTCGAGTGTCGAAGATGGAGGGCAAGGTCCAAGGTTGGCAGGAGGCTAACCCCCCCTCGTAGTCAAAACAAACCCCTATTAAAAATTCGTGCCATTTCCAATGAGTACCCACATGATACCCTTTGCACCCATTTCATGTACTTTTTTAATGTGTTTGCAGCATCTAATGTATTTTTCCATCAGTTGCGAGAATCATTTTAATTCAATAACTTCTAACTCATTGCTCATTTCTGAGCACTTCCTTGGTCAAAGTTGCATGATTTTTCACACATTATGTGATGGGATTATTAGTTTTGTAAATTCACTACTTTTATAAAGTGCCACATTCTAGCGGGGTTGATTATACTCTTGGGCCTACACACGCAGACACATTATCGGCCGAGTCTGACGTCTTGCTTTTGTGCATCTTTTTTTTCATCATGGAGAGTTCTCTTTCCAAACGTGAGTGTCGTAGGATCACCTTACATCCTCCACTACTTCTCACAGGGAGAGATACCTATTCAGCTTGGCGTGCTTCCATGGAATGTTACTTCACCCATGAGGGTCTTTTACCCTTCTTGCTTGGGCCAGCTCCTGCACCTGCTGATCATCATCATCTAGAGGACTTCCTCGACACTTTTGACCATGTCTTTGGTCACATGATGATGCATGTCTCTCATTCTCTTCTGGTTTCATGTGGCAGATTCAGATCCACCTCACCACATGTCTGGAGCATTCTTCAGTCCTTGTATGGAGACCCTTCACACATTGCCGCCATTGTTGCTACTGCTGATTCAGTTGTCTCCTCCATTTCTTCATGTGATGACAGTTTCACTAACACAGGATTGCTTGGTTCTACTTCTGATGACGAGGATTGTGCATCTAGTTGTGATGTCAAGAGTACTACAGAGGACTCTTCTCCTCTTTCTCTCACTATTCTAGATAGTGTTGTCACCCCACACATCTCATCAAATATCGGGCAGTCTCACACTGTCATTACACCAGCCTCCTTTCCACTTCCAATGTGTGAGGCCCCTTTCACTCCTCTACCTTCATTGGATGACTCATACCTATCTAACATCACTCTTCTGTTTGTTGAGCCCCCTCATTGGGACGAGTATCTACCTGACCTTAGTCATCTTTTTGCAGAGTCCACTTGTGATGCTCTACAGGTCCCTCATCCATCTACAGGTGTTTCAGAGGAGTTCATCATCTCTGTTGTTGGGAGTGCCCCTTCTGGGAATCATGTCACTTCCACATTTCCAGAGACCTTCATTGATCCACCCTCAGCTGTGATGGATCCCTTTTATGTTGTGGAGGATGTTTTGTTCCCTTCACATCACTTGGACATCCTTTCTGTGGGTGTTCCTCTTCACACTCTGATAGTTCTTCATTCATGGCATTTCCTTCAATTCCTTGGCACTCCATTACTAGACCTATGTCACACTTCTGTGCACCAGACTCAGAGTTCTTCGTGTTGTTGCCTTCAGTTTCCTTTGTGGAGTGGGTGGACTTCTAGCATGTCATATTTCTGTCCTTCCTAAGGGTAGGCACACAGTTCATTGTGGGTGGCTCTTCTTTAGTCTAGAGGCAGAGGATCTCATCATTGACATTCTTCTAGGAGACTTCCTAGAGCTGTAGAGTTCAGATCCATCCATGGCATCTTCTGCATTCCTCTCGTCTCCCTCTTTTTCTCTCTTCTTCTTCTTTCTGAGAGATTGCCTCTTTGTACATGGGTACCCTTTCAGGCTTGTCTATGGCTAGGACCCATATTTGGCATCTTTCTTAGATTAGAGAGTGTGTTTTTCTCTTGTGGTGGATGTTTTCCCACTGGGTTTTCCTTCACTGCTTGGGATCTTCTTCTTGTACATGGGTACCTCATCAGGCTTTGTGCTGGGACCCATTTCTCATTTCTGACTTGCCACCTCATCCTAAGTTACGATGAAGGGGGGTGTTGGTGTGTGTTATTTTCCACATCATTAGGTGAGTCATCTCACTTAGGTGAGATCATAGGTCCATGTGTCATTTAGGGGTCATTACGAGATTCCCTTACGCATCAATGCGTCAGTGTGTCAGCACGTGCGTCATATACGTCATTGGGAGTTACACTTCTATTCTAAGAATGTAACTCCCCCTCTCTACTCGAGTTGTCATGATTTCAGCACTGGGGGTTACTCAACACCTCCTATATGTACACGTATTTTGATCTATGAGATAGAGGAGAGTTTTATGACTTAACCTGGTTCTGCCTATTTGTCAAATATTTGCATGCACATTCGGTTGATGCTCACTCCTCCTAATATCTCTTCACGCTGTCATGCACACGTCCGTTGATGTGCACGTCATCTCTCATGATCTTCGCTTGTGGGTTTTCGAACCATCTTTCAGTCCATTAGGTTCAGGGTCAGTCCACAAAAACAAAAAAAACAAAGAAATAGAAAGAAAACAACAAAGTTTTATTTATATACATACATATTTTACCTTGCTCTTTTTTTTAAAATTTTGGAAAGGCTTTAATTGTTTCACGTTGAAAGGAAGTGGTAACTCAATTCCATCCTAGTAGGAAAGGAAGAAATTATCCATTATGACAGCTCTCTTGATCATGAAGGGACCTTTCTAGAGTGAATCAAATTTTCCCTACAAACCCTTCAGTTTTCATGTGTCTTGTCCCACTAGAGTACCTAGTCTCTGATCTCTTTAATGTGTTCCTTTCTTTAGCCTTCTTACTCAAATACCTTTGGCAAGTCCTTATCAACTTCATCTAGTGGTGGCTCATCTTTTCTTCTCTCTATGGTGAGTAAAAATTCAACTTCCTCCGTTCCTAGATTTACACTCAATGTTACATTTCTGAGGAAGAACTATCACCACATTCTTTTTTCTTATTCAGGTACCGATCATGCTTGTCAAAAGTATTCACTAAGGAAACTAAAACCTTGGGGATTTTGTTACCTTTTCTATTGTTATCATAACCTGGATCAGTTTTTCCTGTGACTATTTGTCATGATAGCGACTTACTCCCTTCAACATACAACTGGCAAAATACTCTACACTCATGCAGATATTTTATTACTCCTCATTGAAATCTTTTCCACTATTCAAAATTATCATGGAATTTAGGGCAAATGTCCATCTGCTCACTTTATAGTTTCACTTGTCTGAATATGGATGGTGGTCTATCCAGATTCATGTAGCAAATTGTGACCTAGGCCAAAGAGTCTACCTTGGAATTTTTTTGTAATGAATTCGATAGATAAGGCATTTAAAATCCTCGTGTGGCATCAAAACTCTATTTTGTAATGCTTCAACTTGATCTCTTTTGAAATTGGGTGACTTTTCGTTATCAAACTTGCTTTACATTGAAGCACTTCAGTATATCTCAATATTGTGGCTTTGAGGATCTTTACTCTTAAAGTTTACTCTTGTGCCATTCTTAGTCAAAAATTCTTCATACTGGGACCAATTAGATTGGTAAGTTCTCGAACATTGTAACTTGTAGGAGTATGGCATAATATCTCATGAATGGAGGAAGATATTAATAGAACATCCCGATGCTCCTAAGTCCAAAATATGCAAAGTGAGGCTGCCTATATGACTCCAAAGTCCAATAATTTGTTTCATCTTCTTCTACAGACTCTGGCTCTAGTTGAAGAGGTTTTCATATTTTAACAAGCTAATCCATTTCTATTTGGGCATAGACTGAGTTATGTAGACTCCTCGAAAATTACCATGAAATTGACATCTAAGTGATCCTCATAATTTTTGCAAACTTAGAATTAAGGTCCAGCTCATATTATTATGATTAATCACCCTTGATAGGAATTATGAGTACAACTTTGAATCCATCTTTACTTCTCCTCCCATATCTTTACAAAAATTTTAGCTTAGTAACATCCCGTAGGAGACAGGAATATTTGTAACTAATATTGTCATCTTTAGTCTTTTATCAGGAAAAACTGCTAGAACAGCTTGTGCATCTTTGATTTGTCCAATTAAAGGGACCTGTATCTCCATAGAATAACACCTTTTAATGGTCTTTCAAGGTAAGCCCAAGAGCATCTACAACTGTAACTGGCATGACATTGTCAGAAGTTCCTAAATCTAAAATAGAAGCACTTTAAAGATGGTGGGGTAATGTTGCAGTATGTTCTTAACTTAAAACCTTTGTCATTAAGCAATCCAACATAGAGTGGCCTATTGTGTATCATTTTTCAGACAGATCCATGGGTTGAGGATTTAACAACTATGCCATAAATTACTGGGTTGAGGAGTATAGGTTGCGGACTTGGTGAAGTAAGAGAAATAGGCCCCCTATTTATTCCATTAGATGCCTCCTTGGTGATAGTGTTAGCATACTACACCTAAACTAGAAAAATGATTTAATTCTCATCGTCATGTTCAGATTTTTAGTTTAGGTAATTAATGTTGGATTTTCCAACAAGTCCTACAAAATCATCATTCTCGAGATGATCAGTGTCAACTTCATGATCTTCTTCACTCATATCCACGTTGTTTCTGGGAGCAACTTCAATTGCCAATCTTTAGGAACAAGCGATGCGGTTCCAGTTGTTGTTGAAATTCCAAGTAGGGACAGTATTGTTTCCCTGAGCCATTTGAGCCATTTGTTTCTTCATCTGAACATCTCATTTGCTAACTTTTGCAATAGGTTGAATCAGATGTAGTAGCATTAAGATTAATTTTCAGCTCTAGAATTTCTTCCCTTTAATGGTTCTAGCCATGATGAGGTTGTCTTCAATTTCAACCGCCATGGTTTTATTGGGCTAACAAGTTAGGATTTGCTCTTCGCTTGATATGCTTACTTTAGGAAGTAAAGCATTATGAAGAATGTTTCCTTTATATTCTCATCATTCAAAGAAGCTTTTGTCAGAATTTTGTAAAGTATTCTTTGCAACTTTTGTAATAAAATCCTCGCATGTGCTAATTTGGCTCCTTCTTAAGCTGAGTCAGTTGGGTTATCAATGTAATTAGAATCTTTAGCTGATTTGAATAAGGCAAAAATGCATCTCTCATAATGGCCCAGTTGGTTATGGTGCAAAGGAGCTAGCTAGTCAGAACCATTCTCCAGCCAAGTCATGAAGAGTATCTATGAAGAGTTTGATATGACACATCTTCATGTTTGATCTGCATGCACTCCAAACTAGGATATAAATCAAACACAGCCAAGTGGTCATCTGGATTATGTGCTTTCCATCTCTAATTTTTTTTATTTAAATTCATTTCTTAATCCCTTTAGGTAATCATTATCATAGGAGGAGTCAGATTCAGAGGTCCAAAGACTTGCACCCCATGGAACAGGTGTTGAAGTACCAAAGTGGTTGATTCTAGCATCATAAACAGGAGCACGTATTCTTTGAGAATAGACTCACTGAATAATTCCAGCTGCTAGGCTTGTAAATGTGATCCGGATCTTAGAACCCATTTTGTACTCTTGAAGCTTCTCAGCCAAATATTGGATCTGCGGCTTCTAACTTGAGGATGAATGAAATTAAAATGCTCCTACAATCTATAAAAATGGTTGATCCTTCCTTGAGCTCTACTAGACTACATGAATGGATGTTCTGTTAGGTTGAGCTTATAATATAAAAGGGAAATGGCAAGAGAAAGCTCTAGTCTGCTAAATTGTGTTATTCCCTAGTAGAGTCACAAAAAACTGTTGGCTAGATTTTCTGCACAACTGAAAACCTAGGCAGTCATGAGATAAATCTCCCTCATTTACCGGTGAGGCTCCCATGTAATATTTTTTCAGTTATATTTCCTAATATCTATTTTTTGGTATTACTTTAACTATGTAGCTCATGGACCATAGCTAGATAGTTTTTCAGCATGTAATCAGCTGTAAGCAATATGTGTAGGAAAGGGAAATAATAGGAAATGAGAAGAAAGGAGAGAAGATTTGCAACCCAACCAATAGTTTACAGAATTGATCGCATGCACATAGATTAAAACAAATAGATCATGAAATACATAAATTCAAAGCAAAGGAAAGTTTCAGATCTAGATCTAGAATAACATAAAGTTTATGCAATAGATCTAGAAATAAATACAGAGACAAATGCACCGTTGACACAAAGTTCTCCAGAAATCTCTTCTCTATTCCTCTACTTGCAGAAAGCTATCAAGGTTTCAGCTCAAAGTCTGGAACACAAGAATGTTGATTACAAATTCTGATGATTTAACCCATAGGTTCTTCCTCTATATATAGTGTATAAAGGGCAATTACAAATAGGAAGCTTTAAATGAATTCCCGCATGCGAAAGCTATGAAAAGGGAAACAACTGACAATCTTCCTCCTGGAATTCCTCTTTGCATGACATGCATGATTTATAACTAAAAAATAGAACCTTCTATTTTGCATGTCTGCCACCTATTTCCAAGTAATTGACTTCTTCAAGTAACGATTTTTAAACCAATCACTTAAGTTTTATAATTTAATTGATTGCTCAATTACTTTGTCGAAGAAAATAAAAGAAAGAGGAAAATAAATAAGAAGAAAGTTGCAACACTCCTCCAGTCTTGTTCTTCTTCCATATTCTGCATGCGGTTGACTCTTTTGCCTTTGATTCTCATCAAACTGGATCTAGAAGTTATGCATGATTGTGATTTGCTTGTGGGTATTTCCTTTGACCCATCTTCCCTTATATCCTTTAAGATTTTGAAATTCTTTTTCAGTACGTGCACCAGTACAATGTTTGCCGTAAATAATTCAAACAAAACTCGTCATTTTTATTTTTTAATTGCATATGAGCAATTTTAAATTCTGGAAAGCACTCTGGGTGAATGCAAATACAAGTAAATTCAATGAAGGCTTCAACTGGAAGATTGGGAGCACATGCACAAGATCCTGGAAGGAATTTTCCATGCACTGACTTCTACATGGGTTGCGTTAGAAACAAGAGGATGAATTTTTGTCCAGAAGCCTTTGCAATTATGAGAGATAGATTTGTCAATTAAATCGGTGATAGGTTTAGGGCGTATGTCTGCATCATTGACTTCAACAAATCTGGAAGCTATGCATGATTCTGCTAATCTTTCTCTTTCATCATGCTTTAACATGGCTGGAACAATCTTTGTTTGAGGTCTTTTTCTTTTAATTATGCCAGAAATCCTTGCAATTGGATCAATTTGTGTAAATCTAGCAATTTCTTCATAGAGTCAAAAGATATATTCAATGTACCTGACATTGATTTGAGCACTTATGATGAATAAATACAATTTTATTCAAAAAAATATGGAGTCCATGGCACGAATACTTGATTTTTATCACCAAAATCTGGATATAAAGTTAGTTTCCCTAAAATTTGAGGTTTCTCTTACATGCAAAGATAGAAAGACTATTATTTAATTCACCTGGACATATATACAAACATGCAAAATGGTCAAAATGACCAAAATTGGGCTATTCCAACCATAGGTGCCAAACCTTGAAGCTCCCTGGCAATGAAAAACACCTTTTGATGCAAAAACCTCCTTTCTGTGGTGCCAAAACCTGTCTGGGATACAATCATTATCAAAAAGAATTAATTTCTCTCCCTTATGGCATCTCATGCTTATATAACCTATAAGCATGCTATTTTTAATAATTGCCTCTTCATATTTCTGGCAATTTAATTAATAAACAATCATGTTTATTCACCCAAATTGGGCGCCCAATTATGCATGTTGCTAGTTACTTTTACATACATTTATTTTATTTATTTTTAGCATGCATCCTTGACTCCTCCTTAGCTCTTCCACTTGCATTGACTTTCCTTCTATTTATGGCGCCAAAATTGGGTGAATAAACCATTAATAAATATTATTAAATGCATTGTTATTCACCGAAGGTGGGTCGCATTTTTTGGCAAGGGTAGTTGCTAAAAATAGAAGTCAACTTTGATGGGAATTTCTACCCTGCATTACAGATCCAAAAATCCCATCTTTCACTTAAGTTCTTTGAATTTCATAATGGGAATTTTTACCCTACAAGGTAGGTTAGAAATTCACGTCAGTGCTTTAAGTGATTTTCTTTATAATGGGAATTTTTACCCTACAAGGCAGGGTAGAAATCCCCGCCTTCATACCACCTCTAATATTCCCATTATAGCCTAAGTGACTTTGAATTCATGGGGAAAAGTACCCTACAAGGCAGGTAAGAAATTCCTGCCTACCACTACCGAAATTCCCATGCAACTTAGATCTATTTATTCCAAAAAGTATTGTATGGAAAATAGCCTTATCTGATAATAATAAACCTCTTTGGTGGGAAAAGTTCCCGCTAGGTATTCCCACCGGTGCATTTTTTCTTATTATAATGGGAATTTTTACCTACATTAATTCCATGTCTGTCGCCTCTAATTTTCCCATCGCAACTTAAGTGTGACTTTGGGAAAACGTAGCAAGGTAGGCTAAGAAATTTTGCCTGCCACTACCAAAAATTCATGCAACTTAAACCCACTTATTCCAAAAAGTGCAACTTGAGAGACTTTTTGTGCATGACTTCATCTTTTTTGGTCAGAAGTTTGCATTCTGAGGCTGATTCCTTCTGGTGCTAAGTTAGCTAGAATGATCTCCATATGCTTCAGGAAATTAAAAAGACTATACTAGAGACAAGAACAAACCTAGGGGAATTAAACAAAGAGACCACTGGAAAACTGGAGAAAAATGCAAAAGAAATAAATAAAAATGAAAAACGTTGCCAGAAGTCACAGACAAAGCTCTAAATTCATCCTAGTAAAAATCCTATTGAAATGTGTGGAATACTGGCATGTAAAACTTCAACAGGATTCAACCAGAGCATAATTTACTTCAAATGGAGAATTATTTATTTAATAAATAATTAAATAAAAAAATTCCCTAGACAAAACTTGGCGGAGGGATAAAATGAGTTTCAGCATCTGGGTATTTGTCAAAATTGGCTCATATGATTCACTGGGAATATCTTAACATAATACAGACATCTTCTGGCAATAAAAATACAAATATACCCGTTATTTTAACAGAAACTTGTACATTTTTTTAAACATGGGGTAGTCTCATAATTTTTTTGTGATATTAAATATTGTGTAGTCTATTTAGAAAGCATGCTTGATTCCTTCAAGTGGTGACATCAGCTCTAGTGTTTGTAACATTCTACAAAATATGCGATGGATGTTATTTGGATGAGTTGTTCACTCCTAGCATATCATGCTTGATAGTCTTCATCTAGATGGGGGAGTTAGAAATCAGATCGAATGTCTAATGGGCTGTCCCACCAATACCCGAGGAGTTTATGAACTATAGTGTCACTTTGTAATTCATATTGTCTGAGCTTGATCTCATTTAAAAATTGTAGATAGGTACATAGTAGATCTAATCGAGATGTCCTCACTACTTATAGAGGACCTACAAGATTCATATAACGAAGTTCACCACATTTTAATGAGTGGATTAGCGGTTGTCAACCTATAGGGTCTAAAGTGAAGGTGATAATTTTGGTATTTTTGATTGCTAAATGGTAAATGTTAAAGCCTGGGATGGGCCGACTGAACAATTTCGAATCCTTACATATTAGTGTAGATCATGGGTCTACTAAGAATATAGATAGAATGGGAGGACGAGGTTGTTGGAAACATGTAAGCTTTTTCCTAAGTGAGACCCATGTATATAGGTATAACTTTATAGTTTATTTTTAGGTATCACCAATTTTCTTTTTATTGAACAATTCTAATACACATTAACTTATTACATGTCTACATGACCATATTGATAGGTCATGAGGATGACGAAAGCTCAGTGTAGGAATGATTGTGAGTGTGTCTGTAGTAAAGGGGATTAAGCTAATTTCTTCATTTATTATATTAAACACGAATTGTTGGGATTTACGATGTCTAAGGTATAATGATCGATTTTCTCATTTTTTGAAGTGGTGTGAATGGTTCGGCCAGAGGTAGATGGGCCGCTCGTCATCCTTCTAGTAATCAAAATTGAGCTAAGCCAAGATTCAAATCTTTGGTTGTTGAGACTACACCAAAATAGCATGAATGACCTACGGTTGCCAAGTCGTATATAAAGGGGATGACAATGTAGTTTCATCCTCTCTAACAACAAGAGGCAATTATAGAACCACTAGGTGACTTGTGGGCAATAGTTTGGTTATAATCGAGAACATTCTTATCTTAATCGGACCTCAAAATGTTCATTAAGGTAAATGATGAAAGAATGATAATAATTGGATGTTCAGTGGCAAAGTAAGTCATAAATACTAAGGTATTTTAAAGAAATGAAAATTTTTGATGTGAACATGAAAATTGCATGAACATTCATTGGGTTCATCAAGAGTTGATTGTGAATTCACACTTAAAAGACACAAATGGATGATTAAAATAAATCTTGGTTGAGTCATGCACGTAGACCCATCCATGTTTCCAGGAGTAGTCTAATTCTCTCTAGGCTTGAATAGCAGAGGAATGTTGAGTGTTAATTACAGTTTTGTACATACAATTTTCTCAAGAGAATTTAAATAATTTTGCGTAAGACTAATTAATTGTATATTAGTATCAATTTTTAGGTTCAGCACCAAATACAAATAGCCCATGAAGAGTTATGGAGACATCTTTGACCTCACCAAAATGGAAAAAGATCTTTTCCTGTTGTGGACTGTTGATGGTCATGCAGTTTGTGTCAAATGATGGATACAATAATTTCTGATGAATGTTAGTTCATTAATTGAATAGAATATGTTGACATCCATGAATGTAGAGAGGACTATTTAGAGCATTATAATTTGGTTCAAAGCAATAAAAGCAAATTTATCTATTATTTTGATATCTTTATGTTATCTAGTCACCATTCTAAGTCTTATAAGACAATGTATTGCCCATCTAATTAGAATAAACTAATGATAAGTTATATCAACCATGATGTAATTAAATATTTAATGCAAATATTGAATCTAATCTAAAGCAAATAACCTAAGGTGACCAAAACCCTGCAAACCCTACCTCAGAGGTGCATGAACAGAATCATGACCCTGAAAAGAGATATGTATGATGACTCATCAACTTACACCAATTACTGTTAAAGAGGCAAACTTACTAATGATTTGATCTACTTTTGATTGACTAATTTATTTAAATAAATGATTCTATACTCTATTTGATATGAATGATTTTCTACTCTATTTGATATTAACAATTCAACAAACAAGGCAAACAAATACATAATTCCAACCTAGACAAGCAAGAGCTTTAGCAAATTTGGTTGTGTCTGTATCTGTCCCCTCAGTATGTTCCTTTCTTTCTCTGAGTGGAACATAAAAGTCCTTTAGATTAGGAATGCAGTGAAACATAGGAGGATGAAGCTTTGAACAATGGTAAGCTACATGTAGTTTGGATGAATTGTGTTGTACAAGATAAATTATACAATTTAAGTTAAGAGACTTGGCTAATGCATTTTCTACCATTATTGTGGGGGTAAGTGCATGGAGATGGGGGGTAGACAGGGGATTTTAAGTGGATGCTTTTTTTGAAAAACAATAAACGAATAACTCATAGGAATTTAGGATGAGATGGTAGACTTCAAAAGCACAGATGGTAAGAAGAACATGAATTCCAGCCATATTAAATGATATCTTAATAATAGCACCCAATGAGAATTTCCATAAACCAATCAAAGCCAATCTTAGCCAGCATATTGATTCTCAGTTGCATGCAAAAGTGAAATTAAGTGAATCATCGCATGTTAAAACATGCATGAAGAATATGTTAAAATTAGGGAGAACCTCCGCCTTGCGTAGGGCGGCAGTTTTTGGACCGCTGCCTTGTTTTTAGCAGTGGTTTCAGAACCACTGCCTAGGCAGGGCGATTGAGTCCTAGTACCAAAGACTGATATAAAAAGCGCAGATAGAGTTGGATTCTCTTAAAAAGCATGGAAAAGCTAAGTAAAGGATGTCTAGGCTAAAAATGAGGCATTGTAAACCAGTCTTGTAGCTTGAACACCTTCAATTGTAAAGTATGCGCATAATGACTTCGGCTACTTTTCCAAGGGGGATTTTTCCATCAATGTAGCACATGAAAGATATTTGGGCGGGTACAACGCCCTTATTGATGAAGTCCTGTGTTGCTCCACCTTCAAATTGACCTTGATTGAAGTTTATTCACACCACCTTGTACAGCCGGCATATACCAATCATAGAGGAAATGGCACCTGGTCAAATGGTGATTTCCATCGACTAGGTGTTACCAGATAATTGAACCCTCCCCTCGACCAGGTAGCTCAAGAACTACCTTATTTCACAATGGTCTTCAATGATTCCTGCTGCAAGATGAACACAAATTTAATCAAATAACACTCATAAATATATTCATAAGTGTAGTCACATTATTCATTGGTTATTTTTATACATATTTATAGGCAAAACATATATGAGCAAACTACTTCCCAAAAAATAAGAGTAGGAAACTAACAAACAACTCTACTATATTTGATACACGTTGTATTTGACAACTAAACATGAACCTTCAAATAACAATAACTTACCAATTTAACATTAACCTAATGGAGCACTAATAATAGCATTCCTAACATTCCCCCCCTTAGTGTGAACATGGGGAGAAATAACATCTCAAGAACTTGAAACAGAATCGTATGCCTCTACATACTTTTAGTTCTACATATTTCTAGCTTGGATCTTACTGTCTAGATCTTGTTACACATGAAAAATTTGCTTCACCATAGTGAATCCCATACCTGATGATTACACTTCCACCAATTCACCTACATACGCGAACTCAACAGTTCTCGGCTTTCACTTCCAGTGAATGCTCAATTTCACCAACCAATCGATGTTAGAAGTATGGCATTTAAAGAATCTCAGAAGTCAAAAGATCACTCTAGTTCGGCTGCCCTCCTATACAATTGTTCTCAGATTCCAAAATTCACATTCTCCTCATTTCAATAATAACAAGGGAAGGAAACCACACACCAATTTATTCTTCACACACCACACAACTGAAAAATAAATTCCACCATACCAAAAGGTGACCCCATCATTGGTGAATGACGAGAGGCATTTATTTCCCTCATTCCTCCACTGCCTCTAACCTCCAGTAAATGATGTTGATAACTCAGATGGATTTGGATATGAAGTTAAATGATTCCCACATTATTTATTAGTCCTCTCCACAATGTAAAATCATTTTTTTTCCAAATGTCAGGTAACATCGAAAATGCATCTATAAGGCAATTTTTTTATTTTTTTGACTTTTAACTCTGACTCACAATAAACTATGAACTATTATGAACACTAGAAATGAGTCCTTAAGAAAATTCCAAATATCATATTATGATATTGACCATTAAATTTTTTTACTAATACTCAACTACAATAATATCTTTAAGTGACTTTTTACCTAAGACTATAAACTAGAGAAATTCACTAGAGTAATCTTCTAGACGACTAACATTGAATGAGGCTAACTTTAATAACAAAACTCGACTTACGGAATTATTTTTACCACTTCATTCACCTTCCTTAGACATTTGGGAGTGATCACCTCACAACACCGATCTATACAAGTCTATTTCTATGCTATGAATAGGTAATGGGAGGAGAATAACACGATGGAGAGACAAATGTTTCCTCTACACGTTTATGCCTTAATCCACACAATGCCAAATAAAAATTTGATGGAACAATTTATTGAATCTGGTTTTAGCACTCGAATCTTAGACTAAAATATTTTCTATTTCTTTTGAGACATCTCATCACTACCATGACCGGTGCACATGATCTACAAAGCACAGAGACATGCATATACGTCTATAAGAAATATCCAGTGAGTGCATGGATTCCCACATTTACTGGTTCGAGCCTTCACTCTAGAACCTCCAATAACTGGTGTATATAAAGTCTCACATGGATCAAGATGAATTATGGGAATCAGGGACACAAATTCTTTGATTTTTTAACCAGTGATCTTGTTGCACGCTGAACCCAACTCGACTTAGATGTTTTTGGTCTCACAATTTGCTCAGTATAAACATCTCTCCCTTTAGAAAAACTACGAATTTCCCTTGTAGCAGCTTGATTACTCAATAAAATAACAGATTGGTGTATATAGAATGATATTCTAATGCAAACGTGACTACAGATATAAAAGGAAACAAAGTTGTTTTCCGTCAAATACTAAATCAAGGAGATCAACTCTAAACTCAATGTTGAACCAAAAAAAATACAAGGCATCCTTATACATGGAACATGTGTTGTAAAGAAAAGATGACCTCAATGAAGTTGATTCACACCACCCTGTACACCCGTATATAAAAATAAAGAAACTCACACCTTCAAATATTAATAGCCATCGACTAGGGCAATGAGATAATTGATTCTTCCCCATCTACTACTCATAAACACCTTTTTCACAATAGTCTTCAATGATTCCTACTCTGATAGAAAATGTAAAGTTGGTTCAGCATTTGCAAAGTGTAGTTACAATAAAATTGGTTATTTTTATAATCAATTAAATCCATATATATATATATATATATATATATATATATATATGAGAAATAACTCCTATAAAATAGGATAACAAACTTAAACAACTCTGCTATATTTGTAAATTATTTCTAACAACTTACGATACCTTTAACAAAATAACTACATGATTTGTTATAATAAATCACTTACGAACTTATAAATTTATGTTTACACTAATATGATTTCCTAACATACAAGAACTTTGTTTGAGATCCAGAGGCGTTAACCACGGTAAAACCCACGTTTACATTTTAAATTAGGAGTAATTGGATAGTTACAGCAAGTCCAGAGTTGGAGCTCTTCTTTACAAGCAATGGTAAAGTAGGGTTCTATAATGTCATGATTAAATAATCATAACATTATAGGGAAATGTGCTAAATGGATCTCTCGGTAATATCCATCCTAAAATCACTCTCATTATGGGTTAAATCAGTCCTACACACAGAGATAAATCTGTAACCCAAATATCTCCACATTTTGATATATATAAATTGATTTATCTTGATTTGTATCTGTATCTGCTGCAGGTTCAATTGTCTTTGAGAGGAAAGGAGATTTCTTCTTACCGCTATTTTTTTTGTTATATACAGAAGAATAAGAAGATTAAGGATTAGAATGTGATTCATTCAGGTGTAATGTCTTACTGTATTGATTTTTCTTCTTTTGTTTCTGAGCACTTGTGCTACGTTCACTGTAACCTTTGCAATATGATTCTCGGGGTAGATGACAACTACCACTTCTCTTTTCCTACTCTTTATCTTTTATTTTGAGTAGTTTTATTTTTTAAGACATTGAAATAGCCCTTTCTTGCGATCCCACTTAAGTCTCCACTGAATTTGTCTCTTTCACTCTTCCTCTACATGAAACCCTCTATTTTTCCACTTGCAACACTATGTAGAGAGGGGTTGGTTCATGGAGTGCACTGATTGCTACATATGCATATAATGGTATTCATGATGAGGATTAAAGTATTTTTAAGAAATTCTTTAGCTATATGTTATCTCCTGGAGTGACACGGTTGCAGGTATGTGCAAAAAGTGTTAATTAGAAAATCCTTAGAAAAATCCATTCAATACATTGGCTAGGGAAAATCCTAAAGTACGACATTATTTTTTTTATTTCCCTCATGATCAGGAAAATAGAAGATTTGGATCAGAGTATGGGAATCCTCACAAAACAACGCCACTTTCCTCTGAAAACAACTTAGACAGTTCACCCTTGCTAGCTTCATCTCAACCGTTGTCAAAATGGGAAGATTTTGGGCCGGGAGTGGAAGTGTGTTTAATGAATTATGGAAAAATAATATATTAGGGTATTTTTGTTTGACTCACCTTTTCTTCCAAGCTCTCATTCTGGGTTAAAAATGTGATTTATATCAAGGTATGTGCAACTGATGTGCTTGAAGAGACTTTGAGGTTGTTTAGAGAAATGCTTCAACAACATGAGACCTCATGGAATGAAAATATGTTTTAGTTGTGCTCAGGATGGTCATGACTGATTAAAGTGATGAATTTATTTCACAAATGTGACTAGAATGCATAAATCCAAAACTCAGTATCATTTACAAGTATTTTCCCATCTTGTGCTAAAATGGAGAGCTTTGGAATAAGGATTGGTAATCCATAATAAAAGAATGGGAATTAGTGAATTATCAAAGGTTACTACTAAAATTACTTTACAAAAATTATGCATATCATGTGATCAATTCAATGTAATGACTTAAGGAAGGAAATTCACGTGGGGTGTAGAAACTTTAAAGTTTTTCATCGAGTGGTCAATCGAAAGGGCAAGAGCATCTAAGGTCAACTCGTCTTCTTCCAGGAATGATATTTCTTACCTTTGTCTTTCATAATTTAAGTGTTTTTGGTTCTTCATTGTAATAGAATAAAAAGATAAACCCATAAATTATTATATTATTTCTTATTATTTCTTTAAAAAAACTTGTAGTGTAGAGCAATAAAACTTACCTCACAACTTATGAAACCCAAACATACTTTGGACACCAAACATAATCTTAGACACCACTTGACATATTTGGGTAACTTAAGTAACCTGATTAGATAACCATAACCTCTTGATTTAATGAATTTTGTTTGAGTCCCATTTTAAACCTCTAACTCGTTCCTTTGTAAAAGTTAGTAAATTATGATTTTCATTGACATGTGAAATACCTCTCCAAAACCCTAACCAAAATAATCAAGTTTTGATCTTGTTCCTTGCAAATGATATGTCTTAACAAATTTTACAACACCCTACATCTATCATTTTACGTAGTGCATTAGGAGCCTTGTTGACCCTGATTGCAAAATTGGGTAGGTAGTTAAAGTTAAAAGTTGGCTTTCATTTTGGATTTCCATTTTGACCCTGAGCAAGAAAATGGATATCCTCTTCTACAAACCTCTAGTATTTTTACATGAAAACTTTCTACAACCTTTAGTTCAGATAAAAACACATCGCTACCTAGTTTTTCAAAGGGGTTTTGTAGGCCTTCGATCGTTGTTTGACCAGATCAAAACTAGTCCAATTATGACTGGTGGCTCTAGAAAACCAACCACCATTTGTAAATAGTTCGCTAGTTCTAAGTTTCATCAGCTCATATGAATTATTGGTATATAGAAGAGCGTGTAGGAATTTCCCCATTGTGAGTTTGTCATTAGAAGTCAATTTTTGAATGCAGTTTCTTACCATTCGATCTAAAATTGGACATTTTCACAACTAGTAGGAAAATGTCAAAGAAGGTCGTAGGACCCTTATCAAGTCCACAAACCAACATGAAAACTTATTGACACTTATAAATAGCTGGAAAAAAATTCTATTTTGTGGATTGTTTTGAG
This sequence comes from Taxus chinensis, assembly GCA_019776745.2. Lineage (NCBI taxonomy): Eukaryota > Viridiplantae > Streptophyta > Pinopsida > Cupressales > Taxaceae > Taxus > Taxus chinensis. The sequence continues at coordinate 297,251,462 of CM034157.1, read as the reverse complement.
AAATTTTATTTTTGGAAAAATAGTGTTTTCTCTTCCTCTCTCTTCCCTAGCTCTTTTTCTCTCCTCATGTAGTTAAGAAATGAAGTGCAATGAAATGACTGTATATCTATAAACTACTTTGGTTTTGTGTGAATTATTTTGATTATGTGTAATGTCCACATTTTCAACACCCAAATACAACAATAAAATTATCCAAATAGTTTTTTTTGTCTTTAAATGCTCGCTACACAACACCACATGCGCTCCAATTGATAAATTTAACATCACATAAGAAACTTACACAAAACATAGACACACATAGACAACATGATAAAACCATATACACGTCAATGCCACACTTTCCCTAATAAACAAATGCTAGCAATGACCCAACCACAAAAGGGACTCCAAGATTGGAAAATTCACAACATATCATTACCATAGTTACATCTTAGTTATGATTAAAATTCAAAGATAATTTATTGTGCAAAGATTAATTATCCTTTTCCACATATATATTCTTAATTTAATTTAACATTCAACTTACAATACGAACACTTAATTTGGCTCTTTCTCCCTTACAATAATCTCCATAACTAAATAGTTATTTGCCACATTACAAAACACATAAAAAATCATAATGCTCTTGTTCTTATGTTAAGGTTTTGATTCTCAAAACATTTATTCAATATTTAAATTTTAGGAATCTTAGGATTTAAAGGAGATTTACATTCAAGATACCTCTTCCCATAAACATCCTCCCTTTACGGTGCCTTTATTTTCCTGTTATAGTTTATATCGTTCAATAATGTGTTTGAGTCAATAAAACATTTTCACTTGATGAAATATTATTTAAATGTGTGTGTGTGTGTGTGTGTGTGTGTGTGTGTTTAAGAGCTTATGTTTTCTTCTAAAGTTTGATCTCACCAAGAGCAATTCTTATTTATTTTTAACAACATGAAAATGTCTAGTTAAGTTATATGTTCTTCAAGTATGACATTATTCCTAACAAAAATTCTCATTTACTCTTATACTCTTTACACTTACGTCACAATTTGATCTCACTTTGGTCTCACTATTGGCATAGTTTTAGAAAAAATGTAATTCAAATGACACATAATTTACACTTAGGGATTCATGACCAAAAGGAGTGGCGACCCTACACCTAACTACTCATTTCATCACTCTTAAACACTCAAGTATTAAACACATATAAAAAGATAACCCAACAACTATATATGCTTCTAAAATTTCTTCAAATGAAGTATTTAAATCATTTAGTAAATATGCGTCAACATTTATTTCACCAATACCCTTAAGAGAGGGTCCACGATGTATTAACTTTGAAAGAATTCATGGATGGAGGGAAACTACATCCTATGAGCAACACATGGTAATCCGATACTACACACCAAGGGACACATTTATATAAGAGGGACAAAGGGGGTTCAAATGTAAAAGTTATAAGGTTTTACGCATTAAAAAAACTTCTAAAGAAATATTTGCAATCATTAGTAACAATACATTGTAGCTCCTTTTTTCATTAAAATCGTGAGAGGTAACTCAATCTACTACATTCATAAGTTTTTGAGGGTTTATTTAACTATGAGGTTTAAAAACCCCGCTTTACCATTGATAGTAAAGCAAAGCTGGGAATTCTACACTTGTTGCAACATTCCAATAATTGGTAAATTTCCAATGTTAACTAGGGTTTTCTCCATCGTTAACACCTTGGGATCTCAAATAGAGTTCTTATATTATTATGTAAGGAAAATGACAAGTCTTCAGGCCTCTTAGGATGTTGATACCCTTGTTAGGGAGACCATGTGTCTTCGCATGGAGCACATCGTTTCTTTCACCCAATCCCAATCAATTCCTTTTGCTTTCATTTTCCAACTCCACCGCCAAACTCAATTAATTTTTTATTAAAAACAATTATGGTCTTTAGATTTAATTCTTGTATAGGGTTCCTGATCCCTTCAAAATCTGGCTCATTACCGATCAGGGGATCATTTTTATACAAAATTTCCCTAAACATCCCTAAATGGTGTCAGTGCAGAAGATCATCTCGAGAGCTTTCCAACGACTGTGAGAACGCGACAAACGGACATCGGGAGCTCTAGATATGTTCGGTCAAAGTTCAGACATCGGGAAAGTCAACTCTGGTCAACTGGTCAATATTGGACCAATATGCACTGTGACACGTGGCTTGCCACCACTCGTCGAATTTTCTCGATTTTCCTATCGGGAGATGAAAAATGGAATATATGCTATTTACCGAGTTAATTATTTCTATACCACATTACAAGGGTCGAAATTATATTTACTTGGTAAGTCCACTTTCCAAATGGCACGCATATATGCCAACCACTTACACATATATATATATATTAATGTTTATACATTAGTATAAACCGCCACATGCTGTTGCCAAAATTCCACGCACATGGAGGAGGTGGTGAAACAATGTTGTGGGAGGAAAATGCCATACGTGGAAGCTTCCACGTGGAGGAGGAAATGAAGCGGTGGTAGGGGGGGTTAGGCCCATGCGTGGAATGTTCCACGTGAAAAATGGTGAGAGTAAGGTTTGTTAAAACCTTACCCAAATTTAATGGCGCCAAAATGTGGGATATCCCACTTAAATGCAAACCGCCCACCAAAATTCTCCTAAACCCTCATTTGGGATTTTATCCCATTAAAAATGCAAATCCGCTAAAATGGGATTTAATCCCATTTAAAAAATACAATCCGCCCAATTTGGGAATTTTTATCCCAAAATTCTATGCTACGGGTTTAGGCTAATATTAGCCTTAGGATAATATGTAAATTGCATTTTTTTAAGGGCCCTAAAAATGTATAAATAGGGTACCTATTTCATTGTAATGGACACACACCCAAGCTTATTATTTGTTAAGCTTATTGTCGGGACACACACATTAGTCCAACGAGCTTATTATTTGTTAAGCTTATTTGTGGGATGTGTCCACAAGTATTGTCTATTGGCCTATTATTTTAGGCAATAGTAGATGAAATATTTGTGATTGGGAGTAAATTATAAACTACCCAATAGGCCCATTGAGCCACACCAATTACTTGCAAATCCTGGATTGTCGACCGGAGTGCTAGCTTCGCATTGATAGCGTCGGGAAGGCCGATCGAAGCCAAAGGAGATTGTGCATCAGGAAGGTGAAGAACAATTCGACTGATCATCGGAAGTTTTTCGAAGAACTGGTGTACTGATAGGCAAGTAAAATTCCATTAGGTTTTCTTGTGAAAGTACTATTGTAACTTACAAGTTTTGACTAGTGGAACGGTTCGACCACGAACCCGGAGACGTAGGCAATTGCCGAACTCCGTAATCAATCTGTGTGCAATTGTCATTATTGTCTTGCATTATTTTAAATTGATTACTTAAAAGGAGTAAATTATCGGCAAATAATTAAAGCCTATAAGGGTCCGAGATCAGGTAGTAATAATCTGATTATTTTCGGATCAAGTTTGGTATCAGAGCTGGTAATCGACACCTGCAAACTTACTAATCTCCGAAGCAAGTTGGTATCGAGCAGGTTAATCAGTACAGGTTGCTTTGACAGGGATGGCATTGGCTTGTACTTCTGGATTTCCAGATTGGTGGGATAGACTAAGAGACAGGTTTAACATACTCAGTAATTTTCTCGCATTTCTATTTGGATGAATCTATTGTATCTCATATGCAGATAAAAGATCGTTCCATCCATATATAAATTGAGATAAGCCGACACCGAGGATTCTACATATAAGAAATCTAAGGTGTAATAAATGTTGATATATTTGCAGCTCAACTATTGTTTTAGGCTATCGAGCATTATTTAATGCTCTTATAAAACTAGAAAACTAATGTGTAAGGTAGAATGTATTGGTAAGACCCCTTTGAGGGCAATGTTTGTATACATCTAACCAGACATGGCACATTAGTTAAAGACCCAATTCTGGGCAATGTTTGTACTCTGTTATACTTGCATTAGTAAGACCCCCAGAGGGCAATTATTTTGGTGATTTTGCTAACACCATAAAATGCAGTATATTTTCCTTGTTTAGTCATTGGTCTGGCAGGGAGGAGACAAATGAAGTCAATCCACATTGCGATGCAGTGGAGAAGACCAAGTACATAAGCCACCAAGTAGGAGAAATTTTGCGACAGGTTTACCATGCAAAATTATTTTCCTATAGAATTGGTATTTTAAGCTTATTGTACAAGACTCCAAAAATGGAGCATTTTTACAACTAGTTCTACATGATGTATTAAGAAATATTTTTCTTACACTTGTATTTGAAAGTTGTAAAAAGACCCTTTTAAGGGCACCTATCTCCTAATCAGCTTGTGAGTACCTGTTACAGCTTGGATACAGGATTTAACTCATATAAAGCTTGGAGATTGATCTGCCATTTGTGCAGACAATAGAGTTCTCAAAAGATCAGCTCGGAACTTCATTCTGTGTAGAGGCATTGTGACCGTGCAGCAGAATGGTAGCTGAATCACCGTTGGCATTGACATCGGGTCGGAACTTCATTCTGTGTAGAGGCATTGTGACCGTGCAGCAGAATGGTACCTGATATTAGTATGTCAACAAGAGGAGCTCTCAAAGGATTAGCTCGGAACGTCATTCGGTGTCAAGGCATTGCGACCACACATACGAATGGTAGCTGACTTAGCATCAACATTGGAGGCTTGAGGTCTTGAGCTTATCATGCATCAGGCGTTGAGGTCTATAACAGACTCATCGTGCATTGGAGGCTCTTTGAAAGAGGCTTAGCATCATGCATCAGAGGCGTTGAGGTCTACAGAGACTTAGCATCGTGCATCAGAGGCTCGAGGTCTTGAAAGAGGCTTAGCATCATGCATCGGAGGCGTTGAGGTCTATAGAGACTCATCGTGCATTGGAGGCTCGAGGTCTTGAAAGAGGCTTAACATCATGCATCAGAGGCGTTGAGGTCTGTAACAGACTTAGCATCATGCATCGGAGGCTTGAGGTCTTGAAAGAGGCTTAGCATCATGCATTGGAGGTGTTGAGGTCTGTAAAGGGACAAGGCATTGTCCATCATTGACATCGGATCAATCAAAGCTCTACGTAACATGGAGTTCCTTCAAACCAGTTTGGATTCTGCGGAATCAACTTGGAGCCAGGAGCTGTGTTATAGAGTAAAAGAAGATCCTTGTTGTCAGATATCAAGAAGCTTAGCACCGCACAGAAGGAGCGTTGAGGTTTCATTCAGAAACTTAGCACCATAAAGCGGAGGCGTGGAGGTCTTCTTCGGATATCAGAGTGGCGCAGTGGAAGCGTCGTGGGCCCATAACCCACAGGTCCCAGGATCAGAGTAGAGTTGTTGAAGTGAGAAGGTTGGAGGAGAAGACCCAAGGGTCTACTACAGCAGCACTTCTGAGGTGGCAGCAGAGTTTTTTCAGATTCAGGACAGTATGGAAGCTTTTTGGGACAAAAAGCCTTTCTCAGTGGGGAGGTGTGATCAGGGGATCATTTTCAAAAGTTCCCTAAACATCCCTAAATGGTGTTAGTGCAGAAGATCATCTCGAGAGCTTTCCAACGACTGTGAGAACGCGACAAACGGACATCGGGAGCTCTAGATATGTTCGGTCAAAGTTCAGACAGCGGGAAAGTCAACTCTGGTCAACTGGTCAATATTGGACCAATCGCACTGTGACACGTGGCTTGCCACCACTCGTCGAATTCACTCGATTTGTCCTATCGGGAGATGACAAGTGGACTACATGCTATTTACCAAGTTAATTATTTCTATGCCCACATTGTATGGGTCGAAATTATATTATCTTGGTAAGTCCACTTTCCAAATGGCACATATATGCCAAACCACTATATATATATATATATGTTATATATTAGTATATATATATATATATATATATATATATATATATATATATATATATATATTAATGTTTATACATTAGTATAAACCGCCACATGCTATTGCCAAACTTCCATGCACATGGAGAAGGTGGTGAAGCATGTTGTGGGAGGCAAATGCCATACGTGGAAGCTTCCACGTGGAGGAGGAAGATGAAGCGGTGGTAGGGGGGGCTTAGGCCCATGCGTGGAATGTTCCACGTGAAGAAATGGTGGAGTAAGGTTTATTAAACCTTACCCAAATTTAATGGCGCCAAATGTGGGATATCCCACTTAAATGGGAAACCCCTCTTCCTCCTTAGCCAAAATGGGATTTTATCCCATTTAAAAAAATAATCCGCCCAAAATGGGATTTAATCCCATTAAAACATGCAATCCGCCCTAATTGGGAATATTTTATCCCATTTCATGCTACGGGTTTAGGCTAATATTAGCCTAGGATAATATGTAATGCATTTTTTAAGGGCCCTAAAATTGTATAAATAGGGAACCCATTCATTGTAATGGACACACACACAACCAAATCCCAAGCTTATTATTTGTTAAGCTTGTTGTGGGGACACACATTAGTCCAACAGGCTTATTATTTGTTAAGCTTGTTGTGGGATGTGTGAACAGGTATTGTCTATTGGCCTATTATTTTAGGCAATAGTAGGTGAAATATTTGTGATTGGGAGTAAATTATAAACTACCCAATAGGCCCATTGAGCCACACCAATTACTTGTAAATCCTAGATTGTCGACCAGAGTGCTAGCTTCGCATTGATAGCGTCGGGAAGGCCGATCGAAGCCGAAGGAGATTGTGCATCAAGAAGGTGAAGAACGATTCGACTGATCATCAAGTTTTTCGAAGAACTGGTGTACTGATAGGCAAGTAAAATTCCATTAGGTTTTCTTGTGAAAGTACTATTGTAACTTACAAGTTTTGACTAGTGGAACGGTTCGACCACGAACCCGGAGACGTAGGCAATTGCCGAACTCCGTAATCAATCTGTGTGCAATTGTCATTATTGTCTTGCATTATTTTAAATTGATTACTTAAAAGGAGTAAATTATCAGCAAATAATTAAAGCCTATAAGGGTCCGAGATCAGGTAGTAATACTACCAAGTCTGCCAGTGGGTGCTAAAAAATGTTGGCGAGAAAATTTTTCAGGTATCACAAATATGGTGGTTATCTTGTCAATGCTCTAGGACTCTAGGTCCCTCTTCTTAGATGGTACAACTCCATTTTATTGTGAGTATGAACAAAAAGAGAAATTTTTTGTTAGCCAGAAGGTCAAGGATCCAATATACACACTCCAATGTATCCATAGAATATGATTGCAATGAATTGTAAGGGAGGAATTTTATGAATGATGGGGAAAGGTGGAGTGATAAATTAGGAGAAGGGGGGTTATCTTCTAGGAAGTATAAAATCATATTCTTACCAAATTTAGACCAAAAGATTCACATTCAAGGCTTATAGGAAAAAAAAAATGTTTAGAACATAAATGATGACGAGGAAACCATACACACAAGCTACACACATTCATACATTTAATGAAAACTAAGAAATTCCTTGATGTATTGAAGCATCATCTTCATCAAGTTTTATGATGCTAGGGGAGTAGAAGACAATGTAGATAGGTAAAACCCATTGTGTGAATGGAGATGATATCTCTTTTGCCTTTCTCAAAGTTAGATATCAATGTTGAGCTGTCATGTACAGGATTGAAATGACAACCCTTAAGAAAGAGTTTGTCATTAGATATGTATATGATGACTTGAAGACTATCAAGTCGCCTACCCCCATGTGACCTTTCACTTATCCTTTCCACTTGTGACTTTTAACATATCCTAGGAAATAAAATTTAAGTCCGCTTTTATTAGTTAAGGGTGAATTATTATGATTTCTCCTTAACAAAGGATTAGAAAAGGGGTTAGAGAAGAGGAGTAAGAATGAGAGAATATAAGGAAGAAGGAATTCTGAAGAAGGGATGCATTTTCACCTTTGCCTCGTTACCTGGTTGATATAATGAAATGTCCCAATGCGAAGAACTCTATATCTTAAATGAATTTAAACCATGAGAGAATATCCATCAGATTCGTCCCGATGCATGGACACCTCAAACTTTCATGTTTCTTAGAAACACTCTTGAATGATCACATTGATGACCATGAGCGTTTCTCACTGAAGGTTCGTTTCATGAAGAAGTTTGAGATTAGAAAACTGATCTCTGATGACTTCTGCTACATAGCCACATTGTTGTACTCCTCAAAATTTGGTGAAGGGAATTTTGACAAAAAAAATCCCCACCATTAATGATCAAAATTTAACTCCTAGAAACCTGATGTGCAAACATCTTGGCATCAAAATGAGATGTTGAGAAACATTGTCTCAAGACTTCCCAATGTGAAAATTGACATGGACCTGGGAACTGCTCATCAATGGGAAACCTCCTTACCACTTGATTGATGAAGATTAATTATCTCATTGATCTCATCCTGACCAACTCCCTTTGAATCACCCAACTCAAGTGATGAAGTGGATTCGTAGATGCGCTATGCGATGCACTTGAAGCATTTCTTCTTAACACAATTGAACTTGGGAAAATGTTTCCAAGACCAATATGAAGTTCTCAGTTATCTATTTAAATCCTTGAAATCATCTTACAATCCTGAAAAGAGTCCAAAAATTGGAAAGATGAGTGAAAACATAGACCATTTGTAAGGATCTTTTTAACTCCAAAGTGAAACTTATTATTTTTAGACCTTAGAATCAATAAGATGAAAGCAATTTCAACTTTTGAATAGCTTTACATAAAACCTTTGCAAACAAATGAGCAGCAATATCATATATTATTATGGAACTCAATGCAATACATTAAGAATGGGCCTTGCTTAAATAGGCAAGGAATAACAATCTAAGAACCAGTCAAGGTCGTAGATCAAGCCATAAATCAAGGAAATAACTAGTCATCAAAGAACTAGTCAAGACCATAGATTTATGAGAGAACTAGACATCAAGGATCTAGTCAATACCATAGATCAAGGAAAGAACTATACATAAGAGTCAAGAAGATAATATCTCAACTAGATAATATCTAAATAAGATAAAAAGAAATATCCACACACATAAGTGGGTGAGGATAAATATAATAAAGGTTGGATCAAATTCGGCTAGGTTTGAAATGAGCTAAGTAAATACCTACTCTAACACCCCCCTCAAGTGAAGCTAGGGGCCAAAATAGTTAGTGGAATGTTTGAGTCCCTGACAACTAGGCCTGATGAGGTACTCATGTACAATAACTGGGAAAAAAGGGACACTGCAAGGTACCCAAAACCAATAACAACAAAGTCATCAAAGAGAGTAAAGACCCACTGCAAGGCATCCAAGAAGCTTGGCTCAAAAAATCATACAATGCTGAAGAAGTTTGGTGTGCATTATGGTCTAAATCCACTTCTCGATCACAAAAATCAAAAACAACTGACACTGGGTTTCACCAAAATAGCTCCATACAAGGAGACTGTCAATGGAGTGATGTCGAAAGTGTCAAAAAAAAACACCAAACATAATTAAAGATCAACTGCTAAAAATAGGTGTGCCACGATCCAAGAACAACGTAACCAAAGCAACAAGGCAAGGACACAAAGTAAATAGAGTGTCACGATCCAAGAAAAGAGCCAAGGTAACAAGGCAAGGACACAAAACCTGAAGAAGCAGGATCAACACCACACCCTCCCATACTGCTGAATGGGTGGAGTGACGCTACAAATCTGTATGAGTTGTTCAAAATCAACTACTTGAAAACACTGATAAAATAACACTAGGCTTCACTAGAAATAGATCCCCCACAAGAGAGACTGTCAACATGCCAAAAGTGTCAAAAATACAGATACAAAATCTCTCAACAAACAAGAGAGATACACTACACCTGCTAAAGAAAAATGCTCAAAACAAGAAGCATCACAATGCAGAAGGTATAGAAAGTGGAGTAAGAGGTTGAATGGTGGAGGAGCCATGCCTGTAGAGTCCTCTCAAATATGTTATGACACCACCACGAGTGATCAGATATCCACCCCAAATCAACACAGATGGATGAAGAAGATGCCTGCATATGATGTTGGTGAAAATACACAATGGGTGCATGCAAAGGAACATCAGAATGTGTGTCAGGTTGATCATGTCTAACAATTGAAATCTCAGGTTTCTCAAGCCTGAGTGAAGGTGCAGAATTCATGTATAGCTCATGATCCTCAGAAAGAATCGAGCGAATGAAAAATAGGAGCTTTGTCAATGTGTGATCTCAATGAAATATCTTCTCGAAAAACCAATGTCATGACAAGAATTCCACTTAACATGTGGAATAGGGAAACAATACCCTGTGAATGTCTGTAAATGACTCCACTAGTGAAACCCATAGAATGGAGCATGCGAGAACTGAATGCAGTGGTATGCTTCTCAAAAAATTTTCATGCATCATAAGCAGAAGTAGGATACACAACATGTGGTACTGTAATAGGCACAGATGTGGAAGAGCATGCAGTAACAAGCTTCATAGGCTATGTTGCATCAAGAGTAGGAACAAAGCTCAAAGACTGGCATATCAATGTCAGTGGGTACATCTCTCTATAATAGCTACAAGTGGACTAGGAGCATGGATATGGTTGTCCACAATATGATGGTGATGTTGTAGGCTAGCAAGTGTTGTTCTGCAGGAAGTGTATTATTGTATCCTTATCATGAATGAGTGATTGTAGAAGAGAATTTCACAAAGCCAAGAGCGATCTATTTTCTTCCACAACATTTTATAATATCCTCTTGAAGTCCACATACTTCAGAGAAAAAATATCATTCTCAGAATCCATGATAGGTACAAACTATAATAAAAATTTAGGACGTCGGGCTCAGCCGAAATTGCATCCACAATTGATTACAACACTCCTCCATATTTGGCACTTTATAATTATAGTGTAAATTTCAAAATAAATATTTCTAATGGAAAGATCATGATAAAAAAAGCACTTTTGCAAAAAATGGCACTCAAAACTGAGTTACCGATCAAAAGAATACAAGCTTTTCAATATTAATGCTCATTTATTTTAGTTATCCACTAAAACAAAAAAAATTGCAAGTTGCCTTCACCACACAAATAAAATTAAAAGGGGCTGAAGTTAAGCACCTATAATGGAATCTGTTGCATTAAACCTTCATATGACGAAAACATATGACCAAGAGCTATAGGATTTTATAAAATTTATGGAACTCAATGAAATACAATGAGAATGGGCCTTGCTTAAATAGGCAAGGAATAACAATCTAAGAACTGTCAAGGTCGTAGATCAAGCCATAAATCAAGGAAATAACTAGTCATCAAAGAACTAGTCAAGACCATAGATTTAGGAGAGAACTAGACATCAAGGATCTAGTCAATACCATAGATCAAGGAAAGAACTAGTCAATACCATAGATCAAGGAAAGAACTATACCTAACAACTAGATAATATCTCCTAATATCTAAATAAGATAAAAGAAATATCCACACACATAAGTGGGTGAGGATAAATACAATAAAGGTAAATAAAGTACCTAGGTGAACATGAGCTAAGGTAAATACCTACTCTAACAGTAACCCTCAATTATCGAATAGGGGCATCCTATATGGATACCATGTCAAAAGGGAATCCTATTTGGAAAATGCCACATTGACCAATAAACTCAAATGAAATTAGGAAATACTTCTCTTGGGAGATTTCAAAATTTTGGATTCACATTGGATGTCTAGAAGGAAACTTTGTGAGATCATGGGATCCTTGAAGAAGATGTATAAAAAAATTCATGAGTTTCTACAAAATTCTATTTTTTAAATAATGTCCACTACTTTTTAGTAGTTAAAAAGTCATGATTGAAAAAGGGATTGAAAAGGTTCTAGTAATAAGATAAGGATGAAAAATAAAATTTGAGAAAAAAAATGGTTGCATTTTGAAATAGTTACACAACATTAAGAAAATTGTGTAATAATGGGAAGTTTAAGAAATATATTTTAGAATGAACCAGATTATATAAGGTTGAATGAACTCCATAAAGAAGTTGGATCAAAGAATAAAGAATTTTGAATCTATTTGTTTTCCTTTTGAAAAATGTTGGGATTTTGGAAGTTTTATGGACTATGTGAGATTCTATTTTGGAAATCAACTATTTTAAAAATTCCTATATCTAAAGGAAGTATTTTGAAATGGAACCTTGGAGATGGATTTTAAAATACAAATTTTGAATAAGTCAGGAATTTGGGTGGAATGAAATAAAATTTTCATGAAATCATTTGGAAAGGATATTTTTTTTTACCCAAGTTTCTAGGCTCTTGAGATAAAGTGAGATTACTTGTTAAAAAGTTGAGATTTTGAAAGAGTCAAGATTTTGAAAAGAAGGGATATTTAAAGGAATCAACATTTTTTAAAAATCATGAGATATCCAAATTTTTGATTTTGAAAAAGTATCAATTTCTTAGTAATCTTCATATGAACTCTTTGCAATATGTTGGGATATTGAATTCAAAGTTACATATCTAAGCACTTGTCATGATTTTGAAAAATTATAGGATTAAATGATTATTTGACAAAATTTGAAATATGGTTCTCATAATTTCATTATAGTTAGAATTTTCCAAACATGCATTAAAAGGCTCAAATGTTGTACTAAACTTTTCTAAAAAGTTCATTTTGAAAATTTGTTCAGATTTTGTACTATTCTAAGAAGTTGGGATTTTGATAATCATTATGAATTACCAAATGGACTAAAAAATTTGACCAATGCATTTGAAGAAGAAATCCGTATTATGAAAAAGTCTAGAATAATTGTTATATTCCCATTTTAATATTGGAGAAGATTTTAAAAATTGGTCCTCCATATGGTTTGCAAAAACTTGGCATTTAATTGAATAAAGTCCAGAAACTTCAATACAGAATTCAAAATGACATAGGTAAAAAAATGTGGAATCTGCAATTAGGCCTTGCCTCACATCTTTTGGGGAATATGGATTAAACATAATAATAATATTTTCAAGAAAAATATGGTTATTTCAAGATTTGTATATGGTTTTAAAAAAGTGTTAAGAAAATCTTAAGGATAACTCTAGATCCTTAAATCCATCCATAGGTCAAAAATGCCCAAAGTGGGAGATGGATGTGATTTGGAACTTAGAGGTTGAATCCTCCTTCACCATTAAGGAAAAACTGAAACGCATTGTTAAATGGATCAAGTCACTAAATGGCAGCTTACAAGATAATGTTACTTCGACAATACTCAGCTCATGTGATTGACAAAGTGGCTAGAAGAGGGGTCTTGTTTATGACCATAAAGGTATTTTCATTTGTGCCTATGCGGGTCCTATAGGAAATCAATCCTCTTTTGACAATGTAGAAACCAGGCTAGAGCCATGCTTTGGGGAGTACATAGTCTTTTTCAAACATATGATTAAAAAATATGTGGATTAAAAATTGATTATTGAGGGTGATTCAGAGTGTGTCCTTAATTCTCTTAAGGAAAATAAAAAGTGTGGCTAGAAGCTTAATAATTTGATTGTGGAGGCACGTTCCATCATTTCTTCATTTGATTAAGTGATCATTACAAACTTATCATGTGGGGAACAACACCAGGGCATTATGGCCATTAGATAAAAGGCATACATTCATGGTGGATTTGGAGACAAAGTAGGACACCTACACATACCCTTATAAAAAATCAGGTGAATAATATTACATTAATGATGATGAATGTGTAGGAAGAATGGGATTGATGACAACATGGGTTTGCACAATAATAAATGATTGATAGGAATTTCCTTTTTTGGAAAATGAACCTTTTCAATTTCATAATGTTTCTTGATTTAGGATAGATCTCTTGTTCCTATGATGAAGGTGTTTTTAACAGATTTATGGAAAGGATGATATTTCAGTGATAATGGAGTCCACTACTTTTCTCCATCTCAAAAATGACATGGGCATGTGGAAAGTGTTGTATAAACGGGTTTTTACCAAATTCATTCGAAGGCTCAAAGGTAATGACCCTATCTTGTCTGTTGAATTTGTTGATGTCTTGAAGGATAGTGGTTTTGATTTTCATGGTGTCCATATTGATGTCTTGGAGGAAGAAATTTCTGAAGTCTACTGGGTTAAAAATGGAATGACCTCAAAAATTTTAAAGACAAAACTAGGAAGAAGCATGAAATTTTGATTTTCATCGAGGTTGGGGAAAACATCATTGCTTATGATGATGGGATTTCCTGCACTTTATTTCTGGATATGTGGGTAGATGTTTGCATGGTTATCATGAAGTATCCTTGAAGGGAAATTTCAAAAAAACTTTACCTACATTTGGGATAGGACATATTCTCAATCTTTGTTTGGGATCAGGATCTATGAGCCTCACTTATTTTCTTTATTGTTCATTGCTCTCGGCCTCAAGTATTTTAAGAAGGAAAAGATAGATATCCCTCTTCACCAGGGTCTCATCCTCCTCATGGTTGAAAGAGGTAAAATGGTACCCTTTCACTTAATGATCAAGATTTCATTTAATCAGGAAACCCTAGCCTCACTGCATTAAAAAATTAAGAAACAAAAGTGATTGACCCAGATAAGGGAATTTTTGATGCCTTATGCTTATCAAAAATGGTATCAAGAATATGGTGATAATTCCACCAAAAGGGAATAGAAAATTTGTCTGATTGGGAAGCCAGACTTATGAGGGTTGAGATGACCAAAGACACCATTCTCACAATCAGAAAAAACCTCATTTAAGAGTTGAAAGATTACAATCAACGTATTGATTCCCAAAACAAAACCATAAGGGGTCTTCAAGATCGAATTATTTACATTATGTAAGAACACCTGGAGATCTATTCCTAGGATTATGTTTTCTATGTTAAGAGGGAAAAAACAAGATGAATTTGATGCTGATAACTCTTGTCCGACAACAAGGAACTCATGGACATTGGTGATAGCTCACAGTATGGTTGCTGACTAAATCAAAGCAAGATACTGAGGGAAGGAGGTATGGAGACCCAGTAAAGAATGAGCTGTTAACTTTGACCAAAAAGGGTCATTATCAAATGGCATAGGAATCCAAACATATGGATGTCCTGTCGACACTAAAATTTTCCTCCGTAATTTCTATTTCATTAATGTATGTATTAGGAATAGGATGTTGTTAAGTATAATTAGTAGTAGCGTCTGATAGAAGATAACGGCGCCATCAGTACGGTGCCACCAATAATGTGGAGTACGGTAATAGTCAAAGTACAATAGGAATGTTGTAAAAAGTAAATATTTGTCGTAAGTGGTCCGGTAATGTTAAAATGTCAAAGTTTGGGTAATTAGAGAAGTAGGGTCTACATGATTAGGAATTAGAAATATTATATTGGTAATAAGGACAAGGAGTGAGGTCATAAATATTTTGTGTATTTTATTTGTAAAAAGTCTAAAAATGTGGAACCCATGTAAAATGATAAGGTTTATCTTATCTTAAAAGATAAGCTTACATGTACAGATAAGAGTTAAGGTATGGAATATGATTCGTCAGAGTGGATTTCTTATCCTATCTTAGAGATAAGATGGATAAGCCTGGAAGTTCTATAAATAGAGAGGCCACCCCCCTCATTTAGCATAGAAGGAAGTAGTGAGAAATATTGTAGGAAGTGTGCGAAGGAAGCCATCAGTTTAAAGGTGTGTTGAAGAAGCCATTAAGAGGTGTAATTGTAAAGTTTCTCCCATAGTCTTGGTGAAAGGCAAGTGAAGTCAATAACACTTGAAGTACCTCATGGGTGAGATTGTAACAATTTCATGTTAATATTATAATTTACTTTGATATTTCAGATTTGTCATCATTCCTTCTTATCATAGTCGATGGTATTCTTGTGTTATGTTGTTGTTTTGTTTCCAGATTACATCCACCAAACTAAAGGCTGTGCATTAGTAAATAATCATAACACGAGGAGTTCCCGGTGAAGAATTATCATAGTGCCAGGATTGGTGATGACATTTTGGTTCCGTTGCCGGGACCATTCCTCGTTGGTGGATTTTCTGGAGAGATATTCCCACTTAGTCAAAAATCAATTGGAGGGTAACCTTGTTTTTACTGTGCATAGTAGTTACCATGGTAAAGTCATTTTTACCATGAATAGTAGTTACCATGGTAAAGTCATTTTTGCTGGAATAGTATTTACCGCAGTAAAGTCACTTTTTACCATGAATAGTATTTACCGCAGTAACTTCACTTTTTACCGTGAATAGTGTTTACCACAGTAAAGTCAGTTTTTACCGCAGTAAGTCAAGTTTTACCATAGTTTACCGTGGTCATTTCTATTTTACTGTAGAAAGGTGTAAAGTCACTTTCTAGTATAGTGATTCCAATTATTTGTACACATAAGTCTTGTTGATTGTACTTGTGAGTTGGTATTTCACGGTGGTTACTTTTGAAAATGGGAAAGATTCCTGTTTTTTCAGCTCAATCTAATGAAGATGCTTCTTCTTTCATTCAAGAGTTTAAACGATCTTGTATTTGTAATGGCCTTATAAGAAGGGAACAATGGACTGAATTTTTTCCTACCTTTTTGGATGGTTCAGCACTTAGGTGGTTTGAAACACTAGGTGATAATGTGAAAAATTCATGGGATTTATTAACTGAAAGTTTTCTTGAAGAATTTGGTGAACAACAGAAATATGTAGATCTCATGATCGATATCACAAAGCTATCCCAAGGAGAGAAGGAGAAGATAAGGGATTATCATGCTCGTGTTCTAGAGCTAAGGAGGAAGCTCGATGCCCAGATCCGGAAGGAAGGACTAGCGGATGGGTTGATGAATGGCGTGGATAATCTCCTCTGTAAGCACTTCATTCTTGGGATGAAGCCAGAGATCAGACAACGAGTGAAGTATGACCGCCCAGCTACCATTGAACAAGCAAAGGAGATTGCAAGAAGGCAAGAAGAAAGCATGGAAGAGGAGCCCAAAGAAATTGTTGCTAAAGTAGAGCCTACACCAGCACCTTTGGTCCAGAATCCACAACCACTCCTGGTGAGCACAAATATTTCTCCTAGTACATCTACTGAGTATGAAGATCTGCTCAAAAAGATGGGTCAGTTAACTATTAATCTTCTTCAAGGAAAGGAATTTAGTTCTCAGGGAGGAGATAGAGGTCCAAAAAGAAATATTTCTGAAGTTGTTTGTTATGGTTGTTATAAAAAGGGTCATTATAAGTATAATTGTCCAGATAGAGCTTCTACATCTGGTAAAGGAGATAATGATAAAGGAAAAGCACCTGTGAATTCTTTTGATGTAGTAGATAAGAGCAGAAATAATGAAGTAGATGTGTTTGTAACAAAAAGAAAGAAAGAAAAAGATAATCAAGATGGAAATGATCCTAAGAAGATGAAAGAAGAAACTAGTAAGAAACATAGGAGAAGAAAGTTGGGTGTGCAGGATTTTCTGATTTCACAGGGGCAAGGACCATACTCCATCTTGGAAGATCTGTCCAAAAGGCCTGCAAATATTACATATGGTCAACTCTTGGCTATGTCTTCTGAGAAGAGGCGGGAGTTGCGAGGTGGACTCAATGCTCGAAGAAGGAAGGAGGTTGAGGTCCCTGTTTTGGAGGCAGAGGCAGATCCCTATGCTCCACAAGCTGAGGTATTATGTAATGGTATTTCAATTCATGATGTCTTAGTTGATGGAGGTGCTGCAGTTAATGTAATGACCGAGTCTGTAATGAATATGTTGGGTTTAAAAATTGATCGCCCTTCAACACTTATGTTAAGGTCATTAAATAAAGGAAAAACTAAACCAGAAGGTGTAGTTTCAAATGTGGCAATATCTGTTATGGGTGTGGTATGTGTGGTAGACTTTCAGGTGATGAAAAATGGTACTGTTGCGTACCCAATGCTGCTGGGAAGACCATGGCTAAGGAGAGTTCATGCAAGAAACTACTGGAATGAAGGTTTCATGACACTTGGACGTGGTAGAGAGAGGGTGAAGATAAATGTGATCCCTCGACATCATAAGGCAGAACCTGTGGATTCAAGTGATGAAACTGATGATTGGACATCCTCTGATTACTCTAGTACCAGTGAAGTGGACACTGAAGATGAAGAAAGTGAGGTGGATGTTTTAGTCATGGATATCCTTCCAGTCACACCAACTCATGACCCCATAAAATTATCTGAAGAAGAAGTTGATGATCGTCTCCAACAAATAAAGATTGGTGATGCTGTGATGGAGAGTGAGAAGGAATCCTACCTCCAGCTCTTTCGAAGGTACATACACCTATTCACTTTTGATTACAAGGAACTCCGTCAAGTAAGTTGGGTAGAACATTGTATTGAGCTGGTAGATGGTGCTAAGCCCATAAAGCAAATGCCATATAGAATGAATCCTAATTTTTCCAAGACTGTAAAAGAAGAAATAGATAAGTTGCTTGATGCAGGATTCATATTTGTTGTGGAGAATTCAGAATGGGTTTCTCCCATTGTGATCTCAATAAAAAAGAATGGGAAGCTACGCATTTGTGTTGATTACAGGAAGCTCAATAAGGCAACAAAGAAGGATCATTACCCTCTTCCATTTTCAGATCAGATCTTGGACGAAGTAGCTGGCCAGGAGTGCTATAGTTTTGCTGATGGATATAGCGGCTACAACCAAGTTCGTATAGCAGAGAAAGATCAGCTGAAGACCACGTTCACCACTCCTTGGGGAACGTTTGCTTATAGAGTTATGCCTTTTGGGTTGTGTAATGCTCCAGCAACATTCCAGCGTTTGATGAATAGGGTGTTCGAACCCTACATTGGGACCTTCATCAGAGTATTTCTGGATGATTTTTGCATCTATGGGAGCAAGTTGGACCACCTGCACCAAATGGAGACATCATTTCAAAGGTTAGATGAAGCACAAGCCTCACTAAACCCTACAAAGTGTGTCTTTGGATGTTCTAAAGGTGTTTTGTTAGGGCATGTTGTATCCAGAGATGGTATTGGTACTGATCCTGATAAAGTTTCAAAAATCAAAGATTTACCATTTCCTCTTAATAGAAGTAAGTTGAGATCATTTTTAGGCCATGTGGGTTACTATAGAAGGTTCATCAAGAATTTCTCAAAGATTGCACAGCCACTAACCCAGTTCTTGAAGAAGGATGTTACTTATGAACCAGGAAATAAGGCGCATGAAGCTTTTGGACAACTGAAGGAAGCCCTGGTGTCTTCACCTATTTTGAAGAATCCAGATTGGAGCAAGCCATTCATTGTGTACACTGATGCCTCAGATGCAGCACTAGGAAGTACTTTGAGCCAAAAGGATGAAAATGGGAATGAACATCCAATTTACTTTGGGAGCAGACAAATGAGTAGTGCTGAGGTAAATTATACTGTAACTGAAAAAGAGGCTCTGGCTATCATTTTTGCTGTAAAGAAGTTTAGAAATTACTTGCTAGGGCAAAAATTTCTAGTTGTAACAGATCATCAGGCTCTAAAATATATTGTAAATAAGCCTAACCCATCAGGGAGGATAGCAAGATGGATAATTTTGCTACAAGAATTTGAATTTGATATTATAGATAGGCTAGGAAAGAAGCATGTCAATGCAGATGCACTCTCTCGAGCCTATGATGGTTTAGGATCATCTTGTGATGATGATGATTTCCCCGATGCAGCATTGTTATCCCTTGACACAATCCCTAGTGAATACATAGATATTTGGAATTATCTGAATGAATTCAAGTTTCCTGATGGTGCCAATGCAAAGACTAAGAGAAAGATTACTCAAGCCAGTCGTCCATATTCTATTCTGCATGGAGTATTATTTCGAATAGGACCTGATGGACAGTACAAGAGGGCAGTTGGACGTGATCAAGGGAAGGAACTGCTAGAAGAATTCCACAATGGTACATGTGGAGGGCACTTCTCTGGACAACTTACAGCAAGAAGGATCTTGGATGCAGGTTATCACTGGCCCACTCTTTTTAAAGATTGTTATAATTATTGTAAGACATGTGATATTTGTCAAACACATGGTAACCGTAAGACTTCATCAGCTCCATTATGTCCTATTCTTCCCCTTGGTCCCTTTGAAAAGTGGGGAATAGACATTGTAGGTCCACTTCCAACTACATCACGCCAAAATAAGTATATTGTAGTTGCCACAGATTATTTAACCAAGTGGGTTGAAGCTAGGCCATTGAAAACAACTTCCATGGATGAAGTGGCAAGGTTCATGTATGAACGCATTGTCACCAGATTTGGTTGCCCATTAGAAATTGTAACAGATCAAGGAAGCCACTTCATTAATGAGGTGGTAGAAGCCCTAGTCAATAAGTTTTCTATTAAGCACAGGAAGGCAACAACATACAAGCCAAGCACAAATGGATAGGTGGAACGAACAAATTTTGTGTTGTGTCAAATTCTAGCAAAAGATGCAGCCTTGCAGGTACATAAATGGGATAAAAGGATTCATGCAGCATTGTGGGCATATAGGGCAACATCAAAGTCAGCAACAGGATACTCCCCATTTCAGTTGGCCTATGGCATTGATCCAGTTCTTCCTATTGAGTTTGATATTCCCACTGTGAGAGTTATGAAAAATGAAAGGATGGATGAAAGTGATTCAGTAAAAGAAAGGTTGGTACATCTTCATTTGCTGGAGGAAATGAGAGAAATAGCAAAGGATACAAGCCATAAGAAGAAAATGAAGTAGAAGGAATACTTTGATCAAAAGATCCGGTGGTCTCCATTTCATGTGAATGACTTGGTTCTAGTATATGATTCTAGATACAAAAAAAGAAGACAGAGAAAATTTCTTCCAAAATGGATGGGGCCCTACAAAATAGTAGCTGTGCATGAAAATGGTACGTACCGACTGGAGGAATTGGATGGCACTCCCATTACGAAATGGGTCAACCACGACAAGTTGAATATTTTCCAAGCACCAGAATAGTCTACTCCGAGGACGGAGTAGAAGCTAGGAAGGGGGAAGATGTCGACACTAAAATTTTCCTCCGTAATTTCTATTTCATTAATGTATGTATTAGGAATAGGATGTTGTTAAGTATAATTAGTAGTAGCGTCTGATAGAAGATAACGGCGCCGTCAGTACGGTGCCGCCAATAATGTGGAGTACGGTAACAGTCAAAGTACAATAGGAATGTTGTAAAAAGTAAATATTTGTCGTAAGTGGTCCGGTAATGTTAAAATGTCAAAGTTTGGGTAATTAGAGAAGTAGGGTCTACATGATTAGGAATTAGAAATATTATATTGGTAATAAAGACAAGGAGTGAGGTCATAAATATTTTGTGTATTTTATTTGTAAAAAGTCTAAAAATGTGGAACCCATGTAAAATGATAAGGTTTATCTTATCTTAACAGATAAGCTTACATGTACAGATAAGAGTTAAGGTATGGAATATGATTCGTCAGAGTGGATTTCTTATCCTATCTTAGAGATAAGATGGATAAGCCTGGAATTTCTATAAATAGAGAGGCCACCCCCCTCATTTAGCATAGAAGGAAGTAGTGAGAAATATTGTAGGAAGTGTGCGAAGGAAGCCATCAGTTTAAAGGTGTGTTGAAGAAGCCATTAAGAGGTGTAATTGTAAAGTTTCTCCCATAGTCTTGGTGGAAGGCAAGTGAAGTCAATAACACTTGAAGTACCTCATGGGTGAGATTGTAACAATTTCATGTTAATATTATAATTTACACTGATATTTCAGATTTTTCATCATTCTATCTTATCATAGTCGATGGTATTCTTGTGTTATGTTGTTGTTTTGTTTCCAGATTACATCCACCAAACTAAAGGCTGTGCATTAGTAAATAATCATAGCATGAGGAGGAGTTCCCAGTGAAGAATTATCATAGTGCCGGATTGGTGATGACAGTCCTTTATCACTAGTTCCTCAATTATCAGGGACCATTTTTAGCATCTTTGCTTATATTGTTAGAGAGTGCCCTTTTCTCTTGTGGTGGATGTTTTTGTCTCTTTGCCTTTCGGGTAAAAAAAATTCTATTAATTTTGCAAACTCTTGTAGTTTTTCCTGGCTATGTGGGACCCATGTTGTCAAGTCTATTTTTGCTCTATCCTATTATTATGAAGCCTTTTTGGTTGAGTCATTTTGTTTCACGTGGAAAACTTTCTCCTCTACGTATGAGGTCATTTTGGTCCCCATTGTAATACCAAACTTTTTTTATGTTTCCTCACACATTAGTGCTGTCAAGCTAGGTAATCCTCCAATTCATCCAAATGTTCCTCCACCTCCTCAAAACCCTCCTCAAAACTCTCCTCTAAATGTTTCTCTTCCTCTTTTGGCTCCTACCATCCCCACAAAACCACCAGGAACCCAAGGTAATATCTTTACAAAATCCAAGAAACTAAAATTTCCATTCAGAACCATATTGACACTATCAGACAAAATCATTCCACAAATCTAAGCCACATGAATTTAGCCAACACACTTCAAACATTGATTGGTGAAGTTGAGTCTGCAACAAACTAAATAGATAGATGGAATACTTTTATAGTTGATTGTAGGAATTGGTATGTAGATAAATTATCACATGCAGTCGTGAAAGAATTTTTTTTGGAAAAGACCGCATTTGTGCAATATTTACAAACCCCAAAACTAATTCCCCCCTCATGACTAATTAAAAATTGTTCCTTATCCATTGGTGTCTCAACAAATGAATTAAGAACAATCTTTGGGACCGATCGTGGATGGATTTTGATTATCCACCATGCAAAAACAATGAGGTTCCTCTTTATGTTTCGAAGAAATTGTATTATGAGTTTGTGCTTAATGAGTTCCCCAATTATTTGCACTTTTCTAGGTTTTACGGTCAAGGAGGTGGCTCTGCACAGACTATACCAAATGCATGTATTGAATTTGGTCAACCTAGGATGTCCCATAACCAAAAAACCCCACAGCCTTAAGTTATCCATCCTACATTGAAGGAGGTTGTGGAGATTGACACAATGCATGTGTTAAGGTCTCTCACTGATACTCTAGCCCAACATAGTAGCTAGATTACATCTAGCGATGTTGGTGGAGGCTACCAAGATCTAGCACACCACACCACTGCGGGTCATGTGGTGTATGTATGCACTGTCATACATCCTTTGCTGGGTCACATGATCTCTTTTTTATCCCCAGATTTGATGATGGAAGATGTTTTTGGAAGTGTTGTGCCAAATGTCCCTGGTCTTTCATAGGTAAATGTCACATAAATAATATATATAGAAAATTTTATTTCATTTGAGATTTTAATATATATACTTGATTACGTCATACTTGTGTAAAAACTAATATTTTTTATTATTTTAAATGTAAGATCCAGTCAAGGACTCCAGGTGTGGACATCCTAATTTGTTACAATGTGTGTCAACTAAGTTTCGAGTATTACATTTCAAAGTTCATTTGCATCACATTTATTATTTACACATTAATGTTCGTGTATGTTTTCACGTGTACATAATATTAATATGTTTATTCTAGTTTTAAGCAATGTTGGGAATCATCTATTGTGGGCATGTGAGGCTAATGCCTATTACTTTTACAAGGTTAGTTTCATCATATTTTACTATATGTTCAAGATTGATTTAAATATTATTAACATACATATACTCCACACACAATTTAGCTTTATATATATATGCATGAGTTAGTTCCTTACACCATTCACTTAGACATTTTTCAATTAATGTTGATCTACATGTTTGTACAACTTATGACTGCTACATAGACTCCTCCCTTTATGCAAATTGTGGAGGTTTTTGTTGATGTTGTGATAACGTCTGTTGATCCATTGACACAGGTGTGAAAATTTTCAAATTTGTTAAATTTTGGATGAATTTTTTCTTACTAAATCTACAATATAAAATTCTACATGAAATATTTAATTTGAACTATTTATTTGTATGCATCTTGGTACGAGTAGAGTGCACTGAATCACTCCCCCTCGTGAGTCTACCCTTGACCCTAAGAGCGTCAATGACAAATTGATGGGGATCATGAGATTGCGGTAAGATTTCACATGCATTAAAATTTCTAAGTTTCTAAATTATGAATGTATTTTCAATATATCCACTTCTTAAAAATTTGGGTGTTAAAAACTTGATGTTTATGAATGTGCATGCTAAATTGTAGGAGAGATTTATGCCTAGGACCACAAGGATGAAATCTGTAGTTCCATCTCCCTCCACTACATCCACAGGCCGTGGATATGCTTCTACTAGCATCTTCCAAGAGAGGGAGGATGTTTCATGATTCTTCATAGGATGTATAGATATATATGCCATCTAAACATGTGATACATACATTTTTTATGCCTATATATGGTCTTGATATATATGATCTTGTGTTGGACATTCCATGGAGATGTGTATATAGTCTTATGCACCTGTGTGGTCCTATATATATGGCACACTTAGTTTGATACATTATTATTATATTTTCAGAGACATGGCACTGGCTCGAACGCATGTGCATGTATTCCATGTGTACTAGATATATATTATATATTTGGATTTTATTCCCTAACCACTACATTGATATAATTTTTATGATGTTTGTGCAATCTCATGTGTTGATATTTTTTCATACTGATATTTTACATATGATCATATTTGATGATGTGTGACATTTTTGAATATTTATGTGTGACTTGATGAAGTATGATAATGTGTGAGAATATGATTTCATTAAATGACATGTATGATGATGATATATTGACATGAAATGTGATGATGTAATGACATGATCTAACATCTTTGTTGCAATATTTCTAGACCACACACACACACATGCTTCATAATAATCTTTGTTTCTCTTTGTGGTGGATGAAGATAGGAATTTTGTACATAAAAATGTGTCCATTTAAGTGATATGACATCATAATCATATTTGTTTCTTGATATGACATAATATAATAGTCTTGTGCTTTAGAAGATTACATAACAATGGACAAGTTATTGACATCATAATCATATTTGTTTCACTTTGTCAATCATATGAAATATATTTTGTGATTTCATATATATGCTTCATGTAATCATGCCTTTGTTTCACTTCATATGCTTCATGTAATCATGTCTTTGTTTCTCTTTATATGCTTCATGCACAATCATGTCTTTGTTGTGACCTTATTCAATCTCCTTGAAGGCTTGTCATATATGAAGTTCACTATTGGTGCGGTGAATAATAAATCTTGTGCTTTGGAAGATTTCATAACAATGGAAATTCTTGATATGTAATCATAATCATCTTTGTTTCAATTTTTCACTCATGGACATCTCTAGTGTCACACACAAACACATGTAATCGCTTCATGGAATCGATGTCTTTGTTTCTCTTCACATGTGGTGGATGAAGATAGGATATTCTAAATTCAACCATTCACACAAATGGTAGTTTGTTTACCTTGTTGTAATCTCCTTGATGTGACCTTATTCAATTCAAATGATAGGGCATTATTTTTAGGCCATACAAATAATTATTCACATAAGCTTATGATAATAGGGAGATATTCACATTTTAACTGATATTTGTTCAAGTTTCTAAAACCACAACTATGTGTCACCTTCAATAATAGGAATAAAATCCAAATTAACAATTAAAATCCATTAAAACATATCTATATGACACCCTATTTATATATTCATTACAACACCAACTTATTAAAGGGAATATTTATTATTGATTTGCAATGTTCATTTCTTTGGAAATGAATGGTGTTATGTCCTTCTTGTAGTTATAAATTTAGCATAGAGCCTAGAGCCTCCTCGATTTTTTCAAGACTTGGTATTTCTCCCCCCACATGGAAATCCATCTCCATGTACTTATTGGTTTAAAATATAGGGAAATTACTTGGGCGTTTGATCAATTCAAGGTAGTTACAAATTCACTAAAGAATAAAATACCCATGAAGAGCAACAAGAAAGCCCCCAAATAGTAAGTCAACCAAATGAATTCATTTTTATCTAGATCTTGACCCTTCAAAGCCTATTATCAATATTGACTATGTGGGTACGTACCCACAGACCCTAGGTACGTACCCATGAGAGAGAGAGAATGAAAGAAAAAAAGTGTGATAACAAAAAATGTCAGTCCATTGGTTAGTTCATGCATTCATATTATCAAAAATCCCCTTCTAATTATCCTTAATGATGTAGGAAGGAGTTAATGTTGTTGCTTAATAGTTTCAAGGAAAAAATGTCTCTTTTTGGTCTCCAGGATATTAAGGACTAATACATCTAGATGAAGTAGCCTAGAAGAAACGGCACCATCCGACACCAAAAATGAAGCCACCATAAGTGTTTACCAGGCCACCCATATGTGTTGATGTAGTTGGTTTGGTGCCAAGAGCCATTGGTTTGTGAAATATTGTGTTTGACAACCTTACATGACTCAAACTACACTATTTTCCACTTTTGTGAACAATAGAAAAACCAAGAGAACAGAAAGGAGATGGAGAAAACTGAGATAGTATTCTCTAGAGGGTCCTACGTTGGAGGTGTAGGATCAAACGAGAGGTCTCTAGGTGCCACAAAGACTTAGATATCACCCGTCGAAGTTATAGAATTTTTTTTATCTCCTGGCTCTTAAGGGACTACGTCTAGATGAAGTATCCCAGAAGCAATGGCTCCTTCTGACACAAAAATGAAGCCTCCACAAGAATTTACCAGGCCACACTCGATGTGTTGAAACATTTGGTTTGGTGCCAAGAGCCACTCGTTTGCAAAATATTGCGTTTGATAGCCTTACACTGACTCAAACTACACTATTTTTTAGCTTTTGCAAACAATAGAACATCAAGAGAACTGAAAGGAGATGGAGAAAACAAAGATAGGATTCTCTATAAGGTCCTCTGACATGGAGGTTTAAGATCAAACTAAGACATCTCTAGGTGCCACGAGACCAAGATATCACCCGTCGAAGTTATAGCATTTTTTGGTCTCCACAGCTCTTAAGGGACTACATTTGAATGAAGTATCCCAAAAGTAACGACTCCATATCAGACACAAAATGAAGCCTCAAAAAGCATTTACAAGGCCACTCAGATGTGTTGGCACAATTGGTTTAGTTCCGAGAGCCACCATTTGCAAAATATTGTGTTTGAACAACCTTACACTGACTCAAACTACACTATTTTTCACTTTTGCAAACAATAGAACACCGAGAGAGAAGAAAGGAGATGGAGAAAACTAAGATAGGATTCTCTAGAGGGTCTTGACATGGAGGTTTAGGATCAAACGATATGTCTCTAGGTGCCACAGAAACTGAGATATCACCAGTCGAAGTTATAGCATTTTTTGGTCTCCGGCTCTTAAGGGACTACGTCTAAACGAAGTAGCCCAGAAGCAACGGCTCCGTTTGGAACCAAAAAAACATCCACAAGTGTTTACTAAGCCACTCAGATGTGTTGGCATAGTCGGTTCAGTACGAAGAGCCACTGTTTCACAAAATATTGCGTTTGACAACCTTAAACTGACTCAAACTACATTATTTTGTGTTTTTGCAAACAATAGAAGACTAAGATAACCAAAATAATATGGAGAAAACTAAGATAGGATTATATAGAGGGTAAAGAACATTGAGATGTAGGATCAAATGAGAGGTCTCTAGGTGCCACAGAGATGAGATATCACTATCGTCGAGTTATAGTATTTTTTGGTCTCCGGGCTCTTAAGGGACTACATCCGGACGAAGTATCCTAAAAGAAACGACTTCCGTATGGTACAAAAAAAAGCCTTAAAAACCATTTACCAGGCCACTCAAACATGTTGACACAATAGTCTGTTTGGTTCCAAGAGCCACCATTTGCAAAATATTATGTTTGACAACCCTACATGACTCAAACTACACTATTTTACATTTTTGCAAACAATAGAACACCGAGAGAACCAAAGGAGATGGAGAAAACCAAGATAGGTTATCTAGAGGGTCCCCAATGAGGAGGTGTTGGATCAAACTAGAGGTCTCTAGGTTCCAAAGAGACCGAGATATCACTTGACGAAGTTAGAGTTTTTTATGGTCTCTGGGCTCTTAAGGGACTATGTCCAGAAGAAGTATCCTTGAAGCAATGGCTCCATACAACATCAAAATGAAGAATCCAAAATGTTTGCTAGGAAAATTGAATGTGTTGGCATAAGTGGTTTGGTGCCAAGATCCACAAATTGCAAAATATTGCATTTGACATCCTTACATTTACTCAAACTACATTTTTTTGTGCTTTTACAAATGAATAGAACACTAAGAGAACCAAAAGGAAATGGAGAAAAAATGAGATAGGATCTCAATAGGGTATTCAAACAAGTAGGTGTAGGATCAAACGAGAGGTCTCTAGGTGCCAAAGAGACCGATAATATCACCCGAACGAAGTTATAGAATTTTTGGGTCTTTGCAGGATCTTAAAGGAATACATCCAGCATGAAGTATCCCGGAATCAAATGACTTGGCATCTGACACCAAAACGAAGCCTCGTAAAAAAATCATTTAATAGGCCAAAGGAGATGCCTCTAATTTCAGCACAAGAGATTCAGGTTTGTGCCAACATCTATCCTTTGTAAAATATTGTTTGTAAACCCTTCACTGATTCAAACTACACTATTTTGTGCTTTAGTAAACAATATAACACCAAGAGAACCAAAAGCCCTGGTATGGAGGGAAAACTGCCACCACCAACGCATCTATTTGGGGGTATATATGCCTTTATGTGCTATGGTAGGCTCTAGGTAGGCCTAGTTCAGAGTCAGACCACCTTGATATGGAGCCAAGAACCCCTTCCCTATTGATCCCAATTCAAATTTTCAGCATAAAGGTTCTGGCGGTCACAACTTGGCACTCAGTCATCCAAAATGAGAACCGTATGAGCCAAAAGTTGAGTGAAGAATGCCTCCAATCGTACACCAAATACTTTAAGTTCATTGCATTCCTTGATACTTTATGGCATAATTAGTTGGAAACTACCATTTTTTAGGAAGTCTTAAGGCAATGAATGAAGACTAAGTAGTGAAAAAATCATGCCTTGGGACATCGTCGGAGAAAAATGCCACCACCAGCACATGTCCATTTGGGGAGGTATAGGCCTTCGGGTGATATAGTGGGCTCTAGGTAGGCCTGGTTTGGATTTAGACCTTCTGATCCGGAGCCAAGAACCACTTCCCTATTGATCTAAATTCATGTTGTCAGTGTAAAATTCTGTTGGTCACAACTTGGCACTCAGTCATCTAAACTGAGAACTGTGTTGATGAGTTTCATTAGCATCATACATTAATCAATTTAATTTATCAATCTAGGGTGGAATCCGATGGCTAGTTACAAAAAAAGGAAGAGTAGGAACACATTAAATGAAATGCATGAAATTAAAGTACTAGAATTGAAAGAAGAAATTGAAGTTCACTAAAACATTGACATTAAAGACTACATTGCATTCAGAAAGAAATAATAAACTGGTAACAACAATTGTTAAATAACAAAGAAAGAAAGTAAGAATGAATCTCCCTCTCATTGGGTAGGAGTGGCCCTTGCTCCTGCCCCTTGATCAGGTTTGTACCGAACTTATAGACAAATAAACTTACTCCTTGAATTTGATCTTTATTGAATTCAAAATATGTTGCTACAACTGGAAAATATGGAAACTCTAACTCTAATTACATTCTCTCTTTTATAGAAAAAGAGTCCTAGTCTCTCCATGGGACATAGTTATTCTGAATGACTAATTCTAAATCTAACTAACTATTTGAACTAAACAATTCCCTTGATTCTTGGTAATACATTAATGGCAGGAACAATTCATAGGTGTTTGATCTTGAAGAGTTTACAATAACTAAAGAGAGGATCTGTGATTGAATCCTTGAAGCATTCAATCACCCTAGAAGATTCTCCAAATCATAACTGATTGAAGAAAGTGAAGTGGTTATGAGTCTTCAGTCATTATTGTTTCACTCTTCTTGTGGCTTGAATGTTGATTGATAAATGACAATGATTCTTGGTAGTAAATGATGTTGCCAGATGGAATTCTAGAATCTAAGTTATCTGCATGTGTGCTTGTGTCACTCGAGCTTTGAGGGATCAGGTTTTGATGAGCTGGATGCTTGATCGATGAGGATGAGAGTCCTGTGCGTCAACACACAAACCAGATTCCTATGCTATCACACAAAACAAAGTATATCGTATATACTAAGTCCTACGATCCATCTAACAATTCAATATATGCACTTTTTACACATAATATTAATGTTTATCCATATCATATTCAATCCTTTTATGCACAAGAATTAACAAGGTGAAACATCATAAGTACACAGAACAATTTCCCATAAACATAGTAAAGTAGTAAATATAAAGTATGTATTTTTCCATCATGCATAATAATATCAAAAGTAGAATAGGTTTTGACATGGCTTAAACATAATTACACAAGGTTTATCATGAAAAAAATGGGGTTCATCACCTCCCCCTGACTAGAGATTTAGCAGGTCCTCCTGCTACCTATTAAGGAGTTCTACTATCCTAGAATAATTATACTCATTTGTGAATGTCTGCCATGTCTCATCCGTTATTGTATAAGAAAACCCAAAGTGATCCACCGCATTATTTCACCAGGTAGTATAACTATCTTCTACCTAATCATTAGTTGAGTTCCATCTTGGTATTGGTGTAAGAAGAAGAGGTGGCCTGTAGCGCATTCCAATCCACTTCTCTTTAAGTCCTAAGATAATTTTGCATACATCTTTTCCCTTTTTAAAGACCACCTGAGATTAGTGGGTGAAATGACTTCCTTCCTTTTATATGGCTTAGCCAACAATTGATATCATAGATGTGATGCAAGAAATTTGACATTAAAAGTGGGAATCAATTGCTCCCAAAGTTCTTGACACAACTATGCAGAATTTTAGTGTACCTATCTACGAGATGTAGATAGTACACTTGTGATCTAAACCTGTAGAAAAATCTGAGTGGTGCTGGAAAATAATCCCTCATAAGGAGGCCTACTATAGACCCTGATTATAAAAATATTTCCCTTTGATCTCTCCACTCACCTTGATATCTTAGGGTTAAAAAAAATGACCTTAATTGAAATTATCCCGCATACACATTTACTGGTATTTCTATTTACTCAAGGAGAAATAATTTGTGCACATAAAATTCCTATAATAAATTCTTTTCAACATCATTTATAGCAGTGTATGCTCCTCCAAACTTATGGTCATCTTCAAATTCAATGTCCAAATGGGCCCTAGCTCTATTGATTTTCCATTTAAAGAATTGTTCTTTAAGAACAGGGCATAAAAATTGGAGGGAGGTCTGCAGGAGAGCCTTAGTCATACAACTGACTAACATGGACAACATTTTGTTTTACCAAATCAATATCTTATTTTACACTTGCATTCTTTTCCTCAAAAATTTTCCACTGGTAGCATTCTTCCATCCATTTGGTCATCCCCATCAATACAATGATTTGAGGGAAGGCCTTCTTTTGTTCTTTTTGCAACTGAGTAATGGATGTTTCTAATACGTATACTTGTTTCTCCTTTTCGTGTGCAGGGCCTGTTGTAATTGAAGAGTTTCCTCTTCTTGGTATGATATCATACCCTGTAGTTCTTGAATCCATTTTTCTTGAGAAGATAATTGACGGGAAAAACTGGCATCCTTCACGTCTAATAATGTTTGTAATTGGTTAACCCTTTCCTGAGCCATTTGAAGTTCAAACTAAACTTTAGACAAGGACAACACATTGGGAAAAAAAGTATCAGGGTCTAGAGAACTAGGTTCTCCTTCCTCCATGGGTGCTTTACCCTTATCCCTAACCAATCCTTCTTCAGGAATGGATGGAATAGTTGGCTCAGTTGGAGACTCAGGTGGAGTGTTAACCAATGTTTGAATGGTTTCTGGTTGCTTCATCTTCTTCATTTGTAAATGGATTTTCCTCTAGGGATTTATGGATAACAGGGTCTATATGAGAGGTACAACAACGTTTTCTAGGTCTGCTAGAAGTGGATGAGGGAGAGTATGATTGTTGAAATTTAAGCCACCATCTCATACCATTTCTCTTTTTCAAAAACTTATGCTTATATATTAAATGAATGAGACCCTAAAAATTGAGATAGGTTACCCCCCAGTGGAATTTTTCAGTGGCCAATTTTTTAGTGGCCACATAGATAGCTTCATAGAGAAATTGGGGAAAATTAACCTTATACTAGGGTTTTTCCTTTTCGTGGCGTAAATGAATGAGCATCCTCAATACTAGACCTAGCACTATCTCATACTTCCCTTCACAAGTAAAATATCTAATCAACCATTTTTCTACCCCTACCCAGGGTTTTGGTATACTCAGTATTTTGATCCCTTTTTCCTTCCCTTTACTATCAACTACCAACCGTAATTTTTCTCTTCTTCCTACTGCAAATATTTTAATTAATTCATGGTACATTATCTGCTCAATAATAGCTAAACCATCATTTGGAACTCTAGAAAATTGACTAATTATAGTTGGGGAGAAGGGTATTTCCTTACCATTTACGGTTGAGTAGCTTTCCTCCATATTCCTTGTGAATTCCTCTGTCATGGGGATGCTAAATTCTTCATATGCTAGGAGAAAATACAACCACTCAGATTTTTCAAAAAATTCCATGGAATTCACATCCGCCAAGAGTTCAACTGAACTGGTAGGCTCATGTCTGAGTCTAGGTCCCATTTTAGGTTCGAGGAAGAAGGAATTAAGCAACACAAGACTAGTAATGCAGGAGTTGCTAGGAATAATGCAAGAGAAGTATGGCGCAGGATAGAGAGCAACCCAATTGAGAGCACAAATGTCGAACAACCTTGTTATGTAGGTGATATGACCGAATGTGGAAAATTCAAGCCAAAATCCCGAGGTGATGGGATAAGTACTTTGACGTGTGTAAACATTATGGAATTTACTGGGTGGCAGATTTGGAGTGGATTTTGGGACGTTTGATATGATTTGGGAAAATGGTGGCTAATTAATATCCATGATGGAACAATTTAACTTTAAATTTAAAACCTTACAATGATAAGGGTCATTAATTATGCATACCTTGATATTAAAGCTTGTCAATCTCCATTGTTATTTGAAATTTGAAGTGTGACACCTCTCCGTCGCCTTTAATGATCTCATTCTCCATACGTAAGTGGTACTACCTTTTTATTTTTTTTGATCAATTTAGGAGAGAGAATATTTTCATTGTTGGTTTTAATCTATTTTCTATTTTTTTACGAAACATGGGGCATCATCTTTGGTTTTCACCCAATGCTCCGGAGGAAGATGATTGCCATTTTTGGTTTTCAATCATCCCCTCTTTATTTCTAGAAGATGATAGTTCAGGTATGCATCGTGATAGGAAAAGAAACCTTTCCTACACAATGAAGATCTGAATCTTCTTGTATTTCTCTCATGAAACTCTTGTCGAGATGTTGGTTTATGGTACAACCTCAGTCTGTGACCATTAACTAACATGAATTTCCTTTCACCATCAATTGGAATCAATTGGACGGTCCCATTATCATATACTTCTGCAATTTGGTAAGGACCCATCCACCTCATCTGTAGCTTCCCTTTGAAATATTTATATTTTGAATCAAAAAGTAAGGCCCAGTCTCCTTTTTGAAACTTCTTTGGCTTGATCTGTTGGTCATGCTAGAGTTTCCTTTGTTGTTGAATGATCTGAGTATTCTGGAATTCCTTAAGCTTGATCTCATCTAATTCATTTAATTGAATAATTCTTGCTTCTTGTACCTCAATCAATTTGATCCCCACCTCAAAGGTCACCCTCAATGTCTGGATTTAAAATTCTATGGGAATGATTGGTGTCTTACAATAGACTAATTCATATGGTGTAAACCCTGTTGTTGTTTTCCATGTAGTATTATAGGCCCATATTGTGTCTGGAAACTATTAAGCCTAAGTTTTCATTGAGATGCCCACAATATTTGTAATTATATTTTCCAATTCTTCATTGGTCACCTCAACTTTACCATTTGATTGTGGATGGTAGGGAGATGAATTTTTTTGTTTAAATTGATATGTCTCCATGTGTTGTTTTTAAACTAATGCTAATATGAGTAAAAGACTAACACCTAAATAGCCTTAATTAGCAAGAGTTAAACAAACTACTTAGCACCATCATGATAAGAATTAAACAAGGGTTAGATGCTAACATTCATCAATAAAAAATTGAAACTAACAATGTTAAAACATCTAAAATCCTCTATTCTTTAACAACAAATAAATGAAATGGACCTAAGTAGGCTCCATGGCTATCAAAAATGGTTGTCCTTAGAGTATTCTAAGAACCTAGGAATGAGGGCTAGTCAAAGTTGGGCTACCAGACCCTTTTGACACCTCCCATATGCCCTAAGCACTTACGAAAGAGGCTTAACTCTTCAAGATGATGAACTCTCAAGAAAACAAAAGGCAAGCTCTTAGTCTATTTTGCTATATGCTTTGCATTTGCTTTCTCAAAGAGTTTAGGTGTAGGTATAAAGGTAGAAGGAGGGCTCCTTATATAGCCCAATGGATAAAGGAAACACTTCATCCCTTTGCATGTGGGATAAAGGTAAAACATGATTAGGAATGGATAAGGTTGCTTTATAAAAGGTAACCTTACTTTAGAAGGGTTTAATTTATAATTAGCAAGTCATGGGAGTTGGGGGGTGTTTTAATTAATCAAAGGTGATTAACTAATAGGTAGATGTAAGCTTATAGAAGCTAATTAGAGGAATATTAGTACGATTTAGGCTATTAGAAGGGGATTAAATCAATTAAATATTGATTTATTAGTTAAATGGAAGGGAAAACTAATTAATTAATAATAATTAATTAGTCTAGATAGAAGGGGTGAATAATTAACAGAAGGTCGTTAATCAGGATGTTAGTTGGATAGGTGACTTAATCAATTAGTGTATTGTAATTAATTAATGACAATAAGAGGGAATATGAGTGCTTTTGACGATATGTCATCAATTTGTGAGAAAGGAGATAATTAGCGCAATTTAAGTATTTAAATTGCTCGGGCGTAATTATGGGTGTCTACATTTGCCCCTCTTTGGGGTGGCATAAGTGACGCCACTTCAAAGATAGTAGATGGATGAAATTTTGAAGGGATAGAAGAAAAATTAGTAGGAAGGAGAGATGCCCCCTCGAGTGTCGATGGGGTGATGAAAGAAGATGATCGACGATCGAAAAAGGTGAGAGATAGATAGAAGAATGGGAAGGGGTAGGATGCCCCAGTGAGATAGAGGATTAGGGGTGAGAGAAAAGTGATGTAGAAGAAATATGGAGGAGGGGAGAGAAGAGCTTAGCCTCTAGCCACTGTGTATTGGAACAATTTTGATGTCATCATATTGCCAAGAGATCTACATCATCGGTCCTTATGAAAAATATAAGCATACGACAAAGGTAGAATGACATGAAAAGCCATACTACGAACAATTGTCCATTGCTGAAAATACCAACTCCACGCAACACACAACAATGCAATGCAATACGAGAAGGAAACAAGCTCATTTAATAGGGAAAACAAGTACGAACGCACATATCTAACCCAACAATGATTAAGACAGTTGTACAAATGTTTTGTTATCAAGCTGAAGAGATCCACATGTTCATGATTGATGACAAGGGTTAAAAATGATGCCCCAAGAAAGGATACATGCAAGGGGAAATGAAAATGGACACGGGGTCCAAGAAAAGTGTTGTGCGCAACGAAACAACACCAGGCAACAAACGTGCCCCAGAGTACAGACGAAGCAAGCAGCTAGCTTTGTGAATGGTTGTGAATCTGGTGATCCGCAAGTCATATTAATCAGGGAAGATGTGAAACAAACTAGTAGGATATGGAGAAAATACCATGCGCAAGACACAAGTTTCAGCCGCAATAAGCAAGTTACCATTTTTGTAGGTTTTTTACTTTTTAGGATTTTGTGAAAAAATTTGCCCTGTTTTTGGATTTTTGATATATATACTTTGTTTTTATTTTCTATTTTCTAAAATGTGGTGGACAGTAGAAGAAAATAGAAGAAATAGAACGAAGGGCCTAGGCGCAACAAAAAGTGCCCTAGGTGGAAGAAAGAAGAAACAAGCGACAAATAATGTCCTTGTGTAGTGGAAAAATTAACAAAATAATTATTTTTGAAAAATAATTATTTACGAGAGTGAATAAGAAGAAAAATCACCTAGGAGAAATAAAATTTCCCTAGGGGGAAGAAAGGGGTATTGGACAGCAAAAAAAGGCCCCAATATGGTGGAAAATAAGAGAAAAATAATTATTTAATAAAAATAATTATTCCACGGTGAACAGAGAAGAAAACGGGTCCGAAACGGGCCTCCAGGCCTTCACGGTGGTGAAAAATGGGTTAATATACCCCACCTGGGGGGGATAAAATCATCGCGACCAATTCATTTTAACCGAGCCCTATAGAATTTTTTACTGTGAGGCTCTGATAACAACGAGGACAATGGTGATCACACGAGACCGAGTGAGGCAAGCAGACGTAGTTCGAGGGTATCAGTGGCATGCAGACGATGACCCCTTCATGAGTATCGAAACCTTTCTCATTAATTTTTGTCATTAATGCCCTAATTTTAGTGATTAGCGCTAGGAAGTCACATCGGAGCACATGCACGTAGGCATAGGTGTCGAGTCGGGGGCGCAGGCATCTCTTTGGGGGCACATGCACCGCAACACACATGTGTGCACATGCAGGCACAAGTTACACACACCCACGCGCACACACACACACACTACACATGTGCGCACACATGCAGACACCTGAAAGGGGGCACACACATAAAAATTGGGGTGTACACACGAAAGGAAAGGCACACACATTGGGGGTACATGCGTGCAAGCGCAAGCATAGGAATGATGGCACAAGCGCCACATATGTGGCGAAAATGCCAAAAAGGGTGCACAGGTGCCTAAATGAGGGTGCAAGTGCTAGAAGACAAATGTGCGCACATGCACACACCAAAAAGGAGGCTCACATGCCCAAAAGGGAATACAAGCATCCCAGGATGGTGGAGGATAGATAGAGAAATGCCAAAAAGATGACACTTAGAAGAAAATTTTAGGATTTTTGGGTTAACCCTAAAATAATAGATAGATTTTTAGAAGAAATGTTAGTAACTGATGAGTGATTTGATATTTTGCAGATACATCTACCAGTATTGCAGACACGGGAGCATCACACTCAGATAGCAGAGGTAGAGGGGAGCATGCGTCGGTGAGACCGATGAGCTATGTCTATACTTCTCGAGGTAGTGGGGCTAGGCCCCATGTCATAGATGCCTTCTATTACACTAGACCATGGCCTATTGACTGCGCTAGCCAAGTGATGGCATAGCGAGAGCCAGTGCTTCAGATTGCCTACAAGGGAGATGACTGTGACCCTAGAGGACATATGGCAGATTCTCCACGTGCCGATCATGGGCACCTTGATTGAGTACAACTCTGATGTAGGGCTGATTAGAGCAGCATGTAGTGATCTCTTTGATATAGATGACATACCGCATGACGGTATGACCATAGCCCTGCACGAGTGCATTTCTGACCCCACACTGCATCGGGGGCCTCTTTACATTATGTCTCTTATCAGTGGGTTTTTTCTCACTGATAAGACAGGGACTTCATTCCCGAGAGGGTTATTACCACTGGTACATGACATTTTCAGCGGTGAGTGATACTGTTGGGGACAGTGTATACTGGCCCACTTATACTGGGATTTGCATTTGATTACATACCAGGGTCAGAAGACCGTGGGGCCAACTTCTTTATTACAGATTTGGTCATGGGACCATATTGCGATTGGATGCCCTGTGGGCACTTTGCGTGTCTGAGACCCAGAGGAGCCATCTTACATGGCATGGGTATCAGTAGGTGGTGATGCACGAGGCCACCTAGGTAGCCTATTCAGATATAGGTGAGAGTTTGATGAGCTGCCCAAGATTGATATTATATGGCGACCTTACCGACATATCCAGTGGCCAGAGGATGCCACAGAGCTCAGTGTGTGCTCAGTAGAGCACTTTATCATCGGCAGTCACAGCTACATTATAGAGTTGTATCAAGTTGACAGGTGCCAGCGGAAGCTTGGCATAGTACAGGGGGTCCCACAGCCAGATATCTGGTATGCCCATAGAGATTCAGAGAGGCATACTATGGGGCCTCACATACCGGTGGCCCGAGCTAGGGCGAGCTTTTCACAGGTGGTCCCACAGGCATGGGACCTAGCATGATAGGTGTGGGACCCAGGGATGACAGTAGATTACATGGTGTGGTATGCCACTATCCTACCTCGGTGTCTCACTATCCCAGAGGAGGCCTGGGCAGCAGGCATTCATCCACCTATAGAGATCTGGCATGGTTCAGAGTGGAGAGAGAGAGCAGTGGGTCCTGATCCAGAGGATCCATTTGATGGCCTTCCACATGATGAGCAGGGTGCCCCACAGGCACAGGGACCGAGGCCACAGGGCCCAGTACAGGTACCAACATAGATTCTATGAGTCAGGGTCCTTGAGCAGGGTTAGTCATTGAGAGCACCTCAGGGACCAGTCTTAGTGGCACAGCTAGTGGCACAGATAGCCACATTGTAGCAGCAGCTACAACAGGCTTTAGCTGAGAGAGACACAGTGAGGGCAGAGAGAGATGAGGCCTGAGGCTGGTGTGTGACCATGACAGCTGAGCACGATCAAGCTCAGACCCAGATTGTCACATTACTATCAGAGTGAGATCAGGCTCAGGCCCAGGCTGGCCCAGGAGGTGACAGTGTTGTGCTTTTCCAGTAGATTCGACAGATGGCCACTCAGATGGCCCAGGTTACAGGTTTACACCAGCAGACACAGGCTCAGCTACAGCCTGTGATTTTAGAGCGAGACAGGCTCAGGGCAGAGCGTGTAGTGGGCCAGGCTGAGCTGGCCCGAGCCACAACAGAGATAGCATCCTACCGACGCATGGATGGTACCACAATGACCGCCCAGACACAGATATTTGGCTACAGCAGAGGGCAGGGCCTCATATTACAGATCTTTATACTTTGAGGTAGTGCCTCCTGAGTGTCGGGCACCATCTTATAGTCAGCAGTCCAGCAGAGGGACTAGATCAGAGAGGCCTCAGGCCTCAGTGGAGCAGCCACGACCAGAGAGAGCTGGCGATGCTCATGCCATGCGACCTCCACGAGACAGGCCAGCCACACCTTCAGAGGGTTCGAGTCAGCCCTGAGATTTTGTATATCTACGTACACCTCTTTATGAAGGCTATGAGTAGATTGTGCTCCATGTATATTCATTTTGTAGTGGTATAGCATTTTTGACACATGCCTCTGATGAAGGATTTTATTCTGTTATAGATGTATCACCTTTGTACGCCTCAGATGAAGGCATTTTTGATATAGAGCAGTTTTGATACATGCCTCTGATGAAGGCTTTTATTCCTTTGCTACATGTACCATTCTTTTGTATGCCTCAGATGAAGGCTTTTTTGATGTACTGCCATGATGTATATCCATTTTTGATACAGATATACCACACATGTATGATTTGGACATTTGTGACATGACATATGTGTATATGAGATGGACACTTGTTTATTATTTCTCATGGATAGATAGATGTGTTTATGATGCAGTCTGATTTGATTTGACATGTATATGTATCGATGATCTTGGTGATGTATCACATGCATTTTTATTTCTAGATGATGTGATTTTGTAGAATATATCAAATGTGTTTTGTTTATGAGATGTGCCATACTTAGTGGACGGGATGATATGATGATAAGGGTGCAAGGGGGATAGATTTTGATATTTGTGATCCCTCTTGCCCCCATTTGATGATACGATATGTGATGATTAGCTTAGCATTCATGTATGATGTATACTTAGCTTTTTCTTGATATATGATGTATAGATGATGTTAGATGTGATGATATGATGGTAATGTGATGTTATGATAACAAAACAATGCACATGCAATAAACACAATCAAATGCTTAACAAAAAACACAATGAATTAACATAATAATGCACCATGAGTCACTAGCATGCAAAAACACACCTCAATATGCACAAGCAAGAATAAATCTAATCTAAGCAAGAAAAGATGAATCCTAACAAAGTATGCCCAAGCAACAACACAAAAGCACAAACATGAAACAACTACACAAGCAAACAAGCAAAGCAAGAAACAAGACAATGCAAGTAAATGTAAGTAAAATGTTTTTGTAAGTTTGTTTTTATGCAACAATTTTCTATTGTTTTTTGGATGTATGTGAAACAATTTTCTATTGTTTAGGTTTTTGAAACAATTTTCTATTGTTTTTTGTATTTTGGATATTTTGAATGTTTTTGTAGTTTTTGAGAAACAATTTTCTATTGTTTTTGTGGTTTTCTAACGGTTTTCCAGAGTTATGCACAGGTAACCAAGAAAGCGTGGATGCCCCCAGCGTTAGATGGGGAATGTACAAGGGCAGAAGCCACACGCTTATGAACAAGAAGGTGAAGTCATTGAATTTCCCCCAGCGTAAGATGGGAAATAGCGAAAGACCATGTCCCTCACAGATGAATAAAAGAAGACAAAGCCGGATCAAGGCCTGACAGGATGGGGCTCACAGGGAATCTTGAAGGCAGAACTAGGGCTAGGCCAAGTAAAACTACCCTCCAGATGCAAGATGCTTGTGAACAACGAATCCTCCCAAGGTGCCAGAAACTAGTTTTCACCCAAGGACTTATCCAAAGTGCCACAATTGCATGGTTTTCACTTGTGGATGACCTGTTTTCTCTTTTTCTTTTTCTCTTTTTGATTTTTTTTTTGTATTTTTGATCATTTTACCATGTTTTTGAGTTTTCTATGCCATGTTTAAGCATAGAACCGCTTAAGATGCATGGCGTTCATGGGCTCACGGAGTTCATCACCATTAGGGTGAGCAAGTTTGTATGCCCCTGTGCCATATTTGGCCACAATAACGTAGGGTCCTAACCAATGTGGTTTGAACTTCCCTTTCTTTTCTCGTTCCACTCTTGTGTTGAACTGATTCTCCTTCATGACTAAATCACCAACCTCAAACTGACGAGGGATGATTCTCTTGTTGTAGTTTCTGGAGACTCTGTTCTGATACACTTTAAGGTGATTAAGAGCATGAATGCGCTTCTCATCTAGGAGTTCTAATTCAGCCAGTCTTGCTACCTGGTAATCCTCATCTTTATCCAAATAGTCCCTAAGAGAAATTCTCAGGGAAGGAAGTTCAATTTCTAATGGGATGATGGATTCTGTCCCAAATACTAGAGAGTATGGTGTCACACCCGTAGGAGTGTGAATGGAGGTCTTGTAAGCCCAAAGGGTTGGTGGATTTGCAAGTGCCAATTATGACCTGTTTTACTAACCATCTTCTCCATTATTCTCACCAAAGTCTTGTTTGTGGCTTCAGCCTATCCATTACCTTGGGGGTAATATGGTGTGGACCATTTTAACCAGATTTGGAACCATTGACAAAGACCTTTTATAGTTTTGTTCTTAAATGACTTCCCATTATCTGTAACGATGGCTGCAGGGATGCCATATCGACAAATGATATGATTCATTATAAATTTAGAAATCTGAGCTCCTGTTACATAGGTTAAAGGAACAGCCTCCACCCACTTTGTAAAGTATTCCATGGCCATGATGATGTGTGTATGACCATCAGATGAGGTAGGGGTAAGTTTCCCTATCAAGTCAAGTCCCCACTTAGAGAATGGCCATGGGGTAGTGATAGGTTGCAATGGTTGCGATGGAGCATGGATGAAGTTTCCATACTTCTAGCAAAGTACACATTTTCTGACATAATTGCAACAATCGGTTTCCATGGTAGGCCAATAGTAGCCTACTCTTAACAATTTTTTGGCCAAAACCATTCCATTTGTATGTGCTCCACACACCCCTTCATGTACTTCTTTGATTACTTGGATTGACTCCATCACATCAAGACAACGTAATAGATTCCCATCATAGCCATGATGATAAAGTGTACCTCCTAAAAGGGTGTAACGGGCTATTTGGTGAATCAGGATTTGTTTTTTGGAATGGGAGATATCGGAGGGAACATGTTGTCCTTGAGATAGGTAAAGATGGGCTCATACCATGGGGAATTGGGACCAACAACATCACAAGCCAGACAAGATTCTGGCATGTCATACACGGGCTGGCATAAATTTTCTACAAAGAACGGCATGTCATTATTCCCTAGTGGAATACGAAGCATAGAACCCACTGTCACCATGGCATCTACCGATCTGTTCTGCACTCTTGGAATTTTTTCAAATGTAATGCACACGAAGTACTCCTTTAGAGTTTCAACCAACTTTTTGTAAGGTATGAGCTTGTCATCCTTAACCTTGTATTCATCATTAACCTGTTTGATAATTAACTGAGAATCACCCACAACCTTGACATGATGAATGTTCCACTTGATAGCTAGCTTCATCCCTGTGATAAGTGCCTCATACTCAACGATATTGTTTGTGCAAGGAAAGCCCAGGTGAAAATCCTATGGTATAGGGTCACCAGAAGGAGTAATAAGGACTACCCCTGCACCTGAACCATGAAAAGTAAAGGACCCATCAAAATGTATCTGCCACACATGATGACATATTCTTCAATGTAGAGCAAGGAGGCATCTGGCAGATCCAGATTCAAAGGTTCAGTGCCTTGCAAAGGTGCTTCTACTAGCTGGTCAGCAAGTACTTGTCCTTTAACCGACTTCTGATGCACAAATTCTATGTCAAACTCACTTAGTAGAATGATCCAATTAGCCATTCTACCTGTGAGGGCAGGTTTAGATAACAAGTACTTGAGTGGGTCAACTTTGGATATCAGCTTGGTTTTGGTATTCAATAGATAATGGTGAAGTTTTTGAAAAGTAAAAACAACAGCCAAGCAAGCTTTTTCAATTTGAGGATAGTTGAGCTCATAGGCGATGAGAGTGTGACTGAGATAATACACTACTTTTTCCTTATGACCAAGGTCATATTGGGTGAGCAGCGCACCAATAGAAAATTACGTAGTAGAGATATAGAGCAAGAGTGGTTCTCCAGGAGTTGGAGGCATGAGGATAGGTGGATTAGCCAAGTATTGTTTAAGCAAAGCAAAGGCTTGTTGTTGCTCTGGTCCCCAGATGAAGGTGACATCCTTTTTAAGCAAGTGGGTGAATGAGTGGCACTTATCTGTGAGCTGGGAGATGAAGCGGCGAATGGCCTAGATTTTCCCCTGTAAGCTGCACAGTTGCTTAATATTCTTAGGTGGAGGCATTTCAGTAATAGCAGACACTTTAGCAGGGTCTACCTCAATTCCTCGTCTTGATACAATGAAGCCCAACAGTTTTCCTGATAGCACACCAAATACACACTTCTTTGGATTCAACCTGACCTTGTACTCTCATAGGCACTCAAAGATACGCCGTAAAATGACAGGGTGATCCTCTCTTGTCTTAGACTTTCTGAGGATGTCATCCACATAGTCCTCCATGATATCATGAATCATATCATGAAAAATTACTGTCATTTCCCGCTGATAAGTAGCTCCTACATTTTTGAGACCAAATGGCATCACCTGATAATAGAAGGTACCCCAAGGAGTCATGAAAGCCATTTTGTGCTGATCTTCCTCAGCTATCTTGATTTGGTTGTATCCCAAAAATCCATCCATGAGAGATAGCATCTCGTACCCTACTGTTGAATCAAAAATCATGTCAATATTTGGTAGTGGAAAATCATCTTTAGGGAAAGCCTTATTAATGTCTCTAAAATCCATGCAAATTCTGATACCGACAGGATTTTTCTAGATAGGGACAATTCTCAATATCCATTCATAATAATCAATAGGCCGGATGAACCCTGCCACAAGAAATCTTTCTAATTCCTCTTTAATTAGTAAGGATACCCTTGGGTGTATCTTTCGGAGCTTCTGTTTGATAGGCTTAGTATCTGCGTGAAAAACTAGGTTGTGCAGGACCAAAGTTGGATATAAGCCTGGCATGTATTTGTAGGACCATGTGAACACGTCCATAAAATATCACAGCAGCATAGTGAATGTCTTCTATTCTCTAGCAGAGAGTGATGCTCCCAATTTTACTATCTTGGGGTCTTCTTCTGTACCAATATTCACATCAATGGTTTCTTCAACTAGTAATTTGGACAAGTCCTCCATACGCGTAGGATCGGGAGGAAGGTTGAGATCTTCATCCAAGGATGTCTCCACGAGATTTTCATCCTTGGCATGGTCACTTTGTTTGTCCTTTGATTTTTTTACTTGTTTTTCAGCCAATGCCTCAAAGAGGTTTTCACTGTGTGACTTGGACTTTGATTTTTTCCGAGGCTTTACATTGGAACTTTTTCCCTCACTTTTCTTTAAGTTTTGTTGACCATGAAGCTCAGCCTCCTCACCGAAGTAGGCACAGGTATCCAAGTCAATAAAGAAACCCTTCTTGTGGTCTCCAATGGGAATTGTATCCCGAATGCCCATGAACTCTGCGATAGCCTCATCATTCTCGAATAAATCTAGCGACATGTGACGTTGTTGGTCCCATTCAACAAGGGAAGGGTAAACAAGGTCGAGGGTTGGCTCTGTAGGGGTTATGGTTAGGACAACATTGTTCAGGAATAGGTTTGTGGAGGCAAGATCCTCATATTGGCTACAATGGGAATCTGTATCACTGTCTAGATAGTTAGAGCTATCCTCACATTCAGAACAAGTAGCATCTTGATCATTGGGGTGTGCTCCATAA
The DNA here is from genome assembly GCA_019776745.2 of Taxus chinensis. Lineage (NCBI taxonomy): Eukaryota > Viridiplantae > Streptophyta > Pinopsida > Cupressales > Taxaceae > Taxus > Taxus chinensis. The sequence continues at coordinate 297,206,778 of CM034157.1, read as the reverse complement.
GGGAGAATCCCAATGCCGTATCTTTCTATTTTGAAATGTGGAAGAGGCACTGGCTCTCTCTGTCCTTGTTCATTTCTTCCACATCCTAGGCCCTTGTAGCCCATGGAGTACATCATTTTACTGGATTTCTCATATTCTGGGGTTTGATAACAGGATGGCTGAGTATCCTCTGGGACCCAAGTTGTAGGTGGATCTAACAATTTTTCCTCAGCCAACAAGCCTCCAGGTAAGAATGACCCAATAGTGTGTTCATTTCTAGGTCTTCTGAAGTGATAGTTGGGTCGAACTCTAGTCTTGGGTGACAATGAGAGGTCTGAAACCAAGAGCGCTTGCTGTACATTATATTCCCCACATCCATATTCAAGGATTTTCATCTCCCATGAATCAAAAGGAGATGTTGATGTAGATGCCCCATGGGCACAAGAACTGAGAGAATCTGAATCTATCCAGGATTCCATGGCCTCAGATTAGAGAGGGACAACTATATCGGTGGAGGGACGTGCATATGTTCCCTTTCATGCAAAGCTATTGAGAGATCTATAGTGAGTGAAGGGCTATGAATCTCATTGTATTGTAATGGTGTGTCCCTCATGCTTTAATTTAATGCACTGATGAAATGTCGATGGCACGGCCTGCATGGCATGAATCCATGGTCGGCCTAGAAGCATATTATACAAAAGTTCCAAGTCCAGGACATGAAACTTTGTCTGATGGAAAGTGGGACCCACCTCCATGGGAAACGTGATTGTGCCCACTGACTCCCTTTTTTTGTTGTCATATGTGGTGATAGTGATGATATTAGACTCAAGATCTACCTCAGTATGCCCTAACTATTTAACCAACTTGAGTGTGTAAATGTTCAACCCTGATCTGTTGTCCACAAGCACTCGTTTGATCTTCCTGTGGGTGACAACTACCTCAATATATAAAGGAAGATTATGTGTTGGATTTTCAGTAGGGATCTCCCTATGGTTGAAGGAAATATGTTCATTTGGTATGATGTTTATGACTATGGCTTGCAGCTGTGTGGGATCGACCTCTAATGGCACTCCCGACCCCTGAAGAGTTTGGTACAGAATGTCTTTGTGTACATTGGATATCTTGAGAAGATCTAAGATTGAAATCTTAGTAGACATCTTCTCAAGTTGCTCTAAGAGGTTATATTTACCAGTTTGAGGGGTTGACGGAGAAGGTTCTGGAATCACGAGGTGGGCACACCTTGTTACCACGGCACAATCCTTTCCCTTGATTCAAATAGTGTTGACATGGTCAGTAGGAGAGTGAATACATCCAATAAGTGAATCATAATGACTGTTGTCTTTTTTGGTGTACAAGTAATTCACTGCTTTATAACCTTGGGATGACTCTCCCTGATCCGGCTTTGAATTTTCTGAATTATCATGATTGGGGAATGGCTCTTTATATATCCCCATTTTCTCGTTAGGTGTCTGTGTTTTTCCTGGGTTGTCCACCTCTATCTCCCCATTGTCAATGAGGTCTTGGATATAATGATGGAGTCATAGACATTTTTCTGTCTTATGCCCCTTGACATGATGCATTTCACAATATTCATGCTCCTTGTACCATGAAGGTTTTGGAGCATTGTCATCAAATGGTTGCGTCATAGGATATGTCATCATGTGGGCCACATCCAATTGTTTTAGTATAACCAATAAAGGTTCATTAAGAGAGGTAAACATTCTTTTCTTTGGTTGTGGTTGAATTGGTCCATTGGTTAATTTAAAAGGTTGACCGGTTTGGACCATTTGTACATGTTTGGAATCAGTGATCCCATCTCCCACCACATTTTTGTTTTTGTTAAAGACCTTCGGCTTCTCTGTGGATTTAACATTTTGATTATCTCTAGATTGAGTTTTGAGAGTTCCTTTGGCAATGAGAGCTTTCTCTATCTGAACCCCTTTTTCGATGACCTCCTCAAAAGTGCGAACACAATGCATTTGGAGGTGGAAGGCTATGTCTGGGTTTAGATTGGGAATGAAAATACTAACCAATTATTTTTCAGGGAAAGCGCAAGGGAAGCATCTAGCTATCCCTCTCCACTATTGGAGGAAACTGGTGAAAGTCTCATTAGGGTGTTGCTTTGCACCACATAAATCTGCCATGGTGACATCACTCTCTATGTTGTATGAGAAGTGACACACAAACCTTTCTACCAATTCTATCCAGGTTAAAATTGATCCCCGAGGTAAACGTGTGAACCACTCCAAGGCTTGACCTCCTAGACTTTTAGGAAAAAGTCTTATAAGATAGTTGTCACTATAGGACACCTCTTGACATGCCATATAGAAATATTTGACATGATCCCATGGATCTCCCTTCCCTTTATATTTGTCAAATTTTTGCATATCAAATTTCTTGGGAAAGGGTTGAAGGGTCATAGTCTTGTCAAAAGGATAGGGGCATAATTCTTCATATTGATACTTTCTAATGCTCCCTATATTGCTCTCTTGGAGGCTTGTGAGTGTTGCTTTCATAGACTATACCTCTTGTGTGAGTAATTGTTCTCTAGTGGGAGACACGGGGAGATATACCCGATGGTACCCCGTATCATCTTCTTCTTGGTTTTCTCTATGGAGTTCATTGATCTTAACCTTAGGCCTTGACTTTTGAACATTTTTTCTTGCTTCCTTTTGTACATGGGAGGTTAGCAAAGCTAATTGTCAGCTTAGGTTACTAATCTGTTGTTGAATTGTGGTTTCTTCTTCTAAAGGTTCCTCCTCTTCCTTGCATTGTGGAGGTTCTTCACCATTTTCATGTCCTGTCTTGTTTCTACATGGCACTTTGATAAAGGGTATTCTATGTCCCACCACTTTATCATTTCCTGTGTTGGAGGTAGAAGCATGTCCATGCATCAAAATATCCTCCATATTGATAAGGGGTCATTCTTCCTCATTAGCATTATTCGCAGGTGGGATTGTTTCATTTTCAGTGGGCAACTTGGCCCCTAATTCTATGACCCGTGCTAGCACTCTATCCTTATTTCTGAAAAGAAACTCGTCTAATAAAGTGGGATCAAAGTCAAATTCTGCGTGTGGAGATTCCATTTCATTACCACTATGATCGACCATATCTTCTATCTCTTTCTCTATAGAAAACAGAGGCCCTAGATCATGTCCAATAAAGGGGTTTGACCCTTGTCTGTTAGAGGCTTCCCAAGCTTGCGCTTGTTATTCCTCGTATGTTTGTTTCTTGAGTCCTAGTCACATTTTAGGAGCCATGATTTTGTGATAGTTTCACTAAGGTAAGTTGTAAATGTGTTCAAAACTTTGTGACCACACCTAAGTGAAATGCAAGATAAATTGTCAAGAATATGAATGAAAAACAATGTGAGAATACCAATGTGATAGAGTGATGAATCACCAGTGACACAAATGTTTGGTATCTAAACCTATCAAATGAAGCACTTCCTAGACTACATCTCAAAAAGTAGTTTAGTGTCGCAAGATAATTAACAAGATGTTTTTACTTATGCCCAGTTCAAGAGGATGAACAAGACGTAAGTAAATACAAAAAGTTAACGTAACCTCCTAACAAGATATACTAGAAGCGAGATCAAACTTGATTAAGACCTATATCTCAAAAAGTGCCAATTACAATTCGTGAGTGACACAACAATATCACCAAAATATGTTAACCAAACTTTTGCGAGAAAGTAAGGTATTGATATCAAAGTGTTATTGATATAACACGCACGAATGGTAACACCCAACACTCTTCAAAATCGAGGTAATAATAGAATCAAACTAAAGAGCTCAAAGTATAGCTAGGAATAGTTAAAAATGTGTGTAGCGTAACCTTACAATATAGATATTTATGTCGAGTTTACAAGAAACAAGACGTAAATATCAAAATTGTAGTGATACGATACAAACAAGCTAACCCTTCTAAGGAAGTTCAAGATGATGAACCACACCTAACTACAATGATGATCTTGACATGGGTATCAAGATCACAAAGGCCACCAATGATATGAATACATCTCCGTGCACTTTAGACATTTAACTTACCCAACCACAAACATGGATGGGTGTAAACGGACAAAAAAGTGGTAGAAACAATCGATTGGTAACACAAAGGTAGTCACTCTTCTTCTGATCAACAAAGTGTCAAAAGAATGTGAAGGAAGAAAATCAAAAATGGGATGAAAAATGTTGGCTTCACTTTGGCAGAGTTTTTCCTCACCCTAAGGCAAGTAAAAACTAAGTGAAAGTAACGCGTCACACATTTCACAATAAAAAGATGGTTCACAACTCAACACTATTTTAGAATGGTCAAAGTGGGCTCCTGGCCAAAGTATATTTTCCTAGGTGGTTCTCTCATCCTAGGTGTTACAAAGATTATCCACGAGTGGGATGATTTACCCAAATAGTCCCGACTATCTTGGGAGTATCTCGACTTTTCCCCCTTCAAGCACAGTGGGTAGTAAATGCATCCATCATGTACTTAAAAGGGTCACGTAGGGACAACTTGTAACTCTATCTCACAAAGGAATCACTAGTCAGATAGGTAGTGCGGAGCACTTCCCGTTTCATCCACAAGGTTCCCTCTTGCGTGGACTACTTTGGGGTTCCTGGAACCACCCCCATTGTTGTAGCTTAAGGCATTATGCCAAAGGGGTTATGTTCTAGTTGAGCGGATAGGGACGTACTCTTTTTCAAAATGTGCAATACATTGTTTTGAATATGTTGTTCATTTTATCTTGTTTAATTAGGTGTGGTTTTCTTGAAACACCTTTTGGCAACCTGTATAACAACTGTATTAGTAGTTTTTGAATTTGTTTTGATTCCTCCGTTCTTTGACAAGCGATGGCATTTTGGTCCTGTATGATGATTTTTAGTAGTTTTCCATCAAAAGTGAAAACACCATTTCTGATTCTCCAGATCGTCCAAGGACGCAAGAGAAGAGCATACGTGATGTTTCCAAAATTCAAAAAGATACCAAATGGAAAAACACTTTAATTCAACTACGCCAAGTTAACCAATTCCAATTCAAATATTCCTAACAACCTCAAAGCATCAAAAGGACTTAAGAATCATTTCTGATTCCCAAGATCACCCCAAGGGACGTGAGGGAAGAGCATACATGATCTTATTCCTATAAGTAAACATGCAAAGCTTATCTAATCAAGTAAAAACATGTAAAAATAGCCTGCAAAGACAAGTATGTGATTAGATAAAACCTGCAAGAATGTTAGCACCTCAACACAATAATTCCAAGAAAACAAAAGGACACCTGTGCCCCTATTTTTGTGTTTATGCACTGGTTAGGGCGTATACACCACTCTATGTTTTTCTGATTTACAGTGCACCTGCGCCACCCAAGAGGCGTGTGCACCACCAAAAAGACATGTGTGCTACTCTGTGTGATTTTGACTTATCGTGCACCTGCGCCACCCGAGAGGCGTGTGTGCCACAAAAAGAGTGTATGCACCACCTTCAATAAAAATAGGTGGAAACTTAAACAAAATTCTTACACTACCAGAAAAGTGTGTGTGCCATCAGAAAAACATGTGTGCCACTGCCTTGTAAAACAATCACAGTTTCTAACAAAACTCCTACACCACTAGAAATGCGTCTACGCCACTAAAATAATGTGTACATTCAGGTTAGGGTGTACACACTGATCTGACAGGTTTTAAAACATAGTGAAGGTACAATACGAAATGACGCATGTGCCTAGGTTAGTGCATCTGTGTGCTGGTTAGGGTGTGTGTGCCGGGGTTAGTGCGCATGCGCCAGGATCGATAAATAGAGAACCAGGTTTTGACAGTGTGCCTGCGCCACCTGAGAGATGCCTGCACCACAAAAAACATGCCTGTGCTCCTAAAAATGTGCCTGTGCCACACCTGCAACCAAAATACGCAAAAAAACACAAGAAAGCTCACAATATCTCAAATTTTGACAAGTTAGTTTAAAAATGGCAACAACCCATTAAAATGATGGCTATGAACAAGAAGTTACACATATCAAATTAGCAAAAATTCCAAGAAAATGGAAATTAATTACTACATGTGCATATCAAAAGTTAGCCAAAACAATGAAAATTAAACTAAAATGCTAAGGGACTAGGTCCCACCGGGCATGCCAAATGTGTGCATGTGTTGTTTTTAAACTAGTGCTAATATGAATAAAAGACTAACACCTAAATATCCTTAATTAGCAAGAGTTAAACAAACTACTTAGCACCATCATGATAAGAATTAAACAAGGGTTAGATGCTAAACATTCATCAATAAAAATTTGAAACTAACAATGTTAAAACATCTAAAATCCTCTATTCTCTAACAACAAATAAATGAAATGGACCTAGGTAGGCTCCATGGCTATCAAAAATGGTTGTTCTATTGGTGTTCCAAGAACCTAGGAATGAGGGCTTGTCAAAGTTGGGCTACAAGACCCTTTTGACACCTCCCATATGACCTAAGCACTTAGGAAAGAGGCTTAACTCTTCAAGATGATGAACTCTCAAGAAAACAAAAGGCAAGCTCTTAGTCTATTTTGCTATATGCTTTGCATTTTCTTTCTCAAAGAGTTTAGGTGTAGGTATAAAGGTAGAAGAAGGGCTCCTTATATAGCCCAATGGATAAAGGAAACACTTCATCCCTTTGCATGTGGGATAAAGGTAAAACATGATTAGGAATGGATAAGGTTGCTTTATAAAAGGTAACCTTACTTTAGAAGGGTTTAATTTATAATTAGCAAGTCATGGGAGTTGGGGAGGTGTTTTAATTAATCAAAGGTGATTAACTAATAGGTAGATGTAAGCTTATAGAAGCTAATTAGAGGAATATTAGTATGATTTAGGCTACTAGAAGGGGATTAAATCAATTAAATATTGATTTATTGGTTAAATGGAAGGGAAAGCTAATTAATTAATAATAATTAATTAGTCTAGATAGAAGGGGTGAATAATTAACAGAAGGTCGTTAATCAGGATGTTAGCTGGATAGGTGACTTAATCAATTAGCATATTGTAATTAATTAATGACAATAAGAGGGAAGATGAGCACTTTTGACGATATGTCATCAATTTGTGGGAAAGGAGATAATTAGTGCAATTTAAGTATTTAAATTAATCAGGCGTGATTATGGGTGTCTACACAACCAAGCATACATCACACTCTTCTTAATTAATTGCTTCTTTCATTTCAGTGTGAAAAAGTTTTAAAAATTCCATGTGGCTAAGTAATTAGCCATATTTGCATACCAAGGAGAGGTAGTAGATAGTGCAAAAAAAAATTCATCTGGAAATTCATCACTGACTTGTTTCTCTTCTTTTGAAGTTATGAGCTAGGAGGGGAAGTCAGCCACAACGTTTCACTTCCCTAGTTTATCAAAAAATTTAATATTGAATTCCTATAGTAGCAATAACCATTTGAAAATTCTATCATGAACCAATTATTTATTCATGAGATATTTAATGGAAGAGTGGTCATTATGTAAAATTAATTCATATCATATAATATAATGTATAAACTTATTTATTGCATACACCACATCTAGGAATTCATTTTCAGTTGTCTAATTTTTCTCAGCAAGAGAAAGATTTTTATTAATATAGTAAATTGCATGCATGGGTTTTCCTTCCTCTTTTTGTCGCAGGAAAACACCTTTTTCTTAATTGGAGGCATTTATTTTAATGTAGAATGGTAAGTCCCAGTTGAGACCTCTCAACACTGGAGTACTGATAATTTTTTCCTTAATCACATCAAAGGATCTTTGACATGCTTTTGTCTAGTCAAGAGAAGCAATTTTACTAAAATATGAGATGAACTTATAGTAATAACCAACATGACCAATAAAACTTCTTACCTCAGTTTGATTGGTGTGTGAGGGAAACTTCACAATGATGCTTACTTTATCTGGGTTAACCTTAATTCCTTCAATTAAAACATGATGACCTAAAACTATAGCTTGTTCCATCACGAACAAGAATTTTTCATGGTTTAAGGATAGATGATGATTTTCATAGCGAGAAATAATTGTATCAAAATTACTTATTGCTTCCTTAAATGTTTCACCATAAACTGTAAAATCATCCATATAAATTTCTACACAATCATGAGTGAGGTCTAAGAAAATAGATAATATGGCACTTTGGAAGGTGGTTGGGGAATCACGTAACCCAAAAGGAAGCACCCTGTAAACAAGGTTCCCTAAAGGATAGGCAATTTTTTTCTTGTCTTGGTCTTCAAGAGCTATTGTGATCTCATTGTATCCACTAAATCCATCTAGAAATGAGAAGTATCTTTTACTTGATAAGCTATCCAGGACCTGATCAATAAATGGTAATAGGAAATAGTCTCGGTGAGTGGCCTTGTTCAAGTCTTGATAGTCCATACACACTCTCCATTTCCCATTATTTTTAGGTACTATGACCAAGGATAAATCCACTGACTATTTGAAATTGGATAAATAAAACCTACATTTAAGAACTTTTCAATTTCAGTCTTGATAATGTTTCTAAGTGCTAGGTTTATCTTTCTTTGAGGTTTCCTGTCTGGTTTGGCCTCAGTGGTGTAAATGTGATGTGTACAGATGCTAGGATGTATACCCTTCATATCTTTTTATTCCCAAGAAAAATATTGGGGATGAGATCAAAGGAGTTCGAACAATGTGCTTTCCTCTTCATTGTTCAACCAGTTATTTATTGTCAGAGTTCTTACAGAAAGAACATGCAATTGTTTTGTATTAGTCTGAATTGAATTTACCTCTGGATATCTTCTTATAAGTTCATTTAATGGAAATTTATGTGGTATAATTATGTGCACCAAGGTTATGTTTTGAAATAAGAATTCTTTTAAATCTATGTTCCTTGTGAATGGAAAAATAATGGGTTGGTTATTCTCATCCATGAAATCATTTTTGATTTCAGTAAGTTGCAGTGTCAGACTACCATAATAATCAATTCCTGAATTGAGTGCAAGATGTGGAATGAACCTAGTATAGGACTCAGGTGCAAGACTCAGGCTATGTAAAGAATTAATGTCTTGGTAGTCACATTGAATCTGATATGAGATTTCTTGAATTAATAACATGGGAAGAGAGAAGATGATATTCTCAAAACCATCAGATTCATTGTTAGACCAATGTTTGTTATCTTTGGAAAATGGTTTAGCTTCAAGGTATAGTGACAATTTCTTGGAGTCTTGACCATTTGTAATGACAATATTTCTTTTCCTGCAGTCAATGAGGGTAGAAGTCATAGCTAACCATGGATGTCTTAGGATTATGGGGTAACAAATTTTTCTATTCTTTGTTTTGATTATAATTAAATCTTCCGCATAGTCCCAAGACTCAATTGTAATAGTAAAATCTTCTATTATTCCCTTGGGTTTATGCATTGGCTGATATATCATTGGAAAGATGATATGTGTTGACTAAGAATCAAGAAGTGTCAATGTGGACAGAGAATTTGTAGTCATGATGTTTATGACAGCTCCTAAATCAATTAGGAAATTAATGATTTGGACATTTCCTATGCAAACAGTTACAATAGGATTTCCAAGATCCCCATACTTATGAGGAGGATTAGTTCCTTATAAGATGCTAACAAGTTTCCCATCAACATGAATGGTTTTTAATTGATTCTTTATTCTCCCTGGAGTCTTGAAACAAAGCTCTTTAATAGTTTTGTTTAATTTGAGAATGTCATTAAGAGCCTATAGCAAAGGAATGCCAATACTTAGCTTCCTTAGTGCTTGAATTAATTATGAATCTGGTTTCTTAGGAGTTGTGGCATTTTGTTACTTAGCTAGTCTAGATGGAAAAGGAATGTCAATGTCTGATTGTTGAGTTTCTTCAAAAAATTTAGACTACACTTTCTTTGGTTCTTCATTCTCTTCAGGGATGTCGTACATGATGAGAGAAGGAGGTTTATATGTAACCTTCCCTGAACACAACATTATGTTCTTGCAATCACTAGAGTTTACTATAGGGGTTTTCTCTGTTTCTACCATATATGTTGGATTTCCCCGCCTTATATTTTTAGGTTTTTCCATGGTCTGAGAAGGTATTTGTGGTTGGGCAGGTTTTTTAGTTTGGGAAAAATTACTTGGTCTAACCAACAGGGCTTATTGACATTGTGATCTTTGTTGATTATAATATTATTGTCTAGACCTTTGTAGTGCATTCTACTGATGTTGGTACTGAGGATTAGACTATGAGCATTATGGAAAATTTGGATGTGGAGCCCATGGTTGTTGATAACAAAATTTGTTGTACATATTGTGGGCTCCACTCTAATGGAACTTGTTGGGCCCAATGGGGTAGATATGACTATAGTCCATTGCATTGGTTTGGGACCCATTGTGATTTTTGGTTGTAGTTAAGATTTTTGTTACACTGAAAAATTTCCTCCATGTCTCTAACCCATGTAATTAAGTTCAAATTATTCTTGATTGTTTTTCTTTAGATGATTCTTTAGTAGGGGAAGTAAACCAAACTAATTAGTGGTGTGCTTAATTTCACAGATAAGACATATTTCTATCTTGTCTAATGGATAGCCTTTCAGTCCATGTTTTTCTCTACACCTTGGGCAGTAGATGAACAATGGTTCTGTATTTCTATCCTTTTCTCTATCCATAGTAATGTAGAGTTGAATTAAGAGGTTGGTCTTTAAATTTGAAATTTCTTCCCTTAGCTTGGATAAATCTACATTATCCATTTTCCCTTTTTGTTTCCTAATATTGGGGAAAGTTCTCAAGTAATTCCTACAAAGGTCAATGATATCTGTGAACTCTAACTAGTTCATGTCTCCCTTACCCATTAGGTTGAATGCTTATTGTGTGTCATCATATAATCCATTAAGAAATAATGTTTTGAGTAGGTTAATGACTAGTCCATATCCACACCTTCTATGAATAAAAAGGAACCATTCTAGGTAGTCTTATACACTTTCATCCTCTTTATGTTGACTTCGTAAGATTTCTTCTTTCACATCCCTTACTCGACAGTAATCCTGGTATTTATCTAGGAAAAATTGTTCCATTTCTTCCCACATATTGATGGAATCTGGGGTCAAGCCCAAAAACCATCTCATAGCTGCATATTTTAAGGTAGAGGGAAAAAGTTTAAGTTTTTGGCCATGAGTAGTGTAATCATAAGTTTGACACAAAACCTTAAATTCAAAAAGGAATTGATCAAGGTCTTCTGAAAATAGTCCTCGGAAGTTTAGAAAAATTGAAGGGGATATGTTTTTCATAATAGCTTGATCATTAGGATGCAACTGGATAGGATAGGTAAATGTTCTTCCAAGTGGATTTTCTACACCATTATCCCCATTTTTGGCATCAGCCTTCCTATTTTGAGTAATAGGTTATTCCACAGGTCGGTTTGGAGGGGTTTTAAGGTTTATCCTAATAAATATTCCTCTATGGTCTCTAGATCTAAACATGAAATCATAACATACTAAAAGTGGTTCCCTAAATATTGATACTGAACTTGGTTGTGTGCGTTCCACATACTCATTCCAGTGGATCCTTTTTGTCACTACGAATTCTCATGATTCTTTTAAAAAAAATAAAGCGTTATGGAAATGAACATTCTAAATGGAAACTTACTAGATAACCTCACAATATCTTCTAGTTAGCAACTTAACCATTGATGACACCTTGTTCCCCAGCAATGGTGCCAAAAAGTGATGAGTGTCATTGGGCTCGTACTTTAATAAATTTAATCTTTTAATCTGGGGTGATGTCCAACGACTATTTGCAACAAAGGGAACAATAGGAACACAGTCTCAACACAAGTTTCCATCTTAAAACTAATAATTTATTGAATTGATCATGATTACAAATGAAATGCATGAAATTAAAGTATTGGAATTGAAAGTAGAAATGGAATCAACTAAAAGATTAACATTAAATACTTCATTGCATTCGGAAAGAAATAGTAAACTGGTAAAAAAATTGTTAAAGAAAAAAGAAAAGAAAGTAAGAATGAATCTCACTCTCATTGCGTAGGAGTGGTGGCCCTTGCTCCTGCCCCTCGATCAGGTTTGTACCGAACTTCTATACAAATAAAATTACTCCTAAATTTAATCTTTATTGAATTCAAAATATGTTTTTACAACTATAAAATATATTGAACTTCTAACTCTAATTACATTCTCTATTTTATACCAAAAAGAGTCATTGTATCTCCATGGGACATAGTTATTCTCAATGAATAATTCTAAATATAACTAACTATTTGAACTAAACAATTCTGTTGATTCTTGGTAATACATTAATGGTAGGAACAATTCATAGGTGTTTGATCTTGAAGCATTTATAATAACTGAAGAGGGGATCCATGATTGACTCCTTAAAGGAGTCAATCACCCCGAGAAGATTCTCCAAATCATAATTGATTGAAGAAACTAAAGTGAAAGTGATTCTTCAGTCATTATTGTTTCACTCTCCTTGTGGCTTGAATACTGATTGATAAGTGGTGATGATTTATGGTAGAAAATTATGTCGCCAGCTAGAATTCAAGAATCTAAGTTATCTATATGCATGCTTGTGTCACTCGATCTTTGACAGATAGATTTTTGACGAGATGGATTCTTGATCAATGAGGATGAGAGTCCTACACTAGTATACAAACCAGAGACTTGTGCTATTACACAAAATAAATTCCTGTGATAGCATATATACTAAGTCCTGTGCTCCATATAACAATTCAACATATGCACTTTTTACACACAGAATTAATATTTATCCATAACATATTCAATATTTTTATGCACAAGTATTAATAAGGTGAAACATCATAAGTACACACAACAATTTCCCATAAACATAGTAAAATAGTAAATATAAAGTATGTATTTGTCCATCATGCAAAATAATATCAAAAGTAGAATATGTTCTAGCATGGATCAAAGATAATTACAAAAGATTTATTGTGAAAAAAATAGGGCTCATCGTGTATGAGACAAAAATTAAGCGAAGGAGGCCTCGAATCACACCCCAAAATTCAGGGCTATGGCATTTCTTAAGCATTTGTGGCATAATTGTTTGCAAACAACCTTTTCTAGGTAGTCTTAGGTAATGAATAGAGCCGAGTAGATAGATTTCATGCCCCGAGATGTTGTGGGAGTGAACTGCCACAACCAACGCATCCAATTAGGGGGGTATACACCTATGACTGCTATGACGGGCTCTAGGTAGGGCCGGTTCAGAGTCAGACCACCCAATCGGTAGTAAAGAACCCCCTTCACAGGTACATCAATCATTGTTAGTTGTTTCTCTTTGCTTGGAAAACAATGAAAGATTCTCTTAGCTTCAAGAATATAAAATTCTCTACTAACAATGCCAACCACATGAAGGTAGAAGCTTTTATGGCACCACTAACCTGAATAAAAGTGTTATTCAAAGTAATTTAAGTTGAATCAAAACCATACTAGATATATACAAAATACACAAATTTAATAAAATATATGAACTTGAATCTAGTATATACAAATTTCAAAACTTCAAAGAAATATATACCATACTCAAGCATGTAAATTCATTCTAATGAACCATTAGGATTGGATCTACCACTAGTGCCAACCACGTGAAGGTATCTAAACTTTTATGGCACCAAATTAACCTGCATAAAAGTGTTAGTTAAAGAAATTTAAGTTGAATCAAAACCATACTAGATATATACACAATACACAAATTAAATAAAATATATGAACTTGAATCTAGTATACAAATTTAAAAACATCAAATAAATATATACCAGACTCGAGAATGTAAATTCATTCCAACGAACCATCAGAATTGTATCTACTAACAATGCCAACCACATGAAAGTATCTAAGATTTTATGGCACCAAGTTAACCTGTATAAAAGCAAACTAGTCAAAGTAAATTTAGTTGAATCAAAACCATACTAGATATATTCTTTAAATACACAAATTAAATAAATTATATGAACATGAATCTAGTAGAAAAATTTAAAAACTTCAAAGAAATATATACCAGACTCGAGCATGTAAATTTATTCCAATAAACCATCATGATTAGATATACTCTAAATAGAGGACATTATTGATTCATGATTTGACTCTCAAACCTTCCAAAGAATCTTGTTACTAGGCCTTCCTTGATATCTATACAGATGAATATTTATTGCTAGAATTAGATGTGAATATAAGAGTATTTTCCTCTGTGTCTTGAAGTCTTCAAACACCCTGGAAACAAAGGAATTTTTTAATGGATACTGTCAAAGCCAAGTTCCAGTAACTACCACTGACCCTTTATAGTACTCAATATCTTCTCCATCTATAATAGTAGAAGGAAACTTTTTTCTTTCCTTGATGCAACTACATAAGAAATAGTCTATTCCTTCTTCATTGTCTTCTGTGGCAATAAATGAAAACACGTGTCCTACAAAAAATGAAAGGTTTAAACTCAAATTTAAATTACATATTAATTTCAATGGACATAGCTCAATACAAAATTTTTAAATAACCAATTACCTTATCACACCAAAATCAAAATGTTGTCGAATTCCTTGGATGTTGTAACTTCATCTAGAGAAATAAGTCATGATGCCTATGGAAGCTGATAAATAGAAAATGGAGTTAGAGGCCTACAAATCCATCCATCCACCCATTCTTGTGAATCACACTCAACCATGAAAAACTTGATACAAGATGCACAAAAACATGTGAAATTTCTTGTCCATGTGGCCCATGAAGAAGCATTTGAGCTAAAAATGAGTGTAGATCACTGGAACCTATGAGTGTCATACAATCCATGTAACTAACAATTTGTTGTTCCTCTATCAACAAAAAATATCTAAGAATTGTGGAATTTTCTTGAGAACCATGATCCATGTTATTAATACACCATTCCACTATGCTCTTTGCATATTTCAATTTAGTACCATCTTTGTAGTTCAACTCTTCTCTTGTAAGAGCCCATTTCACACATGACCCTACACCATCATGGTCTCTTTTTCCATGTTCAGCCTCAGTGAAACTCCAAATATGTTGCACACCCATATTGACATGCATATTTATCATCTAATAAAACATTTGTGCATTCTTAAACTGATACATATACTTATCTCACATATATAATGTTGATTGAAGTGGATGTCCCTATCAGACAAGTTTTCATAAAATAACTGGAAACACCCTTTCAACAATTTAGTAGAATGAGTCTGATCATCATTGATATAAAAGTGGTACTCTCTTAAAAAAATTGATCATTCTTTGTACTGTCAAGAGAATGTATAAATGTTATATGCACAAAAATGGCAACATGTACTTATTTGTAATATTACAATTTAACCTCCATTTGTGGTTGCAATGTGTAATTATTTACAAAATATCTTGAATATCTTGATTATCCTTGCATATATTGAATTTTTCATCCAACCATCGAGCTCTATCTGTATGCCTAACATACTCATAAAAAATTCATCTTTAAATTTTCTCATAAATTGAAAAATAGGTATATGTTTTGTAACTAGCTCACACCTTTAGACTCCTTTCCATATTTCAATTGGTATGGTAATGATTTATATTTATTAAACCTAAATAAATTATGTCCTATTGCACCTCTAATTTTCTCATGGATACAAATTTTCAATTTAGGTAATCCACCGCACGTACAACAACTTCCATATAAACAATCCTGACTGTAAAAAATTATCCAACTTCTATTTCACAAAATATTGTTGGAATGAAATCCCTAGAATATATTGGTGCAAATTGAAAACCACATTCCAGTAACATAGTTTTAAAATGCAAATAAGAATGAATATGTCAAAAACTATCATAATGCATCGCAAATTCAACATGTTGCATATAATAACAAGTGTTGCGAGCGTGGTTTATTTTCACATAGAATGGTTTCAACATTTCAAAAAAATGTTGAATAATTTTAATTTTTGGATGCTCATGTTCAAAGTTATGAAAAAAGTGAGTTTGATTCATAATTAAGAAATGCTTTAGATTTGGTTCACAATTAGTAGAATCAGCTCCCCATTTTACAACATCTCTTGTATTACGTGAAACTCTAGTGTTACCATGCCAAAATTGAACACAAACTTCTCTTATAGTATCAAATATATCTTTGTCTTTACGTGATAATCTAGCAAAAAATTCCCAAAAATAGATTTTATCAGGTGATTGAAGGATATTATGCATTTTAATTTCTTTCATTAAAGTTTTTCGATTAACTTTCAACATTCAGCTTGTTTTCCTAATCAAACACTTTTTTTGTTGATTCACGTATAATACTAGTAGCAAGTACATGATGCATGACATTACTATCCCTTGTGTGTATCTTGACACCAACAGTGTGATATGCATCATGTAGGTTTTCAAAAATTACAGAGGTTTTACCATGTATATTAGATGTTGTCAATCCTAAGGGGTTTAATGTACGTGTCATTTTATTCAATTTCATCAAACTAACCAACAATCGACATCTTTGGGAATCACTTAAAATTTCAAAATGATTATCCCAAATTTCAATGGATTTTCCTCTGATTTTTCTTTCTGAAATTTTGTCAAAAATTGGTATCAAAATTTTCTCATCAATTTCAATAAAATAAATAGGTCTCTTTTGTAAAATCCTAGGAGGTTTTTTTGCCAAATTTTAGTTGTCTACAGTTTCGAGATGAATTTCCTGATTAACATTTTCATTGTCTCCTTCAATTTCAACATCAGCTACATCATGAGTATTTAATTCATCTTCATCACAAGTATTTAATTCATCTTCATCACGAGTATTTAATTCATCTTCAACATTGACTATAAAAAAATTACCTCATTCCTAATTGCTTACAATAGTAGGGGTTGAAGATGAACCTCCTCTTGATTCAAGAATTTTTCACATTCACTCAATCTTAAAATATTTTTTCCTCTAATTCCTCTGGTCTTTTTTACTTACTGATTTCATTTTTTGACTTCATTTCTTAGCTCCCATGATGTTTCAATCAATGTACGATAACTCCAAATGATGCATGGCACCTTAAAAAAGTAAAAAATTAGCTTCCGATGACAACGAAAAAGTGTAGAAGGTGGAAAAATTTCACGAAAATTTGTAGTCAGATTAGAAAATAAAAGCACGTGGTGAATTGAATGTTGGTATTCATGTAGATATGATTCTAAGCACCACAATCGTGGTTTATAAACTTCTATTATGGTTCTTTTATATTAGGGTTTTATAAACCATGATCATGGTTTATAAAACCATGATTGCGGTCCTAACTGTATCATCAAATCCGAACCTCAAAGCTCAAGAAATCTTTGTTTTCTAGAACCTGAGCTTTGGGATGTCATTATGGCATGTAAAATGCTAAAAACATAAATTTTTTATCTTTCACAGACTTGAACTATGCCGAAAAATTGAAAACATGTCACAAAAATGGTACCATCACATAGGGGAGACTATTAACTTTGTACAAATATTGATTTTAAAGAGAATATAATATGTTAAATATCATTTTATAAATTTTTACTAATAGTAGGTCTTTAAGACACTTTTTCCCATGAATTTTCATGTCTACATTTAAGACTGCAATTTTTTTTTTCACTTTTCAAAATGTGATAAAACCTATACCATCAAACCGTGGAGAAATTCTAGACACATTAAAAAAATGTATTTGATTTTGATATTTTTTATGAAGTTATGGTACGTAAATGAAAAAGTGCTCTGTTTTCTTTATGTTTTCAAACCACTTTCATGAGAAAAATTAAAAAAAAAAATTCTCAAAAAAATACAAAATTAAATCTATCCCAAAATAGATAGCGACATATAACTTTTCACCAAAGGAAAAAAAATCACGTTTTGGTAATCCAAATCGTGGGAAAATGGACTACAATATTATATGATTAAAAAAAAAATACCAATTCATTGAATTTTGAGTGTTTATGTTAGCTAAAGTTGTTCGTTTTTAAAAAAAAATAGTAGTTTAAAAACTAGATTTTGGATGCCACGATTCATATTTATATAATTTTTTTAATTTTTAGTGCACGTATTGCTAATAATCCTTACAAGTTTAGATTTCACTATTTTTTACAATATGACGTCCACTTATGACCCCTTTTTGGCCCCCCTAACTTGTTGCACTTACCCTGCAATAAGTATAATCTATGGTTATTTCCAGTTGTTTGAACATGAAAAGAATCTTTCCAACACAAAGTTTGATTAGTGGGTTTTCAAGTATAGGATGTTATTTTCATATTGCAAGACAAGGTAAGAATGATTAACTATAAGAATTTCCTTTAAGGATTGATTATTATTTTTTATTAAGGGAAAATAGTTTTAAAGGGACTATACCCTGTATACAAAAGGGCTCAAAAGCCAGATAGTGAAGATGAGAGAAACAACCCAGAGAAGGGAAAAACAGTCAACCAAGAAGGGCTCAACAACCAAATATTACAATATAAGTGAAAAAAGGATCTAAACGTACAAAGATCCAAAAGAAAGAAGGAAAGATAAAAAAGAAACCAAAGGAGAAACAACATATAGAGCTCCGCCAAAAAATAGCTCCAGAACCGCTAGATGACAACTACATCGCAGCCAAAAAACAACATCACAACAACCCGTTACTTGATGGCTTTGTCAATCTTGGTCTTGATAG
Source organism: Taxus chinensis (assembly GCA_019776745.2). Taxonomy (NCBI): domain Eukaryota; kingdom Viridiplantae; phylum Streptophyta; class Pinopsida; order Cupressales; family Taxaceae; genus Taxus; species Taxus chinensis. The sequence continues at coordinate 297,188,179 of CM034157.1, read as the reverse complement.
CCTGCAGCGACATGAAGAAGGTAATGGCAGTAGCCTAAGAGGAGTCTTGCATATCTGCTTGGGCAATTGCAATATCCCTTTTCTCTTTAGGACCCCAAATGTCCTCATTAACCCCACTTAAACTGTAGACACTATGGACATGTTGTTCAATGAAATTATAAATGCTTCTGAGGGCAGACAATATGCAGTCATTGTGGCTTTTAGCATTCCCCAATCTGCCATCTAAGGATTGATTGTTATAAGGTTATTTTCATACTTATTTTTTTCTCATGGCGGTATGGTATGATTTGAAGGTTATAAAAAGTTTCATCATGTCTCACACTACAAAAATATACTCACTTGATATACAATAATGCCAAATGATAAGACGTCACAAAGGGTGAATTTTTTTTTTACACAAAGAAACACTCTCAAGATAGAATAATAAATTTCCACACAACTCAATAAGTCTCCCAAAAACCACTCCATATGCCTCCCAATAGAGAAATAATCATAGTGTGAAAACCAAGCTAGGTCACTCACCATAGAGCCCCATCACCTTATTTATTAATGTTGGGTCACTAACCATAGAGTCTCATCTCCTTCTTTCTCCATATCGGGTCACTCACTAAGATTCCCGTCACCTTATCTCTCCATTTAATGAGGCCAAGTCACCCTAAGGCCCTAGGAACATAGAGCCATGTTACCTCCACCCAAGTGGCATAGTAACATGTAGTTAAATACTACACAGCCCTATGACCCCCTTGGGGTGTAGCCCCATACAATGAAGCGGGTCCATAGGCCTAACCACTCCATGGTGAATCCTATGAACCTAATATAACACATAAGGACATTAGAACCAACATAACAATCATATTCAAATGCCAAGAGGAAAAATATCAATCCTTGGGCTAGGCTAGAAAAATATTAAACTTGAAAAGTAAATTTCAAACTAAGAAAAACAAATGGCTAAATAGCCATAATAATGTAAAGCCCTCTTGTAAGTACAAAATCAAGTTAAATGCACAAAGAATAATAACACATCAATTAAGAAAAATGTTGGTTCTTACAAGAAAAGAGGAAATGATCAATTTATGAATAAAATATGAACAAATAAATATCACATTATGATCACTACATGGCCCTTCTATGGCCACCAAAGGGGTACTCATCGATTTTATAGCACTCAGATATGAAGCCTCAGATCACAAAAAAAATATAACTAGAATAAAAATATCTCCATATCTTCGAATCACACATACAAGGATACACATATTCGGTATCACATAGGATTGTTCGATGGATAACTCACATAGGAGACAAAAGAGAACTATAGTTTACATAATCTGAGCCTAAGGTGGTGTGCATCCACAATATACTGAGAAATCTCAAAGTATACTAAATGGATAGAGTGGGTTTTTAGTCTACATGAGACTCCACTTCCAAACTCATACTCGGCTCAAGGTTATGGAAACTTGGTTCATGCCTCCTCTCTCCAAACATACACTTTTATCAATTTCTTCACTTAGATTTAGTGAGTGTAAGTTACAAAACATAGCACATTTAACTACATTACTAACACAATGATGTATATGAACAAATAACCACAACATCTTATGCCTGGTAAATTACAGGTATAACATAACAATATTCCATGACTTATAATCACATAAAATTTCCACACGATGCACCAAAAGTGTAAGTAAAACACAATAAGAGACATATTATCATAATATGCCCCTAATTCATGACACACATTTAATCACATATCACATGAATACATAGATATGATGAATATAGTGATTAATGTCAGTACATATACCCAATTACAAAAACATTGTCATGACATACATCATGATACATCATAATATGGTAGAAATATCATGGTATGATAGAAAATATCAGGAGCCACCCTTTAGTACACAATGCATTAATACACATACACAACATCGAAATATGACGAAACACCACAACACTTTCACCATTCACATTAACATTTGTTTTTACCCAACAAGGTGGTAACACACATGTAATACATGTTTAATCCATGAGAGAGAGAGAGAAATATCATCACCATACACATCAACAATATAGATAGTACACACCAAGAGGAAACATAAGAGGTGCAATCATATGATCATAATTAAAAGTTTTCACATCACGTCATACTATCACATTAATCTTCCCATCTCCTCCTCCACCATGCATAACCATCACACACCAAATGTCCCAGAGGTTCAAGAGTATAAACCTAGCTCTGATACTCAACTATAATGCCCACATTTTCAAGACCAAAAGACAATAGTTAAATTATCCAAATATCTTTTTTTTCATTAAATGATCACTACACAACACCACATGGGCTCCAATAGAGAAACTTAACATCACATAAGAAACTTACACAAAAACTCGACCCACATAGACAACATGATAACACCATATACATGTTGATGCAACACTTTCCATAATGAAAAAATACTAGCAATGACCTAACCATAAAAGGGACCCAAGGATTGAAAAATCCACAACACATCATTATAATGGTTACATCTTAGTTTTGATTAAAATTCTAAGAGAGTTTATCATGAAAGGATAAATGATCCTTTTCCACATAAATAATCTTAATTTCATTTAACATTCAACTTACAATACGACCACTTAATTTGGCTCTTTCTCCCTTACAATAATATCCATAAATAAATAGTTATTTTCCACATTTCAAAACACATACAAAATTCCTAATATTCTCATTCTTATGTTAAATTTATTCTTCTCAAAAAAAATATTCGATGTTTAAATTTTACCCTTGTTAGACAAGGGGAACTAACATGAAGTCAAGGAAGGAATCTTAGGATTTAGAGGAGATTTAGATTCAAGATAAAATTTCCTGTAAACATCCTTTCATTATGGTACCTTTATTTTCATGTTATAGTTTATATAGTTCAATAACTTGTTTGAGTCAATACACCATTTTAACTTCATGAAATTATATTTATATAAATATATATATTTAAGAGCTTATTTTTGATTGAGAGATTTTGATCTTAAGAGAAATTTTTATTTCACCAACAACATGAAAATTTCTAGTTAAGTTATAAGGAATTCAAGTATGACATTATTCGTAACCCAAAATCTACTTTACTCTTATACTCTTTACACTTACGTTGCACTTTGGTCTCACTATTGGAATTGATTTAGAAAAATTGTAATTCAAATGATGCATAATTTACACTTAGGGATTCATGACGAGAAGGAGTGGTGACCCTGCACCTAACTACTCATTCCATCGCTCTTAAACAATCAAGTATTATATGCATAAATATTCTAAGTGTAGGGTAGTCTATATCTTAAATCGTTTATAGATAAAACAAACCTAAGATTCTGGGAAGATCCTTTAATTCATTCAGAAAAAGAGAGAATATACAAACAAGAAAGAAACAAAGAAAAGACAAGAAAACAAGAAAGACAAGAACAACAAAGAAACAAAACCCACAATCTACATATTATCAACCCTATCCAACAGAGTGATATCTATGAACTAGATAACCTCTTGGAGGGAAGAAAGCAAGCTTGCAACATCTTTCATACATACATTGTATTCAGTTACATAAAAAATTTCTTTCATATAATCTGAAATATATCCTTTTAACTCCCGATTATAAATTATCCTTTTTACTTCAGATTTCATACAATGTAGAAAATGAAACTTTATTCAAATGCACTCTTTATTTCTTATTTCTGATTTAAAATAATATCATGTGAGTAAAATATCAAAAAAGTATACAACATATACACAGTAATACAAAGTCATAAGAGACCAACATGACTTTTATATTAAGATGAGAAACTGATTTACAAATGAGAAGCACAAAATCACTGAAATCAACTTTAATCAAGATCTGACAATACAATAGCCAAAAGGAAAATTTATAAACCCAAATGCTTAGAAATCTATGTAAACAACCTTCATGATCCCCTGGATATGCAGATCTAATTCTGTAATCAGATTATAGATTAGACATAGAAAATTAATATTCAGATAATCAGAATAATAGTAATATAACTAGATATACCTGTTGTATCTAATGTTTACACTCAAATCCTCAAATTTAGGTTATTGAAATCCTGTAATCAAAGCCTCATTCAGAATACTTTCACAGAAAATATAGAATGAAATGCACTAAACTCAAATGCAAATTACCTTAATGTTCTTCCTGTGCAAAAGATCCCTTCTTCTTCGTTTATTTCTTCTCCCACAAAATAGTTATAACCAATCTCATCATAACATAATGGCACTATAGAACTAATATTTTAATGAAATAATGCCATTTAATAGATATAACATCAAATGATTGAAATCATCGATTAATTTTATGATAGATGATTGATAATCATATCATAAATCGATATGGACAAATAATAATAATGAGAAACAAATATAAGGGTGGGGGACCCACAATATTAAAGTAAAACATTAATTCTAAATCATCCATATAACCATATCATTTGCATTAAATATTTCTAAACCATATTAATCAACATTAAAATATAGAGTTTAATATTTTCTAAACATCTATATATATGCAACCTCATAGATTAAACATTCACATCACGATAATATAATAATATCACAATATAGTACTATGAGCATCAAAATCAAAATATGATCAAGTCATAATGTCACCAAATCAAATAACCACTGTCTCAAAATAACAAGTTCAAAGTCCAAAGCCAAGTATCATATTCTAATCATCTCCAACTAAATCAAGAACTGTAGTACCATAAACTGCCTAAGTTCTATTTACTCATATGATTCCAGATTCAGAACTGTGTGTGTCATAGCACCAGACTCACTATCCACTTCCAATTTTACCCACTTGACTAGACATAACTCCATTGGTGTGGTTCAAGAGGACCTAACCCGTTTAGGAGAAGGGAGGGTTCTTATGCATAATTTATCAAGGTATGCAATGGCGGATTACCCTATGCATTATGTGGAAGAGGATTGGAGTGAGATGGCCTATGAGAGATGGAATTGGCATGATTGGAATGTGACTAATAATGCAAAAGCTGTGGGGCATTTACTTCTGGTAGGCTGTGAGTAGGCTGATTATTTGGATAGTCAATCAATTGCAGGACCTCCTAAAGGATAGGTTCTCTAGAATCAAAATGGATTGAGACACGAGTAGGACCACTTCGCAGACAACAGTTTCATGGCCCCGAAATGAGTTATAACCTCTTCTTCCACCATAAGGATAATATCTGCATGGTGTGAATCAATTGCTATCTTGCCAACCCACATTGGACTGAGAACCATGTGGAGTTCCCCATTCATTATATCCAGATCTAGGCATCTGTTCAAAGTAATCATCATGGAAATTATCATTTTCTGAACTATTCCATCCCCAAAAATAGAGATCAAAAAATTATGAGATCATATAAAAATATCATCAAATTAAAATAGTTTTGTTGACCTATTTAAATCAACTTGTATACTTCAAAGGAAACATCATTTCTTCCATGTATTTTACAACTCAAAATTCTAAATACAAATTTCAAAATTTGAATCCATTATCAATGTTCAATCGATATCTCAGACCACATTTATAAGATAGGTTCTCTTGTAAACATGTTTTTGCAATCCCTTTGTATTTTATAACCAAATCATCATAATATGAGAAATCATAGTGAAAATTTCCTCATTATCTTGAATAGAAATCTTGTGAAGTTAATAATATGAAACATAGAGAATAATTTCTTTCAACAATATTAACAAAAAAATCTATCTGAATACGACTTGAATGTAAATGCCCTTTGAAAACTACTATCATTTTACGATATTCAACTAAAATAGAGATATGTTTGCATCATCTAACAAGAAAGAACAATACCCACAATTTTGAATCCTCTGAAGGCCTCAAAACATGCTAAGAATGTCATAGTTTCTGATAAACATTTTCTTTTGTTCACATAAGACAAGATATTGTCAAATACACTATCAGAGAAAAATAGAACAAATGGGTAAGTCACAAAACCACAACAATTTGTCAATAAACCACCTTCTGTAATTTATAAAAAAATAACTACACAACTTATCATTTCATTACCCATTAGGATTTTCGGCTAACAATGAAATTTATAAAGTCAAAAGCCTTCAATATATCATTCTACAAACCCAACTCAAGAACAAATAATGAATTTCATACCATTCAAAACTTCAAACTTCCATTTAACAGTCACATTCAAATTGACATACTGAAACCAATAAGAATTCACAGTATAATGTGAGTAATATAACATTATTTTCACAATGTTTCATCAAAACCAAACTTCTCTTCCTTCATTCGAACTAAACATCTCACCAAACCACCCTTTTACCTCAAGACATTCTTCATTCTTCAAATGAGATTCGAGTAAATGAAATCAAATAAATAGTGAAAAGATCACATTCAACCAAGGTAAAGTCACAACTTCACACAATCTTGAAAATTCTCAAACCCAGCTCCTAAATAGAACAAAGAACCTTAAAAATACATGCAAACATGATATACAATAATCATAGACTCAACCCAGTTTAGAAAATGAGTCTGCATGCATGAAAATCGAGCTTTCATAGTGAGCTAAGGAAAAACATACCTCACGAGATAGATTGAACACTATAGCTAATCTTCCCAATGCACTTTGAAGCCAACAATGGAGGATGAAACAACTTCATAAAATTTTAATAGGGCTTCACCATAGAAGTGAAAAAAATCAAATCACCAACATAAACTGACAGTGATGGTAAAAGGATAGGCTTGAGGTCGAGTCTTAAATTCTTGAGGTACATCAAGACTTGTGTCCTAAAAATTTCCTTTATTAATCATTAATGACCACAATCCCTTATTTCCCACTTCGTGATCAAGGACGCTAATTTGTATTTCTTCGAATGAAAGAATGAAATCAACACTAACCGCCCAAAATTCCTAAGTGACATTTGTTCACAATAGGAAATAGGTTAGGTTCACAACATTCAAATATGATTTAACCTCCATGCATCTTAGTCCCCTTTATAATTTATTCAATTAAGGGATTTAAATAACCAATGGCTCAATAATCCATAATCAAATAAGTGGTGGAATATAGCATAAGTTCTGAACAAAACTCATATACTAGAATTTCAAAATATACCACCATGATACCAGACATACAAACACAACCATTACTAAACAGAATATCACTAAATCAACTAGGTTTAATGTCACATAATACAAAATTAGTGCAAATCAAAGAAAAAGACACTTACCAATACTCTTTACTGCCACCATGGAAAGAAGATATATACCAAAAAGTGAGCTTGGAATTTGAAAATGGTTAATGTAAGCTGAAACTCAATCGTCATCTTGATAAACTGTGATCATCAATCTGTAAAGTGCCCAAGGTAACATCTTATATCAATGTGAACATCTAATCATATTAATGCCAACATGCAAATGTTCCAGAACCACTTTAAACATGAAATGAAAACAAACAAAGTAGCCCCCACCATATGTTTGCAAAATTAAAAATAAGAAGGGACAAGGAGAACACTTAGATGCCAGTTTTTTTAAAAGGGGGGAGGGTAAAATTTGAGGTATATCAGAAATTTCAAATGTAAAAGTTATAAAGTTTTACACATTTAAAAATCCTTCTAAACCAATATTTACAATCATTGGTAATAATCAATCGTATCTCATATGTTCATTAACATCATGAGAGGTCACTCGATTTACTACATTCATTATTTCTTGAAGGTTTTGACACCCTACCACAAGACAAAGTTAGAGTAATCAAATTCCTCTATCTTGCAAAGCCTTCATGCCACTTGAGGTATTCCATGACTAGATTTTATCACTTTCATTTAATACTTAACTTATGAAGGGTTCCATCAGGTTTGGTTCATTTATTTGATTTCTAATAAAAATATATCACTCAATTATTAATTTTAATTATCTTAACATGTACACATTTTATTTTTTTATTCTTAAATGAGAAACTATGTTTTCTCAATCAGTTGTTCTCATGTGGATCAATTTCACATCATAAGAAATATTTATTAAGTTGTGAGTAATATCCACAACACTTAAAATTATTAGGCCGACATCACAAGGGTACGTTCTCAAACAAGGGAAAGTTACAAATTTTCCTTTATAATTAAAAATGTAAAAGTACATTAATGCATAACCTAATTATCCATGTGGTCCAAAATTATATTCCACTTCTAATGTTAGTTCGTCTCTAAAACAACAATGAGATTTCAACCTCAACATGTCATCTTGTATGCCACTAAAGTGACATTATGCCTTGCACTAAGGCATCTTACACATGTTAATACCCACACGAATACTCTCAATTAGGTTCCTAAGGAGGAGCACATGAACACATACGATACCTCTAAGTCTATAGGACTATGAAAGATGTTTGAAGCCAACAAAACTCAAGGCTTACTAGAGAGGATCATTCCATTTAACAAAGGTAAATATTTCAAGTTATAAGTTTGTCCCGTCAATTCCCACTCAACATTATAAACACAAAAATGTAAGTTGATATTTTATTTGAATATTAAGCGATTTCCCAGGTCAATGCAACACTAGGGATAGGTTAAATAACACTATTTAAAATTATTTTCCAACAATTTTACTGGAACAATCATATCCAAAATTACAAAGACACTGAACATTTTAGATGACAAGGTTCTAGTTTCATCCTCCTATATTTATTTTGACACTAAAAGAAATGATTCTTCAACATTGTTTTCCATAGAAACATGATACAATCAACTTCATTTAGTTAACAGAATATACAATTACAATTAAGATTAACATTTGTCAAACAAAAACAATTACAACTACGTATGAAATGGTATATTTTCCCAATATACAACACTATCATATACATCATGGAAATAATGCAAGTAATACATTATATTCATAACAATATCACTGAAATGTTCTAAACAATTACATTTCCTTCAGATAATATGTTAATAAAAGACACAAGTTTCACTTTACTACTCCTATTGTTTGGGTACCTATAACCACCATAGGGTTAGTCTTAGAACTGGTATGGAAATCCTCTACACTCAAGCATAAATGCACACATTCATCATTTCGAACAATTAGAATTAAAGATAAGTGAGTGAGAGAGAGAGAGAGAGAGAGAGAGAGAGAGAGAGAGAGAGAGAGAGAGAGAGAGAGAGAGAGAGAGAGAGAGAGATATGGAGAGAAGAAGCCATAGTACATTTCTCATGCATCCACACTTTCACATTCATTTGCACTTAATGTTTTGGTACTACAGAGAGAGAGTATAAGGATGCATGAGAAAGTTAATAATTTTTTTTAATTTTCCATTCAAAATGTCACAAATATTTATGTTTCATGTCCATTTTTATTTCATTTCAAACCAAATTATATTTCCCAATTCATTTACATTTTCAAATCAACCAAAGTATCATAGTCATTTGTAGAGAGAGAAGAGGGGAGTCACCCCATACTGTTTACCCCATACTATAGAGGTTTACTAACCAAGGCCCTATATAGCTAAGAAAAATATGTGATTTGAGAAGTTTCTAAGTGCTTGACTGGCCCATATATAAATAGGGGAGTAGACCCCATGGTAGATCCATTTGGGGCATCATTGATCTAGTTCTATTTCCCTTTCCTATATCCAGAACAGGTAATAGGAAATAGGTGGGCGTGTATAGAATTTTCTAATTTTTCTCACCCCAAAATCCATTCATAAAAGATAAAAGATACAATAAAATTCTACATAGTATTGTGATGGTACTATGAGGTGACACATGTGGTTAGAAGTCAAACAAGACTCCATAAGAAGATTCTAGCTAAAGTTGAGAAAATAGTCCAAAACAACAAAATTTCTTACAAAATGGGTCTTGAACACACTCGTTTCAAGTTTGGTCACAAATTTTAATGATTCCTACTTATTCCCCCATATATATTGAATTCATTGTGTCTGAAGGAAGTTGATAATGACAAGAATAGATTAAGTTACAAGAGCAACTTTGGGGCTGATTATCATAATTATGTCATCCATACTTATCACGCAGTGACTAGTGGTCCCCAAAACCCACTTACAAAACTAGTCTCCAAAGGAATTTTCATTTAAATGAAGGTGGGTTAGAATTATCTTGTTGGCAATATAGAGGTAGGTTGTGGTGGCTTTTAGTTTCTCTCAAACTAAGTGACAATCGTAATTTGAAACCGATCACGTTTTAATAAAATGAGCATGTCACTACAAGTGACTAATAAGCTAAGTGGGCTTAGAAATTTTAATTTCAAGGGCATTAAATAGTTCAAAAAACTTAGTTAAGGTCCCCCATGGTGTCCCACATTGCTAGAGGTCATGCTAGGATTTTTGGATTTGTGGTACATTTGGGTGTGGCGCTCCATTGGAATAACATTCGAGGTTGGAATTTTTTGATGTTTGACAATTCCAAATGAAGTAATGTTTTATCATTGATTAGAGTTACATTCCCTAATAATTAACATTTAATTTCCAAATGAAAAAAATGATGAAAGAAGAATTTAGTGTAGAAGAAAAGGGAAAGTCCATACCCATATTCGATATTTGTTGGAGGAAAGAAACATGGGGTTTTTTCATTCTGGCTTTAGGCAGATGAATTTCATTCATTTGCAAGTTCCCAATGGCCTTTATGTGAATCCATTATCTATATCCAGCCATCATGGCATTCCATGAAACCATTGTTTTCCATATTATGAAAAACACTTCAGGTGTTTTGCTTATGTTTCCACATCTTACATACATGTCTTACAATGCACCAAAAAACAAGGCATCTTCTTCCACATTTTTAAAACATATTCATGGGAATTAAAATCTACAAAAAAATAATTAACTCACCAAATAAGAGTTTGTGTAATAATAATAGTGGCTCAAAAAAAATTGTGATCTCCAAGCACTAAGTATACACATTCACAAAACCGTCTTGTGTATATCCTATAATTCATTTGTTCCATACTGCCATGTCTCTTCTGGGATTTTTTCCAAATAAATCACGTGCTTGGTCTGAATCTCCCATTTTGGTGGATGTTGGGAGAAAGTGACCAAAAAATCAGTTTTCTAATGTGTTTTGATGGTTGTCTATGCCATATCCCAAGGCTTTTTAACCAACCATTTGTATAAATCATATATCCATGACACTCCAAGAGGGGATATATGGTTGGGAAGATGATGAGAATGAAAAAACATAGGATTTCATGCAAAGGAAGAGGGAAAAATACTAATCTTGTAGTGACATATGTGGGATAGCAGGAAAGGCACTTCCAAAGTCTTAACCAAAACACCACAACTCTAAATATAAGATAAACAACAGGAAAACATGAAGTGGTCGCTATAAAGGCTATAATACATGTGGCATAGGTTCTCATAAGAAGAAGAATCCATGGAAATACCACTAGATATTTCACCTAAATGAAGTACCTCTTAATCTCAAATGTCTTCTTAATCTTTTGTATACAACAACAAAGCAGCGGCAAGTAATAGTTTCATTTCATCTTACAGACAATTAAAAATCACTTCAGGTACATATACATATCTAGATTAGTCTATTTCTATTTTGTAAAATGAGGAGATATTATAGTTATAGATTAATCTTTGTGCATTATGATTTAAACCAGAATGTGATTGATTTTAGGATGGTTATAACTAGAGCTCCATTTAGAATATTTGCCCCAAAATATTATGTTTATTTAATTATGAGAGTTTAAAATCCTTTTTTTAACATTGATAGTAAATAAGAGCTGTAAATTCTGCACTCGCTGCAACAGTCCAATAATTGCTAAATTTCCAACGTTAACTAGGGTTTTGTCTATGGTTAATGCCTCGGGGTCTCAAATAAAGCTCTTGTATTAATATGCAAGAAAAATGGCAAGTCTACAGGCCTCTTTGGATTCCCATACCCATGTGCCTTCACATGGAGCCCATCATTTCTTCAAACCACTTCCAATCAATTCCTTCCGCTGTCATTTTCCAACTCCACCACTGAACTCAATTTCTTTTTTTATATTAAAAAATCATAAATATATAAAGGTTTTAAAGTTTTATTTTATTATTTTAAATAAAAAATCCCGTTATTGGAAAGGCACCACATTATGTAAATGAAAAACTAAAAAACCTTAATTATGCTAGATTTAGGTGGATTCCATGCCGACATTTTTATCGACCATGTGGTGGTTGCAGGTACCAAGACATAAAGGAAGTGAAGTGTTACTAATAATCTCATATTAGCATGTTATTTAGAACAATGATATTGTAGAGGCTAAATCAACATTATTTGATATATTGAAAAGTTAATTATTGAATTTTGTAATAGGTATGAGTTTACATTATATTTGTGTGATTAGGGAAATGTATATTTAATCACATGGGTGTTATTTTGATTCATAATTATGAATTGAAAAAGGTTGGATATTTATATTAACTAAAATTGAATTTGACATCTTATAGTGCATTTTTAGTGTGAAATTAATGAATAATTCTCTGATGTGTTGTGTTATTTACCTTGAAACTGTAGAAAATAAATCTAAATAAAATATTCAACCTTAGTATAAAACCCTTGTATGACCACCCTTCTCGTGTGATCCTTCATAACATAGAAAACTAAAACATTAGGGTGAACCTAAATCATTATACTCAATGCCACCTACTAGAATAAGGAAATAAGAGCCCAATTTTGATATTATCATCATAGTTTGTATGCTTAGAGACATTATTGTGAACCCATCTACTATGAATGACTGTAGTTAAACGCTATATTAAGAATGTGGATTTTTCTCTAGCTATGGTAATTGTGTGTGTAACAGGGTGGATAGTTCCTCTTAATTAACACCTCACGTGAATCCGCTTTAAAATAAAATGCAAGCCACTTAAGATGACATATGAGTAAACAAGGGTTTGGTTTCATGGTTTGAGTTACTCTTGAAATACATTTTGAGGATTTTTGCTATGGATGAATCCTAATACTTGATGTAGTTATCAATATGGTTTCCTATAACATGATATTAAGAGTTAAATGTGGAAAATAAAAAATTATAATTGATTCTTATACCTTTAAATGTAATCATGAGATGTTGTACCATGATAACATTTAAACTTTATCTTCCTTGTAACATGATTAAACCTTTTTATGTTTTGAATAAAGAAACCCATGTCGCGTAAAGTTAATGTGAACCAAATCAATTATTAAGTATAAATGAAATAAATAATCCATCCCCTTAATCCTTAAAATTATGAACCTCTCCTCTTTTGGTATTAAGTTTGTCCCTATTTTGTAATAAAGGCATGATGTAAAGCCAAGTAAGCATTCCCTTTAGAAATGATTCATAGAGATAAGAATTAGTAACCTCGTGTGCATACAAATTTCTTTATTAACAAATGAGTTATAAGATTAATTACAATAATGTACATGAACCAAATTAAATGAAACCATATTAAGTTGAATTTTAATTGATGTAAAGGAAATTTAGTTTAGAAGATATAATGGAGAATGCATGATCACATGTTAAGTGTCTTCAACTCGTAAGTTTAAGTATTGAAACATATTGTAATAATTAAGATTCATGGAAGTTATTTTTATTGTGGGAAGTGTCTATCCATGAGTTATATTATGATTTCATCGTTGTTATCCTTGTCATTTAGGAAATATGATCATTGTATGTCCTTTATTACTAGGAAGTGTAGTGATGATATGCATCATCCGTTCATATGGTTATTATTATTTTTTTACGGTGAGGTTTCATCATTGTGTATTGAAGGCATAAGGTGTAGCTAGTGAAGGGAGGAATATGTGAAATGTATGTATTATTTAGAAGGAAACAAGGGGATTCATGGGTAGTCTTTGTGGAGGTATAAGAGCATGTTACAATGGAGGGATAAGGGGGCCTCTAGAATTTGATGTGGTGTGTATAATTTGGAGGAACCAAAGGATATCCAGAATCCTTCTTAGAGGGATAAGAGGTAGTTATAATGATGACCTCTCCCTTATGTAAGCCTCTTAGGTAGGATTGGTCATGTGTTTCATCCCTCCTTCTCAAGCCAATCACTTGTCACTTTGTGGTACGTGTGGACCATGTTGGTATTTATGTCTTGTGTGATGTTTAATTATCCTAAGCGTTCCCATGTGGTGTCATGTATACGAAAATGTAAGTCAAAAAATTGTTTCAGTATTCTACTATTGTATTTGTGTGCCTGATTTTGTGGCTGTTACAAGGTCTAAGTCAACGATGTCAATGGAAATATTTTCAATGAATAAGTTTTTATTGGATAGATCATCAAGAAATTTGTGCAAATAATGGTAATTTGTAATTTACATTTTGGAGGTTGTATTATCCAATATCTCTGTCAATGATATCCCACGTAGGTGGAGTTAGATATATATATGATTGGGATTTGAATAGGATATCAATGTCAATATGGTTTTAATATGTGAAAGGAATGTTGTGGGGAGAAAATATTTGATCTGTAAATAGGTCTCCAAGGCATATTAATATTCTTTTAAAGAATATATTCAATGTTTCTATTTTGTTGACAAACAAACTTTTGATTTTATGATTAGTAAATAATGCTTCAATGTATAATGAATTGATGTTTATGATGTTAGATTTCAAAATGTCATGAGAACTAAATGATAGGATTGGATTATTTGATGGTATATTTGTGATTAAATATTTAATGGTTGTGTTAATACCTTTAGGAACACACACATCATGGAATGCAAAAGTATGGATATCATGAAGCGTAGGTGTTGTTTTGGGAAAAGCCATGGGAGGGATTTGTGGAGATGTCTTATCTAATTGTTTGATACTATCATTGACATTAAACAAATATTTTGCATTTGATAGTTTTTGTGGAAAAAAAATATACTTAGGATTGGATGTTTGAGGTGTTATGGATGTGGAAGATTACTTATTTGCAGGTTTCCAAAACTTGTGTTTTTTAAATTTCTATAACATAGATATGAGTGTTAGGCGTAGGATCTAAAAATGAATTGATAGATTCAAACTCAACATTATTTTATGACTAACCCTTTTCTTTAAATGTATCATTTGTTCCATGATTTTAAAAGGGGTCTTGCCACACCTCTAATGTCTTCCTTGGAATTTTTTTGATTGAAGTATATTCAATTTGAATGTCTCTACTATTAAGTAGATCTTGAATGTAATGATAGATATTTGAGCAATGATTTGTAGGATGACCATTTATGCGATGATATTCACAATAATTTTATTCTTTTTACCATAGGTTTTGGTTTATATTTTATGAAGGCTATTGTATGTGGATAGGTTACCATTTTATAATCTTCTAATCTGTGGAGAACACTAGAAAGTATTTCTCTAAGAGGTGTGAATTATCTTTGTTTTACGTCACGTGGAGTAGTTTCTTACTAGGCAAGATAATTGGTTACCTAATTGATTTATTTGGTCGATTATTTTGAATGCTTTGGGCATGATGAGAATTAGTGATTGTATCTCTTATAATTTTTTTTTTATTGTTTTGTTTTTGATATTTTAAACTAGTTTTGATGTAGCCTACTCTAGCATCAACACACTCTCAAGAAGGAATATTATATAATCAAACACAACTTAGTATATATCTTGCAATTTCACCTAGTTCTCTATGCTTATAAACATAAAAATATTGAAATTATATTCCTTTAGGCTTAAAACATATCACTCCATTCTACATACATTAGCTTATCTCAGTCCTTTAAAACCTTGGACTCACAAAAATGACCAACTCACTTCATCTTTGTAAAAACTACTCATTTTGGCTTCTTAAGAACCAAAAGGCTTGCAAATGGATTCAATAAGTCAAATGAATTCAATAAATATTATTAAAAGTCTAAAGATTCTCTTACAGTGCTAATACATTCATCAAATTAAGTTCAAGAAATTTAAATCTAACTATTTGCTTCACTTTTGCAAGACTATCCTTTTTAACTTCTTGAGAGCAATAGTGGTGGAATGACATAGGATGGAAGGAAATTAAAGTAATATTGTTAATAACATAACAATTTTTAATAAAATTTTCCTATGTGGAAGTGTGAGAAAGGTTTCTTGAGGAAATTATTAATACCGTGGCTTCTCTCTATAAACTTCCCTTTACAAGCCTAACGTTCATTCTAACCCTGGTTCACTATTTTACTTATCATAATTTTGATTCAAAAATATTAACTTTTAAAAGGTCCAATAAGGTCAAATTTAAATGTTCAAGATTTCACTATAACTTATTTTGATAAAAAATGCTCAAAATTCCATAATTCAAATTCCTACTAGATCTTATGAAATAAAAACAAATTCTTCTAAGACACTGTTATGAATATCTTCAATTTCCTCCAATAACTTCTAAAGTTTCCTCTTGATTTAGTTAAAGGGTATCCTCAAGATGATAATTTTAAATTTTTGAAGAATTTTTTTTTAGGTATCTTATTCTTAAACCCTAGTTGTGCATGTACAGGGAGCCCGAGAGAAAAAAATTACCCTCTAATTTCATTATACTCTTTTCCAAGGCTTAAAGCATATTTGAATAGGATTAATTTATCTTTGGGAACATTTAGATATTACAAGTAACCTTTGAAGTTACTTGAAACATGTTCTATTTCCTCTAAATTCTCTTTTCTGTAACAAGAAACTAGGGATTCCTAACTGTAGAGCCTCTCCTAGGATTCTTCACTCAAGTATTCACTTGAATGATTCTTTGATAGTCTCTAGGCTCTTCAAAATATCGAGAATAAGAATTATCTCTCATTTTACTAATATATTACTTTAAATTTTTTGATATCCCTATCATATTCCTAACATGTACCACAATTTTATGTACACATAATTTTGAGGAATATAACACAATATAGTGTGAATGATTTCTTGATTCTTTCGGTGAAACAAATACTGAACCTTCACTTTCCTAGTTTATTATCAACTTAATTAGGTAAACACATACATGCAATTATCAAACAAATTATTTCACATATTTGTAAGAATGGAGTTAATGCAAAACAATTTCACATTGTATGCATACACATAATTTCCAAACCCTGTCAACACACTTTTTGGAGCTGCAAATTCAAATTCATGTGATTGATCAATGATTTATTTAGTTACAAATTCTTCCTTATATATTCCTACTCGAATGGTTTCTCATAAATAACTTCAAGGTTACATGGTCAAGTCACATACGGAGACTTAATAACAAGAAGAAGGCCTAGGTGACAACTTAAGACCAATATGACCAATCTTACATCTTAGTGAGCTCTAAAAGACACTTAATGACAATAAATGACTTAATTACATGATAAGAAAATTAGATAGACCCCTACATACTATGAAAAATCCAAAAATGGATTTGGAAATATTAAAAATTTGAATAAGCCAAAAATGGGGGAAAACCTACCACTCAAATATTTGAATCTCTAAATCCTAAAAGACACCAAAATCTGACTCAAATACATCACTAAAGCTATAAGTAACAAAAAAATTGACCAATTAGAATCCTAACTAACCCTAGAGTAATGATGCCCCTGCATCATACTACCAAGGGGAAAAGAGAAACTTCCATGTAGATGTATGCTTGCTAGCTGGTTCTTGTCTTTTTTTTCCTTTATTTCAAATTTGGTTTGACGTCTTGAAATTCAACTAGGTCTGCAGATATTTCTTGAGAGATACCTTGAAGTTATACCATGTTCTTAGGAATATTTCTTATATGGATCATCATTTCAAACTCTTTACTTGTTATAGGAATGTACCTTGTCTTCTATAGTAATGGAATGAGTCTCAACACCTAATTTATGATCTTATAAAAGGTTCCTTGATGTTATTGATATGTGATATAGGTCGTAACTTGACCTTTCACCTCTTGTTGCTTGTTTTCATTCTCAAAATTGAGAAAATTGATGTTGGTATGGTATATTCCTCTTAATATAACTACTCCATTATTATTTTCTCTATCATACCTACACCAAAAATACTTAAACAAATATTAGAGGTTAAAACTTGAGTTTCTTGTTTATACTTGACTGTCCATCTTTTCCTCATTGTGTTTGCGTCTTCCTTGTTCTTACAACTTCATGATTTCTAAGACTGAGTTACTTTCTTGAAGATTTCAAAGTTCTGATTTGAATACCTCATATGTTGGGCCACACCACTTCTTATCTACTTCTTCTAGTGAAACATAATCTATGTGTTCATCATGACTTAGTTTTCCATTCTCAGCTTCCACATTCTCTTTCTTTTGTAAAAATGTTTGGTATTCATGATCTCCACTGAGCCACTACCACATTATCTTCATTGTAC
The DNA here is from genome assembly GCA_019776745.2 of Taxus chinensis. Taxonomy (NCBI): domain Eukaryota; kingdom Viridiplantae; phylum Streptophyta; class Pinopsida; order Cupressales; family Taxaceae; genus Taxus; species Taxus chinensis. The sequence goes on along the minus strand of CM034157.1, from coordinate 297,169,859 downwards.
TACCTTTGTCCTCACTTACCTCACCTTTTTTCCTTTACTGAAATATTTTTTTCCATCCCATAAACATCACCCTTGACTATTGCTCAAGTCATGCATTTCTATCCTTCAGTGGATTCAAAGTATACTTCTCTCCATATTTTACAAATGTGTATGTATTTTCCCACCCATCATGGATGGCTCTCCTGTCAAATTGCCATGGTCTTCCTAACAAAAGATGACATGCATCCATGGGTAAAATGTCACATAAGACCTAATCATAATATCTACCCACCTTGAAATCAACCAAACACTGTTGAGTTACTAGTACTTGATGCTCTTTTTGTACCCAAGAAACCTTGTATGGATTAGGATGCTTAAATTTCTTCAAATATAGTTTTTCTACCATTTCACTAGACACTAGATTATTAGTACTACCATTAGAAATAATAAGCTTACAACACTTACCTCTTGATTAACATATTTTCCTAAACAAGGTTCTTCTTTGCTTTCTTGCATGCACCAAATCTCTCCTCATCATCAAAGACTCTCCTATTTTCAGGTTCTTCTCCTCTAAGGGGTGATGTTGCACTTTCTTCTTCTTCTGCATGTGTACACTTGGTTCCTTACTTCACTAACTCTACTACCTCTTTCTTGATGGTATTCAAGACATTCAAAATACGTATGTCCAAAAACTTGTTGCATTTGAAGCACCTTCCTGTAAATTCACCTCTACCTCTTCCATATCCACACCTTTGTATCTATATCCACCTCTTGAATATCCACCTCTAAATGAACACTGTGATTGTGAACTAGTCACTTCCTCTTCATTTTTTTTCTGTTGATTTCTTCCTCTTACTCCTCTTCCTCTACCTCTCAAACACTAAGTTTGTCTTCTTGACAACTTTTCCTTTTCCCTTAAGGTTTCCTGATATGCTTCTTCTACTGATCTCAAGTGAAATAGGATGATTTCATCTTGAATTTTCAACCTCAATCCATTCACATACCTTTCCACTTCTTCAGAATCATCTTGTATATGACTAGACCTCATAGCCAACTTGTAAAACTCATCAATATAATTCAGTTACACTTTCCTCTCTTTGCCTCAAATTTTGCAATTTCTTAAATAAAATAGTTTGATAATCAACAAGAATGAATTTACCTTTCATCTTGGCCACCATCTTGTCCCATTTCTTGATCTTATCCTTATTTATGCTTAGTCTTTCTTGCTAGACAAAATACCACCATACCGCTGCATGTCCAATGAGTTTAGGCACTGCAAACTTCACTTTCTTGTTATCTGTAATGCCCTCTAAATCAAAGTATTTATCCATTTTAGCTATCCAGTCTATAAGCTCTTCTGGATGTAGGCTACCTCCATACTCTGGCACTTTTATCTTTGGCTTTGTGTTTAATCCTATAACTACCTTTAAGAGGTTTACATACGGATTATCCTCTTCTTCTGGTGCTTTTATGTTTTCACTGGTCTTTCTCCTTCTTCTTCATCACTATCTTCTTCTAGTTCCTTCCTTATTCTCTGAGAAACTTCTAGTGCACCTAACATTTCTTGATATTTCTTCAACATTGCAAGAAATCAATGAGTTTCTCTTGGCTTCTCTCTATGTCCTCCTTTAGTTGCTCTTCTTGGTGGCATATTTTCAGCCTCTTCTCTTTCCTCTCAAACTTCTTTCTTCTTCACTATTTCTTTATTTCTTTCTTTCTATCAATTTTTTAAATTTATTCTTATTCTCCCACTCTGATACCAATATGATGTAGTCACTTATCTTGCATCTCTCAAAATCTCAACAAAATATTAGATAATCAAACAAAACTTAGTCTATAAATTGCAATTTACCTAGTTCTCTATAACATTATAAACATCAAAAGCCTAAAATTTTGACTTATAGGCTTAAAACAATGCAACAGATAATGCTACATACATGTTTTATAACCTTTATTTATCTTATCTTAGCCCTTCAATCCATTGGAGTCAAAAAATTGATCAACTCACTTCATTTTGAAAAAACTACTCATTCTAGGCTTATTAAGAACCCAATGCAAATGTATTAAATAAATAAAATTTTCAATAAAACTTATAATGTCTAAAGAGTCTTTTTACAGTCTAATGCATTCATCAGTTAAGTTTGAAGCAATCAAATCAATATTTCACTTCACTTTTACAAGACTATCCTTTTGGCCTTCTTAAGAGAAATACTTGTGGAATGACATATGATTGAAGGATTCTTCAAGTAATCTTACAAAGGTCCATTAAAATTTTTGAATAAAATTTTCCTAATGTGGAAGTGTGAGAAACTTTCATGAGGAAACTATTAATCCTTGAGCTTCTCTCTATACAACTTCTTTACAAGACTACCTAGTCCTTCTAACTATGCCTACATTTTTTTCGTTATCAAAATTTTGATAGAAACCTTCAACCTATAAAATATTCCGTTTTCAAACACCAATAATGTCAAATTTCAATTTCAAGCTTTCATTGAAGCTTGTTTTGACAAATGTTTCTAAAATTTCATAATTCAGATTCCTACTAGGTCTTATGAAATACTTTTCTTCGTGTTAACAATTCATGAAATTTGGGTTTAATCCAATTTATTTCTCAGTATTTTACTCTTGATTCATTTAAAATTAAAGGACTCAAGATGATATTTTCTAAAATTTTGAAGCAAAATCCAGTGTTTTAGGTCTCTTATTCTCAAACCCAAGTTGTTATGTACATCCCTGAGGAGACAAACTTTACCCACTAATTTAATTTGTATTATTTTTGAAGGCTTAAAGCCTTTCAAATAGGCTTAAGTATGATATGTCTAGAAACCTTTAGATATTACCAGAAACACTTTAAGTATTGAAACATTGTTATTTCCTGCTCAAATGATACTATTCTGTTATAAGAAACCAGGGGTTCCTATCTATAAACCATCTCCCAAAAGTATTCTATTCTCAAGTCTTCACTTGAATGCTTATGTGATAAATCTAGGATCTTCAAAATCCTGAGAAAAATTATTCTCTCTCCCTTTACTAATATCTTCCTTCAAATTCTTGATACCCATGTCCTATTCCTAACCTATACCACAATTTTCTCTACACAATATTTTGGGGAAGATAACACAATATAATGTGAATGATTTCTTGACTCTTTAAATGCAAAAAATATTGATAACCTTCAATTTCCTAGTTTTTTATAAACTTACTCAAGTAAACACATACATTTAATTATAAAACATATTATTTCATAGAATTTCATGAATGGAGTTAATGCAAAATCTTTCACAGTGTATGCATACACAGAATTTCAAAAACCTGATAACACTTTTTGGAGCTCCAAATTTGAATTCATGTGATTGATAAATTCTTGATTCAGTTACGAAGCATTCCTTATAAATTCCTACTCGAATGGTTTTTCATAACTAACTTCAAGATTACATGGTCAAGTCACATGTGGAGACTTGATAGCAAGAAGAAGGTCTGGGTTATAGCTTAAGACCAATATGACAAATCTTTCATCTTAGTGAGCTCTCAAAGATAGTTAATGATAATAAATGAATTAATTACATGCTAAGACCACCAGATAGACCCCTACATATTGTGAACAAGCCAAAAATGGCTTTAGAAGTATTAAAATTTTGAATGATAAAAAAATGAAGGGAAAACCTCCAACTCAAATATTTGAGTCTCTAAAGCCTAAAAGACACCAAAATTGACTCAAATAAATCACTAAAGGTCTAAGTAAATCAAAATTTTACCTACTATATGCCTGACTAGCCCTGTAGTAATGATACCATTGCATCAAGTTTTGATCGGGCCTTTAACAATAAAGGATCTCTCAATTTTAGTTCCCTTTTCGATTACTTCTTCAAATTTTTTTAGACAATTCATTTGAATTTAAAGGTATAGTTCCAAATTATGATTTGGTATGAAAATTCCTATCAACTATTTGTTTTGTATTAAGTAGTGAAACCACTTTACGATTCCTCGTCATCATTGAAGGAAGAAGGTGAAAGTGTCATTGTTGCTTTTCTTTGTGTTGTAAAGGTTCATGATGGTGATTTGTTATGACATATCATGTAGTTTTTATAAAAAAGATTCATGTGATGCATTTCATGTGGTTTAAATTGTTTGGTGAAATTAGTGTTTGATTTGATTAAAGGTTGAAATTGTGTTTTGGATCAAATCAATAGATATTCTATTTTTTGATTTGATTTGGGATTGTTTTTAAAGTATGTTAGGAATAATTTCATGAAATATTTTATTAAATTTGGATAAAGTGAATACCCAAATCATAGGAATTTTGATTTGATTTGGATTTGTAGTTTTCTTAAACCTAGATAAAGTGAATATCCAAACCATAATAATTGATATGGGTTGATTTGATATGCTTAAAGTTGGATAAAGTGAATGTCCAACATATAAGAATCAATGTGACTTGGTTTACTTAGTTTTTGGATAAAGTGAATATCCAACGTATAAGTATTGGATGTGTTTAAACTTAGATAAAGTGAATATCCAATGTATAATAATTAGATTATGGGTTGATTTGATTTTCTTAAGACTATGATTTTGGTGAAGGGTAAGTGCACCAAGTTGGGGGTCCAAAAAGTGGACAAAACCTAAAAATGAATGAAATGCGATCATATTTTGCAATAATGTAAGTGCGGTATTTTTTTCTAGGCTCGGCCATTCAAAAACCTAAAATGTGTATGAATTTCTATCGTCACAATATGCGTACATGCTTTTCTCTATATGAAGTTTTTAAGGGCTTGAAGGAGTCATATTTACTAAAATAAATGTTAATATTTCTTATACTTTTAGTAAATATAAGATGTTAGGGTCACTTTGTACCTAATGGAAGTGGTCCTGTAGCTTTGAAAATTATATTCTAGAAGATAGTTTTTCAAAATATAATATGGTCAATACTTATTCATTTTAAGGATTTTAGCAATCACCTAAAACTTTCAAACCATATATATTGTAGCCAGTCTTTGTTTTGGGAAAACATATAGTCATTTTGTAGGTTTTTTGACCTTGTGGAATGGATTTTAGTAGTACCACCACTTGAATTAATACCAATTTTAACATTTTGTTCGTAATTCACTTTAATGACCATGAATCAACTCTATGATGTATTTCTACTTCTTAATAAAACGAGATCATTCTAAATAGAGTATTTCTCCCTAAATGGTATTCTTGTCCTATGGAAAAATAAGGTGATTGTAATGTGCCTCCTCCTTAAGGTGTGATCACACTACTTGGTGTTGAATGTGTTTGTGTGAATAATACCAAGTGAATTACATCAAGAGAACTTAGATGATTCTTCATTCTTAGAATCATGGTGCTCTATATAAAGATCATCGCTTCACCTTTCTTCTATGTAAAACCATCATTTTATAGAATAAATTTCAATATTTTCATAAGTGTATTTAATCATATGTATCTCATGGAGATGATGCCTTAATAATTCACACATGATGGTCCTAAATACCTTGGTGACATGAATTTCTCATTTTAGCTTGTTCTTTGGAAAAAATTGGGTAAAATGGCATGGTCATGATATGATGATCATAAATTCACTCTTTGAGATCCAAATTTCACCATTGAATATGATGAATCCTTCACATTTCAATTTATTTACCAAGATGAAATTTGGATGTAAGCATGCTTATGGTACATGGAAATATAGTACCCTAAACTTGGACCTCATGGAAATGGGTTTTTTCAATTATCGATAGGGGATTAATCCTTAGCCCAATTTCCATGCACCTAAATGACTTACATGTTCTTGACATGCATACATCACTCACCTTAAACAAATCACATTGGTCACTAGGTCACATGAAACTACTCATTCTACCTGTAACTCAAAATTTATCCTATTTCATTTTGAACTTACAGAAGAAATCTTTCGACATATGTCTGCCATCTCCAACTGTCAAAACTAATATTTTTTCCTTTACAATGACATGTTGATTATTCCACCTATGATGGAAAAAATTAGTCAATTATTTTTATCATAAGCCTTATGGTTTTGTCATCCTAAATCACTTTCCATGGTTGCTTTTTTCAGAATTCATCTAGTCATCACAGTCAACCTAGTGTACAATTGTGTGGAAAAAACATTTCATGAACTAGTCACACATGATGTTAAAACACACTTACCCCTACCAATTCAAAGGTCCTATTATCTCACATCTTCCTAGGATCTACCTAGGAGATCTTCAAAAAAGAATCCAATAGTTAAATCACTCTCTTGAGCACATAAGCTAGAAATAAATATCTCTATAAACTTCTTATGGATTGTCTTAGGCCATTTTTCCTAGCTATATGTCTACATCAAATGGATCATTGGCAAGTGCTTCAAAAGTAGTAGTCTCTCATACAATCTTTCCAATACATTGTTTGATTGCACATTCACACACTATTCACTATAGAGGGAGACACACTAAATGATCATTACTTTGAATACCTCTTGGTTAGAGTATATGATGCATGGTGCAATGTTCATCACAGGCACAAGGTTTAGGGTTTAGGGTGAGGGTTTGGTGTTTAGGGCTCATGGTTTAGGTTAACCCAGGTTTCATGTGTTCGAGGAGATAACTAAGGTTTTATGAGTTAGGATTTACCCATAATAGTATTGTATAACTCATGATCACAGGGTTGAGGGTTTCAAACACATGAAACATTAGGGTCTAAAGACATAAAATATAAATGTGCCAAAATTGGAACCCAGCAAAACTATGCTCAGTGACAAACATATATGGTCCATAGAGGAAAAGGGTCCACTCAGGTGAATTTTCCCTCCCTTATGGTTTCACCCTCCCAAAATTTTAAGATAACTCAACAACACCTACACATCATATTTTACACATTTGGTTGTACCATTGTAGACTTCAGGGTCTCGTCCAAAGGGTTTGGGGTGTAGGATTTAGTGTTTATGAACCCTGCCCCCAGGGGTTATAAATGCTAACTGGTTCTAAGAGTTTAAGGTATAGGGTTGATGGTAATTGTAGGATAGATGAGTGTAGGATCTATGATTGTTTGGTCATTATTATATATTTTGGTTTTAGGGCTCATTAACACATTTAAAAAATTAACCTTAATTAAGAAAAACATAATTTAGGGTTACAAGATCCAGAGTTTACGATCTTGGGAAAATAAAAAAAAAATAAATGATTTAGGGGATACAGTCTGCAATGCTAATTGATACTAGGGATACCTATTTTAGGATCTATAGGTTGATTTTATAACATAAGATACTACCATGTACTTTAGTGGTTTAGGGTATAATTAAAATACAAAGAGTACTCGTACTTCAAATACTTAAGGCATGCAAAATGAAAGAGTATGAGGAATAATACACTTTAAGGTTTATGGTTTAGGGTTTATTATTTTTGTTTTACGGTTTATGGTTTATAGTTTAGGGTTTAAGACTCGGAATAATGGATAAGCAACTAAATATTCATAATAAAATCTGATCAAGGGTATGCCACACAACCATACCATAAATTTGAGGGTATAAAGTGCAATTAGTGTCAAGGGCTTAGGGACAAATTATAATGTCTCTAGGTGAATATGGCTTAGAACATAGGGTATGTAAAGTATAAGTATACACATACTACAAATTAGGGTTTCAAATAGTATAATGATTCTATTAATCCACCATTTAGTAGATCCCCTATAAATTATAAGTCTCCCTAGAAATTGAAAGGGCTATCGATGGGGACAGGTTAATCTATATATAGTCACCCTAGATTGTTTCGGGTGGTACTTATTCGATGGCCTAGAGGTAAGATTTGTCTTCAATCTCCTCGATTTATTGCTTTCCATCTAAAATTTATTCTTAGTAGAATGTAATAAATTTTTTATGTGCATCCAACAAGAATTCCACCCAAATTTTACTAATTATGAGTTGGTTTCTTTTACCATTCAGCCATGGATATTAGGTCTCATGATATATGGGTTGATGTGTGTAAGTATGTACGTCACATATTGTATGTATTATGGTGTGTGTGTGTGTATGTACGTACGTATGTATGTGTATGTATGCATGCATGCGTGTATGCATGCATGCATGCATGCATGTATGTATGTATGTATGTATGTATGTATACCATAATTTTTATTATTATAAGGTAAAAATGGGGGGTTTGATAGGGTCCCCCTCCCTTACAGTGAAAAAATTAAGACTATCAAAAATAAACTAGAACAATCATCCATGAAAAAAATAACAAAACAATGAAGCCTTTGTAGAGGAATACAAAGATCAACAAAATGTTTATTGACCAACAAGGATATTAAGGCTGAGAGTGGTATCCCCATTTCTTCATAGATTTCAACTAATTTTTCAAGGCCTTAAAATTTCTTTGAGTGTCTTTCCTGATGTTCTTATCTTTCTTGCTTTATCCTTTACATGTCACTTCACCACCCTAATCCATAAAATGTCTCTTTTGCATAAACTCCTGCATGACATTCAAATTTTTAGTGCAATTATTTAGGGAAATCTAGTTGAACTAAAACAAATACTTTTCTTTAAATTTTAGTTGCTCCTTCTCAGTTTCCTTGTACTTTCTCTTAATATCCTTGATGTCTTTAATCTGATAGAATTCAACATGTAGACCCCATTTGTCATCTTTGTCTGTAAGTCCCATGTCAGTGTTACTGTACGCACCCAATTTTACACATGCTACGTTGTCGAAAAATGGTTAAAAAAGTCCCCAGTGATGATTCATGTCCTTTTCAGGAAGGTGTTCAAGCTCCTAAAACCCATTTTCAATGTATATTTGTAGCCTAGACATCCTTACTTAGCCTTTCATCCATCTTTTTCCAGCTTTTGGTTTTCTTTCTATGCATGTTTTTAGCCTTTAGTGCTAGACCGCCACCCTCCCTAGCTGGCAGTGGTGGTCTGAAACCACTGCCCAAGCAGGGCAGCGGTCCTGACGTGATTTTTCTAGATTCTTCATGTGTGTTTTTAACATGTGATGATTCACTTAACTAGACTTTTAGGGTGCATTTGTGAACCAAATTGTCTAAAAATATTTTTGTTTGTTGGTTCTCCTTCCCTCTTCTATTTTTGCATGTTTTTAGTTAGTTAGAACTTTGGCACTCTTCTTTGCCTTGTGCATGAAGACACATCCCAGCCCCAATTCCTATATATTCATGCTTGTATTCAAGCAAAAGGCCTGATAATTTTTGTGTATCTTGCATTGTATTATTGCCACAATCTTACTAGGAATTGCATAGCCAAGCTCAGCTCTCTTGTGCTATCTCTCTTCTACTTGCATTGTACATCCAGATTCCTTCAAGCTGTCCATTTACTCAAGTGCCCATCCTCCTGCCTGTTCTTGCATTCCCAATCCCTTGGACTCATATGAACACTCACAGAAAGAAAGGAAAAAACTGAGGGGATAAGATACAGATATAACTAAATTTGCCAAATCTCTTGCTTATCCAGGTTGGAATTGTGTGTTTTTCTACTTTATTTTTCAAATTGTTAGTTTCAAATCACTCGTTTCAATTACATATCAAATAGAGTAGAAAAAATGTTCATTTCAATTGATTAGGCAATTACAAGTAGATCAAATCATTAGAAATTTTTCTCTTTGACATTACCGGGGAAGTTGTGGGGAACAATAGCTCTTTCAGGGTCATGATTTGTTCTTCACCTCTGAGGTAGGGTTTGAAGGGTTTTGATTAGATTAGGTTATTTATTTTAGATTATATTCACATATTCACACAAGTAACCAGACTACATCTGGATGATTACTTGTCTTTATTTTATTTATTAGATTAGAACACATTCTTTAGAAATTAGAAAAGATCAAAAAAAATTACTTTGATAGATTAGTTTTCTTTTATTGTTTTTCTTTGATATATTGTGAAAATGCCAAAAACATAGATTATATTTCCTTTAATAGTTAGTTTTCTTATTAAAATCATTTCATTTCATTTTGTATGACCATCAATGGTCCACAACAAGAAAATACATACAGTTGTGATCCCTTGGTCCCATAACCCAACAGGTCGGAATTGATAACTGACATTGATACAAGTTTACATTTGATGGTCTTACACATGCCTATTACTTTTGCTAAGAAAATAGAATAACTAAATACACTAAACATCACTACTAATCAAGCCTACGATTATTGTAGTACTCCTAGAAACATGGTTTTATTACGCACATGACTATATAAGGGCCACAACCTCCTGGAGTCTTTGGTTGTGATCCTCAGGTCCCACAGCCCAATAGGCCTACTGACTAGTTAGACATTGACACTATTTTTCATACATTATTATTCATATCTTCACCACTTCCACCAAACATTATTGTATAACTTTCCTTACTAAACATAACAACCTATCAGGATATCGGGACTAGACCAGAAAATCACCCATAGTCCCTATGGTTCCACTACGTCTCTCGTTCTCACTTCCATGAATTTGTTTTAGAAATCCATATGAGGCACTCATAGGTCACTTTCCACATGTTCAACAAACAATAAATAGAATCTCATTGGAGATCGATATCAATTAGAGTCTCCAATAAGCTATTATATAAGATAGGTCCATCACACCGATTCATGTTAGGAGATCATTCTTCTCCTTAGACTCATGTAGATCCTGATATTGTGTTGAAGACATAAGATTGCCCAATATCTTGATCACCATCACCACACTCACATTCACTTCGATTCTACACTAGATGTCTCGTAGCAATGACCTCAAGAGGTTGGGTGCGAAGAAGGTCACATGTTGATTTTCTGTCGTACAAATTGGTGAACCCGACGTGAAGAGCTAGTCTCTAAATGTTTCCACATTCTTCGTCCATCCTTTATTCTGCATGGGTATTCTTATACCCCCTAAATATGTCAGGATATGATGAGTACGGTTGACCCATCCTAGGTTTTGACATATACAACTATCAAATAGGTATACCACAACAATCACCTTCACTCTCAATGTGGGCAGACAACTATTCAACTGCTCAAAACCCTCTTCTTAAGGGAACCAATTTTGGTTCATCTGTACATATTGAGGAGCTTGACCAGATCACACAGACATATCCTCATGAACAATCAAGTTCAAACAACATGACTTTCACTGGGGAAGAAAGTTCATCTCCTTGGGTATTGTTTCGACAACCCATTAGCATGCAATCAGACCAACTCCTACATCTAGATGAGGAATACTTAACATGATATGCTAGGAGTGAACAACACTTCTAGAATATGAACTGAGATTTTGATAGGTTATAAGGACAAGGTGATGTTCTCATACTCCAAAAATAATAACACTACCCCTCCACCAACCTGAAAATATTGCTAATAAGGGGTGGAAGCATAGTGAACAATTCATACCAGGATACCACACTGCTCAACAACCTTTGAGGGTTGAACAAAAAACACCTAAGAAAAGCACCACCCCATCAATGGGTGATGTCATCTCAGCATTGATATAAAAATTCAAGGAGCTAGATCTTTCCCAAAATGCTCAAACTTCATACGTGGGGCAAGAAATAAATTCTCGCTATCCACATAATTACGGATAAATACATACTACGTAGAATCATCTAGTTGATACGGGTACTCCAAATCCTAGAGATTTGCTGACTAGGATGAGAACCTTTGGTATGCCCCCCATGCCACATATGGATATCTACAACAGGCACCAGCCGGAAGTGCATTCTCAAATTCCATACTAGCTGGAAATGCAACATACCTTGGCTTCGTTCCTTCGATTCCATATCAAAGTAATCAACCCCCCTACGTGTACATGTATTCCAAATATTTGTAGGGTAATATGTACACTTACCCAGGTCCATATTGAAAACTGCAAGGGATGTCATACACCATAATAAATTTTTACGCTATCCCATTTTATCAACCTATGTAACCTTCACCTCCCCAACAAGGATCTTCAATGGTGGAAACGTATGCAATGGGGACCTATTATGAATATCTTAAGGAACTTCTAGACTTCTCCATCTGGACAATCTTGCTCATAATAACCTTTCTCGATCTTCCTAAATTCAAAGGGGAGGGAAATCCTAATTCCCACATCAAAGCTTACATAATGGCCATTTGAGAGCTGCTCATATAAGACATAGTTGTTGCAAATATTTTTTCTAAGATGTTAAAAGTTATTTCTCTTGATTGGTACTATAGGACACCGAAGGCTTCAATACACTCATTTAAACAACTCGTATCAGAATTTTATTAAGGATTTTTATATGAATAATATTTCAATGATAGGAAGGAATCAAAAAATTCCTTCATATCAAACAAGAGCACAATGAGTCCATAGCCCACTTCATTTAAAGATGGCAGCAGGTTCTCTACTCCTCTGCAAGTGCTCCAAATATGGATTAGACAGAACTTAGCAATTTTTTCCTCCACTCCCTCAATAGGGAAACAAAGTAAGAAGTTTAAAAGTTCCTGGTAAGGAGCTATGAAGAGGTGCTAGAGGGTCCTCTCCAAATTGACTAAGCAGTCATCGACAGTGGTTGTAAGACTTAGAGCAAATAAAAAGTTAGTCATTCCTAATAAAAATAACCATGGTTACTATAACAACACAAACAAAAATCAAGGACCAAAAATCCTTAATAAGAATCATGGATTCACCATGGACGGAGTTACTAACCAGCCCAATAATCCTAATGTTGTTAATGCTCCCAATATAAGCACTTCAAACAACAACAACAACAATGACAAAAATCAAAGAAACAATAACTTATTGCCCTTATTCAACACTGTAGATTTTAACCGACATCAATAAAAACAACAAAAACAAACTAAGCAATCAAGACAAACACAGATCCAAGGCCCTAACCAATACCCAGTTGGGTATCCAAACCAATTTCAAAACCAAGGGCAAGGGTTCCAAAATTTTAACTATAACAATCAACAACTGAACAATAACCATAATTTTAGACCACAAAAAGGTGCAAATGAAAGGCCTCAAGATTATGATCTTGATTTATATTGCAGTTTCCATAGGGTTCACAGGCATGATACAAGAACATGTCACAATTGTAACAAGTTTTTACAGTGTTTTCCAGAGGATCAAAGACAGTTATTTGTTGACATGTTTTTGGCAAACCCAACAACACCAACTCAAAACACCTATATGGGACCAGTATCTCCATAGAACACACCACTCAGAATCTTTAATGATCCTCTCCCCACGTGTCCAAAGGATGGTAGAATAGATCCCAATGGTTCAAAAAAAGGTATTGTAATAGGGACCCATGATCATGAAGCCTCAACTTCATCAAACCCACAAGTGGCACCTCCTTTGGATGGTCACCAACAAACAAAAAAATTGTGGGGTTGGTGGAGTTAGAAAATGAACCTCAAATTAACACTGCCACTAGGACCAAAGACTATTCTTCATAGCCAATCCCAATCTACCCGACTATATCAGATGACATTCGTGATATGCTAAGCAAGCCAGTAGGAGATTATGACTTGATTAGTGACTTAACTAAGACATTCTCTCACATTTCCTTCTTGGATCTGTTAAAGAATTCCCCTGCTCATAGAGCCACTCTACTAGAAGCACTAGGTCTTGGTCATTTGATTAACGTCACCCCTCCTCCAGAAGCACAAATAAACCATGTGGACTTTGATGTCTATCCTCTAGGGTAGCCTGAAAGAGATGTTAGATTTGTATTTGACATCAGCAAGATGCCCACAGATGCTGAAATATCTCGTAGAGGTGATCCATATCTATTTTTACAAGTTTTGATTTACAACAATTATGTAAAGTGTGTGATGATTGATGATGGGGAAACAATTAACATAGTTCCTTCTCTTTCCTTCAAAATCTAGGTTATGGAGAGACCAATTTATCTTCAACACAAAACACACTGAGAGGCTACGACAACCTCAAAGAAACGTCAATTGGAACTATAGTGTTGTAAGTCACACTTGGGATAAAGATAGTACTAACAGAGTTTTAAATTATAGATTAGGAAACCAATTATAATATGATCCTTGGCAATCATTGGATTCATTGTATGAAGGCAGTTCCCTCCACTTTGTTTCAGGAAGTTAGATTCCTACATTTAGGGAAGGTCTTTGTGGCACAGGGTGATCCAAAACCCTTCGACATACACCTAGCTAACTTGAAAAAGAGGCTAGGAATCCACTCTGAGTTTGAGTTTCCTAAAACTCAGTTAAATAAATCTACAAGCTCAATACTAGAGGAGAAGTTTGTTCCTACAATAGAATTAGAAGTCATGGGTTTGATTGAAGGCATTTCAGAAGTCAAAGATGAAACCGTCATCATAGAGACAATATCATTAGGAACCATAACAAATATTGTTGAGTTATTGGAGAAGGATTTAACACTCCTTCCATTCGATTCTAAGGGTATGGGACATACCTTGGGACTTGGTTCTCTTCTAGAAGAATAAGTTTGTATGGTTGAAGTAACTAAGGTAAATGAGGAAGATAAAAAGGATGATCCAACATCCATTTTTCCAAGTAGTTGTTGGACTCTGCATTTTGATGGATCTAAGTGTCGTTTTAGCATCAGGACAGGTGTGATACTTACCTCTCTTGAGGGAAGTATTATTCCTTTTTCCTTCAAGTTAAACTTTGAATGCACAAATAATGGGGCTGAATATGAAGCTCTTCTACTTGGTCTCATCGTAGTGAAGAGAATGGTTTCTCTTAATATTAGGGTGCTAGGTGATTCAAAACTTGTTGTAAATCAGATATTCGAGGTATATGAGAATAGAGCTGAGAATTTACAACTCTACAAAACAACAGTGTTGAATCTAACAAAGAGGTGTGACTGTATATCAATTGAAGCAATTCCAAAAGAGAAAAACCTCCACGTAAACTTGATAGAAAATTTCAGTTCTCACTTTACTCCAAGCAGTGAGTTGGAAGATATAAACTTTACGGTCTTCGTACTGAAAAACCTTTGGTTCGTAGAGACACTTTAGTCTGTAATGTTGACATACAATAGGACTCTAAGTGAGTCATTGTAGATCATGTTGACATTGACAAAGAAACTCTAGGATATCTAAATGCTGTTGCATAATTGCATCTTACTCATTAGGAGGATGATCATTCTATAATTCCAAGCTCTTCTTCCTATTTTAAAAATCCCATGATAGAATATTCCCCTGGGAACGACCTCGAAATTATGAGGTAGGAGAAGAGGGGGATTTAGAGTTTCCTTTGGCCTCGCCTGAGTTTGAGGAAGGAAACACCTCCTTAATCGATATAAATATCAGGACCGAGGAAGAACCAAAAATCTTGAAACTAGGATCCTCTTTAACTCCTGAGGAAGTTGAAATACATACCCATATCCTCAAGGAGCATCTAAGACAAATCACATTTAGGTATAAATAAATGATAGGAATTACATCACACATTGCATTGCATAATCTTGTCACCAAGCCAGATGCTAAGCCAATTAAGAAAAAGTCAAGGCCCATGAATCCAAAGGTAGCCCTCATGGTGAAGGAGGAAGTGATGAAACTCCTCCAGGTAGGGTTCCTCAAGCTAGTTGACTACTCACAATGGGTGTCTAACATAGTCCCCATTCTCAAGAAAAATGGAAAGATCCGCATTTGCATAGACTTTCAGGATATAAATAAGGATTTTTCCAAATTTGATTTCCCATCACCATCCATTGATTTTATTGTTGATGTAAAAACTAGTTTCGAGTTATTGTCTCTCATGGATGGGGTCTCTAGGTATAATCAAATTAGAATCTCTTAAGAAGATCAGGCCAAAACTACATTCATAACTCCTTGGGGAACCTATTGTTATGTTGTTATGTCATTTAGTATTAAGAATGATGGTGCTATATACCAATGGGTGATGAATTATATATTCCATGATCTTATACATAAGATTGTGGAATCCTATGTGGATAACCTTCTGGTTAAGGCCAGAAAATGCTACGATCACCCAGAGGTGCTTCGTATCATCCTTTCTTGCTTAATCAAATACGACGTCACATTGAATCCATAAAAATATGTATACAGTGTAACAAGAGACAATATTTTGGGATACATCATATCTTCATGAGGGATTGATGTTGCCCTAGCCAAGATATGGGATTTACTGGAAATGACTTTTCCATTAGACGATTCTTGCATTAGATATTTCCTTGGCAAACTCGATGTAATCTGAAGGTTTATCCCTGATTTAACTTTTCCTATTCACCGAATCAACAATTTTAAAAAAAAAGATTGTTGCATTGATTGGATAGATGAATGGAATGAAGCATTTGACTTAGTTAAAAAATTATTATTTTCCCCTCTCACATTCATGCCTCCTAGGTTAGATCGCCCTTTGATCTTGTATTCACAAGCTATGGATGTTTCACTAGCCTTTATGTTGCTCAAGAAGATGATGATAAATAAGAACGTGCAGTCTATTGTATTAGTCAAACATTGCTTGATTATGAGATGTGATACACACATGTAGAAAAAGAATGTCTTGTGATAGTCTTTGCGATGAAGCATTTGAGAAATTATATGATGAATCAATAAATAAGGGTTATTGTTAAGTCAGATCACTTGTGTACATTCCTCACATAAGGATCCTTATCTAAGAAATTCAGGCGCTTCATAACTCTGATGGGTGAATTTGAGTTAACGTTTGTTAATAAAAAATCCATCAAAGGACAAATCATTGCGGACTAGTTGGCTGATAATTTGTTGGATGGAGGTAATCTGGTAGATCTAAACTTCCTCGATGAGTGTGTAGACTTTTTCGAGACTAGGACCCCCATTTCTGTGTTTCCATGGTATACTGACATCATTAATTTCTATGTTTCCATGGTATACTAACATCATTAATGATAAGTCCACCGGTATGGTAGTTAAGGTTAGTATGACTCCTTCTTCTTATTCATGTGTAGGATATCATCTAGTTCCTTAAGAAAATTTAGTGTGACAGATATGAAGGGTTTCAGACCTAGTTGTGACATTTCCAATCATATTTCCTTAGTTCCTACATAGTTCACAGCGCCTAGAATCTAGTCCAGGGTGCCCCAGTACACTCCTAGGTGCATGTGTCACTTCAGATAGCCCAGGTCTACCCTTCGTAGGGTCCTTGAGTGATTGTCTACGTAACTGAGTCTCCTATTTAGATTAACACTAGAACCCTAAATACCCCCCCTTTAGGTTTTATTTTTGTTAATCATTTTGGTGAACTTGACCATTCATTCTCATCACCTTCTCTAGTGCTCCATCTTAGCCATCATGCTTTTCTCCCCCTTTTTATTTTTGGTTTATACGATCTTTATTCACCATCCATTGATGCCTTCTCCTTCCCTTAGTTATTCAGTCCACTCATGACACCATGAGTATCTCTATTCACATATAACTTGCAAAAATACTACTGAATTTCCTCCTTAGCCTCCAAAATTAAACTTAGCTACTGGACTACGTTTCTCCATACTTATCACCCAAATATGTCTACCATAAGTTTGTTTCCACCTTAACTGTTAATGAAGATCAAATCACCTTCACATTTGCTGACCTCCCCCCCCCCCCCTCGAGTTCTTATACCCATGACCCTCCATTATATATCCAGGTGTGTGTTAATAACGTTGGTATCAAGCGTGTACCCTGATGTCAAAATGGATCTGGCCTCAACATTTGTAATCTTAGTTTTCTCCACCATATCGGCATGACCATGACATCCTTTGCTCATTCTAGCATTTCTATTCGTGGCTTTGATAACATCCCAAAACACAGTTCTAGGTATTGTAAATTTACCCATTACCACTAGCCCATGTACGCTTATTATCCCTTGTCCATGTAATTCCCAATGACCTTAATTATAACATTCTCCTTGGTCAGCCCTTGATCCATGCCATATATGCAGTTCCCTCCACACTCCATGCTCATACTCAAGTTCTGTTATCAAGGCACCATTTATGATGTTCTTGACTGATCCGTCCCCTTTCGCATATTTCAATTTTGTTTAACAACCTTTGAACTCCCATGTTTCCCCACACATTGGTCCTCCTCTCTCCAAGTATGGGTTAGGATACGCCTATCTTCATCATTTTGGTTTTTCTCACTACCAAGACCACAAAGTTACCGAACTTTGGGACCTCCCTGGATGTTCACATAAGTTTGGCCTTGGCTATTAGCCTTCTGACCCATCATTCCTGTCGAGGTGCCAACCATATGTCATGTCACATCTCTTCCCCTGTTGCACCCAGAACTCATTAGTAATGACACCCCTTCCTTTTGGGACACCACCGATACTTTCCCTATTGATGATGTGTTATTGGATCATATGGGTGCTTATGAGGATCTACTTACTTACCATCATAAATGATGCCAATCCCTTCCCTCTTGTCAATATGATTTGTTTGGGGGATTTTGTTAACTCCACTGATACTTCCGACCTACCTAACACTATTCCTATAATGCCATATATCGAGGATCGTTCCACACTGATCAACGAAGAAACCATACAACATAATTTGGGAATAGTTGACAATCCTCATATTGTCTTGTTAGCCACTTCCCTTACCCCTGCCAACAAAAGGATCTCAAGCAGTTCCTTCATGAATTTTCTGATATTTTTTCCTAGGACTATAGTGACATGTCAGGTATCGATACCTCTGTCGCGATGCATAACATTGTCCTCAATCCTGGTGCCAAGCCATCCAATAAAAAATTCATAAGATGTATCCTAAGGTTGCACTTTTAGTCAAAGAATAAATCCAAAAATTTCTCAATGTTGGCTTCATCCGTGTTTTTGATTATCTCGAATGGGTTTCCAACATTGTTCTGGTAATGAAGTCTTCAATGGTCGTGTCCATTGCTACACTGATTTCTATGATTTAAACAAATCTTCCTCCAAGAAGGATAATTTTCCCCTCCCACACATTGATACTATAATAGAATCTACCACTAGGATATGACATACTCTCCTTTATGGATGGTTTGATCGACTATAATCAAATTAAAATAAATCTATTTGATCAATCAAAAACCTCTTTCACTACACCATGGGGTACATTTTTCCCATATATTATCATGCCATTTGGCCTCAAGAATGTTGGGGCTACCTATCAACATGTCTATGACACATATTTTTCATGATTACATCCACAAAATCATCAAAGATTATGTCGATGATATTCTCGCTAAGTCTTCGTCGTTGTTTTTCCAACACACGTGACCTTCTGGTGCTATTTGAATGATTATGCAAGTATCATGTTCACCTCAATCACAAAAAATGTGTCCTCAGCCTCACCATCAACAAGTTACTAGGATATATTATCTCACGTATGGCATCGAAATTGACCCCACTAAAATCAAGGCTATCCTCGACATGCCTCCACCAAAAAATTTGACATCAACTTCATTCCTTACAAGGTAAGATTCAATCTATTCATCATTTCATTACACAACTTGCTGACAAGAGTAAACCCTTTATGCTTCTTATGAAGAAATATACCTAGTTCACTTGGGATGAACAATGTCAATAATAATTTGATCACATCAAAGCTTATCTCTTAAACCATCCTATCCTAGTCCCACCCGCAGTAGACCACCCCTTTCTCTTATATATTTCTGCTACCTTCCACACCTTAGGCACACTATTGGCCTAACATGATGATACCCATTGCAAACATGCCATCTACTATATTATCCATACCCTTATATCTTATAAATGTAATTATAATTACATCAAAAATTATGTCTCGGCCTTAAGTTCATTTCTGACAAGTTGCATCATCACATCCTTAACCATGAGGTTCACATTATCAATAAAGATGACCCTTTATGCTACCTCTTGTCTCATACTCATCATTCCAGATGTTTAGCTTGTTAGGTCATGCTCCCTACCAAATCCGACCTTACGTTCATCCCACATAAAGCAATTAAGGGGTAGGTCATTACTGATCAATTGGCCACTACCCCTCTTTCCGATGCTTGACCTTTTTCTGATTCCTTCAGTGATGATTTCATTGTTTATACCATTGAATCAAACATATAGACCATGTACTTCAATGGCTCTTGCTACCACTCAACTTCCGGTGTTGGTATTTTTTTTACTACCTAGCATGGTGATTCACTTCCCTTTACATACCATTTAGGATTCTCCTACACAAATAACATGGTTGAATATGAATCCCTAATCTTAGGATTGTTCCATGCTAAGCATCTCCTCATTCATAACTTTTACATCCATAGAGACTCTCAATTAGTCATCAACAAAGTTAATGACACCTATCAAGATAAGGAAGAACACATTATTCCATACAATTCTTTTGTAAAATACCTCTGAGCTACATCTGATTCTTAATCCATCACTGCAATTCCTTGCAAAGATAATCACCATGTCGATGCAATGGCTAGTTTCACCTCCCTTATCCCATAGGACCTTCATGATGATTAGGCCACTTTCATCATCACCCACTTATGAAACCCATCTATTTCCACCATACCTCTCGCTACATGTTTTTTCACCCATAGTCATGACACCACTGAATGGTTCACACCTATCTATAACTATTTGTACAAATAGACTATTCCTGATACTTTACAACCCCATGAAGCCCACATAATACATCGTGAAGCCACTCGTTATGTTATAATCAACACCAAATTATTCAAGAATGCTCTTAAAAATCACCTGATCTGTTGTCTTTCCTTTGTGGATATTCCCACTACTGTATCTCACATTCATGATAGCCTCTGTGGTGGCCATTTTTCTGGTAAATCCATGGCACAAAAACTCTTACATCAAGGGTATTACTGGCCAACAATGGAACATGATTACCTATATTATGCTCAGTGTTGCGAAAAATGTCAAAAGCATGGTAATCTCCATCATGTGCCTGCCTATGAACTTCAACCTATCACTCCCACATGGCCTTTTTTCCTTTAACGGGATTTGATATAATTAACCTTATCAACCTCGAATCCACAGATGGCCATAAATTCATCATTACTTCAATCGAATACTTCACCAAATGGGTTGAAGCTACACCCTTACATACAACCACTAGTATTAACATTTGTAACTTTCTTACCACACACATTATCATTCACTTTGGTGTACCATCCTCCATTATCACCGATAATGGATCCTCCTTGAAAAAAAGATGTCAAGAAATTTTGTGTTAATTTTAAGATCAAACAATCATTTTCCATGCCTTATTACCCATAAGGAAATGACCAAGCCAAAGCTACCAATAAAACCACTATTAAAATCCTCCATAAAACTGTCGATTGTAGCAGTACTGATTGGCATAATCAAATCCTATATGCGTTATGGGCCTACCACACTAGTGTTCGAACCCCCACGAATGCTACCCCTTTCTCCCTAGTTTATGGTGTCAAGGTCGTTATTTCATGTGAAATTGAAATACTGATGCTCTAAATCTCTCTAAAAGGAATCCTTAAAGATGACACTTAGTGCGAAAAATCATCTACATGAGTTATATATGTTATATTTGCATCATGTCTAAGCATTGGAAAACCTATGCACATACAAAAACCGCATTTCACACACTTACAACCACAAGACCTGACCTCAAGACTTTAATATTGGCAGTCTTGTCTTAAAAGAAAACCAAAAATATACCAAATATGAAGTTGTGCTCAAAAGGAAATTAAATCCCAACTAGATTGGCCCTTACATCATCACATCTAAACTTTGGGGTGGCATTTACTGCATCATACCCTTTTAGGAAAACCACTCAAAACCCCCTCAATTTTATACATCTCAACAAATATTACATTTAACTAACATGCTGCACTCACCACCCTATGACGCACTCTATTTCCTCAATCCATAGTTGATTGTTGAGGGTTTACTAATCAAATGGAACTTACCTACATATGACATGTCATCGTACTACATTCATCAGACAAGTGATAAATTATCTAGGCTATATCATCACCCATACTTGGCATCATATCATGTAGTGGTATACACCTTAGGTTAAATCACCACTCCCTTCATCCATTATACATTATCCTCTTACATCCAATCATCACCTATTCTATCATCCTCTTCTAAGTAATTCTACTACATCATCACCTCTCCTATTAATCCATTAGTGGTATACACTTTAGGATAAATCACCACCCTTGCCTTATGCATCACATAGTGGTCTATGCTTAGTGCTAAAATCACCACCTTCCGCTATTCACCACCTACTCATATCCATGTAAAATTCCCTCATCACCCATCTTGTAGTGACATACGCTATAGGCTAAATCATCACCTTCTTCCACCATCATGTAGTGATATACGCTTAGGGATAAATCATCACTCCTCTATTCAACAAAGTCGTGGTATAAACTTAGGATATAGGGTCCACCTAAATCCTTTTCATATCCCATATTACCATCCATTCATCTTCTAGTGATATATACTTAGGGATAAATCATCACCCACCTATTCAAATATGTATTGGTATACACTTAGGCTATAGGGTCCATGCACACCTATCTATATGATGCATTCCCATCTATTCATCTCATAGTGATATATGCTTCAGGATAAATAATCACTCTTCCGATCACCAAATTTATGATATACACTTCTCCTATAGGGTTCACACACATCTTCTACCCATGTCACATTTCATCACCACTACACATAGACACTCATCACAACACGCTAGACACAACCAACACTACTCGACCATTTCTCAAGGATGAAATCTCTTTTATGGTTCATTCTTGAATGCTAAGGGGGGAAAAAAAATGAACCTCACTGCATACACTTCCATACACTCGGGGGGCACATTTGCTTCTATCATTCAATTTTACATTCCATTCCATCCATCCACAACATACTGCATTGTCTTGGTAGCATTTACTTTTTCTTACTAGTGATTTGCATGCACATTCTAGTACGGATGTTAGTCGGATTTCCTATATGTCATTATCATACACACATGCACATTCATGCATTTTTCTAGTTTGATCATATACAAGACATTTACATGTAGCCTATATTATCACCTCCTACCCTTACTATTTTGGAAATTGGGGGCATCCAAATTCGTCTCATCTAGGTGTTATTGTTTCATTTTCTACTTAACATCTTATACTACTTGATTATACATGATTTGACATATTGGTTTTCACTCTAACATGCTAATAGGTGTTCCATGTGCAACACTTGTTTTGCAGGACTACATGTTTCCATGACTACTTGTATTTCTATTTGTCTACTATTATATGTAGGCTTTTCCCTTTTCTTGTGTGCACACTTGTCTATTTTTGATGGCCATGATGGCCTTTACGTGTCTTGTGACATTGTGAGTGATGTCCCATGTTTGAAACCTACTTTTTGTGGTCTACTTATTTTCTTACGTGTTTATACTACTTTTCTTTGTATTTTTTACATTTTCTACATATTTTACACTTATTTGCATGCATGTGTTCAAACTAACACTTGTATTGGCTAACCATCCCCTTTTGTGCATGCCTTGGTATCTACCAAGCACTTTCCCTTTCCCCCTACAGGGCTGAGTTGGTTACAAGGTCAGAGTGCAGTTGGTCCTCTTTTGGGGCCACATTGACCCTCAAAGAGGGAGGGTATCATTGAGGTTTTGTACTAACACAATGTATCTACACTGGTTTACACACAACGAGTGAGTTGAGAAAAATCTATGAACTCCATACACAATAGCCTTAACAGGACATTTTGTCCTTCAGCAATTTTGGGGAGTAGTCATAAGCTCAGGGATTACAGTGGGTGGCCTCTCTAAACTTCTCCATCTAGTGGCATAGGATCACCCAAAAAACTAGTGTAGTACAGAGATCTCTTCACTAAATTACAGTAGAAGTGATTAGAGTTGGAGGACCCCGAGCATTTCCTCCCTACACTTCTTTAGCCAAGGTGTCGTGAGATTGCCTGAAAAACTTGTGAAATCATAGGATACCCTTCTACACCATTTTTCTTGACATGGATCAGGTGAACATGTTCCATTTTTCCATTTATACTTTCTATTCTAACGTACTTTACATTTGCGTACTTTACACAACATTTTTACATACAAACATATTTGACTACTTGATCATTTTCTCCTAGTAGGTCTGTCATATGAGAAATAAGTAGTCAAATTGGGGGTAATAACAAAAAAAAATGAAAATGAAAGTGACAATGACAACACATCATGACGGTAATTCCCATACTAACCATGTAATTACACCACACACATGTAACAACTACACATGCATTCCTCCCTAGGTTCACTCTATTCACCTTTTCACATTTTTAATCTTTAGAATCCATGTTGCTCCACATTTTATCTTTTGTCATTCCACAGTTTTCATCCATTGATGCATCTTCTTCTACACTCTACATGAACATTAGGTATGCTTTGCTATCTACTTTATGTTACCAAGTTTTTCCCTCACCAACATAAAGTGGGGGAAAATGTAGACACAAATATTACACATTAGATAATATTTAGCCAAGTCTTATACTACTATTTAGAAGGTTATTAAGTGTACAAAGTACCAATTAATCCCACCTTTTTTCCATCTTTGTTTTATGTTTTACTTTGTCTTTCCAACGTATTTACTATTACCTATCCACCCCCTTCGCAACTTCCCCGAGATTCTTGCCCTAATTCTAGGCACCCTACCCTATACTGGGCACCTCGGGGCACCCTTGTCCTAGCTTAGGCATCCCTCTCTATGTTTAACCTTCTCCTTTTTGGGTCACTTCTAGCCATTGGTCATCTTTATATTTTCCTCAGTCAGAATTTTTATGATTAATTGAAAAATTAAACTTGATATCCCTATATATCTAAATCTTATAAGATAATAATTAGGATCCTAGGTCATTTCACCCAATCACTACTATCACTTCATATAGGGGTGCATCCATTGCACCATCTTACATCCACATAACACCATACACTCAAGCTAGGAAGTCTACATCATGCGCATTCTTAGAGGAGGGATTATATACATTCTATTCTACTATCTACATCTTCTATAGCTATCATAGCTCACTATTTCACAAAGTGCAACTGGCATGAGAGCACCTAGGGCATGACATACACACACTCACTAGAACTACATCAGGGTTTGTAATGTAGTGCAGCACTCAATGATAAGTCCACTGGTTTGGCATCTGAGGTCAGTCTGACCCCTTCTTCTTCTTCTTCATGTGTAGGGCATCATCTAGTTCATCTAGTGAATTCAGTGTGATAGACAAGTAGGGTTTCAGACCTAGTTGTGACACTATAGAACACAATTCCTAAGTTTCTGCATAGTTCACAGTGCTTAGAATCCAAACTAGGGCAATGTAGGGTGCCCCAGTACACTCCCAAGAACCTTTGTCACTTCAAATAGTCTAGTTCTACCCTTTGTAGGGTCCCTGAGTGATCGTCTGCACAACCAAGTTCAAGTTCTAGATCTGTGACCACCTACAATAGTCCACCTTAGTTAGGTAAGTAATTTTCCTACTCTCCTCTTACATCTTAGGGTTTATTTCCATTAGATAAAGTTGTGTAATTACTCTGCATCACTTTAGTATATCAGTATTGTTATCATGTATTACTATTTAACATCTTTATTTACAAGCATTTTAGTCCTCCTATTTAGATTAACACTAGAACACTAAATCTCCCCTTAGTTTTATGTATATATTTTTGTTAATCACTATTATATATACCCGATCTCCCTTGATCGCTCTAACCAAGTGTGTATAACTTGTATACTTTTGGTTAAAACTTTTTTTAGGTTATGGAACCTATGAATCTCCTTAGTGTCAACTGGTAAAGTTATTATGCAGCTTCTATCAAGATCCAAACATTATCTATTAGGGGAAATGGTGAAAAGACAATGTAATCATCATTTACATTACCATGGCCATAGTTTTTAAGCATTAATTTTTAAGGTAGTTTTTCGAATGCACACTAGCCTAGGAAACTTGCCTCATGTCACCACACAACTATATTAGTATAGTTATCAAGATTAATTTTCTTTGTTTAAGAATTAAGTTTTAGTTTTGAAGAATTAGAAATCATGAGTTTCCCTTATAATTGAAAGGATCCTATAATTTTCACGTTAGGATCCCTATGTGAAAATTAGTGACCACGTAATTAATTTCTTCATTATGTCACCACCACCCTTCCCGTAGCCATCCTAAGCTAGCACGGGTAGGATACTATTGAAAGGAATGATGGGACATAGTGCCTACAATTCATTTATGCTTTAGTTATCTATGAAATATAATGTATAAAAGTTCATCTTTATAACATGTTATAATGTATTGTTTCACAATATTAGATTCTCAAATGAGGTTTATAGTAAATCAATGAGTTATTATCTTTCATTAGTACCTATTATCAAAATAGCACAACATAATGTTTTTCATTACATATAAGTTTACTAACATTAAGTTTCTCCCTTCATAATCCATTAAGGATAGTCCTTAAACTCATAAGTTCATCAATTAATATGATTATTCCATTTTATTTCATAAGGTACAATAATAAATTTACATTAATTTCATTATGTTGTATTCCTTTTTTTTCAAGGTGTCATCACTCAACTAATTTGTTCATCTCAAGGAATTAATAAATCAATAATAAATGTATTTCATAAGATCAATCAAATTTATTTATACACAGCTGTAAAATAACATATAAATACTTTCATATCATCAGAACAAGTTACAAAACAACAATGCATTTTATTAAAACTTAATAAGGATAATACATTATTTTCACAAATAAGGATATACAATTCAATATGATAGTACTTTGGGAAAAATGTTATTAATCAAATAATGAAGATGATTCATTCATGTTAAAAAATAAATACAACAATCCTTATCAAATTTTAAACAAATATGACATGATGTAATCATATGTAAGAAATCATATCAGTCATGTCATGAATTTTATTCCTTATTACAAACTGTAGGAGAGAGAAAATGTATATATGGTCTAATTCAAAGAGTTGGCATGAGTTTACTAACTCATATTCTTGTCATATTTAAATAAAATAATATAATAAGTAAGGTTAACTTAACTGAAAATAAATAAACTTCCTAGTTTATTAATCTGATATCTATCTCATGCACATTTGAAAGACTACTTCATATTGTATATCATGTTTTAAAAATAGTACATGAGCTCAACTAATATGATAAAATTTTAGATATTTTACATGACTGTTGGAGCCCAAAATTTCACCCGTCCCATCTCAAGATGAATTGGGCTTTTGAGGTAACATGGCCTTGTCTTCAAGTTGTGAGACCTTGTGTGCTTGAGACAAACCTTAGGAGAAGGATGGTTTCTCTACCTATTTTTACTAATAAGACTACTCATAAGAAGGGAAATTCATATATTTATAACTAGTATAAAATTCCAAGGGACTAGGGTTAGAAGGAGATGTATAGAAAAGGGAAAACTAAGCTAAAGGAGGTGATAGAACTAGAAAGAAGGAGGATGATCATAGTTAGCTCTAATTGAAGATGAAGGAAAATGTGTAAAGGAAAGACAAACACACATAACACAATATGAAACACACTCACACACTCATTTTCATGGGTAACAATTAGAAATGGAACCCGCAAGGGATGTGAGAAAGGAAATAAATAGACAATGCAAAAGAAAATAAAGGAAAAGTAATAACACATAGACAATAGTTTGGTGACTTTTGGGGACATCTACCTATAAGATAATAGAGATAAATAGCCTTTAGAATGATCCATTGGGCATGGAGTTTGCATGCAAACATGAAATACTGATATGAAACTTGAAGGACTACCCCTGAGATCACTTGAAGCACTATCTAAACTATGTATTGAGCTACTGCAACAACTAGTGAAAATTGTTGGAAGACCCCTGAAGAAATTGACATCTAGGAAGAAACAAAAGAGTGCACTAAAGGACCATTCGAGAAGAAATAACTATATCCAAAACAATGTGCATGGGTGCACTTGGAGGAATTTAAGCTACTCTAATGTATTCAATGATGTAGAAGACTTTAATGGAAATTCTTGAGATAAATCTCGTTGATTGGGATTGGTAGTGCACATTCATCTAGGTGAGATAACTCAAAAGATATAGCCTCTTTACAAGAATTGATAATGTACGGGCCAATCTAAAGTGCATCAAACTTAGAATGACACCTAGTTTTATCTCTATCAGCATCCCATTTTAGGACTAAATCGTCAACTTTTAAAGCTTGAGGTATAGCCTTCCTATAAAACCATTAATTTATCGATTGCTGATATTGTTCTAGCTTGATCATGGAAGAGTTTCTCAATTCTTCAAGTTCAAGCAGCTCTTCCATTCTGATCTCCCTCTAGTCTGCACCCTCAACATCTATCTATTGGGAAAATTCTAGTAAATTAAATTGAAGAGATAAAGGAAGCCTTGCTTCCTTTCCATAAACCAACTTATAAGTTCAAGTACCTATTGCCTTCTTGACCATGATTCTTTCTGCCTAGAGCGTGTGTGAGACCTTAGTGTTCCACTACCTCTAGTTGATATTCATTGTTTGTTTCATGATTCTGGTTAGGTTCTTATTAGTAGACTTGGATAAACCATTACCCTAGGGGTAATAATTAGAATAAGTTTTTAAATAGATTCCAAGACTTAATTCCCATTTAGAAATTTAAGTACCAAGGAAGGATTTTGAATTATTAGATATAATGGTCTTAAGGACACCATGCCTTGCTACAATTCCTTCAAGAATTTCAAGTATGGCTGACTTTGTTGATTCCTTTATCATGAAAATTTATATCAATTGTAGTGAATTTGTCCATAGCTATCAACACCCACTTGTGCCCAATGCTTGAGGAATGATTGATCATTCCAATGAAATCTAAACCCCATTACACAAAATGGTGATCCGTTGGATTGGTCAAAGGGGAAGAATTTCCAATTTATTCTTTCTTGTAAATAAATAACATTATTTGTATTTCATGACCCACTTGTGTGTGTCCATGAACATGATAGGAAAAAATTATCCTTCCTTGATGATCTCCATCACTATTTCTATGATAGAGAAGCGTTCACTAGAGAATCCATCATGAAATGCTACTAACACTTGGTCAACTTTCTCACTGTCAATAAATCTTAGCAACATGCCATCAATGTTTCTTTTGAGGAAAAAATCATCATTCAGTGCATATGGAATGGATTGCAACCTCAGATGTCATCTCTTAGCTTTGTTCAAACTAAGAGGGTATGCACTAGAGGAAAGTATTGTGATCATGTCCTTCATCCAGGGGCACACACTTGGATTTTCATTCTACTCAGGTTCAATGCATGGGAGCTCTTCATTTATAAATAATGAAGTCTTAGGTTCAGACTTCGTATCATCTGTGATTTCTTTATTGAGCGTGTTTCCTTTAATCAACTTAGTGGATTTGAGAGTCACACCATACTTGATGATTTTGGTCACCTATATTTCTCTCTTCTCACTGATTTATGCTCCCATGATGATGTTCCTTATACCTGAGTGTGAAAATAGCACCTTGATATGATTTTTTGCAAGCATACTTTTAAATTTTTTTACCAAGTGCATGATGGTGTAGACCTATTTCCATGTGTGACTATATTTCAACTCATAATCCTTTAGTGTTTCACTAAAGAAAGCCATTGTCTTCTCCATTCCTTGTCCATTTTCTTGTATCAAGACATTAGTAACACTCAAATTGGCTCCATATTCATAAAGGATGAAATCCTTGGAATAATCCAGATTGATGAGTGTTGGCGTGTAAGTAATTTCTCGCTTAATTTTACTAAGTTCTCTCTTCCTTTTACTATCCACTTGAAGATTGTGATTTTTTTGAGCATCAAGGTGATGGGCCTAACCAGCATTACAAATTTAGAGATGCATCTCCTAAAAAAATTGATTTTTCCTAGGAATGACTACAAGGATTTCTTGTGCACTAGAAGGGAAAGAGAAAGGATGGATGAAACACACTCAAGATCAATGGAACTGCCATCCTTCAAAACCACATGGCCCAAGAGATATCCATGCACCACAAAAAATATGCACTTCTTGGGGTTAAGAGACACCCCAAATTATTTTCATCTCTCAAAAATGTTTCCCAGATGTGTCATATGATCCACACTCTTCTTTGAGAAGATAGTTATGTCATCCAAGTAAACTAGGATGAACTCATTTATATCTTCTTTAAAGGAAATTTCCATGGCTCGCTATAATGTTATGCCTGCATTTGAAAAACCAAAGGGAATCTTTGAATATGCATATGTTCCCCATTTGGTTGTAAATGTTGTTTTGAATTGATCATCTTCCTTTACCATGATCTGATTGAAGCCAAAATACCCATCCAACATGGAAAATCTCTGCGTGGTAGCCACTGTTTGCTGAATCTACTCCATAGAAGGAAAAGGATAATGGTCATTCAAGGATGCCTTATTCAAATCCCTAAAATCAACAAAGAGTTTGATTTGACATTATTTTCTTCACATTGGAACAAGATTCACGACCTAAGTAGAGTAATTGATGGGAAATATTATCTTCGCCTCAATGAGTTTAAATAACTCTTTCCTCATGAGGGGCTCTATCTTCATAATTACAGGCCTCTTATTTTGTCTAATGGGCTTGATATTAGGATCAAGGTCAATGGAGTGTTGAGAAATACTTGCATCAAATACTTTCATGTGTTCATACTCCCATGAAAATATATCACTGTATTTCTAGCACAGAGAGATGAAGGAATGCTTTTCATCATGTGCACAATATTTTCCTAGCAACAACTCTTTACCACACATGATAGTGACTGGAGTGTAGTCTTCTTATGCTACAAACATATAATTTTATTCACCATTGAACTCATCATCAAGGCTGAATATTTTCTCTAAGGTGACCATCCCTTTAAGAAACTTGTTTGTCTTTAGCTAGATCACTTGGTCACCATAGTTGTCATGTAAGTGAGATTGCATTCTTGAAGAGAACTCAGCTTCATTTTGAATGAATTGGAGAATATACGCATTGTTTTCAAACACTTACTAGCAAGTTTCATTATCTTGAATAGATGGCATAACCACCATCTTGATCTGTTGTGCTCTACCTCAGATGAAATCCTCAGCAAGTGAGAACTGTGAACCAAGCATGAGCATTTGATCTATTTATTTATTTAGATTTCTTGGCACCACCTGCATATTTAGAGCATCAAATAACTCATGAGAATCTTATTTTTTATTCACTTGTTTGTGACCTAGTGGATAACCAAATCAGTATCCCCAAATATCTCTAACGCCTTGAACTTTTTCTTTTTAACAATGATAATACTATGCACCAATGATTCATATTCTACTACATTTTTGGAGCATACAAAATGTAGTATGTATGCAAAGAATAGCTTCTCATCCTTGGGAGAAATGAGAACAACACCTACACCTTCACCATTTCTGTTTCTGGATCAATCCAAGTATAAATTACACAGAACAAAATTTTCCTTGTTTTTCTTAAGTGCGCATGGAATAACAACTTCTTGTTTGAGGATGTAGTAAGATAAAGGACAGTCTCAAAGGCTTCAAGTTATTTAGCATATGGATCATATTTATGATGTCTCTCATCCCATTCATCAAACAATAGATCAGGTACAAGAGGAGAAATAGGTTACTATTCTAAAAATGAAACTTGTTCCCAACCTTCTTGGACTAGGAAGTTATATTAGAGAGGGGATGGATTATATGAATCAACATGATAGGAAAATATTGGCTCAGCTTGTATGGTAAAACAGGTACCATACCTTGTTCTTAGTAACATATGGGACCAATCAGAAGACAAGTAGCCACCCACTTTGGTAGTGAAATCTCTTGATAGGAAAAAGGAAAACAAAGGAGGTGGGTCAATGATTGACACACCTTGAGTTATGGTGATATTTTTACATGCATATAGGGCTAACTCAAGATCTTTGATTATTCCTAGGGTAGTGACAATTGATCCATCAAGTTAAAATACTCCGTTAGACATGGGGATGTACTTAAGACTCAACACATCCATAATTTTATTTAGCATAATAGAAGTAATAGCCCCTGAATCAATCATACAATTGTGCATAAGTTGTTTTCCTACTATCAAGGACATATAGAAAGGTGGGGTTTTTATAATTTTTCTTACTTTCTTCTCCTCTTCTTGACATATGTTGACAATACTAGGAGATATTTGGATAACTGGATCAACACGCAGAAGTTATGCCAGATCTTCATGCAATAGGTCATGCTAAGATGGAATGGTCAGAGCATACCACATTGTGACATTTACATTTGTCTTCTTCATCTGATCCACAATGTTGAATGGAAGGCCCAAATACTTTTGCATTTGAGACATAACATTCTATTTTCTTGATTGTTCAAGTGCAGAGATAGAAGCCTTTAGTTACGTAGAGGCTTGACCTACCAAAGAAGGGGTGTCCATCACTTCTATAGAAGCATTGCATGGAACCTTGTGCGTAAAAAATTTCATGCTAGAATTGTTGTTATGATTTGTATTTGTATCCTTTTACTTTTGAATATCACTTTGACTGATAGAAGTTGAAGGATGTGCACCTAAATCCATAATTCTCTTTTTATATCTTGTGTTATCAACGAAATGTGTTCGTCACCATTTTGGACCATCCATAGCATTTCATTTCACAGAAGTCTTCACCACCAAATAACATAAGATTAGGCTCTTGAATAAATTATGACACCCCTTGATTTTCAGGTTTTCACGTGCTGGTAGATGACTCACAATTTGAAACATCTTGAATGATGTAACCCTACGTGCATAAGGTATTGGTGCACCTAAACTAGCTATAAGGCATGTTGCAAGGAAAATACCATTCTGACTCTTATGCCATAATCTTCTAAACCAGAACAAATTCTTGACTTGAACTAGGTGCTAGAAGAGGTTATACAGGAGGAATTATTTGCAAAGGGAGGCATGCATTAGCATGTCATTTTCCATTCTGTTTGTTCTACCCATATCTTTGATTTGGATACTGATTTCTGAAGGATTTATGTCCTTGGTTATACCCTTGATTATAATTATTTATGAAGGCCTATAGATGCTATTTTTCTAAAGATATGACTTTATTGGACAAGTTTCTAATCAGGGCTGCATTTATTCATCCTTCTTCTACTACGTAGAAGAATAAGATGTGAAGGAAACAGATTGAGTGCTTTGCTCGGGAATATGAACAATGGAAGGCTCAGGTTCTTGAGGTGTTTCTAGGAACAAGGGAACATGCATTCTAGGGGATAAATTTCTTTCCTGAATTAGACAGTTCTCAGCCATAACAACTAATGAATAAGACCTAGGAAGTATTACACCCCCCATAGATTAGATTATGACAGAAATATCATAATTTAAATCCCTTAAAAAGTAAAGGAAATCAACTTATGGAGTTGGTCTTATAAGGGCAAGGATACTTTCCTAGGTCTTTTAAAATCTAAATTTAAAGTATGTGATGAGCTCATTGGGAGACCTCTTCATAATAGTCAATTGTTATAGCAAGGAGAGATTATCTACCTTATCTCTAAATTGATTACAAAGGGATTCTCCTAATTAATTCCAATTCAAATTGACCCTGATGTTAGGCTCTTGAACCATTGCAAAGATCTCCCTTTGAATGAAGAGGCTAATGGTCTAACAACCACATCTTGTTCAATAATTTGGTGGATGGGGTAGTCGTTGGCAATGTCCTATATGTGCTTAGCTGGAGTAGTATGATTTTCCCCAGTGAAGAAAGGGATACTTTTAAGTGAAAATTATGGAATAAGATTTTGGGCATTAAGAGTGAGAGGAGTACTACCACTAAAATTAAAAAATCCATGATTTTCTTGTGGTGCTACCATAATGACAAGCTTGTGATTTCCAACAACATGTAAGGAAGGATTATGTGGAGGTGGTTTTGAAATTACATGGCATGCTATAGATGAAGATGTGCATGTGGTTTCTTTGCTGCATGTTCTTCTTAGAGAAAGCTAAAGGTATTCAAAGGAATATTCAACTATTGCACTTTGTCTTGTATGCACTCTTCTCAGGAAAGGTGTGTGGATTACTCAAAACAATAGATTTGTGAGTTGGGAGTGGCTAGATGTGTTGAAACAAGCCTCCAAAGGTTGGAAATCACTAAGTCATACAAAATAACTTAGCAATGATGAAATTTCAGTGCTCTATCCCACTGGGTGTGCCAAAATTGTTGGAGCTCAAAATTACACCCATCTCAGATCATAATGAATTAGTATTTTGAGGTAACATCGGATTGTCTCCAAGTTATGGGACCTTACGCGGTCAAGATAAACCTACAAATAAGGTAGGTTCCTCTAACTATTTCTACTATTAAGAATACTCCTAAGAAGGGAAATGCATCTATTTATAACTATTCTAAAATTCCAAGGGAGCTTAGTTAAAAGGATATGCATGGAAAAGGGAAAACTAAGATAAAGGAGGTGATAACACTAGCAAGAAGGGGGATGAGCACAATTATCTTTAAGTGAAGATGAAGCAGAATGCAAAAAGGAAGACAATACATACATATCATAGTATGAAACAAAATTACACACTCATTTTCACGGGGAAAAATCAGAAAAAAGGAACTTGTAAGGGATGTGAGAAAGCACAACAAATAAACAATGAAAAAGAAAAGAAAGGAAAAGAAATCAAATGAGCTAAGGAAGAGAATAGACACAGAAACAAGATTCTATTACTTCTAAAAAATACATAGTCGATTAAAATGGTGAATGAGATTGATATCCACATGAAATGATCTAGATCTAAAGGCCCACAACTTAAAATGCTAAGGAGCAGAGCTCTTAGCAAGCTAAATGGGTAAAAATTTCTACAATGATCCTTAATTTGAAATTTATAGAAGAAAAATGAGAGAGGAAGAGGAGAAAGAATAGGGAAATTGATATTTGAAATCCAAGCACAAACATCAAGCAATAAGTGCCTAGAAATGCTCCTGTAATGTTTTCAGATACACCTCCCTATGTCTACTTTGCTTATAGGATAAGGAGGGAAAATCAGATCAAATATGTGTGGTTGGTTTGACTAGACCTATGCATTAATGGGTGAAACATTTTTTCCCAATTCTCACCTACCAAATCCCACAAAAATATTATTTTCAATGGTCCACCATGTATCCCGCGTTAGCAAATTTCCAAAAATACCAAGAGCGCAAATATATGATCCATGTAGTAGAAGTTATGTTGTGAAGGATAAAATACAAATTGGACATACAATGACACATGATGTGCACTGGTTGGTAGAATAATCAGCCAACTATTCATTTTCTTTTTCATTTCTTCCATGTATTTCACATTGGTTCATTAAAAGGATTCGACACCCAATTGACGTGCTTTAATAGGTTACATGTAACACACTCAAGTATGACAGGTGATGATGTCCCACATGTGATTGGCACAGAAGAATATGTAAAGCATGAGAAATAAAGAAGTGAAAAAGAGGAAAGAAAATGACAGGTGCACATAGGTAACATGCATGGAAGAAATGGATGCATGACTGTAGAAGACAAGTATGAAAGTGGGGTGAAGGCATCCAAATGAAAAATGTGGTGAAAGGAAAGAATGATCACGTGGATAAAGATAGGAAGTAGTCACACAACACACAAAGCAAGGGAAATATATGTAAGGGAATAATTCAAAAGAAGCACATGAGGGACTTAACCAATTTGTATTGTAAGTTAGGGTTGCACGTGGAGGATCCAAAACTTGTGGAAAGGAAGGTAGAAGTGCAGAGAGGGTGCACACAAAAGGGGAAATGGAAGGAGATATAGGAATGGAAAAGGAAGGGCATGGGGTATGCACAAAGGAACTACAACCAAGATAAATTTTCCAAGTAAACAACTAGAGTGTGTACAACCTATAATATTGATCTTTAGAGCCAGAATGGGGATGCACGTTGTCAGAATAATTAAGTGAGTTATTTTGGACAATAGTGGCATACTATCACAAATATTTATTACAATAATTAAATAATAGAGTTTACATCAACATCTTTCAATTCCTTTTATATATTCCACAAAGAATAATATCATCAATGTAACCTTTATCTATGTTTAACTATTATGTTTATATGAATAAGAAAAAACTAACTCATTACACAATTCCTGTATTTATAATATATTAAAACTCAAAATGGTATAATCAAGTAATCAAAATCGTGTATACATTTCTCATTCCTTAATCCATATTTAATATTCCTGTAATTAATGTAAAGGTAAGAAATAACATCAAAACTATATAAGAAATAAATACAATATTAAAAACCTACCCAAATTTATTTCTATTGGGAAAGAACTCAAACAGTGCTACTTAAAAGGATTTATATAATTGTTAATAGAAAATTCCAATGACGAGTTTAATATCAACAAACTTTAATATTTAAACAACATCATTGCTTATAGGATTAACATACCATCCCCAATACTTTTCCAACTTCCATTTCTCAAATTTAAAAAGGACAGTCATTATCAAGATAGTTTAACACTCATCCTTAATTAGAATTAAAACATTATTAAGAGAAATTAAAAGGATCTTAATTACTCAATAATTCCAAAAATATAATAAACCGAGTATTTAGGTTTTAATAATTTTCTCCAACAACAGGTCTTCGAGAGAGGTAAAATTTGACATTTCGTATTTTAAGGTTCTTCAAAACAACCAAAACTACACAAAAGTAGTCAAATTTAATGATTGAGCTAAAAATAAAACAATCTAACTCAGCAAGCTCCATTTGGTCGGGAAATATCCATCCATTTTTATCAATTTAGATTAAACCACAAAAATGAAAAATAAACTCAAGTTCTTAATAATTACCCTGATTGAGTACACTCAAGAAAAAGAGAGACAATAAGATTGATATATTCATGATTATAAGATATCAATCATCGTCAATGATAACAAAAGTTATAACAAGCTATAATCTTGCATATCCAACAAACCCCTTTAGAACTTAGGAATGTGTATTTCCAATAAGACCAACGAAGGATTTTAAACTAAACCATGAAAGCAACATAGATAAAAAAAAGAGATTATAAAAAAGAATTACAAACCACCAAAATGGCAAATTTGAACAAGCTGGTATAAACATTAAAACAAAAATAAATTCCATATTTCTATATAAAACCAGACACATTTCACATATTTGAATATAAATCCAAAATCATGTTTTTAAACAAACCCATAATGTTTTCCATATTTCCTCTTTTTTTATTTTAAAATTTTCACATTAAAAATAAGAAAATGTTGCAATTTTTTTTTTAAAAAATCTGAACCATTTAGTTCTAAGAAAAAACCTCTATCAGCAAGCTCTAACTGGCTAATTAAAATATGCAATCTACAAGCATATTCCATAAAATTCTAAACAAAGTAAAAAACTCAAAAAACCCATTTCCTTTCTAAGTTTTTCTTAAAATTTCATAATAAATATGAAGAAATAGTTCTAGATTAAAACCATAAACGTATTCCAAAATTCATATTAAAAAATTAAGAACGAGAGTGAGAAAAACCCATTCCTGGTTCTTGTTTTCTCTTTTCCAACTTCCTTGAAATATGTAACTTGAATGCCCACAAAAAATTCCACAAAATATCGCAGACAATGATTTTAAATACAAACATGCCATTAAAAATAGCTTTGCAGTTGCATGTATACATTCCAAAAAGATTTCCAAAAATTCCTCCACAAATACCTCGATGCTCATCTCAAAACCACAGACGACATCCATGCAAAATTACAAATGGGGGGGAACTTGCATTTTCTATCCTCTGAATGAAGGTATCGGTTCCCAAGGAACTGTATTCATTCAGTTCCAATAAAAAACATGCCATTGCCATGATATGGCTATCTCCATCCAAACATTTATATTTTAAAATATTACTATCTTGCATGCCATTCAAATGGTCCATGACCAATGTATTTTATCAACCAAAGTTCAAACAATGTTCCATGATACACGGTGAAAGACCAAATAGTTAATCAATAATCAAACATTATTAATGCCAAGGGTTTGATGACCAAGATCTATCCCAACTTAAACATTCCAATGCAATGCGGTTGATGACCATTATTCAACACTAATCAATAAATAATGAAATGTGGTGTAAGACCAAATTTAGTCCATTACACAATTTAAATGCCTTGTGGTCTAAGACCACTCTTCATATAATTTAAAATTTATACCATTTAATTACTTAGTGGTAAAAGACTAATCCCTAAGCAATATAAACCTTAAACAATTTCAATCATCCTTAATCAATGCAAACAATGGAGGATTTAAAACAAACCATTCAAGTTCCTTTATGGAATGTAAACCAAAAGGTGGTCATTAATAAAAATATCTTCAAACATAAATGATATCTACATGCTTATGTATACATACATGCATGCATGCATGCATGTATACACACATACATGCATCCATACATACATATATATATATATATATATATATAATTAACATTTATAATTAATAATTCCTTATCCATCAATCATCAAATTAATTGTCGAAATCAATTTTCTGCTTGTCACATCACCTTGATATTATTAAGCATCATTGAAACTTAATCAACCAATAACCTTATTACATTAAATACGGGGTATGACATGCTAAATAGAATAGTACAAGATGTGTATCGTGAAATTATAAGGAGATGGAAGGATAAGGATCCTAGGGGTGACCTTTATATGCATGTAGTGATAATAATGTGTGCGTGTATTTCCTTGGAATGTCATCTTTACCAGAGCATTCTTGATATTTTCTTCATGGTTTCTTATGTTTGTTTAATTTTTTGGGATAGGATAGAACCTATAAAATAAAACATGTGTAGTCAATGCTCTAGGTAAATTCAATCAAACTTCAACTTAGAAAATATGTAAAAAATGGAAATTCATATTAGGAAATCTAAACCAAGGGGTTAGAGTAAACATATAGTGTTAAAAGAGAATGGGGTAGAGATTTTTTCCTTCTTGTAGACCCGATGCCTAGGATCTAGTTCAGAGAGTCGAGAGTGATAAATTTTTGACCTGATTCAAACATACTTAGGATTTGGGAATCCTGTCACCAAATGAGGGATTTGAGAACCCCAACACTAAAATTTAGATTTAGGAATCTTGTTTCTGTTAAGGGAAAGTGTATTGGGAGAGAGTTTTGTTTTCCTCTCTAACCATTAACACTTCCCTATGAATAAGTTCCATTTCAGATGATCACAAACCTGATATGTAAATTTCCTTGGGTGACACAAATGCACTAGGCATATCGATGTCTTTTATATTCCCTAGGTGTTATTACCTTATTTAGTTCTTGATTTGGTGTTTGAATTAGTAGTTAGTTACATTTAGTGATTTAATGGAATCTAAAATTAGTTTTATAGCTACTGAAATTAGATAAAACCGTGACTATTCAACTATTGAAACTTCTTTGTATTTATTTTTTCCCCGAGGATAAGAGCGACAATGTGGGAGACTAGTTCCCATGCATTCTTGACTATTCTAGTAAATTTTGTCCATGTTGAGTTTTATGGCCAAGTCTGTTTCTAGCCTTGTTATCTAAATAGTTTTTATTCTACTCATGGTGTGTGTGTGTGTGTGTGTGTGTGTGTGTGTGTGTGTGTGTGTGTGTGTGTGTTAATGTAACAATGTTCTTATGAATTTTGGGAGGGTTAAAAGGTTCATCTAATGTTTTCCCCCACTCATTTTGGGTGTGTGAGATGAAAACATGTGAGTGGAGCCCAAAAGAGGAAGGTTGAAACTGACGTGCACATATGAGATATGAAGATTGTAGGGGGAATAGGGATTACACATGGTAGTTAACACGGAACTAGAAAAATAAGGGAAAATTCTAGTATACTAGTGTTAGTGAAAAACAATCAATGCACACTAAAATAACAACTAGTAAAGTCATATAGAAAAATAAAAAACAAGCACTCAATGTATAGTTAGTTGCATATAAGGGAAACCATTCAAGATTTCACAAGATAATTAGTGTCGTTAAGGATTGTGAAAACAAGGTAATCAATAAAACATAGGGCATAACCCACGAGCAATGAAAAATAAGGTACAATAAAATCACATAACCATGATTGGAAGGAGTCTTACAAGGAAAATTCTACACATTAAGTACCCATTAACAAGTTAGAAAATATGAATATTATACTATAATGTAATATATAAAAATATGAATAAAATTTGAAATATTACAAAGATAGAACCTGATAGTAAGTGGGAAAAGAAAGATTCCCTTAGGAGCCTTAGTGGGATAGGTAATGGAAAGGGCCAAGCATCATATATCATGTAACAACCTATAATTGACTTGAATTCACCTCAAGATACCATGTGAATGCGCATGTATGTATGAAAAATGATAAAGCATATTATGAACCATAGTAACATGATAAGAAAACGTGCAACATATAATAGTATAAGAATAGAAGGATGTGTCCAATCAAGATCTAAGCTAATGTTTTTATAT
This sequence comes from Taxus chinensis, assembly GCA_019776745.2. Taxonomy (NCBI): domain Eukaryota; kingdom Viridiplantae; phylum Streptophyta; class Pinopsida; order Cupressales; family Taxaceae; genus Taxus; species Taxus chinensis. The sequence goes on along the minus strand of CM034157.1, from coordinate 297,129,429 downwards.
TTTTTTACTACAGATATGTAAAAGAAACCCAATTAAAAGGGAAGAATAATTATTCCCCTAGTATTGTGTGTACAACGCGAGGTCCATATGAAGAAACCCATACTAGCCGAGTATGAACTAGGAACAAGAGTGTATCATCAAGTGGTGTGGGTGAATTAGAATGCTCCCAAGTGTGAATGAAAAATGATCTATGTAAGGAGAGTACTAGGAATGGTCTCATTATTATTCGATGTAAAATAGCTACATATGTGAACATGATCTATGGTTTGATGGTCGTGGGAGAGTACATGAGGAAAAATATATGAGACAGGTCTCGATTGAGCAGTTGGAGAATATAGCGTGAAATATGTCTATATGCAGCATGTGACCAATGTTAAGAGATCCCCCATGAGGTGGTATTTTAGATCTACAAAATTGACAAGGCCTATGAGTAACAGCCATATGTAGACATTAAATCATGCACTTGGGTACATTTCTAGGCCCTAATAACAAACCACTATTCATATGATTCCTAAGAAAGAAAACTAGTAATTGACCTCTATCTTTGGCCTCTTTGATTTCTTTATTTATTTATGTGTGGTCTTGCACATCCCACTACCCAATATGAAATTCATTGATTTGTATTTATTATCTCTAGACACCAGTGCCTAGCCAGGATTCCGGTGCTGAAGCAACCTCGTCCCCTCTATGCACCCCTAACCTATTTATATCTTTCTTGTCCCTTTTTGGCCTCTTTTATATTTTGGGTATCTTGTTTTATTATGTGTTATACTTTTAGTTGTTAATTACAAAATGAAAATAAGGGAATCATATAAATATAAATCTATGTGACCATAATAAGGGACCACGATCTAAACATCTACTATCACCACCTAAGGTTGCATCCAAAGGCATTCTGAGAGCATCAAGGAATTCATCTAGTTTCATTTAAGGGACAAGTGAATTAAATTTATGCATACACACATAGGATGGAAACTTCATTTCGAAATTAAACATTTATATACATTGCTACATCTAGCTATCGCTGGCTATAAGTGCATCTTGCACAAGAGATTCCTAGGTCATGATTTCTACACACACATAAGAGCTACATGGAGTCTGAGATGTAGCACAATGCTCAACTATAAGTTCACTCTGTTGGGTGACCACTGAGGTTAGTTTGAATCCCCATTTTCATCTATTAATTTCTAGTATTTGATGTGGTTTGGGGTTTTGTAGGAGATAATTTGTTTAAAAGGTTACAGGTGAATACAATGAGCATCCAATGACATACATGTGAAAAACAATGAAGGTTAGAAAAATTGTTATGACACAACAAAAATAAATTTATGAGTTCTTTCATAGTCAAAAGCACCCAAAACCAATCTCCATCACCCAGGTAACCCTAACCCTATCTAGGAATATCCAGAAATTTCACAATTTTCTGAGCATGGTTGTAAAAATATCCTCCTCATTTTAATAAGTTTTCTAGTCCAATACACTTTGGGATTTATTGAGATATCATATAAGTCTTATATTCCCTCTGTTACACCTATGGTTTCATATTTTTTTAGCTTATTTCTTATGTCCTATCTGTGCTTTATTCTTATTATTGTGTTGTGAATCATAAATATCTAGGCTTTAGCATTAAATAATTGTTTTTGTTAAATCATTTGGTGAACCCATCTCATTCAGATACTCTTGGATCCTCATTTTTCTTCTCTCATGGCTCATTAGGTCTCTCAAGTCTCCTTGATTCAATTTCTTCAAATTCACCCATCTTGTAAATATTCTCTCCACAAAACCCTAAACACTATGCATCTCCCTATCAACATGCCACCTTCATAAGTCAGTTCCATATTTGATCATCTCTATGATAACTCTATTAGTTCTAATGCCAATAAATCAATTTTTAAGTCTATTAAAAATTCACATTATTTATTTCAAGATAAATTTTAGGGTATGGAATCCACCATTACATCTCTAAAATATGAAATCTAACATCTTAAGGATGATTCTCAAGATCATGTTAGTTCTTCTTCTAATCCTCAATATATGTCCTCTACATGTGCTCATGTCAAGTCTTACCATTGTTGGAACCTCTTAGGTTTGATCTCAATACTAAGAAAAAATATATTCTTCTACAACTCCTCACTCATCAATTAATCAACTTCCCATCTACTCATTGCTATCCTCCTTATCTGCTAATCAAATATCAAGGTCTCTTATTTTGTGCTTACTATCGAATCAATGGAAATAATGATAATGATTACTATGTTTTACAAATAATAATCAATCAACTTGAGTGTCAGGTTTTTATCTCTATTTCTACACAAAATGTTCAAACATTCCCATCTCTAATTTTTAAATCTCATTGGGTTCTTAAATCTGATTCATCGATGTATAATGAGCATCATACCATCGTTACTAATGTTCCTTCTATGTAAATTTAAGAGTCTACTAACAAAATTCCTCTCAACATCAGTTCATACTATTCTCCTTACAATTCTTGTACAATAGTATCAATCCCACATAAGATACCACCATTCAATATTCCTCCCCATCCTACCCTAGTTTTGTTTCCAATTCATTTTATCAAAGCAATTATTCCTTCTACTGATGGCCAGGAAAAATTTCAAACTCTGCCACCATCACATGGTCCTACTTTTACTTCTGCATACCATTATTCTCTCTCTCTCTCTCTCTCTCTCTCTTATCATGACATAGACAACACTTTACCATAATTTCATGACATCTCTTACATCATCACATATATCCTCATCATTACACACTTTTGAGCATCATTCTTACTCCTCCTGTTAGCATTATCAAGTGTCTCACATTTTTACTATCACACTTTGCACTTTGAATCTATTCATTCTTATTCAGTCTATACACATTGATACATCTCTTATATTATCATTACCCTATGATTCACTCTTGTGCTATAGTTCACACTTAACTATTGAGGAATATTACATTCATGAATCTCACACACTATGTGCTTCACACTACATCACTATAACATTCAACTTTCACACATCATACTTCCCTATGACGCACTCAAGTTCTAAGGTTCAAACTTGACTGTTGAGGGTCTAATTATGAACTAAAACTCACCACACTCACTCAATCTCTAGTATCTATGCTTCATTGATCATATCTATCTAGTTCATAGTTCAAACCATTTCTTGATGACACACTCTTGTTATATTGTTCATTCTTGATTGCTGAGGAGGAATTTATAAATGAACCTTTTTTCACTCATACACACCCCCTTAGGGGGCACGCTACTTCTATGCTATTCACATATTGCATACCATTCCATTTCATACATACATTGCATCTGCATATCTTTGTTGCACATTGCTCTTGTTTTCTTATCCTTACATGTACACTTTTCTTACTATGTTAGTCAGATATCCAGTGTGTCATTATATTTTCTATATACACGTGTGTTCACTTCCTGCTAGTTGTCAATATATAATTTACACAGATCATTACATGCAACATGGATATTTTACACTATACATCTTACCAGTCCTACTAAAGCTCCTGGGGGCATCTAATTTCATACACACTACAGGTGCAATTATTTCCTTTTATACTACTTCCCATTCTTAATAACATGCTACTCTATCGATAAATACACATCTTGACATACATTTTATATTTATAATGTGCTAATGCATGCTTCATGTGTATCATTTGTTTTTAGGGACTATTTGCTACTATGGTTATATGATACTTTGTTTTGATACTACTTGCCATTGTTTTCCACTATTTGTGGGATATAGCCTATGTATTTCTTGTATGATTTTGACCACTTCAACCCTCATTATATTGTAAAATTATGATCAATGTCCCATGTTTTCAACCCAATTTTCATGGGATACATTGTCTTCTTGATTTTTAGATTACACATTGAATTTTTTATGTGTATTTGTCTTCTTTTGAAATAAAACATGTTTCCAACCACTTTGTTTGCATGTTACTTGATATTGACCAAGAATATTCCCCCTAGAGGGATTCGGTTTTAGATCAGCATCTGGTCATCTCCTTTAAGACGTATCCTCTACATCCCAAATGAGGGGGGAGTACATTGGGTGAATCAGTCACCCATTCAGCAGTACACAGTTATAGTTTAGACCTATATAGTATAGGAACAAAATAGTCTTCAGTTATAGAAATGGCCTAGAATTTGACTTGGGTCAATAATATAGCACAAATTCCAGTGCCCAAATATAGACATAAAATCCTAAGCATTCTTGACCCTTCCTAGACACATATGACCAGGGGGTAGTTACATAACTTTTCTCAGATTAGCATGGTTCATAACTAATTTCACCCTTACTACCTGATGACACATTTTTTTCTAGGCTAAATAATAATGCATTGTATCTCTATTTTTTGAACCGTTACATACATGAGATCTCACTTGATCGCACATGTACACAATGGGGGGTCACACCATTTCTAGTCCCTGTCCCTAAATCATGAGAAGTAGTCACGGATTCTAATAATAACACTAGACTTTTCTCCCCAATACTTCTTCTGTTGTGATGAGATATCACCCAAAACTATATTTGCACTTATCTCGAGTTAGCCCATATAACTGCACTCTTCTATATACTATTTCATGTTGCATTTTCCCTATCATTTTTAGCTTGATTCATTGATCATATTATATCATTTTCCATATACTACATGTGCACATTTTTACACACCTTTTACATATTGAGGATTGAATGCAGGCTATATAAAGGCTATCACATGACTGCATGACTGTTTGATACTATTCTCTAGAAGGTCCATCACTGATGGCTCCTAGGGGAATTTACATTTCCCTGACCTTTACATTCAGGTGTTATCATTGCAAATATCTACTACTTTCATTTCTATTTTAGATATATACGGTTGTGAAACCTAGGCTCATTCCCACTTATTCTAACATGGTCCATGAGTGAATCATGTGTATCACTCCATGATCTTGTATGCTCTACTTAAAACCACTGGTTATCTAATATATAATAAGGTTGATCAGTGTACTTGTTTTCTATGATTGTGACTCTATTTTCTAGTTATGCCATAGTGATTCACTTGTATTCATGTAGTGGGGAGTAAATGTAGACACTTAATCACAGTCTTGTGTACATCTCTAAGTGGTGTCCCATGTTTTTACATACCAGCTAGTCATATGATGTCCTCTTGATGAAAACTAGTTATTAACATGTAACTGTTTACTCTATTTCTATTACATTATTTCTCATGTATTTTTTATCACTAACACTTCCCAATCTAAAATCTAATGATTTATCTTCCTTAGTTACTATGACACTATCACCCAGCTATGCAATCAGTACCCTAGGTGCCCTCATCCCTCTGTAGGAATCCTTCTCTACGTATGTGAACATTAGATTTAGGTCCTCTCATTTGGTCTGCACTCATATTGATCCATATCATGGGACACCAAATAAAGGTTCAACCATCAAATGATCATTTCCCCTTCTCAGTAGTCAATTAGAAATAAGAGATACAATGGTACATCAGTGGAATTGATAAAATAAAGACTAAGAAAATGGTTTATAATCAGACATGGGTTAATAATAACAATGAGAATATAATTTCACCAAAGCATACAGTAATGATGGGATCTATAGGGATCCTATATGACTTTACTTCATTAAATCAACCAATAAAAAGGAAGGAAAATGGAGAAAAGGATGTTTTGTTTTCATTATAATATAACCATTGTTGTGTATAGAGCGGCGGTTACAAAACCTACATTCCCAACTTGGGCAGGTGATCCTGTAACCACCACCCAACCAAGGGCAGTGGTCCTGATGACTGTCGGTCTGGTCACCGGGCGGCGGTCCTGTCACTTTTAGAGACAGAAAAATAAATGGAACGCGTGAATGGACGCGAATTTGGAGCGTACAGACCTTGTCCCTTCCCTTCCATGACTTTTCCCATAGCCTCCAGTGCATGGGAGGACATGGGAAGGCTATAAATACTTGGGAGGAGAAAAGGAATTCGAAGATCATTGAGAAGAAGCCTGAGAGTATGTGAGAAATATTTCTAGTGCTGTAATTAGAGTTGTAAGAGTTTGAGATCAGAGCAATCTAGTAGTTGAGAGGAGGTGTGAGACATTGTCTACTTCCTTTCTCACTTGTTGTAAAGTCTGTATCTATTTGTAAATTGGCCAATAAAGTAAAAAGGGAAGAAAGATTTGTTTTCCCTTCCCAGATTCGTTTTCCTCCTCTGGAGGTTTCCAGGATAAAAATTTGTTGGTGTTCCTGAAGCTTCAAGTGTGTTTTCTTTATCTACAAATTCCAGTTCTATAGCAGTACAAGTAATTCAATCACTAGCTCAATTTTTAAAGAAAATATGTCATTTTCATTGAAAGTAGAACAATAGCGTTTATTTGTGATTATGTGAACTATTCCAAAGTGGAGAGTTTACAGATCATTTTGGTATCAGAGCTGATTTAATCTATCCCAGACTATGTATTCATTTTCTTGATTTTTATGATAGTGACAAGATCAAAAGGTGAAGAAGTTTACCTTGCGATCATTAGATATTTCTATGAAGAAAGTGGAAACAGATAATTCAATGAGCAAATGGAGGAAGAAGAACTTGGTCCATAGAGTCAAGATGCTAGAGATACCATGATGGATAGCATTGCATAGAAAACAAGAGGAGACCTATCAGAACTTGAACAATAAGACGGCTTCTATTAAGCAAAGATTCCATGGAATCAGTGGTTTGAGTACTTAGCCAAAAAATTTAGTCAATGGGAAGAGGAAGTCCATGATGAGGAAGAAGATGGGGAAGAGCATGAAGAAGAGGCTCCAATGGACAAGGTAGAGAAGGTAAAATCTGATAACATACTCCTTTTAAAGTTGAAACAAAAGTTGAAATTAAGAATTTTGAAGGACAAGTAGATGTAGAATTACTTGATAAATGGTTAAAATAAATGGAATTATACTTTAGTGTGCATAATGTCCCTAAGGCACATAAGGTTCACCTTTGCACGTCTCAAAATGGAAGGTCATGCTTTGGTTTGGTGGGAAACCCATCTAGCCACTTGTGAAAAGAAGAAATGTCCTATTGTCAGCTAATCTTGGAAAGAATTCAAAGAATTGATTTAAGAGAAATTCTATACCTATTGGCCATAAGACTGACCAAATGATTAAGTGGCAGTATTTCAAGACAAGGGAGCAACGGTCAAAGTGTGCAAGACTATACTATGGAATTTCAGAGACAAGCCATGTTGCTTAATATGGACTTGGAGGATGAAGACAACTATCGCCAAAGTACTTGGGAGGAATCTCACACACACATATCAAGGAGAATGATCATCTCAATGTAACCCAAAGATCACCTTGATGAATCATGTGTGCGGGCATATTACATATATAGAAGATGAAAAGAAGCAAGGAAAGGGAAAGCCCTTGGAAAATCAATCAAAATTAGCAACACAAACCAAGTAACATGAGCTAAATCAACCTTACAATAAGAGTAATTGGAAAGGTAAAGGTATGCCAACAACTACTACTTTACACAATCGTAAATGATTAAAAGAACCATTGTCAACCATTGGGGTGTCAGATAGACATATTGACATGCTACAGTGTTGGAAGTTGGATCTAGAATTGCATCTAAAGAACCAAACCAAGGCCTCCAAGTTGTCCATGGCAACTGTAGAGAGAAAAATCAGAGGTAGAGGTAGAAGATACTTCCAGGATGACTTTGATGTAGAAGATTGAGGCTTGCACAGTCACCAACACAAACGATGGATAACCAAGAAAGAGAGGAGATGAGAAAATTGTTCCAGATCAAGATCCAAATCAAGAGAAACCAACAGGTAAATGCTCTAGGTTGATACTAGTTCTCAATCCAATTTGATTTCTAGATGAAGTTGCTAAAGAAGTTTGGTTTCGAAAATGTATGATCATCCTCATCCATATCCATTAGGTTCAATGAAGAAGGTTGTGGTAGGTTCAAGGTAACTAAGAATATGCATATTTACAATTTTGGCACTAACCCACAAGTATATTGATGTATTAGAAGCTAATGTTATTCCACTTGATGTATTTGATGATGTTTTTAGGAGTCCTTACTTGTATATCAAGGATGCTATATTTATGAGAAGGGATAACCGATACATATGGGTCAAGGATGGGATCAAATATAACATCTAGGCACCCCAGCGTAAGACACAAGTTACTATGGTGAGTGATAACTAAGAAAAATGACTTATTCGAGTAAATCATAATCAATTTTGTTTACTTTTGTTAAAGGATAAACAAGATGGGGTAAAAGTTTCAGAGATTTATAACTAGGGAAAATGGGATTTGAATATTATTATTCGGTATTTTCAAGAACTTTTTTAGGATCTCATTGGGTTACCACCAAAATGTGAGGTGGAGCATGAGATTTAGTTGTTTCCAGAGTCCCCTCTACCGAACATTGGGTTGTATAGGAAATCCCTACTAGAGAGTACTAAAGTACATAAACAACCCTGGGAACTGCTAGACACGAGTGTGATACATCCGAGCACCTCACCATGTGGTTCACCTATTGTGAAGGTACCAAAAAAGGATGGTTCTTTGAGAATGTGCATTTATTACCACACTATGAACAAGATCCCCATAAAGAATAGATATCCAATCCCCTGTATAGATGATCTCTTGGGCCAGATTCAACAAGCCAAATTCTTCACGAAATTATATCTCAAGTCAAATTATCACCAAGTCAGAATGAAGGAGGATATCTGGAAGAATCATTTCATGACAAAACATGGTTTGTATGAGTGGTTAGTACTTCCATTTGGTTTATGTAATGCACACGCTACATTTATGAGATTGATGAATGAAGTATTGCCGGATTTCATAGATTCATGTGTCATTGTTTATCTAGATGATATCTTGATTTTTAGTGCCACATGGTAGGAATTTCTAACTCATTTACAGCAAGTCTTGCAAGTTCTCAAGGAGAAACAATTACTTTGTAATGTGAAGAAATGTGAATTTTCCAACAAGTCACTTGCCTATCTTTGGCATGTGGTTGGAGGAGGAGAGATACGAGTGGATCCGAAGAAAGTGAAATCCTTAACCAACTAGCTAACACCAACAAGAGCCACAAAGAATAGGATTTTTGTGGGAGTAGTACTATATATGTGGAAGTTCATTCCAGGATTCTCCATGACTACAACACCTATAAACAAAGTGGCCACAAAGAGTAACAATTTTGACTAGGGTAAGGAACAAGATAAATCCTTTGAGTTATTAAATTACACGATTAGTCATTTTCCAGTACTAGGTCTTCCTAATTTGCAACAACCCTTTGAAGTAGAGACATATGCCAGTAATTATGCTATGGGCACAATGTTTCTTCAGGGTGGTAAACCCGTATGCTATCATTCTTAAACTTTTACTTTAGAAGTTAAAGGATATTCAGTATATGATAAAGAAATGTATGTACTAGTTCAGGAAATTAAAAAATGGAAGCATTATTTTTTGGGAAAAGAAACTATTGTGCACACTGACAAGAAACCTCTATATTATTTGTAAGCACAGTCTAAATTACAGTAGGTAAGGAACTAAAAATGGATGGGGTTCCTTCATAAGTTCCATCTGGTGATCAAATAAAAGAAGGGTAGTAAAAAATTGGTGATATACATGTTTTCTAGGCTGCCTACATAGGAGAAAATATCCTCCTTGGTCACTATCTCTTAGATTGATCCCTTCACGAAGGAAGCTTAAAAAGAGGCATATGCCGAGGACAAAGACTTTGGGGTGACATTTCAGTAGTTACAGTCTCAAGGGGCTGAAATGACGGGGATTAAATATTGTTATCTCAAGGACGGGATGCTCTATTGACAAGGTAAGCACATACCTTAAAAGTAGTGGGACATTTTGGTGTTGGTAAGACCCTAGACCACTTATAAAGGTACGTGTACTGGCCCAATATGAAAGAAGAAGTATCCAAATTTATACGTGGATGTAAACTTTTTTGTACTAACAAGCCTAAGGCTAGGAAGAAGGGTTTTTCTATTCCTTTATCAGTACCTAATCATCAGTGGGAGGAAATTTATATGGACTTTGTAGGAGGATTACCTATGTCTAAACATGGCCATGACTATCTCTATGTTATTGTTGATAGATTCAGTAAGATGTGTATTCTTATGGCATGTAAAAAGAGAGTAAAATAATATGAGGCAACAAATATTTTCTTTTCTAATGTATGGGTGCATTTTGGCTTGCCAATTTTTATTATTTCTAACTAATATTCTAGGTTCTTGGGGAAGTTTTGGACTAATATTTGGGATAAGATGGATACCAGGTTACAAAGGAGCATAAATTTCCATCCAGAGATAGATGGATAGACACAGGTTGTTTATAGGACTTCAGTTACAGCTAATCAACGGGTTATAACAGCAAGTATCCACAGACTCAGGATGATTCTTTGGCATATATTTAGTCACTCATATAACCATAGGCAGTACACACATCTACTATGAATTCACCATTTGAATCATGTCTTGGGTTATTTACCTACTAATCCATTTGATGCATGCAAGTTGGGTTTGCAAGAAGTGTAGAGGAGACATGAGATTCAGAAGTGACTAGAGCAGCGAAGTTCATTGAGAGGATCTAGAAAATCCATCTCAAAGTTAAAGAAAAATTAGAGAAATCCCAAGCCAAGTAAAAGGAAAGACATGACCAACACAGGAGAGAGCATACGCTTCATATTGAAGATAGAGTTTGGATTTACTTGAGAAAGGAGAGACTACAAGGTCAGGTATGGAATCTCAAGCCATTACGATATGGACCCTTCACCATATTGGAGTAGGTTGGAGAAAATACCTTTTGGCTTGATTTTCCACCATTTATGCAGATATACTTAGTAGTGAATTGTGAGAATTTACACCTATATGAGCCATCCATGCTTAATGAAGATGAAGGATTATATTTGCTACCTTTCATTGAGGATTATGTCTTATTGATCAGGGGATCATTTTTTTAAAGTTACCAAAACACCCCTAAATGGTGTCAGTTTAGAAGATCATCTCGAGATATTTCCAACGACTGTGAGAACGCGACAAACGGACATCGGGAGCTCTAGTTATGTCCGGTCAAGTTCGGTCAACGGGAAAGTCAACTCTAGTCAACTGGTCAATTATGGACCAATCGCACTACGACACGTGGCAAAAAGGAAAAAGGGAGTTGTTTTTTTGGTTTTCGATCACCGGTCTTCGATGAGCGTAAAAAATGGTGCACGGGAACAAGAGGCTCAACTTTTATGACGGGGGGGAGCCCGGCCGCCGTGTGGACTATGGTATTATCGCCAACGTGGTGGGTCCACAAGCCACCACATGGCTTGCCACCACTCGTCAAATTCGATCGAATTGCCTATTAGGAGATGACAAGTGGAATATATATATATTTGACCAAGTGTTAATTATTTACATGGGTCGAAACTATATCCAAAGTCATATTACATTTCCCACGCATTATATATTTCCAACAGACCACGCATAATCCTCAGCCAAACTGTCCATGCATTGTTATTGAATATACCAATATCCACGAATTATCTATTATTGGCGCCTAAAATACAAACCATGTGTTGTCCCAAAGTAATGCATCCTCCACATAAGCATATAGGTGGCTCTTAAGCCATTTCAAAACCGCCCTACATGCATTTTTAAATGCTTACCTATTCAAATGTCCCCACAATGTGGGATAAAACACTGAAAATGCGCCTAAGGAGAAGGAGGAGAAGTGGAGGGGATTGGAACAGATGACCTCCCATCCAAAAGCATAGGCACCTAACCAATGCGCCAGCTGTTTGGAAACAATATAGAAGGAGGTATATTGTATTTGAATAGCAATTAGTGCAGGTCTGTGTAAAAGCCAGAAGAGGAGGCAGTATCAGAGAACACCATTTTTGAAGGCCTTGCACTCAGATTGGGACCTCGGAGTAAAAATATGAAATGTAGAGAATTATGAGATAATTCCAACCATATAAGATTTGATCTTTTTTGATGAGTTTTAACCTATTTTTGGAAGCTTTGAATGCAGATTTTAATAGGGATCTACAAGACAGCTAGTTGGAAAACATGAATTTCAATGCACTTCTAGTCTGAATTGTGACTTGGTGTAAACATGAAAAGTGTTCAAAATTCAGATATGATCTCAGAAATATGATTTTTTTTTCATATAATGTTTTTAAATCTCCATTTGTAAGTGTTTTTCTAACACAATTGCAGGGAGATCACATTGTGAAAACACTGTAGGAGCCACGGATCGTTCTTGGGACAGTTTCTGCTATTTTTCAGAGTTCTTCAGACATTGATAAGATCATTTTTGCAGGTTTTGATTCATTATTGATTGTTTGTAAGAGTTATTGTACTTGCCTTTCAATATTACTAATGGATCGGTTCAATCTGAACTCGAGGACGTAGGAATTTCCGAACCTCGTAAACAATCTCTTTTGTTATCTGAATGTTTCAGTTTTCTAATTATTTAATTGCTACACAAGTTTTCCACACTTATATGGATTCATAGTAATCAGAATTTAATCAATTTGTGGAGTTTAGTATACTTAAAATTGGTTAAAAAAATCACGATCTTTGGAAACTTTTAAAAGTGATAAAAAAATACAACATCACGTTTTCAGATCACTTATAATCATGAGGTGAATTAGAGGATGATGTAGTGCTACAACATAAGGTCAGAGAGATAAGAAGAGGTCTACAAGAGTCTTGGCAAGTTGGGCTAAAAGGGAAGACACCAAGGAAGGGCCAGTGATACTCAAAGGATCAAGTGGCAAAATTATTTCCTCATCTACTCCCCCATTAAGATTTTATGAGACCAAAATCCTTCTAAGCAAGGGAGGTGTGATCCATAGGGATCCTATATGAATCTAATTCCTCAAATAAGAAAACACCAAAGAAGTAAAATAGAGAAAAAGAGGTTCTATTTGCATTATAACAGAATCGCCACCCAGCCAAGGCAGCGGTTCTGTGTGTGATTGTTTGCACTTGGCAGAGGTCATGTCCCTTTTAGATAGAAAAATAAATGGAGTGTGAATGGATGTGAATTGGGAGTGTTTGACCTTGTCCCTTTCCTGCCATGAATTTTCACATCCTCTAGTGCACAGGAGGAGATGGGGAAGGCTATAAATACTTGGGAAGAACAAAGGAATGGATCATCAAAGAAGCATGAAAATATGTGAGCAAGAGTTCTAGTGCAGGAATTAAAGTTGTAGAAGAAGAATTTTGACAATAGAGTAATCTAGTAGCTGGGAAGAGGTGTGACATATTGTTTCCTTCCTTTCTCAATTATTGTAAATTCTGTATCTATTTTCAAAACGACCAATAAATTAAAATGGGAAAAAGAGTTTTTTTCCCTTCCTGACTAGTTTTCCTACTCTCGAGGTTTCCTAGATAAAAATTTGTTGGTGTTCTTGAGCTTAAGTGTGGTTTATTTATCTATAAATTATGGTTCTAGAGTACAATTAATTAGATCACTAGCTCAACTGTCATTTTCATTGAATGTAAAACAATAGCATTTATTTGTGATTATGTGAACTATTCCAAAGTAGAGAGTTTACAGATCATAAGGTTGCATTGAAAGGAATTCTAATAGCATCAAGGCATTCATCTAGATTCATTCAAGGGAGAAGGGACTACATTTTCTACCTACACACATAGGAGGGGATGTCACATCCTGCGATTTGAGTTTGTTCATAAAAAAAATAGGTTGTTGATGCAGAGTTACAATAGCTGGAAGACAAGCTCTATTGCGTAGTTGTATAGGAAACCATATGAGCTTGTGCTAACCCAAAAGGATGTACCATTCATATGAAGTTGTTTATAAAACTGTGCAACAATGCTTGTCATTCAACACTCATAACAAAATCAACATTTACGACATATTCCTTTTGGCTTTGAGGGTTGTATGTTTTATCACGCTATGTGTGAATTACTATTAGATTGTTGTACAGGAAATAAATATTGTGTGTACTATACTAGTAAGGATATTAAGGGACAGGGAGATGGAAGAAAGTAATCATGCATTGAAATATATATATATTGTGGTATTTTTGGTTTTGTGATTTAATGGTTGTCTATCTAACTGAATATCATGAATTTTAAATATGATGAAGGTAACATTGTTAAATTTTCATGAAGCCATTGTAAGATAGTTCAACCATGTGAATGCACTTACCATGATAATATGATGAGTTTGGGTGCTTGTCTTTGTAGTAGTACCTGACATTGAGAGTATTATTAGATTAAGTTTCCCTTCTGTAACAATGAATTCTAAGGACTGAGGTTATTTATTGCTGCATTATATTATCATCAAACGATATTGTTACCTTATGGATCAAACTCACTTAACAATCATGACTCATTATTAGGGGGTCATTACTAGGATAGTCTATTAGCACAACCTTGGCATAGACTGCGTGGTCCTGATATACCCTAGAAACTGAATATCATAAAGGACTTGATTTATCTTTTGGCCACTCTTAGAGTTAGTTAAATGATAACTATTTTACAAAGGATGGTCCAAGACCATAACTTGGAGTTGAAAAATTGTTAATGTTGGCGTTAATTATTGTCAAGATTTTTTTTAAACATTATAGCATTATTCAATTAGTTGGTCAAATAAGATAAATTAGTCTATTTCTCTTGTGCTTTAATTATTTCAATCTCTAAGTGAAGACTTGAAATTTAGACGGTGTATTAGGACCCGTAAAATTTGTAAGGTTCGATCTTGTGATTTTATGGCATGGATGTTGATGATGGTTATTATCCTAGAATTGTATTATTGTTATTGGTTATTTACTAAGGCTTACAAACATCAAGTTGATAGGAATCATGACATAATAAATAATGACTTATGATGTAATAGTTATTAACACTTGGGTTGATGTGTTAAAATACTTGGAATTGTCACTAACAGAGAAAGATGTAGGCCTAACCATATTTTATGTCTAGGTGATGGTTTAACTAGGTAAAATGTTAAGTGATTAAGTTTACAATTATTACATTAAAAATAAAAATTTAAAAGGGGATAGCTTAATTAATAACCCACCATAGTTGGGGTTATAAGGTTTTAAACTATAATAACCTCCCGCCAAATATGAAGGAAAGAATTGAGGGTGGTGGAGAGTTCCTAAAGACCACTAAATGGTGCTTAAGAGTATTAATGAGAGTTTAATAATATTAAATTTATCGAAATCCAGAAAGAGTCATAGAGAAGTCTCTGCATGCATCCAAGGGGTTTCATTTGGTTGTTGTTTTCTCTCTCTTCAAGATCTCCTTTCTCTATATTTGATCATGGGTTATGATAAGATCATGTGAGAGCCATACTAAGGAAATAATTATTAGTTGTAGTTCAAAC
The DNA here is from genome assembly GCA_019776745.2 of Taxus chinensis. NCBI lineage: Eukaryota > Viridiplantae > Streptophyta > Pinopsida > Cupressales > Taxaceae > Taxus > Taxus chinensis. The sequence continues at coordinate 297,114,028 of CM034157.1, read as the reverse complement.
TCTAAGTTCTCCTTTACTTTCTGTTGAATCCATTAAGGGATCACTACTAAAATTTAATATAAGGGTCCTTTGGTTAGAAGAATTTTAAAAGAGAAAAATGTGAAGAATATTGGGAGATTCGTGGGTTTTTATAGTGCAATCAACAAGTATTTGGCAAAGGGAGTACAAAGAGAAGTTACAGGAACTACATTCCAGGAATGAAATGTCTCCTCTCCTCCTTCAAATCTTATCCCATTTAGTGTTTGCATAAATGATAATATATGCAATATCTTGTTGTGTTTTTAATCTCTGATACTTGGGTGTTAAGGCAACTCTTGTTGAATTTTTATCTGGAATTAAAATCCAAGGATGATAATGGTTATTTAATGTGTAAGTTCTACCTTTTCTTGAAAGTTCAGTGAATCTTATCCTGGGTATGTGTTATTGTTATTGTGTAGGGTCACTAATAAATTTGGGTCTTGCCAAAAGTTTAATATAGTGCTCAATATGTTGATGATATCATTTTCTGGCATGATTTATGTCTAGTAATAATAATGGGAACTTACTTTTTATAATTTTAGAAAAACAATTTTGGTATTCATGTTTTGACTGGCTTAGATTCAACTCTTTGTTGTAAATGGAAATAAGTATCCTTTTGGCTTCATCGTTTAGCCAAAACAGGTCTAGATTCATTCCTATTTTAGACCTAAGGGGTCGACTCGATTTATGTAACTTGGCAATATTATCTTCTTTAGAACCTATAAGGGTTTATGCGATAACATCATCTTGATAGATTGAATTCATCTAGATAGTTAGGTTTCAGATAGCGGCTTATCTATATAATCATATTGTTGAATGTATCCTATAACCCTAGCTTAAGATGGTGTAATAATGTCAAATTTGAATATCCTTGTTAAATGAATCATTATCAGTCTTGCACTTGATTGATCCATCTAACTTGTTCTATACCAACCAACTATAATTATGACGGGGAATTAAAAGGATTATCCTAAGGAAGTCCTTACTAAATCCTTAGGGTTGGTTGGATATTTTGTCAAGCCAAAATATGAGGTTCAACCACAGTACATGGGATTAAATCCCTCCTCAAAGACAGGTGAGGCTACCTATTTATTACTAATCTAAAACACAGTGGAAATAATACATACAATATTCACACTATTCTAACCATTGGGGTTGGGATAGAATCCCGAAATCCATATCCACACTAGGTGAAGATGTTGTTGTTTTTTGAAATGGAATGGATTGGAAAGGAAATTATTATTATGGAAGAAACACAATGGAAAGGAAATGAGGGGAACGTATTTTCTTTCGAGAAAACATAGATCACGAAATAATCATACGAGTTCTAGATAACAAATGTAATGTTTGAAACAATTAAAATAATCGAGAATGCTAAACAAAGAATAGCTTAAGATTCTGAACATAAGAACAATATCTTAAGAGAGACGAATCTCACAACACAAAGTTTGCAAAATAGCATCAGTTTCTATTCCTCAAATGATTAAAAGAAAACAAAAAGTTTTTCTTCTTCACAATAGTTCTCAATATTCCAAAAATATCAACCCTTTGGAATACATAAGTATCCCTTATTTATAATAAAAAGAGTTGAGAGAAAATAGGATAAATCCTAGGAAATAGTCTATTAATGAGAGACCTATTTTTCTTGACTCTCACGCAGGAGACCAAGTCAAAATTTTCTTCCTATATGACGAAACGAAAATGAAAAAGACATGTCGATTTCAGGATTGAAATGACATGAAACATTATGCCTATTTTTGTTTCATCATCTTTGTCTTCCTCCAGCAAAGCCTTCTTGTCCCAAAATTCTTGGAACTTTCGGATTATGCCCTGCATCTCATCTTCATCAGGCACGGTGGAATGGTCACTCAGGACTTCACACGTTTCCTGAGTATCACTCGTGTTACCAGGAAGTTTCTTCAGTCTCTTGTTGAGTTTCCTCAGTGTTTCCAAAGAATGTTCAATCTTCATGAACCTATCAATGATTTCTAGGCTAAAGCCATCAGTTGGTTTGTGCTGAATTGATTCTTGGATCTGCTTGTAAAGATCGTCAGTGGGTAGAATACTCGAGCTTTCATTCAACACTTTAGTGTAGATCTTGATTAGCTCTTCTTCTATGTCATTTGTGCCATCAACCAATTGATCTCTTGATTCCCTCAATTTTTTGCAAGCTTCATTGAGAATATTTATTCTGAATCTAATGGCTTTGGTCAGTTGAAAATGCTTGTCCCCATGTGGAATGATTCCTTCTTCAACCAAGACACGGGATGGAACCTGTTTCAGCATATTGAGAGCTTCAAAAGTTAACTCTAGGTTCCCAACTTCTGCCAAAAACTCATCATCCATTTTCTCGCCATCCTTCTTTATATCCTCCAAGGATTTGTAAACTTCCATGGTGTCATCAATGACCTCTTTTCCTTGTAGGAGTAGCCTCTGGATCCATTCATCGACCGTTCTCCCCTTCTCATTAATCTTCTCAATCATGGGTACCGATGAGAAATCAAACCTGATAGGAGTAGAGGATGATGGTGTTGACTCAGGAGGATTTGAGAGCTTGAGTAATACTTCTGTCAGCTGCTCTACTTTCTCTTTTAGCTCATCTCTACTTTCCTTTTTTTTCTTCAGCTTCTGGCACAACACATTCATGGCATCTTGTGCATCTTGTTGTGCTCCCTCCATTGTTACTTTTCCTAGATCAACCCTTGTGATTTGATAATCGGTGACCATTATATCATTCTTGGTTTTGTCAGCCATGGGAGTGGAAATTTCTACAAACTTATGCCCTGAGGCATCCACTGAAACCCTTGAAACTGTTTTGGGTTTCTTGGCAAACTTGGTAGGAGTGACCTTGAGGGAACTGAAATCAAAGGCTGGTAGGGGAACTACCACCTTCCTCTTCCTTGGGGTCTGATCTATTAACCATTGAGGCATACTGGAAGAATTTTCTCCCATCATAGGTGTTACGGTCACATCTTCAGGTGGAGGAAGGTTTGCTCTTGTGGAGTGGTGATCACTGCGAGTGTAGTGTCCATGGAAATGGACTCAGGGAATGAAGGTACAGAAGGAGGAGGCATATCCATGGTTAACTTGGGTCTAGTGGGGAGAGGTGAGAGGCCAGAGAAGATGCTGGCCATGGCTGAGGAACTTGGTGAAGAAATCTGAGGCAAGGAAGGCTGAATGGGAGGAGGCAATGATTCTGAAATTAAAGCTTGAGAGGTAAGAGGAAGACTTACCTCTGATGAGCTGCCAACCAAAAGGGGAATGAGAGGTTGACCAACCTCTTCTCCTGAAGGAATATTTCCTTGTTCTAGTGGTGGAGGTGAATCAAGTATCTCAACCATTTGTGGGATAGTGGCCAATGATGTGGTCACTTGCTCTTCTCCCTTTCTGAAAAACTTAACCTTTATTGGCCTTTTGGAAGAGTCCTTATCCTTTTCCTTTTTTCCCTTGGAGGGTCCTACTTCCAAAGTAGCTAGCTTTGAAAAAATCTTTTCTTTATAACTCATTCCCCAAGAAATGAGCAATGCCTTAGTATAGGCAAGAATTTGAGTAGCTCTTCCTGTAATAGAAGCTTTCTTAGCAATGGACCAATCAATGGCTGGGAATACATACTAGTCTTCATTCAGCCCATCATACGAGGCATCAAGGACACTTTCATTGTCCATGGTGCCTTCTGGGATGTCAGATAGATCTAACATCTGAATCTCTTCAAGTGTTAACCTACTATTGTCCTTTCTTCAGATGGAAACTTCATCCCGAAGATCAACCCAAATGTCTTCTACACTAGGCACATGTAGATATAAGGTCCCATATGACTTAAGGACTCCTCAGAAATCAAACCCATCTCTGTGCTTCATGTGCTTTTTCAACTTATCCTATAGCTCGTGCACCACATTCTTGGCTTTAACCACTGTTGAGCACGTGTACCTTCTGATGGAAATAGGGAAGGAGACGACAGCCTTGTGCTTACTCTGTTGGAATTTGTGAAAATCCAACAATTGTCTAACCAACTCCATCAGGATCAGCTTATCACCTGGGAACCTGGAAAATGGAAAGGATCACCCGGATACATGACCACCCGAAGGTATGTGAACTTCTTGAATTGCAAGAAGATACAACCCCATTTCGATACTTCGGCCCATGCCTCATCAGAGACTCTTCTCTTCCTTAAATCAGGGTTCAACATGTAGATGTTTTCATAAAAGAAGGCATCATTCACTCTTCTGAATTGATCCTCAGACCCCTTCATTGTCAGCTGAGGGAAATACCGATATATATGTTCTATTTTCCCTATTTCCCTTTGCATCCAACCCTGGATAATTTCTCATGCCAGCTGCTACATAGGTGACGTATGATGACATATAGAACTTGCCAGTAGTCAAGACTGTTTTCATCTAGGAGTCTATCTCATCACTTATAAGACTGCTCCAATCGATTCCTTGGTCATTCTTCTTTATGATGACCATGAATTGATACATCCACCCTTGGAAGTCTCTCGACTCGGGGAGTCCAAATACTCGACTTAGCAGGGTAATGATATCACTGATTTCAAGGATGAAATCACTCCTAGGGACAAACTTGGGAAACCTAGAGACGGTTGGCTTGGCCTTGATTAAGAACTTTTTGTTTACATGCCTGATGCAATCTTCTTGATCATTGTCCCAGGCCTTCTATACTGATTGAAGGTTTAAATCAACATATTCTGCAAAGTTGGGCAATCTTAAGAGGTCATCAAAGTAACCCCCATCCAACTTCACTATGGTTTCTCCTGATTGATTTCTCACTGAGTGGGAAGCTGAGTCATAATTGGAAGCACATGCCAGAATGAACTCAGGGCATTGAGTAGACATTGGGAATCCTACTGCGAGAGGGAGGCCACTACCAGCTATTGACTTCATCTAGGGACTCTGAGAAGAATCCTTGATTCTGTTCCAAAAGTCTTCCATGTCTATATTACCAAGCTCTGTGTCTCGGATGTCGTAATTGCAATCTATGTAGGAAGGGGATTCCATCTTCTGGTACTTGTACTTCATCTTTCCTGACCTGTCTGACTTATCCTTAGATTGTCTAGGATCCGACATGAGAAGTTTTTGAAGAAAGAATGCCTAGATGACCTCTGGTTGAACAATCAGGCTTGAAAGCTTGTTGAGCAACCCTACAGACCCGCCACACTAACCAGACTTTGGGACCTGTAAAGCACTTCCTGAAACCTGACACACTGTAATGTATATCAGAAATTTGGTCATGTCGAACACCTTGTGAAACCCGACCCAAAGGTGGAACTCAGGGGATGTTAAGCAGCTTGCGAAACCCGATACACTGTAAAGGAAATAGGATGATGTTGAGCACTTTATAAAACCTGATAGACTGCGGAGCAGGATGATGTTGAACACTTTGCAAAACCTGATACAAGTGGAAACACTTCAGGATACAAGGATGTTGATGTTAAGCACTCTGTAAAACCTGAAACAAAGGCTTCAGGTTTCTGAGATGTAAGAACAAATAAAATTCCCACCAAGTTCACAAATTAGGATTTTAGATTCATCTCAAAAACCAAATAGAGTATATCCCATGGGAAAAATAAGAAAACACCCAAAGGGTGAATTCCAAACAAGATGTTTCATAGGAATACAACAGGAAATGAAGAAAACAACCCAAAACCCTAAACCTAGAGGGAAGAAAAAGAAAAGAAGAAAAATGCCAAAAGAATATCTCAAAAACAACCCCAAAGACCTCAAAGTGGAGAGAAGAGAAAAATACCTTCAATAAATTTGAAAAATGGTCAAGACGGATCACGAAATTGATCAAGAGGTTCAGTCAGGTTTGGAGGTCGAAGGAACATGCATGAAAAATCCACGCAGTGAAAATGTACCAGGTAAAAATGACGTGTAAATTCAAACTATTTATAAATCCCTAGCATTAATTACACCTCATCTGACACGTGTGCCAACTACCTGACAAATCAACATTAATGCCATGTCATCATGCTTGGAGTGTCTGAAAAACCTGATACAAAGGTTTTACTATCAAATCAGGTTTCAGGAAACAACTGACATGAAACATGAGGTGTTTGGATGTTATCAAGTTCTAAAAACCTGACACAAAGGATCATTTGGGTTTTGGGTTTTGGGAACCAAGCAACATGGAGCATGCATTTTGCAAGGTATGTTCTGATGCTTCTGAGTTCCAAAAACCTGATACACTGGCTTGTAATTAGGTTTCAGGTTTCGGGAAACAATTGACAAGAAACATGAAAGGATATGTTTCCATGTGATGGAAACCCAAAAACCTGAAAATCTCCTTCAAAGGGCATTTTTAGGGGATTTTGTCAAAAAAATTCTATGGTTATCTCAATTTTAGCTGAAATCACTAAAAATGAGATAACAGCTGGCTCCAGTTGGGGAATTTCTTTGAGACATCAAAGGAAGAGAACTCATATATCAAAAATATTTATCCATTGGGCTATGGAGTCTGAAGAAGAAAAACTAAAAAGAAAGAAAGAAAGAAAGCAAACACACAACAGAAAATAAATTATGATACAGTGCAAGAGAGCATCTTGCATTACTGATGGAACAACTTCAGATGTTGACCACTGAAAGGTAGAGGGAGTAACTCTCCATCCAGATACGATAGACAGAAGCTATTTTCACCATTCAGCTGATGTATTTTGAAAGGACCTTTCCATAAGGAGTCAAACTTGCCATGCATCCCTTTCTGCTCCCTTCTCTTGTCCCAGAGAAGTACTAGATCTCCAATCTGGAAATCACGTTGCTTCAATTTTTTGTCAAATATCCTTTTGAATTTTCTCTGATGATCTGCAATGTGATCCACCACCTTGCTCCATTCTTCTTCTAACCTGGCTAGGTACATTATCCTTTTCTCAATGGAACTTTGAAAAGTTTCCTCCTCAATTGCTTTATCCAACCGTAAGGCTGGCAATTCTACAGAGATAGGAATCTCAACATCAATCCCATACAATACTTGGAATGGGGACATTCCAATAGCTCACTTAGGAGTAATCCGATCTTCCCATAATGCATCATACAATGCTTTGTGCCATGTCTTCTGATTCTCATCGACCAACTTTCTGATTATGGTCACCAGGTTCTTGTTGCTTGATTCAGCCTGACCATTGCCTTGGGGGTAATAATCAGATGAATGAGCCAATGTGATCCCAAAGCCATAAAAAATTTTTCAACTCATGGGATGATAAATTTGAAGCATTGTCAGCAACAATCTTGTGAGGCACACCGAATCTAACAATTATATTCTCCTTGAGGAAGTTACACACAGCTTCAGAGGTAGCCTGTTTGATTAGAGTGGTTTCCACCCACTTGGTGAAATAGTCTGTGGTGGTGAGCACATAATTATGACCAGCACTAGAGGTAGGATTCAGCACTCCAATGAAATCAATCCCCCATTGGCGAAAAGGTTCTTCAATCACCACAGGTTTCAAGGGAAGAGCTGCCAGCTTAGGACGACCAACGAAATGTTGACAAGCTTCACACTTGGCTACCCATTCAGCTGAATCTCAAAAGAGAGTAGGCCAATAGTACCTGGCCCGTAAGATCTTGTAAGCCATTATGGAGGAAGAGAAATGTCCTCTGCATGCTAGATTGTGGAAGGACTCTAGTAACCTTACCTGTTGAGACTTATCAACACAGCACAGGAATACACCATCAATACCTTTCTTGTATATACCATTATCCCACAGAATGTATCTTGCAGACCTTAACCTAACTTTCCTCTTTTCTTTTTGGCTTAAATGCAGAGGGAATTCACCATAAGTTAAAAAGAAAGCAATATCTGTGTACCACTCATCAGTTGTGCTTACAAAAAGCACCATGGGAAATTCTGAAGAAGTACCTTCAGTTTCTTCACATTCTATCTCAGCATTATTTTTCGCAATCATTTGGCATAGGCCTCTTCCCCATACCAACTTGGTAGGTCTGATTTCCAGGTTGTACTCCTAGACTTTGGTTATCCAGTTACCCCATTGACTACCCAACTCCTGTTGAGTCAAGATGGATTTAACTGCGGTATCATGAACAAGAACGAGAGTGTGAGAACTCAACACATAATACCTGAAATGCTTCACTGCTCTCACTACTGCATAAGCATGCTTTTCAATTTGTGACATCTTCAATTCATGTTCCTTTAATGGGAAGCTCATGAAAGTGATGGGAGCTTCAATTCCTTCTTCATTCTCCTGCATCAAGATGGCTGATACTGTATGTGCGGAAGCATAGCTGTACATGATGAAATATTTTTTGAAATCTGGGCACACTAGGATGGGAGCGTGAGCAATCACTCTTTTGACTTCTTCAAAAGCAAGCTTCCCTTCAGTGCTCCATCAAAATGGAGTTTTACCTTTCATCATCCCAAGGATATCCTTGGTTTTATCAGCAAAGTCAGGTACAAATCTTCTTAGGAAATTGACCTTCCTGAAAAAGGAGTGCACCCCAGTTTTACTTGTGGGTAGGGTAAGGCTTTGGATGGCCTTCACCCTCTCTGGGTCGATCTTGGTTCCTTCTTTAGTCATGATATGACCCAGAAAATTTCCTTCTGTTACTCCAAACATGGATTTTTTAGGATTTAATGAAATCCCATGATGCCTGCACCTTAAGAGTACCTGTTCCAGATGATCATAATGATCACTTCACTTTTTTGAGAAGACCGTTAAGTCATCCAAATACACAACTATGACCTTGCCCATCAAATCTCTGAAAGCTAAATCCATAGCCCTTTGAAATGTGGCTCCGACATTAATCAAACCAAAAGGCATCCTCCTGTAAGCAAAGGTTCCCCATGGGGTGGTGAATGTCATTTTATGTTGATCTTCAGCAGCTACCTCAACCTGATTATACCCCGAAAATCCATCAAGCATGGATAACATTTCTGATCCAGTGACAGTCTGTAATACTTGGTCCATGATGGGCAATGGATAATTGTCTTTTCAATGAAGATTGATTGAGGTTCCAGAAATCAACACAAATCCGGATTTCACCATTCTTCTTTCTGATGGGAACAATATTAGCAACCCAGGTGGAATGATGGATTGGAAAGATAATCCTTGCATCTAACATCTTCTGAATTTCAGCAAGGATAGTCCCTGAGATCTTTGGGTTGTAATGCCTTTGCTTCTACCTGTAGGGTTTAACCTTAGGCTTTAAAGGAATGCTATGTTGCACATCCTTGGGCTTAAAAGACTTTAGATCCGCATATGACCATGCTAGGACATCCATATATCTCTTCAGGAGTGAAGAGAATCTTTCTTTTTCCTCCAGAGAACAACATTTACCAATGTTTACCATCCGTGGTTGATCAGCGGAGCCTAGGTTAACTTGATCTACCTCTGATGAGGAAGCACCTTCAGCTTGCCTTTTATCCTAAATGAAATGGTCATGCTTGTCAAACAGACCTTCCAGAGAAACTAATCCCTTCATAATCTTATTGCCTTTAAGCTGGATGAATTCACCATCAATTTCTTGATATGAATTCGAGACAGACTCATGAAAAGCTGATTCTGATCCTTCAAAATAAAGCTCACTGAAATTATCAGCTTTCTCAAGAAAAGACAATACCTGTTGATCATCATTAAATACTTGCCAATGTGCTGAATTATCTGGAACACTTGGACGATATACAATCTCAATGGTATACGTGTCCTGTTTGAACTTTGGGTGAGGAAGGAGAAGAGATGTAGATACGGCTAAAGAATCAAATTTATCATTGTAATCTCTTAAGACTGCCTTAATGGAAAAAGCATCAAAGCATTCTATGTTGTCCCAAACCTTGTTCCTGTAATGTCTTAGGTGATCATTTTTTACCTGATAGGTCCCCCTTACTTGGTTCACAATCAACTCGGCATCTCCATGCACTTTAAGATTTTGGACTCTTTTTTGTCTTGCCATTTCTAACCCTAATAACAAAGCTTCATATTCGGCTGTGTTATTAGTATTATCAAACTGCAACTTGAAAGCAAAGGGAAAAATCTCAAAATCTAGAGATATAAGAACCACGCCAGCACCTGAACCAGTAGTTGAACAGCTCCCATCAAACTCAAGGGTCCAAACAGCATTAGGATCTTCTTCTTTGACTTCTATGGAGGGCACCTCAGATGTCATGAAATAATTACCCAAGCCTGCATCTTCAAAGAGAATTTGAGCCTTAGGATCATCTGATTTAGTGACCAGGTACTTTGCTTGTGCTTCAGGGTGAAGGACATGAGGAACTCCATTTACTAGAATTTTAGCTTTGGTCCAATCCATGTTGATTTCTCCTCCAACATCTTTGCAAAAACCTCTTCCTAAGAGAATGCCATAAGCAGCTGGGATATCAGCAACCAGGATAGTCATTTTCACTCTCTTTTCAGGGAAGGAAACAAATGCAAATTGTGCATCCTTGATTTGGCCAATCAAGGGGACCTATTTGGTTTCCATGGAATAACACCACCCATAAGATTTAGTCAAGGTGAGTCCAAGGGCATGAGCTACTTTTGTGGGCATTACGTTATCAGAGGCTCCTGAGTCAATTATGTAGTTGCTGAGTTTAAAACCATTTATAAGTAAGGACAAATAAAATGGTTCGATCTTTCCTGAAGAAGCAGCAGAGGTCATATTACTCTAAGGTAAAGGCTGAGTGGGGCTAGGAAAAATGCCTTTTGAAGATGAAGGAATAACAGCCTTACTTCTAATGAATTTGGAAAGTTTCTCAAATTGCTCAGGGTTGGACTGCAGGTACTCGGCTTCTGACATTTGGATTTTGGTTTTCTTTGCATGATCAATGATGTCGAAAGTAGTATATGAAGGAATAATGGAGGGCTCAGTTTTGGTTACACTAGTCTTAGCTGAGGTACTGGCCTTGAGAGAAGGAGAAAAAGAATTAGAAGATGAAGTTACCTTTTTAGTTGTCTCCTTTTCAGTTTGTGCTGAGATGGGAGAGCCTCTTTTAGCCATAACCACGGGAGCTTCTTTACTTTTCTCCTTAGAGCCTTCAACCGGCTTTCTGGGATTCTGAGATTGGGATCGAGTGAAGACTACAAATGATTGGCCATCATGCTCACCTTCATCTTCCTCGTACTCTAAGTACCCAATGCTGGAGTCACCAGCTGAATCGTCAAAAGACTCATCAGCATATCCTGAAGCTTCGAAAGCTTCATGAGAGTCTTGATCATCTGGTTCTTCACCCTCCTCAACTATTTCAACTGTTGTGTTGATAGGAGGAGCTTCAATGGCTAGCCTGGTGGGAGAAGCGATCAACCGATTCCTGTCTCTTGTGGGAGTGCCATTGGTATTGTTGAAATTGTGTCTAGGAATATCCTGATAAGGAGCATTGGTCACTTGTTGGGACATTTTCTTCTTTAAAGTGATCAAGTCATTGGCCATATTTTGAATCATAGGATCAGTAGTACTCTGAGAAGAACTCTGATTTTTAGGCTTAGATGATTCTCTTCTGATCTTTTTGGCCAGAATAAGATCATCTTCTATCTCAGTGGTTGTAGCTTGAGCAGTGGCCAAATCAGGAATAACAGATCTTCTCAACAAGAAGCTCACATCAGGGGGTTGAGCATTGATGAAGAAACACTTTTGATTTTCAAGAGTGGGAACAGCTAGGTCTGGAATCTTATGGATCAGCTTGTTGAATTTGGCTATGAAGTCCCGCATGGGTTCATAAGATTCCTTCTTCATGTGTGTAAGTTGTGCTAACAAAGCATGAGAATCTTCAGCTGGTTTGAACCTTGCTTCAAATACGGATCTCATGGTAGCCCAGTTGGTAATGCATGCATTCGAAAGATGGTAGAACCATTCTGCTGCTACACCATGCAATGTCTCAATGAAGAGTCAAACAGAGACATCTTCATGAGAAACTCCAAGAATGCCACATGTGATAAAGAATGAAGTGATGTGTTCATCAGGGTGCTGCTTCCCATCACCATTGAACTTAGGAATATTCTTACGAGACCCATGTGGTAGATCATGCAACGGTGGAGTTAGGGAAAGAGGACCAATAGCCACACCCCAAGGCATAGGTTGTGCTGCCATTCTTCTGAATGAAGTGCATACAAGAATCCAAGTATCAGATAAGAATAATGCATGACATGTTAAAGAAAATTCTTGTGTTTGAGGAATCTGAGTTCTTTGGATGGGTGAAGAACTTCTTGCTCGACTAGATGCAACACTGTTGGGTGAAAGTCTGAAATTATGTTGCTGAAGCAAATCAAAGAATGGATCAGTTTCACCCCTAGCTCGGCTTGACCGAGTGAAGATATTTCTAGCCAGCTTGAACTGGAAATTAGATCTTTTTGAAAATAAGGAAAATACGGAGTCGCCAGACACCAATAGGATAAGCTTAGTCTTATCAATCTGTATTCCCCAGTGGAGTCACCAAAAACTATTGGTTGGATATTTTTTCAAGCCAAAATATGAGGTTCAACCACAGTACATGGGATTAAATCCCTCCTCAAAGACAGGTGAGGCTGCCTGTTTATTACTAATCTAAAACACAATGGAAATAATACATACAATATTCACACTATTCTAACCATTGGGGTTGGGATAGAATCCTGAAATCCATATCCACACTAGGTGAAGATGTTGTTGTTTTTTGAAATGGAATGGATCAGAAAGGAAATTATTATTATGGAAGAAACACAATGGAAAGGAAATGAGGGGAACATATTTTCTTTTGAGAAAACACAGATCACGAAATAATCATACGAGTTCTAGATAACAAATGTAATGTTTGAAACAATTAAAATAATCGAGAATGCTAAACAAAGAATAGCTTAAGATTCTGAACATAAGAACAATATCTTAAGAGAGATGAATCTCACAACACAAAGTTTGCAAAATAGCATCAGGTTCCTATTCCTCAAATGATTAAAAGAAAACACAAAGTTTTTCTTCTTCACAATAGTTCTCAATATTCCAAAAATCTCAACCCTTTGGAATGCATAAGTATCCCTTATTTATAATAAAAAGAGTTGAGAGAAAATAGGATAAATCCTAGGAAATAGTCTATTAATGAGAGACCTATTTTGCTTGACTCTCACGCAGGAGACCAAGTCAAAATTTTCTTCCTATATGATGAAACGAAAATGAAAAAGACATGTCAATTTCAGGATTGAAATGACATGAAACATTATGCCTATTCTGTTTCATCATCTTTGTCTTCCTCCAGCAAAGCCTGCTTGTCCCAAAATTCTTGGAACTTTTGGATTATGCCCTGCATCTCATCTTCATCAGGCACGGTGGAATGGTCACTCAGGACTTCACACATTTCCTGAGTATCACTCACGTTACCAGGAAGTTTCTTCAGTCTCTTGTTGAGTTTCCTCAGTGTTTCCAAAGAATGTTCAATCTTCACGAACCTATCAATGATTTCCAGGCTAAAGCCATCAGTTGGTTCATGCTGAATTGATTCTTGGATCTACTTGTAAAGATCATCAGTGGGTAGAATACTCAAGCTTTCATTCAACACTTTAGCACAGATCTTGATTAGCTCTTCTTCTATGTCATTTGTGCCATCAACCAATTGATCTCTTGATTCCCTAAATTTTTTGCAAGCTTCATTGAGAATAATTATTCTGAATCTAATGGTTTTGGTCAGTTGAAAATGCTTGTCCCCATGTGGAATGATTCCTTCTTCAACCAAGATGTGGGATGGAACCTATTTCAGCATATTGAGAGCTTCAAAAGTTAACTCTAGGTTCCCGACTTCTACCAAAAACTCATCATCCATTTTCTCACCATCCTTCTTTATATCCTCCAAGGATTTGTAAACTTCCACGGTGTCATCAATGACCTCTTTCCCTTGTAGGAGTAGCCTTTGGATCCATTCATCGACTGTTCTCCCCTTCTCATTAATCTTCTCAATCATGGGTACCGATGAGAAATCAAACCTGATAGGAGTAGAGGATGACGGTGTTGACTCAGGAGGCTTTGAGAGCTTGAGTAGTACTTCTGTCAGCTGCTCTACTTTCTCTTTTAGCTCATCTCTACTTGACTTTGTTTCCTTCAGCTTCTGGCACAACACATTCATGGCATCTTGTGCATCCTGTTGTGCTCCCTCCATTGTTACTTTTCCTAGATCAACCCTTGTGATTTGATAATCGGTGACCATTATATCATTCTTGGTTTTGTTCAGCCATGGGAGTGGAAATTTCTGCAAACTTATGCCTTGAGGCATCCACTGAAACCCTTGAAACTATTTTGGGTTTCTTGGCAGACTTGGTAGGAGTGACCTTGAGGGAACTGAAATCAAAGGCTGGTAGGGGAACTACCACCTTCCTCTTCCTTGGGGTCTAATCTATTAACCATTGAGGCATACTGGAAGAAGTTTCTCCCATCGTAGGTGTTACGGTCACATCTTCAGGTGGAGGAAGGTTTTCTTGTGGAGTGGTGATCATTGTGAGTGTAGTGTCCATGGAAATGGACTCAGGGAATGAAGGTACAGAAGGAGGAGGCATATCCATGGTTAACTTGGGTCCAGTGGGGAGAGGTGAGAGGCCAGAGAAGATGTTGGCCATGGCTGAGGAACTTGGTGAAGAAATTTGAGGCAAGGAAGGCTGAATGGGAGGAGGCAATGATTCTGAAATTAAAGCTTGAGAGGTAAGAGGAAGACTTACCTCTGATGAGCTGCCAACCAAAAGGGGAATGAGAGGTTGACCAACCTCTTCTCCTGAAGGAAGATTTCCTTGTTCTGGTGGTGGAGGTGAATCAAGTATCTCAACCATTTGTGGGATAGTGGCCAATGATGTGGTCACTTGCTCTTCTCCCTTTCTGACAAACTTAACCTTTATTGGCCTTTTGGAAGAGTCCTTATCCTTTTCCTTTTTTCCCTTGGAGGGTCCCACTTCCAAAGTAGCTAGCTTTGAAAAAATCTTTTCTTTATAACTCATTCCCCAAGAAATGAGCCACACCTTAGTACAGGCAAGAATTTGAGCAGCTCTTCCTACAATAGAAGCTTTCTCAGCAATGGACCAATCAATGGCTGGGAATACATACTGGTCTTCATTCAGCCCATCATACGAGGCATCAAGGACACTTTCATTGTCCATGGTGCCTTCTGGGATGTCAGATAGATCTAACATCTGAATCTCTTCAAGTGTTAACCTACTATTGTCCTTTCTTTGGATGGCAACTTCATCCTGAAGATCAACCCAAATGTCTTCTACACTGGGCACATGTAGATATAAGGTCCCATATGACTTAAGGACTCCTCAGAAATCAAACCCATCTCTATGCTTCATGTGATTTTTTCAACTTATCCTACAGCTCGTGCACCACATTCTTGGCTTTAACCACTATTGAGCACGTGTACCTTCCGATGGAAATAGGGAAGGAGACGGTGGCCTTGTGCTTACTCTGTTGGAATTTGTGAAAATCCAACAATTGTCTAACCAACTCCATCAGGATCAACTTATCACCTGGGAACCTGGGAAAATGGAAAGGATCACCCAGGTACATGACCACCCGAAGGTATGTGAACTTCTTGAATTGCAAGAAGATACAACCCCATTTCAATACTTCGGCCCATGCCTCATCAGAGACTCTTCTCTTCCTTAAATCAGGGTTCAGCATGCAGATGTTTTCATAAAAGAAGGCATCATTCACTCTTCTGAATTGATCCTCGGACCCCTTCATTGTCAGCTGAGGGAAATACCAATATATATGTTTTGTTTCCCTATTTCCCTTTGCATCCAACCCTAGATAATTTCTCATGCCAGCTGCTGCATAGGTGACGTATGACGACATATAGAACTTGCCAGTAGTCAAGACTGTTTTCATCTGGGAGTCTATCTCATCACTTATAAGACTGCTCCAATCGATTCCTTGGTCATTCTTCTTTATGATGACCATGAATTGATACATCCACCCTTGGAAGTCTCTCGACTCAGGGAGTCCAAATACTCGACTTAGCAGGGTAATGATATCACTGATTTCAAGGATGAAATCACTCCTAGGGACAAACTTGGGAAACCTAGAGATGGCTGGCTTGGCCTTGATTAAGAACTTTTTGTTTACATGCCTGATGTAATCTTCTTGATCATTGTCCCAGGCCTTCTGTGCTGATTGAAGGTTTAAATCAACATATTCTACAAAGTTGGGAAATCTTAAGAGGTCATCAAAGTAACCCCTGTCCAACTTCACTATGGTTTCTCCTGATTGATTTCTCACTGAGCAGGAAGCTGAGTCATAATTGGAAGCACAGGCCAGAATGAACTCAGGGCATTGAGCAGACATTGGGAATCCTACTGCGAGAGGGAGGCCACTGCCAGCTATTGACTTCATCCAGGGACTCTGAGAAGAATCCTTGATTCTGTTCCAAAAGTCTTCCATGTCTATATTACCAAGCTCCATGTCTCAGATGTCATAATTGCAATCTATGTAGGAAGGGGATTCCATCTTCCGGTACTTGTACTTCATCTTTCCTGACCTGTCTGACTTATCCTTAGATTGTCTAGGATCTGACATGAGAAGTTTTTTTGAAGAAAGAATGCCTAGATGACCTCTGGTTGAACAATCAGGCTTGAAAGCTTGTTGAGCAACCCTACAGACCCGCCACACTAACCAGACTTTGGGACCTGCAAAGCACTTCCTGAAACCTGACACACTGTAATGTATATCAGAAATTTGGTCATGTCAAACACCTTGTGAAACCTGACCCAAAGGCGGAACTCAGGGGATGTTAAGCAGCTTGTGAAACCCGATACACTGTGGAGACAGGATGATGTTGAGCACTTTATAAAACCCGATAGACTGCAGAGCTAGGATGATGTTGAACACTTCGTAAGCACAGGGGATGTTAAGAACTTTGTAAAACCTAATAGAAGTCCAAGGGGATGTTAAGCACTCTATAAAATCCGAAACAAAGGCATCAGGTTTCTGAGATTGTAGAAAAAATAAAATTCCCACCAAGTTCACAAATTAGGATTTTAGATTCATCTCAAAAACCAAATAGAGTATATCCCATGGGAAAAATAAGAAAACACCCAAAGGGTGAATTCCAAACAAGATGTTTCATAGGAATACAATAGGAAATGAAGAAAACAACCCAAAACCCTAAACCTAGAGGGAAGAAAATGAAGAAAAATGCCAAAAGAATATCTCAAAAACAACCCCAAAGACCTCAAAGTGGAGAGAAGAGAAAAATACCTTCAATAAATTTGAAAAATGGTCGAAGACGGATCACAAAATCGATCAAGAGGTTCAGTCAGGTTTGGAGGTCGAAGGAACATGCACGAAAAATCCACGCAGCAAAAACATACCAGGTAAAAATGACGTGTAAATTCAAACTATTTATAAAGCCCTAGCATTAATTACACCTCATCTGACACGTGTGCCAACTACCTAAAAACTCAACATTAATGCCATGTCATCATGCTCGGAGTGTCTGAAAACCTGATACAAAGGTTTTACTATCAAATCAGGTTTCGGGAAACAACTGACATGAAACATGAGGTGTTTGGATGTTATCAAGTTCTGAAAACCTGACACAAAGGATCATTCGGATTTTCAGGTTTCGGGAACCAAGCGACATGGAGCATGCATTTTGCAAGGTATGTTCTGATGCTTTTGAGTTCTGAAAACCCGATACACTGGCTTGTAATCAGGTTTTGGATTTCGGGAAACAATTGACAAGAAACATGAAAGGATATGTTTCCATGCGATGGAAACCTGAAAACCAGAAAATCTCCTTCAAAGGGCATTTTTAGGGGATTTTGTCAAAAAAAATCTATGGTTATCTCAATTTTAGCTGAAATCACTCTAGTGTCTTCAGTACTTACTTCCATGTGCATTTTTTAGTTGATATGTTATTAGAGAGATATTTTATTAGCATGGAATGACTCGAATTGACTAAGATAAATTGGTTTACCTTAATCTTATTAAACTATATAGTGTTCCTATTTGAGGAAGTCAAGGTTATGGTTATTGTGAATCAACCATGTTCGTAGGCTAAGTGGTATGAATGGATCTTTTTGTTAAGGTATGGAATCCTGGTTTGGTTGCATATGACTGTATCAAATCTCTTTTAATGAATTATGATATAGACTATTTTTTGTTATGAAGATCACCCATATGTAAGATCTTAAAATATAATAACTTAAGGCAGTATTAATATTTTGTATTATGAGATACTTCTTAGATAATTAAATAAGTCACGAAAGACTTATATAGTATTGATATAATTATTAAACCTAAGGTACTATGTTGGAAATGAAGGGATGTTATTCAGAGTTGTTATGAGTTCGGTACTTTGCAGTTTTATAGTATGCATTCAAAATTTAATATAATGATAGGTTCTATGAAGTAAGAAAAGAAAATTATCTTATGTAGATGTTGATGATCTTGCGTGTGTGTGTATATGTATACATACATACATACATACATACATACATACATACATACATACATACATACATACATACATACATACATACATACATACATACATACATACATACATACATACATACATACATACATACATTACATACATACATACATACATACATACATACATACATACATACATACATACATACATACATACATATATATATATATATATATATATATATATATATATATGTTCTCATGATTTAAATTATAGTATTTCATTTATGTAAACATTAAATGGTATAAAATGTTAAGAAGGAGAGTGTACTTTTCATGCCAATCATGTTGGACCGACCGTGTACATTTTGTACATTAACATTTTCAGTTGCAGGTTCAAGGGTATTTCGGAATGGTAAAAGAACAAGGAATGAATGACTTCCTTTATTATTTGTGACCAAATTTTATGTATGAAAATATTGAATATGTGTTGTATAGAAATGTGAAAGGATGTGATAACTTTTGGGCATGAATGTGAAAGAAATATTTGACTTGTTAAGGAACTTAAGCATGTTGTATTATATAACCATTGTTAGTCAATGATAACTTGTAATAAGACATATCATATGTTGATATCTATAGGTAAAGATATTACACGCCAAAATAATTTGGTTGAAGCATACCTATAATACTATTATATAGTGAAGTAATTATTGAGGTTACTTATCATTAGTATAAAAAGGTTATTATTCTGATTAATGTATTTGTATATTCTATTATTGTTGTTTAACAACCAAGTTATTATCATAATATTATGATTGAGCATGGTTTTATTAATTGTTGTTAGTATTGTATAAGTTATGAAATTCATAAAACAATATTGCAAGTAGGAAGTTTTAAAAGTAACAAAAAGAAGATAAGTAAGTCCCAACATGAAGTATGTGCCTTAAGACTTTTATGTTGCTGAGTCCATGAGAAATTGATGATTTTGAATCATAATACCACTATGGGATATCGTTACTATTCAAATGAGAACAATAGGGAAAAGGGAAATATAACACAACACTAAAGAGAAATAAGTATGATGGTATATTTCCATGAAACAAAGGTGATATAAGAAGGTACAAACCAACTTAAGTAAAAATTAGTGCAAGATTATCTTTTTACCTTCTGCATCAATAAAACTCATATGTATGTTTAATGTATTTACAATAAGTTTCATGTTCCCAACATATTTTTGGTGAACAAGTACATCTACACATAACAGTGTAGAAAGTATATCCAAATATCATAGAAAAACATGAGGGGTATGCCAAGTTATTTGCATTAACTAAAGAGGATGCAGATTTATGAAATCAAGTGTGAAGGTACATTGATATCTCATTAAATAAGGTATAAAAGTACTTGTATATCTTAATAAACTAAATGAAAATAGTAAATAGGAATGGACATTAATGAATGCTTAAGTTGTTAATGATGAACTTAATATTTAAACAAGTAATTAAATTTTGATAATTGGATCAATTGATATGGTTATGGGACATGTTTCTATTGGCATACATTACTCTAAAAATTTGGCCAAAGTAGTGTATGGTAGTACACTGTGAGGATGCACCTAGTTCTACCATAAGTGTGTGATTCCAAATGGGATTAGATTGATTGAAATCCAGTAGACACTTAGAACAACACTTGTAAATAAATGCCAATAAGGGCACTACTATTATATTTTATATACTGACTAGAAATATTTTTCTATGGGGTATTGAGTAGGATCTAGTTGAACAATAATCTTTCACATGCATTATTGATTTTTTATCTGAATAATTATAATTATATTATGCTAGATTTAAATGTTGGTTATACATTCAAGTCATTTGAAGACAAATGTTTAAATTGGGAAACAAAAAAATTTCCTAGTTATGAAGTGTAATAAAGAGGGTGTTATAGGGGAAGCTCATTTTTATATACACACATCTATCTACATTGCTACATCTAGCTATTGGTCACTATCAAGTGTATCTTTCACAAGATCTTCCTAAGGGAATGATTTATACACAAACACATAAGAACTACATGGAAATTGAGATGTAGTTCAACACTCGGTTATAAGTTCAATTTGTTGGATGACCACTGGGATCAGTCTAGCTCCCCATTTGTATCTTTTTAGTTTTAGGATTTGATGCATTTTGGGTTTTTGTAGCAAATCCTGTATTTAACAGGTTACAAATGAATACAATGATCATCTAGTGGCACACAAGTGATAAACAACCAAGGTTAGTGACACAACGCAAATTAATTTCTAAGGTCTTTTGTAGTGATAGGAACCTAGAACCAATCTCAAGCATCTGAATGCCCTTGACTTAGTCTAGGAGCCCCAGTTGAGCCATATTCAATAATTCCAGAATTTTATGAGTGTGGTTGCAAAAGTTTCCTTCTCATGTTCGTCAATTTTATAGTCCAACACACATAAGGATTTATTACAAAATCAGCTAAGTCTTCTATTCCCTCTCTTGCACCTAGGGTTTTATATTTATTTCACTTATTTCTTGTGTTATATATGTGATTTCTTTCTTATTATTGCGTTATGACTCTGAAATATCTAGTGTTTAAAATTAAATAACTATTTTTGTTAAATCAGTTGGAAGGAAACTAAGATGGATGTGCAAGAGGTGTTATAGGAGGAGAAAGGGATCCATATACCATAGGAGGTGTCAAGGCTAAAGATCCATCATTAATAGAAGAAGATGCACTAGGAGTAGGAAAAAATGAATATGGGATGGCCGAAGGAGCCCAAAACAAATGTGTCTGTGATCTAAAAAGGAGGTAAGGACATACTATTACGTGAACTTACATGTACCATAGTGAGATATCCAATAGTAAGGTGAAGAGAAATTATACCCAACATTTTGTTAGGTTTATTATCAAAGCCACACATACAAAAACTAGATGGATTGAGATGAGAAATGAAAAGTCCTATTTGATCAAGAAAGGAAATATTACATAGATTAGGACCAAATATAAGATCAATGAGCACATTCTTATTAAGGAGATTATGAAGGTAAACCTTGGTATAAAATGAGGATGCATTAAAATCAAAGGCATGGGAAGCCATGAAATATTTTTTCATAAGAAATCCAATTAGGAAAATAAATTTGTATGGAAAGAGATGTTGATAAAAAATTAACTGTCGTCAAATTAATAAAACTACCATATATAGAAATGGAATTTTAATTTTGTAACAAAAAGGTCTCTGTTGAATGTTATAAATTTAAATTAAAAAATCCAAGGGATTTGTCCAAAAGTGTATATTTTTTGAATTAGGCCTTAATTATTAAAAAATATAATTTTTAATTTTTAAAAATTGGGCTCAAAATTGTGGAAAAAATATGTTTCCATTAGATATAGAAAAAGGAAAATTAACCTCGAAGGAATTTTAAAATAGAGTTGTTGTGCTCAGGATATGAAATAAAAGGTGATTTGAAATTTGGGATCCCTAGAAAGTGACCCAATGGGTAGGATGAAGCATAAAACTGTAGGAAACAATTTGTAGATATGATTTTATGGTAGGTGATAGATGAAAATAAGGTTTGGATCTGAATACAAAATGAAAATATAAACCATAATAAAAATAGGGTTTGGGTTTGAAGAGGAATGGATGCGATAAATAGAATTTAAGGGATCAAGTTGACCAAATGATTTGATAAAATTAAATATAAAATAAGGACACTACTGATGAGATATGAAAAAAATTAAACAAGAAATTTCAAGCAAAGGAAATAAAAGAACAAGTGATAAATAATGTTTCAATAATGACTCATCTTGCCACCATAGGTCTAGACCAATTCCAGGGAGGTGAATGATTTGAACATGTGTATTTTGGGCTATGTAAGATTTGATTTTGAAACTAGCATGTGAATATCTCAAATGGGAGAGGGCACATCCGCTTGGGTTCTAGCATCTATTCTAGAGGCTAGTGTCCATGAAATAGATCTAGATTTGAATCTTTCTGCGTCTATTCTTCTTATTGCTAGTTCATTTTAGAATGCATCAAGTTTGTTGAACTTCTACTCTATTGCACTTGTACCTACAAAATAAACCCTAGCTACTTGCACAAAAATCAAGCACACATTAGAATAAACGAAATATGTAAATGAAATAGTCGGATTGACCCTGACAGCTACCCCTATGTGATCTTGTTGCTTAGCAGTGTAATAAATTTTAGATTCTTTGTAGTTCTTGTATGTGTGTGTGTGAGAGAGAGTGAAATAGTGTCCCTTGAGCTAGGACACCCTAGTGCCAGTTGTAAAAATACATAGAAGGCTATAAATATTTTTTCCTAAATGAAAATATGTGGTATTGAATTTAGAATAAACCCTCTTATGCAATGAGGTATGCAGTACAAAATGTAGTCCTTGATGTAGTAGAAATAAAATATTAGCACTTTGTAGATGTAACCACAATTTCTTTAAGTTTGAACATTTTACAATCTAGATTAAATATTGAAATCAGCTATATTGGTTTTTCTTATACCAAATATTGGAATTTGATTTGGCTATTATTGGAATCCAAAAAGGGGATTTTTGGAATTTGATTTGGCTATTATTGGAATCCAAAAAGGGATTTTTTGGAATTATATATCATGTATGAGGGATTTCCATTTTAGGAGTTTACAATTTTATAGTAAGATTAAGAAATACTTATTGGAATAATTAATACATTTATAACATTGCAATGCATAACAAATACTTATATTGTCCATTCTCATACAAACAAACATTTTTATCTTGTATTGAATGGGCATATGTCCATTCTCATACAAACAAACATTTTTATCTTGTATTGAGTGGGCATATGCCCATTCTCATATAAGAATCATAGAAGAAAAATAAACTCAATATAGAAAGAAAGAAAATTTTTAGATGTGATTTATCTTAAGTATGGGGTAGTGTGCATTTGAATGTTGTATATTTTACATATTTTGATCATATATATTTGTGTGACAAATGTTTAATTATAACGTGGATTTATTTGCATAGAATGAAGGTAGGAAATGTGTTATGAAATATTTACAACATAAAATGATGGTAATAAATGAATTGTTAAGAGATAGTCTATAAAAAAACCCAATTTTAATATATTTTTATGAGATAGACTACAAAAAAAAGCTAACAAGCCAATTAATTTATATTTATTAATCAACATAATAGTAACAAGTAAACTCAATCAAGCTCAGTAATCATGGAAATGTGTTGTTATGAGATAATACAAGTCATAATTTTTTTTAATTTTTTTTGCATAAAATGATGGTAATAAATCCAATATTAATTAATTTTTATGAGAAAAAAAGAACAAAAGAAAACTAAATCTATCTATATAAACTCAATCAAGTTTAGTAATTACTTTTTTAAATGTTTTTGAAGACCGACATAAATTTGGGTGTGAACCCACATGATTTAACCATGTACATATTAAGTGTGAAATTTTTCTATAATGCATTCAAATTTCCACCCCCAAAACCAATAACTTCTTTTCATGGAAAACGAGATCTTTGTATAAACCTATCAAAGCTAGTTTTGAGCATTATATACTAATCACATCATTTGGATGAAATGTGAAGAAGAACTAAAAAATTGTAATAAACACATTTTGAGCACTACATACTAATAACCATCAATAACATCACTTCAAATGGAAAATGGGAAAAAGAACTAGAAAAATGTAATAAACACAATTTTATATATTGATTTGTTCCATTGTTGTTTGAAATAGAGAACATCCCTTTAAGATGTCTCTTACATCATCCGCAACCCCTACCAAGAATAGTTTTGTAAAAAATGATGACATAAGCCACTTATTATTTTTAAAGTCTTTGTCAGAAACCTTTGGAGACACCAAAAAAAATTCTTCAGGAACTCCTTTGTTGATTACATTAACTACAACCGTAGTTTCACATTTGTATGGAAATTCTGGTGTTTTCCAAATTGTTTCCAAATCTTTAATAAATTTGTCTCCCTCTTTTTTCACAATGCTCCATACCACAAAAAAAACAAAGGATGCATGTCCACAACTTTAGTTTTTCTACATTGGCATTTGTATCCAATGTAGACCATGAGAATGCAATTCGATAAAACTCTTTAGATACATAAGTTAGAAATTGGGAAATAGACATTCGTTATTAAACTTCATTATTAACTTGTATGTATTTCAAATACGATAATAATATTTCACAAAAATACTTTTACCTATTTATTTACACATATTTTTTAGTTGTAGATTTTCTAATTAAAATTCTCTTGTTTACATATATTCTATAACATTAAAAGAACTTTTAGGATAAATTATATGAAGGATGTACATCTTAATATTAGAACAAAGTAAACATTGTTAAGAATTAACGTATACATAATGACTATAATAAAAAGAACACAAAAATCATAGAGGCTATTCACCTGGAGGCGTAGTTAGACATTTATAATATTGTTGGAGCATGATCTCCTGTTTGTGATTCTCCACCATAAAGATAAGTGAGGACCTCTTTGTATTATGTGTTTCCTTTAATGCATTTGTCCCACCATATAATATTAATACATAGGGACACATTAGAGTTGCATCTCTCAATCATGTGCTCCCAAAAATGCACTGATCTTGATCATTTGAAAGGATGTTCAGGGATGAAAACTCCAATTTCATTCAGTTTGATAATATCCAAGGGCTCTGAATGTTTCCAATCCAAATCCACTGTCACATCTTCCACCTCCATACCAGTTTGAATTATGAACACCATATATGGAAAAAATCACTGACATCCCTTGAAATGTATGTTCTGCATTCATAATTCATATATTGTTTATAATTGTATCATATTGGATGGACTATCCCTAGTAGAGCCAAGTGTTGCACTACATACCCTCTAGAGGGATCAAGCCTTATGTAGTTCTCATCATATTGAAGAATGATGTTATATCAAGGTAATATAAATATTCTAAAGATTTCATTTAAGATGAAGTGAAGCATCAAGGTAGTAATAGAAGTTTTACATTTCATCCTGAATATGTGATTCAAGCACATATGGTCTTATTACCAAACATAGACATTGAATGTGCACATATTGATAGATTAAATGATAAAGATTCCATTTTGATTGCTAATTGAATATTCCTTGTTGAAGAAATGATTAATACTCATGTTTTCCTTCATAAACTTCCTAAAAGAAAAATAAATCATTCAATGCATAGCTCTTATTTCTTGTTTATAATTATATATTTTAACATGGGTAATAGATTCAAGAATAATAGATGTTTAGAATGGGCATATTATGCTCTACATATCCTCGATCAATCCTTATGTATTCTCATTCTCATACAAGCATACTTATGTAGTTCTTTAATAACATTTTATATATATATATATAATTTATTGTTTCTTTTAACATGGGAAGGAATTGGAAGTTGTGCATTGTGACCACCTATATAGAATTTGTGCACATTTAGGGTTGGGCACATGCCCATTCGTATACAAACAAACATTGTTTATTTTGAATTAATTAATAATTGTATCATATTAGTTGGACTATCCCTGACAGAACCAAGTGTTGCACTACCCCTACCCCTGAGAGGGATCAATATTATGTCTAGTTCTCATATATATAATATATCCATTATAATCCATTCTCATGTAGTTTATTTTATATAACTATTAGAAGAAGAATAGAGATAAATTTAAGTTTAACATGGGAAGTTACCATTCTTATGTAATTTTTTTATATAACTAATAGATGGAAAATCAAGATTATTAATAGGATGTTAGATTTTTGGGCTTCCAACATTGCTATGTTTTATTGTCAATAATATAGAAATGAAAATGTAATGTCATGAATTTCATGTCAAACTCCATGTTAAAAATTATAGACACCAATAAATTTTTTGTAAGAAAAATTATTTTTACCCATGAAATCAGGTATGTTAGGCCTTGTATCATTAACATAGAGTGGATGGAAACTAACACTTGCTAAATCAAGTGATATGTATTGGTATTTTGAAGGATGAGCTACATGGAAAATTTGAACATATTCATTTTGAATGAATTTTCATCAAATAAAA
Organism: Taxus chinensis; assembly: GCA_019776745.2. Lineage (NCBI taxonomy): Eukaryota > Viridiplantae > Streptophyta > Pinopsida > Cupressales > Taxaceae > Taxus > Taxus chinensis. Next base: position 297,087,570 of record CM034157.1, on the reverse strand, counting down.
AAATGATGAATCTTTTCATCAATTCATTGAATGCTTGTTTTAATAATAATTTCTCTTTTACATATCACTTCAATCTTGAAAGTGTGAATTTGAAATGTCTTTTTCCAGCATAGATAATTTTTCTTCAAGCATTTTATTTTTGTTTCTGAGCATTATAAACATTTTTTAATATAATTTTTTGTTGGCCCAATTCCTTATCCATATTCATGCAGTGGGAAACAAATGAAGAAATGAAGCCTTATGTAGTTCTATTATTTTGTTTATAATATATATTGTTACTAATCATTTTGGCTGGACTAACCTTGGTGGAGCCAAGTGTTGGCATGGCCAAGTGCTATAGTACATACCCTTGAGAGAGATCAAGCATTATGGAGTTCTATTGTTTAGTTTTAAATGGAATAGGGAAATATTGAACTCAATCATTTTGGCTGGACTAAGCATTGTTCTTTTGTTTATAATTGTCTCATTTATTGGAAACATTGTTTATTTTTAGAATAGTAAAAAATGAGTAGAAACCCATTCTATATAAATGATATGGAATAATTAAAATAATTTTTGACCACCAAGTTTGAATGACATACCCATAAGAGGGATCATTATGTAGTTATATTGTATGATTAACAAATGCAATGGATTTCAATTCTCTATCTCTAGAAATTGCATTATTTTTATTTTATTGTCCTATTTATTTTCATGAGAAAATCAATGAAATTCATGAGAAACACCAATTTTTTTAAAATATTCTCATGAAAATATATTAGTTTTCACTTTCCATTATAAAATGAGGAGCGGCCCATTGTAAAACAAAGTAATCTTCATCTTCATGTCAAGCCCATTCGAGTGGGAAAATGCCCATTCTTGTATAAGAAATGTAGAAGAACATACAAAAGAAGAATAGATGTTTAGAATGGGCATATGCCCATTCTCAAATAATAATCATAGAAGAATTGTGAGAATTTTTATCTCATATAAAACATAGAAGAACAACATATGGAAGATGAATAGATGTTTAGAAGAGGCATATGGAAGATAAATTTTACTTTGTTTTAGAATGGGAAGATGTCCATTTAACATATAGAAATCATGAAAGAAGAATGACTCATAGAAGAATAATTTAATTTTTTACCGTGAAATTGAAGAATTCAAGATAAGTTTCAGATATACTTCTAACTCTTCTCTTTTGATTTAGTTTGAGATGAAGAATATCATCTAGCTTTCTTTCTCTTGTATTCTAATCTGAATATAAAGATAATTCCGTATTTTTTATGTTTTGTATTTTTTATATGTGTTTTAAGAATATCACTTCAATATTTTGTAAGACTTGCATAGTTGTTATCCTCCATAGTTATAAAAGGATGCATCTAAATATGACCATTTCTTGCATGTTTCAGAGTCTCAACAAGATCATTCCCTTGCAAAAAATGTATAATTCTAAGAAATCCAATTCCAATCCTTCATGCTAAGACATGTGAATATTTTGTTATTACAAAAGTATAGTGTGGGGTACCACCTAGTGTGTGTGTTACTTATTACCAGAAAAATTGTGGTTATACTTATTTTCTAAGAAATACAGGTGGCCTAGTTGCCAGGCCTAGATGGGTGGGTGACTTCATCCTTTATGGCAAGCAAGCTAGGTGGCTAGTTGACCAGCCTAGTCTGGAGCTGGGCAAAGAGCTGATTCAAGCTGAGTGGGTGACTGATTGAACTTAGAGTGGGCAGGCTTGAGCTCACCAAGCTAAGATGAACTTAATCATTCGAGCTAAAAATGATTAAATGAATGTTATATCTAATGAGAAAATTCTCATTCTCATAATTGGAATCATAAAAGAAGAATAAGATAAAATGTAGCTTGTTTTATAATGGACAGGTTCCCATTCTCACAGCCTTCATAGAGTTATTGAAAAGAATAAGTTCAATATTTCTTGTATTACAATGATTAGAATTGGCATACGCCCATTCTCATACAAACAAACATTTTTATCTTCCATTGAATGGTTAGGTATCCATTCCTATAGAGGTATTAAAATGTTTAAGTTCAATATTGCTTGTATTAGAATGTTTAGAAGGATTATGCCCATTTACATACAAACAAGAATTTATTTCTTGTATTGAATGGGAAGATTCCCATTGTCATATAGGAATCATATATGAAGAATATAGATAAAATTTAATTTGTTTTAGAATGGGCAGTTTCCCATTATCATTTAGGAATAATATAAGAAAATGGATCAAATTTAATTTGTTTTTGTTTTTGACCATGGCATAGTGAGACCATTAATTTGCAAATAAATTGTTTTCCACCTTTATTTATTAATTGAAGGTACTTGTTTTTCAAACTCTTCTTCGACTATTGGAGGGAAATTGGTGAAATTAATGGAAATTAATTCATGCCACTTTGTGGCACTATAGAGAGATTGACAATGGTTACTGTTTTTGATGATGGTAGAGGTCTTGGGAATTACAAGGTTCACCGTGGGTCAATGAATCTATCTCTTTCTTGTTTATCCTTTATGCTTTCTTTTTCATCTAGTTTCTACTTTTTTGTTTTTCCTTATTTCATTTGGGTACTTATATATATATACACACATGTGTGACATATATATATGTGTGAGATGATTCACCTCCATTGAATGATTTCCCATTTTTTCTATGTAGTTAACCATTCATGAGGGGGTGCAGGGAAATTAAGCTTTTAGGAGAGGGTGCTAATATAATACAATTATTAATTATTACAAAACAAACAATGTTTGTTTATATGAGAATGGGCTTGTGCCCATTATAAACATGACTTCTATAAAGGCTGTCACAATGCACAAATTCTCATTCTAAAACAAAGTACCTTCCCATAGACCATTTCATCCAGTGAAGCACAATATTTGAAGAATATTTTTGAGATATTGTTTGTTCTTTCTGCAAAATTTTTGTTGACCCTTTCCACTTTGGGTTCCCTCTATTTCGTAAGACCATTTTGGCTTGTCAAGAACCTGGTTTGAAGAAAATTTGAGACATATGTTATTCAACTCTTATCTGTTGAATTATTATGAGATGAAAAATATCATTTGGTTTTCTTTCCAATATATTTTGTTCTCGGTTTAAAGATAATGCCCTATTTTTGATCTTCTGTATTTTTTGATCTGGTATTAAGAATATCACTTCAATGTTTTGTGAGACATGCGTAGTTGTTAACCTAATCATAGTTGCTAATACGGGGAGTTACTTCTTTTTTAAATTGAAGATAAGTTTCAGAGATACTTCTAACTCTTCTCTGTTGTATTCTGAGTTTCTGGGTATAAAGATAAATTATAATGTCGTATTTTAGATCTTTTGTATTTTTGATATGGGTTTTAAGAATATCACTTCAATATTTTGTAAGACTTGCATAGTTGTTATCCTCCATAGTTATAAAAGGATTGCATCTAAATATGACCATTTCATGCATGTTTCAGAGTCTCAACATGATCATTCCCTTGCAAAAATTGTATGTTCTCATGATTGGACCTCCTTGGTCATCCCATCCAAACTACTAATGTTATCTAAGAAATCCACTGCCAATCCTTCATGCTAAGATGGGGAGTTATCTGTTATGTTTTTACCAAAGTACAGAGTGGGCTTACCACCTAGAGGCATTGCTTAGTTTCCAAATTGGGTGTGACAATTGATCACAAAATAAATGATAATTCTATAATTCTTCTTTCATCCATAAAATGATATTTTTTGTTCATGATCGATGTTCATCAAGGTTAGATAATATTAATAAAAGTAAAGCATTTTATCCTGAAGGTGAATCATTTGCAAATTGGCCTTGCATCAATGGTGAATCATGTCAAGTAAAGAATTTTATCCCGAGGTGAATCATTTTCACTTGGCCTTTCATTAATGGTGAATCATGTCACATCTATTAGCCTTGATATCGTATGTTTATTTTTGCATTGTTGAATGATTTACCACATATGCAAGGCCAAGGTACACATGGTTTATCCTTCGAGATTAAATTTTACACTTTCATTACTATGATCAAACCTTGTTGAACAAAAGTCTTCTATTGTATAGTATTGGGTATTAGAATGTTTATAATGGGCACAAGCTAAATTTTAATTCTAAATATTCTTAAACAAAACAAATTTTATAGTTCTATTATTCTACTTTGATTCATACATGAGAAGGGGCATCTACCCATTCAATACAAGTAAATATTGAACTTAAATAATTTTTATACCTTCTATAAAGGATGTGAGAATGAGAAGTTATTTGTACAAGAACTTAATCATTTTATTATACCTATGGGTAGGCTGTGAGAATGGGTTTCCACTTCAATAAAAGACAAAAATTTATTTAATATGAGGAATTGCCCATTCTAAAGTTCAATATGAGAATTTATACTCTATAAAATTTAGAATGGGAAACTTTCCATGCATAAAAAAAAATTTGGTTTCCCAATTCAATACAAGACAAAAGGTTTTTTTAATATGAGAATTGGCATATGCCCATTCTAAACATTCAAATGAAAGCAATTTAAATAGTTCAATAAATTTAGTAAATTAAATAACCTCTGAGAAAAATTTAAGGTGAGAATTGGGAAACTTCCAACCGGTTTGTTTAGTATTAGATTTTTATTAAACGCTTATGGTTGGTAAGAATAAAATGTTGGTTTCATGTAGATTGTATGAATATTTTGACATATTTTCATTCTAAGCGACTTAATTAAATTGGCTGCAACGCTTGTAAAAATTTCATTTTGTGTCCATCAAGAGAAAAAATATTTTTCACATTTTTTAATAACTCTCTAAAAATTTAAAGGGTCTAATATTAGAATATTAAAGCTGCTTAATGCTATGGTTGGTAATATTTTTGACGCGCAGTTATTATTGGACTATTTAGAAATTTGGTTATATGAAATGTTATGTTTCAGCCTGGGATTTTCACTATGGTTGAATAATTTTAAAAAATGTTATTTGTAAAATATATTCATTTTACACTGTATTCTATTATAACTCTTTGGCGATTTAAAGAGGTCTTTTAGCCTCGTAATATTATTAGAATAGAGTAATTTTTTTATAAAGAATAATGTAGTCAATTTGGTTTCTTGTCACTCCATATTTTTGGTCAGTTGTACCAAATGGTCAATTTTTCAATCCTTGAAACAAACAAACAATGCTATACTCATTAATGTGGATCAAAGGAGAGACCTTGCAATCTGCCAAGTGCTGCATGTCAGGATTAAGTAGAAAACATTTTTTTATTTTATTTTAGAAAATTGTATCATATTGGCTTCTAGCCAAGTGTTGCTACATACCCTTAGGCAGATATGCCATTCTTGTATTATGTAAGTTCTATTTTTAATAAAAATTATAACGGAAATTTTTTTAGAAATGGCTGATATCAAGAATTTTCTCTTCCACCAAGTGGAACTTTTCATATAGGGATAAATTAAGTTCTATATATTTTTAAATGACCAAGCACATTCTCTAACCATTGATCAAACCTCATACCAAAGTATGCCCATATATTGTTTATTATTGATATTACCATCTGTGAATATGCATTTATTAATTAAAGGTAATTGTTTTAAAACAAGACTTGGACCACTCGTAATAATGAGAATAGGCATTAGACCATTCTCTAAATTCTAACATTTTGTTTTGGCCATATTTTTTTGTCAGTTGTATTGGACTATTTAGAAGTATGGGAATTTTTCCATCCTCTAACAAGAAAACATTATTTTTTTGGTTGTTCCCCATTTTGCATCAAAGGAGGACCATTGCAATCGAAGGAGGACCATATTAGAAGAAGAATAGTGTAAAAACATTCTGACAACCTTTATAGAGTTAGTAATTGTATCATATTGGCTGGACTATCCCTGGTAAGCCTAGTGCTGCACTGCATACCATTAAAGGGGGATCAAGCCTCTATCTCTAATTGTTGTTTATTCTTTCACTTTTGGGATCTCTTTCTTTTCATGAAGAATATCAAGGAAATTTATGAGAAACAACAATGAATATTTCTAACTCTTCTCAATGTGAAGAATAACATCTGGTTTTCCTTCAAAAGAAAAATGAGGCCCAACCCACTTCATCTTCATGTCATGATTCGATAGAAAGATGCCCATATGTATTTTTTTATTTTTTTGAATACAATTCCTATATTTTTGGCTGGACTATCCCTATGTTCTAAACTCTCTAAGTGTTGTTACTACATAATGTCAGAGGGATCAAGCCTTATGTAGTTCTTCATAGTTTTGTTTTAGAAATATTTATATTTATGGGCATTCATCCATCCTCGAACAAAAAATCATTTATTGTTGGATTGTTCCCCATTTTTCATGAAAGGAGGATGATTGCAATGGAAGGACATATTCTGAAAGCCTTTATAGATATTAATAATTGTATCATATTGGTTGCACTATCCCTGGTGAATAGCCCCTATGCATTTTGTTCTCTCTCTGTATTCTTTTCATGAAAAATTGTTGTAAAAATGAATATTTCTAACTCTTCTCAATGTGAATAATAACATTTTCTTTTCCTTTCATTGCAAAAAAATGGGGAACAATCCACTTCATGTTCATGTATTTTCCATTCGAGTAGACAGATTTAAATATGTAGTTTTCCCATTATGCCTATTTTTCTTTGTATTTCCTATTATTATTAGAATGGGCATATTAGCCCATTATCAAGATGCTACAAGAAATTGATACAACATTTTTCTAATTTTATCTTTGCATACAATTGGCTAGACCATTTTCTAATACCTTATATTAGAACTAAATTGATACAATTAATGGGATTATGCCCATTCAATTCTAATACGAGTAATAGAAGAAAATTATTGTTTTTAGCACTTTTATCGGATAAACTTAATCATGATCTAACTACAATAAAGATGCTAGTGGAGAGATAAAATTTACTTTTTAACCTTTAATTTAAGAATGGGTAGTTTTCCATTCTTTCATACAAACAAACATTAACATTTTTTTCATTTTATCCATTTATGAAATACAACATGTATTTACCATATTATTGTTGTACTATCCCTGGTGGAACCAAGTTTTCCTCTGAGCCAAGTGTTGCATTACATACCCTCAAAGAATAAGCCTTATGTTTAGTTCTATATTTTGTTTTATGGAAACAATATTTAATGAATTTTTCCAATCTTCTCAAAAGAATAAAAAACATTTACTACCTTTCCTGAACTTCCCCAATTTCTCATATTGGGGACAATTGTGGAATGATCACATGTTGACACTTTATAGAGTTAAACTAGATCATATTGGTTGGACTATCCTTAATTTTGATTGATTCCCTATGCTTTTGGTCTCTCACTCTTTTCATGAAAAACAAGCAATGAATATTTCTAACTCTTCTCAATGTGAAGAATAACATCTTGGTTTTCCTTTCATTGTAAAATGGGAACAAAATGTCACTTCATTCTTCATGTCATTACCCATTCGAGTAGACATATGCCCATATTTAGTTTTCCTTATGCAAACTATTTTAACTGTTATCTATGAATTTTAAATTTATTGAATTAGAATGGGCATATGCCCATTATCAAGATACCCTTGAGGGGGAAAGCCTTACGTAGTTATATAAAAAAAGATTTTTCTAATTTTATATTGCATACAATGAAAAAAGCAAATTTTTAATATGTATATTAATAATAAATTGATATGAATTGAATGGGTCATATGCCCATTCAATTATAATATGAGTAATAGAAGAAAATTATTGTCAGTTTAACACTTCTGTATACTTAATCATATCTAACTCCACATACCCTGGAGTGGGGATCAAGCCTTATGTAGTTTATTTTTTTGTTTTACGAATGGGCATCTTGGCACTGCCAAGTGTTGCACTACATACCCTTGGGCAAATGCCCATTCTCATATTATGTAGTTATATCATTTTTTAATAGAAATGGCAGATGCTCATTCTTTTCCCTTTGATCTCATATAGGAGTAATTAACATATATTGTTTAAGACCATGACATATCGAGACCAACATGCAAATATATTGTTTACCACCATGTATTTATTAATTAAAGGTAATTGTGTTAAAACAAGACTTGGACCATTCATAATAATGAGAATAGGCATTAGCCCATTCTATAGACATTCTAACATTTTATTTTGGCCATATTTTTTGTCAGTTGTATTGGACTATTTAGAAATATGGGCATTTTTCCATCCTCAAACAAACAAACATTTATTGTTGGGTTGTTCCCCATTTTGCATCAAAGGAGGACCATTGCAATGGAAGGAGGACCATATTAGAAGAAGAATTATAGTGTAAAAACATTCTGACAACCTTTATAGAGTTAATAATTGTATCATATTGGATGGACTATCCCTGGCGGAGCCTAGTGTTGCACTGCATACCCTTAAAGGGAGATCAAGCCTCTATCTCTAATTGTTGTTTATTCTTTCACTTTTGGGATCTCTTTCTTTTCATGAAAATATAAAAAATTTCTGAGAAATTTCTATTTCTAACTCTTCTCAATGTGAAGAATAACATCTGGTTTTCCTTTCATCGCAAAATGGGGAACCACCCACTTCATCTTCATGTCATGCCCATTCGAGTAGATAAATGCCCATATATAGTTTTCCTTATGCCTATTTTTCTCTATGATTCCTATTATTAGAATGGGCATATGCTCATGTTCTAAACATTCTAATACAAGAAATGTTGATCTAAAATGTCATATGCTCATTCTAAACATTCTAATACTTGCAATATTGAACTTAGTCTGTTTAGTACTTCTATATTACTCATAGCTAGTCCACAATGCAAGATGCTAGTGGAGAGATAAAATTTATTTACTCTATCTTTATTTAAGAATGGGCAGTTGTTGGTTCTCTCATACAAACAAACAAACATTTATTTTAATTTTATCTTGCATACAATGAAATTTTTCTAATATGTATAATAGAATAAATTGATACGAATTGAATGGGAAGATGCCCATTCAATTATAATATGAGTAATAGAAGAAAATTATTGTCAGTTTAGCACTTCTGTAGACTTAATCATATCTAACTCCACAATGCAAGATGCTAGTGGAGAGATAAAATTTACTTTGCCTTTGTTTAAGAATGGGCAGTTGTCCATTCTTTCATACAAACAAAAAAACATTTTTCATTTTATCTTGAATACAATTGTATCGTTTTGGCTAGACTATCCCTGGCAGAGCCATGTTTGCCTCCGCCAAGTGTTGCACTACATACCCTCAAGGGGGATCAAGCCTTATGTAGTTCTATTATTTTGTTTTAGGAATGGGCATATTAATTTGAAGTTAGAAATGGTAGATGCCCATTCTCATAGTTCTATTAATTTGATTTAGAAATGGCAGATGCCCATTCTCATATAGGAGTAATTAATCATATTATTTTTTAAGAATGGGCATATGAGACAAGTGTTATACTACATACCCTTGGGTATTCTATTTAAAGGTAATTGTTTTAGAAATGACTTGCCCATTCTCATAGAATTGTATTAATTTAGATTTAGAAATGGAAGATGCCATTCTCATAGTTGTATTAATTTGATTTTGAAATGACAGATGTCCATTCTCATAGTTGTATCAATTTGATTTAGAAATGGAAGATGACCATTCTCATATTTAGAAGATATTTATGTTAAAGACCATCTCGAGGGGGATCAAGCCTTATGTAGCTCTATTATTTTGTTTTAGGAATGGGATGTCCATTGCCAATAGTGTATTGCATACCCTTAGAAATGGAGATGCCCATTCTCATAGTTGTTTAATTTGATTTAGAAATGGCAGATGACCATTCTCATAGTTGTATTAAATGATCTTATCAATGTGAAGATGGGCATTCTCTAGTTGTATTAATTTGATTTAGAAATGGGGGACAATGCCCATTCTCATAGTTGTATTAATTTGATTTAGAAATGGTAGATGCCCATTCTCATATTGGAGTAATTAGCATATATTTGATAAAGACCATCTTCGAGGGGGATCAAACCTTATGTAGCTCTATATTATTTTGTTTTAGGAATGGGAATCTTGGCTACCAAGTGTTGCACTTTTGTATGTCTATTTTTCTCTATATTGATCTATGCCATTAATATTGGTTTAGAAATGGAATATGCCCATTCTCATAGTTGAGAGATAAAATTTATTTTGTCTATATTTAAAATGGGCAGATGCCCATTCTCTCATAGTTGTATTAATTTGATTTAGAAATGGAAGATGCCCATTCTCATAGTTGTATTAATTTGATTTAGAAATGGAAGATGTCCATTCTCATATTGGAGTAATTAGCATATTTTGATAAAGACCATCTTGAGGGGGATCAAACCTTATGTAGCTCTATTATTTTGTTTTAGGAATTAGAATATTTGCTCCGCCAAGTGATGCACTACATACCCTTGGGCAGATGATTCTCATAGTTGTATTAATTCTAATTTAGAAATGGGCAGATGCCCATTCTCATACAAACAAACAAACATTTTATTAATTTGATTTAAAAATAGATGCCCATTTTCATAATTGAATTAATTGTCATATTTTTGGGGGATTCCCATTCTCATATCAAGGCTTAAATAACTTTTATTAATTTGATTTTGGCAGATGGACATTCTTATTGGAGTAATTAGCATATTTTTTTAAATACATATCTCTAGGGGGATCAAGCCTTAAGATATTCTATTATTTTGTTTTAGGAATGACCATCTAGGCTCCAAAGTGTTGCACATTACATACCCTTGGGTAGTTTAGAAATGGAAGATGCCATTCTCATAGTTGTATTAATTAACATATTTTTTAATATGCCTGATTCATATTGAGAATAGCATATGTTTTTTTTCTACAAATTTATGTAATTATTATTTTGTTTTAGGAATGGGCATCTTGGCTGCTCAAAGTGTTACCATATACCCTCAGATGCACATTCTCATAGTTATATTAATTTGATTTAGAAATGGCAGATGTATTCTTATATAGGAGTACTTAACATGTTTTATTAAATACCATCTTGAGGGGGATCAAGCCTTATGTACAACTATTATTATTTTTTAGGAATAGTTATAGGCATTTAGAAATATAGGCATTTGGCCATCCTCAAACAAACAAACATTTACTATTTGATTCCCCATTTTAATTTTCACAGCATAGGAAGACATAGCAATAAGGGTACATTCTGACAGATGCCATAGTGATAAAATTGCATTGTTGGAATGGGATCCCTTCTGGAGAGCTCCTATCTGTAATTGTTGTTTATTCTCTAGCTTTTGGTCTCTCTCCCTCTCTCTTCATGAAAAATAAAAAATGAATATTTATAACTCTTCTCAATGTGAAGAACAACATCTCATTTTCCTTTCATTACCAAATGGGGTAAAATTCACTTCATATTCATGTCACACCCATTCAAGTAGACAGATGCCCATATGAAGTTTTCCTTATGTGTATTTTTCTCTTTGAATCCTATTGTTAGAATGTGCATATATATATATATAGGAATTGAAATATTATTTGAAATTTATTTGTATTATTAAATGATACGATGTTATTTTTTGTATTTAATTATTAGTATTATTAATTAATGTTGTTAAGTAATTAAATTTTTTTTATTCCTAATATCATATGTTAAATACATATTCTTTGATTTCTAATTTTTGTAAATAATGGAATTTATGTTGTTAATTAGTTTTATAAAATTTTATTGTATTTTTCATAATTTTAAAATGCACTATAATTAATTAAGCATTATAAATAATGGTGATACCGTTGTTAATCAGTTTTACAAAATTTAATTATATGTTATTAATATGTTTCTAGTCAATATAGTAATGCAAGATTGTTGGAAATATTAATTCTTGTATTTATTTATTAGTATTAATTAATTAATGTTGCTAATTAATTAATTTTTTTTAATCGTAATATCATATGTTAAATACATATTATTTGATTTTTAATTTTTGGAAATAATGTTGTTTATGTTGTTAATTAGTTTTATAAAATTTATTTATATTTTTATAATATTGTTTAATTGTTTTAAAATATTACTTTCTCATTTGATAATATAATTAGATGTTATTAATATGTTTCTAGTTAACATACTAATGTAAGTTTGTTGGTAATAATAATTCTTGTATTTAATATTATTCGATACGATATTTTTTTACAAATTAATTATAATATTATTAAGTAATTATTTAAATTATTAGCAATACTAATTAATTATAATACTATTAATTACCATCCCATCATCCCTTTTAACATCATTGGGATACCAACCTCATTTCATCAAAATGATTTAGGCGTGCATTAAAGACCCAAGTTTTTCTATCATTATAAATGTAAAACCTAATGGTTTCTTCACCTCCGGAAGGGGTCTGAGATAAGGAGACCCCCTTGTACCCCTTCTTATATATTATTGTTGCAAAAAATTGTTAGGAAATATATATTTCTCTATAGTTAATTTTTCTTTAACTATAATAATTGGGTATTTATTATTAATTGTAATATGGTTATATTTATATAACCATCTATTTTGTTTTATTCTACATACGGGAGTTGTTGTATTGTTTTAACAATACTATTGTTTGTTTGTATTTAATTTGGTTATGCTTCCCGGATGTCTTTTTGGAAGCTTATGTGAATTAGTTTATTGTTGCACCTATGCAACATATTTCCATGTATGTATTCAGATGTACAATTCCTATAAGAATTGCAGTACTCCATTATAAGAATGATTTAGTTGATTAATAAAATATTGTCAGGCTTCCATCCATGTTCTACATTTGGTACTAGAGATAGGTTGAATCTCCGGAAAGGTTGGAGGGGAGAGGAAGAATTTTTTGGAGAAGAAATTTGCTACATCAGGAGAGCCAGTGTTGCCTCTAGCAGCTTCCCAGAACTCCCCGCATCTCACAACCTCTTGTACAATCTCTAGGTAAATGGAAAGCAATTTTTTTTCCTTGGTGCCTCTGTACCAAGAAAATTTGTTTCCCTGGATAATCATATTTAAAAAAAAAAATTCCCCATCAGGGGTTTTACCTATAATTTTAGAGGATCAGTTTAGTATCTGACATTTTTATTAGACCTCTACATTTGGAGGATATGGTCTGGTTATAGATCCACCATCAAGTTACACTGCTTGGAGATCGAAAAGCTGATTGTTAGATTTGTGATTCATTGGGCATTTGAGCTGATTGAAAATAGACCTCCAATTGTTTTGCACTATGTTGAAATAAGCACCAGAACTTGAGTTGTTTCATTGAGTTTTGTGGAAAGAGTGAGTTTTGAAAATGTAAGCCATTCGATCTAGCCAAAAAGCTCCCCACCAAGCCCCTATTCACACAGCCAAGTCATCCTTGCATTAGGTGAATAATCAAGGCGATGATCAAGCTTTGTTTCATTGATTCAAGTTACATTCACGTCATTTTGTACAAAATTTATCAATCCTTCCATCATTGACAAAAAACAACAAGGGTCAGGCTATCACTCAACCAATGGTGATTACAAAAATATAAAACCACGTCTAATCCAAGTTGCGTCCTCCATGCCCAAGCAACCTGCACCAGTAATACAACAACATGGAGGAAAAATCAACAAACCTACAAATAAACAGTGAATTCAAATAAATAAAAGGCTAGTTCTGATCTCACCTCCATATGGGCCGAGCCAAAATTACAAAATCCAACACAAAACTATAAGGATTGGAGAATGCATCATTAAAAAAAATGGTTGAGAAAATCAAAAGCAAGAGCAGTTAAAAGGTGATTCAGATCTGGTTTTAAGTGGAAACCCTAAATTGACTTCCAAGCTCGTAGTCCACGTGGAGCTCTACTTTAGTCAGGTTGCCATTTTCAAAAGGTGAGTCAAATTTAATCTTTATTAACTACAATTTTCTTCAATTTGTTAATCAAAAGCACAAATGGCCAAGGTGGTTAGATAAATAGACTTGGGTGGATGAGGTTTGGGGTTCGACCCCCACCCCAACACATTTTTTAAATTTGAATTTTGAAGTTTAGTGGAAAATTGGAGAAATTGGCAAATTTGGAGGGGATTTAGTGAGAAAACCTCCTCTAACCTACTTAGTTATAACTAAACCAGGCTTTAAATCTTTTAGTGAGAAAAACCCTATTTTAGGGAAATTTAATTTTTCTCTTAATAGGCCTATTTTTTTTATTCCAAGCAACTTTTGCTAAAGGAGGTACACTAAAAATTGAATTTTAACTTTTTTTTACAATTTTTTGGCATAGAGTTTCCTTTTGGGCTCCAGAGGCCACCAGGGCCCGAAAAATAATTTGTTTCCTGCCATTCAATTTTTTCCAAATTTTTGAATGTAATTACATGCTTTAGTATATTGTACTAATTTGTAGGTTGCCATAGTCAACCACAAATATTATAAATGCTCTGAAAATAGTAGAGAGTTGTAATAAAAAACAATAAACATTGGTTCTAAAACACTCACGAGATCCTAGATCTCATTCGCAGCGATCGGTATATACAAGTGCCTCTGGGAAGCACTTACAGGTAAAGTTTTTGTGAATACTAATGCACTTAACACCTAATATAACTGCAACAACTGTCATCTGGAATCACCCTTTAAATCGATGAGGAGTAATAAGGTCACAGTGCACACACTATGAGCCATCCCATCCGTCTGTGAATGATTGCATGACATAAATCTAGACTGAGAAATTATCTAAGTATATAGTGAAGTTACGCGCACGTATGAGGATATTTCTTTGAGCCGGTGTCAATAATCGTACAGACCCCTTTCAGTACTATCTTGGTACCACGTATCGAATTCTTTCATGTACGTTAATGCCTCTTTCACGTACCACCAAGTATATAGAAAGGGTGAGCTTCTTCCACATACCACTGAGTATATCAGAAAGGGCACGTATATAGAAAGGTTTGGTATATCAGAATGATGGTATATAGATTGGGAGACCTTATACCTTGAGTGATAAGAGCCAAACCCTATCAGTGATTTCTGTAAAATGGGCACCAATGCCCCCAAATTTTTTCTTTCAGATTCACAACTACTCAGAGGAAGCTATTATGATGCATGGAAGACTAAAATCAAGACACAACTTGAGTTTGAAGAGATCTATCCTATTGTGACTGGTACTCTGACCAGATCAACTCTTGATACAACACAACAACGAGTAATTTGATAAAGAAGATCAGAAGGCCAAACTCATCATCTTGTTTGGAGTGTCTATGATGTGCAACCCCACATTCGAGATGCCAAAACAACCAAAGAAGTGTGGGATAAATTGAGCACAGTATATGAGGCCAAAATAAGAATGTCATACTAAATTTGTATAGACTCAGTTACACACATTGAATTTCAAGTAGAATGAAGAAAATTAAAGCTTTCTTAAGAAGAGTTGCAGAGTTGAGGGCTTCACTTCTATCCCTAGGAGAAGTGGTCAAAGATGAAGCTCTCATTCCCATTTTTCTAAGAGAACTCTCCCTTCTTCTTACCACATTTTTGTAACAACACTAAACTTGTCAGATACGACAGTTAGTTTTGATAAGCTGGTAAACCTACTACAACAAGAGGAAGCCATGCATAATAAGGATGATGAAGAGGATTAGGCACTTTCTTCACATCAAAAATGGAAAGGAAAAGGAAAAGGAAAACCTAATTCCTATCAAAATTCCCAACATCAGAATCAATATCAACATCAAGGGGACAAACAACAGAAGAAGCAATGACCAATCTGTAAAAGAGGACATGAATTGAAATATTGTTGGTATAACACTTACAAGAAAGGTTCATCAAGAAAATCTAGACCTCAACAATAACAAATCTCACAAGGGACATATGAACTACAATCAAGGTTAAAAAAGGGGAACTAGAAAAGAAGACCCCATCAACAAGGAAATATTGCTGAGCAAGAAGAACATTCAGATAATGAAGACTTCTTGTACACTTCTCGATCAAGTGAACCATCCACGTCATCTAGTGATGTCTGGTATGTTGATTCAGGAGCCACTTAACACATGACTGGCCATAGATACTGGTTTACTTTAATGAGGGACACGCCTTTGAAAAACCATGTTTCGTTGGGTGATGATTCTTCATATACAGTTCAGGGGATTGGGAACATTTCTCTACCCCTTGGTTCATGCAACTATAGACTATCAAATGTCTTATATGTCCCTGGGTTGACTAAAAATCTACTGTCAGTCAGTCAACTCCTAGATCACAACTTAAAAATTAACTTTGATAGTCATTCGAGAAAAATCACGAGGCTCAAAAATAGTTGTAAAATCCTCCAATGTGGGACACATGTTCCAACTTGATTTTTTCCATAGAGATGATCAGGCACTTGTGGCTAAGAACTCTACCTTAGCAAAGTTGTGGCATCAAAGACTTTTCATGTTAGTTTTAAGTATCTCGAAGACACTTCGTCGGTGTAATATGGTACATGGGTTACCATATCTTTAGAAGGATACAGACAAGTGTCCTCACTACCTAGCAGGAAAACAACATAGAGCTTCATTCTAGAAGAGTACATATCGAGCTCATGGTAAGCTTGATCTAGTTCATACTGATCTTTGCAGTCCGATGCAACCAAGTCATTCTGGATTTCAGTACTTCATGCTTTGTGTTGATGACTATTCAGGAAAAATGTGGATTTTTTTATCTTTGCAAGAAAAGTGAAGCTTTTGAAACCTTCAAGAAGTTCAAAGTAGCTGTTGAGAACGAAATTGGTCATCACATCAGAACTCTCCACTCAAATTGAGGGGGGAATTCACCAGTAATGAGTTCAAAGACTACCTACAAGCTCATGGGATTCATCGACAAATGCCTCCTCCACACACACCACAACATACAGGTGTTGTCGAGAGAAGAAATCATACTATCATGGAAATGGTGTGATGCATGATCGATGACTCTAGACTTGCAAAGACATTCTGGGAAGAAGCAACAAAAACAATAGTGTATTTGTTGAATAAAGTGCCCATAGTTGCTCTTGATGGAGTAACACCACAAGAAGCATGGTCAAAGAAGAAACCATCTATTGCACACCTTAGAGTATTCAGGTGCAAAGCAAGTATGCACATACCCAAGAAAAACAGAAATAAATTGGACATGAAGTCACAAAAACTCATCTTCATTGGGTACAATGAAGAGACTCTTGGGTACAGATTGATGGATCCAAAGACCAAAAAAGTCTACACCAGTAGAGATGTTGATTTTTTGAGAAGATGGAAGAAGACTCCTCCTCTAGACTGTACCTATGTAGATTCTTCACCAGTTGTAAAAACTGAAGCTGATGTTCCCACTGATGATGAAAGTGATGATGGGGATGATGGTGATGATATGATAGAACCACGACCCACATGAACAGTTCAGTGTATGCCCAAGTGGTGTACTAGCACGTTATGAGATGCAAGAATGGATGCTCCACTGGATACATCCACCCCTGGACCACAGACTCACAGTAAAGAAAGAGAAGAAGTGAACTTTGCTTTGATGAGTAGAGTTATTGAGTCTAATGAGCCCTCTACAGTCCAGGAATCCCTACAGTAAAAATATTGGAAAGATGCCATGGACTCTGAATATCAGTCAGTAATGAAAAATAACACTTGGCAGTTTGTCAATCTTCCACCAGGGAAGAAACCCATTGGATGCAGATGGATATTCAAAACAAAGTACAAAGTAGATGGGACAGTGGACAAGTATAAAGTGAGACTAGTAGTAAAGGGGTATGCACAAAAAGAAGGCATTGACTATGAGGAGACATTTTCTCCCATAGCTAAGATCAAAATGATCAGGATGATATTTTCTCTAGCTGCACAGTTTGGTTGGAAAGTCCATCAGATGGACATAAAAAGTGCCTTTCTGAATGGATATTTACAAGAAGAAGTCTATATGACTCAACCTGAGGGATATGTAGTACCTGGTCAAGAAGCAAAGGTATGTAGACTTAGGAAATCTTTGTATGGCCTCAAACAGGCACCCCGGGCATGGTACATCAAAATTGATGAGCATCTCGTACAACATGGATTTGTTAGAAATCCATATGATCCCAATCTTTACCTCAAAAAGTAAGGGGGGAGATTGTGATTGTTGTTGTCTATGTCGATGATCTAGTCATCACTGGAAGTTCAATGAGGATGATCGATGCAATGAAGAAAGATCTTAATCGATCGTTCGACATGACAGATCTTAGGCTAATGCACTATTGTCTTGGATTGGAAGTATGGCAGAAAGAGAATCACATTTTTGTTTCTCAGATGAAATATACCAAGACAACGCTCGAGAAATTTAGGATGATGGATTGCACACTAATTGCTACACCTATGGAGAATAGATTGTAGTTATCTCGTTCAGATCCATCTCCTGAGGTAAATGCCACTCTCTATCGGCAGTTGATTGGGAGTCTCATTTACCTAACCTACACTAGACCAGATATCAGCTTTGCAGTAAGCTATCTATCCAGGTTCATACAGGAACCCAAAGTGTGTCATTGGAAAGTAACAAGGTGCATCTTGAGATATCTCAAAGGATCAGTAGATCTTAGTCTAGAATATAATAAGAACGAAAACTTCTTCTTTTTAGGATATTCAGATTCAGATCATGCAGGTAATATTGATGATAGAAAATCCACTTCAGGATTTGTATTCTTTATGGGATCTGGACCAATATCATGGGGAAGCAAGAAATAACACTTTGTTTCTCATTCTTCCACAGAAGTTGAGTATCATTCTGCAGGAGAAGTTTTCTGTGAAGCGATATGGCTACATCGCATACTTTAAGGACTTAGAATACCACAATACAAACTAACCACCATGTATGTTGACAATGAAGGTGTTCTCAAACTTGTTCGCAATCTATTTTTTCATGAAAGAACAAAACACATTGAGGTACAGGTACATTTCATACATGACCATGTCTTGAAGCACAATATATAGCTTTAGTTTTTTCCAACAGCTGAAGAAAGAGTAGATATCTTCACGAAGTCATTTGCACATGACAAGTTCAAGTTGTTCTGAGAGTTCCACTCCTTATCCCTTGAGACAATGTAAAATTAAGGGGGGGAATGATAGAAAATATATATTTCTCTATAGTTAATTTTTATTAAACTATAAAAATTGGGTATTTATTATTAATTTTAGTATAGGTATATGTATATAACCATCTATTTTGTTTTATTCTACATATAGGAGTTGTTGTATTGTTTTAACAATATTATTATTTGTTTGTATTTAATTTGGTTATGCTTGCCGAATATATTTTTGGAAGATTATGTGAACTAGTTTATTGTTTCACCTGTGTAACATATTTCCGTGTATGTATTAAGCTGTACAATTCCTATAAGAATTGCAGCACTCCATTATAAGAGAGATTTGGTTGATTAATAATATATTTTCAGGATTCTGTCCCTATTGTACAAAAAATTGAGCAAGTTATGTTCCAAAACCAAAATTTAAGATAACATAGAGGGTATAAAAGTGGCTCATGGAGTGGAGAACTAATTCCTCCAATAGTTCTTGGATGACACTATGCTTCTAGGTCGAGCTTCTATTCAAGAGGCTTGAGTCTTCAAAGAAATCACAACACAGTATGGAGAAGTCATTGGTTAGAGGATAAACTTTTGAAAGAGATCATTTTTTCATAAATGTTGGGGAAGAGAAACAAATCAAACTTTCCAACATTCAAAACTATAGTATTAAAATTCTCTCGAATACTTATCTTAGAATGCCTCTTTGTAGGAAAAAGTTAGAGGAAGAAGGATGGAATAAACTTATAGAAAAGTTTCATAAAAAATGGACTCATGGAAAGGATCATTACTATCACAAGTTGGGAAATTTATACTCATACAAAGTTGTCTCTAGGGGATAACGGTTTTCATCATGTCCATATTTTCTTTACCTATTAGGGTTAGGAAATCTATTTAAACTATTCAAAGGATATTTCTATGGAATAGATCTAAGGATAAGAATAGAATTCCCTTAATTGCTTGGGACAAGGTTACTCAACCTAAGGATAGAGGGGGACTTGGTTTGAAGAATATTTAGTACATGAATCAATCCCTTATAACTAAGGTGGGGTAGAGATTGCTTATAGAGGAGGGTACCTAGAATAAGATTTTGAAAACAAAATATTTACGGCCCTTTGGAGGTACTTTGGCTATTTTCTATAACTTGGAACTCCCTAGAGGTTGTATATTTTGGAATAATATTTGTCAGTCTAGAAATTTGTTAGTACAATGAAGAAAATGGAATCTGGGGGATGGTACAAAGATAAAATTTTGGGAAAATCCTTGGATCAAGGATAAATCCCTCATTCTAGAGGAACCATGGAATGTTCTTGGGCATTTATTCGTCCAATAAATTGGAGAGTCTATCTGTAGTTACTGGAATGAAGAGTGGAAGTGGATTCAAATGCAACCTCCCCTTACTATCATAGGATTTTACAACCTTTTCAAGAACTAAATAAACTCTTTAAATATTATCACATATGCCATAATAGAGCTCAAGATGAGCTAATTTGGAGAACCAAGGAAAAAGGGGAATACGAGGTCAAATCTGGCTACTTGTTGACTTTTGAGAATATTGAACCAAACACCTTCTGGAGGAATATTTGGAATAAAAATATTCTTCCCAAGATCAATATTTTTATTTGGGAATTTGTTAAAGGAAATATTATTATGGTGGATAGGCTAAGAAAAATGGGGATGATCATCACTAACAATTGTAGCCTTTCTAAATTTAATGTGGAGTCAATCCAACATCTCTTCATGGAATGTTCCTTTTCCTTTCAAGTCTTCTATGCTATTCTCAGTTGGTTTAAGATACATTTGGTCCTTCCTGGGGATGTGGCCCTCCTCATAGAAGAATGAAGCTTTAATTTCCAAAGTGATTTAATCAAAGAAATTTGGAAACTTTCCCTTCCTTGTACTTTGTGAGGTCTGTGGATTAAATGGAATAATATGATTTTTAGGAACAAATACTCTAGCCTTGACATGGTTATAAACATGGTTAGGAAGTATCTCAAAGAAAATTATCAAATTTTAAGGACCAAATTGTTTAAGGAGGGTTTGGAATGGGAAAAATATTATTAAAAGCATGAGTGTCAATCCTACCAATCCCTTAAAGGTGAATTTTATTCACAAATTCAAGTGGTAAAGACCCCCTGATGGTCACTATAAAGTAAACTTTGATGGCTCTACCAAACAAAAGGATAAAACTGATGGAGGGGGTGGTCTAGTTTGTGATCATCTTGAGAGATGTATTGGATCCTATGCGGGTCCCATTGGTAACCATAATAATAATTATGCGGAAGCCAAAGCCATGCTTTGGGCCATCAATATGTGCAAATATTCGAAACTTGGATCCATCATTATAGAATGAGACTCCCTTTGTGTCATCAATGCTCTTAAATACCAGAGTAAGTGTGGATGAAAGTTAAGTAATATCATCAAGGAAGATCATGTAATCTTGAAATAATTTGACAAGGTGGAAATTTATCACACCTATAGGATGGGTAATAAACTAATGAATGTGGTTTCAAATCAAGGTAATGACATGCATGATTTGATGATGATGCTAGGGACATGTATACCTTGGAAATATATTATAAAATTTGTAAATGAGGATTCGATATTGGAGAATTTGTAATGATGGTGACCAAGGTTCACATGCTTTCGAGATCTAAATTTTTTTTGGGAAAGATCGTGACTCATTTGTTTAGGTTAGTTTTCATTTTTCTTGGATTCCATTGTGACTCAATTCTATACATTTTTTAAGAGAGAAAGTGTGCTGGGGTAAAAATTGAATTTCATAGAGTT
The DNA here is from genome assembly GCA_019776745.2 of Taxus chinensis. NCBI lineage: Eukaryota > Viridiplantae > Streptophyta > Pinopsida > Cupressales > Taxaceae > Taxus > Taxus chinensis. The sequence goes on along the minus strand of CM034157.1, from coordinate 297,065,787 downwards.
AGAATCGAACCCACTTCTTTCCTTCACCTAAAAAACAAATCCATTTTGTGAAATATTCTATGAAAGGGGGGCTTTTTCAAGTGCATTTGGGGTTTAAAAGGTAAAGACCCTAGTCTTTTTGTTGATTTTTTAAATGTCTTGCTGGAAGTGGGTTTCAACTTTATGGGGGTGGAAATCAAGGTTACGAAGGAATACATAATTGAGATTATTAGTCTCGTAAAGGATGGTCTTAAAAATTTTAAGGAAAAATCCTGTAAAAAAACATGAGATTTTTGTTTTCTTTGAGACTGGTGAGCATATTGTTCCTACGATGATGACATTGCCCATAGTTTCCTCCTTGGGCATTGGGCCAATTTTTTATTTGTTGTTATGAAATATTTGACTCTAGAAGGAAAATTTAGAAAGATATTCTCTTATCATCTCTCTATCCTAAATTTCTTCCGTAAGAACCAAACTATGAGTCTGTTTTTCTTTCTCTATTGTTCTCTGTTAAGCACCATTTTTGACTTTAAAAACAAATTAAAAAAATTCCTCTGCATTTCAAGGCTTGATCCTCTTGTTAGTGGAAAAGGGAAAACCCATCATTCGTGCTCAACCTTTGAACACTGGTGACATTGATTTCTACCATGAAACCCTTGGTACTTCCATTAAATGTGTGAAGAAAAGTAAGGGGAAAGACTAGATTGTTGATGCTCTTTGAAAACTTAAACATGGGTTTCACAATGAGACGAAAGTTTTGGGAGAAGGGAGAGAGATTTTTTGGATTGGGAAGCTAGAATTTTACATGCTGAGTCGACTACTGACACCATTCTCATGGTTAACAAGAATATAATCCTAGAGTTGAAGAAGTGCCAACATAAAATTGAGCTCCAAAATAAAATAATTAGGGGTTTACATGCTACATTCGTCATGTAGGAGCAGAGGGTTTCTTTCCTTTAGGACTAAATGGCCAAAGTTGGCAACAAGCCCAACATAAAATTGTCCCTTAGTAGTTTTGATAGTGTTGATTTTTTAGGCGCTTAGACAGATGGGGATTCTAATTCTGAAGAAAATACCCTAGCTGAGGACAAGGAGGAAATTATTCCCAAATAACCTGAGATTGTGGACACTCAAAATATGGAAAAGAAGGAGAAAATACCAAAACATGTGATCATCAAAGTTGTAGGAAGGATGGTGGACCAAGTTCTGGTACTTACAACAAAATTGAGGATTAATGGTGGGCCTTTTGCTTCCCTTTTCTATGTTTTCTTCCATCTGATTTTTGGTTAGTTTTTCCTTAAAATTTAAAAAAATGCAATTATTAATTTTCAGAATGGGTTGTCTTGCTCTATTTTGTGGTGGCTTGTTGTCAAGCATTTTTGACTTGGCCTCCATAACTTTGTGTTGGTATTTTTAAATCTAATTACTCTATATGTACGAGGTTTTTTGGTCCCCTTAAAATCCAATTTTATTTTATCTTATCAAAAAAAAAAATACTATTAATTACTAATATCATATCTTGATTAAAAACAGTTTGAATTTTATTATTACTTATTGTTATTGATTAATTAATTTTTAATAATACCAGCACTATTATTTCAAATTTTTACTTTATTTTTCCGAAGCCTCTTAATAGTCATTTATTATGGTATCTTTGATTCAATTTTGAAATTTCAAAATATTTGGTCATTTATTATGGTAGGTTTGATTCAGAATTTGGGCACTTTCTTTTGAAAATCATTCAATTTACCAATGCAAGTATTCGTATTTGTTTGCTTAATATTGCGCAAATATTTTTTTGATTTAGAGATTATACATTTATGTAGCCAGAATATGAAAATAGCATAGCAGGACTGTACCAAGTCCAAGTAAGTACAATGATATATTCTTGCGATAGCATGCGAGAAACAGCTACAGATATAGGAGATTTGGAAGAAGAAATAGTCAACCCGATACATTCATAATTGCTCAAAAGAGAAAAAAAATGGCAGAGGCAAGACTATGGATGCTTGATATTTTGAAAAATCAAAGCGGTCTTGTGGGAGCAATTTCTGAGCTCCTTTTTCCATTTATGCTCATTTATTTTTATTTTGCCCCAAATGTGTCTTTTTTTATGGTAGGTTTGATTCAAATTTTGGGATTCAATAATTAAATATGAAAACAACTCCCAATCTGAGCAATGCTAAACTCTAACTAACTCCATGCTCTTAGGTTCTGAGGCAAGGTTTTGGACCTATTTTTCAGTACATTATACTAGAACATCTACAGTAAGTTTGCATGATTTTGGCACAAAAATTGCCATGCATCTTCTGCATCCCTAAATTAGAGGAATTTCCAATTTCTAACTCATATTACAATTATTAATAATTTTTTAATTTTCGGCTATTAAGACTGGCAAATTTAGGGCCCAAAAACATGTCAAAGATTTAATTGGGGAAAGCCAAAGAACATAGATGTAACTATATAAATATGAAGATACAAATATTTTGTAGAAGAAAGAAGAAGAATTAGCTTCCGATACAATGATTTTTCAAGGGAGACTATTAAATATTTCTTGAAGGGAAAAAAATGGTAGAGCATGATATTTGAGGTTTTTATATCTCATTTTTCCATGTTTACTTAAAAATCCTAAAAATGTATAAACAAAGATATTTTAGTTCACAATAGAATATCTAAACCATTTATTCCATTTATCTCGTTTATTTTTATGTTTGCAAAATATATAGATTTGTTTCCATTTATAAACGTAACAATAAATAAATAAAGAAATATATTTATTTACATTAGTAAACGTAACAATTACAAAATTTACAAATCAATATTATTTTTTTCAAATTCGTACCTGTTTATGATGCAAAAAATATTATTAGATAGATTAAGTACCACCTGTCTCTTTCTATGTCTTTTTTAATAACCTCTTCAACAAGTTTCTTTTTCAATAATCTCTTTATCCAATCAGGCCAAATCCTTTCACATAAGAAAAAAATGATTTGATAAACTCAGTACCACCTTTATTTTTCTAGATCTTTTTTTATTACCACTGCAACAAGTTTCTTTTTCAATAATCTTTATGTTCAATCATGCCAAATCCTTTCACATAACTTCTTCTTTCTCATACAAAATATATGAATGAAAAAAGTGTGGCCATAACAGAGAAAAAAATCAAAACCCTAGCCATTCAAAATCAATATTTTTATAAAGTAATTGACTATGAAAATTTCCCTCTAAAAAATGGCAAAAATTCAAAATTTGAATTTAACCTACCACAATAAATCACCACCCTTTAATGATTAAATTATTTTAGTATCCTTATATCGTAATTTGAAATTTGAATCTATCCGACCATTATAAATCACTACCCTTTAAAGCTTAAATTCCTTTAATATCCTAATATCCTAAGTCTATCGTAAATACTTAACCATGAAAGGGTACATATTTAAATGCTTTAATGTCATATTATCCCAATATTTTAGAAACATTTAAATGTTTTGAAGAGGTATTAGAATAATGAAAAATACATAGTACTATTTTTGTACATACATTCAAAATTTGAATATATAATACATTAACAAATCACCACCTTTTAATGCTTTAATATGTTGTAATATGCTTAGATATTTGAATTTATTGGACCCATTTAAATGTTTTAAATAGATATGTGAATAATGAAAAATATATAGTAGAATTTATTTTCATACCTAAGTACACACATGTAATGATTTATAAATGTCCACATTTACAGAAAATATGTTTTAATAATGAAATCATGAAATTTTAAAGATGTTTTTTTATAATTATGAAATTTAAATACATTGTACTTTTTGTGTATTTATTCTATTTTGGAATGGGCACGCACTCTCACATACTATATAAAGTTTAAAAAAATTGAAACTATCCTATGCAATAATAAATCACCACCTTTTAATGCTAAAATGCTTAAATGCTTTAATATCCTAATAGTCTAAGTCTATTGTAAATGTTGTAACAAGATATTTGAATAATGAAAAAAATATAGTAGAATTTATCGTCATTCCTATTTACTTTGTTTTAGAATGGGCACACATTCTCATGGCTTGTATAAAGTTATGAAATTGATTGAGCATTTTTACATTGTCTTGTATAGAATGGGCAGATACCCATTCTCATATAGGAATCATAAAATACCTATTTGGGAAGGTAGCAATTACAAAAAAGAGTATGGATTATACATGCTCATAAGTTTAAACTAAAAGACTTGTTTGGGTGGATAGGAATCAAAAACAATATTTCTTGTATGAGAATGTTTAGAAAATGCACATGCCCATTGTCATAAAATCAATATTTATTGTATGATAATGTTTAGAATGGGCACATGCCCATTCTCATAAAACAAATATTATTCAATCACGACTATCAGAACATGCCCATATATATATATATATATATATATATATATATATATATATATATATATATATATATATATATAACTTGTATTATAATGTTTAGAATGGGCATATGCCCTTTATGATAGGACTAATCAAATTTACTCTGTTTTAGAATGTGCACCCATTCTCACATCTTGTTAAAAAAGTCATGAAATTGATGGAGATTTGTTACATTGTATTGTATTGAATGGGAAGATGTCCCTTCTCATTTACGAATCATAGAAGATTTTCTTGGGAATATTGAATCAGAAGAGTCCCCTTATCATTTAGGAATCATATAAGACTTTCTTCAGTAGATAGAAATCATAAAAGATGAGTATGAATTATACATTCTCATAAATTTTAAATAGGTATGAAATTGATTGACCATTTTTACATTGTCTTTTATTGAATGGGAAGATGCCCATCTCATATAGGAATCCTTAGTTTGGGTAGATAGGAATCACAAACAATATTTCTTGTATGAGAATGTTTAGAATGGGCACATGCCCATTCTCATAAAACAAATATTATTCAATCATGAATGTGTAAATTCCCATTCTCAAAAAATAAATATTACTTGTATTATAATGTTTAGAATGGGCATATGCCCTTTATGATAGGAATAATCAAATTTACTTTGTTTTAGAATGTGCACCCATTCTCACATCTTGTTAAAAGAGTTATGAAATTGATGGAGATTTTTTGCATTGTCTTGTATTGAATGGGCAGATGCCCCTTCTCATTTAGGAATCATAGAAGAATTTCTTGGGTAGATAGGAATAATAGAAGAAGAATAAGAAGAGTATGGATTAAACAGTCTCATATTTTTTAAATAGGTATAAATAGGAATAATAGGAGCAATCTCATAAAATCAACATTTCTTGTATTACAATGTTTAGAATGGGCATATTCCCATTCTCATGCAAACAAAATTGTTTCATTTTGTATTGAATGGGCATCACATTTCTATTCTTTCTATTCTCATATAGGATTCATAAAATTACTCACAACTTTTAAATAAGTATTAAAATGACTATGTATTGAAGAATGTGAACATGACCATTCTCTTAAAATCAATATTGCTTGTATTAAAACATAAATGTTTCAATTCACGTTCAATGTGCACATCCTTGTTCTCCAAAAAAATAATATTCCTGTATTAGAATGTTTAGAATGGGCATATGCCCTATTATAGTTCACATTCTCAATAAAAACAATATTTATTGTATTAGAATGTTAAGAATGGGCATATGCCCTATGTTATATGAATAATTAAATTTACTTTGTTTTAGAATGGCCACCCATTCTCACAACTTGTATAGAGTTTTGAAATTGATTGAGTATTGGGTGATGCCCCTTCTCATTTAGAAATCATACAAGAATTGCTTAGGCAGATAGGAATAGTAGAAGTAGAATATAGATACTAGCATCATTGTTTCAAAAGGACATATGCCCATTCAAATACAAAAAAATATGTTTTTTCTTATATTTGGCAAATAGTTTTTTAATCATTGTTTCCCATGGGCATATGCACATTTTAAAACAAAAAATATGTTTTCTATTGTATTAAATGGATAGATTCCCCCTCGTAGCCGTTAAATACGTATTAAAGAGTGGGAAGTTGAGAATTTTTTTCTTGTATTGAAGTTATAGAGGTATCAAAAAGATTAAGTTTAATATTGCTAAAATTAAAATATGTAAAAAGGGAATATGCATATTCTCTTTAATATTTATTTTCGAATGGGAATTTTACTATTCTCATAAGGGAATCGTTAAAAAAATGTCAATTATTGTTCATATTAGAGATAACTGAAAATATCATAAAGAGAATTATAGAGATAACATTAGAATATGAAGAATGGGCATATGCCTATTCTCTTTATTATGAATCATAAGATATAGTCCATTATTGTTCATAAATATATGTGAATAAGTATAATAAAAATAAAAGAGATAAAATTTAATTTTTTTAGCATGCGAACTTACCCAATATCACCATCTTTTTAGGTGTATCAAATCCATCATATCACTTCATAATACTTACTCTAATTCTTGCATACCATATGAAAACAATAAATTGTATGCATATCAATTCAATGAACTAGCATGAGTTTTCAACTAGTAATCATGTTGAATTATTATTAAATGAAGATTAAAAAATGGTTAACTATCCTTTTTATCTACATAGTACATAATATCAAAAAACAAGGTAATAATGCAATCTCTATTAGAAAACAATATTTACTACCTAATTTTATAATCATACAGAAAAATAAAGATCTGTTAAGAAAGAAACAAAATTCATTCATCATCACAGTAATCAATATAGATAACAAGGTAATAGTAGCATCTAATAATGATACAAATGTCAACATTAAATAAGATCATTTCAAAGTCAATATTTTACATAAACAAAATTCATACATCATCACATAAATTAATAGAGATAAAATTTAATTTGTTTCAGAATGGAAAATTCCCCATTATCACAGCCTTTATATAGCTCTCAAAATGATTTACTTCAATATTTCTTCCTATATGTGAATGGGCATATTCCCTTTCTCATATATGAATCATAGAAGAATAGTGATAAAATTTACTTTGTTGTACAATGACCAGTTCACTACCATGTAAGGGAAAATAACCAGATGATATTCTTCATCTCTGAAATAAATCACAAGAATCAATATAGATGAAATTTAATTTTCTATTGTTCTGATATGATTCTTATGTGATAATGGGCATATATAATGGGCATATGACCAGTCTCATGTAGGGATCATAGAAGACTAGATAGATAATTTACTACATTATAAAATTGTGAAATAATTTTTTTCTCTACTATTATGTTATGATTCCTATGTGAGAATGGTCATATACAATGGGCATATGCCCATTCTCATATAGGAATCATAGAATAAGATTAGAGATAAAAATAAAATTTTGTACAATGGGAAATTATCCACCATGCAAGGGAAAGAAAACCATATGATATTCTTCATCTCATAATAAATCAACAGAGAAGAGTTAGATAAATTCATGTTTGTGAACAAATTGGTGTTTCTCAAAAATTTCCTTGATATTTTTTTCTTCACAAGCCAAAATAGTCCAAAAAAAGAGGGAACCCAAAAGACAAAATTATAAACAATCAACAATCAAATAGCTCACATGTAAGGAAGCGGTCTAACAAAATAGAGGAGCCCAATGCAGAAAGGAAGAACAAAAAAGTTGGAGAGATCAAACAATATATCATAAATTTTCTTCAAATCTTTTGCTTTACAAGGTGAAATAGTCTAACAAAATGGGAAAATTCCTGTTGTCATATAGGAATCATAAAAGAATAATAGATGTAAAATCTAATTTGTTTTTAGAATGGTAAAGCTTAAAATTCCCAAGAACTCTATCATCCTTGAAAACATTAATTGTCCATTAATATCTCCATTGTGCCACGTAGTGACGTGAATTAAATGCCATTAATATCTCCAATTTCCCTCTAACGAGTGGTTGAAGAGGTGTTTTAAAACAATTACCTTCAATTAATAAATAAATGGTGGTCAACAATATATTTGCATGGTGGTCTCACTCTGTCATGGTCAGAAACAAATATAAAGTTTTAACATTTTTCATAGCCATGTTTTAGGTTATTTGCATATAAAATACACTGCTAATAATATCACCTTTGTGCCACGTAGTGGCCTATATTAAGTTCAAATTATATTTCTTGTATTAGAATGTTTAGAATGGATGTATGCCAACTCTCAATCAAACAAACATTTTGGTTTTGTATTTAATGGGAAGTTTGTTTGTACAAGAAATATTAAACTTAATCATTTTAATATCTCTTCAAAGGCTGCGAGAATGGGAAAAAAAATTAATTTCAATATAACTTGTATTGTATTTAAGTTTAATATTTTTCTTTGAAGGACATTACTTATAAAATTGTTAAAAATCATAAATAAGGCTTGAATATGTACTGTCATTGCTAAATTATTTACTAGGTATGTGTGGGAATAAAAATGTTATTTTGGGGAAACATTTCTCACATAAACCTCAGATAAAGAAGGTGCTAGATTTAGCAATGGAAAATTTAGATTGTTATTTGGAAATTGCTTAAGTGTTTGATATTAGGTTTGGTATTAGGTCTAGATATAGGGATCTTTCTTTATGGGTTCAACTAAATATATACCTTGAATTTTTTAGCATATAATGTAGGTAGGTTTTCCACTAGTAGATATTTGTGTACAAAAATACGTGGTACTTGGATTATCTGCATAAAAAACTATACAAAATATAAATGACATAATCCCATTCTATATTACTCATATAGAATGGGCAGATGCCCACTCTCATTTGTGAATAAAAAAATGAATACCAGAATTAAAATTTACTTTGTTTTAAAACATTTATATGAATCCTATGAGAGGTATTAACATGATTAAATTCAATATTTCCTTTACAAACACACTTTTGATTCTCACAACCCATTCTAAAAATGTTTACAATCATATAAATATATTGTATGATGAGAATTACATAAGGCTTGATCCCTCTTGAGGGTATGTAGTGCATCACTTGGCTCTGCCAGGGATAGTCTAGCTAGTATAATACAATTATTAATAATTACAAAAACAAAAAATTATATGTTTGTATGAGAATGGCCTTTTGCCCATTGTAAAGCTTCTTTCACTAGTAATATTTTCTATCTATAAGGGTTGTGAGAATGCACAACTTCCATTTTAAAATAAATTAAGGTTGTGAGAATGCACATATTTTCATTCTAAAATAAAGTAAATTGTGTCTTTATTATCCTTCTATGATTCTTATATGAGAATGGGCATATGCTCCTTCTAAACATCTAGTCTTATTCTACATTTCCTATATGAGACTAGGCCTCTGCTCATTACAACCATTTTTATAATATATATTTTTTTATCATTTTCATATATTAAGCAACATCTTCTTCCTCTGTATTTTCTATATGTCAAAGGACATACTCCCATTCTATACAAAATATAAATATAACATATATTTAATACAAAAAATAAATGTAACATGTTTTCAATACCAAATGCAAATGTAACATCTATTCAGTCGGATTGCTACATGATGGACACCCAAAACCATCAACAAAATTACTTCATTATTATCATTTTTTATCTCATATTCACTCATACTATACTACTACTTGAATAACCTAGGTCTTACATTATTATCAAATTTTCACTTATATTGCAACTTAAAGGACACCCATAAGACTCAACAACACTACTTCAATATTATCATTTTATAAGAGTCTGAATTTGTGCATAAGAATGTAGTTTCTAATTTATAATTTTCATATAAAGTTATTATTCCATAGTTTTTTCTTCCTTTCTAATAATGTCCCTCATATCATCCTTCACCATCTCATCCTCCTCTGAGCTGTTGAGGTAAAACTTAAGCCTGCACTTTTTGCTTCCCTTCTCTAGTTGAACTAGCCTCCTCTGAATATACATAACCATATTTTAAGCATAGAAATATCCTCTTTGATGGAATTTTGAGAAGTAAATTTTTTTTTGAGGCCTGAATATACTTCATACAACTATATACCATATCCACCATAGACTCGTCGAGTGAATCAACGTCCCTTTCCAGCTATATAACCCTAAGGGAAAATTTTTCCAATGCCATACTCCACCTTTTATTTTCCTTTGGAAGACTCCCCTTTGATATCAGACATAGAAACACCAGCCTCCGTATCAATACCCTTATTCTTCCTCAATTTATTCATTCATTCCACCAGAGTACAATTTTCATCTAGGTCCTCCAAATTTGGCTCCAAAACCTCCCTCTCCATATTACCAACAACATCTACAATGTTTATCGATAGCATAAAAGACTCTTTTATGTCATCTAAGCCTGAAGAGGAGGAATCCTCATCATCCTCCTACTCCAAATACTTCTAATCCTCCACATGCTATTTACCATCATTCAACAAGCCCCTAAACTTCTTAGATTTTGTGAAGTCTGTAGAACCCAAACTGAATAAGGCCATCATTAATCCCTGATGAAGAGGGATTTTCAACTTTCTTTTTTGAAAATTATTGATTGATTTGTGCAGGGAACAATTGAGAAAGAATGGGAAATTATAATGCATATCATGGTGGATATGACCTAACATAGGGAAATGGTGGGCATAAACTACTTTATACCTACCCTCCAAGGTGATAAAATGCATCAAGTGTAGGGTGATTTCATTACAAATATTAGGTAAATAATATCTCCGAAAACCTTCACAGTGATGTCTTAGTTTCTCTTTACCAACAAAAAGTTTTCCCTCTCCTCATCACATTTTTTCTTTGGTTTTAAAATCTGCCTCCCCTCCTTATTCATCCCAACTACTATAGCAATAAAATTTGCATAAGTTTTTATAGAAAAATCCCCTGATACTAACCTAACCATCCTTCCAATGACTAGAAAAATCCTTTTCATGGCTTCTTCATGGCCTTTAAAACTTTGAAAGAGAGATGACATACCTACATTTTCCAACATCATCCAAACTCTTCTACTAATCCCATTGGTTGAATTAGGTTCTTGACAAACTAGATCACCGCCCATATTTTTTATTTCTTTATTAAAATGGCAATAAAACCAACCCAATTCATAATCTTCTTGTCTATTCTAAAACCAATTATCATACTTTATCAAGCCCTTGTCTAGACCAAATGTCATTTCTAAACCCAACGTAAGCACTTATATCATCTAACCTCTCACATCTATCCTCATTCTTTCTTACTCTTTGTTTATACCCTATACTGACATAGAATGCTCTTCAATAATTACAATGACACATAAATTTCAACCTCTTTAACCTCTCTTTACAAGGTAAACAACAACCATGTTCCCTTCCCAATAGACATGATTATAAGAAATAAGTTAAAGGATGTTTCCATGGAATTCTCCCTTTCTTTTTATTTTAATACAAGAAATAATGAACTTAATCATTTTAATAAATCTTTGAAGCCAGTGAGAATGGGTAGCTAGCCATTCTAAATATAATTCAATTCTATCTCTATTATTATTTTATGAATCCTATATGATAACTCACATTATCTCATTTAATACACGATTTAACTTATTAATTAATTTAATAACTATGAGCATTGTGATAATGAAGAGATACCCATTATAAAATAAAGTAAATTTTCCTATTTTTCCTTATATATGATTTGAATACAAGAATAGGTAATTTACCATTCAAAAAGTGATTAAATTTAATCTCTATTCTTCTTCAATGATTCTTATAAGAGATTGGGCATCTTCCCATTCAAAATAAAAAAAATTTGTTTGTATGAGAATGGGCATACGCCCATTCTAATAATTGCAATAAAAGAAATATTGAACTTGATCATTACTAAATGGAAAATTAATATGATATATAAGAGTGAAACTAAATGATCAATCTAATATAAGAATTATTTAACTTAATCAATTTAAAAACTATATGAAGGTTGTGAGAATGGGAAACTTGCCATTTTATAATGAATTAGATTTTATCTATATTATTATTTTATTATTACTATATGGGATTGGGAAGTTGCTCATTCGATACATGATTGAAAATAATCATTTTAATACCTATGAAGTTTGTGATTATGGGGAACTACCCATTCAAAAATAAAGTAAATTTGATCTATTTTTCTTATATGATTCCTATATGATAATGGGAAACTGCCCATTCTAAAACAAATTAAATTTTATCTATATCCTTCATATATGAAAATAGGCATCTTCCCATTCAATACAATAAATAAATGCATGCTTGTATGTATAAGGGTATAAGATCCTTTTAAACATTCTAATAAAAGCAATATTGAACGTAAACATTTTAATGCCTTTATAAGAATGGATCCCTGACCAATGAATGGAAGATAAAAATAAATTGTTTGCATGAGAATGGGAGTATGCCAATTCTAATCATTATAATACAAGAAACATTGAACTTATTATTTTCAAGAACTCTATGAAGGCTGTGAGAATGGGAAACTGTCCATTATAAAACAAGCTAGATTTTATCTATGTTCTTCTTTTATGATTCAAATTTTGAGAATGGGAATTTTCTCATTAGATACATCATTAAACTTAATCATTTTAATTACTATATGAAAATGATTAAGATCAATATTTCTTAGCTTGGAAGGTGAGCTCACTTGTCTCAACCTCGATAGGTCAACCTTGTCTACTTAGCTTGGCAGGTCAACTCGCCCACCTAGCATGGTAGGTTAGCCCCCCATCCTAGCTCAAAAATTCAACTCACGTACCCATCTTGACCATCTAACTCAACCATCCAGATTGATAGGCCAACAAAAATTCCATCTCAGTGGATCAGATCTCCTGCATATCTTGGAATGTGAACTTTCCCGCCAATCTCAGTGAGTTAGACCATCCACCAAGCTCGGTGAGTCAGCTCACCCAATGAGCTCGGTGAGTTAGCTCACTCACCCATCTCGGCCTACACAACTCACCTACCCATCTTGTCCATCATAGCTACACCACCTATCTCGCAAAATAATTAACTTTTCCTAGGTGGTAACCCCACACTATACTTTGGTTTTTACAAAATAGTTAACTCCATGTCTTAGCATGAAGAATTAGAAGTGGTGTTTTTATAATCAAAAACATATTTTACAAGGGAATGATCTTATTAAGACTTTGAAACATGCAAGAAACAGTCATATTTAGAGGCATCCTTTTATAACTATAGAGGATATACTATGCACGTATTTCAAAAGATTGAAGTGATATTCTTAAAACACATCAATATTACAAAAGATCAAAAATATGACATTATCTTTATACCCAGATCAAAATACAAGAGAAAGAAAATATGATGATATTATTCATCTTATAATAAATCAAAAGATAAAAGTTAGAAGTATCTTTGAAACTTATCCTCAATTTAAAAAAGAAGTAAAAAATTTCTTCACTATAAAAAAGTAAATTCTTCTTCTATTAATGAATCATTCTTGTCCTACGGAACTCGCCCGCACAAATAAAAAAAACAATGTCACCCAGGTGGTAAGACCACTAAGTAGTTTGGTAAAATCATAATAGATAACTCCCTATATTAGAAACTACAATTTGGTTACCAATCTCATATTTTCCCACAATATCTATTCGACTGGTGGCAGTTAGCCCCTCATACCAGCATCAGTTACCCCAACTAACATCGCTTTCTATGTTCTAATTTTTGAATCAGAACATCGATCAAATCACACATTTTAGACCCATTTTTCTCCATTCCTTATGTATTTCTACATTATCAGTAAAGGTCATAATATTTTTTCTATTGTCAGTCACATGGTTTTGACTTGCAGACAATCCATTGCTATCATGTTTTAGGCTAGCCACCATCTGATCCCACCTATTCCATCGCCTCCTTCCATCTTATCACCTATGGGCCTCAATCAGGATCTTGTCATACCCACTAGTGATGAGGAGTTCACAAGACTCTTTGATCACAATTGTGTCGATCTAAAGTATTATCTCACTCATTAATCTACCCGTGGTTCATCAGGACACCCTGTATATGACATGTCTGTCTTCATTCCTCCTACCCTCGCACCCACTTCTGCATCAACTATTACTAGAAACACCTTACCACCCATGGTTTCCTAGATTGACCCTACATCATTGATATCTACTGCACCTATGACATCTATCACACCTTTGAAGTTTGTCACTCCTACGATGTCAACCATGCATTTATCAACCATCTTGAGTGTAGATCTATCTACACCCGCCACCTCTCATATACCTATTACATCTCAGCCATCATTACTATTAATAACCCACACTCCCTTCCAAAAAATCATCCGCTCCATCCTAAAATCTCTTTCTCTAATTTCTAGGAGGTTCTTTACATCCATCATGCCTACCTACACCTATCACTAATAGCCCCATATTTCATTGACCAATTATTTAATGTACTTGCCCTCTAAATCTATTCTGGCCCATGGTCCTTCATCACAATTTTTGTACTCGACATCACCACATACTAGGATGTTATCCATATTATACTTGCCTTATCTAACCCCTTATATTGTAGGGGTTTCCTCATCATCACAACCTACCAATGATCTTATCAAAATGATAATGGAAAAGATGCAGAAATTAGAAGTATCTATCTCTGGCTCACGTAACTCTCTAACATATGATGAGATTCACAATGATCCCATTCACCCGTCCAATTTTATTCATCCATACCTTGCCTATTGGGGAATTCCTAAATTCAACTATTTCAACAACAAAGAAGACCTGCAATAGCACTTGCGATATTTTAAACATGTGTGTTATCTGATCACTCAGGATGACACTTTTCTCTTACGGAAATTCTGAATTTCCTTGACAGGACCATATTTAGATTGGAATAATTCTCTACCCAATAACTCCATATTTTCATTTAATCAAGTAGCTCAAGATTTTCTAGACCACTTTTCTATCAACATTATCAACAAGGTCACCATGAATGACTTATACATGACACGCTAATATGAAGATGAATGCATTACAGATTTTGTCACTTGTTGGAAGAGCCTAATCAACCAAATTGATAAGGCTAAAATATGCTTCATCAATGAACAATAAATGCTCTCATTTTATTTCCTTTTAGCCAAGTCTTGTCTGCATTTTTTAACATTTGTTTGATCTAGATATAAGTTAGGATGTAATTTTCCATCTTTTTCTTTATTTACTTCTAACGTCTAAAATTTTTATAATTCCTAACAAGTGTGTATAAATTTAGGTTTTTGTGAATAAAATAGGTCACATTCGGATAGATAATCAAAGTATCAAGCAACCATTACTTTTTCTGGAACATTGGCTTCAATACAGCGTAGCTCTAGAACCTCCATGCTTAGTTTTGGAACTCCATCATACAGTTAAGGAACTCTATTGCTTTGTTCCCAAACCTTAAGACTTAGTTCCATAACTCCAGCACTTAGTTCCAAAAAACCTAGGCTTAGCTCTAAAACTTTCATAGTTAGTTCTGGAATAGTTCCCTTTGGTTCCAGAACTTCTCCAAAGTTCCGGAATCAATAGGGATCTATTTATTTTGAAAAAATCTGATTTTAGAGTAATTAATGGGACTTCCAATTAGAAGCAGATCATGAGATTTTTTATTCTTCATACTCCATATCTAGAGATAACTTATTTAGGATCAGATATTTATATGTCCAACACAGTTTCTAAATTCCACATCTATTTTGGGCACTATTTGGTTCCACTTGAATTGGTATACAGCTATGGTTGTAAATACATCTTTGGATGGTGTAATATATATAAAGACTTGTAGATAGATTAAATATATACATATATAGAGATATACGACATAGAGATATAGTGAAATTTTGTAAGACAGAACACTTCAAAAAAATATAGCCATTTTGTTTTGAGAGAATCATACTTTGTCAAATCCTGATTCAAGGTGGAGCAAGGGCCCACTCCTCCAAGAAATAGTATGATTGTCTTATTGGTATTTATATTTATAAGTAATTCATGTAAATTTGTTAAGTATTAATTTTGTAAACACTTTTGATTCTTCAGTTGAATTCTTTTATGTACTTTTCACTGCAGGTGTTATAGACTAGACTCTTATTTCCTTGCAAGGATTTTCACAACATTTTCAACTGTGTGTTTATTTCCAATCAAATGTGTTTACTTTTGTAACATTTGTTTCTTTCAAGAAATTTATTTTGTTTCGTAATGTGTGTTTATTTCCAGTAATTTATTTCTACAGAGAGTGTTTATTTCCATCAATTTTCTTATAGTTTTTCTTCAATAAGGCTTTCACCATGAAATCTTCAAGACATTGCAAAAATCCCCCAAAAAATAAAATAAATACCTACAGATAATTACTAGATCACTAGGACTCTTCTTATTGCATATAGATTTAGACACACCCCTAGTTTGAATATGACATCAACCAAGAAGTTGACTAAATGAAGGGAATAATGACACCATCATTATTGGTGCCATTGTTGGGGACCCACTAGTTAGAATTTTCTACTTAGGTGTCAACAAGAGTGACAATCATGCATTTAGTAATTGAAAAATCTTCCCTACATTATCATAAAAATTATGAGTAGACGAAGAGAATAAAAGGGTAAATTTCTCCCAAAAATATCTCAACAAGAATTATGAGCGTCCTCTAGTTCAAATAAGGAATTTGACCAAGAAGTGGAAGCACCATTGTCCCCTGTTAGACAAGAAACAAAACTACTACCTTTTGAATTCTTGGATCAGTCACCAGAAGGAAGTGGAACCTTTAGAAGAATGATTATCTCCCAAGATCCGTTTAGAGCAAGTTTTGATTCTTAATTAATTATTCAACCTCCTACTCCTGACTTCTCATGTTCACCAAAGTAGATCACATACAACATTGATTGGGAGAAAAGTCTAGAAAGTACTGCAAAAATGGCACGAAAAGCTGAAAGAGAATCTGATATGACCTTTACTTATCCAATCTAGTTGGATGATGACGATACACCTATGAATAATATTTCACCTACAAATTTACCCACATTTATAGGGATGTCATCTGAAGACCCTAACCAATTTTTGTTTGAATTTAAAGTACTGTGTCAGACTTATGATTATAAAATAGATAATCAAAAGCTCAAGTTGTTTCCATCTACTCTAAAGGATGCAACAATGAGGTGGTTTATGGGATTAACATCTAATTCTATTACCAATTGGGCACAAATGGAAACTTCCTTCCTAGATAAATATCAAGACTAATGTAGAGGGAGAAACATGAAGGAATATTTTTTCAAAATCAAGCACGAAGAGGATGAGAGTATGGAAGATTATTTGGATAGATTCCTCTTTGTAAGTAAAAGGTGTAGATTTTTACTTAGGGAAGAGTTAAGAAAAAACATTTTTCTTAAAGGTTTGGATGATGAATCTAGGGAAGCCCTTAATTTAATAGGAGGTGGAAAAATTTATCAATTGAGAATGAATGACATCAAAGACATTTGTAGAAAATATTCAAGAATAAGAGGTGGACCTAGGAAAGGAAAAATAGTGAAAATTTTGAATTCAGATATGAACAAACTGATGGATGAACTAGAAAAATTTAAAATAGACATTTTAGTTCAATTAACTTCCACCATGGATGGATTGCAAGCCAAAGAAAATTCTAATACTAAACCATTAGCTATGTACTACCCTAGATGTAGAAAGAAGCATGCAATAAGATATTGTCCTCTGGATAAAACAAAAATATGTCTTATTTGTGAATCTAGGGAACATGAAGTTAATGCTTATTCTCTTCTTCCATTCATAAAAACTCAGCTTAAAAAAACCAGCACTTCATCCACTACAAAAGAAGTAAAATTTGTCTAGAGATAACCTAGCCAGGGGTAGTTCATACCAAGATCTATTCCTAATCCCTGGATGATGCCATGGGTGGCTCAAACAATACCAAAAAATTAGGGAAAACCACCTTGGACCCCTCAACCAACATGGAATCCCCAAGATTGGGTAGGACAAGTTTTGTATGCTCAAGGACACCAACAACCATGTTCTGGTCAAGGTAACCCATATGATTGGTCACAACCTAGGTGAAACCCTAATAATTATGCTCAAGGGAAAACATATCCCAACCAACATCAATAGGCCATAATGGGTTCTCCAGCACAAGGTTCACAAACTGAAAATGTGGTTCAAACACAAATACTAGCACAACTAGTGGCTAATCCCAAAAACAAACAAAAAATCCCTGTCTATGGAACTGAGTAAGAAAAACTAGTTGATTTTAATGTCATGGATTGTAAGGGTATGTAAACAAGATATGGAAGAATAATTAATAGTCCACCTGTTATAATTACTAAGATGCCAGAAGAAACTGAAACCCCTAGTTCAGTTATTCCTAAGGAGGATGAAAAAGAAAAAGAGAAGCAACCAGATAAAAACTCTATTGAAACTCCATTTCTAAAAATATTTAAAGAAGTTATTGAGACCAATGAATCTGAACTAGTACAAGAATTTAGGAAACTAAATATTGAAATACCATTGTTGCAAGAAATCAAGGACATTGCTGAATTAAAAAAATTAATCAAAATGTTATGTTTAAAAAGACCTAGAAGGAAGAAGCAATACCCTAAGACTATTAAGGTAGATGGGAAACTTGCTGATTTATTGGCAAGTTAACTCTTACTTCCAAAATATGGGGATCCTGGAAGCTCTATTATTTCTATCTCTATAGGAAATAAACATATACATGATGTTTTGGTTGATTTGGGAGAAACTATAAATGTGATGACATCAGACACTTTGAAAACATTACCATTGACAGTTATACAACCTACTATGACAATATTGTAGATGACAGATCAACCGGTAGAAAAACCAGAAGGGATCATTAAAGATGTGGAAATTATGGTGGAGTCATGGGAGTATCCAACGAACTTCCTTATATTATGAATAAAATGTAAAACACTTAGTTATCCCATTATTTTGGGCAGACCATGGTTAGCTATAGTTGCTTCCTTAATTGATTGCAGATCATGTGATATGACTATCTCAAATGGTAAGAATTCTAAGAAAATTTCCTTATATCCCTCTGCATGACCTTTTATTGATAATCAAGAATAATTATGGGTTGATGATCCTGATACTAATAAGAAAAAAATGCCTTCTTTGGCTATGATAACGTTGCAGGATCACGTATGGGAGGTGGAAGATATGATTAATCAACCATTGAATGAACACCAACTATCCTTGGAGCAATCGAGGATAGTTCTAGAACCTACGTAATTAGTTTTAGAACCTATGAACTTAGTTCTGGAATCATCATATTTAGTTCCGGAACGTTCACAATTATCTTTGGAACCACACCATCAACAATTTCGTGCGAATGCAAATAATTTCTCTTTAGAGGAATGAGATTTCTCTTGGGGAGGGGAATAAATAGCTATGAAATCAGTAGCTTTGGTCTCAAAGATATCAGGAAAGGGTGAGGAATTTTTGGAAAACAACAGTGACGAGGAGTTTGAACAACAACAAGATAAGTATCATAACTTTGCCCACTGTCCTTTTTCCAGTATTATTTCTCAAGGGAATTTTGGAGATATTGCTACATATCATATGTTATTACCACATTCATGTCCACTAAACACCCTAATGGAACCCTTTCAACAAATAAGTTCATCACACATTGGAACCAAACATGTTGAGATTCAACCGGTTAAAATTTTGAACATTAATAGCTAGCTGAAGAATGAAGAAGAAGCTAAATTGTTTGATGTTCTGAAAGATAATACGAGTTATTTTTCTTGGGACTATAAAGATATGAAAGGAATCCATTCAAGTATTTTCACCCATCACATCTATACTAAGAACATTAAACTAGTTAGAAAACCTCAGAAGGATTAATCCAACCTTAAGGGACATAGTCAAGCAAAAAATTGAAAAAATATTGCAAGTAGGTTTTATCTACCCTATCTCAGATATTCAATGGGTGTCTCCTCTTATAAATGTACTTAAAAAGAACAGAAAATGGAGAATGTGTTGATTATAGGGAACTGAATAAATCCACAATTAGAGATTATTTTCCCTTACCATTCAAAGATAAATTTTTAGACAACCTCGTAAGTAAAAAATAATTTTCCTTCCTAGATGGATTTAGTGGATATAATAAAATTAGAGTTTCTACTGAGGATTAGAAAAAAAATACCTTTACTTGTCAATGGGGTAACTTTTCCTACAGGGTATTTCCATTTGGACTATGTAATACTCCAGCAACCTTCCAAAGAGTTGTATTAGATATTTTTATAGATCTAACAAATGATTGTGTAAAGGTATACATGGATGACTTTACTATGCATGGAGACACATTTGATGATGCTTTGAAGAATTTGGAAAAACTATTAACAAGATGTGAGCAACACCATTTGTCTCTTAGTCATGAGAAATGTTTGATGATGGTTGATGAGGGAATTGTATAAGGACACCACATTTCAAAAAGAGGAGTTTAGGTTGATCCAGAAAAAATCAGGATTATTTCATACTTACCTGTTCCTAAAACCCCCATGGATATCAAGTCATTTGTAGGACATGATGGGTACTATAGGCATTTTATCAAGGATTTTAGTAAAATTTTTGCCCCCATGTTTAGTTTTCTTACTAAGGACTGTGAATTTATTTGGGATGAAAAATGTCAACATTCTTTTGAAGAAATTAAAGAAATATTAATCACTGCCCCAATATTAAGAAGACCTAATTGGGAGAAACCTTTTCAGATCCAAAGAGATGCCTCAAATAACTCAATTGGTGCAATTTTGGGAGAGAAAGATGAAGAAGGGAAAATGTATGCTATTGACTACCTTACTAAAAATCTTACTCCCACTAAAATAAATTACACCACCACTAAAAAAGAATTTCTTGTTGTGATTTATGTAATTAATAAGTTCAGACATTATATTATAGGGTACAAAATATTTGTACATACAGATCATTCAACAATTATATACTTAATGAACAAATCAGTGGTTGGAGGTAGGATAACTAGATGGTTATTACTTTTACAAAAAATTGATATTACCATTGTGGATAATTTAGGAAAATGTAATGTGGTATTTGAATTTTTTTCAAGATTAACCACTATAGGGAAGAAAGATCTAGTTAAGGACAAATTTCCATATGAATAATTATTTTCTATTTCAGCTGATACATCATGGTTTGTTGATATGGTGAATTATCTTGCAATAGGGAAGTTTCCTCCTTCTTTTTACTAAGAAACAAATGAAGAAGTTAATCAAAACCAATGCACACTTTAAATGGATAAATGAAATGTTATTTAAATGTGGTCTTGATTTGGTTTTACGCAGGTGTGTGAGAGAAGATGAAATCTTTGACATACTCAGGGCATGTCATGATGAACCAAGTGGAGGACAATTTTAAGTGAAAAGTATATATTAAAAGATACTTGGCACTAGATATTAATGGCTATCTCTGTATAAATATGTGAAAAGATATATCGAGCGGTGTAATCCCTATCAAAGGATGGGACAACCAAGCTTTACTAGTGAAACTCCACTACAAACTCAAGTGGTGATTGAACCATTTGAAAGGTGGGGGATATATTTTGTTGGCCCCTTTAGTCATTCACAAGGAAAGGAGCACATTTTTGTGTGTATTGATTATGTGACAAAGTGGGTAGAGGTGAAGACTTTAACAAATGCTATTGAAGAAGAAGTTCCTAATTTCCTTTGGCATAGAATTATGATGAAGTCTGGTGCAGTAAGGAGTATAGTTTGAGATCAAGGGAAATAGTTCATGTCTAATATGATCCATGGCTTCACAATATACTATAAGATCAATCATAGGAAGTCATCTCTCTATCACCCACAATCAAATGGACAAGCAGAAGTAGCAAACAAGGAATTCGAAAATATTCTTACCAAAATAGTTGAGGTGAGTACAAGAGATTGGGTGAAGAGACTGCTTGAGGCTGTCTGGGCTTATAATACAACTTGGAATACTATAATAGGGTTCTTAGTATATTATTTAGTCTATGGGAAGAATCCCTTGTTACCTATTGAATTTTAACTATAAACATTGAGAACAATGGCTAAATTGGGTATTGAATTTGATACAACACAAAAAGAAAGAATTATACAACTTAATGAATTGGATGATCTGAGAATTGAAGCAATTCATCAGACAGAGATAATCCAACACCAAAGAAAGTAGTGGCATGATACACATATGAAGGAAAAAAAATTCAAGGTAGGAGATTAGGCATTACTATTTGATTCCAAGCACCAACAATTCAAAGTCAAGTTGAGAACCAGATGGTTAGGACCCTATCAGATTGAGGAGATATTTGACAATGGCTCTATTCAGCTACATTTGGTCATTGGATATAGGTTAAAAATTTATAGGAATCCTCCTACTAGGGATGAATTCTTGAAGCAGATTGAAGCCAATAAAGAATTTGATCATATAGAAGAACCTGGTTCTTCCAAAATGATGAAATAATCAGATGCAGGAATCCAAAATAAAGGGAAGAGAATGAAAACCAACAAATGGTGTTCTCTTCCCCCCCCCCCCCCCCCCAAAAAAAAAAAAAAAAAGAGAAAACTAAAAAAAGGGAAGGAATGAAAACTAGTAAATGGTGTTCTCTTCCCCCAAAAAAATATCTCAGAGACTAATTGAAAATCATAAATGGCAGTTGGTCTCCTTAATATATGGCTAATTCAAAATAAAAGGAATTTCTATGGAATTCTAGCTATCTTTTTTAACTGTTTATCTTTTTCATTTTATTTTAGGAATGATGAGTCATTAAGGTGACTGGATTACATCAGGATGGATGAAAATTATATCTTAATCTTATTGAAAGATTTAAATTAAAGTTGGCATGTGTGATTAGACTTGAGTTGAGTTGGCAATATTATGAGTCATTTATTGTACATTATGATTAAAAGCATGTAATCATGAGGGTGATGTCAATTGAATAATTTAAAGTGGCAGCATATTAATAACGAGCTATCATTTGGGTGGAGTAAATGAAGTTGAGAAGAAATTACAAAAAAATGCAAGTAAGAAACAATAGAATTATATTTGAATTCCGCAACTAAACCCAATAGTTTCACATCCAAACCTAATATGGTGGTCATCCAGTTTCAGTTCCCCTGACAAACTTAAGTATATTTGAAGAAGGAATAATTTGAATCATCCTCTTTTTGATGGGTATTAAAAATAAGTCGGAGCTAGAGGATGATATGTAAATTCCTGCATATGGAGAAGTGGCAGCCATTTTTGGACAAGCAGGGTGGCTTGAGTTCCTGAAAATGTTCTTGAGGTACAATGAAGAATTGGTAAGGGAATTTGTTATAAATTTAAAAGAATCCAGTACTGGAGTTAAAATCATTATAATTCCATTTACTATCAATACAATGAGTAATGTATCAGGGGTACCGATTGTACATGTTCCAAATCCTGTAAAGGGAACCCTAAAAGAACTAGTGGAAACCTGATACAAGAGGGGGAATCTGAATCCCAATATATTTATAACACTAAGAAAATCATAAAGGGAGTGAAAAGAGATTGGATCTTACCCAAACCCTTTGTCAGGTAGAATTTTGGGTAGTTAAGTACCTAACTTCTGATGGCCAATTTGGGACTGTGGGAAGAGAGGTCCTACAAGATGGTAATATATCTTAGGTATGGGGATGAAAAACTACCAATATATAGTAAACCTTCAATTTCCTTTTTTACTCCATCAAGACAATGGATCAGATGTATTCTTGGGGAGTTGGTACAATTAGACATGATGGATTAGTCCATTTGGTCTGTCAACACCATTTTCTTTCAAAGAAAAATGGAGAAGAAACATGGGAAAAGTTCCTTAACAAATTCAAACAAGGCCCTGATATTATCAGGAGGGGAATATCAACCCCTTTCTCCCATAAAAGTAATTTGGATATTGATCCTCTTGTAGAGAAAAAGCCCAAAGTGGGTGGAGTTAATGTGCCAACAGAGGAGGAGATATGAAATAATGATTAAAGATGACAAAACCTATTGCCTTCAAAAGAAACTCCTTCCTTTACAGGAAGAACTAATATTTGTCTCTGACAGTGAAAGTTCACCTAAGCTATGGATCATGAAGTGAAAATTAGAAGAAATTCTAGGAGGAAACCCACTTTAGAACATTTTGAATGCTCCTCAAAGAAGAAGAGTTCATAAGAGGTTTAGCATGTAAATTAGAAATAGGAATTGAAGAACATGATGGTTTGGAGAAAAAAAGATGCTGATATTCTTGGAGCATGGCAATGTTTCCTGCTGGACCAAATCAAACTGAGGTAAAGAAAGAAGATGAAATATGTGAAGAACATGCTTTTCAGGACCATGGGTGAATCAGCAACACTATCACATGAAAATAGGACACTTGAAATTCTTGGAGCATTAAAGGAAAAACCCCTTTGGTAGAAGAACATTGTCCATTCCTTGAGGAACTCTCATAAAAGGAGAAAAACCAACAACTTAAACAGACTTTATTCTTGTCTAAAGGTCATAACTTATCATCAAGGAGAAAGATGAAGGAATTAAATTTCCTGTAAAGGTCTTAATTACTCACAGAGGGAAATGATCGGTTGAGGAAATAACAACTCAGCTCACAGTAGGGCTAAATGAAGTTGGCATTGGTCAAACAATAGATGAACCTGGAAAAAGAAAAAGAATGTCATCAATTGGCTAGTAAATGGAGTGTTATGTCAAAGATATCTTCATTGAACAAAACCATAAGTAGTTTTGGGATGATACCTGCAGGAAGCTTAATGAATTTTGTAAAGATCAAATTTTTTCAAGGAATTAAGAAGTAAGATGGAAGAGGAGTAGAAGGAAAGGAAAGAAGTGGGAAGAGAAATTTTACAATAATGGAAGAAGACAAATTTAAATGTCTGGTAAAGAATACAAATGGTTTGCAAAATGAGTGAAACATTACTCACATGTAGGAGACCTTCTCCTGCATACAGTGTCTTTTTGGAAGAGCAATTTATTCATGGACAGCTATCAAGGATTGCATGTGGCCTTCCACATGAAATAAAGGATGAAGTTCATTTAATTCATGACAGTATATTCCTCAGCTAATTTAGAGCTAGAAAAATCTCCTCTGCGAATTGGTATCTTTGTAACTTTATGACTGGAAAAGAATACATGCTTCATGATCAATTTGTATGTAGGAGAAAGCTTAGCTAAATGCATTTGTTTCTGTACTTCAAAATTATATAGCTATGAAAATAAGAGGGATTTGAACATGATAGATGAAAGACTAGTTCATTAGGCTTTGTATAGAACCAGGTTATGGTAAGCCATCTGCCTTTGCCAAAAAAATTAGAACTCATGCCTTTGATATCATATTTAAGAAACATTATAATTTTCAGCCTACAAAAGAGCATTAATTCCTTCACCTATTATTAGGAGAATTTTTTTGAAGAGATTTAAGATGGATAGCTTGAAAATATGGTATTTTATCAAAATGTAGCATTGAGAAGAAGAGAAGTAATATCTCCCATGAACATAATATGGAGTATGGAAAGAGCCAACATTTTTTGTACACTAATCTCTCAGGTCAATGAAGAACACATGGGCATGTGCATGGGAATGAGAACAAGGCCTCATCTCCTTATCACTCCCATGTATCCATGGCATAATAGAGAACCTTAGGATCCCACTGAGTTTGAGAATTAGTAGAGAAAGATAAAAGAAGGATTATGGTATAAAACTTCTGAGCTAAAGCACTGGGATATTCAGTTCCAGCAATTTGATCTCAGTGACCAGTTAGAATGTAGAATTCATAATCCTAATTTTAAATTATAGATTTTGTAATATGACTTAGAAAAAAGTGTGGGAGAAATGATGAGGCTAAAATATGCTTCATCAATGAACAATGAATTCTCTCATTTTACGTCCTTTTTGCCAAGTTTGATTCTGCATTGTTAACTTTTGCTTGATCTAGAGATAAGTTAGGATGTAATTATGCATATTTTTATTGATTTAGTTCTAACCTATAAAAAATATGTAATTCCTAAAAAGTGTGTTAAAATTCAGGTTTTTGTGAATAAAACAGGTCACATTCGGACAGATATTCAAAATATGAAGCAACCAACACATTTTTGGAACATTGGCTTCAATACGGCATAGCTTCGAAACCTCCAAGATTAGTTTTGGAACTTCATCATATAGCTAAAGAAATCTATCACATAGTTCGTGAACCTTTGGACTTAAAACTAGAACTCCAACACTTAGTTTTGGAACTCCTATGTTTAGCTCCAGAACTTTCATAGTTAGTTCTAGAATAGTTCACATTGGTTCCAGAATCAATGGGGAACTATTTATTTTGAAAAAATCTGATCTTAGAGAAATTAATGGGCCTTCCAATCAGGAGAACATCATGATATTTTTGATTCTTCAATCCATATCTAGAGATAACTTATGTAGGATCAGATAGTTGTATGTCTAACATGGTTTCTGAATTCCACATCTATTTTGGGCACTATTGGGTTCCACTTGAATCGGTATAGAACTATGGTTGTAAATACATACTTAGATGATGAAATATATATAAAGACCTATAATATGATTAAATATATACATATAGAGAGATATACGACATAGAGATACAGTGAAAATTTGTAAGACATAACACTTCAGAAAATGATAGCCATTTTCTATTGAGAGAATCATACTTTGTCAAATCCTGAGACAAGGTGGAGTAAGGGCCCACTCCTTTAAGAAACATGATCCTTGTCTTATTGGTATTTATATTTCTAAGTAATTCATGTAAATATGTTAAGTATTAATTCTGTAAACACTTTTGATTCTTCAGTTGAATTTTGTTATGTAATTATCATTGTAGGTGTTATAAACTAGAATCTTATTTCCTTGCAAGCATTTTCAACCGTGTGTTTATTTCCAAGCAAGTTTCTTTACTTTTGTAATGTGTCTTTCTTTCCAAAAATTTATTTCATTCTACAATGTGTGGTTATTTCCATCAATTTATTTCTACAGAGAGTGTTTATTTCCAGCAAGTTTCTTATAGTTTGTCTTCAATAAGGATTTGACTAGGAAATCTTCAAGATAGTGAAAAAATCCCCTAGACAATAAAAAAATACCTATAATCAATTACTAGATCACTAGGATTCTTATTTTTGCATATAGCTTCAGACACACCACTAGTTTAAATATGACAGCAACCAAGAAATTGATTAAATGAAGGGAATGATGACACCCATCAATTTTGGCACCATTTTCGGGGACCAACTAGTTATAATTGTCTAATTAGGTGTCAATAAGAGCAATACTGATACATTTAGTAATTGAAAAATATTCCCTAAGTTATCATAAAATTTATGTGTAGACAAATAGACTCAAAGGGTAGATTTCTCCAAAAAATATCTCAACAAAAATTATTAGCATCCTCTAGTTCAAATAAGGAAGTTGACCAAGAATTTGAAGCACCATTGTCCCTTATTAAACAAAAAGTGGATTTGTCACCTTTGGAATTCTTGGATCATTCACTAGAAGGAAGTGGAAACTTTAGAAGAAGGATTATCTCCCAAGACCCATTTAGAGAAATTTTTTATTCTCAATTGAGTAGTCAACCTCCTACTCCTGACTTCTCACATTCACCAAAATAGATCACATACCACATTTATTAGAAGAAAATTATATAAAGTACTATATAAATAACACGAAAAGCTGAAAGAGAACCTGATAGGACCTTTACTTATCTAATCCAATTGGATGATGATGATACACCTATGAATAATATTTCACCTGCACATTTACCCACATTTATAGAGATGTCATATGAAGAACTTGACCAATTTTTGTTTGAACTTAAAGTACTGTGATAGAATTATGATTACAAAACAGATAATTAGAAGCTCAAGTTGTTTCCATATACTCTAAAGGATGCATCAATGAGGTGGTTTATGGGTTTAACATCCAATTCTATTACCACTTGGGCACAAATGGAAACTTCTTTCCTAGACAAATATCAAGACTACTGTAGATGGAGAAGTAGGAAGCACTAATTTTTCAAAATCTAGTAGGAAGAGGATGAGAATATGGAAGATTATTTGGAAAGATTTCTCTTTGTAAGTAAAAGGTGTGGATTTATACTTCAAGAAGAGTTAAGAAAACCCATTTTTCTTAAAGGTTTGGATGATGAATTTAGCAAATCCCTTAATTTAATAGGAGGAGGAAACATTGATAAATTGAAAATGAATGATATTAAATACATGTGTAGAAGCTATTCAAGAACAAGGGGTGGACCTAGGAAAGGAAAAAAAGTGAAAATTTTGGATCCAGATATGAAAAAATTGATGGATGAACTAAAAAACTTTAAAACAAACATTTTAGTTCAATTAACCTCCACCATGGATGGATTTCAAGCAAAAGAAAATATTAAAACTAAAACATTAGCTATGTATTATCCTAGATGCAGGAAGAAGCATGCATTAAGAGATTTTCCTCTAGATAAAATAGAAGTATGTCTTATCTGTGAATCTAGGGACCATGAGATTAATGATTTTTATCTTCATCCATTCATAAAAAATAGCTTAAACAAACTAGTACCCTATCCACATCAAAATAATTAAACTTTGTCAAGAAATAACCAAGCCATGAGCAGTTCATGTAAAGTTCAGTTTCTAATCCCTTGATGATGCCATGAATGGCTCAGACAATACCACGAAATCATGAACAACCACCTTGGGCCCCTCAACCAAAATGGAATCCCTTGGATTAGGTAGGACAAGCTTGGTATTCTCAAGGACACAAATAACCTTGGTCTGCTTAAGGTAACCCTTATACCTTGTCAAAGCCTAAGTGGAGCCCTAATAATTACACTCAAGGGAAGATAAATCCTAATCAGAATGAATAAGCCATAATGGGTTCCCCATCACAAAATTCAAAGACTTAAAATGTGGTTCAAACATAAATACCAACAAAACAAGTGGCTAATCCCAGAAACAAACAAACAACCGCTGTTTATGGGACAAAACAAGAAAAATTAGTTGATCTTAATGCCATGGAAAAAATAATTAGCATTTCATCTATTATAATTACTGAAATGACAGAAGAAACTAAAACCCCTAGATCAATTGTTCCTATGAAGGATGAAAAAGAAAAAGATAAGGAGCCAGATAGCAACTCTACTAAAACTCCATTTCTAGAGAGATTTCAAAAAATATAGGGACCAAGGAATTTGAGTTGGTGTAGGAGTTGAGGAAATTAAAAATTGAAATACCATTGTTGCAAGCAATCAAGGACATTCTAGCGTTAAACAAGTTAATCAAAATGCTATGTTTAAAAATACCTGGAAGGAAGAAGAAGTACCATAATACTATTAAGGTAGATGGGAAACTTGTTGATTTATTAGCAAGAAAACTCTTACTTCCCAAATACAGAGATCTTGGAAGCCCTGTTATTTCTATCTCTATAGGGAATAAACATATACATAATGTTTTGGTTTATTTAGAAGTAGCTTTAAATGTGATGACAGTGGACACTTTAGAAATATTACTATTAATAGGTATACAACCTATTAGTACCATATTGCAAATGGCATATTAGTAATTGAAGATGTGGTAGTTATGGTGGATTCATGGGAATATCTAGTGGACTTCCTTATATTATGGCCAAAAGGTAAAACACTTGGTTATCCCAAGATTTTGGGTAGACCATGGTTAGCTATAGTTTCTACCTTAATTTATTATAGATCAAGTGATATGACTTTGTCAAATGGTAAGAATTCTAAGAAAATTTCCTTATATCCTTCTGCAAGACCTTTTATTGATAATTGAGAACAATTATGAGTTGATGATCCTGATACTAATAAGCAAACCATGTCTTCTTTTCCTATGATAACATTGCACAATCATATACAGGAGGTGGTAGATATGATTAGTCAACCATTGAATGAACACCAATTTTCCTTGGGGCAATTGAACTTAGTTTTGGAACCATCAAATTTAGTTCCAGAACCATCAGATTTATTTTCAGAACATTCACACTTATCTACAGAACCACACCAACAATAGTTCCCTACAAATGAAAATATTTTTTCTCCAGAGGAATGAGATTTATCTTAAAGAGGGGAAATAATATCTATGGAATCAGTATCTTCAGTCTTAAAGATATCAGGAAATGGTGAGGAATTTTTGGAAAATAGCAGTGACGTGGAGTTTGACCGAAAACAAAATAAGTATCATAACTCTGCCTACTATCCTTTTTACAGTATTATTTCTCAAGGGAATTTTGGATATATTGATACATATCATATGTTATTACCACATTCATGTCCACTAAACAACTTAATGGAACCCTTTCAATAAATCAGTTCATCACACAATGGAACCAAACATGTTGAGATTCAACTAGAATTTTTTTTGAACATTAATAGCTGGTTAAAGAATGAAGAAAAAACTAAATTGTTTGATGTTCTGAAATATAATATGAGAGATTTTTCTTGGGAATATAAATATATGAAAGGAATCTATCCAAGTATTTTCACCCATCACATCTATACCAAAAACATTAAACTAGTCAGACAACCTTAGAGAAGGATTAATCCATCCTTAAGGGACATAGTCAAGAAAAAAGTTAAAAAACTGTTACAAGTAGGTTTTATCTACCCTATCTCAGATAGTCAATGGCTGTCCCCTCTTATAAATGTACCTAAAAATAACATAAAATGGATAATTTGTGTTAATTATAGGGAATTGAATAAATCCACAATTAGAGATTATTTTCCCTTACCATTCATAGATAAAGTTTTAGACAACCTCGTAAGTAAACAATACTTTTCCTTCCTAGATGTCTTTATTGGATATAATAAAATTAGAGTTGCTACTGAGGATTAGGAAAAAACTACCTTTACTTGTCCATGGGGTACCTTTTCCTATAGGTTATTTCCATTTGGACTATGTAATGCTCTAGCAACCTTCTAAAGAGTTGTACTAGCAATTTTTACAGATCTAACAAATGATTGTGTAGAGGTATACATGGATGAATTTACTATGCATGGAGACACATTTGATGATGATTTGAATAATTTGGAAAAACTATTTAAAAATATGTGAGTAACACCATTTATCTCTTAGTCATGAGAAATGTTTGATGATGGTTGATGAGGGAATTATACTAGGACACAATATTTCAAAAAGAGGAATTCAAGTCGATCCAAACAAAATCAAGATTATTTCAGACTTGCCTGTTCCTAAAACCCCCACGGATATTAAGTCATTTTAGGAAATGTTGGGTACTATAGGCATTTTAACAAGGATTTTAGTAAAATTAATTCCCCAATGTTTAGTTTGCTTACCAAGGACTGTGAATTTCTTTGGGATGAAAAATGTCAACATTATTTTGAAGAGATTAAAGAAAAATTAATCACTGCCCCAATATTAAAAGGAATTGATTAGGAGAAACCTTTTCACATCTAACTAGATGCCTCAAATAACTCAATTGGTGTAGTTTTGGGATAGAAAGATGAAAAAGGGAAAATGTATGCTATTTACTACCTTAGTAAATATCTTACTCCCGCTGAAAGAAATTACACCACCACTGAAAATAGATTTATTGTTGTGATTTATGATATTAATAAGATCAAACATTATATTACAAGGTACAAAATATATGTACATACAAATCACTCAACAATTAGATACTTAATGAATAAATTAGTGGTTGGAGGTAGGATAATTAGATGGTTATTACTTTTAAAAGAAATTTATATTACCATTGTAGATAATCCAAGAAAATTTAATGTGGTAACCTATTTTTTGTCAATATTAACCACTACAGGGGAGAAAGATCAAGTTAAGGACAACTTTCCAGATGAACAATTTTTTTTTATTTCAAATTATACACCATGGTTTGCTGATATGGTGAGTTATCTTGCAATAGGGAAGTTTCCTCCTTTTACTAAGAAACAAATGAAGAAGTTAATCAAAACCAGTGCACAATTTAAATGGTTAAATGGATGTTATTTAACTATGGTTATGATTTGGTTTTACGTAGGTGTGTTAGAGAAGATGAAATATTTGACATACTCAGGTCATGTCATGATGACCCAGGTGGAGGGAACTTTTCAGTGAAAAGAAAAACTTATGATATACTTGGAATTGACTATTAATTACTATATTTGTATAAATATGTGAAGAGATATATCAAGCGGTGTGGTCCATGTCAAAGGATGGGACAAACAACCTTTACTAGTGAAATTCCTCTACAACCTAAAGTGGTGATTGAACCATTTGAAATGTGGGGGATGGATTTTGTTGGTCCCTTTAGTCCTCCTTCACAAGGAAAGGAGAATATTCTTGTGTATACTAGTAATGTGACAAAGTGGGCAGAGGCACATGCTTTAACGAATGCTACTGAAGAAGTAGTTGTTGATTTCCTTTGGTAAAAAAAGTATGATGAATTTTGGTGCACCAAGGAGTATAGTTTCAGATCAAGGGCCACAGTTCATGTCTAATATGATCCATGCCTTCACAATATACTATTGGATCAATCATAGGAATTAATATCCCTATCACCCATAATCAAATGTATAAGCAGAAGTAACAAATAGAGAATTGGAAAATATTCTTACCACAACAATTGAGGCAAGTAGAAGAGATTGGGTGAAGAGACTACTTGATGTTATCTCACCTTATAATTCAACTTGGAAGACTAAAATAGGGTTCTCACCATATTAGTTACTCTATTGGAAAAATCCTTTGTTACCTATTGAATTTTAACTACAAAAATTTATAACACCAACTAAATTGGGTATTGAATTGGATGCAACACAAAAGGAAATAATTCTACGAATCAATGAATTTGATGATATGAGATTGGAAGCACTTCATCAGATAGAGAAAATCAAAGACCAAAGGAAGTAGTGGCATGATACACATATCAAGGAAAGGTAATTTAAGGTACGATATTGGGCATTACTATTTGATTCCAAGTACCAGCAATTCAAAGGAAATTTGAGAACTAGATGGTTAGGACCCTATCAGATTGAGAAGATATTTGACAATAGATCTATTCAGGTAATTCCCATTGATGGCAGTAGAAGGACACTTTTGGTCAATGTACATAGGATAAAAATTTATTGGAATCCTCCTACTAGGGATGAATTCTTGAAGTAGATTGAAGAAGACAAAGAATTTGATCATATGGAAGAACCCAGTTCTTCCAAAATGATAAAATAATTAGATGCATAAATCTAAAATAAAGGGAAGAGAATGAAAACCAGCAAATGGTGTTCTCTTCCCCCCAAAAAAATAATAAAAGAGAGAAAAATAAAAAAAGGGAAGGAATGAAAACCAGTAAATGGTGTTCTCTTCCCCCAAAAAAATCTCTCAGTGACCAATTGAAAACTAAAAATGGCAGTTGGTCTCCTCAATAAATGGCTAATTCAAAATAAAATAATTTTTTTTGGAATTCTAGGTGTATTTTCTAATTGTTTCTCTTTTTCATTTTCTTTTAGGAATGATGAGTCATTAAGACAGCTGGATTACATAAGCAATAATGGTAATATATTTTAATCTTATTGAAAGATTTAAATTAAAGTTCGCATGTGTGATTAGACTTGACTTGAGTTGGCAGTATTATGAGTAATTTATTGTACGTTATGATTAAAATAAAGTAATCATGAGGGTGATGTCAAATGAATAAGTAAAAGTGGCATCGTATTAATAATGATCTATCATTTGGGTGGAATAAACAAAGTTGAGAAGTAGTTACAAAAAAATTCAAGGAAGAAACAATAGAATTATATTTGAATTCTATAGCTAAACCCAACAATTTCACAGCCAAACCTAGTATTTTCGCAGCTAGTTCTGAAAAAGTAATAATTTTTAAAAGGAATAATTTGAATCATCCTATTTTCCATGGGGATTAAAAATAATTTAGAGACAGAGGAGGATATGCAACTTTTTGCAGATGGAGAAGTGAAAACCATTTTTGGACAAGCAGGGTGGTTGGAGTTTCTAAAAAAGTTCCTGAAGTGGCAACCATTCTTTCATGAGCTCCTTCATCCACAGAGGGATCTGAGTCATCTACTCCTTTACCCACATAGGAGTCTCCCTTATCTTCTCCTTCACTGACATATGATTCCATGATATTTTTTGATGTATTTTCCCCAATCACTTCTCAACCTGACAAACAACCTGCAATACTTACTCGTCTACCAACGAGAGATTCATGCTTACCTTCTTCTTCAACAAAAGACAAAATTACCTCATCTAACTTGCCATCTCCCCTACCCATAAGGGATCCACTAGTAGTGTCCCTTCCTATTGGTGACAATTCTCTATTGGCTTTTAAGGATCATGTTGATCTGCTCTTGTCTCTTCTACCCACATAGTCTGAAACCAACCATTTCCTTGTCTCATAGACATTATTTATAGCGATTACTAAAAAATATACATCATCCCCCTACATCACTACCATTCTCATGTTCATCCAACCGCTTAGATTATGTTGAAAATTCCATGCTTTGGGGATGCCTTCAACTATTTGTCTCAACTCAAATACAGATGTTATATGTTGACACTTCCATAATCTATCCAAATTTGTTTCAGACAACCAAACTCACCATGACCATTCCATTTTTAGTGACCCATTCTTCATTACCATCACCCACTCCTAAAACTTTATCATCAAATGAACTTTTTACTATTCTTAAAACCTTACCTGCACCTTTATCTTCCTCCACGTCTAGACCCATTACCACATTAGGAGTCATGCTGACATCAAGCATAGTCCATCCTCCTATGAAAATGGATTTAGCCACATCCTCACAAGCTATCGTAAATACTATTCCCCCATATAAGAATAAGGACAAACCTCTTAGGCTGCATATGCTAGCTTTTCCCATTATGCCTCTATCACCTTCACCACTTCCATCTATCCTAGGTCCCCACCCATCAACCTTAGTCAAGCAGCCTCCTACCCAAAGTAAACAAACAACACAATAGCCCATCTCCTCGTCATGATCCTCTGTTACACCCAAATTACCTACACATGTTATTCCTTCGCCATTACCTACATCATTTATACCTCTTATACCTACACCACTTCTTGTATAGTCATCATTACACATGTCATTACCTTCTCCTCAACCAGTCCCTTCAACATTTCCTCTTACCACAACCTTCACCACACCTCCATTATCATCTTGGATAACTCGTATCCTACCTCCATCTTCCTTCCCTTCTACATCACACACTTCTTCTTCACCTTTACCCAAGAGGGTGCAACGAAATCCCAAAAACCCACTACCTTCCAAAGAGGTAGTTAAACCTACACTACCTTCTACAACTACTTCACCTGCTACACCTTACCCTAGAAGGTGCAACCCAAACCTAAAATCGTACTATATACCAAACAAGTAGTCAAACTTACTCAACTTCTGATTCCACCTCTAGTAATGCCTCTCCCACCAAAGTCACCCACACTTCCATTCAGACCCATACTTAATCACATTGTGATCAATTGGCAGAGTTTTACGCTAACATCTTAGCTAACCTTTTGGAAACCTCTATCATCACATTACCATATCTTAGGCCTTACAACCCACTCAAACCTAAACCAAAAGGGTTTTATGATACCAAAATTTTTTCTTATCATTGTTTTCTAAGGAATGATGAAGAAAACTGTAAGGCTCTTAAGAATATTCTTCTCCAACTATATTCTATTGAAGAAAAAATTGACAGTGATGATCTTTTAGATGAGGATCATATTCCACCTACACCTATCACTACAAATCCTCATCCCTTACCTATTCAATTACCTACATCTCCACCTCCATAACATTTTTATCCTCCTCTAACATTTGAGATCAATATGGTCAGCATAAGAGAGCTAGCCAAATATCACCCAAAATGCCAATGTGACCCATTGATTTCACAAAACCTATATATTCCCTCACCATATTTTTACCCATCTTGTTACTACACCTTTCATGACTCACCTTCTCCTTCATCACAGATCAATATGGTTTAAGTTGTCACTCTAGCCTAGAAAGACAAAGGAAAGGATAAAACAACCAACTCATTCAATACTTTTTTACCCAACATTCTATCTGCACCTGCACCTAAAATCACCATCCATGGACTAACATACGCTATTTTTGACAGGGTTGCACATCGTACAATACTTAAAAAATTGCACTAGTATCCTCTTAAAATGTATTTATAGGACCTCATCCAAACCTATGAGTCTCATTGTCAGGCCGTCATTGAGGTCCTACAATCTATTGAGATTCTACATAATAACCATACGCCTAGTGCATCCATTATAACCCCTCGCCACCTTACCTCTTTCACCACTTTTACCCCTTCATATTCTCCCACTACCACTCATCAAGTAGCTACTCTCAATTTTTATGACGACGATATTTTACCTCTCTAATCAGATGATACTGACCCCACCCTATTTATTTCCATCTACATTGATAATATACGCATTTGACACATTATGATCGATGGAGGTATGAGTAACAACATCATTTCCTCCCATGCATACAACCATATATGCACCCTACCAATTTCATGTATAATAACCCAATTATGTTGCATTCATTTAATGATGTCATGAATTCCACCCTCAACACCATCATTCTCCACAATAGCATGGGACCCCATGCCATTCTTGAATTATTCTATGTTAGAGGGGGAATTTCACTACAACCTACTACTTGGCCAACCCTGGATTCATGCCATGGGCTATGTTCCTTCAACCTTACATCGTTGTTAAAAATGAAAACATAAAGGGTACAACTATACCATTCCAGATGACCCTTCACCATTCAAGACCTGTAACATGTTGTATTATCCTAATGATGTCCTTATACCAGTTAAGGCATCTACCACCACCACCACTTATTCTTCAACAGCCACCTCATCCATCCCTTCAGATGCTACATCTTCCATAACTAACTCCTCTATTCCCACTATTTCCGTAATTTATGTTGTTGACCCATAAATGAAGTTGTCTATTTCTCAAACATCCAATGCTTATTTTTCCTAGATGTCTAGTGATTCATCCATTCTCACTACCCACATACCAACTACTAATCCCTTATAAGGTGTTTTTTAACTCCTCACTCTGGGATAGTACTAATTTTATAACGTTGGCATATTCCTTACTCCTTAAGAGTATGGTAACCTTCACCAACATCCCCACTATGATCACCACGTAGGAAAAGTTTTCCCCTATAGTCCTCCCCACCTTTGCATCAACTTAACATATGGGGGACTTGATGCTTCTACCTAATCACTTGAGATACCTTCCCAAACTCAACCATTTTCCTCCAACCTTCAATATCTCACCAACCACCACTTCGCCCACACCTTCCTCCACTGATTTGCTTAGAAGGGATTTGTATTTTGTTTCTATGATCATAAAAATAAGCTTCTCTCCTCTATTATCCCATTTTTATATTCTTTTCCTTGGCACATGTGCATATGCTATGCACCTAAAAAATCTCAAGTTCTCAACACTTGGTTTTCTTCCACTACATACTTCTTGAGGTATCATATTCCTAACACTCTTGTAGGACATATTTTCAGCAAATAGAATTTTGTCCCAACTACTTCTGCCCATAATTCATTAGACAATCCTCTTTCTTTGAGGAAACTTATTTTCATTTCTTGAATGGTTATATTCTTTCTCTCTACTACACCATTTTTCTACGGTGTATACCTTGTTGTGAATTGCTTCTTGATCTCGTGATCCTAGCAGAAGTTTAAATACTCATTTGATATATACTCTCCCCCTCTATCCATGATCAAAGTAATTATAAAATGGCCATTGTGATTCTCAATAATGGTCTTGAACTATTTGAATACTGTAAATGTTTCTCATTTCTTTTTCAAGAAATAAATCCATATCCTTATGCTAAATTCATCTAAGAAAGTAATGAAATACACATTTTTAGACAAGGAAGGATTCTTCATGGGACCACACAAATCTGAATGTATTAGCTCAAGAGGTGAACCTACTCTCCATGATTTACCTGAGAGAAAATCATTTCTATGTTTCTACCCCATTATGCAACCTTCACATACTTTATCTTGTTTCTCAATATGTGGTAGCCCTTTAACCATTTTATTTTTATAAAGAACATTCAATCCACCATAAACTAGATGTCCATACTTGAGATTCCAAATATTAGATTAATCAATGACTATTGTTTTTAATGTTGGTACACCTGCAATATACATCCTCAAAGGAAACATTGTATTTTATGTCATCTGCACTACTGCAATTAACTTTTTGCTTCCACTTTTATCATATAACATACATTCTCCATTTTCAAACCTCACCTTCTATCCATTTTGGAGAAGCTTCCCATAACTTATAAGATTATACTTCAATAATGGGACATAGAAAACATTCTAAATATTCTTCTTATCTTCTTGCTTGGTGAGAATAGATATAATGCCTTCACCCATCACATGAATCTCATTGTTTGTTCCCATATTCACTGCATATCTGATTGCTTCATCTATATTACTAAACATTTCCTTATTTATGCACATATGGTTACTACATGCACTATCACAATACCATACTTTTTTGTTTCCTTGCTCCACTACATTACAGATTAGAAATCATTATTCATTCTTTTCAGGTTCATCTACTTTTACATTAGAGAAGCTTGCATTATAATTATTATTTCTCAAATCATATTTGTTCTTTTTACATTCACTTGCATATTTTTGATACTTCTTGCAATAGTATCATTGCAAATTTTATTTTTCATAACTTTCTAAAGAACCATCTCCAGAAGTGCAGCTGCTCTTTACTCTACCTCGACCTCTTTGTTTTGGCTCTTTTCGATTGTTTCTTCCACCTTATTGTTAGTTTCTAAATCTTCCTCTTTCTCTATTGTAGTCTCCTCCCCCTACCTCTCACATTTTTGTTTGTCTCGAAGGCTTGTTTATTGGAGGATCTGGATGATCTACTCATCCTTTGTTCATGATTTTGCAAAGAACCCATTAGCTCATCAACTGTCATTTTTCTCAAGTCCTTGGACTCCTCTATTGCAACCAAATAGGATCCTCAATACCTTCTCTATGATCCTATGTTCTTCAACCACATATCCATTAGTACTCATCTAATTGACTATGGTAATTATTCTTTTGGATAAGTCATTTATTTATTCTGAATCTTTAATGAAAAGGGTCTCAAAATATATCCTCAACATACACAATATGGC
Source organism: Taxus chinensis (assembly GCA_019776745.2). NCBI lineage: Eukaryota > Viridiplantae > Streptophyta > Pinopsida > Cupressales > Taxaceae > Taxus > Taxus chinensis. The sequence continues at coordinate 297,026,628 of CM034157.1, read as the reverse complement.
TACCTTCACCTTGTCACTTCCTTGATAATCATTCTGCAAGGTATCCCATGCTTTCTTGGAGTTTATAGCCATTGAAATCATTGGGAAAACTAAATAATGAAAAAATTATAAATTTATCTCAAAGACTTCACATATTTTATTCTATTTTCCTTCAAACCATTCTTTTTTTCTTGTGTAAGTGGGTTTAATACAGCCTAGTATTCTACCTCTACATATCCTCCTTAAAATAGTTCCCAAGGGTGAGGAGGAATACATGTGAATGAAGGTGGAAGGTAGAATGTGCATGTTTTGATTTCCCAATCCAATGTTGATTGTGAGAACTTCCTTTTTCTAGGAGGAACTACCTGTGAATACAAAAAAGACCACAAAAGGAATATTAAACAATATATGTCAATGGACTGCCTAGCGTATGCTAGATCCGAGAAGTGTGATACTTCCTAGATGGTTGTCAATCCACTGTTTAAAACAACTTAATGCAAGAAATGATGTAAACCAATAATGTCCTACTATAGTTGATATGATTTAGGTATCTCATTCAAGTACAATAAACAAATCTAATCTAACAGGCTAGGTTATGATCAGATCTGGAAGTCAGACAGGTAAATAAAGTGGTTAGGACAGGTTAGGGTCAAGCTTTAGGTGATTTGGGTTGTTTGGATGAAAGGTATGAGGTTGTTGTTATAGGAAGGTTTACTAGACACAGAGACTGACATCGGTCTGGTATGACCGATGTTGGTTGAGAGGAAACCGATGACAGTTTAGGTTAACTGGCATCGGTAGGGTTGGGCTGATAGAAACTTAGTGAAGGTGGGTTTTGGTGATTCTCTGGGATTTCCCAGAGAATGGACAGATAATGGTGAGGTAGATGACAGTGCTGGGAGTAGTCAGAGATGTCTGGAGTCAGGTATGGGGGGTTAAAAGGTTGTAGGTGATTAGGTGGAGGGATTGGCAGGAGGGTGAGAGATGATGGGATGTAAGGGAGACTAGAAATCCCAAACAGAGATGAAGAAACTAATCTAAATAAATATGGGAAGGTGCAAGATCCAAAGGTACTTTCTAGGTGTTTGCAGACCTGGTGGTTGGATGGAGGTGATGGTTGATCTGTGGAACTGGTGGTAAGTGTTATGGTTGTGCTTCCTAGAATGTTACCATGAATGCTTTCCTTTCAGATCAATGCTTGGTTTCTGGTTTAGGATGTCTGGATGTGCAGGAGTGCTCTGGTGCGTGCTTGCATGCAGATCTCTCTTCTCCAAAATTTAAATAATTCTTCCAACCTCTCAAACAAGGTTACCAAAATGAATATATAGTAACCGAAGAAGGTTTAGGGTGACCAACATCAGTTTAGGGTTGACCAACATCAGTTAAGGTGGGAAATCCTAGGTTTACTAAAAATGACAGATCTTGGTGATCTTTTTTGGCTAGCTCTGTCCATTCTAGCAGATCAAAATGGAATGTTGCGCTTAGATAAGTGGGAATGCGGTTAGAGGAAGAATAGGCATGTGATTTTAGTGTTGAACTAAGTCTTAGTTAATTAAGGTAGTTAGGACTAAGTCTCAGTTAGTTATGGTGAGTGGATATTGAGTCCTAGTAAAAGGGAAACATGCTAAGAATAGGTTTATGATGAGGTGTCTAGGTGAGGTGGTGGGGTGAGGTGTCTAGGTGAGGTGGAAATTAGTTTAATTAAGGTAATTAAATAATGAATATTGTGAGCATGGGCATTAATTTAATTGTGGGTAATTAAATTAATATACATGTGGGGTAAAGGGGGAGTGTGACCTAAATTTGGTGTCTACATTTTTCCCCTTTTTGTCACATAGCTTGTATTGGTAAGCGATGCTGAAAAAAATAGGAAGTGATTGCCCCATGTGTGGGTGAAGGTGATCCCCCTCAAACCAGGCACTGATGAGGTGTAATACAGAATCAGTGAGTGGTTTGATAAATGTGTAGTTGGTGGAAGTGAAGGTAGGTGGGGAAGGGTAGTGGTCAACTCGGGTAATAGGTAATAGGCCAGGGTCCAAAATTGGGTAATGGGTAATGGAAATCAAAAACACGTACACATATAGATTGCAACACAGTACCAGGTTGAAGAGCTTGCAAACTCTACATCATTCAAGGTCGATAGGTTTATCCAAACAAGGGTGAAGTGATTCAGGTATCCAAGGTATAGGATATGGTCCAGAAACACAACGTAGGTCAGGTGCAGGAACGTTTAGGTATGCTTCGATACACCAAAGGTTTGGTCAGGATAAATGGCATGACAATAGGAAAGGTATGGTTGTTAGGCTAAAACAACATAGGTAACAACATCGCAAGGTATAACGAGTACATAAGGTCAATGGTCACACCAAGTAGGTCAGGTTCAGGAAAATAGGTCATGGCACGGGTAAGGCCAAGGTATAGGTAAAATAACAAATCCCAAGATGTAACTAAGGAAATGTAGGGGTAGTTTGGGCTTGTAGGTATAGTTCAATAGGTGTCCACTAATGATAAAAGGTGTTTGAGAAAGGGAACATAGCTAATGGTTATATGGTGACAGGTAAAAAAATGATAAGTTTAGCTAGGAAAATAGCTATAAGGGTTGACCGATGCCAGTTATAGGGTGAACTGATGTCATTGGCTAGGGCACAAATATGACTGACATCGGTCATTTTGGGTTTATAAAATAAAAATTCACTTTTTACAGAATCATTTGACATTTTGAGAAAATGACAGAATCCATTTGACCTTGTAGCACTTTTCCTAGAGAGAAGGACAAGGCATTGTACAAGATGGAGAGGTGGAGATTACGAGTTGGTGAGAGGAGCTCAGTAGACAGGTCCATGAGATTGGTGTGATCGATTTTCATTGGTTGGAGGTGAGGAGTTGATTTTGGTGATGGCAGAGGTGGGAGAGGGTTCGGGTGGGCCACTGGTGTAGTGGCCAGACATACCACCACGCCGATGGAACCGAGATGAGGTAAGATTCGATCTAATTCTAGGCTTGTTAGTTGAAATAGTTTGTAAATATTGGTTTGGGTAGAAATGGTTTTGGGTAGGAATTTTAATTTGAATTTGGGTAAAATTGATGAAATGGGAAGGGTAGGAAGTCCAATGTGGGTTAAATAGGGGTAGGGAATGAAAGGTAGGATAGGTTTGGGTAGGATAGGGTAGGTATTTAGGTCAGTATGGTCAAATTTTGAGAAATAGGGGGGGTTTGTCAGGTTTTGACACGTGTGACAGTGACCGACGTCAGGTCAAGGGTTGGCCAACGTCAGTCAGGCATAGGCCGGCATCGGTCAAATAGTAGGTGACTGATGCCAGTCATGATGGACTGATGTTGGTCATCAGTGACCAATGTCGGTTGGATCTTGAGGAAAAATAGATCAAGAAAGGGTTATGGTGGGAGGGAAAGATAGGTAGTGAGGTATAAAGGAAAGTGTGTTGAGAATAGGTAGGGTAAAAGGTATATATGATATGAGTTGAGGGGTGTGAAAGTGGGATGGGGGAAAGGGGTAGGTCGTTAGGGTTGTAGGGAAATAAATAATAAGATTTTCAGGAATAGGTTAGTCAGTAAGTGATATGTTAAGTGTGGTCAAGATTTAATAATGGTGTGGTTTGTTGGGTGCAGGTTAGGGACCAGTTGCGGATGACAGATAGATTACTACCTCTGTTACTAGTGGTATGAGGGAGCATGACCGGTAAGAGGAGTGGCATCATGTTACAGATGTTGGCCTGATTAGGGTTAGATGCTACAGACACATAGTTTGGGAGCCGAGCTTGATGGTCGCACTCATCGATAGATGGGATTCAACGACCAACACATTTCATCTACTGACGGGTGAGATCACAGTCACCCTAGAGGACATGTATAGGATCTTGTGGTTACTAATAGTGGGGATGTAGGTTTATTCTATTTCTTCAGAGGCATCAGAGGAGCTGATGTTGATGGTGTTTGGAGAGGGGATGATAGAGATGAGGTTCCATAGCATGAGCCTAAGATATGTAGATATGTACGCAGGCCCATCCTGAGGAGATGAGGTTAGTTGTTTTGATTATGGACTCAGTGTGTTGTTTTGTGCTTCCAGATGCAGAGGGTGGGATATTCCCATGGGCACTGATGGGGGTTTTCCATGACATGATGGAGGATAGGACCCATTTTACTTGGGCACCAACATTCATGGTGCAGTTATACAGGGAGTTATGGGCCTATGGGAGGCTACAGAGGTTCAGTTTTGTGTTGTACCTTTCTTCTTCACTATGGGCATATGAGCACATTGTATGTGTGCATCTAGTTGGTATGCCCCATATGGATGCATTCAATGTGGGATTGGTTTGAGTTGGATACAGGCATTGGGTGCCTATTGTTGGAGAGCACAGGGATGTCAAGGCTACACATGATGTAGCATACTATAGGCATATACTAGAGGGGTTGTCTAGAGTGGACATTATTTGGAGGCCGTATGTTGGCTTCCCTTCCAATAGGAAGATGGTAGTAGATTTAGATGAGTTGTAGCTACTCAGATGGACAGAGGGGCATTGTGCCAGTGAGCACGAGATGATACCCATTCACAGAGTCAGGCAACAGTTTGGGCTGCCCCAAGACGTGCCATCACCATTCCCTCAGTATAGGAGAGATGATGTGGAGAGGCCTCTGCCTCTACCACAATTGACAATGCTGACAGGGTAGGAGGAGCAGGCAGTGGACCAATGAATTGATGATGCTAGAGTTACAGATAGATATAGGTAGTGGTGGGTAGTCTAGCTATGAGCAGCACCACCTAGGCCAGGGTAGCCAAACTTGGCTACCCTTACAGTTCAGAGGGATACTTTGCAGGGGCAGGTTACCACTTTACAGGCCCAGATCACAGTATTACAGGGGTAGCTGACAGGGTCTGAGGCACAGGTTGCCACATTACAGGCACAGGTGGTGGCCTTACAGGTCCAAATTACACAGGGACAGGTACCCACACAGGGTGGAGATGGAGATGGGGATAGGTGGCCACCCTATAGGTTTAGGTAGTAGGTTTACAGGGCCAGTTGGCCACTGTATAGGTGTAGATTGTGACCTTACAAGCCTAGGTCACAGCACAGGAAGCTCCTCAGGCCTAGGGACAAGGTCTTATTTTATAGGAAGCAGTGGGACATGGTCCCATATACAGAAGAGGAGGGAAGGGTTCATAGGTACAGGGGCCGAGGCCATCGGTAGAAAGAAAGAGCTTGTAGGTTTCTGCGAGACCTATGGTACCCCCACAAGATAGTGTCGATGGCTAGATTTAGGGATGCCTTGAATGAGGCCAGGTACTATAAGGATCATTTGATTGATACTGGGATAGATGTCCCTTCCTATGTAGAGTACAAGGTACAACAGGCCTTGAGTGAGAGGATGAGATCTCACACACATAGTGCAGAGAGTACAGGGGGCCGTTAAGCCCAGAGACAGGGTCAAGGAGAGGCCACTAGTTCACGGAGGCCTGACCCAGCTGCAGGCCAGGAAGAGGTGAGGGCTAGACCCATAGAGGGTGGAGAGATGATGGTAGGGCACTGGGCTAGAGGAGAGGAGGAGGAGACAGATGAGACTGGCTTGGACATCAGATGGGCCGATGATTGATGTCATCATTTTGTTTATTATTTTTGATATATATCGGCCTACGTGCCAATGATAGTGAGGTTGTACATGAGAGTTTTTGAGATTTTTTTATCATATACCGCCTGTGCATGCCGAAGATGGTGAGGTTGTATATGAGAGAGTTTGACTTATACTCTATGTATTTTGTATATGTATTGATACACAAAATATCCCATTTATATAGTTGATGATTTTTATTAGATGGATGATGTACTGATTTACTTGTGTTGTAAAATTTTCATTGTTATATGTATATGGGTGGTGGATTACGCATGATGGAATCATGTTGATTTAGGAATGATGGAGTCAAGTCAGTTTAGGCATGATTGAGTGAGGTCAGTTTAGGCATGATGAGTTAGGTATAGGCATGGCTGAGTTAGGTTGGTTAGGCATGATTGAGTCAGGTCAGTTTAGGTATGATGGAGTCAGGTCAGTATAGGCATGACAGAGTCAGGCTAGTTTAGGCATGATAGATTCAGGTCAGGTTTAGGCATGATGGAGTCAGGTCGGTTTAGGCATGATGGAGTTAGGTCAATTTAGGCATGATGGAGTCAGGTCAGTTTAGGCATGATGGAGTCATGTGTTTAATTTTGATTTAATTTCCAATTTATTGGTAACAGGGGAAATAAATGATGAGTTATATGTATGTTATGGTGTAAAATTCTAAAATTTGTGATATTATAGAAATGTGGAATGATTGATTGGATGTTTTTATGATGTGGTAACATGGTAGATATGTATGTTTGGTAATTTTCCAAGTTTTATAAAAAATGGAAACTAATTATAGAATATGAATAGAAAAATGTGGGGGAAATTGGTTAGGGTAAAGAGTGGCCGAGCTAACCTCTAAGGGCCCCATGCCCTAGGAGTGCTGCCTACATAGCCCCGACGAAAAGGGGCCTCAGGCCGATGTAGTTCTCCCATAAGCTAGGGAAGAATATGATGAATTAGAGGAATGGGTTGGTAGGTTTTAGGCATGATTGAGTCTAGGTCATAGGCATGGTTGAGTCTTAGGTGATAGGCATGGTTGAGTCTAGGTCATAGGCATGGTGGAGTCTTAGGTGATAGGCAAATATTTTAAAATGTTGGTGTCGATGGTCTGGTCCTATATAGGGTAATCAATAATTAATGAAGAAGGTGAATGGTAAGAGGTGGTAAAAGAGCCACTTAATTGATAAGAACCCTAATGAGTCTACCATACCAAAGATGGGCTTATGAACGTAAGACCCTAAAGGTTTGCATAATGGACTATTCTAAGGGTGAAGAAAGTCACATGATCATGAAATGTCACAATTACAATGAGTCCCTTGAGTAGATAGGAAATTAGGGTGAAAAGGAAATGAGGTGAAAATGGGTGGTTTAGCGTAACTTAGTGTATGACAACATGTTTACCTAGCAAGAAACCCATGATCAAAAATAGGCAAGTCCATGACAAAAAGTTATCATTTTCTTCATTTTTTTTTTTTTTTTTGATAGACTGATCGATGCATGAAGTCTATATGGGATGAGTATATTATCTCCTTGAGGTCTTCGTGAAGCTGATCAATGCGGGAAGCTTCTGAACATTTTATTATATTTTTGCAATGACTTATATAGTTGTCCTTCAAGGGAGAAGTCTATTTATAGCAGCGAGATAGAGAGAAGAGATGTCCTTTTTGAGGGAGTCATCTTTTTGCTGGAAGTTTGACTCAAGGAGTTGAATCCCATTTTTTTTTGGATGTTTAAGTCATGGACAAGACTATAGAGGAAGATTAGGTTCTTGTTTAGAAGACAAAACCATAACACACAGAGGTTAACTATGAAAGAGATGGTTTCAAGTGATGAATGACCATGGGATTCCATCTTTGAAAAAGATGAAAAGTATCCATGAGAATCATGCCATGAGTAGAGCCATGGTACTCATATTGAAGATAAGGCTGAAAGGTGATGGGTAATCACATGATTCTTGTTTAGTCATTGATCCTCAAAATGGGTAACATGGAAGGTGAACGGTGCTCAAGGGATGAGTGGTCCATATACAAAAGGTGATATAGGACTTGATTTCAACAATAAAATGGTATAAGATGCAAGGCATTGAGGGGTTCAGGTTCAGGTTTACCTTCAAGTGAAGACAAACAATAAGCACCTAATCCATAGGCATGAGTAACGATATAGGGTCCAAGCCAATTAAGAGCAAATTTTCCCCATTTACTTTTCTCTTCTTTGGTTACATGTTGATTTTCCTTCAGGATGAGGTCACTAACCTGTAAGGTTCATTCATGGACATGTTTATCATAGGCACATTTGATACATTTTTGGTAGATTTGGAGATGATCAAGAGCATTGAGATGATGTTCATCTAATAACTCAAGTTGTGCCAAATGGTCCTGATGAAAGTCATCATCGTTGAGCATGTCTTGTAGTGAGATGCAGAGAGATGGAATCTGGACTTCGAGAGGAAAGACAACCTCAGTACCATAGACCAGAGAGAAAGGTGTGGCAGTAGTCGAAGTGTGAATACTAGTGCAGTAAGCCCACAAGGTGAAAGGAATGTGCGTATGCCAATCCTTCCCAGTATCATCAACTACTTTCATAAGAATTTTGTTCAAGGTTTTATTGGTTGATTCTGCTTGGCCATTTGTTTGTGGGTAATAAGGTGATGAGAAACTGAGTTGAATGCCAAAAGCATCACAAATCTTTTGTAGGGTTTTGTTTTTGAATTACTTTCCATTATCAGTGATGAGGTGGTGAGGGACACCAAAGTGACAAATGATGTGATGGTTGATGAATTCACATATTTTCTTAGATTTTGTAGAAATGAGGGGAATGGATTCTACCCATTTAGTGTAGTATTCAGTAGCAGTTATAATCCATTGATGGCATTGTGAAGAATGAGGATTGATCTCTCCAACAAGATCCAAACCCCATTGAGAGAAAGGCCAAAGGTCTCATGCGACCTGTAAGGCATGACTAGGTGTGTGATGAAGATTAGCATGTTGCTGGCATTTCACACAATGTTTGACATAGTCACAACAGTCATGGTTTAGGGTTGGCCAATAATAGCCTAGGAAAAGAATGTGTTTAGCAATAGCTAAACCACTAAAGTGACCTCCACAAATTCCATCATGAACTTCCTTGATGGTGTAAGGAATTTCAGAACTTGTAAGGCATCGTAAGAGAATACCATCAAAGCCACACTTATAAAGGAGACCACCCATGATGACATAGTGAGAGACACTTTTAAGAAAGGCACCTTGTCCATTACGAGTGAGATAGAGAGGTAGACTGGAAAGGGAAAGGTAGTCTGTAAACTATTATACCAAAGGTCAGATGGGTCAAGTGTAATGGTTCTGACGGAGTTGACATTACAAGATAAATAAGAGGGTGATTGCAACCTTTGTATTGTGACAAATATTTTGGAGTCAGTAGGTGAAGCGGGTATCTGAGAAGCCAGGAAGGCCATGGTATCCACAAATTTATTAGTAGAATGTGGGGTGGTTTGAAGTTCGTAACGGTCAAAGGTAGTCAAAAGTATGTCGACATGACATTTGTACTTTTGGAGTATTTCATTACGACACTGGTATATACCATTGACTTGGTTTACAACCAGTTGGGAACCACCAATTTTATTAATTGATTTAACATCTAGGGAGATGGTGGTTTGAAGGCCTAATACGAGTGCTTCATATTCGGTGATGTTGTTAGTGCAATCAAAATCTAGTTTGAAAGATAAAGGCATAGGTTCACCATCAAGAGGAATGAGGATAACACCTGCACCACCTCCACACTGACATTTGGAACCATCAAAGAATAAGGTCATCTGGTAAGTGGTATCATCCAAAGAGAGGGTAGTAATGGATTCGTCTGGGAAATCAAAGTTAGAGGGTTGATTCCCAGAAAGAGGTGCATCTGCTAGTTGGTCAGCGATGGCTTGGCCTTTGAAAGAATTTTGATGGATGAATTCAAGGTCAAGGTCTACAAGAAGCATGAGCCAACATGCAACACATTGATGCTGGTAGGGTTTGGTGTACATGTAATGTAGGGGATCAGTGTTAGTGATGAAAAAGGTTTTGTGGTTGAGTAGGTAATGACAAAGTTTAGTGGCGACAAAAACTAAGGCTAAGAAAAGTTTTTCAGCATGGGTGTACCTAGTTTCATAGTCTAAAAGGGTACGAATTATGTAATAAACCACTTGCTCCCTGTGTTGCTCATCATGATGAGTGAGCATGGCACCTAAGGAATGGTCAGTAGCAGAAATGTATAGGTAAAAGGGTTGGTCATCCTTAGGAGGAATGAGCACCGTGGTTGAATAAGGTATTGTTTTAAGGTGTCAAAGGCTTTGTGGCATTCATCATCCCATTTGAATGAGACATCCTTTTTGAGGAGATGATGAAATGGTTGACATCAGTCAGAAAGTTGTGAAATGAAATGATGAATAGATTGCAACTTACCTTGCAAAATTTGAAATTGACAGAGATTAGTAGGTGGAGGCATTTCTAGAATAGCCTTTACTTTAGTAGGATCGACTTCTATGCCACACAAAGAAATGATGAAACCAAGGAGTTTTTCTAAAAGCACCACAAAGACACACTTCTTAGGTTGAAGGTGAACACAATACTTGATGAGGTGGTCAAAGATGACCTTAAGGACTGTCAGGTGTTTGGCCCAATGTTTGGATTTCGCATGAAGGTCATCTACGTAATATTCCAATATGTGATGCATAATGTCATGGAAGATATAAGTCATAGCGCGCTGATATGTAGCACCAGCATTTTTAAGGCCAAAAGGCATGACTCGATAGCAGAAGGTCCCCCAAGGAGTGATGAAGGTAGTTTTGTGTTGATCTTCTAGAGTGAGTAATATTTGATTATAACCCAAGAAACCATCCATGAGTGATAGCATCTCATGGCTGGTGGTGAGATCAACCAGTTGGTCAATGCCTGGTAGAGGAAAGTCATCTTTGGGGAAAGCTAAGTTGAGGTCATGGAAATCCATGTAAATGTGGAGTCCCCCTGTCACTTTTGTGACAGGAACAATGTTAGAAATCCATTGGGGATAGTCAATGGGTAGGATGAAGGAAACTGAGAGAAGGCACTGAAGTTCTTCTTTGACAAGAAGAGCAATGCGAGGATGCATTTTCCATAGCTTTTGTTTTATGGGTTTGGCATCAGGAATGGTTATGATATTGTGGACCACAATTTTTGGGTCAATACCAGGCATATCAGCATAGGACCAAGAAAAAGCATTGCTATGGTCCCAAAGGAAAGAAGTAAAAGCTTCTTGTTCAGCAACATCTAAAGATTGGCCTATCTTTAGAATGTGTGGGTCATCCTGAGTGTTAATGTTGATTTCAATAGTTGATTCATTCAACATGGTTTGCATCTCAGAAGGTAACAACCGGTGAATATAAGAATCTTCCGCACCAAGGTAGGTGAGTATAGACTCATCGTCCTGACATTGAATGACATTAATAGAAGGTGTATCATCATCAATCATGTCAGGATACAGGAAGGGAAGAGAAGAGGGATCCTCACCATCACGTTGATAAGTCAGAGGTCCCAGGGAAATCATGTTTACGAAAAAAAAAGTTAGGAGGAATAGATTTGGGATCTATGGACTCCGTGGGTGAAGGTGGTGATGTTGGTGAATGGGGTGGAGAAGGTTTGTCTTCCTCAATGAGGTCGATGTGGGCCTTCTTGGAAGATGGTGTGGCAAAGCCAATGCCACTACGATCATTGTGTTTATGGGTGGTACATGAAATGATGGTATGGTGGCCTTGTTCATAAAAACCAAAACCAAATCCTTTCCATGCGCAATGATGAAGGAAAGTGTGGGTGAAGTAGAGGTTAGTAAGAGATTGGAGGTCAGATGAAAATGGTCATGTTTGGGATGGAGGTTCAGGGTGAATAAGTGGCAGTATATCAAGTCCCCCATACGTTAGGTTAGTGTGAAGGTGGGGAGGACCATAAGGGAAAACCTCACCTATGTGGTAGTCATAACAGGGTGTTGGCACAGGTTTCCATACTCTTGTAGAGTGAGGAATGTGTTAATATTGTAGAGGCGGTACTCCCCTAGAGTGATGCATTGAGAAACAACTTCTAAGGGATTAGTAGTAGATATGTAGATAACAGGGATAGATGAATTAATAGATGATTGGGTAGGAGGGGTATCGGTTGGTTAGGAAGCAGATGGGTCAGCTGTAGAGCCTACAGTGGAAGTAGGGATAGAAGATTTAGATGTGGGAGAGGTGGCGACAACATTGGTGGATGGGCTTATGGGTGAAGGAGAAGTGAGGGTATTGACAGATGCCTTGACTGGTACAAGTACATTATTGGGTTGGTACAACATGTTACAAGTTTTGAATGGTGATGGGTCGGTGGGATGGTATAGTTATGCCCTTCATGTTTGAATTTTACACAGTGGTGTAAATTTGAAGGGACACAACCCATGACATGAATCCAAGGTCTTCCGAGAAATAGGTTATACTGGAACTCTCCCTCTAAGACATAGAATAGTTTTAGGATAGTGTGAGGGCCTACCCAAACATGGAGAATAATGGTGCCAAGGGTGGAGGTGATGGCATCGTTGAAGGATCTAGCATAACTGGGTTATTATGCATACAATTAGAAGGGATGCACATTTGATTGTACGTGTGGGAGGAGATGATGTTAATGCTAGCACCACCATCGATCATGACACGTCGTATGCATATGTTATCGATATAGACAGAAATGAAAAGGGTGGGATCAGGGTCATCTGACTAGAGAGGTACAATCTCCTCATCAGAGAAGCTGAGGGTGATGACTTGAGGAGTGGGCATGGGGGTAGAAGAAGGAGATGATTTGGTAAGTGAGGCCATGTGGTGAGGGGTGATAATGGAGGCCACTTGTGTGGGGTCATTGGGTAAAACTTCAATGGATTGCAAAACCTCAATAAGGGCTTGTCTATGAGATTCAGAAGTTTGGACGAGATCATTACATAGACATATTTAGAGGAGATTGATGTAATTGTTTTATCATTGTGTGATGGGTGACCCCATCAGAGATAGGGTATGTAGGTCCTCGAATGGTGATTTTGGGTGTGGGTGTAGATGGTATATTGGGCATAGGGTTGGTTGATGGGCTAGTTACTTTTCTTTTCCTTTGTCTTTCTGGGTGCGGGTGGCAACTTGAACCATGTTAATCTGAGGGGAGGTGGTAAATGGAGAAGGTGTAGGATGAGTAGTGTAATGACATGATGGGAAAAAACCTAAATGGATAAATCCTTGTGAAATGAATAGGGCACACCGATATTTGGGTGGTGGTTTGGCCAACGCTTTGATATAGATCATGTTGATCTCAAATTTTGGAGGTGGAAAAAAGGGTTGTGGGGGTGGAGAATCAGGTCATTAAAGAAGCGAGGGATGATGATTTGTGGTGATTGGTGAAGGTGGAATAAGGTCCTCATCAAGAAGGTCATCATCATCAAAATTTTCTTCAGGAGGAAAAAGTTGGAGAAGAACAGTTTTTAGAGCCTTACAATTTTCTACATCATGTCCTGACACACGATGATAGGCACAAATATTGGTTTCATCAAACCCTTTTGGTTTGGGTTTGAGAGGATCGTAAGGTCGAAGCGGTGGTAATGTGATGATGGAAGTCTCTAAGAGATTGGTTAAAATGTTGGCATAGGACCCTGCTAATGGATCACAATGGGAAGTGAGTGTGGGTTTGGGTAAAGGTGTGGATGATCATGAGGGAAGAGGCTTTATAGGAGGGGGAATGGGTTGGTCCACTAGTTTGGTAAGTGGTATTGTCTTAGGTTTTGATGGCATCCATTTAGGTAAAGGTATGGTAGAAGAGCTAGCACTGGAAGGTTTTTTTGGTTTGACTACCTTATTGGAGGGTAGTGGGTTCTTATCTTTGGGTTGCACCTTCTTGGGTAAAGGTGACATGAGAGTACGAGATGTAGAAGGGAAAGAAGATGGTGGAAGAGGATGGGTTACCCATGGGGACAACCGAGTTAAAGTGGTTGGTTGAGGTTGGGTGGATGGTATGGGTTGAATTCGTATAGGTAAAGTTAGGGTTATAGTAATAGGTGGAGGTATAGGTGGTAAGAAGTGCATGGGTGAGGGTGAGGTTTTTTTGGTTTTTGGGTGAATGAGGTGTAATGAAGGCTCATGATATAGCAGTAGGTTGTTTAGATTTTGACTGGCCTTGGGTAGGAGACTGCTTGATCAGGGTTGATGGATGGGGCCCTAGGATTTACAGAAAGGGGGAAGGTGATAAAGGTGTGGTATGCAAGATCGGTGTATGTAGCCTAGAAGGTTAGGTCTTCCTTTTAGGTGAGTGGATAATGTTGGTGTCTATTTGGGAAGATGCATCTAAGTCTAGTTTGACAAGTGGGTGAGTAAGTCTTGATGTTGGCATGACACCCAAGGTAGTGATGGGTCTAGATACATGTGAGGAGATAGGTGTGGGTAGGTTTTGAGGTCTTGGAATGGTTTTAGTTATGGGTAGAGGTTTGGATGTAGGTAGGGATGATGAAGAAGAATCCATTTCAATAGGCATGGTCAATGTCGATCTAGTTGCTAGAAATACCTTTGGGTAGATCATGGAAGTATCTTGAGGAAACATTTGCATTTGGGTCGAAAAGGGGAGCCGAAGACATCCCCAGAGCATGGAATTATCAACGTAATCCAAGTGATCAGCTAGCCGCAAAAATGGGACTGACTGTAGGAGAAGATGGAGTTGGTTTGGTGGAAATCCCTGTAAAATATGTCTATGAGATAGGGAATTGGCTAGCCTCGGATTCTATGGTAAAAGAGCTTAGATCATGTCAATGGGGTCTTGGGATGCTGAGGGAGAATTTTCCCCAATAGGTAGTGGTATGTCTAAAGAGTCTCCCATGGGTAGGAGAGATAATAGGTGGGGTGAGGTAGACTTCTCCCTTGGTGGAGGAGAAGACAATGATGATTCCCCTGTGGATGGGAGAATTGAAAGAGTTGACTATTCAGTAGGTTGTGAGGTAGATGGTATTATTGCATTAGTACATAGAAAGTGTGGGTTCCTCCATGGGTGAAGGAAGAGATGAAGGGGACTCCTCTATGGGTGAAGGAGTGGAAGAGGTATGTTCCTCTATGGGTAGAGAGGCTCGTGCCAAAATTTCCTCAATAGATGAAATAGGTGGGATTTGAGGAATGAATTGTATGATATCAAAAACTGCATGGACTTCATGAACATTTTTGTCACTAGATGAAGGTTCACTATTTTGATTAGATGACGGTTTATGGTTAGGGAATGAATTTTTAAAGATGTGCAAATTTTGATTTTCTGTGCATTCGGGTTGTCCACGACGAGGTCTCCATTATCTATCATCTCTTGGACAATGTTCTTAAAAGTGATGTAGTTACCATCACTATGGCCTTTGACGCTGAATGGTAATTATAGTAGTCATGTTCCTTATACCATGTAGGCATAGGATGGGCAAGGATTGAAACCTGTATGAGGTTTTATGGGAGGAAGTGTAATGGCTCCAGATTTAAGAATATTTTCCAAAACTTAAGAATAAGGATCTCTAATTGAAGTGTATTTTCACTGCTCCCATCGGAGCTAAAAGGCCTAGACATGGGAAAGATTGGAAGAAGGTTGGGCTTGATTAGAAGGATGAGATGGACCCACCTTGAGGACTACCATGTTGGTAGATCCTTTGGCCTTTGAATAGTTATTTTGAGGTTTTGAAGATGAAGAAGAATCGTTTGATTTGAACAGAATGTTCTTGTTTCGTAATTAGATTTTCTTTTCTTTAATGGCACAAATTTCTAGCTTTCGTGCCATGGTGAATGCTTCATTGAAGGTTTAGAAGGTTTGTACCTGCAAAGTTGGTGAGATGTGTCTGGCACAAGCTCTAGTGAACAACTCAATAAGTTCAGTCTGAGGTAGTTGGAACATTAATTGGTTGATAAGACTCCACCAGTGGGAAATGAAATCTGTGATAGATTCATCTTCATACTGTCATGTCGAATACAGGTCGGTCATGGTGACCTTCTTGACTACATTGATCAAGAAGTGGTCTAGGAATTCCTGAGCCACTTGGTTGAAGGAGTAGATGGAATGTCTAGGTAAACTGTTGTACCAATCTAAGGCGGGTCCTGTTAGGGACATGGGAAATGTTTGTAAGAGAAAAGCATCATCATGGGAAATTAGGTAGCACCCATGCTTGAATGACCACAAGTGCTATTGTGGGTCCTCTTTACTGTTGAAATGGTTGAATTTAGGCATTTCCCAATGCACAAGATATGTGTGAATAGGAATGGATGGATGAATAGGCTCATTACAAATTTCTTCATAGGTCAAGGAGTTATGAGAGCCAGAAACCGATGCTTCTAATGTCTGCATATTTTCCATCATCATCCTAATGAGGTCGTTGGTGGGTTGTGAGGAATGGGTGCCTCCCACAGTAAAGGGAGGTTGATGATGGGTGTATGATGTAGATGGCATCCTAGTACATGAGGGTGTGAAATATGAAAACTATGAAGGGGGTATAGATATAGGTGGAATGTACCCTGAATAGGTGATAGATGAAATCAGGGGCTACTGATGATGTGTGTAAATAGGTGGGGTGGTCGTAACGACTCTCATGGTAATGGGTGGTAGAGACTGAGGGATAGAAAGAACCATATTTTGGAAAGGGGTGTGGGTTTCCGACACTGGAGGTGGTTGTGACACAACTGGTACATATGAGGAAAAGGGGGAAAATGGGGCTCTACTCAAGGCAGTCAATGAAGGAACACTTGATGACATGAGTGCAATATATGTCATTGGGGTAGCAGTTATGGCAGAGGTGGAACCTAACTGAGAGACCACAGGGGTAATGTGAACTAGTGGTAGTTGACGTAGAAGTGGGTGTGAGGGAAGGAGGGATAGATACATGCATGTCATATATTAACTATCCTGAGGAGTCTCGGGTATATGAGTGGGAAATATAGTATTGTAAGGTCGTGGGATTCTAATAAAGGAGTCATGTGAACTCCTCATCACTGGTAGCAATGGGGATAAGCTGAGTTGGATCCATAGGTGACAGGATGGATGACGGTGATGGACTAGGTGGGAGTGGTTGATAGATGGCATGAAATACAAGGGTGTTAGTTTGGCTATGAGTCAACACCATGTGAATTAGTACTGACTTGGTAAAATTGTATTCTGTAAATGACATAGAAAACAATAGAAGAAGAGAAGGACAAAGTCCGGGGGAAATATGGTCAGTGTTTTGATTAAAAATCAAACACAAAAACTAATGATGGTCAGTATGACCGATGACGGTTACAGGGGAACTGAAAATGGTTATGATAACTAATACCAGTCACTGTGGAAAGTACCAGTTTCAGAAAATGAAATAAAATTGATGAGTATGAGCTAGGGAAATTGTACCTGATAGAGATATCAGAAAGTTGGGGGATATGATGGTGTCCTAAGGACCAAAAATAGAAAAGAATAGGTGATGAAGGTTGTTTCAGGTAAAATAACCAAAATATCCAGAAGCTGACACCAGTTAGGTCAATCGACAATGGTTAGATGTAAACTGATGATGGTCGTTGGACCGATGCTGGTTATTGTGAAATGAGAAGAAATGAAGAAAAATGGATGTTTGTGAATTAAAACTAGATAAAGGGTCAACCCAAAAATTTGAGAATGACCAAATAAGGTTGTTACACACTTAGAAATAACAAGAATACTCCAGCTATGATGGGGAGTGTGAAAGGAAGAAGAAAAATATATAATCGTAACTCACACCTCAAAATGCAAGTCAAGAACAAAGCTAAGAGAACATGTAATCCTAGAAGTGAATTTATGTTTGTTTTAGCTTATGCTTTTAAGAATTACTTGTGAATTTAGAACAATTTTTTTGGTTGGGAAGGCATCCTATGAAGAAGGAAATCTAAAGGTGAGGTTTCATGTTATGTTATGGCAGGGGTGGTCCTTTCTCTAAAGTGATGACTGGACAGAGATAACCAGCTAGGCGCTCACTGTCAATCCTCTAATTGTGTGATCATTGACAACTTTTTCTAGGTGGGATGTTGTTTAAGAAGATGTGTAAATTCAAATTTGTGTGGTTTGGAAAAGAGAGAGAAGAGAGAAATGTGCTTTCTATGGTTCAATTGTGTCAACCATCAACTGGGCATGACTTCCAGCATATAGGTTGCCCTCATTTTTAAATGTGAGCTAATAATGCAGCATACAATGATGAAATGCAACAAGATTTTAAACCCAAATCCACAAATTATATTCGATGAGAGAAATAATGAATAGGAAAGAGTATGTCTTTCACTAATGCAATACAAAAATAAAAAAGAAGTGTTCTTTTTAATCCAAACTACGAGTGTCACTGAGACAAGTAGGAGAAGAAGAATGTTTCCAAGGGAGAAGATTTAATGTGAAATATCTTTCAAAAATAAATAAACACAAAATGATTCCCTAAGAATGAACAATGCAAAGAACCCAAATGGGTCCCACCGGGTGTGCCAAAATGTTTCACTGAAATAGTGTGCATACGTAAGATCAAAATAGATAAAGTAAGAGTGAGGAGGAATACCTATGAATGAAGGTGGAAGGTAGAGTGCGCACGTTCTAATTTTCCGATCCAATGCTGATTGTGAGAACTTCCTTTTTGCTAGGAGAAACTACCTGTCGAATACAAACAAGACCACAAAAGGAATATTAAACAATATATGTCAGTGGACTACCTAGCATATGCTAGATCCAGGAAGTGTGATACTTCCTAGATGGTTGTCAATCCACTGTTTAAAACAACTTAATGCAAGAAATAATATGAACCAATAATATCCTACTATAGTTGATATGATTTAGGTATCTCATTCAAGTAAAATAAACAAATCTAATATAACAGGCTACGTTATGATCAGATTTGAAAGTCAGACAGGTGAATAAAGTGATCGGGACAGGTCAGGGTCAAGTTTTAGGTGATTTAGGTTGTTTAGATGAAATTTATGAGGTTGTTGTTATAGGTAAGTTTATCAAATATAGATACCGATGTCAGTAGGGTATAACTGATTTCAGTTGAGAAGGAAACCGAATGACACGGTTTAGGTTACCCAACGTTGGTAGGGTCAGGCTGATAGAAAATTAGTGAAGGTGGGTTTTGGTGATTCTCTAGGATTTCCCAGAGAATGGATAGATAATGGGGAGGTAGATGACAGTGTTGGGAGTAGTCAAAGATGTCTGGAGTCAGGTATGGGAGGTAAAATATTTTAGGTGATTAGGTGGAGGGATTGGAAAGAGGGTGAGAGATGATGGGATGTAAGGGAGACTAGAACTCTCTAACATATATGAAGAAACTAATCTAAATGAATATGGGAAGGTGCATATCCAAATGTACTTACTGGTGTTTGTAGACCTAGTGGTTGGATGGAGGTGATGGTTGATCCATGGAACCGGTGGTCAGTGCCATGGTTGTGCTTCCCAGAATGTTACCGTGAATGCTTACCTTTCATATCAGTGCTTGGTTGTTGGTTCAGGGTGTTTGGATGTGCAGGAGTGCTCTGGTGCATGCTTGCATGCAGATCTCTCTTCTCCAAAACTTGAATAATTCTTCCAACCTCTCAAAAAAGGTTACCAAAGTGAATATATGGTAACCGACGATGGTTTAGGGTGACTGGCATCAGTTTTGGGTTGACCGACGTCGGTTAAGGTGGGAAATCCTAGGTTTACTAAAAATGACAGATCTTGAAATCTTTTTTGCCAGCTTGTCTCATTCTCGTGGATCAAAATGGAATGTTGCACTTAGATAAGTGGGAATGTTGGTTAGAGGAAGAATAGGGGTTGAACTAAGTCTTAGTTAATTAAGGTAAGTAGACTAAGTCTTAGTTAGTTATGGTGAGTGGATATTGAGTCCTAGTAAAAGGGAAACATGCTAAGAATAGGTTTATGATGAGGTGTCTAGGTGAGGTGGTGGGGTGAGGAGGTGAGGTGGAAATTAGTTTAATTAAGGTAATTAAATAATGAATATTGTGAGCATGGGCCTTAATTTAAGTGTGGGTAATTAAATTAATATACATGTGGGGTAAAGGGGGAGTATGACCTATAGATCTTCAAATTTTCTTTTCTTTTTGTTTCTTTTCCTGTGTCCAATTCTCTGTGTCTTTGTCTCACAAAAAATAAAAAATTCTTCTTCTTCATAGTTGCACATATATATTTACAATATTCTTTTTTTAATATTCTTATCTAAATATTCCTTGAGCTGCAGCTCTGTATATTCCCTTCTTCTTCTTCTTCTCTATTTTATGTTGATGCAATATCTCTCTTTTTAATTAAAAATCAGGTGGTATATACTAATTTGTGTGAGTATCATACTTGTTCCTCCACATGCCATTCAGATAACTTGACACATGACTGCATGGTCTTGATGCTATGATAAACTGTTCTTTATTTTGGGGCTCTCACATCCGTCAAATTTCATCACTCACACGAGTGGAAGAATGTCGCCATGTATCCCCACCTATGACTTTTGATCATCCTTTGACCTTTCCATGACCAAAAAGGGACAAAAAATAATTATTATCTCCGGTTAATTCTAGGTCCTTCACATCCATGGTGCCAAAAAATAAAGATGAGGGCCAGAATGATGCCACGTGTCCTATGGCTAAGGCGGGTAATTCAAATTAATGACCAAGAGGGAGTAAATACCTTTAACGACCAAATAAGAAAATGGCCACAAATATAATTGCCTATCAGGGGGTAGATAGGAGATGGGGGAAACACAAAATTGAAATACTCATGGGTCTCAAGATTACTAACCATAAAAAATTCTGACACTTCTCTCCTTTTACAAACTATTTTTCTCTTCTTAAGTGGGAACTCCAACATTGATTTGTTATCTTATTTTTACATGATTTCTCCTATTTTCGCTATCTCCTATTATCACTACTTTACCTTAGGTGTACATGAATTTTTGGTGCATTGAGACCATTATTCCCCTATTAAGAAAGGATAGAATGAACTAAATCCCAAGAGATGATAAACACCAGCCCAACAAGAAAAGTTGGATACCTATATCACCAATACTGTGCTTATTTGACTCAAAATTCTTCACTCTCTATTTCTCAAGACTTCATAGGTATAGTAGAATGATTTTATATTTCCTCTCATTGACAAATACATATTAAGCATTCAATTATTCCTACATGAGTTCGTGGAAATATATAGTCACAATCTGAAGTATTCTCTTTCTTACATAATATTTTTCTTTTACTTCCTCTTGCAAACTATGTCATCCCTTGTTCCACATATACGTGATTCTTTGACATGTGAATGAAAATTGAAAGAATAAATTGATTAATATTGTGCCTCTAATAACCGATTCTTTTATTTATGGGAAGTGGATAATTTAATGTGGGAGAGGGAAATAAAGGGAAGTGGAAAGTGGGGAAGCATGTTGAGTATTTCCATTTTCAAAATTTATCATTTGGTAGATTTCCCCATGGATCACTAGGAAAAATTTCCCTCCTGGTTCTTGTGTATCAATGTTTTCATTTTTATCCTATTTGAAAGTGATGGATGGTGAAGTGGGAGTGAACTCCTACTTCACTCTTCGTCGTTCGCCAATTTAAGTAATTAAAACAACTAATCAACATTTTTTATAAAATGAGTGTCATTCATTTAATAAGTAAATGGTGAATTTAATTAAAACATTAATAACCCTAATTAATTAATTTTAATTAAAATGAAAATTAGTTAACATAATTAATAATGTTAATTTAATTATTCAAAGTCAATTAATTAATAACTTCAATTAAATTAATATCATTAATTTTTTAATTTTAAATAATTGAATTAAAATCTTTAGTTTAATGATTAACGTTAATTTGTAAAGAGAAATATGGTATGAGAGGCAAGGAAAGACTATGGTGATGATGGGAATGCAATAGTGCAATATTGTGACAATTGACTATTAGGTTATTGGAGAAGATGGAAGACAATGGTTTCATGAAATTGTGTGTGTCAATCAATTGACGCAGAAATTTTTGAAATTTTAGCAATTAATTTTTTATAGATAATAAGAGGTATAGAAAAGTGAAAGGAACCCAACAATGAATCCTCTCACTATAAGAATTGATCTTGTAACTAAAGCATGATCTCAAGGGAAAATACACATTTTTGAATTTCCTCCAATTATTCATATTCTATGCATATTAGTAGTTTTACTAATTTATTATTCATCTATTTCATTACTCTTCTTCATTTTTTTTAGTTAATAATTTTGATTTGAATTTAGTCTTACGACACTTGGGTGTACCTCATACTCTCCATAAAGACCATACTAGGTCGGTGAAAAACATATATGCACATACAACATAGTAGATATAACTCAACAAAATATTTCGGAAAGTCCTAGATAATAAATAACTAAGAGACATTAAAATTTATTTTTTTCCCAAGTCTTGAGAATAACTATAATAAGGAAATCTTATCAATAAAAGATAAATGTCTAAGTAGCTAAATTCAAACTACAAAAATATCACAAAAAGGAAACAAAAGATCCTTGAAACTTAACAATAATCAATTAATTTGTTGGTTTTGTACAAAATAGAGATTACATATAAGAAACATATGAAAGTTTCACATCACCAGTCACTATGTAACCTAAAAAGGCTACTAACTATGTATTATATCATCAAGCATGTATCTCGACATATGTTGGGAATCGAAACTTGTCCATCATTGAGAATGAATTGGAATATAAAAATAATAACTGATCAAAAAATGCATCTACCAAATTATTTTTATAAATCATCATCTCCAATCTCCCCCAAGGCTCAATATAGTCAATGTCACAAAAATTTCATCCCTAGGAAAATAGTTAAGGAATGAGAGATCGTTATATGTTAGCATTTAGTTAACATGAGGAGTATGTTCTACACAATATGTGGGACACCTTTGAGAAAATATCATAAATACTAAATAAACACAAGTAAGTTTTTAAGTATATAAAAGACTCCACTTCCTATCTTGTACTTGAGAAATATTGAAAACTCTTCACTTTTCCTCGCTCCACACTTACTCCTTGATACTACTTGTAGGGATCAATTGTGTAGGGTAACACAACACAACACATAACTACATCACTAAAAAAATATTTACTACAAAAATATTTTACTAGTGTTTATAACACACTAAAATAAAACATCAAAAAAGGGAAAGGGGGTTTTAATTATTTCTCTCACTCATTTTATAATATTGCTAGAAATTTTGTTCAAGGTATAAAATAATTTACATGTATAGATTCAATTAGGATAGTATATAGCCGAGTGTTAACCTATGAAGGGACCAATGTTGTTTTTAGATAAGGTAAATAATATTTTGTTTTTTAAGGGACCAAAATATCCTTTATAAAAATTGAAGCATGGTTATACAAGTGAACCAAAAGAGATCTAAGGGAGCCATGTGAAACAGACTTGAAAAGAGGGAAATCCCCAAAAATAGCCACACTCCATACAGCCTGCAATATTAATCATACAGGAGGGACCGATGTGTCTAGGAAGACCACCTATTATATATTTGGGTTATGGATCTTAATTATCATGATATGAATTATTTTCAATCCTAATGGTATTTACAATGGTTTTAAGTGATTTGGGTCTCATAATTTTTTTTTAAAAAAGTAGAGAAGGGTAGGGAAGAGGAGGAATACTAGAATGTCTCTAATACAAATCATGACATACACCTTGATCTCAATCTAATCACACAAAAACCTGAGAATATAATACATAACATTATCTCATATTTGTACAAAATCTAGGAAATATGTTAGAGGAAATAATAAATAAAGAATCAAAACCCTACACAATCCAAGAAAATAATTATTATACATTCACAAAGTTCATGATAGGGGTTAGTCAGCATATCACTGGCTTAAACTAACTAGACTCAACACAAATATCGAGAAATTATCCATGAGTAACCCCATGTAAAGTAATCAATAATTTTTATTTCATTACACATCCAATAAATCAAATGTAATATGAATTAAATCATAAAAATGAGACTATACAAGATCAATATCTTACCCTATAAAATTAAGTAAAATAAGAAATTTAAATTCTACTTAATAATTAAAAAAGATTTTTTTTTTCTAGGCCTCCATGACATGAATTCTGAATTGAAAGAAATAATGCATCTCAAAAATCTTGTGGAAAATTAAAAATCCTTCCTTTGTATAAAATATAATGTCATGAGTCCTTTTGAAATGAATTTGAATGCATTTATAGATCTAGGAATCCTCCACTACCTTTTCATGATTCCATAGCTTTTAAAAAGGTAACACCTCTTATAAAAAATAAGGGATAAAACTAAAAAATCAAACTAATTATAGATGAAAAATATTATTTTTGAGAGCATACTTCCATTAACCATAATTCCCCCAAAATATACCTCTAACTCAAAGAATAATTATCATCAATCTTGTTTAGGAACATTTGGCTGTTCTACCTACTAGGACAAAATACTCCCTAAAAAAACTCAGAGAAACATCCATTTTTATCTTTTGTGGGATTAAATTTAAATTTTGATACTACCTCTTTGTTATTTAGATTCCATTTCATAAACTTTGAAGCTTATAGGATCAATTTAAACTAAATTAGTCTTATTTGAACTCTACTAATCCTTATCCATATGTTCCCTACTAAAAATGGATCAAATTTTGTCTCTCTAATCTTTATTTTCCATTTATCATGTTCTCTAAATTCTTTGTTTATTACCTGGTAAAAATCTCAAATTTTTAACCTTAATAAGCACTTATTCACTTTTGCTTTTTTGTCTTAGCTTTAATCTCCAATACAAATCCTCTATGTTCTTCTCTTGACTTTGAATTTCTCCTTTTGGCTTATTTGATTTAAACTCTTTGGTGAATCATATTTAATAAAGATAATTCCATTTTTTCTACTATGGTTTGACTTGTGCCTTAAATAATGCTAACTTTTCTATTTAAATGTCCCCACCTATGTCCCTTATGACTTAGTTTTTTGCCCTTTGAAACTTTATCCTTATCTAATTTGCATCAACTATTTTGAGTGTTTTTTACTCCATTCAAGGAAGAAACCAATTAATGACACTTGGATGCCTTGGGATGAGTACAAAATCTCATAGCAAGGCCTTGAAGGACTAATTGTTGACCTTTAGTTGTCCTTTCTCCTTTGTGGTAGTTTGTAAAAAAAAAATTGGTTAATATGTAGACTTTATAGGAGTATGGATTTTTTGTGGTGGTCTATTGCCAAGTCTTTTTGACTTAGCCTCCATGGCTCGATGTTGGTTTTTGTTTGAAGTTGTCTTCCTTTTATTTGGGGTTTTTTTGGTCCCATTTTAAAACCAATTTTTTTATCTTATCCAAAAAACATATTACCGTGTAGGATAGGGATACCAATCATCAAAACTTGTCCATCATCATCTCTCTCTATATTTGGCTAGCTTGACTATTGTACGCTAGAATCTACTGATAAATTCAACTTGGCATCCATTGGTGGCATGAATTCCCTCTATATTTGTCTCCTTATGTTGATTATTAAAACTTATCACCCATTGATATTACCACTTACCATAGGCCTTTAAAACTTTAAATTTCCCTAAAAAAAAATTCAAGTCTAGATTTACAAATCATGTCCATGGTGACACTTGTATTAAATCGATGCCACTAAACCTAAAAAAAACTCTAAGAACTTAGCCTAAATTTGATGGTTTAAATAAAATAGAAAACTGAAAATTAAACCATCAATTGATCATTTATAAGTCATTTGTCATTCAAAAATGGATAACTAATGGGATTTATCCTCATTTTAGTTTTTCACGTGTTATACACATTGAAGAAGACTAGGAAAGAAAATGTAGAGACAAGAAATTTATTAAACGAAAATAAAGATAGAGCTAAAATTTTGAAAGTATAAACAAGTGTAAAAATATTTAATCATGTTGTTTTTAATGAGTTTAATCAGAATGAAAATGTAGATAATTTTTAATCAAGTGTGGAAACTTAAATTTTTTTAATAGTTGATGAATAAAGGGGGCTCCATTTTTTTTCAAAAGGAAATGGCGGAGTATTTGTCACACAAAACAAAATAACATTAATATCATACACATAGGTGCTACATAATTGAGCAAGACATCACAATATGTTCACAGATAAGAACATGATACATATTCGACATAATGCAATGATAACACCAATATAATAAAACAATTTTACTAACCTCATGATATACCCCTAATTCACAATGAAATATATATCTCAAATAACATACAAATAACACAAATTTAATAAAATAAAGTTATCTAGCATCATGATACATACATAATGCACTAGGAACCCTTTTATCATTGAACACGTTGGTACATATGCATGAAAAATAGGGTGATACGTTATCACAACACATTCATAGTTCACAAGGAGTATGATTTTCACATTAAAAATGGTAACACATGTATAGAAAATATGGAATTCATAAGGGATTACTCCTATTGCTAAACATGTTGATATCTCACAATTCCACACCAAGTGGTATAATAATACAAGTACATCTACAACATAACAAATATATATTGTTAATAATAACACACCAAAAGAATACTTCCATATCTTTAACTGTCTCATAATCCTCTATCATGTCACCAATCTATCCCAAAGGTTCCACATTTTTAACCTATTAAATGATACCATATGTAATGCCCCAAAAATACAAACCAAAGACAAAGCCAAAAAAAATATTTTTTCTTTAAACACTTATCGATTACTTAAAACAACAAAACAAATTACAATATGCTTACAAAAACATGAACCCACTCAAGAGATTAGGTAAGATAAAAAATTTACACCACATGTAAATATTATTCACACTACCAAGCCCGTCGTTAAGGATTGTAAAGGGGAGAGACCATCATATGCACTACCACTTTTACCTCCATGAAGGAATCCTAGGTAGCCATTGGTTCCTCCAAGATAAAAATACCACAACAACAACAAAATACCCTTTATTCCTCTATTTGCTAACAACCCCTACCCTATAATAAATAATTATGTAGTCTCATCTCCACACATAAATGTAAAATATACATACAAGTATACCAACAATATATTGATTTGAACACTTTCTTGAAGGAATGGTACAACACCATAGATAAAACAAAATAAAGAGTGAAGAAGAGATGTATCCTTAACGCACATGGATTGCAATGATTACATCTTCATTATAATTAATTTCCTTCTTTAATAATTTCTTGCATCACTTTTAAGGTATATAAAATTTGCATAATTTTTTTTTCAAGTTACAAATTTATGTTTCCAAATATATTTGCTTCCTCATGGAACCCCTCCATTTTAATATTATTAAGAAATTTAAATTTTTAACCACATATTATAGGGTAGAAACTCAATATATAATTTACACATTCCATAATTCTTATTTGTACAAATTAATATTTTCACATAGCTTGTGCTTTTCAATTCTTCATTCAGTTTTTATTTTTAAGACTAAGGAGCACCCTAGAATTTCCACTTTATCTCAATAGGGATAGGACGAAAAGCTGGGAAAATATAGGAAGAAAGAACTTATTTCCATCAAGGTTGGAAACTTGCTAGGTCTAATATGATTCAAGGGTTTATAAGTAAAGTTTGATAAATAACGACCCATTCTCATAGATAATAAAAACATACGCACTATTGGGTATGGGTCACATGTGACTATATCAATTAAAGTTAATAATATACAATACAAACATGCAATAATGACACATAAACAACTCAAAAAAACATAGTTTCTACCAAAGGACAATGCAGTCAAGTTCACTAACAAATTATAGGATTTGGTATCCTATAAAGTCTCATATTACACATTCAATAATATGTATATTTTGTGAAATTACAAGGTTATTTCCTATATATTAAAGGCAATTTACTAACAAGTTTCAGCTCATCCAAGGAAAAATGAAATAATGGTAGCTATAAAGAACCATACAAATTAAGCATACTTTTTTGCTACATTCCATTAGATACATTATTAATTTTTTACATTATGATACATGATCACATAGTCAAAACCAATATTTGACATGTTAATTGTTCATTTAGGTATAACGTACTTTCATAAGTAAACAACGATTTACAATCCTCTTATATGATATTGATATTTCAATATCTTTAAAGAAATTCCACAATTACGACTTCCAAAATGTACAAATATCAATCTCAATTCCCTTTCAAGTGATAATATACAAATTTAAAAATAAATAAAAATGTAATATTTGAGTATAAAAAATCATGTGCATGTTTTTTGTAGCAACTGCAACTTGTAACAATGTGTGTCAACAAAAATATGACATGGATTTACCCTTCCTTTCTAGCTATGAAATCATACAACTACATTCATTATATATATATATATATATATATATATATATATATATATATATATATATATATATATATATATATATATATATATATATATATCAATAAATATGATACATTATTCAATTTTCCAAGTTTGAGATATAGAAACATTCAATTTTATCACATAATCATCTAATTTATTACAATGCTACAAAAGTGTTAAAGAGAGAAACATCATATTCCACTAAATACAAATTGAAAGAGCAACTAATCTAATATATTCATAAAATGACAACTAATCTAATAACAAAATTAAAACAAACAAGGTAGCCCGGTGTAGCTACTTGCATGTGCAGTTGTGAGTTTTATCCTAAATAACTAGATAGCTGATTAACTTAATTGAAAGATTCTCGATCCTACCTCAGAAGTGAGGAATGAATCATAGTTTCTTAGAAACTATCAATCCCCACAGCTTCCCTGACAATATTGAGAATGAAATTTAACTAAAATGAAATATTTCACTACTCTATTTGATATATTTTAACTAGAACTTTGACAGATAAAACCTGGAATTTGTAGAATAGTGGCGAATCCAGTAGTGTATGACTTTGTCCCCTTAGAATGATCTCCTCGTTCCTTTGTGTTCATGTGAATCCAGAAGAGCGTGTATATGCTAGCATCAACAGAAGAAGGTATTTGAACAATGGTAGCTTTGGATATAGACCGAATATAATGCGAGTAGGAGAGGGATAATCACAAGTGACAGAGCTTGGCATATGCAATTCCTAGTGGGATTTATTACGGGAATACAACACAAGTGTACCGAGAGATTCTAGAATCTACCTTCTGTGAAGAACACAACCTGCAACTCTAATGGATTCAATCTATAACTGACACTACTCTGCTCTAAACTAATTTGTATGGACAACAATGAACAAGACTGAAGCAAGAAGATCAAATGGCTTCTTAAAAGTAAAGGAAAAACTAGCATGGATGCAAACATGAAAACAAAATGAGTTCTAAACAAGAAATTGATAGACTAAACAATGGAAAATGAGAAGTTGAGACGGGGCCATTTGCTTGAAAACAAGCTGGCTATTTATAGATTTCACATTCACCTCAAAGGTGATTCCAATTAGAACTCTTTTACCATTAAACAATGGAGAAACACTATTCCAGGGGACATAAAACATTAATACGAGCCAAGGCGGTGGAGAAAAGCTAGGTAAAAGTTGAAAATTACGCTAAGTTGTGATCAAAGAACATGCTAGAAAATGCGTGAAGGACTGCTACCCTGAGCAGGGTGGTGGTTACAGGACCGCTTCCCTGGGTGGCGGCTATAAGACTGCCGCCCTGCCAGGGTGGTGGTTTCGTCACTAAAGGTCAAAACGCTAAGAAACGAAGGGCAGAGGAATAAAACAAAGCATAAGGAACATGGAAAAAGTGTTTGGGATGCTAACATATACTTCATGAGCTTCTTTGGATCCCGAACACCTTGCGAGGTGACCTGTATCATCATTGGGGCATGTGTAACATTGTTCCAGTGGTACAGTACCCTACAATTTTGGGTACGTACATATTGCCCCCTCAGAGAAGCGTTTTAACCATGAAGAGGCATAAAATGGTGGGTCTGAGTATGGCGGTCCCAAAATGGGAAGCTAGAAATTATACCTGACACGCCCATGTGTTGAAATGTCGCCATCCAAGTTCCCCTACCTGTAAAATGGAAAGAAGACTCAAGTGCAGATTTAAATAAATACTACATTAGTATGAAATGAAGACTTACCACTTGTGCAGGGATAAGAACTTACCTCCGTTGGCACTCTAAACCTGCGAAAGGGGCATTCAAAATGAGTCAAAACACTATATATATATATATATATATATATATATATATATATATATATATATATATATATATAATGGGACCATTTTCCTATTCATTTGTGCATGTCGATTTGATAGTTTTTGAGCTCTGGGACCCACGGTGATGGTTCTCAATGAGATTATAGTCAAAATTTTCGTATCAAGATAACAATCATGCCTCTGTGAGAAAAACCTCGACCCACAAGATCCCAGGTTAGTTCTTCTTGATTTAACGTTTTTACACCTAAAATGTTAAAATGATGAAATATTTGTCATGGGGGGGTTCATTTTTAGAAATGTCAATTTTAAATGTGTCTCTTAGGGGGGGCACCTAATGGGTAGGCTTTTGTTTTAGCTAAAATGGTCAAATTTTTGCATTTTAAAGCATGTTTAGGGCATCCGACCCATTTTTAAATGCGGGACAGCCCTGACAGGGTGGCGGTTATAGGACCACCACCTTTTAAGGCGGCGGTTACGAAACTGCCATCCTTGCTCAGGGCGGCAGTTCTCTTCAGAATGTTAAAACAACATTATTTGAGTTTATTTTTTGCATTTTTAGTATTCTTACTTGCTTTAATGATTTTTTTAATGCAATCTTGATACTAA
Source organism: Taxus chinensis (assembly GCA_019776745.2). Taxonomy (NCBI): domain Eukaryota; kingdom Viridiplantae; phylum Streptophyta; class Pinopsida; order Cupressales; family Taxaceae; genus Taxus; species Taxus chinensis. Next base: position 296,996,205 of record CM034157.1, on the reverse strand, counting down.
CTTGCTCCTTTTTGCATGTTTTTGTGTGTTTTGCAGAAGAAGGAAGAGTACATTAGATGGAGCCGAGAGAGAGAGAGAGTGATTGGCTTCTAGCAGTGCTAGATGCACTCTCTCAGGATGAGCAGGATACTCTTCAGAGGGTAGGTATATTGAGGATCGCACGGGTCCCCCACGTTACACATCTGCCAGTCACATACTATGTGACTTATTTTCTTACTAGGATGCATGATCGGAACACCTTTCTGATTTCCAGGTGTTAGGGGTGAGTGGAATATCACCTTAGAGGATGTCTACCACATTTTGGGAGTCCCAATTATTGGGAGGAGACTTTCATTTGATACAGTAGTATCATGTAGAACTTAGGTGACTCTAGTGGGCCACCTATATGGGAGATAGTTGTCTCCACTAGTTGGAAGAAGGGGGTGAAGGTATATTCTATTCCTATCTTTCCCATCCCTCTGATCCATCAGGCCCATGTATGGGCATCCTTGCTTCATGATTGATTCAGGAGACAACCAGGGAGGGGATACTTTTCTCTACCTGCTGGGACCCATCATCACACAGATTGAGGCACATGGTCAGATTTATGCCTGGGAGCCTATATACTTGGGACCACCTATCATGACTGATACAGGGTGGTTCGATTACAGGGATAGTCGCTAAGCCATCCAAACTTAGTTATGAGCTGGGTCTATGAGTGCATTATCCCTTATGGGAGAGGTGTAGAGGTGGCAGGATCCCCAGAGCCGTGAGGGAGCTAGATGGATAGAGATGATAGTTCTTAGAGCAACCCCACCAACCAGTTACTTCCCTGACTACTGCTTTGGACATGGAGGCCACTCCTTATCAGGCCATGACAGGATCTGGCGATGAGTATACTATTCAAGTTTGATTTCCTGCTCTACTACAGGGAACCTTGTGGATGGTTGATCAGATTTCTAGGTTGATCAGTACTAGCATCCAGTGTGATTGCACAACATTGAATCCTTTCTTTGAGTCTGGGACTCAGTGTTCAAGAATGAGAAAGGAATCTCCAGAGAAGGCTGGTTCCTCTTCCTAAACTACCTGCCACAAGCTATTCCAGCTGCAGGTATGCAAGCTAATCTAATCCTAATCTAACCATGCAAGGAGACAAAGAGAGAGAGAGAAAAGGGAAATAACAGTAATGACCTACACATAAAACGGTGATACACCAGAGAATGGAAAATGTTGAACATCTATCAAAACTGCCATGGAACAATGAGAGGTGAGCGATGGGAAGGATGGACAGATAGCATCACTGACCCAAGGATAGATTTCACACAGAAAATGTCCCAAAACTCCATGAACATAGCTCCAAACCTGCAATGACACATTCAAATGTGCACAAATAGGACTGCAATGAATGAGAGGCAAGAAGAAAACAACATGAAAAACGAGTCAAGGATGGACAGATGCATCACAAACACATCCGTTTTTTGTTCCTTCCGAGTAAGTTTCACACTTAGAACATTCATTTTAATGGTAAAAGGAAAAAACCTCTGCCATTACAGTTCAAGGGGAGGAGGTTTGAACTCCATTTTTAACCCTGCTTGCAAGAAAAGAAGGGAGTGCAGAGCTGAAAATGTATGAACCATCTGATGCTCCCCTTAGAAAGATGCCCCTCTTTACAATAAATAGGATCTGAATGAGAGAGGGAAGAGAGTAGGAAATGTCAAGATCAACCCCATTACCAATTCTAGGTTGCATGGTAACTTATCTCATTATGGTAGAGGTGGTGAATCCTGGCAAAATAGTGGACTGTCAGAGCAAAAGGAGGAGCGAACTGTCATAGTTTGAGATTAAAGTTGGTTGTCTGAAGCCCTCAGTTCAAAAAACAACATTATCACGTAGCCAGTCCTAGTACAATTGATTTTCTCCTCCAAACTGAACCAAAATGCAAGATTGACCCTGGAATCGTGTAGAGAATTTCCAGCTTTCCATTTATATAAAGAACGTTCGGCTCATTCAAGCTTTGGATAGAAAGCTATGGCGAATCTAAAGATTTAGGGCAAAAAACAGGCCCAAAACGGATATATTAATTTTTTCCCGCGCTCTGCCACTTAGATGACATCGTGTTAGGCACTGAGATGGCATGAGCAATTTGTTACACACCTTACAATAATGGGTTCATCCTTAAATGTTCACTGGTCACTTTTTTACAATTAATTCTCTATTTATCCTCACCGCACCCCGCCACTTGGTGGACACGTGGCATTATTGGTTTATTGGCAGATGCCTGAGGGGGAATCAACTGTTAGGTATACCTTTTAGTCTTTGATACAATTTTGACTAATCCTTTTCTAAGTTCTCCCCAAATCTATGGTCTTGACTAGTTCTTAGATGACACATGGCATGATTCCTGATTGGTATTGGGCTTGATTCTGACCTTGACCCTTTTGTTAGATTTTTTTTGCCCATTAAAACATTTCAAACATTTTATTGCGCCTTAAAACTTGTGACACACGTAAGTATTCTGATTCGTTGGCAGCTTTAATTTTCAGTGTGGTGAAGGCAACACACTGTCCCTCACATTTGTTTTTGGCCCAGATGTCCCAAACCATAGCCTGGGAAAAATATCTTTTGATCCTAACCAATTCGGGCTTCCTTGACGTTTTTTGAGGTGAAGACACTTATGCGCGAGATTTCCATTTGCTCTCGGCTCTTTCGGCTTTTGCGTCCCACGCGTAATTTTGGCCCAATATGTCCTAGGACGAAAGTCCTCATTGTTTCGGCCGAATCGGCTGGCTTCGCGTCCTCTTGGGACGTACTTTGTCCCAAATGTCCCAGACTTCCTGGGACAAATTTCTCCGAACCGCCTGAAATGGACTAACTTGCGCCAAACCGGCCGATCGGCATCTTTCGCATACTTTTGTCCCAACTGTCTCAACTATGCGAAACAAATACTTAGGCAATTTTTTCCCTTTTTCAGCCGAATCAGCTTTTCATGTCTCGCGCGTACTTATGGCCCAGATGTCCCAATTGTTGCATGGACCGCTTGGAGGCTTTTCATCCGGTTCGCGCCCCGACGTCCCAACTGTCCCAAGGACCTCCTGGACTAAGACTTAGCCGATTTTCATGATTTTTTCTGCCCCAAGCTTGGTTTTTGTAACTTTTTCACTCATTTTTAGAACTTTCTCTTTTCTTCTTGGATAGGAGAGTTAGAAAGAAGCCGAGGGGACCCCAGAAACATGATTTTGGGCCTTGAATCAATCTACTTTCCTAGGACTTGAATAATCTGATGCATGTTATCAAAATTACCCTGGGGGGTGAATTTTGGATAACAGAGACATTTACTTTGATTTCCTACTCTACTATAGGGAAGCTTATAGATAGGATGGGGAAGGTAAAGACACACCCCTTCGATCGAGTGCCTCAGCAGTTTGGACTTGCTTACATTTAAATGCTTCCCCCAGTGGTGCCAGTGTTCAGATCAGTTTAGGAGGCTAGGGGAGGTCCTAGAGGCCGGGGTTGGGCTGTTGTTACTCTTGGTGTCCCTATTGCAGCCAGGAGGGTGGTACGCACTCAAGAGAGAGTCAGTGCTCCTTAGGCACCTTTACTTCGGATTGCCACCGGTCATTCCCATAGCAGTGATGATCCCATTGATATAGACTCCGAGTTTGAGGAGTTCATAGGGGGAGAGACAGAGGAGGAGACTGAGGACATGGAGATCAGTGGGTCAGGTGGGGAAGAGGATAGCGACCCCGAGTGGCATGACACTCAAGAGATCCTACAGGTCAAGAGGGTAGAGTAGAGCATGGAGAGGGTGACTCTAGTCTTAGAGGAGTTGCTTTCTCATGACCTAGGTGGAGAGGAAAAGTCAGTGGTAGGATGCTATATTTCCCCAGACGTAGGAGGGGGACACTAGTCAGCAGTGGCATCCGTGGTAGGCACAGATCCCAGAGATCCTTCTTGGAGGCCCAGAGATCCGAGTGAGTTATCACTCTTCTTTTGATACTTATTTTACCTAAAATTTCCTTAGTTGCTATCTCTCCTTTTGTTCATTCTTGGTTTCAACTTTTGATTATTTTCTAATTTGTTTTCTCCTTTGCTTGTAGAGACTACTGATGAGTGGTGAGACTTGATTCACCAGGTATGTAATGACACCCTGTTGCTCCCCACGGAGAAGACTCATGCTGAGCTATCCATGAATGTAGGGGAGCCTTCAGCAACCGGTAGGCATACTGATGTTTTTTCCTCTGTCTGGCACATGGCCAAGATGATGACTTCCCTCTGTGTTAAGGTAGCTGGGTATAGGGCTACAGAGCGTCTAATGAGGAGGAGACGTTCTCATAGCTAGACTAAAGCTATTGTTCAGGATCACAAGCCCTCAATGCACTCAGAGCACCAGAGTAGCCGGAGTCCTAGACGTGATCGTGTGCCTTCTGAGGGATCCTATAGGGATTGAGAAGCCACTTGGTTCTTTTTGTAGTGACTCTTGCTAGATTGTTTATATGACCATTTTGTATTTTCTGGGCTCATTGAGCATTTTGACCATGCCTAGTGCATGATGGAATTGTACATGAAACCTTATTATATATATATATACATCTCCTTTTGGATCTAGATATCTTTGTACCTAGAGTTTTGTGATTCATTTTCACACGTATACTAGATGTTTATTAAATTTTTTGTTTTTATATGCTTTTCAAAATGTATGCAATGGAGAAAAAATATCACAAATGTTTTCTTTTTGTATTTCGTGATGCTGATGTATGATGACGCAGATGAAGTTGTGATCTTGAACTTTAGTTTTCACAAGAAATTTTCCAGTACTTCATATTTTTTTGACAAAATGTGATGATGATTTGGTATGATGAGCAGATGAACTTTCCCCAATCCTAACTCCACGCAACTATTAAGATGCGAGGGCTCACCACCAAGAGCTAGAAAGGGCACAAGCTATGAGGTGTGTTGAGATGGTAATGATGGGAGATAGACAAAGAGTTGGTGGCACCAAATTAGGATGCTACAAACCTATCTTACTCAAGTGACTCCATAGTTTAGAATGTGACTTGCTTTGCAGTTTATTCGGACTTAGATCCATAGATGGCCACTTGGTTGAAAAAATCTAGTTTTTAGGGTTTTGAACTCTCTTGGAATTTTGGACATTTGATTCATTTGTTTTTGAATCAATATTTTAAAGGTTTGTTTGAACTATTTGCTTATGACCTTCAATGTTTACTGTCAAGAGGACCCCCTACACCTTGGCCCATAATACTAGTAGGAAGCATGGGCTTATCACCATGAACAAGGCACATGTGAGTAAAGGCATTCCCATCCTTTCCCAACCCTACGTCACTAGTAAAAGACACAAGATCAACACTGAAGGATGGTAGGGCAAGGAAATGTGTAAAAGTAAATTTTTTTGTTTGATCTATATTTGACTTGAGAAAAATGTTAGGATGTTCTCATTTCCAAAGAGATATATACATGGGATAGATGTGACACCATGAAGCTTCTAAAATAGACCATAGGAAAGACACCTATCCTAGGAAGAAACCAAAAGTGAGAACAAGCATGCAGGCCTTGGTATGGCTACCATTAAGACTTTGTCATATCTAGCTTTAATTAATGAAATGATTTTGAAATAGTTGATGATGTTATGAAAATGAAGAAGTATGATTTGAATGCTCTTGTCAATACTATCAGAAATTTGTAATGAATTGCTTAAGAATAAGTCCCTTGATCACCAAGTTTTATGAAGTGAGTGAACAAAATGAACCTAACTAAATGAATATGTAATGTAGATATAATTATACAAATAGTGCTGATGCTTCATGCGTAAAACCGTTTAAGATGCAAGGAATTGACTGATTCATTGAATTCCTCACCCTCCAGTGTGCATAAGAGATATGCACCATTCCCGTAGTCTTCATGACTCGATATGGGCCCAACCATTTGGGCCAGAACTTTCTTCCTTCGCCAGTTTTCTTATCGATCTGGCTGTCTAGTCTTAGAACTAGATCTCCTTCATATATTTCTTGCTCATAGACCTTTTTGTTATACTACTGGCACATCCAGTTAGCATAGGCTCTATGCCATTGTTCAGTGTTTAACCTGGCCTTGTCTAGGCTTTCTAGTTGGGAGAGGCGTGCCTCCCTATAAGCTTCTTCATCCAGAATCCCTTGTAGTGAGATGTGGAGACTGGGTATTTCAACCTCAAGTGGGAGAACTGCTTCTGCCTGAAATACCAATGAGAAAGGAGTTTCTCTTCTTGGTTTTCTTATTGAGGTTCTATGGGCCCACAAGGCTAGATATAGTTTTAAATTCCAATCTCGCTTGTTCTCCTTGACTATCTTGAGGAGAATAGCTTTCAACATTTTGTTTGTCACTTCAGCCTGCCCATTGGCTTGAGGGTAGTAAAGAGAGGCCATGTGATGGTTTATCTTGAACTTGCTACATAGCTCATGAACCTTAAAAATCATTCTTAAAGGACATGCCATTATCTGAGATAATGACTTGTGGGACACCATACCTACAGATAATTTGGTTCAAAATGAATTTGGCAATCACCGAACCTAGTACGGTGGTGAGAGGCATGGCCTCCACCCATTTGGTAAAATATTTCGTGGTTGTGATTATAAAGTTATGGCCATCGGTTGAGGAGGGAGAGAATTTCCCTATCAAGTCTAGACCCCACATGGAGAAGGGCCACAGAGTCGCTATTGGTTGCAGGGATTGTGATGGCATGTGAATTTCATGGGAGAATTCTTAGCATTTGTGGCACTTATTTACAAATTCCACTGCATCATGTTTGAGAGTGGGAAAAAAATAGCCCATCCGATGTATTTTGCGAGTGGTGGCGTGACCACCGAAGTGGCCCCTACATATCCCACTGTGGGATTCATGAAGAACCCTCGTGGATTCTTCTATGTCGACACATCTTAGAAGCATGTCATCGAAGGCTCTACGATAGAGTACTTGGTCTAAAACAACATATTTAGCGGTAATAATGCATAACCACCTTCTTTGTTGTGACGTGGCACTTTCCGAGTATCTATGGTCCATGATAAAATTGATGATATCACTATAATAGGGACATGTAGAAATGGGGGGTCTTGTTTCGACAAAGTATACACATTCATCAGGAAAGTATAGATCTACCAGCTCACCTCCATCTAGTGGATTGTCAGCTAAACAGTCTATAATGATTTGTCCTTTAACAAACTTTTGGTTTACGAATGTTAACTCAAATTCTCCCATTAGGGTTATGAAACGGCCAACCTTTTTAGATAAAGATCCTTGTGTGAGAAATGTTCATAAATGGTCTATCTTTACAATGACTCTTTTTTCCTGGTTTAACATGTAATGTCTCAAACATTTTGTTGCAAAAATTATGGCAAGGAATTCTCTCTCTACCTGTGTGTAACGTGTTTCATAATCAAGCAACATTCGGCTAATGAAATAGATCACACGTTCTTGTTTGTCATTATCTTCTTGAGCCAACATGCAGGCCAGCGAGACATGAGTAGCTCGTGAGTATAGGATCAAAGGGTGGTCTAGCTTGGGAGGCATTAGCATGGGTGGTGATAACAAGAAGTGCTTAACTGCTTCGAAGGCCTCATTGTAATCTTCAGTCCAATCGACACTATAATCTTTCTTGAGTAGATTGTTGATTAGATGAATGGAAAATATTAAATCTAGGACGAACCTTCAGATTGCACCGAGTTTCCTAATAAATGAACTGATTCTAGACTCATCTGAAGGTGGGATCATTTCGAGAACAGCCCGCATATTGGCCAGATCAACATCAAACCCTTGTGAAGATATAATGTATCCTAGAAGTTTACCTCCTGTTACACCGAATACGCACTTCTCTGGGTTTAATGTGACACCATACTCAATTAGTCATGAGAGGATGATACGGAGCACTTCCGGATGATCAAAACATTTCTTGGCCTTGGCCAGCAAGTCATCCACATATGATTCCACAACTTTATGGATGAGATCATAGAATATATAAGTCATTACCCACTGATACGTAGCGCCGATGTTCTTAAGACTAAATGGCATGACAACATAACAATAAGTTCCCCAGGGAGTTATAAATGTGGTTTTGGCTTGATCTTGTTTAGATATTTTAATTTGATTGTACCCTGAGAACCCATCCATGAGGGATAGCAGTTCAAATCCAGCTATTGCATCAATGATAACGTCAATGGATGGTAATGGGAAATCATCCTTGGGACAAAATTTGTTAATATCCTGAAAATCTATACAAATTCGTATCTTCCCATTCTTTTTTAGGATGGGAACGATATTAGACACCCATTGTGAATAGTCAATGGGCTTGATGAATCCTACTTGGAGAAGTTTTACTACTTCCTCTTTTATCATAAGAGCTACTTCTAGCTTCATTGGTCTTGACTTCTGTTTAATTGGCTTCACATCTGGTTTAGTGATGAGATTATGTACCAAAACTTGTGGTGCGATACATGTCATTTCTTTATAATTAAATGCAAAAGCCTTTTGATGTTTTTGAGGATTTGGGTGTGTATTTCTATTTCTTCCGGAGTTAACGGGGATCCCAACTTCAAAATTATTAGTTCTTCCTCTGTTCCAATGTTTGTGTCAATGGGTTCTTCTATCAAAGAAGTGTTACCTTCTTCAAATTCAGGTGGGGCTAGAGGTAGTTCCAAGATTTCTCCATTTTCTATCTCGTAGATATCGAGATCCTTCTATGGAGGAGACTCTACCGTGGGATTTCTAAAGTAGGAAGAGGAGTGTGGTATTGGGAAAAGATCAACTATACGGTGAGCAAGCTGTAGCTCTGCATAGGTGTTTAGATATTCGAGAGTGACTTTATCATTGTCAACATGATGTAAGATAGGAGAATCATTCTCAGTTGTATATTTTAGAAGAGGGTTCATTAATATTTTATTCACCAATGGTTTAGTACAAAGTGATACCTTGAAACTTGTATCTTCCAACTCATTACTTGGTGTAAAACCTGAATCTGAGGTTGCTATTGAATCTACAAGAAGGTTCTGTTCTCGTGGGATTTCCTCGATGGATATGAAGTCGAATCCTTTAGTTAGATCTAATACCACTGTTTTATAGAGCTGTAAGTGCTCAGCTCTAGTCTCATATACTGCAGAGACTTGGTTTGCAACTAATTGTAAGTCTCCTAACACTCTGATGTTATTAACACTGATCCTTTTGGCTATGATGAGGCCAAGGAGGGGGCTTTGTATTCAGCGCCCTTGTTTGTACATTCAAAGTTTAACATAAAAGAAACAGGTAGGATCTTTCCCTCAAGGGAAGTAAAGATCACACCTGATCCAGCTCCATAGAAGTGGAGAGTCCAATATTTACTAGGAAAAATGGATGTTGGGACATTCTTTTCATCTGTTTCTTCTATTTCGGTTACTTCTACCATACAAGTTCCTCTGCTGGAAGAGAACCAACTCCTAGGGTACATCCCATATCTGTGGAATCAAATGGTAGGAAAATTGGTAGATCTTGTTCCAGTAATTTGACAATTTTTACAGTAGTTCCTAATGATACTGTTTCTACAACGTTAGCTTAATCCTTGAGGACTAGGATGCCCTTGACAAGGTTCATAATTTCTAGTTCTGTTGTAGGTATTAATTTTTCTTCCGGTTTTGAGTCGATAGGTTTGTTAAGTTGGTTTGTCGGCAATTCAAACTCAGAGTGAACACCTCTTTTCTTCAGGTCTACTAGGTGTATGTCGAGTGGTTTTGGGTCACCTTTTGCTACGAATATCTTTCCTATGTGTAAGAATCTTATTTCCTAGAATAACATAGAAGGGATTGCTTTCATGTGATGTATCCATGGTCAACTGAGGATCATATTATAGTTGGCTTCCCGATATATGATATAAAACTCGGTGAGGATTGTCTTGGGTCCTAAGGTGACTAGTAATATTATAGTGCCAATTGAAGTAGCTTTAAGGCTGTCATAACCTCTTAGCGTATTTCTTGTTGTGGAACAGTTTGTTTCTCCATATCCTAGATTTTTAAGGAAAGAGAAGGGGACAATGTTAACTGCTGCCCCATCATTAACCATTGCACGTTTAACGTAATTATTATAAACCCACACCTGTACATGCAAGGTCGGATCACCTCTACATGCAATTTCAGCATCTGTTGGCATTTTTCTTATTTCGAATATAAACTCGGTATCCCTATTTGGCTGCTCTGGAGGGTGTATATTGAAGTATATATGGTTTACTTGTGTTTCAAGAGGTAGAGTGATGTTAATTAAATGACCTAGACCTAGTGCTTCTAAAAGAGCAGCCCTATGGGAAAGATAATTTTTCAATAAGTCCAAAAAGGAGATGTGAGAGAAGGTCTTTGTTAAGTAATTTATTAAATCATAAGCACCTATGGGTTTTACCAATGTTTGTTGAATGTTATCTGGCTCTAGTGGATAGATTAGATTTGGTTGAGAATAATATTCTCATGCTCTTGTTATGGCTTCTACATGCTGCTCAGTATCTAACTCCACTAGACCAACTATCTTGGTTTGTGGCTGATTTCCTAATTGTGGTGCGAAAGGTGGATTTAGTGAAGTTGAGGCTTCATGATTGTTATTTCTTGTCATTACACCTTTGTTCATCCCATTTGGATTTAATTTATTATTGTTATTGTGATTTGTAAGTTGATCATTGAAGATATTAAGAGGTGCGTTTTGAGGGGAAACTACCCCTGTGAAAGTATTTGGCATAGGTGTCACAAAATCAGTTAAGAACATATCTATGAAGAGTTGTCTTTGTTCTTCTGGAAAACGTTGCATGAACTTATTGTAATTATGGCAAGTCTTAGTGTCATGGCCTTGAATTTTGTAGAATCCATGATACGAGTTGGGATTATAACTCCTAGGTTGTTGGTTTGGCACGTGTTTTGGTCCAAAACTCTGATTAAATTGTTGACTATTCGGATTAAAGTTTTGCATTTATTGCTTTTGGTTTTGGTTTTGATATCTAGTTGAGTTTTGACTTTGACCCTGTGTCTAGATCTTTCATTGTTGTTGTTGTTGTTTTCATCATTGGGGATGATTAAAACCCACCGTGTTGATTGTTGGGGTAAAATTCTTGTTTCGTTGATTGTTAACTGGTGGTGTAACATTTACAACGTTTTCTTTTTTAGTTTGGTCAGTCATTCCATCTGTTGTCACTCCACGGTTTTTGTTAACGATTTTAGGTCCTTGATTGGCATTTTTTGTAGTAGGATAAGTCGTGGTGTTTTGGTTTGGGATGATTAACCTCCCATTTTTTCCATATGTCTTGTGACCGCTATCTATTGCAGCTTGATCTATTTGGAGAGCGCTCTCAAGAACTTCATCATAAGTTATTAGTGGGAACTTCTGGACTTCTTCCTTTATCTCTCTACTAAGAGAATGAAGGAATAAATCACATAGTTTCATCTGATCCATGTTGGGAGAAATTACTAAAGAATAGAGGAATGTATGCCATCTTTGGATGAAATGAGCAATAGACTCATTGTGTTCTTGTTTAATATGCAATAACTCCCTGATTCCTATTCTTAAGCAACAATTTGTTCATGTCGAACGCTTTGATGAACTCTGAAATGAGTTTTTTAAACGAATGTATTGAAGCTTCAGGTATTCTGTAATACCAATCGAGGGCAATACCATCTAAAGTTTTAGGGAATATTTTAGGAACAACTCCATCCCAAGGGAGCAGTTCTCAAATGGTTGTGGGATAGGCCTTAATATGTGCATTCGGGTCTCCCTCCCCTTTGTACTTGGGTAGATCGGGGAGAGGTCTTAGAAGCATGACGCTTCGTATAGTGCAGTCTAAAAGTTCTTTCAAATATTATGAATAAGTCCCTATCCAATAGGTTTCGACCATTGATGGTGCTTGCTGAGGGGGGGGGGAGGTGGAATGGGTTGTTGATATGGCGTAGCATATGTATTTGTAGGGGCATAAGGAAATCCCTGTGTTTCAGAAAACATGCAGGGAGAAGAGAACATATCTCTCTGTGGTGATTTGGAATACATTTTTAAGTATGGAGGAGAATTGCTAAGGAATGGGTTGTTTTGTACTAAACTGGGAGGTATTATATTCTCAATTGAAGTAGCGTTAGAAAACGTAGTTCTAGTTGGCATTTTTTGTAAGTACTGAGGAGGCATGCCCAACGTGCCTATTCTTGTGAGGAGGTCTACTTGGCTAGGATGATGTGGAGGATTGGAAGTTCCTGCTTGCATGAACTATGAATTTTGATTTGCTTGAGAAATTTCCAACCCTCTATCATTCTCAACTAAGGCTGGGATGACCTCATTTGGTGAAGACATGGTATTTTTCCTCAGTGACATTTGTTGTATATCTTGAGGTTGTATAGGAATATGGTACCCTACGAAGTTTCACTGAGGGAATTTCCTATAGGTGGAGGAATGGGGGTGTTTTCTTGGAACGAGACCTTGGGTTGTGTTTGCAAACATCCTATAGGTTGGTAAATATTCTGACATCATTGTTCACTCCTAACATAACGTGCTAAGTATTCGTCATCTAAAAATAGATATGGATCTGACTGTTTACTAATTTTTGGTCTAAGCAACACCCAAGGAGATGAACCAGATTCTCCAGTGAGTGTCATGTTGTTTGAGCCTGAAGGCTCTGGTTGTTGCATTTGAGTGAGCTGATCCAACTCCTCTATTTGGAAAGAAGAACTATATCTAGTCCTTTGAGGTGGAGTTTGTGTTGAAAATCGGTTAGTTGAATAGTTATAACCCCATGCTGAGAGTGAGGGTGATGGTTGTCTATTTAATTGATCGTAGTATGCTTCAACACCTAGGAGAGGTCTTCCATATGCGTCGTATCCTGAAATATTCGGGGGGTATATGAATACCCGCAAAATAATGGGAAAGAGTGAAGGTGGATGAAAGAAATGAAAACAGAAAGAGGAATTATAGTTTGTTTCACGTCGGGTTCACCAATTTTGTTGGTGAAGCTAATGTGAAGGCTAATGAGGTGGAAAAGACGAAAAGTATACTAATTGGAAGAATAAGTAGAAATATGACTCTGAACTAGAAAGTAGGAAGTTCACGTCGGGTTCACCTATTTTGTACGATGAAAAAGTGACATACGAGCATGGGAATCTACAAGTAACTCTTCCTCACAACTGACCTTCCGAGGTTGTGTCGAGATAGCCAGTGGGAATGGAATACACATGGGGTGCAAATAAACTAGTTAGGTAATATTATGTCTTCAACATGCAATAATGGGATTTGTGAATCTAAGGCAAAGAAGGCCCTCCTAACCTGAATTGGTGTGATAGATCGTTTGGTGAGAATAGCTACTCGAAGGCTCCAAACAATATTGAGCTCTGCCATGATCCAATCTATGGGTTGTTGGATACATGGAAGACGACTTGCGGGTGCTTCGTATATATCTCCTAAAAAGGTCATGAAAATGGAATGGCTAAATGTGTAGTGGATCTTTTGCTGTTTTATGGACGATTCTCTAGTCTAGTCTAGAAATATTTTAGCTTGATTAGTTACTACGTTTAATAATGATAGTTGTGTGATGATGTCTAGTGGAAGTGGAGAGGAACTAAACATCAACATTCGCAAGCTGGTGTCAATACTTGATTGATTTGTAGGCCCATTGGGTTGAGGGACCTGTGGATCACAACCATAAGTTTTTGGTTGTTGTGGACCTCCTATGGTCATATGTAGAGTCAATCCTTGATTCCCAGTGTCCAGTAATCATATGCCTTTTCAGCCTCTATGTTTAGAACTAGAAGTCACACGATTTTCTTGAAGTACCTAACAGGTGTTCTGGTAACTTGGATACATAAGCTAGTGTCTATATCAATGAGGAGGTCTCATACGTCTAGCTGTGGGACTAGTGGATCACAACCAAATGTTTTCTCTCTTTCAGGTCCTTCTACAGTCATATAGATATCTATCAAGGCAGTCTATAATTTGGCTGATTTGACTAGAATGTATGCACTTTGTTGTCTTCTATGTTTAGTCCTCTTAGTTGTGTGTTGATTTCTTGTAGGTCTGTTGTTGTTCAAAAGACCTGAATTCTGATATTTTGGTATATGTCAATTAATGCTACAACAAGATTTGGTTGAGGCACGATTGGCTCAAAAACATATTCCCTGGGCTCCTTAGGTCCCGTGATTGTCATACAAGATCAATATAAACCTAACTGAAACTGAAATAAACTAATTATGCAAGATGTATCTACAACATATATATATATATATATATATATATTCCTCTATTTTTTGTATTTTTGATAGAATTTTTAATAGAATTGAAAGAGCAACTCTATTTTTTGTATTTTTAAAACAAGATATAGAATTTTTAATGAAGTCTCGCTTGTGTAGCTTTTCTGGGCTAAAGAGTAACCTGGACTAGTCCTCTATGTATATTTATTCCGGCTTAAAATCCTTTTTTTTGAAAGGGTATATTCCCTTTCAATCTAATAACAAAAAATTAAAACAAGCAAGGTAGCCCAGTGTAGCTACTTGCCTGTGCAGTTGTGAGTTTATCCTAAATAACTAGATAGCTGATTAACTTAATTGAAAGACTCTTGATCCTACCTCAGAAGTTAGGAATGAATCATAGTTTCTCAAAAACTATATATCCCCACAACTTCCCTGGTAATATCGAAAGTGAAATTTAACTGAAATGAAATAATTCACTACTCTATTTGATATGTTTTAACTAGAACTTTGATAGATAAAACCTGAAATTTGTAGAATAGTGGTGAATCTAGTAGTGTATGATTTTGTCCACTCAGAATGATCTCTTCATTCCTTCATGTTCATGTGAATCCAAAAGAGTGTGTATATGCTAGCATCAACAGAAAAAGGTATTTGAATAGTGGCATCTTTGGATATAGACCAAATATAATGTAAGTAGGAGAAGGATAGTGCATGTGACAGAGCTTGGCGTATGCAATTCCTAGCCGGATTTATTGCGGGAAACAACATAAGTGTACCAAGAGATTCTAGAACCTACCTTCTGTGAAGAAAAAAACCTGTAAATCTAATGGATTCAATCTACAAATGACACTACTCTGCTCTAAAATAATTTGTATGAATAGTAGTGAACAAGACTGAAGCAAGAAGATTGAATGAATTCTAACAGCAAAGGAAAAATAGCATGGATGAAAAACATGAAAACAAAATGAGTTCTAAGCAAGAAATTGAAATACTAAATAATGGAAATGAGAAGTTGAGGGGGTCATTTACTTGAAAAAAAGATGGCTATTTATAGATTTCACATTCACCTAAAGGTGATTCCTATTAGAACTATTTTACCATTAATCAATGAATAAACACTATTTCAGGGAATGTAAAACATTAATATGAGCAAAGGCGGTTGAAAAATGTTGGTAAATGTTGAAAAATTATGTAAGTCGCGATCAAAGGAACATGCTGGAAAATGCATAAAGAACCACCACCCTTAGTAGAGTGGCAGTTACAAGACGGCCGCCCTGGTAGGGTGGTGGTTTCATCACTGAAGGTCAAAAAGCTATAAAAAAGAAAGGCAGAGGATAAAGTGAAGTACACAAAGCTTAGACAAGGTGCTTGGGATGCTAACATACACTTTGTGAGCTTTCTTGGATTCTGAACACCTTGCGAGGTGACCTGTATCATCATTGGGGCATGTGTAACATCATTCCAGTGGTACATTTCCCTATAATTTTGGGTACATACAGATATGTATCAGCTTCTTCTTCCTCTTCTATTGCTAATTGAGATCTAACTGCTCCTCCTTTGAGTGAGGTGATAATCCTTGGTTTCCAAATGTCTTAGACCATTTCCCAACCTATGTTCTATAAAATCTAATCTTCCCATTTCCAAAAGGCAATGGTAAAGAAGATTTTTTTTCGTGAACTATATCTTGTATTTTGTCAAGTATATGGCTTGGCTAGGAAATACACTATCAAGTGGCAATTCTCTTTGCATTTTTAGGCTCCTACTGGCGTGGCTAAAGAGATTTCTTATAAACCACTTGCTGCTCCAACACATCTTCTGGAAAAACCCAACAGTGTAATTCCCTGGAGTACGGACCCATGAGCATGGCTTGGAGTTGGTAAAAATATTGAGGTCTAAGGCCTGTAACCAATCATATGTAGACACGTCTCTAGCTGGTGTTGAACTATACTACAAAGTGGAGGTATGGGTCGGCGGAAGTACTTTGATTTCTTTAAGATCTTTTTGGTTTATTAATTTAATTTAAAAGGGATGATATTAAGTCATGGTAGTCCACAACCAATTCAAATGATGACAAGTAGCCATGTTGCCAAGTAAAAGTTAGGTAATGGACCTTTGGCGAGACTTTGAGTATTTAGGTCTACACAAAGCTTAAAAGTAAAAAGGTTAACCGCATCCCCACAACCATCAGGAGATGCCACGTGTGTTACCAGTGTTTAAAAGTTAACACGGAGATGTGGATTTCTGGAGGAATTTGGAATTTTAAGACTCTATTTCAACAGAAAGGTTAAAATGTACATTTAAATCTGCAATCTTCATGAAATCCTCGTTTACCATCTACAAATGAAGTGCCACGTGAAGAATTGCATCTGAAAATCTTTTACTTATTACCATGTCTCTGAGGTCGGCAGACCAGAGGATTTAGTTCCAAAATGCCAAATCTTATAAAAGATTTGTAAAACATGAGGGCATTCCCCACACTCATTCCAGATTCACTTCCTGCACATGATGAGTGGCTCAAATTCAGAGTTATAAAAGTAAATCTAATGGTTCTATTATTCAATATTGGTAGAAGCAGATTGTAATGGTCATAATTATGAATTTCTGGCTGTTTCCTGCCATGGTCATTTCTCTGCAAATCAAGAATTAAAAATGGCCTGAAATGATTAGTTTTGGTTTAGTTAGTAACTATTTTTTGGCCATTCGAGGAAGTTATAACTAATTGTTGGCATAGCTATTTTAGAGGCTTAGAAAGCCATTGATAAGGGTTGGAAATTTGATTTGGAAACTAGTTTTATGCGTTACACTGAATTAGATTAATTGAAAAAGATAGTCCCGCATGACCTTCTTTGGGTTCTTAGAGAACCTAGGGATCTACATTTTTTAGACTTCTAGTTATCACAAAAAAACCTTATCCATGGGTATATTGATACTCTAGATTCAATAAGAAAAGAAATAATTTCATGTCCCTCCCTCTGATAGAGGTAAGCAATTGGTACTTTGTGACCAACAGTGTTTTGTATAAACCAAGGTCTTGTACATAGGGTCAGTTTTTTGAATTCTTCTTATAATCTAATGCCTGTAATGAACTTTCAAATTAATGTGTGTGGGAATCTAATATCCTACCCACAACTATTGATCATCTACATAGTTCATTCCCAAATCCCTTTCCTAGCTCATCAGATCACATTTTTTCCCTTGCAAGAAATCGTTGGTCATTTACCATAGGCTCAGTGGAGTGCCCCAAGGGATCTCTAGTTGAAAACTCACCTTCTGAAACCCCCTAGTTATCTATCACATGCATAACAATGGTAGCTGTACTCAACAACCAAGAGGTAGAAGGACTATAGATTCCCATAGTGTTGGTAGAAAAACCAATCACAATTTACTTAGAGAAAGACATTGACATGGGTCTCACCAACACACTGGTATTCTAGGTCCTCGACCACTTCCACCTGACATTATTGCACAATTTATACGTCCTTGAATGATAGCAGCCGATCAATTGTAAGACTTTCTAGTGGAACTAGACTAGATGAAACTAGTTCACACCATAGTCTACTCACTTGCTCCTATTCACACCTCTCGCTTATAGCACTTCCATGAACCTTATAATGGAAACTATCCACACGAGGCACACATAGGTCACTTTCTACATATGTCAGCATCCAGTAACCCATAGAACTTAGCAAAATCTATGATGCTATACATTGGGAGTCTCCATCTACGAAGCTATCATCATTCTAGATTGATCATTATCACACCACTTCAGGTTAGGAGAGCAAGTGTTTTCTACCTTCAACGAGCATATTCCATTAATGCTCACACAAGACATTATATTTCCTTGATCTTTCATTATCTACATTTTTCTTATCTCACCTTACCATCATATTCGCATATTCGCTTTATTTAGCCTATCGCATTCCATCTACCCTTCCATTGGTTGTCCTCGGGCACGACCTTGAGGAGGTTCAGGTGCGCTTGAGGTCACGTGTTGATTTTAAGATCATACAAATTGGTGAACCTGACATGGTATAGTACCATGTTCTTATGTCAAGAAAAGTTCAATTTATGGATCCATCAATTTTATGCTGAAGTGGGTCATAATCGAGGATTGGGACATACCCCCCCGAATATGTTGGATCGAATGAATGAATAGCATACCCTATGTGTAGGTAGTGAGGATTAAAAAACTCAAAATGGGTATCGAAGTTTGTCACCCTTCAACATTAGGGTGGGTTGACAATTATTCTTCTAACTTACATGGACCTAAAACTTCATTAGCCAAATGTGCACCAATAATTGTTACATTATATAGGATTGAGGAATTAGTTCACCCAAAAAGGTTATTAACTCAACTCACAACAATATAGAAAATCACTTGAGATTAAGGATTCTATCCTTAATGACCTATGATTCGAGGCCATAAGATCATCATGCATTTTGATTGTATAGGTTCCTACAACTCATCTAGTGGGATTAAGGCCTACACTAACATGCTTCACCTTAAAGTGTAGCTTAGGTGGGTAGTAGAATTGGGCCATCGACAACAAGGCCTGGATGAAGTAACCAAGGGTACATAGAAAGTCCCCCTATACTTCAGGATGACAAAGTTGCTTGAATGCTAAGAAGAGCCCTACACAATGTAAGATGTACCTCAAGATCTTGGTGAAAGGTCCCAGTGAATAGTATTACAACAATTTACTTCATTTTTAGTACCTTTAAATCCTAAGAAGACTTGGGTACATTTCTAGGTCCTAAAAGATGAAACTAACATCTTACGGGTGATGTGATTTCTAAGCAAGAAAGACTAGTGATTAGAAAACTGGATCTTTGGCCAGCTTTTCTTTATGTTCCATATGTTTTCTATTTGGTCTTACACAAGGTCCCTACACCCCAGGTTCAAAATTTTACTAATTATATCTTGTTAGTGGCCAATTTGAGACATCCCTAGTTTGCCTAACCAGGAATGCATTTTTGCCCTTTTCCTGAGGAACCACTATCCCCTCTGGGCGCCCCATATACCCTTGAATTTGACCTAAAAAATAACTTACTTTTCTATTTGGGTGCTCTGTGTTATTCGCATTTGGGCATCCATTTTTCACCATTATGAATGAATCAGCCTTCTAGTTATCAATTATGAAATTTGCCTTAATAGGAAATCCCGTATCAAATACATCTGCCATTTTTTTCATGTGTTCAAAATCTTTGGAGCTCAAAATCATTAAACATTTACTTATCATCACCTCATAAATCCCTTGCCATGGTCGTATATTGCACCTAGAAGCAATTTCCATTGGAATTGCGATGTACCAAATCCATTCAAGGGAAAAGGTCGCTGGCAACTATGCATAACCAACATTTACGGAAAGGGACAGTTCATTCTTTTCTCATTTACACATTCTAGCTACATTGCTACATTCTAGCATATGTGGCCACTATCAAGTGTAACTTGCATAAGGAAATGGCTTAGGGCAAAATTTCTACACACACTCACCAGAACTACATGGAGTCTGGAGATGTAGTGCAATGCTTGGTCTATAAGTTCCGCATTCCCCAAAGGAGTGACACTTGGCAGGAAGGTCAGTTGGAAATCCCCATTAATGCAGTTTGATACTTTTTAGGTTTGATGTGGTTTGTAGGCTAGTGCAGGTGAAGTATCTCTTTTTTAGGAACGTAGGTACTCACAGCCAATGGGATCGAACATCATGTGTCAGTATCAGAGCAGAGAGTGGAAGATGTAACACCCTTACGGACAAAAAATAGATCATATCCAAAGATTTTATGAAAAAAGGGAGAAAATCACTCATCAATGCATTGTGGACACGCCTTGTCGAATCATGGGAGGACCCATGTGGCATTGATCGAAGAGGTATAGAATTTACAGAGATCAAGTATGATTTTTAGCCTCTAGTTATCAAAAGGGTAAAATCACTTGAATGGACTTCCTAGATCAGTTCCGATTGTAAAACATCAACTAAATCATCTTTTCTCCCTCTGCTTTCTTAGGGAGTTTCACATTACAGTACATGCTTGTAATGAATAAAGAGTCAAGACTATGCAATTCACATTAGGTGAAATAAGATTAAAATCTGAAATCAGAATTTTATCTCAGCCAATTATATTGAGTGTACATGTGGTGAACATTACAATGGGAGGATGGAGCATGTGGAGGAACACATTGTAGAGGTCCAATTTTGAGGCCTTCATTGATCTAAAAAATAACCTAATGTGCAACATTGAGGCACGACTTAATATGCCCCCATATTGAAAAGATGTTCTCAAACCTAGACACAATGTGGAGCGGTGGAGGAAATCAAGAAATTTTACAAATTTTAAAAAGTTGTAAAAGAGCTCGAAAGTCTCCTCTGATGACTCTCTTCCTTCTAATCCTGCCACCAATCAACATGCATTAAATTAAAGATAAACCATTATGATCAATGCTTTAGCATATACCATTTCAAGACAATCACTTTTCTTGCTATGGAGCTCAAGGAATTTGGCACCATACTTTTCAAGATTGCATCCAATTGAGCTCAAGGAATTACACTTTTCAATTTGTGTTAGTTTTGGCCTTTCATTCACTCACTGAATGTCCATCAAATTTTGGGCTCATATCAGTGAATGCCAAAGTCATATTTCATAATGATACCTTTTAACAAGACTAATTCATGTAAAATTGTGAATTACTAGACCCAAAGTTACAGAGTGCAATTTTCCGGGCATGAGAGGAACACGACATGAGTTATGTGGGTCAATGACAAGGTCGATTTAACATTTTTGCATGGGAAATGAATAAATGTGCATCCACTTTGAAGAAGGAATGAAATTATTATGCTGATGATTCACCTTGGGCTTGACTTAAGAACTGTGGCTGCTAAATTCTACTTTAGTTACATCTCATTCAAAAATATTGCAGTGATGTAAAGGTGCTTCTTGGAGATGTTCTCACTATTGGACGGGCACTGTACCCTTTGTTCCATCAAGCTCCACCTCGACCAAAAAACATACCTCGCTTGACCTAATTTTTCCCATCGCAAATGCTTAGTGGAAACATAGAATATTCATGGAAAAATTTGGAAAGAATTCCATTGGTCAACTTAAAAAATCCAATCTAGTGGACAATTTCTAGCCCTCATTTTTGGCTTTCCAAATTTGTACCAAAACATGTAATAAGGTTTTGCATATCTATAGCCACTAAGAAGGGGCTTTGGAAAGATGGACTTATAACATTGTCCCAAATATTAGTTGTTCCCCTCTGGATCAATTTTACTTGCCAGAATCTCTTGTAAAATGTGCAAGTTATTCAATAACCCGTTTGAGGGATATTTTTCATAATAGTGTGAATTGCTCTGGTTGCAATCAGGTGCTATGGAATTCGCCTACTAGATTGAGATCAATGTTTGATTTAATTTTGGGAATGGAATTAGCTTGAAAATTGAAAACTAATCCCCTAAAACTCAGAAGATCTATTCACCCATGAATCTACATGAAGTACTACTTGGACTTCAGAGTTCATCTGCTTATGCTTGAATATGATTTCTCATTATAATAAATTTCTGAATTTAGGAGGTACATTAGGGAGTCAGACAATTGTCTTGACATTTGAATTTGTCCACCCATTTTCTTAGGACAGGGACGAGTAAAATTGTTCACGCGTGTACAGAGAGTTTGTTTGGATGTTTGCAAGTTGGTCTAAACTTTTTTATGACATGCTAACCAGAGGGTGGAGGTATGCAGACTGCGCGATCCTCAAGATCACCTTCCAATTCTATTTGTAAACATATCAAACTCTGTTGACATCCTCCATGAACCAGGTTTGTTAACGCGTGAAAGGCCACCCAGTTGACACACCACAAAAAATCTCATGGCGCACGTCACTTAGGGAAGTGAAACTACACTACCAACAAGAAAATGTGTTGAACAACACTTGGAAGAATTGACAACCCCCCAACTAATATTGCCTACCCAAGTTGCAAACCGGTTCTGGGGATTATTGGCTAGGTGCTTTAGATAAATCCTCATTTCCATTGAGGTATCTTATAATGAACCCTGATTATTATGGTTGGACAACTCGAAAGAGTTCTCTTCTTTACAAGTAATGATGATATATGGACCACTCCATAGTGCATTAAACTTAGAGTTCCACATCTTGGTTTAGCATCTCCAATTGTGTAAATCCCATTTCAAGGCTCCTAGATCACGGTACTTTAAATGTCTAATGAGGCCTTAGATCTCTTAATCACTAATGTTCACTTCTTTAGTTGACCTCAAGAGCATGCTTTTCTAATATGATCATGGTAGACTTTAGCAACCTCCTCAAGTTCAACCAGTCTCATCCATTATGATTCCTCTCTATAATCCTGCACCCTCCAGTTCCAATTACTTGAGCTCCACCTACAATGAAGTAAATTCTATAAGACAATCAGTCCATCCCCTGACATCCTTTCAAGTCTAGATACAACATTATCAATCCCAAGGTGGACCACCACCATTCAACGATCCCTGGAGGCCTACAACCTCCTTCAATTAAGAGTCTACGTGCATTACTATATTTAGGAGGAGATAATCCCTGATCGTGAAGGTCGGTGACACATTATCAAACTCTGCCACCATGAGAATGAAGTGCTTCTCATGTCACCACATAGGATCTGGAAGAAGTATATAGTTAGGGTGTATCACGATTTAGAAGAACTACTATTCATGTATCAAAAATATGATCATCAAGCACCTACTACTACATTTTGCTAATATTATACACCATATCTAATCTTCTTATGCATTTTCAAGAGTAAAAGATTCACATATATTTTATGTAGCAAATTTTATTATGACACACCCTAGTATGAACGGTTGATACCACGATAAAAGATGAGGGTCTAAATTTCTAGCTCAATAGGATGAACCTCACCACAATAAATCTTCATGCTCTATGCTTCATTACTCTAAAATTATAGCACACATTTTCAAACCATTGAATTGATGTTGAACTCTCTGTTCCTTTATGGTTCATTCTTGAAGGTTGAGGGACGCTTTTATAAATGTAAACTCAATTTAGGCATATCCATTATTAGAAATGTTGGCATCCTAAGAAATCTACTCATCTTCCATATCAAGATATCAGTACTCAAACATTTGAGATCCTCTAGGTAAATGATGAAACCAGTTTAGAATAAATATTAGCTAAGAATATTCTAGGAAAAGCTTTGAGTATTAGAATTTTCGATTCCATGCTAGATGTATTCTTAGTATCTCATTATATTTCTATATATACTAAAATCCTGTGAGATGTAAATAAGGTCTTAATGCAGTCCAATCAAAAATGTGAGATAGTAGGCACAGTATTCTCACATACTGTAATGAAAGGTTGGCACTGTGATCCTTCTCTAGTCCCATGGGAGGCTTTCCATGAAGGAAATCTAGCTATTCCAACTATCACACATTACAGGGTAAGTGCACCAAGTTGGGGGACAATTAAGTGGACATCAAATCCTGAATTTTACATTAAAAACAGCAAAACATCAAATTTAGTCTTCCGTGGACTTGAACCATGCCGAAAAGTAAAAAATATGTCATAAAAATGGTACCATTGCGTAGGGGAGACTATTAGATTTGTAGAAATACTGATTTTAAAGTGAATAGAAGAGGATAAATATCATTTTATAATTTTTTACTAATAGTAGGTCTTTAAGACACTTTTTCCTATGAATGTTTATGTCTACGTTTAAGACTGCAAATTTTTTTCACTTATCAGAATGTGATAAAACTTATACCATCCCAACCGTGGTGAAATTATATACATGTTCAAAAAAAAATTATTTGATTTCAATATTTTTTGATGAAGTTATGGCAGGCAAACGGAAAGTGCTCTGTTTTCTTTATGTTTTCATACCACTTTCACGGAAAAAATCATAAAAAATAAAATATTACTCAAAAAAAATACAAAATAAAATCCATCCCAAGATAGATAGTGGCATATAACTTCTCACCAAAGGAAAAAAATATATATCAATTTTTGGTCATCCAAATTGTGGGCAAACGGACTATAATCTTATCAGCGTTTTTAAAAAAAAATACCAAGTCATTGAATTTTGAGTGTTTAATATAGCTAATCTTGTCCATTTTTTACAAAAATTAGTATTTGAGAAACTAGATTCTGGATGCTATGATTCATATTAATATAATTTTGTCTAATTTTGAGTGTATGTATTGCTAATAATCCCTACAAGTTGATATTATGTTGTTATTTGCAATATGACGTTCACTTATGACCCATTTTTTGTCCCCCAACTTGTTGCACTTACCCTGCTCCTCACATGGATCAAATGGAGTTATGTGATTTATTAATGCATTCCCTTAATCAATAAATTAAGGAAGAAGTGCATAATTTCCCTCTAAGGAGTTATGAAGAGGTTCTATAGGGTGTTCTCCGCATTTACCAAGCAGCTATTGAAAGTGATCGAAAGAACTATGATTCAAAATGGGAGACTGGTCATTCCTCACATGGTAATTCTAATTACTTGAATATTTCCAATAACAAAAACCAAGGACCTAATTTGATTAAAGGAATCATGGTGTTACAATAAACAATGTTACTTATCAACCCAAGAAGTCGAATGTTTTTAACGCTACTAACAAGATAATGATAATAGTAATATGAACACAAACAACCAGAGGAGTAACATTTCACCCCTTCCATTAATATGGTGGAATTTAATTTCCCCTCCTCCACCTATTCAACAAGTTTAGGCCCACGACCTAACTCAATACCCAGGAGGGTATTGAAACCAATACCAAAATGAATGGCAAATGCCACCAAAATTTAAATTCAATAATCAACAACAAAATAACAACCGTAAATATGGACCATAACAAAACTAGAATCAAAGACCTCGTGATTACGATCCTAATCTATATTTTGATTTCCATAGAGTTAGAGGACATAATGCCAAAACTTAACGAGACTGAAATAAGTTTTATACAAAGGCTTCTAGAGGAATAAAGGTAACTCTTTATCAAGATTTTTTTAGAAAATCCCATGGCGCCAACATAGATGTTCACATGGGACCAGTCTCCACTTAGAACACTCCTCTTGGAGTTTTAAGAGAAATCCTTCCTACACCACCCTGAAAATGGGAATAAAACCCTCACGAACTAAAAAGGTTAATCCATTAGGGATAATGACCATGAAGCATCTACGTCATCAAACCCTCTAGTAACACCTCCTGTGGTACAGCCAAAAAACTAACCAATATTGTACGCCTTGTTGAATTAGAGACTGAACCAAAGGGTTAACTCTGTCACTTATACTCATGAATATCCACACAATCCATTCCCGTATACCCCTTGATTTCTTATGAAAATTCGTACTCTGATACCAGTAGGGGCTTATGACCTAATGACAGATTTAACTAAGAATTGATCTCACATTTCTTTTTGGATTTATCAAATAAATCTCCAACCATCAGCCAATTTATTGGAAGCATGGGTCCTTGGTCATTTAAATCCAATCCAACCTTACCCCTCTATTTAAGGCACATATAAACCATAGAATTTTATGTCTACCCCCCTGGAGTAGCCTAAAATAGTGTCAAGATCATCGTTGACATTAATAAGATGCTCACCGATACAAATTAGCATTGAGAGGTGCTCCAACATTTATTTTACCCCTAAGGAGGTATGAATAGGTTCTATAGGGTGTTCTCCGCAATTACCAGCAGCTATTGAAAGTCGATCGACAGAACTTGATCAAATGGGAGACGGTCATTCCTCCATGGGAATTTCATTACTGATATTCCAATTAACCAAAAAAACCAAGGACCTATTTGCTGAAAAGGAAATCATGGGGTTACAATTAAACATGTACTATCAAACCCAAGAAGTCGAATGTTTTTACGCTACTAAC